>CM038682.1:26235801-27561884 GCA_021605205.1 Aegilops longissima
TAAGCGCGAAAGCCGTTAGCGTTAGCGCATCCGTTTTCTTGCTTGATTTTTATACGATTTTCTGAAGTGATCTGTCCAACTAAGTAGAAAAGGACACTAGAGTGTGGCTACCGTGGTATAGGGCTGCTCGTCCCTTTGGTGTTGAGGGAGCTAAAGTGGAACTCTCACATACATGTTCCTTAAGTTTTAGCTCGCTAAATGATACAGTCCTCGCTGATGGATCGGCAAGTACTCCACGGTCAGCGGCTATCAGCTAACGTTATGGGCCGTTAGTGGTGGTTCATTGCCTATAGTGTTGTAATCCAGAATCCCAGTTTTGTGATAACCGTGTTGTTTTACTTTCAGTGTTGTTTATTGTTCACAGCTGGATTGAGCTCAGTTGAGAGTGTCATGCTCTGTCAATATCTGTTGCAGGAGTTGTCATTCTCTGTTACTAGAGTTGTCAATCTCAGATGCAGGAGTTGTCAGTTGCAGCCATTCTCGCTGTGTCAAGCTTGTGACTTGCGTTGTATCAGGTTGGTAACAGCTTGTATCTCGATAGGACTGAATGTAGCCAGGAGTTGTCTTAGGTTAGTCTAATGTGCCAAAACGTTAGTCACCAAAGCACTGTTAGTCTAATGTGTCAAAGCAATCTATATATTTCGTGCAGAAGAATGAGATTGCGTCCTCCTCGCGGCAGTCCTTTATCCTGTCCATAACCAGGAGGAATCTGGCCCACTAATGGTGTACTGTTTCTGCGGGCTCTTGCCGAATTTGAGATAGGTCGCTTATGTTTGGGTGGGCGGGTGGAATTAAATCCGGAACCTCTCCCGATCTGAGACTTAAGGGCCAAGGAGCTTCCGAACTTGGAAACTTGGATTCTTGGATATTGTCCAATGAATCTAGCCCGCTGCCTGACTTTAGGTTCAGGGCTTGAGTGACGTCCTCTCCTCCGCGGGAATCCGGCATGGAGAGATCGGGAATCCGGACATAGCTAGTCCTTAAGATAGAAGAAGGGTCGCCGTATTGTTCGTCTACCAAAGCAACGTGGTGGGTAACCTGGGGAGAGTTAATCTCTCTCAGATCGGGTTTAGGCCCAATCTGATCATAGTGCATAGCGACACCCGAGCGCCGATGCGATCAAGAGCTCGTTTAAGGAACGAGCTCCATCGGATCTAACTGCTCGGCGAGTTCGAGTTAACATGAAGATTTCTTTTGATGACCGAGAACTAATCGTCGGAGCGGCGGCGAACAGCGGTCATAAGAAAACCGCCTAACGGAGAGTTTGGCCAACAGCCAAAGCTTCTTTAGCAACAGTGCCGTCTTTAAAGGCGGGATGAGGCATCCTTCGACGGCGACACCACGGAGGAACTCTCAATGAAAGCACCAATGTCGGTGTCAAAACCGGCGGATCTCGGGTAGGGGGTCCCGAACTGTGCGTCTAGGCGGATGGTAACAGGAGACAAGGGACACGATGTTTTTACCCAGGTTCGGGCCCTCTTGATGGAGGTAAAACCTTACTCCTGCTTGATTAATATTGATGATATGAGTAGTACAAGAGTAGATCTACCACGAGATCAGAGAGGCTAAACCCTAGAAGCTAGCCTATGTATGATTGTTGTTCGTTCAAGGGACTAAAACCCTCCGGTTAATATAGGCACCAAAGAGGGTTAGGGTTACACAGAGTCGGTTACAATGGTAGGAGATCTATGTATCCGTATCGCAAAGCTTGCCTTCCACGCCAAGGAAAGTCCCATCAGGACACGGGACGAAGTCTTCAATCTTGTATCTTCATAGTCCAGGAGTCCGACCAAAGGTCATAGTCCGGCTATTCGGACACCCCCTAATCCGGGACTCCCTCAACCGTCGCGGCGTTTTTACAAAAAAGTCCCTGTGGTTTATGGTATTAAACCTGCAGTCTATATAATAAGCCATAAGCCAAACGAACCGGTATGGACGAGATAAAGAATAAGAACCCTACCTCCCGATCCCATCTCGACCAGCTCCAGCGCGCCGTCACCTCCTGCGGGCGCTCCCTCCGCCCCACCCCTCCCCTCGGCGCGCGCCACCACTGAAGCCACGGCCGTTGGCGGCTTCCCCCCGTCCCGACCCCGACTCCATCGAGCGCCGCCGCCGCCACCCCGGCAGCCCCTCTCGCCGACGACCACTGGTGCGCCTCCCACTCCGTCGAGACTCCAGCTCCCGGCCTTCCCTCCTCCCCAAGTCCCGACCACTGCTGCTTCGAGGCCGAGGAGGCCATCGGGTAGCAGCGAGCTTAGGTCGGGTCGCAGTCCAACAATGCAAGGAGCCAAGGAAGGTGGTCCAGCCGAGAGAAGGAGGTTGCGAGAGGGATGAAGCGGCAGTTCTTGGCGCGTTGACCCGAGCTGGTTGCGAGAGCGGATGGAGTGGCAGCTGCACGGTTTCCTTATTGGAGGTGCCGGTATGCACGCACTCCTTCTTGATTTTGTGCCTGCCTCTTTTCTGACAGGATTCTGACTCTGCCTGGGCGTTCTTCTACTTTGTGTGTGTTCAGAACGATGCACTAATGCAGGTTTCGTATACACATGCTTTTCTTTTTTCTTCTTTGTTGCATATCTGTGAATCTTGTGAGCCATGATTGCCATGCTGCTGTGTATGTCATTCTGCCACTTAGAGGCGCTGCTACTACCTAATTTTTATGCTAGAAATAACTAACAAATACAGACAGAATGTACAAATTTATTACATATGATTGAGGGCAATAATCTATATATTTCCTGCAGTACCTGTGAGCCCGTTGACGAACTCATGAAATATGGATGGAGCTGCAACCTGATCACTGGGGTCAAGAGGGAGCCCCAAATAAACCATTTTTACAAGGTGAGACACTTAATTTCTTGCCAAACATTTTTACAAGTGATGGAAATGCAGTGGATGTTTATTGTAGTTGAACAAAACCATCGCTGATGCCAGAGTGGATAAAAATGATGATAAGAGCATTACAAATAATGGAATGGTGGAGTCGAGGTAGAAAGACACAAACCACCTCCCAACAAAACAAAACTGCTTGTGCCATCCTTATACATCAAGTAGTAATGGCGGCAATGGTAAAAGATGCACGCACTAATAGTTATAGTGTGCTAAACTGTCAGTACTTATGCCTACTAAAGTAGCAGCAACACCGGAGTTTTGTTTAGTGCCGTCTCTGCAGCCGTTCTATAATCCCGTTCCTTGCGAAATCTATTGCCAGTACCGAGAGTAGTTACAACCCTTTCCTTACTGAACTTAGCAGCAACCTTCTCCTCTCCTTGGTTTAATTTGTGGTTTGCTGAATGATGTTGGCCCAGGGAGTATATAGGTGTGCAATTGTGATTTTAGCTCGCAGTGCACTAACGGACTGTCTAATTCTGTTGAACTAGAAGCTTGTGTGAGATGTGAGGAATGGCCATATTCTTATTCATCATTTTTTATTTTTATCTGGTTGCCTGCACTGAATTACCTTGAGCTTCTGATTATTATTGTGAAAGTTACATTATGTCTGTGACCTGAATTAATTCACGTTAATAAATTGAATTATCGATGCAATTGCGAGGTTAGATAATGCAGTGTGTACTCTTGCTCTCCCGTTGCAACACACGTGCACATTTGCTATCAATTTTCAAAGATTGACATGGCTATTGTTTTTGCTTTCCTGCTCAAGACAGAAAAGGGATTGTTCAGGCTGATTTGTGTTTGTGCAAGCAGAACTCAAAGGAACCTCCGTCGAAGATTTACGAGGTGAAGGACTCGAACTATCACTACTGCCGATCCGGGCAATAGCACCAGTTCGTAAGGAACTTTAGTGCCGGTTCCATAACCGGCACTAAAGTGTGGGCACTAAAGCCCCCCCCCTTAGTACCGGTTCAGCACGAACCGATGCTAAAGGGCAACCACGTGGCACGAGCCAGCTCCGGGGGCCTGGAGCCCTTTAGTACCGGTTGGTAACACCAACCGGTACTATAAGGTTTGGGGGGTATTTAGTTTTATGATTTCTTTTTCATTTAATTTTGTGTTTCCATTATAATTCTTTTTTGTTTGCTGGTATTTTACGATACTACACATTGTACACATTATATATATATATATATATATATATATATATATATATATATATATATATATATATATATATATATATATATATATATATATATATATAAATAGAATTTCTAGTAGAACCAATCATGCATATATATATCATCAATGTCTCACAAACCACCATATTAATTAATTCACACATACACACATGTATAGCTATATACAATTTCTCCTACATATGCATGTTGCCTTCGGAGCCAGTGGCATTAGCCTAATTGGTGCCTTCGGAGCACGATGACAATCGGAAGTGGTTCATGGGGGCGGTAGCGGGTAATAGTATTCTCTCTTCGGATTTATGACCTGGTCGAGCAAAAATCCCGCTATTTCCTCTTGAAATGCTTCTACGCGCTCCGTTTCTAGGAGCTTGTCCCGCACCTCTGTGAATTGTTAAGAAGGAGATCAATATGCATGTGTATTAGTTGTGTGACTAGATATCGATAATGGTGTAAAAATTGTGAATAGTGTTCTGACAAGCGTGCCCATTCCTGTCTTTGAGATCTGCTCCTTTCGGACGCCATCATGCGAATGTTCTCGCAAACGCAGAATGCACACAGATCAGTCCCATGCGCCTGCTTCAGGGCCTTTATGAGAATGGAATTTGATCAGATAATAATAAATCAAGCATGATAATTAAAGAGATGGCAGCTAGCTAGCTAGCTAGTACTACTTAATTACTTACCTTGGGTCGAAACCATTTAAGCTTTTTTTTCCATTCGCCTTCCATGACGCTGATGAACCTTGCCCAAGCCCTGCCCGCCGAAAAAGAAAATGAATAAAGGGGTTATTAATAGTTCATATCATGAAATGACGAACTAAATAGGCCAAGATATATAGTTAATAATGATTAAAATTACCTGTTGACTATCCCAAACAAGATGTTATAGTCAGTATTTGCTTTGAGTAGTGAGTCCAAAATTTCAACTGTTCTGGCGTCAACTTTAATGATACACAAGATCCAGTGAAATCTGCATGCACACACGTTTGCATGTCTTAATTAAGCGGGCATATGTAAGCAAAAACATGTAGCTAGCTAGTAGGCAAAAACAGAGAATTTGTAGTACAAGACAGTGTGACTCACTGGAAGTTGTAAGGAAGTAGTATATCTTCATTGTATTTGAGGCGCTTCAAGAACTCTAGCATGTTGTCCTCTACCTACTTTTCATGATGTGGATTTATTTGCCATGTGTATTCATTAACGGTGTTTGGGTCAATGAACCCAATGCCATAGCGTCCACCTTTTCTCATTTCATACATCTTCATCCTGCATAATACCACAGAAAAGACTATAGTGAGGATAATTACAGGTAATGATTGATCAAAAGGATCACTACAACTAGCTTGAGACTTAAATTACAGAAAGAAATCACTTACAGACAATAGCAACCGACGATAGATTTGTCGAGTGCGTCTTGATTGTATAACTGAAACAGTTCAGAATACTCAACGGTCACAGCTTTCTGATGGTAGTAATGATCCTTCTTGACTTGCACCATGAGGGACTCTCGATTGGATCTCTTGGTAATGTCCATGTACCATTGATGCAATTCATACATTCTCGTTGGGAGCTTCTTGACCTCGTCTGGCTTGACCAAAGGTTTGCCCCGGACATATTTCCGTTTTATTTCATCCTCTGTAAGCAAAGGCATGGGCTCGATCTCGAGGAGTTGTCCAACAGTGATGTTGAGAACTTCAGCCTGCATTATATGGTCCTTGGTTATTACCACATTGCCCACCTCAGGAACGTAAACTGTTTGCCCACAATAATATTGGGCGCGCGTACTGTCACGTGTTGTTGGCACAACAAGCGAGGGGATCGATTGCGCCGCCTGTTCTCCCAGCTAGGGAATGGTTTTCCCGCATTTTTTGACAGCTGCTTGTTGTTTGCTCGATCCGAGCTCGCCTCCTTACGTAGACGTGCTCGATTTAACTTCCTGATGTGGCGCTCATAGTCCGTGTCAACAGGCTTGGGAGCTGGTGGTTGAGCCATACAAATGAAGTGGTCAATCGTTTCCTCAGGCACTTTCTCCCTTGGCGGCGGTGGCGGTTTCGGTGCAAAATGGGCTTCCACCTCGGCCTTCGATATGGCTGCGTTTTCCTCCTCGGACTTGTCATAAGGCCTCTGCGGAAGAGGCGTGAGGCTTGGACCATATTTATATCGCTTGCCTCCGCCTGTACTTCCTGTACTACCTCGACTCGTACCGCTACGCACCATAGCTGCGGGGTGTCTCTTCTGCGATTGCTGAGGCGGCGGAGACGGCTGACGGGGATGAGTTGGACGAGGAGGAGTGGCCTGAGGTTGTGCCGGACATGGAGGAGGAGTGGACGTCTGACGCTGTGGCGGACTTGGAGGAGGAGGAGTGGCCTGACACTTTGGCGGACTTGGAGGAGTGGCCTGACACTTTGCCGGACTTGGTGGACTTGCAGGAGCGGGAGTCTACTGACTCGGTGGCGGACTTCGACGAGGAGTCGGCTGACGCGGTGTCTGTGGCCTTCGAAAGATGATGCAATCCTTTCTCCATAGGATGATACGATGTTTGGCCTCTCCGAGAAAGTGCTCGTCGTCACCTCCAGGAATGTCAAGATGTAGCTCCGAATATGGGTCCACCACCTCATCAACCAAGACACGAGCATAGCCCGCTGGAATCGGGTTGCAATGGAAGGTTGCCTCGGGGGATTTGTAAAAGCAACGGCGTCCGCCACCTTCATGGATATGTTCTTCATTTTGAAGTGTAGCTCTCAGTTAGTGTTCTCCGTGATGTCATCCACGGGGTATCTATCCAGCATTGAGTCATCCGGGGCGGAACCCACGCTTCTTCTCGGCATGGATGGGGAGGTGCTATCCAATGCTGGATCATCTGCTAGCTGCTGCAGCTGCTGAGACCCCCTTTGCTGGCTAAGTGAGTCGATCTGCTCCTGCTGCCGCTGGAATTTGACTGCCAATTCCGCTTGACTTGCTTCTAGGCCTTGAAGGCGTTCATAGTCCCGCTTCCTCTGCTCCTCCTCCATCTTCCTCTTCTTCTCCTCCGCAATCTTCTTTCTCGCATGGGTTCTGTAGTCGGTGTTCCAGTCTGAAAACCCCTCATACCACGGAATAGCGCCCTTGCCTCGTGTTCTTCCCGGGTGTTCAGGATTTCCCAGGGCACGCGTAAGCTCGTCGTTCTCTCTGTTGGGCTGGAACACCCCGATCGTGCCTCTTCTATTGCAAAAGTATCGCATCGTCGGCTCCGTTCGACATGCCTTCATCGAAACTTTGCTGTCTTGGGTCCAACTCCCCCATGCGCATAGAACCAAGTCCTGCGCACTGGGGCTAGCTCTTAGTATCCGGAGTGACACCTGCATCCTCCATCTCTTTCTCAGACTTATCCCACTTAGGCATTGCCACCGATAGCCACTGGCCCCACTTATGGAACTTATCCTTTTTTTCGGCATTCTTCTTGTTTATTCTCGACCGTTCCTTAGCTAATTCCGAATCTTTGAATTTCACGAAATCGTCCCAATGAGCACGTTGGTTCTCTAGTGTTCCCTCGAATACAGGAGTCTTCCTTCCTCCCTTGACGTACTTGTCCCATTCACGATTCTTGTGGTTCTTGAATGCAACCGCCATCTTCCTAAGAGCAGCGTCCTTGACTTTCTGCACATATGCTTCTGTGAAATGATCTGGTAGGGTGAAATGTTCCATGAGTGTATCCCAAAGCAGACCTTTTTGTCTGTTGTCGACAAAAGTAACATCTGGACGTGGCTTTGCTGGCTCTCTCCATTCTTGAAGGGAGATCGGGAGTTTGTCCTTCACAAGAACTCCGCACTGACGAACGAACTTGTCCGCAATCTTCTTAGGCGCTAATGGTTCGCCATTAGGTCTGATTGCCTCGATATTGTGCTTTACGCCCTCCTTCAACTTTTTGTTCGGGCCTCGTTTCGTCCTGTTGCCTGAAGATTTGCTCGATCCGGATGGCTGAAAGAACAAAGATCGATTCGTTAATATATCTTCAAGTCATTTAAAACATGTGATGATCACCAGATGCCTGCTTATATAAATATATATACCTCACCGGTCTTTGTTGTTTCAAGATCAACATTTTCTTCGTTATCATCATAATCATAGTTCATGACTTCATCAATTCGGTCGTCGCGATCGAATATCATATCACCCTCTCCAGTGTTGTTTAGAAATTCGGAGCCGTCATAATCTTCTTCATTCTGATCATCATCTGGCCCGTGAGGATGGCGTATCATATCGAACATGGCCTGTTCTCCCTCTCTGCCGGTATTGTCTGCCATAGCTTTTATTTAACTAATCCACAAGAAATATAAAACAATTTAGTATTCAAATTACATCGTCTCGAATAATAGATATAATCTCAAATACATCGTCTCGAATAATAGATATAATCTCGAAAACATCGTCTCGAATAATAGATATAATCTCGAATACATTGTCTCGAATAATAGATATAATATCGAATACATCACTGGCTAGGTAGCTAATAAAGATCGAATACTACAGAAGAATCTAGGACACTCGCGGTTCCTGCGGCGCGGGCGGTGGACACCCAAAGAGAAGGAACCCTCACAAGATCATAGCTGAAGTGAGATCCTGAAGAAACGGTATTGAGAACCTGCCGCCTCTAACGCAACCACGAGCGATGGGCGTGCTCGTCCTCCTCGACACGGCGACGTACCACCTCCGGGGCCGCTCCTCCGCTCAAACTGGCCCACGCGAACGCCACCAAACGAGATCAGGGTCGACGACGGGACCCGGGGCCGTGTTCCTCATCAAGCGGCGCGCCCCACCAGGCAGCACCTCCCAGTGCCAGCCCGGCGGAGCCCAGTCCCGGACATGGGTCAGCCGGACGTCATCGCGAACGTGTCGACGGCGAGAATGCAGGTCGGGCATCGTCGAGAACAAATACTAGCTATATGCCCGCAAAAAGTAACATTTTTTTAATGATTGGATTTTGATAACTAAAATTTCTAACATTTCTATATAACTAACATTTCTATAACATTTCTAACAATGTTATATATAACTAACATTTCTATAACATTTCTAATATTTCTAGAACTAAAAAAAAGAAAAATTTCAAACTTTTTATAACTATTTGTATAACTAAAAAACAGAAAAATTTCTAACAATTCTAACATTTTTATAACTATTTCTATAACTAAAAAATAGAAAAATTTCTAACAATTCTAACATTTCTAACTATTCTAACATTTCTAACATTTCTAACTATTCTAACAATTCTAACATTTCTAACTATTTCTGAAAAACAGAAAAATTTCTAACAATTTCTAAAAAACAGAAAAATTTCTAACTATTTATATAACTAAAAAACAAAAAATATATGTGTGTGTGTGCGCGCGCGCTCACCGGCGAGGCGAGGGACGACGAGGACGGCGACGGGCGCGGCGATGACGGGGATGACGACGACGGGGACAGGGACGGGGCGGCGACGACGGGGACGGGGATGGCCGGCCGGGGCGGCGACGACGACGGGACGAGATGGACGGGCGGGCGGCGGCGACGACGGGACGACAGGCGGCACCGACGATGGGGACGGGGACGACGCGAGACGGGCCGGGACGGGGCGGCGGTGACGACGGGGACGACAGGGACGGGGACGGGGCGGCGACGACAGGGACGGGGCGGCGATGGGGGCTGCGACGAGGGATGGAGACGTACGGGGGCGGCGGGCGACGGTGCAGAGGAGAAGAAGCCAGATGAGAAACTGAAGTTTTCGTAAGTGTTGTTTATATAGGAGGGGCCTTTAGTACCAGTTGGAGCCACCAACCGGTACTAAAGGCCAGTTTTGGCCAGCCCAAGTGGCGGGAAGCGACCCCCTTTAGTACCGGGTGGTGGCACAAACCGGTACTAAAGCCCCCCCCCCTTTAGTACCGGTTGGTGCCACGACCTGGTACTAAAGGGGGTGCGCTGGTGCAGGTGCGGTGCGGCAAGTTTAGTCCCACCTCGCTAGCCGAGGGGCGACCGCACTGGTTTATAAACCCCCGTGTGGTAGCTCTCTCGAGCTCCTCTCCAAAGCAGGCCCTCTGGCCTACGTGTTCTGTTGTTGCCTGTGGCCCATCAGCCTTTGCGGCCTGCATCCTGGCCCAACAACAGGTTGGGTTTCTAGTCGTATGCAGGCCGCTCTGGCCAAGTAGGCGGGCTTTTTTTTATTTTTTTGCTTTATTTATTTTTGTGTTGTATTTTTTGTGTATTTAGAGTTTCTTTGTGAATATTTTTGCTTTAGGTACAAAAAATTACAAACTTTCTGTTAGTGCCACGTAGTATTCAAATTTGAATAGTTTAAATTTTGAATTATTTGAAATTAGTGTGAATCACTAGTTTGTGAATAACTTAACTTTAAAAATCAGTAAAGGCATGAAAGAATTTGTTTGCACATAAAATTTCTTCGTTTCAAATGCCAAAACACATAACTACCCTAACTATTACAGAGATTCCCCTCGGGTGTGAAAACATGAAGAAAGTGATGATAGTGAAGCCGATCACATCCCAGATCTTTGGTTGTGAAACTTTTTCTTAACGTGTGTCCCTTTGCGCCGTAACCATGGAAAATCTTCATCATTTAACGGGATGCTCGGGTCAATATTCACTGTGAATGGAGCAATTTCATCAAACTTTTCATAATCTTCTGACTTGTCTGTATTGTCATCCACTCCCACGATGTTTCTCTTCCCAGAAAGAACTATGTGCCGCTTTGGCTCATCGTATGATGCATTCGCTTCCTTATCTTTTCTTTTTATTGGCTTGGTAGACATGTCCTTCACATAGAAAACCTGTGCCACATCATTGCCTAGGACGAATGGTTCGTCTGCATACGCAAGATTGTTGAGATCCACTGTTGTCATTCCGTACTGCGGGTCTTCCGTTACCCCGCCTCGTGTCATATTGACCCATTTGCACCGAAACAAAGGGACCTTTAAACCACGTCTATAGTCAAGTTCCCATATGTCCTGTATATAACCATAATATGTTTCCTTTCCCGTCTTGGTTTCTGCATCAAAGCGGACACCACTGTTTTGGTTGGTGCTCTTCTTATCTTGGGCGATCGTGTAAAATGTATTACCATTTATCTCGTACCCTTTGAAAGTCATTATATTCAAAGATGGTAACTGGGACAACAAGTACAGGTCATCTTCAATAGAGGTGTCATGCATGGTACGTGTCTGCAACCAGCTGGCGAAACTCCTGGTTTGTTCACGTGTAATCCAGTCATCAGACCGCTAAGGGTGTTTGGAGCGTAGCAAATTCTTGTGTTCATCCATATACGGAGCCACCAAGGCGGAATTCTGTAGAACTGTGTAGTGTGCTTCAGTGAGAGAATGTCCGTCCATACATATTATTTGTTCCCCTCCTAGCGTGCCTTTTTCATCCAGATCTGCCCTTATGCGCGATTCAGAACACCAATCGGCTTAAGGTCAGGAATAAAGTCAATACAAAACTCAATGACCTCCTCATTTTGATGGCCCTTGGAGATGCTTCCTTCTGGCCTAGCACGGTTATGAACATATTTCTTTAAGACTCCCATGAACCTCTCAAAGGGGAACATATTGTGTAGAAATACAGGACCCAAAACGTTAATCTCTTCACATAGGTGAACTAGGACGTGCGTCATGATGTTGAAGAAGGATGGTGGGAACACCAACTCGAAACTGACAAGACATTGCACCAAATCATTCTGTAACCTTGGTATGATTTCTGGATCGATTACCTTCGAGAGATTGCATTGAGAAATGCATATAGCTTCACAATGGCTAATCGAGCGTTTTCAAGAGAAGCCACCTCAATGCAACGAAGCGATTGCGTCATAATCACGTGGCAGTCATGAGACTTTAGGTTCGGAACTTTTTCTCTGCCATGTTTATTA
The DNA here is from genome assembly GCA_021605205.1 of Aegilops longissima. Lineage (NCBI taxonomy): Eukaryota > Viridiplantae > Streptophyta > Magnoliopsida > Poales > Poaceae > Aegilops > Aegilops longissima. The sequence continues at coordinate 26,247,783 of CM038682.1, forward strand.
TTCCCTTTATATTCGACGAAGCCGACGGTACCTTAATCTGAGCAGGCATTCAAAGAAGATTTCCTTCTCTTCTTTGGTAAGAGCGTAGCTTGCATGACCCGATGTATGCCGTCTTCTCCGTGCATACGTTGCTGGTCCTCCGTGCCTCGGTGTATCTTTTGTCTTCCCATACACGCCCAAGAAGCCAAGCAGGGTCACGCAAAGATTCTTCGTCACGTGCATCACGTCGATTGCGGAGCGGACCTCTAGGTCTTTCCAATATGGCAGGTCCCAAAATATAGATTTCTTCTTCCACATGGGTGCGCGTCCGTCAGCGTCCTTCGGAACAGGTTGTCCGCGGGACCCTTTCCAAATATCACCTTCAATCCTTGACCATATCATGTACATCAGCACCAGTACGGTGGCGAGGCTTCGTCCGGTGATCCGCCTCACCTTTGAAATGCTTGCCTTTCTTTCTTACGGGATGCCTGCTCGGAAGAAATCGACGATGTCCCAGGTACACATTCTTCTTACAACTATTCAAATATATACTGTCGGTATCATCCAAACAGTGCGTGCATCCGCGGTATCCCTTGTTTGTCTGTCCTGAAAGGTTACTGAGAGCAGGGCAATCATTAATGGTCACGAACAGCAACGCCTTTAGGTCAAATTCTTCCCCCATGTGCTCATCCACGCACGTACACTTGTTCCATTCCACAGTTGTAAGAGTTCTTCAACTAATGGCCTTAGGTACACATCAATGTCGTTGCCAGGTTGCTTAGGGTCTTGGATGAGCACTCGCATCATAATGAACTTCCGCTTCATGCACAACCAACAGGAGGAAGGTTATACAAACATAGAGTCACAGGCCAGGTGCTATGGTTGTTGTTCTACTCCCCAAAAGGATTAATGCCATCTGCGCTTAGACCAAACCATACGCTCCTTGCGTCATCTGCAAACTCCTTCCCGTACTTTCTTTCGATTTTTCTCCACCGCGACCCGTCAGCGGGTACTATCAACTTTCCGTCTTTCTTACGGTCTTCTCTCTGCCATCGCATCGCCTTGGCATGCTCTTTGTTTTGGAACAAACGTTTCAACCGTGGTATTATAGGAGAATACCACATCACCTTGGCAGGAATCTTCTTCTGGGCGCCGCCTCTACATCACCAGGGTCATCGCGGCTGATCTTATAGCGCAATGCACCACATACCGGGCAAGCGTTCAAATCCTCGTACTCACCGCGGTAATGGATGCAATCATTAGGGCATGCATGTATCTTCTGCACCTCTAACCCTAGAGGGCAGACAACCTTCTTTGCTTCGTACGTACTCTCGGGCAATTCGTTGTCCTTTGGAAGCATATCCTTTATCATTACCAGCAACTTTCCAAATCCTTTGTCAGATACACCATTCTCTGCCTTCCATTGCAGCAATTCCAGTGTGGTGCCCAGCTTTTCTTGTCACCTACGCAATTGGTACAACAATTTTTGTGATCCTCTAACATGCGCTGCAATTTCTTCTTCTCCAAATCACTTGCGCAGTTTCTCTTTGCATCGGCAATGGCCCGACCTAGATCATCAACGGGCTCATCTGATGCCTCTTCTTCAGCTTCTTCCCGCATTGCCGGCTCAGCTTCTTCCAGCATTACCGGCTCAGCTTCTTCCCCCATTGTTGTATCATCGTATTCAGGGAACCCATGGCCATGATAGCTGTCTTCGTCCTCTTCTTCTTCATTGTCTTCCATCATAACCCCTCTTTCTCCGTGCTTGGACCAAACATTATAGTGGGGCATGAAACCGGACTCAAACAGGTGGACGTGAATGGTTCTTGAAAAAGAGTAATTGTGACCATTCTTACAGCCAGCACATGGACAAGCCATAAAACCATCCGCCCTCTTGTTTGCCTCAGCCGCAAGAAGAAAAGTATGCACGCCCTCAACGAACTGGGGAGAGCATCGGTCATCGTACATCCATTGCCGGCTCATCTTCATTACACAACACTGAATAGACCAAATTAATACAAGTTCATACATAAAGTTCATACAACACTTAAATGCAACAAACAAATAACTCTCTAGCTAAATCATTTAAATGCAACAACAAATGCGATCAAGATCGCAACTAAGGTAACAATTGATCCAACAGCATAATGATACCAAGCCTCACTATCGATGGCATATTTTCTAATCTTTCTAATCTTCAAGCGCATTTTATCCATCTTGATCTTGTGATCATCGACGACATCGGCAACATGCAACTCCAATTCCATCTTCTCCCCCTCAATTCTTTTCAATTTTTCTTTCAAGTACTCGTTTTCTCTTTCAACTAAATTTAACCTCTCGACAATAGGGTCGGTTGGAATTTCCGGTTCACATACCTCCTAGAAAAAAATTCTATGTCAACTTTATGGGCATAATTTGTCATAAACACGAAATGCAACTAGTTTTAAAAGAGAATATATATACCACATCCGAATCATAACAAGGACGAGGGTTGACGGGGACGGATATCAAAACCATGGCACTATATGTATAACAAACAACGCACGGGTAAGATAATTATACGAGTAACTATATATCCAAATCACACAAACATCAATTTTTATATAAAATTTCATGAACAAGAGGCTCACCACAAGGTGGTGCCGGCTGACACGGACGGTGCTGAGGGCGATCGACGGTGGTTACGACGGAGATTTAGAAGGCACTAAGTAAACCACACCTACATATGCAAACTAAGTGTTATTTTTGACCTCAAATTGCATATAAATCAAATACTAGCACATATATATATTTCCTCCCAAATTACTAAACTCACAAATTAATCACTATATAAAGCATTGCAAGAGCTAATCTAGCAATGAGAGATGAAAGGACAAAGTTGCTAACCTTTGTGATCATTTGAATGGATGGGGGCCTTCAAATCTTGACAAATTTTGGGCAAAATGTGTGATGAGCTCAACAGGAAGAGGGGAAGAACAGAGAGGAGAGGGGAAAGGGGAAGAACAGAGCGAGCTCGGGTGGCCGAAGGGTTTATGTAGGAAGACCTTTAGTACCGGTTCATGCCAAGAACCGGTACTAAAGGGCCTGGAGGGGCCCCAGTCAGACAACATCCTGCCACCACTCTCATTAGTACCGGTTCGTGGCACGAACCGGTGCTAAAGGTTCACCACGAACCGGTACTAATGAAAGCTGCCCGGCTAGCCGTTGGAACCGGCACTAATGTATACATTAGTGCCGGCTCAAATTCAAACCGGCACTAATGTGCTTCACGTTTGACCCTTTTTCTACTAGTGTATATCTCATGCCCACTTGCCCATACCTGGGTTGGCTGCCAGCAGCCCTCCGATTGCGCGTCTGGTCCGCCTCTCCGAGTCTCCGTCGGCCAGTTGTTCTTCTCGGACATCGCCGTACAACTCCTCACCAGCAAACTCCTGTGCTTCTCCACCAGAATCAATTCCCGAGCTGTTGATATCCCCTATTCCTCGAAGGATATGCCCAAGGTAATTTTTTCCACAAGATGAGTGCTGCAGTATTTGTATGAACTGGAGTATTGTACTATTGCAGTAGCGTGGTTGGAAAATCCTTTCTTTTTCAGTTATATATTAGAACGGAACTTGTACGGTTTGGTCTGCATTTTCACAATCAATGGTGTTGAAATAATGTAAATTGTTTAACTTGCTTTTTGGCCAGTATCCCTGTATATGTGGATGTATTGTTGCTTTTCACAATCTATTTGTAAAGTTGCTTAATGTACTGCTTGGTGTGCGTTTTTAGTCTGTATCCCTGAATCGCTGCCCTTAAGCTCTTTTTCATTTCTATAATTTGTGAGCACATATGAGCATGAAAAGAAAATATCCCATGTTGAAACGTGAGCAAGCCTTGGTGAACGAACTGATATTTTCAAAAAAAAACATGCCCTATAGGCTCCGCGGCCTCGAGGCCAATCCCCAGCTTGATGCTACTGTGCTACTGACTTTGCCACACCCCTATTACAGTTTATAGTTTAATTTATCAGAGAAACTGGATCAGTGCTTGGGGCTGGTGTGCTATGGTTGGTTTAGGCATGTGTACGAGAAGGCGGCGACCATTATAAGATTACTCTCCTGATTTAGGATGGGTTTTTATTTTGCTGCTATTATGAGAAAAAATAAGAGAGAAAGGATTGTTCTTTTGCTGCTACAATATGATGCTTTGTTATTACTATTTATTGTATCAACTATTTGTCGTGTGAACTACCTATCATATTTAGGCTTGGATTATTCAGATAGGATGGAAGATGCGCATGAATTCGTCCGTGACATTCTCAATGAATTCGATCCGTCGCCAGCAAGCTTCATCATGTAAGGCCTTTAGTGATTTCATTCAAATTTATCCAGCAACAATTACATGACTCTAGACCTGAACAATTGCACCCTATGAAAAATAATAATTACATACAATGTGGGGTTGGTTAGTTGTATCATTGTCTCCCAACACTGACACTATTTGACAGCCAGCCATGACCATCGATTTAATTCATTTTTTAGTCTCCTACTATTTTTCTAGCTAAGTGAAATATCTCTAAAGTTATGAAACTTACCTACACCCATGACTTGACTCTTGGTTGCGAATTCTAAATGAAGTACATGCAACCAATCTTGTTGAATGAATTTGTTGATGGTTTGAATGGTTATTCTTCACTATGGGTGCATGGCTATTCTTGGGTTTGAGCCTTAGGCATGCAGCAATGAGATGTAATTGCATTGTTTGTTAACTATTTTAACCGAAATCATTCATCAATTTTGATCAGAAATCTTATCCCAAGACTTTTGATACTGTACTTCGATTTCGATAACAAAAATTGTTTCAACTTGCCATGTGGAAATTCAATTAAGAGCATATCCATGTTTACTTATTAGTTTGTTTTCTGAGAATGGTACGGGATTTTCAAACTGAAAAAATAATTATTGTTTGAAAATTATATTTAACAAAAATCATTTGAATTTTTTTATGATATGGTTGTTTGACTGATTGCAATGTTGTTTTAGTGGTAGTCTTTTTCATCTGTCTAAGCGTATATTTATTTGTTGTACACCCGGTGCAACGCACATGCCTTTTTGCTATAACATAAATAACATTTATGAAACTAAAATTATCAAAGTATTTTATGTTCAAAACATTATAAGCAACCTCTAGTATTATTGAAACTAAAATTGTATAGAATTGATGCAACTAAAATTATCAAAGTATTTTCTGTTCAAAATCATTAAAAGCAAAAAGAATTTTCATAAATAACTTTTTTTGTTAGAAACTTTAATAGCAAAAAGAATGATCATAAAAAAAAAGTAACTAGAAAAAAATAAAAATAAATAAATAAGTATTTTGTTGTAAGTAGAAACAAAACAAAATAAATAAAGAAAAAAATAAAACAAAAAAGAGGGAAAAATAAAAAATTGCCACCTAATGGGCCACCACGGCTTGAATATGACTAGAAACCCATCCATGGGCCAGGATTCAGGCCCGCAGAAGGCCCAGTAGGCCCATCAGGCAAAGCAGTCACAATTAGGCCCGTAAGCCTGCAATGGAGAGGAGCTCGAGAGGGGTGCGGCAGTGGGGCTTATAAACCACTGCGCGCCCATATCAACTAGCGAGGTGGGACTAAACTTTTGGCCGTGACGCGGGCAGCACATGGCCTTTGGTCCCGGTTGGTGCCACCAACCGGGACTAAAGGGGTGCATTGGTACCGGTTGGTGGCACCAACCGGAACCAATGCCCCTCCTTTAGTGCCGGTTGGTGCCACCAATCGGGACCAAAGGCCTCTGCTTCCCGCACTTTGGGCTGCTGAAAAGAGACCTTTGGTCCCGGTTGGTGGCACCAACCGGGACTAAAGAGGGAATTGGTCCCGGTTGGTGCTATGAACCGGGATCAATGCCCTGGGTATATAAGAAAACAATAAGCGGTTTCGACCTAATCCGTCACTTCTTCTCCCCTGACGCCCCTGCTCCTCGACGTCGCCGCCCGACGCCCCTGCTGCTCCACCTTGTCGTCGCCGCCGCCACCAACGCCGTCATGCTGCTCGACGTCGCCATCGCCGCTGCCACCGACGACGTCAGGCTGCTCAACATTGCCGCTGACGCCCTCTGCCCCGACGACGGCGTCGACCCTCGCGCCCCTCCCGGCCCCGACGCCCCGCCCACCATGCCCCGCCGTTCCCTGTGAGCACCAGCCTACTCCCGCGCCCCTCCCCTGTCCCGCGCCCCTGCGCCCTGCCCTACCCTTGGCGGCAAGGCCAAGGCCAGCCCTCCGCCGTGCCCCTCTGCCCTTGCGCCGTGCTAGCTATTAGATTTTTAGATGTTTTAAGATGTTTTTAGATGCTATTTTCAATTGTTTTTACATGTTTTTTAGATTATTTTAGTTTTATGTTTATTTTAGTTTTAAGATTAGGAAAATTTCAGATGTGTAGTTATATTTATTTAGATGTGTAGTTAATTTAGATGTTGTAATTTGTTCATAAAAATTGTGCACTTTTCTATAGAAACTTTATTTTTTTTCATATGTACGAAAATGTAGAGTGAAAACGAAAACATACATATAAGAAAAAACAAAGGAAAAATGAAGAAGGAAAAGAAAACCGCCCGGCCTGGCCACCACCGCATTTTCATAAAGTGTTTCCACCGAGTCCACGTCGCACCGATCGAGCACCCGCATTGAAGCAAGTCTTTTTTTAAGGTAGTTCTTTGTTAAAGTGAGGGGGACGTCGGACATTACATGAGGCGGGGGTGTCGGACTGACATGGGGCGTCGGAATAAATAAGAAGAAGAAGAAGAAAAAAAGAGAAGAAGAAGGAATAGAGGTGGAAGACTTTTTCTTCTACTCCTCTATTCCTTCTTCTTCTCCTCTTTTTTTTCTTCTTCTTTTTTATCGGGAATGAGGGTGTCGAGGATCGCCGAGCGGTCAAGGGTCGAGAACTAGGGCAGAGGGTCGAGGGTCATCGAGGGTTCGAGGGGCGATGGTCGTCGAGGGGTCGAGGGTCGAGGAACGCCGAGGGGTTTGTTGAATACTTTGACACTAGCTAGACAAACGTGAAGCGCTGCCGAGGCCACCCCAAACCCGGGAGAAGCTAGCGGTCTAGGTTTGCCACTAATATATCCACCTGCTTCATGTTTAGAAAAGTGTATATATGTATGTATGTTATCTGTGTATATATGTTCATATATGCAAAAGTTCGATTTTTAGAAAAGTGAGCACCCCCTCTCGACCTTGATAACTTATACCACGGGAGCACCCCCCCGTCCCTCTCGCTCGACCAAAATTCTCGAGGAGACCCAAACCTTAGAAAAAAACGATGTCGGTCTCCTACCCCCTCCCGCCGCGCCCCTACCCGACAAACTCTCTCGAGGCCACCCAAATTTACCAAGTTAAAAGAGCGTTGTCGTTGAGGCCACCCCAAACCCTTGAAGCGTTGTCGAGGCCACCGCAAACCCTTGAAGCGTTGCCGAGGCCACCCCAAACCCTTGAGAAGCAGCGTCGAGGCAACTAATATGATTCCTTATTGTGATTAGCTAGCTAGTTCTACGTTTGCCACTAATATATCCATCCGTCATGTTTGAATAATAATTGCCATGTTGTAAATATTTGTAGAAACTATGGAGCACCCCGAGACGAAGCAACATGGGCTCCCGATTGTGTCATTATTTTTCTTTTTTCTTCCTTTTTCTTACTTTCAGGACTCCGTTTTCCAGAAGTCCTGTCCGGCACTAGAATCACCGAACTCACAATGCAACAGCCAGGAAGCAGAAAGCCACGTTGAGTGTTCAGGTGGTCTCTATTACAAGCATTATACCTGTTTTAGATACCATCCCGCAGCTTACCCCTGGAGGGGGACATGTTAGATAGTCCCATCCCTTGCTTATCGCACTATTTGTATCGTTCTGCTTTCATTGCAGTACCTTTTGGAATAAACAATACATAGCTTTTTCCTATTATTGCACTCCTTTTGTTATCTATATATATGTTCATTTCATGACATGTCGCACCCGTACACTTTGGTACGGCCAATACACCAGGGGCTTAAGTACCCCAAAATTATGGTGTGATAAGTCCGAACACTTTCACAAGTGCGGCACCCCGAACTTATAGCATTATATGAATCGGCTCCGAATCATGTCTTGGGTCAATAGTTGGGTTTGCCCGGCTCCCGTGTTTTGGTACCTTATGTTCCGTTATATCGGCTAAGGTAGCACCGGGAGAACCACTGCGATTGTGCCCCAGTTGAGCTGGGTCGAGCACCTCAGTGGAGAAAGCTAAAACTGACCGTCATGATAGGGCGAGAGCCGGTCGCTGTTCGAGAGGTTTTTCGGGTCCCTAAAGACTTATGGCACTTAGAGCGAGGAAGCGGAATTGTCCGGCCAAGGCGTGGATAGCGCCTCGAACTCGGTCTTCCGAATACTAGGGGCTTCGCCGAAATTTAAAATTATAGAATTCTATGGCTAAGTGAGAGTGTTCAGGCATTATAAGTCCGGTTGCCTGGTTCGTTGCGTTGAGCGCCTCCCTAGATGGACCCAAGATTGGGAACAAGAGTTCTCAAGTTTATCCCGAACACCCCAGCACTCGTGGCATGGGGGCTAAAGCCAATGACTTACCATCTCTCAAATTTGATAAACAGCGGCATAGAAGGTAATATTTTAAATTAATAAGCGTTGCTTAGCGCATGTGAACAAGTTTTCAGCGTACATGATAACAAATGCGAGTCTATTCAAAAATTACATCTTTGGAGCACTCATCCGCTATTTGGCGGGCACCCTTCAGGAGGCCCTCATGGTACATTTCGGGCGTGCGATACTCCTTGCCCTTCGGTGGCCCGTCCGTCACAAGCTTCTCCGCATCCAGCTTGCCCCAGTGCACTTTAGCATGGGCAAGGGCCCGACGGACACCTTCAATGCAGACGGAGCGCTTGATGACTTCAATCCGTGGACAGGCATCCACCAGCGCCGCACTAGCCCAAAGTAGCTCCCAGGCATAGCTTCCAATGGCCACAGCCGAGCTATGAGGCCCTTCATGTCCTGTTCGGCGACCTTGTGGAGCTCGACCAGCTGCTTCAGCTGGTCGCTTAGGGGCACCGGATGTCCGACCTCAGCATATTGAGACCAGAACACCTTCTCCGTTGAGCTCCCCTCCTTGGCGCGGTAGAATGCGGCAGCATCAGACACACTACGGGGCAGATCTGCGAATGCTCCTGGAGAGCTCCGAATCCGGGTAAGTAATAGGTAATTCACTTTCACATGCTTGCTTTTCATAAAGAATGCCTTACCCGCCGCTATATTCTTTAGCGATTCAATTTCTTCGAGGGCTTTGTGGGCCTCGGCCTTAGCAACTTTCGCACTCTCAAGAGCCGAAGCAAGCTCGGATTCTCGGGTCTTCGAGTCACGCTCTAAACCCTCGTGTTTTTCCACGAGAGCCTGGAGCTCTTGCCGCACCTCCGCCAGCTGCGCCTCCCCCTTCTCTCGCTCGGTGCGCTCCGCGGCCGCTTTACTTTCGGCCACGGACACCGCTTCCTTCAGGGTCGCCACCTCGTTCGTGGCCCCTGTAGTACCCAAGTTATTCCTGTTATTTTTTGCAACCAAAACCTTTTCTATAGAGTATTTGTTTAATAAGGTATTACTTACCTTCCTTGTCCTCGAGATGCTTCTTGGCAAGGCCGAGCTCGTTCTCGGACCGCTCGAGGCTCTGCTTCAATGCAGCGACCTCCGCAGTCAGTGCGGCAGAGGTCAGCAGCGTAGCCTGCATTCCCGTATTGACATACTTATGTTAGACTCCTGCGTATATCTTTTTAGATCCTTAGTCCGGCTTTTATTTCCGAACACCGAACTAAGCATCAGGGGCTACTGTCTATGCGGTAATATTTTTACATATTCTAAACTTACCTCAAAGCCTGTTAGAAGGCTGGTACAGGCTTCGGTCATCCCGCTCTTGGCGGACCGAACTGTCCGGATCACCGCACTCATAACAGTGCGGTGCTCCTCCTCGATGGAGGCGCTGTTAAGCGCCTCCAGTAAGTTATCCGATGCCTCCGGTTGGACGGAGGACACCGGCGTCTTACCCTTCTTACGAAGGGGCCGCTTGGCGGACTTCGGAGCCGCTGAAGGCTCCGTTATGGAGTCCGGACAAGGATCGGGCTTAGAGCCCCTGGGGGTCTCGCCCCCCACGCGCCTGGAGTCCGGGAGGTTGCCTTGTGGCGCCTCCTGCGCCACCTCCTCTTGACCAAGCCCCCCTTGGGGCGCCACCTCGGCGTCGTCCGCGGCGTGAGGCAAGGAGGCGGCCGGAAGCGAAGTACTCTCTATTTCCGACGAACCCAGGGACCCGCTCGACGAAGCGGCGAACTCGCCCTTGGGCGGACTGCATGATTGTTCGACATTAGAGAACACTATGCAATGATAAAAAGCCACGGGTATCCAGACACTTATGATCTCGCCAGGGGCTTGGCCTCGTTGGCCACTCCTGCTCGTCGTCGTCGACGTTGGTAGAGAAATCCGGAGGAAGGGTTCTTCCCTTCTTAGACCCTCTGGCCTCCCCAGTTGGGGTGGCCTTCCTTTTCCTCTCCTCCCCCGCTGGGGGAGAGGCTTCTCTTTCCTCCTCCTCGTTCTCAGGAGAAGACTATGCTTCAGAATCTGATAGCACCAGGCGTCGGTAGCTCCTTCGAGTTTCCATTGCCTCCTTCTTGGCCTTCTTCTCCGACACCACATGAGGTACCGGAGCTAGCAGCCCCGTCAATCGGGCATATGCTGGGTCTTCTGGCAAAGGAGCCGGACAGTTAACCTGTCCGGACGTCTTCAGCCAGTCCTGTTAAAGGTTAGGGAGTTTTAGATCCCACATAGAGTCCAACTATGAAAAAAGAATCCCATAAAGGGTAAAATAACTCACCTCGCTGGCTTGACGCTGCGAGCTGAATCCGCGATCTTCGGTAGCGGATGTGGGAGCCTCGGCGCCCTTGAACAGCACCTTCCAGGCATCTTCGTACGTAGTGTCGAAGAGCCTTTTTAGGGTTGAGTGCTGTGCCGGATCGAACTCCCATAATTTGAAGGCCCGTTGTTGGCATGGGAGAATCCGGCAGATGAGCATAACTTGGATTACGTTGACAAGCCTGAGATTCTTGTCCACCAGGTTTCAGACGCATGTTTGGAGTCCGGATAGCTCGTCCGAATTCCCCCACGTCAGGCCCGTCTCTTTCCATGACGAGAGCCGTGTGGGGAAGCCAGATCTGAATTCGGGGGCCGCCACCCATTTGGGGTCGCGCGGCTCGGTGATATAGAACCACCCCGATTGCCACCCCTATATTGTCTCCACAAAGGAGCCCTCGAGCCATAGGACTTTGGCCATCTTGCCAACCATGGCGCCTCCGCACTCCGCTTGACGGCCGCCCACAACCTTCGGCCTGACATTGAAGGTCTTCAGCCATAGGCCGAAGTGGGGCTGGATGCAGAGGAAGGCCTCGCACACGACGATAAACGCCGAGATGTTGAGGATGAAATTCGGGGCCAGGTCATGGAAGTCCAGGCCGTAGTAGAACATGAGCCCCCGAACAAATGGGTGAAGTGGAAGACCTAGTCCGCGGAGGAACTGGGGGAGAAACACCACCCTCTCATGGGGCCTGGGGGTTGGAATGAGCTGCCCCGCCTCGGGCAGCCTGTGCGCGATGTTGCTGGACAAGTATCCGGCCTCCCGCAGTCTTGTGATGTGACCCTCCGTGACGGAGGAGGTCATCCACCTGCCTCCCGCTCTGGAAATGGTTGGAGAAGGTTGAGGTGGGATGTGCGGACTTGGGCGTTGGAGCTCGAGTGCGCGGAAATGGATGAGCAAAGGAGGAAGAAGGCGTAGGTGAAAAGGTGGATCCTTATCCCCTTATATGGACGGACGAAGTTATGCGTCCCCCACCAGCCTGGTAAAACTCGCTTATCTCCCAAGCGCTGTAATCAATGGCGCAGATGGGTTACCCACGTCCGTATTGATGAGAATCCCAGAATAAGGGGGCACGATCAATGCTTTGATAAGACGTGCCAAGGAAACCGCCTCACCAAACGCGCTGAGGTGGAACAGTAAAAAACGATTCATATAAAGGCCTGGCCGTGATGTGATGTCACGCCACGGAATACGTCAGCAGATCTGTGCAAAAGTTATTCTCTCTACGGTGGTATGTGGAACTTGTTTTGCAGAGCCGGACACTATCCTTGTGTTCAAAACCTTCTGTGAAGTATTCGGAGGAGGAACCCGCCTTGCAATACCGAAGACAATATGCACGCCAGACTCGTCGTCATTGAAGCCTGGTTCAGGGGATACTGAGGGAGTCCTGGACTAGGGGGTGTCCGGATAGCCGAACTATCATCAAGGCCGGTCTCCAAGACTATCAACATACAAGATTGAAGACTTCGTCCCGTGTCCGGATGGGACTGTCGTTGGCGTGGAAGGCAAGCTTGGCGATACGGATATGTAGATCTCCTACCATTGTAACCGACTCTGTGTAACCCTAACCTATCCGGTGTCTATATAAACCGGAGGGTTTTAGTCCGTAGGACGAACAACAATCATACCATAGGCTAGCTTCTAGGGTTTAGCCTCTCTGATCTCGTGGTAGATCTACTCTTGTACTACCCATATCATCAGTATTAATCAAGCAGGAGTAGGGTATTACCTCCATCGAGAGGGCCCGAACCAGGGTAAAAACATCGTGTCCCTTGTCTCCTGTTACCATCCGCCTAGACGCACAGTTCGGGACTCCCTATCCGAGATCCGCCGGTTTTGACACCGACAGCTGGGTTTGCTTCAATTCCTCTACCGGATACAATGAAGCCCAAGAGCTTTCTGGCTGGTACGCCGGAAAAGCATTTTTCGGGTTGAGCTTGATTTCATATGTTCGGAGATTATCGAATGTGAGCCTCAAGTCGTCTACTAGAGTTTCGACATGCTTGCTTTTGACGACCACATCGTCTAGGTATGTCTCCACTGTTTTGCCGATCTGGTTTGCCAGACATGTCTGAATCATGCGCTGATATGTTTGCCGGCGTTTTTGAGCCCGAAGGGCATTGTGTTGAAGCGGAATGGGCCGTATGGAGTGAGGAATGCCGTTGTGGCTTGGTTAGGCTCTGCCATCTTAATATGGTGGTAGCCAGAGTATGCGTCGAGGAAGCACAATGAATCGTGTCCTGCGGTAGCATCGATAATTTGATCGATGCGGGGCATGGGGAAGGGATCCTTTGGGCAAGCCTTGTTGAGGTCCTTGAAATCGACGCATAGGCACCAGGATTTATCCTTCTTTGGTACCATCACCAGGTTTGCTAGCCAGTCCGGATGTTTTATATCTCTGATGAATCCGGCCTCCAATAGTTTGGCTAGCTCCTCTCCCATGGCCTGTCTTTTGGGTTTGGAGAAACGCCGAAGAGCCTGTTTGACTGGCTTGAATCCTTTTAGGATGTTTAGGCTGTGCTCGGCCAGCCGGCGTGGGATTCCTGGCATGTCTGAAGGGTGCTAGGCAAAAATGTCCCAATTTTTGCGTAGGAATTCTCTTAGTGCGGCGTCTACATCATGATTTATTTATGCCCCGATGGAGGCCGTTTTTGTAGGGTCCGTTGGATGGAATTGGAATTTGACTATTTCGTCCGCCGGTTTAAAGGAGGTGGACTTGGATCTCTTATCGAGTATCACATCGTCCCTATTCACCGTGGAGCGCAGCGCAGGGAGTTCCTCGGCCGCTAGGGCTTCGGATAGCGCCTCAAGGGCCAGTGCGGCTGTCTTATTTTCGGCGCGGAGTGCTATGTCCGGGTCACTAACAAGAGTGATGATTCCGTTAGGCCCGGGCATTTTGAGCTTCATGTACCCATAATGGGGTATAGCTTGAAAAATTGTGAATTCCTCTCGCCCTAATAGAGCGTGGTATCTGCTGCTGAACGGGGCCACTTGGAACGTGACCTCCTCGGACCTGTAATTATCCGGCGTGCCGAACACCACATCGAGTGTGATTTTTCTTGTACAACATGCTTCCCGACTGGGGATTATTCCTCTGAAGGTTGTGCTGCTTCGCTCAATGTGGCTCTAGTCTATTTCCATTTTTCGGAGGGTTTCCTCGTAAATGAGGTTCAATTCACTGCCATCGTCCATGAGTACCTTGGTAAGGCGAAAGCCATCCACTATCGGACTGAGGACCAATGCGGCTGGTGCTCGGGCTGTTCGGAATTTAGGTTCGTCACTGGCATTAAAGGTAATAGCCGTGTCACTCCATGGGTTTATTGTTGCTACTTGGTAGACTTTGGCAAGGCTACGGAGTGTTCGTTTCCGCATATTATTTGATGCGGAAGTCTCGAAGACTGTTAATACCGTACTGGTATCTCTGGGCTGGTGCTCTAGAGCTAGAAGCTCTTCGCCACTTTTGGCCACCTGCCGTAGTATCCAACATGATCTAAGGCTATGAGTTGGAGCGGCGCCCTTTGTACTATGAATTTTACAGGGTCCATTGAGCCATCCCTCCAGTAAGGTTCCATGCCCTATAGAGAGTTTTTGCTTTCTGGTATTTAACCCAGGTGCCTGGCGATGATGCACCCTTTTATTTCGGACTGGGGTTGTATTCAAGGCCGGATTGTCCCAAAATCTTGCTTCGGTTTTCCAGGCGCTTTTCATCGCACATTACTTTCGTACTATGGACGCCAAGTCGGCAAAGCGTGTAATGTCACGGCGACTTATAGCGTTGAGGATCCCGTTGTCCATGCAATTATTGCAGAAGAATGAGATTGCGTCCTCCTCGCGGCAGTCCTTTATCCTGTCCATAACCAGGAGGAATCTGGCCCAGTAATGGTGTACTGTTTCTGCGGGCTCTTGCCGAATTTGAGATAGGTCGCTTATGTTTGGGTGGGCGGGTGGAATTAAATCCGGAACCTCGCCCGATCTGAGACTTAAGGGCCAAGGAGCTTCCGAACTTGGAAGCTTGGATTCTTGGATATTGTCCAATGAATCTAGCCCGCTGCCTGACTTTAGGTTCAGGGCTTGAGTGACGTCCTCTCCTCCGCGGGAATCCGGCATGGAGCGATCGGGAATCCGGACATAGCTAGTCCTTAAGATAGAAGAAGGGTCGCCGTATTGTTCCTCTACCACAGCAACGTGGTGGGTAACCTGGGGAGAGTTAATCTCTCTCAGATCGGGTTTAGGCCCAATCTGATCATAGTCTGTAGCGACACCCAGGGCGCCGATGCGATCCAAGAGCTCGTTTAAGGAACAGAGCTCCATCGGATCTAACTGCTCGGCGAGTTCAGAGTTAACATGAAGATTTCTTTTGATGACCCGAGAACTAATCGTCGGAGCGGCGGCCGAACAGGCGGTCATAAGAAAACCGCCTAACCGGAGAGTTTGGCCAACAGCCAAAGCTTCTTTAGCAACAGTGCCGTCTTTAAAGACGGGATGAGGCATCCTTCCTGACGGCGACACCACAGAGGAACTCTCAATGAAAGCACCAATGTCGGTGTCAAAACCGGCGGATCTCGGGTAGGGGGTCCCGAACTGTGCGTCTAGGCGGATGGTAACAGGAGACAAGGGACACGATGTTTTTACCCAGGTTTGGGCCCTCTTGATGGAGGTAAAACCTTACTCCTGCTTGATTAATATTGATGATATGGGTAGTACAAGAGTAGATCTACCACGAGATCAGAGAGGCTAAACCCTAGAAGCTAGCCTATGGTATGATTGTTGTTTGTTCTAGGGACTAAAACCCTCCGGTTAATATAGGCACCAAAGAGGGTTAGGGTTACACAGAGTCGGTTACAATGGTAGGAGATCTATGTATCCGTATCGCAAAGCTTGCCTTCCACGCCAAGGAAAGTCCCATCAGGACACGGGACGAAGTCTTCAATCTTTTATCTTCATAGTCCAGGAGTCCGACCAAAGGTCATAGTCCGGCTATTCGGACACCCCCTAATCCGGGACTCCCTCAACCGTCGCGGCGTTTTTACAAAAAAGTCCCTGTGGTTTATGGTATTAAACCTGCAGTCTATATAATAAGCCATAAGCCAAACGAACCGGTATGGACGAGATAAAAGAATAAGAACCCTACCTCCCGATCCCATCTCGACCAGCTCCAGCGCGCCGTCACCTCCTGCGGGCCGCTCCCCTCCGCCCCCCACCCCACCCCTCGGCGGCGCGCGCCACCACTGAAGCCACGGCCGTTGGCGGCTTCCCCCCGTCCCGACCCCGACTCCATCGAGCGCCGCCGCCGCCACCCCGGCAGCCCCTCTCGCCGACGACCACTGGTGCGCCTCCCACTCCGTCGAGACTCCAGCTCCCCGGCGGCCTTCCCTCCTCCCCCCAAGTCCACGACCACTGCTGCTTCGAGGCCGAGGAGGCCATCGGGTAGCAGCGAGCTTAGGTCGGGGTCGCAGTCCAGCAATGCAAGGAGCCAAGGAAGGTGGTCCAGCCGAGAGAAGGAGGTTGCGAGAGGGGATAAAGCGGCAGTTGCGCGGCCGCGTTGACCCGAGCTGGTTGCGAGAGCGGATGGAGTGGCAGCTGCACGGTTTCCTTATTGGAGGTGCCGGTATGCACGCACTCCTTCTTGATTTTGTGCCTGCCTCTTTTCTGACAGGATTCTGACTCTGCCTGGGCGTTCTTCTACTTTGTGTGTGTTCAGAACGATGCACTAATGCAGGTTTCGTATACACATGCTTTTCTTTTTTCTTCTTTGTTGCATATCTGTGAATCTTGTGAGCCATGATTGCCATGCTGCTGTGTATGTCATTCTGCCACTTAGAGGCGCTGCTACTACCTAATTTTTATGCTAGAAATAACTAACAAATACAGACAGAATGTACAAATTTATTACACATGATTGAGGGCAATAATCTATATATTTCCTGCAGTACCTGTGAGCCCGTTGACGAACTCGCGAAATATGGATGGAGCTGCAACCTGATCACTGGGGTCAAGAGGGAGCCCCAAATAAACCATTTTTACAAGGTGAGACACTTAATTTCTTGCCAAACATTTTTACAAGTGATGGAAATGCAGTGGATGTTTATTGTAGTTGAACAAAACCATCGCTGATGCCAGAGTGGATAAAAATGATGATAAGAGCATTACAAATAATGGAATGGTGGAGTCGAGGTAGAAAGACACAAACCACCTCCCAACAAAACAAAACTGCTTGTGCCATCCTTATACATCAAGTAGTAATGGCGGCAATGGTAAAAGATGCACGCACTAATAGTTATAGTGTGCTAAACTGTCAGTACTTATGCCTACTAAAGTAGCAGCAACACCGGAGTTTTGTTTAGTGCCGTCTCTGCAGCCGTTCTATAATCCCGTTCCTTGCGAAATCTATTGCCAGTACCGAGAGTAGTTACAACCCTTTCCTTACTGAACTTAGCAGCAGCCTTCTCCTCTCCTTGGTTTAATTTGTGGTTTGCTGAATTGATGTTGGCCCAGGGAGTATATAGGTGTGCAATTGTGATTTTAGCTCGCAGTGCACTAACGGACTGTCTAATTCTGTTGAACTAGAAGCTTGTGTGAGATGTGAGGAATGGCCATATTCTTATTCATCGTTTTTTATTTTTATCTGGTTGCCTGCACTGAATTACCTTGAGCTTCTGATTATTATTGTGAAAGTTACATTATGTCTGTGACCTGAATTAATTCACGTTAATAAATTGAATTATCGATGCAATTGCGAGGTTAGATAATGCAGTGTGTACTCTTGCTCTCCCGTTGCAACACACGTGCACATTTGCTATCAATTTTCAAAGATTGACATGGCTATTGTTTTTGCTTTCCTGCTCAAGACAGAAAAGGGATTGTTCAGGCTGATTTGTGTTTGTGCAAGCAGAACTCAAAGGAACCTCCGTCGAAGATTTACGAGGTGAAGGACTCGAACTATATCTCATGCCCACTTGGCCATACCTGGGTTGGCTGCCAGCAGCCCTCCGATTGCGCGTCTGGTCTGCCTCTCCGAGTCCCCGTCGGCCAGTTGTTCTTCTCGGACATCGCCGTACAGCTCCTCACCAGCAAACTCCTGTGCTTCTCCACCAGAATCAATTCCCGAGCTGTTGATATCCCCTATTCCTCGAAGGATATGCCCAAGGTAATTTGTTCCACAAGATGAGTGCTGCAGTATTTGTATGAACTGGAGTACTGTACTGTTGCAGTAGCGTGGTTGGAAAATCCTTTCTTTTTCAGTTATATATTAGAACGGAACTTGTACGGTTTGGTCTGCATTTTCACAATCAATATGTGGTGTTGAAATAATGTAAATTGTTTAACTTGCTTTTTGGCCAGTATCCCTGTATATGTGGATGTATTGTTGCTTTTCACAATCAATTTGTAAAGTTGCTTAATGTACTGCTTGGTCTGCGTTTTTAGTCTGTATCCCTGAATCGCTGCCCTTAAGCTCTTTTTTATTTCTATAATTTGTGAGCACATATGAGCATGAAAAGAAAATATCCCATGTTGAAACGTGAGCAAGCCTTGGTGAACGAACTGATATTTTCCCTGCATTACAGGTGAAGCAAAAATAAACATGCCCTATAGGCTCCGCGGCCTCGAGGCCTATCCCCAGGTTGATGCTACTGTGCTACTGACTTTGCCACACCCCTATTATAGTTTATACTTTAATTTATCAGAGAAACTGGACCAGTGCTTGGGGCTGGTGTGCTATGGTTGGTTTAGGCATGTGTACGAGAAGGCGGCGGCCATTATAAGATTACTCTCCTGATTTAGGATGGGTTTTTATTTTACTGCTATTATGAGAAAAAATAAGAGAGAAAGGATTGTTATTTTTGCTGCTACAATATGATGCTCTGTTGTTACTATTTATTGTATCAACTATTTGTCGTGTGAACTACCTATCAGATTTAGGCTTGGATGATTCAGATAGGATGGAAGATGCGTAGGAATTCGTCCGTGACATTCTCAATGAATTCGATCCGTCGCCAGCGAGCTTCATCATGTAAGGCCTTTAGTGATTTCATTCAAATTTATCCAGCAACAATTGCATGACTCTAGACCTGAACAATTGCACCCTATGAAAAATAATAATTACATATAATGTGGGGTTGGTTAGTTGTATCATTGTCTCCCAACACTGACACTATTTGACAGCCATCCATGACCATCGATTCAATTCATTTTTTAGTTTCCTACTATTTTTCTAGCTAAGTGAAATATCTCTAAAGTTATGAAACTTACCTACACCCATGACTTGACTCTTGGTTGCGAATTCTAAATGAAGTACATGCAACCAATCTTGTTGAATGAATTTGTTGATGGTTTGAATGGTTATTCTTCACTATGGGTGCATGGCTATTCTTGGGTTTGAGCCTTAGGCATGCAACAATGAGATGTAATTGCATTGTTTGTTAACTATTTAAACCGAAATCATTGATCAATTTTGATCAGAAATCTTATCCCAAGACTTTTGATACTGTACTTCGATTTCGATAACAAAAATTGTTTCAACTTGCCATGTGGAAATTCAAGTAAGAGCATATCCATGTTTACTTATTAGTTTGTTTTCTGAGAATGGTACGGGATTTTCAAACTGAAAAAATAATTATTGTTTGAAAATTATATTTAACAAAAATCATTTGAATTTTTTTATGATATGGTTGTTTGACTGATTGCAATGTTGTTTTAGTGGTAGTCTTTTTCAACTGTCTAAGCGTATATTTATTTGTTGTACACCCGGTGCAACGCACAGGCCTTTTTGCTATAACATAAATAACATTTATGAAACTAAAATTATCAAAGTATTTTCTGTTCAAAACATTATAAGCAACCTCTAGTATTATTGAAACTAAAATTATATAAAATTGATGCAACTAAAATTATCAAAGTATTTTCTGTTCAAAATCATTAAAAGCAAAAAGAATTTTCATAAAGAACTTTTTTTGTTAGAAACTTTAATAGCAAAAAGAATTATCATAAAATAAAATAAATAAGTAATTAGAAAAAAAATAAAATAAAATAAATAAGTATTTTGTTGTAAGTAGAAACAAAACAAAATAAATAAAGCAAAAAATAAAACAAAAAACAGGGAAAAAATAAAAAATTGCCAGCTACTGGGCCACCACGGCTTGAATATGACTAGAAACTCATCCATGGGCCAGGATTCAGGCCCGGAGAATGCCCAGTAGGCCCATCAGGCATAGCAGTCACAATTAGGCCCGTAAGTCTGCAATGGAGAGGAGCTCGAGAGGGGTGCGGCAGTGGGGCTTATAAACCACTGCGCGCCCATATCAACTAGCGAGGTGGGACTAAACTTTTGGCCGTGACGCGGGCAGCACAGGGCCTTTGGTCCCAGTTGGTGCCACCAACCAGAACTAAAGGGGTGCATTGGTACCGGTTCGTGGCTCCAACCGGAACCAATGCCCCTCCTTTAGTGCCGGTTGGTGCCACCAATCGGGCCAAAGGCCTCTGCTTCCCGCCCTTTGGGCTGCTGAAAAGAGACCTTTGGTCCCGGTTGGTGGCAACAACCGGGACTAAAGAGGTAATTGGTCCCGGTTGGTGCTATGAACCGGGACCAATGCCCTGGGTATATAAGAAAACAGTAAGCGGTTTCGACCAAATCCATCACTTCTTCTCCCCTGACACCCCTGCTCCTCCTCGACGTCGCCGCCCGACGCCCCTGCTGCTCCACCTTGCCGTCGCCGCCGCCACCAACGCCGTCAGGCTGCTCGACGTCGCCGTCGCCGCTGCCACCGACGCCGTCAGGCTGCTCAACATCGCCGCTGACGCCCTCTACCCCGACGACGGCATCGACCCTCGCGCCCCTCCGGCCCGACGCCGCCGCCCACCGTGCCCGTCCGTCCCCGTGAGCACCAGCCTGCTCCCGCCCTCCCGTCCCGCGCCCTGCGCCTGCCCTGCCCCAGGCGTCGGCGCCAAGCGCCGCCCCCGTGCCGTGCCCTCTATCCATGCGCTGTGCTAGCTATTAGATTTTAGATGTTTTAAGATTTTTTTAGATGCTATTTTCAGTTGTTTTTACATGTTTTTAGATTATTTTAGTTTTATGTTTATTTTAGTTTTAAGATTAGGAAAATTTCAGATGTGTAGTTATATTTATTTAGATGTGTAGTTAATTTAGATGTTGTAATTTTTTCATAAAAATTGTGCACTTTTGTATAGAAACTTTATTTATTTTTCATATGTACGAAAATGTAGAGTGAAAACGAAACAAACATATAAGAAAAAACAAAGGAAAAAATGAAGAAGGAAAAGAAAACCGCCCGGCCTGGCCACCACCGCATTTTCATAAAGTGTTTCCACTGAGTCCACGTCGCACCGATCGAGCACCCGCGTCGAAGCAAGTCTTTTTTTAAGGTAGTTCTTTGTTAAAGTGAGGGGGGACGTCGGAAGAAATAAGAAGAGGAAGAAGAATAAAAAAAAGAGGAGAAGAAGAAGGAATAGAGGAGTGGAAGACTTTTTTTCTTCTACTCCTCTATTCCTTCTCCTTCTCCTCTTTTGTTTCTTCTTCTTTTTTATCGGGAATGAGGGTGTCGAGGATCGCCGAGCGGTCAAGGGTCGAGAACTAGGGCAGAGGGTCGAGGGTCATCGAGGGTTCGAGGGGCGAGGGTCGTCGAGGGGTCGAGGGTCGAGGAACGCCGAGGGGTTTTGTTGAATACTTTGACACTAGCTAGACAAACGTGAAGAGTTGCCGAGGCCACCCCAAACCCGGGAGAAGCTAGCGGTCTAGGTTTGCCACTAATATATCCACCTGCTTCATGTTTAGAAAAGTGTATATATGTTTGTATGTTATCTGTGTATATATGTTCATATATGCAAAAGTTAGATTTTTTAGAAAAGTGAGCACCCCCTCTCGACCGTGATAACTTATACCACGGGAGCACCCCCCGTCCCTCTCGCTCGAGGCCACCCCAAACCCTTGAGAAGCAGCGTCGAGGCAACTAATATGATTCCTTATTGTGATTAGCTAGCTAGTTCTACGTTTGCCACTAATATATCCATCCGTCATGTTTGAATAATAATTTCCATGTTGTAAATATTTGTAGAAACTATGGAGCACCCCCGAGACGAAGCAACAAAAGAGATGTTGGGGGACATAGTCACAAAAGGAAGTGACGCCGTCTTGTCGTTTTTCAACGACACCGATGGTCTGGAAGGACAGGGTGAAGAAGCAGGCTATGATTATGATGGCTCCGGTGACCAAATGCCGGTACAAGAACGAGACCTTGATGACGGCTCCAGTGACCGAACCGAGTCCGGCCAGGTATATATATTAGTTAAGCCTGTGGTGACTAGCTAATTGATGCATTCATTGTTTTTGTATGTACACATATTAATTAACTCTCGTCTTTCTTCTTTTTTCTAGCCCTATGGATCAAGCACAACTTCGGTAAAGAGACGAGGCCTGAAGAAAAATTTGCACCCGGATGAAAGGTTTGAGATCACAGCAATCGCGTGGGATGGCATGCCGATTGAACCCATTCGGACAAAGGAAGCATTTGCTGCTCAGTGTGGGGTTCTTGTTACGGACAAGATCCCGATCAGCATCCACAAATGGTTTAAGCCTAAGAAGGAAGACCCTGAGGTGTCTTATGTCGACGATATGCAGAAAGAGGATCTTTGGACCGTGCTGAAGGCAAATTTTACCCTAAAGCCAGGGAGGATCCTGAGAAGCCAGTTAAAGAGCAATTGATCAAGTCTCATGCTCTTAAGAAGATGGCAGAACTATTCAGGAGATGGAAGAATGAGCTAAAAACATTGTTTGTCGACAAAGAAAAGACACCAGAATTCATCGGCCGGTTTGAGAAGAACAGAGATCACTGGTCTGCATTTGTGGCCCACAAGACATCGGACTAGAGTAAGAAGATGTTAGCGACTATCAAGAAAAATGTTGCGAAGAAGAAGCTACACCATCGCACGGGGTCAGGTGGCTACCTCAAAGCCCGGCCGTTGTGGGCCAAGGCTGAGAATGACCTGGTTGATAAAGGGGTCGAACCAGAGACATTGAACTGGCCAGACCGTTGCCCGACTTGGTTCTTCGGGGTTGGCGGAACCTTGAACCCTGTATCAGGGAAGTGCGTTTGGACGAACGAGCAACTGAGAATACCCGTCACGAAGCTTCAGCAATATATCGATGCAGCGCAGCAAGGGACGTTCATTCCAGACAGAGAGAACGATGAGCTCACAATGGCCCTCGGGAATCCTGAGCACCCTGGACGGACACGAGGCACGCCAGGCTCCGTTCCGTGGAAGGTTGGGTTTCCGGACGTAGGCGGTTACAAATGCCAGGAGAGGAGGAAGAAAATGGAGCAGACCAACTGCAGGCGCTGCAGGAAAGGGTACAAGCGATAGAGGAACGAGAAGCAGATCGCAGCAAGTGACCTGCCGAAGCTACCCCCAAGCTACCCCGCCATCTCAGCGGAGAAGCAGTGTGGCTTCCACCGAGCTGCTTCAACTGGAGCCTGTATTCATGGCTCCTGCTAGCTACCCCATGGATGCTATCACGGAGTCTCAACATTGCCACCTTATGACGCAATGGATGAAATTGAAAGTCAAGGCGGCTGTTGGCTCTATTGCACCTCCTGAACCTGGCAGAACCTATCACTGCCGGCCGATTCTAGAAGGATATGCTAGGGTGATGGTGGATGAAATAAAAGACGGATTTGAGGACCTCGAGCTTGACCACCCTATGGGTGAAGGGGAGACTCGGCTGGGTTCTTCTCTGAAGACTCCATGCCTATGGCAGAAGGAGCTCATCAACCTTACGAACTGGATGCCTCCGCCTCCTCCTCCTCCTCCGGTGAGTCAGGGCACTCCACCTCCTCCTCCTCCTCCTTCTCCGGCGCGTGGCGGCACTCCGCCTCCTTCTCCGCCTGCGCCGGCGCGCCCGAGCAGCCAGCCTCGTCCTTCTCCGCCTCGCCAGCAAGAGCGGAAGAGACCCGCCGCCGCTTTGGCTGCTCCGGCGGGTCGTACTACTTCTCCTCCGCCTCATAAGCAAGCACAAAAGAAGACAGCTGCAGCCGCTTGGTCTGCTCCGGCGTCTAGCAGTACAGCCAGAGGCAGGAGGCATTACATATTCGGTCCATCTCTCAAGCCTCTAGAGAAGTTACCATATGAGAGGACCGTGGAGGAAACCACAGAGATCATGGAAAAAAAGTGAAGGATTTCTTTGAAGGGGTGAAAGCAAAGAAACATCCACCTCCAGAGGACAAGATAGATCCGGTGAAAGTAAAGCGCACTATCGATGCACTGAAGAAACCACCAAAGTCTCCACCAAAAAACAACTATGAGTGCATTACTGAAAAGGCATATAAGGAAGCGGAGCGGTCGGGAAGTACTCTCAGTGATCGAAGGTTAGCAGAACGACGAGTTGGGAAACAAATTGCCCATCTTGGCGAACAAGCGAACCAATCGTGCCCCCCGCTCAAGGTGTCTAGCGATATCATCGCTAATGATCAGAGGATGGTGCCCGGTTATACCAATCTTGATGATTACCTGCTCGACTATGTACATTATGATTTCTTAGAGGAGGACAAACACGAATACCATTACGGGAAGCCTCTCGTCAAAGATGAAAAATCTCTAACAACGATGATGCGAAGATTCCATGATTGGTACATGAAAACTTGCAGAGAGTCTTGGGGGATGAATACTTTGTCGCTGAGAGTTAAAGAGGAGCACGACCTCATTGGAATTGATCTGTTGTCTGTTCCATTTGAGGAGTTCTTCCATTTTTTTAATCAAAAGGCCATCGATAAATTAACGGTCACTTGCTAGTGTCTGTAAGTACTACTTCTGTCATTAAGTCTCTATATATAGCTCAGCTCTTTGATTGCATGTATTTATAATTAGCCTCACTATATTATGCAGATTGAAGATCGTCGAGTGCAGAAAAGAAGAAATGTATGATATTGGGTTCATTAACCCAAATCTCATAGATGAATTTACGGTTAAAAAGAGCGCCAAGAAAGCCGAGGCCAGCTTGCTCAAATCATTGGTAATAAATCAAAACAAAGATACCATACTCTTTCCTTACAACTTCAAGTGAGTGTTACTGTCTTGTGCATATTCGGTTTCCCTTATTACTTGAGCGAGGTTATAGTAATGTAATTGATGAGTTATGCATGCGTGCGCAACTTCCACTATATTCTCCTGGAGATTAAGCTTGAGCAGGGACTAGTAACCGTCTTAGACTCGAGACGAAAAGATCCTGAGACCTATGCGGACATGACTAAAATTCTCAACAAGTAAGTTCAATCGATCATTATCGCACCATATCAGCAACTTTTTGTTCATTTCCTGATAACTCAAGTAATAATTATGTTCTTTGCCTTGCAGGGTTTGGAAAAAGTTCACCGCAGAAGCTCCGGGACAGCCGAAGGAGCTGCGATATAAATACCCGAAAGTAAGTACTACTAGCTAGCTAGTTCCGCGCATCTCCCGTTGATTCTAGCTACTTTCATCAATGCCATTTATAATGCTTCATTATCAGTTTGATTGACCTCTATTTCTCGTAAAGTGCTTGTGACAGGAACAAGGGATTGATTACTGTGGATACTACGTGTGCGAGTTCATCTACAATGCGACTTGCAAAGATAAGCGGGGCTACTCTAAAGGACAATATGAGGTGCATAAGCAATAATATTCACAATTTCATTTTATTACACAATCATTTCTGTTGAGTTTCATTCATATATATGTATTGACCCCCTTCTTCAAATTAGATGTGGCAGATGAGGAATAAACTCCTACCACAAGATCGCATGACAGCAATTCAAGAGGAATTGGCGGGATTCTTTCTTGGCCACGTCATCAATAAAGCCGGAAAATACCATGTTGAAGCTGACTTCATATATAATTAGGGGAGATTATATTGTAAGAGATCTGAATATTGTATATATGTAGCCAGTAGCGTCGGATAGATATACGAAACTTTGTTGTTCGCGCAATCTCTTTGAGAAGGAGAGGTCGATATCACTTCTCTCGGTATGCATGATGAATTTCCGTACTTAATGGTTTCCTTCATTTGCTTACTATATAGCTAGCGTGTCGAGGGCCTCTCTATACGTATAGTACGTAGCGTCGACCAAGCACGAAGATAAGAGAGGACACTTCTCTCTATTAATTAATTAGCTACCTAACACAATATATCAAACACCTAAATTAACCATACAAAACCCCCAACCCCCCCCCCCCTTCAGAAAAAAACAAAAACCCTAGCCCCTGAACAGCTGACGCGAGGATTCCTATTGGTCCCGGTTGGTGCCACCAACCGGGACTAAAGGCCCTCCTGCTTGGGCTCGCTGCACCGGCCACGTGGAGGTCCATCTGTCCCTGTTTGTGTAAGAACCGGGACTAAAGGCCAAGGGCATTAGAAACGACCCTTTAGTCCCGGTTCAAAAACCAGGACAAATGGGCCTTAAGAACCGGGACAATAGGCCATTTTTCTACTAGTGATCCTTAACCATAGCAATACTAGGTTCAACTTTAATTTCCTCAAAGGGTGTAGATGTTCTAGCGTTACTCCTGCGAACCACAGTTGAAGCTAGAATGATCCTTTATTCTAACACGGTAAGGTGGTTTCTCAATATAAGCGGCAGGAACAATAGGATCAACATTATAAGTGATAGTCTTTTCTTCATCTTTAATAGGTTCAACTACTTTTACTTCAATGGTAGGATGATATTTAAACCACTTCTCCTTAGGGAGATCAACATGGGTAGCAAATGATTCACAGAAAAAGCTACTATTTCAGAGTCAAGTCCATATTTAGTGCTAAATTCACGAAAAACATCGGTATCCATAAAAGATTTATCACAATAAAACTTACGTGTTATACCTGACTCCTTACCTTTGTCGAGATCTGAATCTTCAGAGTTGCGTTTAATTCTTTCCAATAAATCCCATCTGAATTCAATAGTCTTCATCATAAAGGAACCAGTACAAGAAGTATCGTGCATGGAGCGATTATTGAGAGAAAGCCGAGCATAAAAATTTTGAATAATAATTTCTCTTGAGAGCTCATGATTGGGGCATGAATATAACATTGACTTAAGCCTCCCCCAAGCTTGAGCGATACTTTCTCCTTCGCGAGGCCAAAAGTTATATATATATAATTACGATCACGATGAACCAGATGCATAGGATAAAACTTCTGATGAAATTCCAATTTCAATTGGTTGTAGTTCCATGATCCAATATCATCACATAGCCTAAACCATGTCAATGCCTTTCCCTTCAAAGATAAAGGGAAGACCTTCTTCTTGATAACATCCTCGGGCATACCTGCAAGCTTAAATAATCCACAAACTTCATCCACATAGATTAGGTGCATATCGGGATGTAATGTTCCATCTCCTGTAAAAGGATTAGCTAGCAGTTTCTCTATCATACCAGAAGGAATTTCAAAGTAAACATTTTTAGTAGGTTCAGTAGGTTGAGGAGAAACCCTTTGCTCTACTGGTTGGGGTAAGATACCCCGAACAAGCCCTTCAAAGGATTATTTTCCATAGTAACAAGTGACAGTAAATTTCTGCACACTATATAATTTTTTCCTTACCAAATTCAACTTACAAAAGCCGCTTCACTCCCCAGCAACGGGGCCAGAAAAGAGTCTTGATGACCCACAAGTATAGGGGATCTATCTTAGTCCTTTCGATAAGTAAGAGTGTTGAACCCAACGAGGATCAGAAGGAAATGAAAAGCGGTTTTCAGGAAGGTATTCTCTGCAAGCACTGAAATTATCGGTAACAGATAGTTTTGTGATAAGGTAATTTGTAACGGGTAACAAGTAACAAAAGTAAACAAGGTGCAACAAGGTGGCCCAATCCTTTTTGTAGAAAAGGACAAGCCTGGAAAAACTCATATATAAAGGAAAGCGCTCCCGAGGACACATGGGAATTATCGTCAAGCTAGTTTTCATCATGCTCATACGATTCGTGTTCGTTACGTTGATAATTTGATATGTGGGTGGACCGGTGCTTGGGTACTGCCCTTCCTTTGAAAAGCATCCCACTTATGATTAACCCCTCTCGCAAGCATCCGCAACTACGAAAGAATAATTAAGGTAAACCTAACCATAGCATGAAACATGAGGATCCATATCATCCCCTTACGAAGCAACGCATAAACTAGGGTTTAAGCTTCTGTCACTCTAGCAACCAATCATCTACTTATTACTTCCCAATGCCTTCCCCTAGGACCAAACAATGGTGAAGTGTCATGTAGTCGACGTTCACATAACACCACTAGAGGGAAGACAACATACATCTCATCAAAATATCGAACGAATACCAAATTCACATGACTACTTATAACAAGGCTTCTCCCATGTCCTCAGAACAAACGTAACTACTCACAAATAATGATCATGTTCATAATCAGAGGGGTATTAATATGCATAAAGGATCTGAACACATGATCTTCCACCGAATAAACCAACTAGCATCAACTACAAGGAGTAATCAACACTACTAGCAACCCACAGGTACCAATCTGAGGTTCTGAGACAAAGATCGGATACAAGAGATGAACTAGGGTTTGAGAGGAGAAGGTGCTGGTGAAGATGTTAATGGAGATTTACCCCCTCCCGCTGAGAGGATCGATGGTGATGACGATGGTGATGATTTCCCCCTCCCGGAGGGATGTTCCCCCGGCAGAACAGCTCCGTCGGAGCCCTAGATTGGTTCTGCCCAGGTTCTGCCTCGAGACGGCGGCGCTTTGTCCTGAAAGCTTCCTTCTAATTTTTTCTAGGGCGAAAGACACCTTATACCAGAAGATGGGCATCGGGAGGCTGCCAGGTGGTCCACGAGGCAGGGGGCGCGCCCTCCATCCTCGTGGATAGGTTGTAGCCCCCCTCTGGTGCTTTCTTCACCCAATATTTTTCATATATTCCAAAACTGAGTTTCCTGGAGTTTCCGGACTTTTGGAGTTGTGCAGAATAGGTCTCTAATATTTACTCCTTTTCCTGCCGAGAATTCCAACTGCCGACATTCTCCCTCTTCATGTAAACCTTGTAAAATAAGAGAGAAAAGGCATAAGTATTGTGACATAATGTGTAATAACAGCCCATAATGCAATAAATATCGATATAAAAGCATGATGCAAAATGGATGTATCACACAGTTTCGACTTGTACATAATGAACAACACACTGTGAATAACTGAAATAAACAAGGCAGAAGTGATCCATATAACAACCAAATATAGCCATCGAAAACTGGACAGAGTCTCGTTGTAAGCAACCTAACAATCAAATACAGATAAACGGGTATATGCTGGAAAACTAGACAAATGCTCACTGCAACCGACCTAACAAGTAAATACAGATAAACAAGGCATATGCTTGAAAAGTGGACAAATGCTAAAAAAAGCAACCTAACAACCAGATACAGATAAACAAGGCATCTGCTTGATAACTGGACAAATGCTAGCTATAACCAAAATAAGAACCAAATACATATAAACAAGGCATCTGCTCGATAATTGGAAAATGCTCAATGTAACCAACCTAACAACCTAATACAGGTAAACAAGGAATCTACTCACTATAAACAACCAAATATAGCCATTCATGAAACTGAAGTGGACAATTCATACTTAAACATCACATAGCCCTATAGAACAATACATTTTTGCATAACTGAAATAATTAAACACGACACAGTTAAAGCACCACACGAAAAATGCTACAACAACAAAGGGTACGGGTTGGAAAGCTAGAAAGGTAAGATTTGCTGATAGAATGTTGCCTCACTTTTCATGGATGGGATCCTTCCAGTTGGAAGAGCACAGACCCATGGTGTGCTCTCTGATGTCACAGATGAGCTCTTTCACCTTGGAAGAACCTTTGTGGGTGCCCACCTCGTGGTTGTGGTCGTGGTCGATGAGATCTGACTCGGCAACTGAGGATCCCAAGCCACCGCCATAGATTGTTTCTTCAGAAATGAAAAAATGGACTCGATCCGTTTAAGGATCGAAAATCCTTGATCGCTGGCCGGAGGAGATCAGCGGCAGGGCCGTGGAAGAGATTGATGGTGGTTGAACCAGAGGGGTTGGGACAGACCACTTAACCTGTGAAATTGCCCGTGTGAAGCCATCGTTGTCGATGAGCTTGATGTCGAGCCGGCTTTCCCGAGATACAGTAATACACTAGCCCGCTGACATGAAGCCTTCGGCATGGCAATGTAGCCAACGTCTTCGCCGGCTTCCACGATGACATGTTGCTCCGAGATCGACAGGTCGGGGCGAATGGCGGCCACCTCGTCAACGTCTGCCGGAGAGGCCATGATAAACCTCTTCTTGGCCGAATGCTCGTCGGGCTCCGCGGGATATGTGGTCGAGCTTAGGTTGTGACATTCTAGAGCAGACGATGTGGATCTGGCGGGGAGGGACACCGCAGGCCTCGTCTAAAAACTCAGGGGAGTGGGGCGACGGTATGGGAATCACTAATTAACCTGAACTTTATTATACAAGCTAGGGAGAACGGGCAGACCGACAGGGGTTGGCAGCGGCGCCGGCGGTGTTCGCGAGCTAGAGTTCGAGGGGGGGAGGGGGCCGGGTGGGGGGACTGTGGAGGGGGGTGGTGTTTGAGGATACGCCGCGGCTACTGAAAATTTTAGTAATGGTGGGTGGAGATGGTGGTGGACGAGGGAGGGTGATGGTTCAAATGCCTCAGCTACTACAATTTTACTATAAGGTCGGTGCTGGACGAGTGTGAGCAACGGTTTAAGTATGGCGGCTACTAAAATTTGGGTAAAGGAATTGATTTGGGGCGGGAGTGCCCAAGATCGCGCACGATCCGATAAGAATGTGCGGGCATGACAATAAGGAAAAGTGGCGGAACCGCCTACTTTTGCAACGCTGAAGGAAGGTAGTTTGTTTTTATATTTCTAACTAGCTGGCCTATCGCACGCGGTTCATCTTAATTTATAAATAAACTTAACCGCCTTTAGCTTGAGTAGGTGGTGATTTTATAGCGCACTTGCATCGGACACAATTAAGCAAGCACCTCCACCCTTTGCTCGCGCTTGCGCACTTGTTACGACTTTACAGCGCACTTGCATCACACATGGTTGAGCGAGTACATCCACCTTTGCTCACGCTTGCGCAGTTGTCGTGATTCAAAGCGCACTTGCACCGCACACGGTTAAGACATTATACCCGTGTTCATTGCGTCATCAAAGTATTTCTAGCAAAAAATGTTAGAGCGGGTAAGAAGACAACCACACCAGCATGTGGCCCAAATATATATGAGTGAAAAGGATGATATGTGATGGTCAAAATTCCAGTGCACAACTTTGACCGCACGGGCCCACGGTTGGGCGCGTCGTCAAAGATCGATGAGAGGGCCCAGAAGTCAAGAACCACCTGGAAGTGGCTAAATATATGTAGGAATATTGGGTGTGATGTTTAAAACTTTAAATACACAATGCACAACTTTGGTGACACCTGCATCGCAAACCTGAAAGCACCCTTGGATATATCCGTAAAAACATAATGTCATAGCTAGCTAGGATGCTTGGCCCACCACCTCCCACTTCGGGTCAGGAGGGCGGATGCACGTAATGATACTTTGGTCATACATGCATGTCGCCATGATCTACCATAAGACGGACCAATAAATCTATTTTTTGGTCAAACGATAACTGTGGTTGTCGATAAACCGCTTGGCCAATAGATTGAACCATCATAAAAATCGCACGAGAGGGACCACAAAACCAGCACTTCTTGCATGCGGCCCAAAATGATGTACGTTGGGAAGGGGTTATGTGTGTTTTCGATATATAATAATGTACAATTTAGATATGGTGCCTACCTCTCGATACAGACAACAACCATGAATGCAAGGTAGTTAAGGACGAGATACACAGGGTACGATGTAGGTCGAACCCAGCAATCCGAGCATGTGGGAGGGAATCTGACAACGCATGAGCTCGAGCTTTGGTTGAGCGACATGTGACGGTGACTGGCCCTAACACGAACTAGGAGGAATTCATGACCAACACTACCCCTCGTTATCGATCAAAGGATGATATATATATACACATGGTGAGACCACATATATGTGTGTCTTCACAAAAAACCGCACAAGGGAGACATGGTCGATCAGAAGACCCCGTATGCACTGCATGCGGCCCGAAAAATATGTTTGGGTACGGTGGTGTGTGATGTGTTTAAATCCCGAATGCACAACTTCGATGGGCCACCAACTACGATACAAATGTAGCGACCGGACCCGAATGGATCAAGTCTCTGTGCTCAGTGTCATCCCTGGATCAGTAATGCTGACACCACACAGTACTTCGAAGGATTTATAGCAGAGTAGCAATCACACACTTATTACAGCGTTGTCCAAAAGAGGACTTATTACAATAATATGGCTTAAGGCCATCTAATAATAACAGCGGAAGGCTTGGAAGATAAGTGAGTCCATCAACTCCATCGGCATCACTGAGTATAGAACCACGACCTAACACCTTACTCGTCGTCCGAAAAGTCTGCAACATGAAAGTTGCAGTCCGAAAACGGGTCAGCACATGGAATATGCTGGCAATGTAACACATAGAGAACAATGAAGCAATAAGCCTATACTACATGCATATATGGCTGGTGGAAAAGCTCTACGGTTACAGTTTTGCATAAAGCTAATTTTTCCCTACTTCAAAGGAATAATTTATTTAACTATCATGGTGGTTGTTAAACATTGAGAATGGTTGACAGCATCCTCAATCCCAATTAAAAAGTACTCATTAAAAACCCAACAACATTATTTAGAAGTAACATGTTGAGATTCACATGATATTCAAGTACTAGATACTCAAGACGTCCATAACCGGGGACACGGCTAATCATGATTAGTTTATACACTCTGTAGAGGTTTGCGCACTTTTCCCCACAAGACTCGATCGCCTCCGTTTGGTTCTCGCACTACATGGTGTTTGAGAGACGGATGACCGAGACACAGTCTTTCAGAAGCACTAGCACCTTACGTGTGGGTAGACCGTACCAACCTACATCCCCTACATCAGCTAGCCTACCCGTAAGAGTTCGCACTACTTACTCAACTATGCCAGAGCCCATAATGGCTTGTGGCTGCACACGGAAGTTTCTAGTTTAAATAATCTCATGATCCCTTAGAGCCTGGGTGGCGGTCCGAAGAAAAAAACAAGCAAGTCCTGATAGAAACCAGGTGCCTCAATCCACCCAGATGTGTGTTTAAGTTGCCACCTTAGATAAACCATTAATTAACAATCTCGCATCTGTCATGGATATTCACTCACCCAATCCACGTCTACTGGCATAGCATGGCATAATAAGCAAACGTAGAAGTAACTCCCAAGGTTTCATAAGTAAAACAGGTAATGGGTACTACCTCAATCTACTTCCCATCCCACAATTTAAGTTGATCCTAAACATGCAAGTGTTTGAGGAATAGAACTAATGCATAAAACTGGGTAGTAGAAAAAGTATGATCAAGTGTTACTTGCCTTGCTGATGATCCGCGAAACCTAGAGACTCGAAGTAACAAGCATACAATAAGTACTCATCTAATGCACAGGGAAAATCTCGAATAAAGGATCTAACCAGAAAGTTCAACTTAAGAACCCTGGTTGCAAAAACAATCAAGTCAAATAAAGCAACGAAAGTCGGATGACGAAGGAAAACAACTCGGTTTTAGCAATTTGAAACTAGGTCAAATTTTACAGTAGCAAAACCTTGTTTAAGTGAGTTAGTCGGAACGGCGGTTTCGAAACGAAACTCCAGGCGCTTGAATCACCTGATTCCGATAAACGAGCGAGAAAATAAGCTGATTCGAAGATTGGATCGGAAATCGAATTCGGAAAATAACGGATTAAATCCGATTAAAAGAAAAACGACGAACGGTTAACCGAACGGACGTTCGTTAACAAAAACTATCCGACGAACACGTTCGTTAAAACGAACGGATCGGTGAACGTTCACTAATTAATAAAACCGACTAAAAAAATAAACCAATCTAGGTTTTTTTTAAAACCAACAACGAAAGAAAACCGGACGGTTTAGAAACAAACCGGATCGGGGTGTCGCGGTGGCTACCTCCGCGAGGTCGCCGGCGGGCTCCGGCTCCGCGGGCGACGGCGGGCTTCAAGTGGGTCGGCGTCGGTCGGGCGGGTGGTCGAACCTTGAGGCGTCGGGCGGCGCGTGGTGGCGGTGGCGGCGGCTCGGGCGCGGCGGCGGCTCGGGGGCGGGGCAAGGCGGCTGGGTGAGGAGGAGAGGGGGGCTCGGGTATATATAGGGGGGGGTGGTTGCTTGGGGAGGGGCAAGCAAGGGAGGAGGAGGAGGAGTCCTCCTCGGACTCGCCCGGCGGCGGGCGGCTGTGCACAAGGCTATGTGAGAGGGAGAGGGCGGTGGGGGCGGCTTGGGCAGCTAGGCCCTTGGCCCAAAGGGCGCGACGTTTTTTTAAACAAAACGAAACAAATTAAAATAAAACTAAACGAACTCCAAATTAAACAAAATTAATTTTCCCTGATTCTTAAAAATGAGTCGAACAAAATGAACTTTAAAACGGGGCAAAAATGCATATTTTTAAAATACTCATTTTTTTTCCTAAAGCAAATAAACCTGCAAAAACCAAAATTGATTTATTTATTAAATCTTCATTTTTCCTAAATGTTGGGAAAGCCATATTATTCCCTCTCTTAATTTTTTTATTGGAAAAATATTTGAAGATAAAATAAATAAATCCAAATGATCCTATTTTCAACATTTGAGAAAACCCAAATATGAAAATCATAAAATCTCCAACTCTCTCCGAGGGTCCTTGAGTTGCGTGAAATTTTCTAGGATCGGGAAAATGCAAGAAAATATGATATGCATGATGACTTAATGTATAACATTCCAAATTGAAAATTTGGGATGTTACAAACCTACCCCCCTTAAGATGAATCTCGCCCTCGAGATTCGGGTTGGCTAGAAAATAGGTGAGCGTGGTCCTTGAGAAAATCTTCCTCTCTTTCCCAGGTGGCTTCATCTTCAGTGTGGTGGCTCCACTGAACCTTGCAAAACTTTATAACCTTGCTGCGAGTAACTCTGCTGGCATAATCGAGAATCTTGACTGGTTTTTCCTCATATGTTAAGTCATCCTTCAACTGAATTGCTTCCAGTGGCACTGTGTCTCTTAGCGGTATATCTGCTATCTCAGAGTGACATTTCTTCAGCTGAGAAACATGGAATACATCATGAACTCCTGACAGTCCTTCTGGCAATTCCAGCTTATAAGCAACTTCCCCCATGCGTTGAAAAATCTTATACGGTCCAACGAAACGTGGTGCTAATTTTCCTTTAACTCCAAAACGCCTAACTCCTCAAAGATATACTCTAAGATATACTCTAAGATATACTCTGTCTCCAACTTCATATTCAATCGCCTTGCGCTTTGAATCCGCATAGCTCTTCTGTCTGGACTGGGCTATCTTAAGCCTATCTCGAATCAACTTAACCTTCTGCTCAGACTCCTTAATCAAATCTGGCCCAAACAACTGACGATCTCCAGTTTCGTCCCATGACAACGGTGTCCTGCATCTCCTTCCATACAGAGCCTCGAAAGGTGCCATCTTCAAGCTGGTTTGGTAACTGTTGTTATAAGAAAATTCTGCATACGGCAAATTATCATCCCAACTGGATCCATAATCTAGTGCACAAGCTCTCAGCATATCCTCCAAAATCTGATTGACTCTCTCAGTCTGTCCATCGGTCTGTGGGTGGAAAGCTGTACTGAATTCCAGTCTGGTTCCCAATGTTTCGTGCAACTGGTTCCAAAATTTCGAGGTAAATTGGGTTCCTCTATCCGATACGATACTCCTCGGAACTCCGTGTAAACACACAATTCTGGTCATGTATATCTTTGCCAACTTAGCACTGCTATAGGTAGTCTTGACTGGAATGAAATGAGCTACCTTCGTCAAGCGGTCGACTATAACCCAAATCGAGTCATATCCTGAACGAGTCTTTGGCAAACCTGTGATGAAATCCATGCCTAGTTTATCCCACTTCCATTCGGGTATCGGCAAGGGTTGTAACAATCCTGCTGGCTTCTGATGTTCTGCCTTTACTCTCTGACATACATCGCAAACTGCTACATACTCCACAATATCCTTCTTCATTCCGGTCCACCAGAAAGTATTCTTCAAATCCAAATACATCTTGGTATTTCCTGGGTGAATCGAATAGGGTGAATCATGGGCTTCTTGCAAAATCAACCTCCTGATCTTCGGGTTATTTGGCACATAAACACGGTCCTCAAACCATAGGGTGTCTTGCTCATCCTCACGAAATCCTTTAGCTTTTCCTTTGCTCATTTTCTCCTTTATAGAGGCAACTTCCTTATCTGCCTTTTGGGCTTCTCTGATTTTGTCCATCAGTGTAGACTGAATCTCCAATGCTGCTACATAGCCTCTCGGAACTATTTCCAAACATAGCTCTCGAAGGTCCTCGGCTAACTCATTGGGTATTCCTCCCATCATTAGGGTATTGATGTGGCTCTTACGGCTCAATGCGTCTGCTACAACGTTAGCTTTTCCGGGGTGATAATGCAATCTCATATCATAATCCTTGATAAGCTCTAACCATCTCCTCTGTCTGAGATTTAATTCCTTCTGTGTGAAGATGTACTTCAAACTCTTGTGATCCGTGTACACTTCACAATGATTTCCAATGAGAAAATGTCTCCATGTCTTCAATGCATGCACAACGGCTGCTAATTCCAAATCATGTGTGGCATAATTTAACTCGTGAGGCTTAAGTTGTCGTGAAGCATACGAAACAACTCTTCCTTCCTGCATAAGCACTGCTCCAAGTCCTCGACGTGAAGCGTCGCAATACACCTCATAATCCTTGGTCTGATCCGGCAATATTAAAACTGGTGAGGTAACTAATCTTTTCTTCAACTCCTGAAAACTTGCCTCGCAGTCCTCAGTCCATATGAATTTGGTATCCTTCTTCAACAATTCGGTCATAGGCTTTGCAATCCTTGAGAAATTCTCAATGAATCTTCGGTAGTATCCTGCGAGTCCAAGAAAACTCCGAATCTCTCCTACTGTCGTTGGTGCTTCCCATTTGGTTACGGTCTCAACCTTTGTGGGATCAACTGCTATTCCTTCTCCGGATATAACATGTCCAAGAAATCCAACTTCCTTTAGCCAAAACTCACATTTGCTGAACTTGGCATATAACTGGTGTTCCCTTAGTTTCTCCAAAACCAATCGCAAATGTTCCTTATGTTCCTCTTTATTCTTCGAGAAAATCAAAATATCATCTATGAACACCACGACGAACTTATCCAAAAACTCCATAAACACTTTGTTCATCAGGTTCATGAAATAGGCTGGTGCGTTAGTCAGTCCAAATGACATAACGGTATACTCGTACAGTCCATATCTCGTGGTAAATGCTGTCTTAGGTATGTCCTGCTCCCGATTCTTCAACTGATGGTACCCTGATTGTAAGTCGATCTTGGAAAACACTTTAGCTCCTTGCAAACGATCAAACAGATCATTTATCATTGGTAGTGGGTACTTGTTCTTGATTGTTACTTCATTCAATCCTCGATAATCAACAACCATCCTTAACGATCCATCCTTCTTCTCTACTAACAGTACGGGTGATCCCCAAGGTGAAGAACTTGGGCGTATAAAACCTTTATCCAATAGTTCCTTAATCTGGTTCTTGATTTCCGTCAAATCCTGTGCGGGCATCCGGTATGGTCGCTTTGATATTGGACCTGTTCCTGGCAAAAGTTCAATCAAAAACTCAATGTCTCTATCCGGTGGCATTCCTGGCAACTCTTCCCGAAATACATCAGGAAAATCCTTCACCACTAGTACTTCTTCCTGCACAACTCCTGATAAGCAATTTACTTGCGTTCTCCTCGGCTCGTGTCGTGATACGTACTTGATCCTTCTTCCTTCTGGAGTGGTGAGTAAAATTGACTTAGTGGTGCAATCTATGTTCCCTCCATACTTCGATAACCAATCCATACCTAATATCACATCCAATCCTTGGGATTCCAGAACTATTAGGTCTGAGGGGAAAACATAGTGTCCAATCCTTAATGGCAGTCGATCACACCATTTACTAGCCATGTATTCTGCTCCGGGTGAGGTTACTAGCATGGGCGACCTAAGGGCTTGGGTCTGTAATTTGTACTTATCCACAAATCCCCTTGATATGTATGAATGCGATGCACCAGTATCGAAAAGAACAACTGTAGTAAATGACTTAACCAAAAACTTACCGATTACTGCATCGGGCTGACCTTCAACCTCCTCCACATCAATGTGGTTCACCTGTCCCCTGTTGAAAGGGTTTGGCTTCTTTCCAGAGCTTCCATTGCCATTTCCATTTTGGCCTTCTGGACAGTCATTTGCATAATGTCCGGTCTTGCGGCACTTAAAGCAAGTAATGTGACTTAGGTCTACCTTGGATGGTGTTGACGGGTTGGCGCGGTTCTGTCCATTGTTTCCTCCATTCCCGTTCCCATTTTTGGTGCCATTATGGTTGTGCGAATTTCCTCCTCCATGGGTATGCTGAAACTGAATTCCTGGTTTAGGGGTATAACGAGGCTTCTGCTGAGCTCCAGAGTTATACTTTCCCTGTCCATACTTCCTCTTGCGGTTCTCTATTTGCTGCTGCTTTCCTTCAATCATGAGGGCTCGGTCTACCAACTCCTGGTAGTTGTTGAAACTTGCTACCATCAACTGCATGCTGAACTCATCATTCAGTCCTTCCAGAAACTTCTCCTGCTTAGTCGCATCTGTAGCAACGTCATCTGGGGCATAGCGTGCTAACTTACTAAAATCGTCCACATACTGGCCAACAGTCCTTCCTCCTTGGCGTAAGTTGCGAAACTCACGCTTCTTCATGGCCATAGCTCCTTCTGAAACATGGGCAGTGCGGAAAGCTTGCTGAAACTGATCCGTGTGATGGTGTCTCTGTGGTAAGTGGCTGTAAAATTTTCCCACCAAGCTGCTGCGGGTCCTTCAAGCTGGTGTGCAGCAAACTTCACTTTTTCTCCATCTGTGCATCCTGCAGTGGTCAACTCCCTTCCTATCTTGTGGAGCCAATCATCTGCTACAATCGGCTCGGTGCTACTGGAATACACCGGCGGATTCAGTCTAAGGAAACGAGTCAAGTGATCCGCAGGTGGTGGTGGTGGTGGGTTGTTGTTGTTGTTGCCTTGGTTCTGTACCAATGTTTGAATCAAGGTGTTCTGCTGCTGAATCAACTGGGTGATCTCTGGCGGGAAAACAAACCCGGGGTCGCGTCTCGGAGGCATCTGATGTGTTTAGAAAAGACGAGTAATTAAGAATAGAATGAGATCTAAGGAGAAACACTACCCAAATGCACATGAGCAAATGCACACAAAATCACTTCATTCAATTCAAACAAAGGGCTTACAACGGTCTAACTATCGCAAAAGTGCGTGTACTAAAATGTTTACATGGAGGTAATACTACTAATATGTGGGGGGACTTCTACTAATTTAAACCGGTGG
Organism: Aegilops longissima; assembly: GCA_021605205.1. Classification (NCBI taxonomy): domain Eukaryota; kingdom Viridiplantae; phylum Streptophyta; class Magnoliopsida; order Poales; family Poaceae; genus Aegilops; species Aegilops longissima. The sequence goes on from CM038682.1 coordinate 26,287,252, forward strand.
AAGACTCCATGATGTCTGCTCCAGCTTCGTCTTCAAAGTCGGGTTCACTTGGATCCGAATCGGTGTCGTCGATGATGATCTAGTTGCTTGGACAGCCGACGTGCTTGTCTTCATTCTTGAGCGCCAACTTCTTCTTGAGTTCTTCGATCTCGTACTTAAGATCGTTATTGTGTCTTGCTAGAGCTACGATCTCGTCCATGTAGTCCTTGCGTGTAGTCTTTAGTTCTTCTTTAAGTTCGATGATCCTTCCCTTTGCATTCTGCAACTCTAACATATCATTGCACATCTGGTTCTCCTGGCGTCGAATGTGCTGGTTTAACTCCTGGATGAAAGCTGCAATGGATCTATCCTTCTTGGTGCTGACTATCTCCCATTGTTCATCTCGGCGTCCGCAAATCTGGTAGATAGTGTCTTTGAGGTCTTCTTGATAAACTTCTCCAATGCGTCCCATGGTGATATGAGCTGCCATGCTCTTTCCCAGACTCCAAGTTGGTGCACTGAAAACACTATCTATAGGCTTGGTGATTGGGGCGAATGTCCTTCCTGGAACGTGAGCTTGAATCTTCCAGCGCTCCTCTTCAGGCAGAGTGGCGTTGAAAGTCCCTGTGAAACTTGGTAGTCCAACGTTCAGGTACTTGGTGACTTCCTTCAGGTGAAATCCAAAAGGGGTGCCTTCATCTGGTTGGGTGTACTTGATCTTGGCGTCCTTCATCCTAAAAGAGTAGAAAAGATGAGGAGTTAGAAAATGGGAAGAGAGTAGTGATCTATGGCTTTAACTTAGTGGTCGTGTCCTACGGTCGGCGATGCTCGATACCATCTCTCAGAGCGACCGGACCCGAATGGATCAAGTCTCGTGCTCGATGTCATCCTCGGATCAAGAATGCTGATACCACACAGTACTTCGAAGGATTTATAGCAGAGTAGCAATCACACACTTATTACAGCGTTGTCCAAAAGAGGACTTATTAAAATAATATGGCTTAAGGCCATCTAATAATAACAGCGGAAGGCTTGGAAGATAAGTGAGTCCATCAACTCCATCGGCATCACTGAGTATAGAACCACGACCTAACACCTTACTGTAAATGTTCGAAAAGTCGCAACATGAAAGTTGCAGCCCGAAAACGGGTCAGCACATGGAATATGCTGGCAATGTAACACATAGAGAACAATGAAGCAATAAGCCTATACTACATGCATATATGGCTGGTGGAAAAGCTCTACGGTTACAGTTTTGCATAAAGCTAATTTTTCCCAACTTCAAAGGAATAATTTATTTAACTATCATGGTGGTTGTTAAACATTGAGAATGGTTGACAGCATCCTCAATCCCAATTAAAAAGTACTCATTAAAAACCCAACAACATTATTTAGAAGTAACATGTTGAGATTCACATGATATTCAAGTACTAGATACTCAAGACATCCATAACCGGGACGCGGCTAATCATGATTAGTTTATACACTCTGCAGAGGTTTATGACTTTTCCCCACAAGACTCGATCGCCTCCGCTTGGTTCTCGTGACTACATGGTGTTTGAGAGACGGATGACCGAGACACAGTCTTTCAGAAGCACTAGCACCTTACGTGTGGGTAGACCGTACCAACCTACATCCCCTACATCAGCTAGCCTACCCGTAAGAGTTCGCACTACTTACTCAACTATGCCAGAGCCCATAATGGCTTGTGGCTGCACACGGAAGTTTCTAGTTTAAATAATCTCATGATCCCTTAGAGCCTGGGTGGCGGTCCGAAGAAAAAAACAGGCAAGTCCTGATAGAAACCAGGTGCCTCAATCCACCCAGATGTGTGTTTAAGTTGCCACCTTAGATAAACCATTAATTAACAATCTAGATCTGTCATGGATATTCACTCACCCAATCCACGCTCTCGGCATAGCATGGCATAATAAGCAAACGAGAAGTAACTCCCAAGGTTTCATAAGTAAAACAGGTAATGGGTACTACCCCAATCTACTTCCCATCCCACAATTTAAGTTGATCCTAAACATGCAAGTGTTTGAGGAATAGAACTAATGCATAAAACTGGGTAGTAGAAAAAGTATGATCAAGTGTTACTTGCCTTGCTGATGATCCGCGAAACCTAGAGACTCGAAGTAACAAGCGGCGCACTCCGGGTGATCTAACGCAGACAAACAACAAGCATACAATAAGTACTCATCTAATGCACAGGGAAAATCTCGAATAAAGGATCTAACTAGAAAGTTCAACTTAAGAACCCTGGCTGCAAAAAGAATCAAGTCAAATAAAGCAACGAAAGTCGGATGACGAAGGAAAACAACTCGGTTTTAGCAATTTGAAACTAGGTCAAATTTTACAGTAGCAAAACCGTTTAAGTGAGTTAGTCGGAACGGCGGTTTCTAAACGAAACTCCAGGCGCTTGAATCACCTGATTCCGATAAACGAGCGAGAAAATAAACTGATTTGAAGATTGGATCGGAAATCGAATTCGGAAAATAACGGATTAAATCCGATTAAAAGAAAAACGACGAACGGTTAACCAAACAGACGTTCGTTAACAAAAACTAACCGACGAACACGTTCGTTAAAACGAACGGATCGGTGAACGTTCACTAATTAATAAAACCAACTAAAAAAAATAAACCAATCTAGGTTTTTTTTTAAAAAAACCGAACAACGAAAGAAAAACCGGACGGTTTTAGAAACAAAACCGGACCGGGGGGGGGGGGGGGTGTCGCGGTTATGCGCTCAAACTTTATTTGGTCTAGCATGGCACACATATATATCTATACCCCTATATAGTGTGCGAATATGTAACAGCCTGGATTTTGGCCCTTTTCTTTTTCTTTTGATTTATTTGGTTTTTGCCCTATTTTTCTTTTTAGAGTGGTTCTGTGGCCTTGCCACCTAGGAAATCATCCTCATTCCCCCTCCCAAGTGGCTCATAATTCTCATAACCTTGCGAAGATAATTTCACTTCACTCCTTGACCAAACCCTAAAATCTTTTTCTACGGAATATTCCTTTTTCTATTAAAGGAATAACCCTGTCTGCCCTAGGTTGTGAAGCAACCTTTATTTCTGTCCATCCAAAAATTCCTGAATAATTCTCATAATTCCTTTGGGTCGTATGTTGCTCAAATATGCCCAAACTTTCCTGTCCTAGCCCAAGAATAATTCTCCAAAAAATATTCTTCATTTCTGTCCAGAGTGGCACTTTGTGAAGGAAGTGTCATTTTTATTATCTTGTTTGCTCCCAAACCTTTTGGGCATTTTCTCATGTCCAAATAATTGGCCCATGCCAAAATTAAACTTTATTTTCCTAGCCAATCTTCCTCAGAAATGTTTCAAACTTTCTGTCAGACAGAAGGCATTGTGAAGGAAGTACTAGCTAGGGTTCTCCAAATGAGTTGAAATTTTGCACACTCCTTCATATACTCATATTATGGCACTCCCCCAAATGTTAGCCCCATCCAATCGTCTATGTGAGCACAGGACAAAATCTTTGATTCTGGCAATATTTTCAGGTTGTGAAGCAAGTGCATTTTATATTGCTTCATTAATTCTGAGAAATTACTAGATTGTTCTCCTACCCAAATAACATCTCTCCACCAAATTTGGCACTATTTCACTTAGCCCATATTTCTCTAAAGTTATTGCAAGTTTTTGGTCAGCAAGGATGTTTGTGAAACAAGTACCAGTTTGGCTTGTCCATTTGGTATGAAACTCTTACAGCATCTTTATATGATCAAATCATTAGGCCTTGCCAAATTTGAGCTCAAGTAGCCTCACCCTGTGAGTGCTTCCTCCTGTTTTTGCTTGTGGACCAGTTTATGTGGTTGTTAAGCAACTACATTAAATCTTGATCCAATTATCCTCAAACTCTCCAGGATTATAGTCCTTCCTAAGATAATCACCCTAGGCAAACTCTTTGGCTCCAATCAAGTTCCTGTTGATCACCAGTGCACGTTCAAGTTTACTGCAGTAAACTTCAGACGAGGATTACCATTCAACCAGAGTGTTTTTCATCAATCTACCACCGCAGTTGAAGGCCTCCCTGGAAGAACATACCACTAGACAACACGTTCCAGCCCATCGCCCCCGCTACATGTCAGTGCACGCGGTGACCGCGTTAATGGCATAACAGTGCGCGCGCTCTGCTGCCGTTGGCCGCGCACTGGATGGATTCTTGCTCGGGCCCCTTCCCCTCTCATCTTCTTCGCGCGCGTGAGCGTGTCCGACAGATAGCCCGCGTCGTCTCCGTCCCCCTAGACAGCTCACCCCCTCCGGCAACTTCTTCACCGACGCTCGCCGACGGTCGCCCACGGGTGCACTGTGCTCCGTTTTGCTCTGAGCTCGGTTCGGCCTCTTCCTCTGCTCTCTAGCGTCGTCTACCTCTCTGTGACCTCTGCATCAATGGCTCGTCGTGTTCCCGCGCCCTCCCGTGCTCGATGAGCTTGTCAGAGCCTCGGCCGAGCCCGTGCCTCTCACCCCGGCTATAAATAGCCATCCCCAGCCTCGTCCGAGCTCACCACCAGCCTCACACCACCCCGGCGATCCTCCCCATGTCCTAGCCCCACCTCCGGAGCCACCTTGGCTGCGTGCCCCAAGATCAACCGCTGCCGCCAAGCTCTCTGTTCCCCGCACGGTACAGCCCCTCCTCTCTTCCCTGGTCTACGCGACGCCCCTGGATGGATGCGCCTCGGTCCCCTGATCACTCCGGTAGCCAGAACTCCGTCGGAGGTGGCCGGAGACGCCCGGGGCTGTCGCCGGAGTGCGCAGCCTCCTCTGTTCGGTCGTGCCGGTCGGGAGGAGGAAGAAGGAGTCAGGAGGACAGAGATGGATAAGGTGGGCCCACCTGTAAGCCTCTAAGCCACCCGGCCCCGCCTTGCCACGCTAGATAAATGGAGGCGTATTCTTTGGAATACGTCTTCCCAGCTGGAAAGTATGTTTCGTTCTGTATCGGCCTATAATACGTTTCCTCTTTTCTGAAAGCGCATTTTCTCTCTGTTTCAGCCAGGAATGCATTTTCCCTTAAGCGAAGACGTGTTCTTTAAAGTATGCTCTCTATTTTTCTATCCAGGCCCTGTTTGTAAAGATTTTTCTTACAGATGGGTCCGTGGCAGTCAAACAATCGTATCTTTCTAACCGTAGCTCAAATCAGGTGAATCCAAAGCCCACTTCTTCGTTTCATCGAGCCCGTTCTGTTGGTTTCATTTTCACTATGGTTTCACACTGTGAAAAAGACCATTTTGCCCTTGCACTTAATCAGCCCCCTCCGAGAGAGAACTGTTTTCGGTGATTCTTTCCGCGAGCTTCTCGCACGTCTTTCCGGTGATTTCTTCCATCCCAGGCAAGCCACAACCACCATTTGCATGATAGCCAAGCAGTAGCATTGGTTTTCAACTTGAATCTTTAATAACTGTATGTTTGTTTTGCTACTGCTGCCGTTATTTTGGTTATGCTTATGGATCGGTGATTACAGTCATGCTATGTTTTCTTGCACTCTGTATCATGTTCTACCTGCTAGTGTTAATTTCATATTGGTCATGTTTGGTAGTAGTACATGTTGGGTTGGTCATGTTCTTCGGTGCATGACTAGCATCGGTTACCGAGTACCGTTGATATGCACTGTTCCTTTGCTGTTAGTTGGTCAAGTGTTTACTCGTTTATATTATTGATGTGTTCTTGCATGGTACTTATTGTTGATGCTAATGGTTATGTCATGCTATGAGTAGTGTTGTAATTGTAATATTCATGCTCGTCATTATGCCATGCTCAGTTAGATATGATTCATTGTTGATATCATTGATAGTTATGTTGTACCCTCATGCTTATGTTGATATCATGCTCATGCATTGTAATTGCATCATGTTATTTTATCATGGCTCAGCATATTGCATTCAAGTTTAACCGGATTAAATTGAACTTGAACAACTATTGGCTGAGTCATGGTGCCACCATATCGAGCTGACTAGTGCAACCATATTTACCTTTTATGGGAAGGTCCTAACTGGGTCTATTGTTGTGCCTCTCGCCGGTGCCTCCAGCGAGGGAAGGTTATGCGCGGTACCTTGGCTAGGTAGGACGGCATAAGCCTTGTGAGCCCAAGTTTGGTTATGTGCACATGTCCTCGTTTGGGACCATTTATTGTTTTTGCCACGACGGTGGCCGTTGGTGTCTTTGGTAGGCACGCGGTCACCCAGGACTTAGCCCAGTGGGGAGTGAGTTGGAGTGGCCGGGAGAGTGTCATGGCAGTAGGACGGTTCTGTCGGAATGCCGTTGGTCCACCCGAATGGGAGTGCGAGGCCATGGGTTCCGTGGTGTGGGTACAGTGCGCTACCTCTGCAGAGTGTATACTAAATTTATCGATAGCCGTGCCCGCAGATAAGGGCCCAGTTCGTAGTTGGTCACATTGTGGGTCTACAATAATAATAACGATGTGCTTAATAACAACCCCGGCTCGATGATGAGATAAGTTGGTTATATGATCCGTGAATGATCACCGTTTGGTTAAGAGGTAACCCGTTCAGCCCAGAGTGGTTCCGTTTGTGATCCGTGATTGATCGCCGTGGTATCGAGGATACCGAGTTGTTGGATATTCGTGATGTTGTGCAAGAATCATGGGTAAAGATCAAGCTCCATGTGGTCATTTAATGATTACTACGGTATTGTTTATACCAAGCTTGATTTGATCCTGATATGAATATGTGATGTCCGAGGTTGGTAAGTGATGCATGTGATGGTTACGAGATAACCCGAGCAGAGTAAGTATTGCATATAGTGTCATCATGTTGCATGTTTGTATCGTCAGATTTATATGTTCATGCCATACTCGTATTGTTCTAGCTGTACCATGTTCATGTTGTTCATGCCATGTTATCCTGATGATCTCATGGTAATTCTTTCTTAACCTGCATTTGCCATGCTGTTGTTTGTCTTGAATGCTTCTGGTTATTGTGAGATTGCAAGTACATTCAATGTACTGACCTGGCGTGTCATGCCAGTTTGCAGGTCATGCCGGATTTCATTGCTTGTTTGCTTGTCGTGGTTTCTGTTCGTGCGAGCTAGTATAAGTGTTCCAGCCAGAATCCCGGTGGAGTGGAGTTCATCACCGTCATCGCTGTTCCGCTGCCAGTAGATTTTCCACTGCTTCGAGTTGTTCTGCTGCTTGCATACAGCAACCGCGGCAGGCATAGTGTGGCTGTGCCGATGTAACCCTGCAAATAGATTGTAATAAAGAGCTGATATGTTCTATGCTAAGCAGTGCCGTATTCCAGAAGCCTTCATCTTGATCTGTGGGCTGGAATACGGGGCCTTTCGGTTTCTCTGAGCCGGGGTGCCACTGGCTTGGTATCGGAGCAGGTCTGGCTGTAGGACGCCCTAGTCAGCGCGAGCGGTAGAACCCGGTAGAAATCATTAGTTTAAAGTCTGGCTTGTTTATTGCATTTGGTTGCTGCATTTGGTTATTGAATAGCATGCATATAGCGTTTGTAGTTGTTGCTAACAGTTTATCTGGTGAGTGTAGCTGGCATCGGTTCAGATCCACTACAGCTCAGCCTTTGCATTTCTCCAGTTTTATTTTCTTGCTCGTTCTTCAGTGTTTGGTGTCATTTCTGTCCTAGCAGAGTGATGCCAAGTGATCCCGACACTATTTGCGAAAATGGTGCTCAGGTATCTCGCTGATATCCTCCTTTCAGCACGGCTATTGTTTCGGTGATGGACATGCTTCTATCCCGAATCGCTCTTTCATTTTGTCATGTTGGCAACCCTTAATGATCTTAGTTATCAAGAAAGGGCAATGTCAGGAGCCTCAGTTTTTCCCCGCTATCATATTTCTTGGGCGAGTACGGAATTTTTTTTCCGTCCACTTGATAATAATGTGGTTGCGGCCTTCGTGTCCGACTACATGATTACCGAGTGCGTCCTCGCCTCCGAGCTAGTCCAGGCTGCTACCTGGCTAAGCTAGCACTTGGTGTAGTGCTGTTTACACAAATTCTTCCACACATTTATTCGTCCTCGTGCACATCGTCACAGCATGCTAGATCGTAGAACCGGAGATCGTGTGAGATTTTTGTGCTTAAGTAGGCACGCATATTGTGTGACTAGCAGTACTATGTGACTTTGTTTGAGTGTGTATTGATTGTTCTTGTGTGCTTTTGTTTTGTTGAGTTTTCTTTTTGCTACTTTCTTTTTGGGCCCCGGTGTTACATAATTTTTCGCCTATAAAGAGTTGCTCATCAACTGACACCGGACTCGAAGAAGTAATAAGGAGTTCAAATATTTGGAAACTCAGCAAAACAGAATGGAATTCTCAGCCGACTGCAGTGAAATGGGGAATATCTGATTTTGAGGCTGATAATCAATTATGCATTAGTGTGCACTCCTCACAACAGTACTGATAACTCAAGTCTACATCAGTATAAAATCCTCACAGCAGTAATGATCAAGTCAGCAGCAAGGCAAGTCAGGTACAAGATCAACGGTATATTTTCAGTCAAAGGTATGGATCATATACAAAATTTTGGCTCAGCAATGCATGGTGCTTGAAATATGTTATCATCTGAAATAAAGTCGGAATGTGATATGCTCAAGGAAGACAGTCAAACAAATTTTCTCATGGAAATAATCAGCCACAAAATAGTATGGGCATGTGTGTAGATTTCAGTCTGCATATTAATATGAAGCTTCGGATGTAAGAAACTCAGTCTTCTTCCACACGTTATCGGAAGAAATTTATGATGCAAGGCTCCCCAATTTTCCTCAGCATGACATGTGAACAATTTCCGGTCCAAGATAACCGGTCTTTCTCAGCAAGATACCTCGGTAAAAGCTTCTGACAGACGAAAATGAATTTTTCTCAACAAGCAAACCCGAGGAGAAGCTTCTCAAGTATGGAACTCAGGCTTCTCTAGTTCAATAATCAGACTAAGTTTCGTGTGTAAGCTATAGAGCCTTCTTCTGCACGATACCCGGACAAAAGATTTGAGCAGAAGTTAACAAGTCTTCCTCAGCAAGCTACTCGGATGGCTTCTCTCGACCGCTCAAGAATCGGACTCGCAACTTTTTTGTCAGAAGCACAAATCATTCAGGGCATGCGTCTTCTTCAAGAATCAAGTGTTTGAGCATGCATTCCCAGTCATATCAGCCACTCATACGAGATGCGGCAAGGATCCAGCAGATATACCTAAGGAAAGTAAGGATCCCACAACCTCATGAGTCAGGCAAAGGAAAATAAGCAGAGATACATCTCATGAATTACAAGGATCGACAAGATCTGGGGATGACATCACAGAATCAGCGGTCTTGACAATGGTAATAAAGGTCATTATTCCCTCAACTGACAAGGAGATGTCCTAAAACCTTGTCACCTTCTTGTACGATTGGCCTCAACAATGAGCTCCATACAGCTACAAACCCCGGGTACATGTCATATGTGTGCGGACCCAGGTCAGAAAACAGGCAGAAGGAATAATGTCAAAAATATTGCACTAATCACGTCCCTGGTCATACGATGAATCAAGGATAGGTGTGGCCAAGTTATTTCAGTAAGGTATCCTAACAAAGAAAATCATGACCATTAAAGGGTGAGACAGATAGCAAATGTATGATTATTTTTGCACGACCATCAGGGTCCGGATACCCAAATCAGTTGGAGGCCGTAATTCCATATGGATCCACAAAGGCATACTCTCAGCAGCCTACTCTGTTTTACAAGGATTTCATATCCCGCTGACCCGCTTGGAATGGTTAGCGTGGAAAATCCAAATGGGTATACCGAAAAAATGAGAAAGCCAAAAGCCGAATGATCATCTTAGACCCGGTATACTTACCGACGAAATCAAGTACACGGTAAGTCTGTTAGGAAAAAAGCAATTGTCCGTCAGCTCCCTGTCAGGCCAGTCTCAAGATGTAAGGATTTGAGGTATGACACAGCTATAACTCCATACCCCGTTATATTGCTCCCAACCAAAGGCAGTCGAATCTTCGGTACATATGTCATGCTCGGCCAAAGGAATAAATCAAAATAAATTAGTACCACCTATGAGCAGTCAGATCCCGTCAGAAGATGGCCATGATTAATTCTCAGCATTTATTGAAACCAGAAGGCCTCCATTTATTTGAAGCAACCCCATGACAGAAGTAAAAAGGTTTTTCATGAACAAAAGAATATTTATGCTCAGATCCATTAGATATCTCCACGGGTATGGAGAATCAACATCAGTAAAAAGGAATCGGTATATGAGCAAATGCCTGTCAGAATCTGGGGAAAGGTGAAGCAAGCCACCCCAGAGCAAGGAAGTTAATCATCTGAAATTCTTGGGGGAACAATAACTAAAGGAAAAAGGAAAAATTGATCATCGTGGTATCGAGGATACTGAGTTGTAGGACATTAGTGATGTTGTGTGAGAATCATGGGTAAAGATCGAGCTCCTTGTTGTCATTTAATGATTACTACGGTATTGTTTATACCCAGCTTGATTTGATCCTGAGATGATCGTGTGATGTCTGAGGTTGGTAAGTGATGCATGTGATGGTTACGAGATAACCCGAGCAGAATAAGTGTTGCATATAGTGTCATCATGTTGCATGCTAGTATTGTCAGATTTATATGTTCATGCCATGCTCGTATTGCTCTAGTTGTACCATGTTCATGTTGTTCTTGCCATGTTATCTTGATGATCTCATGATAATTCATACTTAACCTGTAATTGCCATGTTTGTTGTTGGTCTTGAATGCTTCTGGTTATTGTGAGCTTGCAAGTACATTCAATGTACTGACCTGGCGTGTCATGCCAGTTTGTAGGTCATGCCGGATTTTATTGCTTGTCATGGTTTCCGTCCGTGTGAGCTAGGATAAGCGTTCCAGCCAGAATCCCTGCAGAGTGGAGTTCACCACCATCGTCGATGTTCCGCTGCCATTAGATTTTCCGATGCTTCGAGTTGTTCTGTTGCTTGCATAGAGCAACCGCGGTAGGCATAGTGTCGCCGTGCCAATGTAACCCTTGTATCCAAATAGATTGTAATAAAGAGCTGATTTGTTCTATGCTAAGTAGTGCCATATTCCAGAAGACTTCATCTCGATCTCTAGGCTGGAATACGGGGCGTTTCGGTTTCTCTGAGCCGGGGGTGCCACAGAATAACTTTGAAAGTTGGTCGTTGGATAAAGCCAATCCGACGGTATAGAGATGGCAAATCCGAGCACTACTGGTCATTGGATATCATCTATATTCCACCAGATTTTGCCACATGTACAATCTAGAAGACTCCATGGTTAAACTTAAGCATAATGCAAAAACCTCAAAACACAAGCACTTCTCCTTTGTTCTAGAATCTTCCATATCTTAATTGCCCAAAAAAAATTTCCTAAATGAATTTTCACTATTTGTTTTTACTTTATGCTTAACAATGCACAATTTCATGAATCTTAAAATAGATTTTTTTATAAAACTAATTGATTTTGAATGAGATGAACTATAAGAATTAAACGGACATCTACATCATGTATATATGAATCAAAGCTTACATGCTATAGTGTGGTATTTATTCATAATTTGGTTACCAAATCTCTTGCGTGCAATGCACGTGTACCTTACTAGTATCTATAGGAAACCATCATGGTCAAACTCTTCTCGTTCTTGGGTCAAAGGGATAGATTGTGTGGGCCTCCCTCGTTATCGCTAAAGGATAATATATATACCTCGGGGAGCCCACAAATATGTGCAGCGTCAATAATCCGCACAAGGGAGACATGCTCGATCAAAACGCCCTCCCCCTATACCCTGCATGCAACCTAAAAAAGTTTTATATAATCGCCATGACAGGTCACTATAGAGTCAATCATTCTTTAATTATTTTAGAGCAAAAAATAATCAATAAAAACATAGTCTACAAATTAGCAAAACGAATATCCCAAGGTTTATATAATCGCTATAACACGGTCATTATAGAGATAAATGAAGCTTGAGATATGCAACTTCCCACCGGGTCACCCATCCTTAGGCTACTCCAGCACGAGCACGCTTAACTTCTGCGTTCTATTCGACTAGGCTAGCGGATGGGAAGCAGCCCCTTGCTGATAGGAATTGCCTCCTTGCCTTTAAGGCGTTTCACACTGGTCACCCTATGGGACCTACTCCCTCCTATCACGCACATTTATGCTTTTAGAAACTATGTGCGATATTTACCTGGCCAGTGTGTCGCCGCCTAGCCTTCAATGAGTAGTGACACTAGTAGCGAGAAACCGATGGGACATGAGACGGGAAACCGATGAGAGGAGTGGCGGGAAATGGTAGCCTGTTTAGAAAACGTAGTAGAGAAGGAAGCGTGAGCTAGCACGACGCATGCGCACAATGCTTACCCATGTACCGTATGTGCTGTCGAAAGGGCTGAGGGTTGCCGTTCAATCTGGGACCATCCAATGGTGCAGACGTATGATCCGTGGGGTTTGTGTTCTGGCCAATCAGAACGCACGACTCAGATCTCGCGCACAGCAGGGTGGGGGTGGGGGGCATCAGCCACGGTTTGATAGGCACACGGCTTTCGTGAGTGAACCGTGTGCTATTTGAAAACATTTCGTGAGAATAATATCGATTTTTAAATCCCCGTAAATCCAAAACTCACCCGAAAATCTTGAAACTTGGCATGGTGTCACGACATGGCACATATATGTCGACGATTTGTTCTTGTCCATTTTGGTGCAAGTTTTATTACAAGCCTCTTACAAACCAGAGCTTCTCTCAAAGAAGCCTCGTGGTTCCGATAGGGAAACGTGTCCCCCTTGTGGGAGAAACGTAATCACTGTCTCTTTTCGCCTTGTATTTTCTTCTACATGCAACATGGAACAACAGGATATATGTGCTGAAATTTATACTTATTCAAGGTTCGTTTGACCTTTCTATATACTAATTGAATTTCCTAGGCATTTAATGTCCCTAATTCAAATCTTAACTTCAAATACATGCTCCAGTTCATCAAAATGGCTAGAAAAACTATACATGTGTCCTTGGGTGCATGTTTAGGTCCCATGCTAGGAATGGGAACGAATTACAACCGTACCAGCGTCCTGGCTCGTCCTCAAACATTTGGAATCTCGGTTTTAAATCCCACTAAATCCTAAACTCACCAAAATGTCATCAAAGGTGGCATGGTGTCACGTCATGGCACATATAAGTCGTGGTAAAAACATTGTCCAAAGATGTGAACTATGGGTGTTAATCATATACAGATATGAATATTGGTGTTAAATCACATGACGATGTGAACTAGATTATTGACTCTAGTGCAAGTGGGAGACTGAAGGAAATATGCCCTAGAGGCAATAATAAAGTTATTATTTATTTCCTTATTTCATGATAAATGTTTATTATTCATGCTAGAATTGTATTAACCGGAAACATGATACATGTGTGAATACATAGACAAACTTAATGTCACTAGTATGCCTCTACTTGACTAGCTCATTAATCAAAGATGATTATGTTTCCTAACCATAGACATGTGTTGTTATTTGATTAATGGGATCACATCATTAGGAGAATGACGTGATTGACATGACCCATTCCGTTAGCCTAGCACTTGATCGTTTAGTACATTGATATTGCTTTCTTCATGACTTATACATGTTCCTGTAACTATGAGATTATGCAACTCCCATTTACCGGAGGAACACTTTGGGTGCTACCAAACGTCACAACGTAACTGGGTGATTATAAAGGAGTACTACAAGTGTCTCCAAAGTGACATGTTGGGTCGGCGTATTTCGAGATTAGGTTTTGTCACTCCGATTGTCGGAGAGGTATCTCTGGGCCCTCTCGGTAATGCACATCACTATAAGCCTTGCAAGCAATGTAGCTAATGAGTTAGTTACGAATGATGCATTACGAACGAGTAAAGAGACTTGCCAAGAACGAGCTTGAACTAGGTATTGGATACAGACGATCAAATCTCGGGCAAGTAACATACCGATGACAAAGGAACAACGATGTTGTTATGCGGTTTGACCGATAAAGATCTTCGTAGAATATGTAGGAGCCAATATGAGCATCCAGGTTCCGCTATTGGTTATTGACCGAGAATAGTTCTAGGTCATGTCTACATAGTTCTCGAACCCGTAGGGTCCGCACGCTTAACGTTACGATGACAATTTTATTATGAGTTTATAAGTTTTGATGTACCAAAGGAGTTCGGAGTCCCGGATGAGATCGGGGACATGACGAGGAGTCTCGAAATGGTCGAGACGTAAAGATCGATATATTGGACGACTATATTCGGACTTCGGAAAGGTTCCGAGTGATTCGGGTATTTTTCGGAGGACCGGAGAGTTACGGGAATTCGCCGGAAGAAGTATTGGGCCTTATTGGGCCATACGGGAAAGAGAGAGGAGCTGCCTAGGGCAGGCCGCGCGCCCCCCCAAGGCCTAGTCCGAATTGGACTAGGGGGAGGGGCCGCACCCCCTCCTTCGTTTCCTTCTCTCTTCCCTTTCCTTCTCTCCTACTCCTACTACATGGAAGGTCTCCTAGTTGGACTAGGAAAGGAGGGAATCCTACTCCCGGTGGGAGTAGGACTCCTCCCTGGCGCGCCCTCCCTTGGCCGGCCGCCCCCTCCCCCTTGCTCCTTTATATACGGGGGCAGGGGAGCACCCCGTAACACACAAGTTGATCTACGGATCGTTCCTTAGCCGTGTGCGGTGCCCCCCTCCACCATATTCCACCTCGGTCATATCGTCGCGGAGTTTAGGCGAAGCCCTGCGCCGGTAGAGCATCATCATCGTCACCACGCCGTCGTGCTGACGGAACTCATCCCCGACGCTTTGCTGGATCGGAGCTCGGGATCGTCATCGAGCTGAACGTGTGCTGAACTCGGAGGTGCCGTACGTTCGGTACTTGGATCGGTCGGATCGTGAAGACGTACGACTACATCAACCGCGTTGTCATAACGCTTCCGCTTACGGTCTACGAGGGTACGTGGACAATACTCTCCCCTCTCGTTGCTATGCCATCACCATGATCTTGCATGTGCGTAGGAAAATTTTGAAATTACTACGTTCCCCAACAGTGGCATCCGAGCCTAGGTTTTATACGTTGATGTTATATGCACGAGTAGAACACAAGTGAGTTGTGGGTGATACAAGTCATACTGCTTACCAGCATGTCATACTTTGGTTCGGCGGTATTGTGAGATGAAGCGGCCCGGACCGACATTACGCGTACGCTTACGCGAGACGGGTTTCACCGCTGCGAGCACTCGTTGCTTAAAGGTGACTGGCAGGTGTCTGTCTCTCTCACTTTAGTTGAACCGAGTGTGGCTACGCCCGGTCCTTGCGAAGGTTAAAACAGCACCAACTTGACGAACTATAGTTGTGGTTTTGATGCGTAGGTAAGAACGGTTCTTGCTCAGCCCGTAGCAGCCACGTAAAACTTGCAACAACAAAGTAGAGGACGTATAACTTGTTTTTGCAGGGCATGTTGTGATGTGATATGGTCAAGACGTGATGCTATATTTTATTGTATGAGATGATCATGTTTTGTAACCGAGTTATCGGCAACTCGCAGGAGCCATATGGTTGTCGCTTTATTGTATGAAATGCAAACGCCCTGTAATTGCTTTACTTTATCACTAAGCGGTAGCGGTAGTCGTAGAAGCAATAGTTGGCGAGACGACAACGATGCTACGATGGAGATCAAGGTGTCGCGCCGGTGACGATGGTGATCATGACGGTGCTCTGGAGATGGAGATCACAAGCACAAGATGATGATGGCCATATCATATCACTTATATTGATTGCATGTGATGTTTATCCTTTATGCATCTTATCTTGCTTTGATTGACGGTAGCATTTTAAGATGATCTCTCACTAATTATCAAGAAGTGTTCTCCCTGAGTATGCACCGTTGCCAAAGTTCGTCGTGCCCAGACACCACGTGATGATCGGGTGTGATAAGCTCTACGTCCATCTACAACGGGTGCAAGCCAGTTTTGCACACGCGGAATACTGAGGTTAAACTTGACGAGCCTAGCATATGCAGATATGGCCTCGGAATACGGAGACCGAAAGGTCGAGCGTGAATCATATAGTAGATATGATCAACATAGTGATGTTCACCATTGAAAACTACTCCATCTCACGTGATGATCGGTTATGGTTTAGTTGATTTGGATCACGTGATCACTTAGATGACTAGAGAGATGTCTATCTAAGTGGGAGTTCTTAAGTAATATGATTAATTGAACTTTAACTTATCATGAACTTAGTCCTGGTAGTATTTTGCAAATTATGTTGTAGATCAATAGCTCGCGTTGTTGCTTCCCTATGTTTTTGCTTCCCTATGTTTTTATATGTGTTCCTAGAGAAAATTGTATTGAAAAATGTTAGTAGCAATGATGCGGATTGGATCCATGATCTGAGGTTTATCCTCATTGCTGCACAGAAGAATTATGTCCTTAATGCACCGCTAGGTGACAGACCTATTGCAGGAGCAAATGCAGACGTTATGAACGTTTGGCTGGCTCAATATGATGACTACTTGATAAGTTAGTGCACCATACTTAACGGCTTAGAATCAGGACTTCAAAGACGTTTTGAACGTCATGGACCATATGAGATGTTCCAGGAGTTGAAGTTAATATTTCAAGCAAATACCAGAGTTGAGAGATATGAAGTCTCCAACAAGTTCTATAGCTAAAAGATGGAGGAGAATCGCTCAACTAGTGAGCATGTTCTCAGATTGTCTGGGTACTTCAATCGCTTGAATCAAGTGGGAGTTAATCTTCCAGATAAGATAGTGATTGACAGAATTCTCTAGTCACCATCACTAAGTTACTACAACTTCGTGATGAACTATAGTATGCAAGGGATGACGAAAACGATTCCCGAGCTCTTCGTGATGTTGAAATTGACGAAGGTAGAAATCAAGAAAGAGCATCAAGTGTTGATGATTGACAAGACCACTAGTCTCAAGGAAAAGGGCAAAGGGAAGAAGGGGAACTTCAAGAAGAACGGCAAGCAAGTTGCTGCTCGAGTGAAGAAGCCCAAGTCTGGACCTAAGCCTGAGACTAAGTGCTTTTGCTGCAATGGAACTAGTCACTGGAAGCGGAACTACCCTGAATATTTGGTTGATAAGAAGGATGGCAAAGTGAACAAGAGAATATTTGATATACAGGTTATTGATGTGTGCCTTACTAGTGTTTATAGTAGCCCCTGAGTATTTGATACTGCTAGGTTGCTAAGATTAGTAACTCAAACAGGAGTTCTGAGAATAAACAGACTAGTTGAAGGGAAGTGACGATGAGTGTTGGAAGTAGTTCCAAGATTGATATGATCATCATTGCACACTCCCTATACTCTCGGGATTAGTGTTGAACCTAAATAAATGTTATTTGGCGCTTATGTTGAGCATGAATATGATTTGATCATGTTTATTGCAATACGGTTATTCATGTAAGTTAGAGAATAATTATTGTTCTGTTTACATGAATAAAACCTTCTATGGTCATACACCCAATGAAAATGGTTTGTTGGATCTCGATCGTGTGATACACATATTCATAATATTGAAACCAAAAGATGTAAAGTTAATATTGATAGTGCAACTTATTTGTGGCACTGCAGTTTAGGTCATATTGGTGTAAAGCGCATGAGGAAACTCCATACTGATGGGCTTTCGGAATCACTTGGTTATGAATCATTTGATGCTTGTGAATCGTGCTTTTTGGGCAAGATGACTAAAACTCCGTTCTCCGGAACAATGGAACAAGCTACTGACTTATTGGAAATAATACATACCGATGTATGCGATCCAATGAGTGTTGATGCTCGTGGCAAGTATCGTTATTTTTTGACCTTCACAAGATGATTTGAGCAGATATGGGTATATCTACTTGATGAAACATAAGTCTGAAATAATTGAAAGGTTCAAAGAATTTCAGTGAAGTGGAAAAATCATCGTAACAAGAAAATAAAGTTTCTGCGATCTGATCACGGAGACGAATATTTGAGTTACGAGTTTGGTCTTCAATTAAAACAATGTGGAATAGTTTCACATCTCACGCCACCTGGAACACCACAACGTTATGGTGTGTCCGAACGTCGTAACTGCACTTTATTGGATATGGTGCGATCTATGATGTCTCTTATTGATTTACCATTATCCTTTTGGGGTTATGCATTAGAGACAGCTGCATTCACGTTAAAAGGGCACCATCTAAATCCGTTGAGACGACACTATATGAACTGTGGTTTAGCAAGAAACCCAAGTTGTCGTTTCTTAAAGTTTGGGGCTACGATGCTTATGTGAAAAAGTTTCATCCTGATAAGCTCGAACCCAAATCGTAGAAGTGCGTCTTCATAGAATACCCAAAGGTAACTATTGGGTACACCTTCTATCACAGATCCGAAGGCAAGTTATTCGTTGCTAAGATGGATCCTTTCTAGAGAAGAAGTTTCTCTCGAAAGAAGTGAGTGGGAGGAAAGTAGAACTTGATGAGGTAATTGTACCTTCTCCCTTATTAGAAAGTAGTTCATCACAGAAATCAGTTCCAGTGATTACTACACCAATTAGTGAGGAAGTTAATGATGATGATCATAAAACTTCAGATCAAGTTGCTACCAAACCTCGTAGGTCTTCCAGAGTAAGATCCGCACCAGAGTGGTACGGTAATCATGTTCTGGAAGTCATGTTACTAGACCATGATGAACCTACGAACTATGAGGAAGCGACGATGAGCCCAGATTCCGCAAAATGGCTTGAGGCCATGAAATCTGAGATGGGATCCATGTATGAGAACAAAGTGTGGACTTTGGTTGACTTGCCCGATGATCGGCAAGCAATTGAGAATAAATGGATCTTCAAGAAGAAGACTGACGCTGACGGAAATGTTACTGTCTACAAAGCTCGACTTGTCGCAAAAGGTTTTCGACAAGTTCACGGGATTGACTACGATGAGATATTCTCACCCGTAGCGATGCTTAAGTCTGTCCAAATCATGTTAGCAATTGCCGCATTTTATGATTATGAAATTTGGCAGATGGATGTCAAAACTGCATTCCTGAATGGATTTCTGGAAAAAGAGTTGTATATGATGCAACCAGAAGGTTTTTTCAATCCAAATGGAGCTAACAAAGTTTGCAAGCTCCAGCGATCCATTTATGGACTGGTGCAAGCCTCTCAGAGTTGGAATACACGCTTTGATAAGTTGATCAAAGCATATAGTTTTATACAGACTTGCGGTGAAGCCTGTATTTACAATAAAGTGAGTGGGAGCACTACTGCCTTTTTGATAAATATATGTGAGTAACATATTGTTGATCAGAAATGATATATAATTTTTCTGGAAAGCATAAAGGAGTATTTGAAAGGAGTTCTTTAAAAGAAAGACCTCAGTAAAGCTACTTACATATTGAGCATCAAGATCTATTGAGATAGATCAAGACGCTTGATAAGTTTTTCAATAAGTACATACCTTGTCAAGATTTTGAAGTAGTTCAAAATGGAACAGTCAAAGAAAAGTTCTTGCCTGTGTTGCAAAGGTGTGAAATTGAGTAAGACTCAAATCCCGACCACGGCAGAAAATAGAAAAGAGAATGAAAGTCATTCCCTATGCCTCAGTCATAGGTTCTATAAAGTATGCTATGCTATGTACCAGACCTATTATATACCTTGCTCTGTATTTGGCAAGGGAGTACAATAGTGGTCTAGGAGTAGATCACTGGACATTGGTCAAGAATATCCTTAGTGAGGACTAAGGAAATATTTCTCGATTATGGAGGTGATAAAAGAGCCCGTCGTAAAGAGTTACAACAGTGCAAGCTTTTACACCGATCCAGATGACTATAAGTCTCAATCTGGATACATATTGAAAGTGGGAGCAATTAGCTATAGTAGCTCCGTGCAGAGCATTGTAGACATAGAATATTTGCAAAATACATACGGCTCTGAATATGACAGACCCGTTGACTAAGCTTATCTCACGAGCAAAACATGATCACACCTTAGTACTCTTTGGGTGTTAAACACATAGCGATGTGAACTAGATTATTGACTCTAGTAAATCCTTTGGGTGTTGGTCACATGACGATGTGAACTATGGGTGTTAATCATATACAGATATGAATATTGGTGTTAAATCACATGGCGATGTGAACTAGATTATTGACTCTAGAGCAAGTGGGAGACTGAAGGAAATATGCCCTAGAGGCAATAATAAAGTTATTATTTATTTCCTTATTTCATGATAAATGTTTATTATTCATGCTAGAATTGTATTAACCGGAAACATGATACATGTGTGAATACATAGACAAACTTAATGTCACTAGTATGCCTCTACTTGACTAGCTCATTAATCAAAGATGGTTATGTTTCCTAACCATAGACATGTGTTGTTATTTGATTAACGGGATCACATCATTAGGAGAATGACGTGATTGACATGACCCATTCCGTTAGCCTAGCACTTGATCGTTTAGTACATTGCTATTGCTTTCTTCATGACTTATACATGTTCCTGTAATTATGAGATTATGCAACTCCCGTTTACCGGAGGAACACTTTGGGTGCTACCAAACGTCACAACGTAACTGGGTGATTATAAAGGAGTACTACAAGTGTCTCCAAAGGTACATGTTGGGTTGGCATCTTTTGAGATTAGGTTTTGTCACTCCGATTGTCGGAGAGGTATCTCTGGGCCCTCTCGGTAATGCACATCACTATAAGCCTTGCAAGCAATGTAGCTAATGAGTTAGTTACGGAATGATGCATTACGTAACGAGTAAAGAGACTTGCCAGTAACGAGCTTGAACTAGGTATTGGATACCGACGATCAAATCTCGGGCAAGTAACATACCGATGACAAAGGGAACAACGTATGTTGTTATGCGGTTTGACCGATAAAGATCTTCGTAGAATATGTAGGAGCCAATATGAGCATCCAGGTTCCGCTATTGGTTATTGACCGAGAATAGTTCTAGGTCATGTCTACATAGTTCTCAAACCCGTAGGGTCCGCACGCTTAACATTACGATGACAGTTTTATTATGAGTTTATAAGTTTTGATGTACCGAAGGAGTTCGGAGTCCCGGATGAGATCGTGGACATGACGAGGAGTCTCGAAATGGTCGAGACGTAAAGATCGATATATTGGACGACTATATTCGGACTTCGGAAAGGTTCTGAGTGATTCGGGTATTTTTCGGAGTACCGGAGAGTTACGGGAATTCGCCGGAAGAAGTATTGGGCCTTATTGGGCCATACGGGAAAGAGAGAGGAGCTGCCTAGGGCAGGCTGCGCGTCCCCCCAAGGCCTAGTCCGAATTGGACTAGGGGGAGGGGCCGCACCCCCTCCTTCCTTCCCTTCTCTCTTCCCTTTCCTTCTCTCCTACTCCTACTACATGGAAGGTCTCCTAGTTGGACTAGGAAAGGAGGGAATCCTACTCCCGGTGGGAGTAGGACTCCTCCCTGGCGCGCCCTCCCATGGCCGGCCGCCCCCTCCCCCTTGCTCCTTTATATACGGGGGCAGGGGAGCACCCCATAACACACAAGTTGATCTACGGATCGTTCCTTAGCCGTGTGCGGTGCCCCCTTCCACCATATTCCACCTCGGTCATATCGTCGCGGAGTTTAGGCGAAGCCCTGCGCCGGTAGAGCATCATCATCGTCACCACGCCGTCGTGCTGACGGAACTCATCCCCGACGCTTTGCTGGATCTGAGCCCGGGGATCGTCATCGAGCTGAACGTTTGCTGAACTCGGAGGTGCCGTACGTTCGGTACTTGGATATGTCGGATCGTGAAGACGTACGACTACATCAACCGCGTTGTCATAACGCTTCCGCTTACGGTCTACGAGGGTATGTGGACAATACTCTCCCCTCTCGTTGCTATGCCATCACCATGATCTTGCGTGTGCGTAGGAAAATTTTGAAATTACTACGTTCCCCAACATACTCCTCCAGCTAGCATTGATGCGTTGTTCGGGACGTGGCTAACTGGAGTGCAACATGATATTGTGTCACGTACTCGGATTGGAATATGTGCATTACTTTGGGCTATATGGACCTGCAGGAACGATATGATTTTTATCAGACAATATACTTTAAATTTGTTGCAGGTTATTTTCAGAGCTACGGCATGCATCTGTATGTGGTTGTTACTCACTCCTACGGACTCCAGGGAGCATTTGGTTATTGGGTGCAACCAATGGGAGATGGTAGCACAGTCTATCTTCAACCGGTTTGGATGGCGGTCTCATAATAGGGTAGGTGGTTAGTCACTTTGTCCTATTTTCCAGCCGGTTGTGGCTATGAGTTTACTATGTTTTCATTTTTCTCTTTGCTTCGTTTGCAAGTTGTACTTTGATATCATACATTGTTATTTGTTTCCTCTTTCTTGATAATATGACCGCATGTATCTTTCGGATGCAGAGGCCATAGGTAATCCTCCTTTCAAAAAAAAAGTGGAGCAAGCTATGATTCGATGGTCTGGATTTCCAACCTCACTTGCCACCTGGGAAGACTTGGTGCCACTTCAAGCACGTTTTCCCCAATCGATGGTTGGGGTCAAGCCAAACATAAACGACAGGGAAATGGCAGGGAAATGTTACGCAAACTAAGGCCCTGTTTGGTTACAGGGACTAGACTGAAAAAAGCCCCTTTTAGTCCCTATGTAACCAAACATGAGGGACTTCTTCTTTAGGACTAGAAAAAGACTATACTAGAGGGTCTTTTTTCTTTAGTCCATGTGACTAAAAAAAGTCTAGTCTCTTGTAACCAAACACCCCCTAAATCGGACCTCGACCAGAAGACAGCTCAGGACGGGCGACTAAGACCAGGTGTGAGACGAGGCCTAACCCACACTACCAAGGCCCAGATTGGGTCGAGTGAAGTCAGATAAGTATGTGAGGCCGCAAGTGAGGGCAAAAAAAATATAACTACCTTGTTATTGATAATTCCAGTGCTTGCAGGATATACCTTGCTGAAAACCGCTTGTCATTTCTTCTGCTCCTTGTTCAGTTCGACACTCTTAGTTATCGAAAAGACTACGATTGATCCCTTATAGATGTGGGTCATCACACACACATAGGCAAGGTGACGGTTTAAAACTTCTTCGCGAAAAGGGGTGAAAACCTTTTGTGCAGTAGCTCGCTGTACCAGTGGCCCTTCCTAATTTTTTTATTTGCTTATAGAAATCAGGGGCAATTATATGCCAACAATTCTTAACGAAGGCCCCATTGAATCCATTTGGACTTGGAGCTTTATCAGAGGAGAGATGTTTAACTACCTCATCAATTTCTTGCTTAGAGAAAGATCCTGCAAGCCATCAAGTCTTTGGATGAGAGAAGACAAATCCATATGATTGCTGGTTTCTGTGGTTTGCCCAATCTTGTCTTTAAGTGCTTTCCAGAGTAAAGCATCCTAAGAGAAATGCTCAGTATGTTAATTGCCATATTCATCCTGTAGCATTTGGATGATCTTGTGCCCGTATTTGATGGTGGCTTTGGCTTGGAACAAAATTTGAATTATCATCTCCAAAATTAACCCGTCTGATTGGTGCTCTTTATCTCCAATAGATCGTTTGAAAAGGCAGTATCTTCAGCAAATGGTCCTTTGGAATATCTTCGGCATTAGTTTCAATATTGGAAAGCTTTCTAGATTCTTCAAATAAATCCCACATTAAGATCACCTCATTACTTGCTTTGATAATCCCAGACAGATTGGATAAATTCTTGCTCCAAATTTTTAAGCCTTTCCCGAGTCTCTCGAATTTTGCAGTAATGAGTTTGGCACTATTTGATTCTCGAATATGTTGGGACCAGATGTTCTGCACTTCTTCTTCGAAATTTTGGTGTTCCAACCAGAAGTTCTCGAATCTAGAAGTTTGTGATTTGGGGATGCTAGTGCCAATAGAAATGGCAAAAGGAATATGATCTAACACTGACTTTGGAAGGACCATGGTGTTTGGATAATTGGTAGACCAGCATTCAGAGGTAAAAACCAAGTGTATTTTTTCTAGTAAAGGTGCTTGGTACATATTGCTCCAAGTGAAGTTTCTGCCCTTGAGAAAATTTCTACAAGGGCCAAGGTACTGATACTTGGGGGATATGCGTATTCCCGCATATCGGGCATATCATCGATGTTTTATACGCGGACACGGCAGACTTGGCCATATCAGTGGTTCAGAGCTCTCAGTTCTCAAAGGATCCACCTGGCTCCAGTGGACGGACTTGGGCTTGGGTGCCACACCGAAAGCCACGCGACGAGCCGATCCCGAGTAACAGAGTGACTGCCAACAGGGCCGGGCTTGGGCGGCCGCCATAGCTACTCCTTGCATATGTTGTTGGCGCGTGTCTCCCTTGTCATTTTTTTAACTTTTGCCGCACCTGATCATGTAGTGTCGGTGGTTTTCTCGGTATTTATTGGCTGAATGCAGTAGGACGCGAGAAGGAGAACTCAAGTCATACAAACACCATGAAATGTTCCTCCTTTCATAGTTTTGGTGTAATTCGTTGCATAGATCTACTTTTAGTTTTATTTAAATCTCAGTCATCAATTTTTGTGTTAACATAAAATCAATGGATATAAATGAGTGACTGAAGGATTAGGTAAAGAAATGGAAGTAAGACCTGTGAGATTCTAGATACGAATACGAATGTGCATCTCCTGGTCACAAATAGAAGTAAATACTAAAGGCAATCTGTTTTATTCGAGACGGATGTTTAGCGGTTGATATGTGAAGAGTGAAAGAATACATATCACATATCTAAAGATAATACTTAAACTCTTACCTTAACTAATTACTAAATCTTACTAGCTTTCCAAAGTCAAAGGTCACTCGAATGATTACAGTTAATGTAGCTTTACAATATTTTATTTGTGCGGGTCACTTTGCTAGTTCGTATGAACAAACAATCAGAGTGGACGGAAGATAGAAAAAAAAAGGCAGAGGATTGAATCAGTATTTTTTATCCGGTGCTCGTCGGTCATTCTTCTGTCTTCCAAGGACCCGAGACATCTGCAGGGCTCTACTGAATGCCTGGTTGAAGAGCATCCTGGTCTGGAACTCCGAAACAAACGGGAACCAAGCGAGGAACGCAACGGGGGTAAACAAGAGTAGGCCCATGACAATGTCATATCGCCGTGCAGTTATCCTGGTCAATCGCCAAATCCAATGACGAAAAATGACTGGCTTGATATATATGTAATAAATTACTTCTATCGTTGGCAGGCTTATAATAAATTTAAAATAGCAAGTTGGAAACACAGGAGACAGGCTACATATTATTACTTACCAAAAGTAAACCCCATCCCGTGGGCACGAAGGCAAGGATGCAAATGAACAAATCTTGAACTGTCAGATGGGCGATTACTATTAAGATGATCACGATGCAGATAATAGGGATATATATTAGCCCCTTAAACAACCGGAAGACAAGATAGAAGTTCCCACTTAACATCCGTCTCCCAACTGCTAATATTAAGAACCCTTATTGATTAGTATGAACTAACTAATGTTTTGACAAGTCTTTTTTATAGCGAAGCACATCACCCAGCCCCCGCATTGCCGCTCGGACAACACGCACGATGACCTCCACTTTCTCAGGCGAAATCAGCCCCTCCTTCTCCCTTTCCCCTCACCGCCGATGGCAGTACCGCCGGGGCAAAGCTCTATGCAGCGCTGAGTGGCGGAACGGCGGTTCTCTCCCTCTGGTGACGTCTTCTAGTGGTCATGGGAGCCCCTCGCTGTTCTGCATGTTGTGATTTGTGTTTGGCCTCGTTTGTCGGCTGTAGGAGCCCCTGGGGTACCGGGACCATACCTAGAGAGATCATGGTTGTCTCGTGCCTGGCCTTGATGTGGCAGGCCTCTCGCTTGGCACTCTCAGATCCAATATGGATGTGGGGCCACCCGCTACGGCTGCTATCCATCCAACTATGTCCGGGTCAAAGAGTCCGGGTATGAAGGAAGCCTCTTCTCATCCTGCATCCGTTGGTGGCAGTTGTAGCCAGGTGGGCTGCATCTTCTCCGATGCCAATGGTCGTGGCCAGGTGGGTTGTCATTGCACCCCGACAATCGGGGTTTCGAACGGACAGCTCCACCCTGGCATGGTTAGTTTGGTCTAGGATCCGCGGGTATGTGTGGTGACGACAGTCATCGACCTTTCCTGCTTTATTTCCAACAATGTGTTGGAAATATACCCTAGATGCAGTAATAAAGTTGTAATTATCATATTTCCTTGTTCTTGATAAGTGTTTATTCTCCATGCTATAATTGTACTGACCGGAAACTTAAATACATGTGTGGATATATAAACAAACACAGTGTCACTAGTGAGGATCTACTAGATAGCTCGTTGATTAAACATAGTTAAGGTTTCCGAACCATTGATATCAATTGTCATTTAATAATGGAATCACATCATTAGACGAAGGATGTCCCAGTCGTAAGCCTAGCATCTGATCGTATGACTTAGTTTAATTGCTACGACTTCCGGCATGTCAAGTATATGTTACTTAGACCATGAGATCATGCCACACTCCCTAATACTGGAAGAATACTTTGTGGGTACAAACGTCAATTCTTAACTGGGTGATCATAAAGGTGCTTTACAGGTATCTCGGAAAGTACTTATTGGGTTGTATGGATCGAGACTGGGATTTTTCACTCCGTGTAACGGAGAGATATCTATGGGCCCTCTAGGTAACACGATATCCAAAGTAGCTTGCAAGAATGTGACTAATGTGTTCAGTCACCAGGATATTTTATTACAAAATGAGTAAAGAGACTTGCCGGCCATGAAGATTGAACTAGGTATGGTGATATCGATGATTGAATCTTGGGCAAGTAACATATCATCGGACAAAGTGAATTGTATATGAGATTGTCTGAATCCTCGATGTCAGGGTTAAAACTGGGACTGCAACTTGAATTACATAAAAGCGGTTGGCGAGTATTTGTCTCTCCCACTTGAATTAAATCTGATTTGGCAACGGCGGTCCCTTGTAGAAGGTTAAAGAGTCAATAGAAGGGGGGCCACCAGGAAGCCACTAACCTGGGGGCGCACCTCCCGAGCTTGTGGGGCCCCTAACATGCCTCCAACGCCCATCTTCTGCTATATGATGTCACTTGACCTAGAAAAAATCAGAAGGAAAGTTTCGGGACAAAGCGCCATCGTCTCAAGGTGGAACCTGGGCAGTAGCACTTTTGCTCTCTGGTAGAGCAATTCCGTCGAGCAAACTTTCCTCCGGGAGGGGGAAATCAAAGCCATCGTCATCACCAACGATCCTCTCATCATGGGAGGACCAATCTTCATCAACATCTTGACGAACACCATCTCATCTCCAACCCTAGTTTGTCTCTTGTATTAAACCTTTATCTCAAAAGCTTAGATTGGTACCTGTGGGTTGCTAGTAGTGTTGATTACATCATGTAGTTGACGCTAGTTGGTTTATTTGGTGGAAGATTATATGTTCAGATCCTTAATGATATTCGTCGTATGATCTTGAACATGAATATGTTTTATGAGTAGTTTTTTTTTCTTGAGGACATGTGAGAAGTCTTGTCATAAGTAATCATGTGAATTTGATATTCGTTCGATATTCTGATGATAAGTATGTTGTTGCTTCCTTTAGTGGTGTCGTGTGAACGTCGACTACATGAATCATGTTTGGGTCTAAGGGAAGGCATTGTGGAGTAATAATTATATGATGACTTGCTAGAGCGACAGAAGCTTAAATCCTAGTTTATGTGCTATTCCGTAAGGGGATGATTTGGATCCATATCTTAATTCTTCTTTTGTAGTTGCAGATGCTTGGGAGAGGGGGTAATCATAAGTGGGTGGCTTGTTCAAGTAAGAACAACATCCAAACACCGGTCCACCCACATATCAAATTATCAATGTAGCAAACACAAATCAAACAAACATGTTGGAAGTGACTTGACGAAATTCCCTTGTGTCCTCTAGAATGCTTTGATTTCTATAACAGAATGTCCCGGCCTGTCCTTTGCTATAAAAAGGATCGGGCTACCTTGCTGCATCTTTGTTACTATTGCTGCAATATTGCTTTTACAAATTACCTTGCTATCAAACTTCTTGCTACTGATAATTTCAGTGCTTGCAGAATATACCTTGCTAAAAACCGCTTGTCATTTCCTTCTACTCCTTGTTGGGCTCGACACTCTTACTTATCGAAAGGACTACGATTGATCCATTATAGTTGTGGATCATCACACACACATAGGTAAGGCGACGGTTTAAAACTCCATTGCGAAAAGGGGTTAAAACCGTTTGTATAGTAGCTCGCTATACGAGAGGCCCTTCCTAATTTTGTTAATTCCCTTATAGAAATCAGGGGCAATTATATGCCAACAATTCTTAACGAAGGCCCCATTAAATCTATCTGGACTTGGAGCCTATTCAGATGAGAGATGTTTAACTACCTCATCAATTTCTTGCTTAGAGAAAGGGACCTCCAGATCCTGCAAGCCATCAAGTCTTTGGATGAGAGAAGACAAATCCATATGATTGCTAGTTTCTATAGTTTGCCCAATCTTGTCTTTAAGTGCTCTCTAGAGTAAAGCATCCTTAGAGAAATGCTCAGTATGTTCATTGCCATATTCATCCCATAGCATTTGGATGATCTTGTGTCCGTAGATGGTGGCTTTGGCTTGGAACAAAATTTGAATTTTGATCTCCAAAATTAACCCATCTGATGGGGGCTCTTTGTCTCCAACAAATCGTTTGAAAAGACAGTATCTTCAGCAAATGGTCGTTGGGAATATCTTTGGCATTAGTTTCAATATTGGAAAGCCCTCTAAATTCTTCAAATAAATCCCGCATTAAGATCACCTCATTACTTGCTTTGATAATCCCAGACAGATTGGATAAATTCTTGCTACAAATTTTTAAGCCTTTGCTGAGTCTCTTGAATATTGCAGTAATGAGTTTGGCACTACTTCTTCACTAGTAGAAAAACACCTATTAGTCCCGGTTCGTAAGGGCCTTTAGTCCCGGTTCGTGAACCGGGACTAATGGGTCGTTACTAATACCTCCCCCCTTTAGTCCCGGTTCTAACACGAACCGGGACAGATGGTCCTCCACGTGGCCGGTGCGCCGAGCCCAGGCAGGGGGGCCTTTGGTCCCGGTTGATAGAACCAACCGGGACCAAAAGGCATCCACGCGTCAGCATTCCAGTGGCTGGGATTTTTGTTTTTTTGAAAAGGCGGGGGGGGGGGGGGGTTGGGGGGTTTTTGGGGGTTAATTTAGGTGTTTCATATATTGTGTTAGCTAGCTAATTAATACAGAGAAGTGTCCTCTCTTTTGTCCATGCTTGGTCGACGCTACGTACTATACATATGTATAGAGAGGACTAGCTAGACACGCTAGCTAGCTAGTAAGCAAACGAAGGAAACAGAAGATCGTCATGAACATATATGCATACAGAGGGAAGTGATATCGACCACCTCTCCTTCTCCGAGAGATTGGTCGAACAACAAGTCCTCGTATATCTATCCGACACTACCGGCTACATATATACAACAATTATCTTTTACAAAAATAATCTCCTAACATACGGACGCGTGGTCCACATAGTATTCTCCGTCTTCAGCGATCACGTGGTCAAGAAAGAATGCCGCCAATTCCTCTTGAATTGCTCGCATGCGATCTGGTGCTAGTAGTTCATCCCGCATCCGAAACATCTAATTTTAAGAAGGGGGTCAATACATATATATATATGAATGAATGAAACTCAACACAAATGATGGTAATAAAATAAAATTGTGAATATTGTTATTTACGCACTTCATATTGTTTGTCAGAGTAGCCCCGCTCACAGGTCGTGTGGCGGATGGACTCGCAAATGTAGTATCCACAGAAATCATTCCCTTGTTCCTGCCACAACCACTTTACAAGAAATAGAGGTCAATCAAACTGATAATTAGCAAGCATGTTAAATGGTATTGATGAAACTAGCGCTTGAATCACTAGGAGATCGTGAAATATGCTACTATAGTACTTACTTTGGTGTCTAAATTGCAGCTTCTTCGGCAGTCCGGAGCTTTTTTGGTGAATTTTCTCCAAACCCTGCCATACAAAGAAAACAATTACTTGATATCAGAAATGAACAAAGTTGCTGATATGGTGGATAATGATCGATTTAACTTACTTCTCGAGCATTTCAGTCATGTCCGCATACTCCTTGGGATCTTTTCGTTTGGAGTCTAAGACAGTTACTACTCCCTGCTCAAGCTTAATCTCTAGGAGAATATAGTGGTACCTGTGCATGCATGCATAACTCGTCAATATTACATTACTATAACCTGGACTAATAAGGGAAACCGAATATGCCACAAGACAGTAACACTCACTTGAAGTTGTAAGGAAAGAGTATTATATCCTTGTGTTCATTTATTTCCAACGATTGTAGCAAGTTGGCCTCGGTATTTTCGGCATGAAATTCAACCTGAGTTGCATCTATGAGATATGTGTTAATGAACCCAATCGAACCCACTTGTCTTTTCTTCAATTCGGCGATCTTCAATCTGCATAATATAGTGAGGATAATTATAAATACATGCAATGAAAGAGCTGAGTTATATAGAGAGACTTAATGACAGAAGTAGTACTACTTACAGACAGTAGCAGGTGACCGTTGCTTTATCGAGGGCCAATTGATTGAAAAACTGATAGAACTCCTCAAATGGAATAGGCATCAGTTCAGTTCCAATGAGGTCATGCTCCTTTTTAACTCTCACATACAAAGTACTCCTCCCCTCAGACTCTCTGCAGGTTTTCATGTACCAATCATGCAATCTTCGCATCATCGTTGATAGAGAGCTTTCATCTTTGACGAGAGGCTTCCCGTACTCGTATCTTTGTATCTGCACCTCCAAGAAATCATAATGTGCATCGTCGGGCAGGTAATCTTCAGGATTGCCATAACCGGGCACCATCCTCGGATCGACGATGTCGCTAGCAGGCACCTTGAGCGGGGGGCACGATTGCTTCGCTTGTTCGCCGAGCTGGGCAATTTGTTTCCCAGCTCGTCGTTCTTTCATTCTTTGATCACTTTGAGTACGTCCCGACCTCTCCGCTTCGGCAAATTCCTTTCCAATAATGTGCTCATAGTTGCCTTTCGACGGAGACTTGGGTGGTTTCCTCAGGGCAGCCAGAGTGCGCTTCGCTTTCACCGAATCTACCTTCTCCTCCAGCGGTGGACGTCTCTTTGCTTTCAACCCTGCAAACCAGTCATCCACTTCGGTCTGCGCGATCTTTGCGTTTTCCTCCTCGGTCCTCTCGTACGGTAACTTCTTTGGAGTCTTCAGAGAAGGACTGTATCTGTATTTCCTCCCGCCTTTGGCTGTACTGCTAGACGCCGGCAGAGCAGACGGAGTGGATGTCTTCTTTTTTGCTTGCTTACGAGGCGGAGGAGAAGGACTACGACGCGCCGGAGCAGCCGGAGCGGCGGCGGGTCTCTTCCGCCCTTGCTGACGAGGCGGAGAAGGAGGAGGCTGGCTTCTCGGGCGCGCCGGCGCAGGCGGAGAAGGAGGCGGAGTGCCGCCACGCGCCGGAGAAGGAGGCGGAGTGCCGCCACACGTGCCCTGATCGTCACTCGCCGGAGGAGGAGGCGGTGGAGGAGGCGGAGTGCCCTGACTCGCCGGAGGAGATGGAGGAGGCGGAGGCGTCCAGTTCGGAAGGTTGATGAGCTCCTGCCGCCATAGGCATGGAGTCTTCAGAGCAGAACCCAGCCTAGTCTCCCCTTCACCGGTAGGGTGGTCAAGCGGGAGGTCCTCAAATCCCTCCGTTATTTCATCCACCATCACCTTAGCATATCCTTCTGGAATCGGCTGGCAGTGATAAGTTGTGCCGGGTCCACTAGGATAAACTTGGCCAACAGCCGCCTTGACCTTCAAAGACATCCATCGCGCCATAATGTGGCAACTTTGAGACTCCGTGATACCATCCACGGGATAGCCGGCAGGAGCCGTCAAAACATGCTCCGGTTGAAGCAGCTCCGCTGAGATGGCGGTGTAGCTTGGGGGGAAGCTTCGGCAGGTCGTTTGCTGCGATCTGCTGCTTCTCATTCCTCTTCTCGCTCCTCTAGCCCCATTACCCTTTCGTGCAACGCCTGCAGTTGGCCCTGCTCCAGTTTCTTCCTCCTCTCGTGGGTTTTGTAACCCCCTGCGTCTGGAAAACCAACCTTCCACGAAAGGGAGCCTGGCGTGCCTCGTGTCCGTCGAGGGTGCTCAGGATTCCCAAGGGCCATTGTGAGCTCGTCCTTCTCCCTGTTTGGAAGGAACGTCCCTCGCTGCGCTGCATCGATATAGTGTCGAAGCTTCCTGACTGGTATTTGCAGTTGCTCGTCCGTCCACTGGCAGTTCCCTGTTACAGGGTCCAAGGTTCTGCCAGCCCCGAAGAACCAAGTCCGGCAACGGTCTGGCCAGTACATTGTCTCTGGTTCGATCCCTTTATCAAGCAGATCATGCTCAGCCTTGGACCACTTAGGCCGGGCTTTGAGGTAGCCACCTGACCCCGTGCGATGGTGAAGCTTCTTCTTCGCAGCATTTTTCTTGTTTGTCGCCGACATCTTCTTACTCTTTTCTGATGTCTTGTGGGCCACAAATGTGGGCCGGTGATCTTTGATCTTCTCATATTTGCCGATGAATTCTGGTGTCTTATCTTTCTCGACAAACTGGTTCAGCTCTTTCCTCCACCTCCTCATTAGGGTTGCCATCTTCTTAAGAGCAAAAGACTTTATTAATTGCTCTTTAACTGGCTTCTCCGGATCCTCCTCTGGCGGTAGGGTGAAATTTGCCTTCAGCTCAGTCCAAAGATCTTCTTTCTGCATATCATTGACATAAGACACCTCAGGGTCTTCCTCCTTAGGCTTATACCATTGATGGATGCTGATCGGGATCTTGTCCCTAACAAGAACCCCGCACTGAGCAGAAAATGCATTCCTTGTCCGCATGGGTTCAATCGGTTCGCCGTCGGGCGCGATTTCTGTGATCACAAACTTTTCATCCGAGCTCAACTTTTTCTTCGGGCCTCGTCTCCTTACCGAAGTTGTGCTCGATCCGGAGGGCTAGAAATTATAAGGAAGAAAGACGAGAGTAATTAATATGTGTACATATACCAAAACAATGGATGCATCAATTAACTAGTCAGCACGGGCTTAACTAATATATATATACCTGGCCGGACTCGGTTCGGTCACGGAGCATCAAGACGGTCTCCTTCGCTTGTACCTCAATTGTGTCACGAAGCCATCATGAACATAGTCCTCTTCTTGTACCGGCATTAATGGGTCGAAGCCATCATGAACATAGCCCTCTTCTTCACCCAGTACGGTGTCGTTGAGAAATGACGCAACTTCATCACTTCCTTGTGCGATTATGTGCCCCAACATCGCTTGCTTTCTTCGTCTCGGGAGTGCTCCATAGTTTCGCAAATATTTACAACATGTCAATTATTATTCAAACATGGTACAGATGGATATATATATATATATATATATATATATATATATATATATATATATATATATATTAGTGGCAAACGAGAACTAGCTAGCTAATCACAATAAGGAATCATGTTAGTTTGGGTGGCCTCGAGAGAGTTAATTTGTCGGGTAGGGGCGGCGGGAGGGGTAGGAGACCAACATCGTTTACTCTCTAGGGTTTGGGGTCGCCTCGACACAACGCTTCAAGGGTTAATTTGGGTGGCCTCGAGAGAGTTAATTTGTCGGGTAGTGGCGCGGCGGGAGGGGGTAGGAGACCAACATCGTTTTCTCTCTAGGGTTTGGGTGTCCTCGAGAGTTTTGGTCGAGTGAGAGGGCCAAGGGGGGTGCTGCCATTGTATAAGTTATCACGGTCGAGAGGGGGTATATATATCGACCGCCCCTCATGTCGAAGTTATCTCGAGGGGGTTATATCGACAATGACGCGACATACATATACATGTGAAAATAATGTTATCGGGGAGGGGTATCGGTACCCCCCCCCTCGTGTTGAAGTTTCTTCTTTCTCCTCTATTCCTTTCTTCTTCTTCTACTCTTCTTTTTCTTCTTCTCGCAAGAAAGGAAAATAAGGAAAAGGAAGAAAAGAGGAAGAAGACAAAAAAGAAGAAAAAAAAGAGGAGAAGAAGAAAGGAATAGAGGAGAAGAAGAAAAATAGAAAGTTTGATTTGATGTGTCCACGTGACTTGCAGGTTTGATCAGCACCCGACCATGTCTCATGCACGAGGAGTTGGGGATCAACATGTGCCCTGGACTGAACAAAAACAAGTACCAGCAGCAGGTCGATATTGTGCGCTCAGCCGTGCTTAAGGGTAGTCCAAGCCATGACTGGAATTCTGATCTTCAGTCTTAGCGAATACACGAGCGTTTCAACCCGGACGCCTGAACTCACATGATACAACTGATCTAGGATGGCGTTCACATGACGCCCATGTTCTTGATTATGCATATGTTGATTATCCTAATGGTGCTCTTTATACCCATGAAGACTGGACAAATTTTGAATGCCTACAGGAGTAGAAAGATCAACAAGGATGTCAACCATATAAATCATGTGTTCATCAACAAAAACGGTAGCAGTGGCGGCAGTAGTGATGTCAGACACACCATGTTAGGCAATTAATCTTGGTAGAATAATTAATACTAAGGACAACATGGTAAGATACACCATCACATCATCCCAGTATGTTGTTTGGATGTTTACCAAGAAAGATGCAATAAGGACTAGGGATTAAATGATGTCTACCACTGATTGAATATATGTGAATGTGACATGGATTGACATGGAAACGAGGTATTAAAAATTATGTTTTCTCATAACAACCAAAAGGATGAGTTGGCTTTTCATCCATGAGCTTTATTTTAATGATTAATGTACAGTGGAAGAAAAAACGAGAAATGAACTTTATAGCCACATGCTTAGTTGGTGGACGAGAGTATGTATGGAAAATGCCCTGACGGAAGTAAACAGCATGGCAACAAGATGATTGGATTTTCCATATCTTTGCACTGTCCGTTTACATTTTTCAAATAAGTTACCAACAACATGTGAAAAAGAAGGGCAAATCTTATGTTTTCAAGGTACACACTTTTTTCATGCGTTGGTGTTCCTTCTTCTTGGTTTCAATGAGTGCTAACAGTCTGTATTGAGACCAGATTTATTTCAATATAAGAGACAACAAGTTCCATATTATATCATTCTTAATTATGTGCTAACACACAAAATTCCCCAAGTATATCATTTAGTCATGTCACTAAGTTACTGTCAATAGAGAGCCCATTTTGCCGCTTGTTATAGCAGATTGAAGCCCTTCCATAACAACCTTAGCTTGGACATCCTCCTGCAGCTATGGTGCACCCTGCTGCAGGTTTCCTGTAGGAGATTATATTTTAAAGCTTTTCTTATACAAAGCTGTCCATATTCTCCGTCACTTCAATTTTTAGTTTGAAGCGAGAGAGAAGAAAGGATGATAATCCAGCATCCACCGGCCAACTCTACAATATTTGGGAAGAATAATATTAGGTACTTGGCGCAAGGTACAAGTATGGTTTACCATGCAAAAAAAAGGTACAAGTATGATAAAACAACAGTATTGTTTATTTTACTTTTCTACATAGAAACACGTTTGTTCCTCAAATTTTAACCATGGATGATGATTCAGAATTTATAACATGAATATAAATATGTGAATTTTATTAACTCCTTCATGTACACGTAGAAGTTGTTTTAGTAATATCTTTTTGAGACATAATACTTACACTGTGTATATACATGTACTTCAAAAGTACGACATAAAAGAATTTCCATAGTTGCTCTCTAATTTTAGAAAACAATCAAAATAGTTAAGAGAAAGATCAAAACAGATTAACAATATATTATAAGGCAAGTGAGAGTTGAGATAAAATATTTTTAAAGTGTACATCGTAATGGTACTCCAATGTGCTACAACATGACATGTCTTCATCAACTGTACAATTAATTATTATTTACGATGTTGCTAATTACCAGCCGCAAAAAATATATACATTCAATTATTATATGTATGGATCCAAAAGATAGGCCTTGTCTCAAAAAACTGTGTTAGAAGACATGCATTCCGGTGGTACATGTACCAACCCCAAACAGATTCTAACAATTCAAAATGCATAGATGAAGCAATATCAACCCGTGAGTAATGCTTAAATAATTACAAGTCAACAGAGAGATAACAATAAGTAACATAGTTACAATGCATACATATATGGCTCAATCAAGGTGACTATTGTAGTAAATATTCCGTGCAAAATAAAAGAGTATAACTCCAAACTTTAAAGACGTATTTATGAAGTTCTTTCGCCATTTCTTACCAGCCCGTGCGAATGCACGGGTAGACGACTAGTCTTACTAGCTTTCCAAAGTCAAAGGTCATTCAAATGATTACAATTAATGTAGCTTTATAATATTTTATTTGTGCGGGTCACTTTGCTAGTTCGTATGAACAAACGGTCAGAGTGAACGGAAGATAGAAAAAAAAGGCAGAATATTGAATCAGTATTTTTTATCCCGTGCTCGTCGGTCATTCTTTTGTCTTCCAAGGACCTGACACATCTTCAGGCCTCTACTGAATGCCTGGTTGAAGAGCATCCTGGTTTGGAACTCTGAAACAAACGGGAACCAAGCGAGGAACGTAACGGGGGTAAACAAGAGTAGGCCCATGACAATGTCATATTGCCGTGCAGTTTTCCTGGTCAATCGCCAAATCCAAGTACGAACAATGACTGGCTTGATAGCCTGTGCGACCTGAACCAACAGCAATACAACATACATGTATTAAATTACTTCTATCGTTGGCAGGCTTAATAAATTTGAAATAGCAAGTTGGAGACACAGGAGACAGGCTACATATATCACTTACCAAAAGTAAACCCCATCCCGTTGGCACGAAGGCAAGGATGCAAATGAACAAATCTTGAACTGTCAGATGGGTGATTACTATTAAGATGATCACAATGCAGATAATAGGGATATATATTATTAGCCCCTTAAACAACCGGAAGACAAGATAGAAGTTCCCACTTAACATCCTTCTCCCAACTGATACAGTCTATGAGGAAGAGAAGTGTTAGCGTGGCAGGACGTCCAATTCCTAATACAGAACATGCAAACAAAATAATTTCTAGTTACAAGCTCGAGCAAAATCATTATGACGTTAAGCAACATCGGGCACAACAGTAGGGGTTTTGCCAGATCTCTGGATAGAGTAAAGACAAGGAATTGGAATCTGGAGCCATACAAATATACAAAGAAAAGTGTTATCCCACAAAATTCAATAATGGGGTAGTACAGCGGCACGCCCAAAGTTATAACAATAGCCCGATATAGCTTTTGGAGGCATTCATGCTAAACCCCTATGCAGTTTTAGCACTAAAATGAGATACTAGCTTGCTAAAAGACTAAAAGTTAAGCGCCGCTAAGCCATTACTGCTAGAGTAGGGACCCAAGTGAGTTCCACAAAGCCATCTATCTGCCTTATTCTTCCTTCTTGTCTTTGATCTTTTAGGAT
Organism: Aegilops longissima; assembly: GCA_021605205.1. Lineage (NCBI taxonomy): Eukaryota > Viridiplantae > Streptophyta > Magnoliopsida > Poales > Poaceae > Aegilops > Aegilops longissima. Next base: position 26,324,780 of record CM038682.1, read on the forward strand.
AGAGGATCTGCTAGCTTAGACCCTAAAGCCGACGCCGTAGATGCATTTGACCTCAACGCGGGCACCCCGTACCTATACACCGTAGATAAGCGGATACCTTCTACCAAAATTGTAAGCCAAGCCTGACAACATAACTTGAGAGCGGGTGCCCATCGAGAAGGAAAGCAGCATCTTAAAAACCATGCTGCTGAGAACCTCTCGTGTCACCTCCAGGGGGGCGACTCGGGCGCCCTAGCCGCCGCCGCACTCGACCTCCCTCCTCCCCTGCTTCCCAAATGCCGCCAGAGCAGGCCGGCGAGCAAAGCGCCCGGCAGACGGCGGACGGCGGGCCCTCCTCCTTTCTTCACAAGGGTTTCCTCTGGCTGAGACGCGACGGCACCCCTGGGCGTACGGCATGGAGGCGGAGTTGGCGCGCTCGGGCGGCGGCCCAAGGAGATCTCGGCGGTGCTACGGGGGCTGGTGGTGGTGGATCTAGGGTTTCCCACCCCAGATCGGTTCTCCTCCGAGTGGTTGGGCTCGGGCGTCGTCCGCTGACCCTCAGCGGTGGAGGGCGCGCGCATTGGCTTTCCTCCCTCATCGATGAGATTGGCGGCCAGACGGAGGCGTTGGCATGGTGCCGGATCCGAACACGATGGTGGCGTCGTCCGCTTCATCATGGATGACGGCCGGGCAGTGGGTCCTTGTGGCGGCGAATCATGGGATCCCGCTCCCGGGGACGTCGCAGGACGTGGCGGCCCGTGTACGAGAGATGGAGTTTCTTCGAATGGACCTGGGTGAAAGCTTGCTTTCGGCTACTGCCAAGGCCGGCGGTGGCGGCGCTGTCTACGTCGTTCCCTTCTTGAAGGCATCTCCGTGGAGAAGTTCAAGGCCACTCTCTGCTACCTCCGGGGAAAACCCTAGATTAGTACATCGGATGACGGCAGCGCTCTGTTGTCGTTTTCCTCGTGGGGCGTCATTCATGGAGGTACACACAGGCTTGAGGGAACTATGGACAGCTTCTTTGGTGCAGCGGTGATTCATCTTACACATTGATGGCGGCTGATCTCGGCGGTGTGGCACTGTGGAGACTCGGAGACCGGTGCGCAGAGATGGACTCTCGCAGGAGAAGGATGATGTCTGGCGTCATGGTGGCGTCGATGGCAGAGAGGCCTGGCAAGGTCTGTGCATTTGTTTCTGATCTGAAGATGGATTGGTGGAAGCTGGCAACGACGACACAGAGACTGCGTCGGACCAGTTTACCCCAAACCCAGTATGTGGCTTGGTTGGGGCCCCTGTTTTTAGATGTTAGGCATTTGTGCAATGTCTGTTTGGTATTAGGCTCGGACTATCGGCACCCCTTCATCAGGTGGATAGGAGTAGTTATAGTTGTTGCTAAGATGGTGGCTTCAGACTACCTAATGCACTACTTTATAAGGTCTTTCTGAATAATTAATTAAATAGCTGCATGCATTGTCCAGATGCAGAGGCCCGGGGTAATCCTCCTTTAAAAAAAAAGGCATGCTGCCATCTGCCTAAAAAAGTGAACCTTGCGCTATTTATCCCGAGTGCTATTCATGCGCATCAAAATTGACGAGTAAGCATTATAGCATTATAGTAATGGGTGATAGTTCTTACCGTACTCGCCAGCAAAATTACAAAGACAACAATCCACGACATGCAATAAACCTGAAAAGAGCGTTAAATATGATTTTAAGTTTATAACATCCTTTGAATAAATTGTTAATTTGCACTAATCAGTCAAATATGGAATAAAAAAAATGAGATTAGCATATTACCAGGACACCATTTCTGTTTTTGGCAATGTTCAAATGATAAACAAGACCATACTGGTAGATAAAAAACCGTAACGCAAGCAGTATTTCAAGGACAGTGCCACGCTTTCCCGAATGTCTAAGAGGCTCCTGCTCTATCCCCCACCAAGACTCCCAACTTTTCTCCGGTGGTACACCAATACCTCCACGGATAGATAACCACTTATTCCAGTCGGTCCAGTCATCCTTAATCTTCTGCCACTCGAACCCAGAAGGATTAAATAGGAATGGTGCAAATAGCCAGGTGAAAACCATAAAGCACATGGAAAATGTGATGAAGATGTTTGCTTTGTCTCTTTGATATGACTGCCCAAAGATTCCATACACAATAAGCAAGATCGTCAACTCAAGACCCTTGACAAAATGGCTTCGGGAGTATAGTCGATATTGCTCAGAGAATTTGGTATGGAACACAACTAATCCACGTCCAGTGGCTCGATATGCCTCTCCTCCATGAAGCAGCGTCATTCCATAGTAGTGAGTCTTGGTCCCAAGTGAGAATGTGAAGAAAACAGATGCCAACTGAAGCTGCATAAGTATAAATTCTATGACTGCAGTTCCGAATCCTCTTTCTAATCCAATTTCCATCATCATGGGCAGTAGCACTAAGAACCCAAGCTGCACAAAAGACTGTGAAGCAAGAGCAGCCTGGAGAGGTCCACTGAGTGTAAACCTTAGTGCTTTATTATCAAGGCCACTGAGGACAAGATACAAACGTCCATAGAGGAATACATATACTGTACATATTGTTATCTAGGAAGGTACAAAAGAAAGATAAATATTAAGACTAACCCATGACTTAGAAAGTTGAAAATAATAGTGCAAGGTCATTACCATTGTGTTAAAGTAAAAACCAATTGTTGTACAATAGAAGGACAACATTCTGAAGAAATCAAAATGATGTCCTAGTCGGTGAACGTCGCGGCTCAGTGTTTGTTCCCCCATCCCACAAGCTATTTTCGCCTCAAATAGTGAAATTTGATTGAGACCGACATCCCTTCCCTTGCCAACTTGCATGTATTCGTGATGTGTAACATGTCCGTCACGCAATGTTGAATTGTATCCTATCGAAGATACATGTACTAGCGTCAATGTTTGCAGCTATCTAAGAAGGAAGCAATGACTGGAATTTTTGTTTTGCGCTTTTCCAATAACGGGAAATATTCACTAACATACCAGCAAAAATGTCGTCATCAAGGTTGATAGATCTAGATGCTTTGCTTATTCCACCCCTTGTAAGGTGGAAAAGTCGATCAAAGATATCAGGGTGCCCATAATGAAATCGAACTCTGCACATGTAGATGGTCAGGGGATAACAAAACAAATTGAAAAAAGGTATTAAAAATGGGCATTACGTTGAGAATCCTGAAACATTTCTATCCAGTGCGAATTTTAGGAATTATACTGATTACATGAAACAACCATAAGTAAATTGACCAAATTAAACCCATTAAACAGGAAGTTCCACCAAATATATGGCAATACTCATACGGCCAGTGCAAGAGTATGACCCTGAGAATGTGTTTGTTGTGCCATAGTAAGATCGACCCTAATCGTCCTTGGGATGGCCTTTGACATGCAACTCAGTGTTGTGGATTGAAGCTTGTTCTTCGCCTCCACCAACATGAACGTGGGGCACAGAGCTACATTTTGTCTTCCAGAATGACAGCTGGATTAATGGGCTTGAAATCAGAGCAATTGTGCATGAGGATTATTTTCTTTTTGAACACGCAGGACAGTTTTGTATCATTATACTAGAGAAGAAGATAAGGTAGAAAGCCTGAGTACACTGACATCCCATACGCTCTGTAGGTTACAAAAGTTTGTTCATGTCATGCCTCAACAATAACAGACAAGTACAAACAACCTACGCCTTGGGTGCTGAAGAGGGAAGAGCTTGAGTTTATGAGGAGGGACAATAAATAGAAGAAATTCAGAAGTCAAATACCTTTTCGCATCCTCTACAAACTTCTACTTCTAGATAAGCTTGTTTTTAAGCCATATGTTGTTGTAGTAATTTTCTTAAGTTTTATGTAATGATTCTTAGTCTATGCATAAGTAGAAACTAAGAGGTCTTAGCATATGAGAAATGTTTTCTAGAGTCTGCTATCTACGAGTAGGCTGAGACATGAAGTGGCCCCTCATCTTAACTCTTGCATTGCTCATTTTATGGCAGCAAGGTAGTTCAAGGGGTTCAAGTAGTTCTTCTGACTCTTACTTTGTTCATTTTATAGCAGCAAGGTGGAGTTGCTCTTGCACAAAACTATGATGCTTTAGCGGATATCAAAGACCTTTTGGTTCATTCAATTGTCGGTGTCCTGTTTGAGAGAGAGGGTTATTGCACAAAAAAGGAGGGGGTGCATACTTGAAATGCCTTCACGAAACTTGCTAGATATACCCCTCCGATGGGATGTGCCAGCGCTCGACAATATATCGAGGGTCAGATTTTGAGGATTCCCATTTCGGTTTAGGATCTTTCACCGCAACCCATGTTCTTAATAGCCAGGTGTTCCTCTATTAAGATGCCAAGCACATAGGTTCATGTACTTCTTGGTCCACGAAGAATATTCTGTCCTTGGGACATGACCCCTTCATGGATAAGGTTTTGCTTCTACTCATTTGGCGCCATGTCTTGGAAATTAGAAGGAACTCAGTAGACTGATGGTCCCACATCAAATAGTGAAGTAAGTGGGAAAAGTTTCATATGGGGAGATGTAGGCGATATTTCCAGGTACTTTTCTCTTGAGAGAGCATGGTGGACCTGATTTGAATTTGTGTATTGGCGTGGGGTTTCGGCGAGCACGTGCCTGGATTCATGCTCCCGAGTAGACACTCGTAAGGGATATGCGTTGGCACACTATTTCGAGGATTGTATGGTTACGAGAGAAACGTTCCCCGTAACAACAAAGACTTCTTATCATATCAGATCACCATGATGGTAGCCAAAATAAACATCCAAGGTCAACCTGTACGAAAAGGTGAACATAGTTCATAGGACCCATGGTCTACCTCAAGGAAAAACCTTCGAAAGGTGACTATTGTAATTAAGTGTACAGCCAACTAATAAAGCATAATTTTCGTGCCCATGAGCAATTGCACCCTGGAGCCAAATTGGATATTGGCGTCTCCACCCACTTCTTCGAGGTTAGAAAGAATGAGGGAGCACTATTTGTCAACGGAGACCTTGGCAATTTTACAATTTTCGATAAATGGGCACTTTTATTGACTCAAAATGTAGCATCAAGCAGATAGAAAGCATGATGAGCAACACTCAGCCTATGCATAACTAAGATGTACACATCCTAATACTAAAAAACTGACAGGAGATAAAGAAGACGACATATCAGCAACAATAGTCATAGGACTGGCCCTATGCCTATGTTGTGGACCAATCCGAGATTCTGTTGTCACCCAATGTTGGGGAAAGACCTCTTTGGCCACCCGCTCCAACCCCATATACGCCGTCCTGACCAGCGATTGGTACCCTGTTCGGTGTACTATAGTCCTTGAAAAACAAATCGTTTCTACATAGCCGAAGGCCCTTAATAAGGCATATGCTTTCACCCTTATTAGCGTTTTGAACCTATTTGGAATTCTGTCCAAGCAATGACCAAAAATATTGGCAACACTTGTCGGTGGATACAAATTGAACGCTATTTTAATGACTAACCACGTTGAACTTGTAAACTTGCATTGGAAAGAAGGTGTTTGATTGTCTCATCATGAGTACGAAAGCTATACTTCTTACTTTCCTGCCAATTGCAATGGGCGAGATTGCCTTTGGTCAGCACAACTCCCCTTCGAAGATACCACATGAGGATTTTAACTTTTAGACCTAGCCGCACAGTGAAGGAGAAATCCTAATCGTGTGTTTGGAACAAGCGATAGATCACTATCCATTTGAAACTAATTAGAAGGCAATAATCAAAGGAAGAGACGAGAATTGTGTTAACTATTCCCAGGGCCCGTAGTTATTTTGTAGAAGTCAAAGGATGCTAGTTTGTGTTCCACAATTAGGGTAAAATCTGAGAAAGAAATGGATTTTGAAATTCTCACAAAGGTACAATATAGATTAGCTATACTTCAAGACGTACTTGGACAGCGAGAAGGCCTACCACCAATGAGAGGAATTCAATATCATAGTGACTTAATTCCATGTGTAAGCCTTCCTAATCTCCACATTACCGACTACGCCCGAAAGATCATGCTCTATTGAGGGAGAAATCGGAGCCATTACTACAAAAGGGCACACTCGAGAAAGTATTAGCCCATAACACCCCATCCATTCCGAGATTGGTAGGATTTACTACCTGGCTCTCCCCTAGGCTATATACAAGATCACGGACCAACACCAGTATTCCCATCAGACTTTATCCTCACTCGTGCAAACCCTGAGGAACTTTCGGGTCACCCAACCCAGTACTACTGCGAGTCTAGGTTATGTTTGCAGTGCGGTAACAATATTGCACGGGTACATGTTTCTGAGCTTTCTCGTGCAAGGAATCAACAAATTTTCCTAATCTATAAATAATATTTCTAGAGTCTTCTTGGTAGAGAAGAATCTAAGATATCTTAAACTTTGCATAATGTTTTCTAGAGTCTTCTAGCTATGAATAGACTAATATGTAATGATTCACTAAGAAAATAAATAGTTTCCTCACCTCACCAAAACTAACCACACTAATGGCTCAAATAACAGAAAAATTTAAAGAAAATTCAAATTGCAAATCTTACCGAATACAATTCTTTTTTTTTTGCAAAAAACACAGTTCTCTTGTTTATCATGTTTTATACCTAAATTGACCGATGGGTCCCGCTACCAAAAGCTAGATTGGCAAATTAATGCAACGTGGAAAATGTTGACCGGTCACGTATTTTCTCCATCGGATGGGCGCGCTCCACAATATATTTGTCAAACAGCTTGAGTGCATCCGTTGCATGACACCACATTGCTTGATGAAGAAGGTGAACACCTACGTTGCGGTGATGCTGAACAGGAACATTGATGACATAGACCTTGGCAGTAGTAGAGGTTGACCAGCCTCGCGCATGAGATGAGACTTGACGGATTTCGCTTATGAGCCGACTACCCGACAAGTCCAGTGCACCGAGCGCCACACACAAACAAGATTTCCAAATGAGAGGTCGCTAAACAAGTCTCGTCTGTAGAACATTCTTCAAAATAGTTTGCAAGGAATATGCAGCTAGACCAAATTGTAAGGGGAGGGTCTCTTGGCAGAACTCCCCTTCTGCATTTGAAATAAGAACGATGCATCCAATTAAGGGGAATTGAGGCGACGGCGAAGGAAATAATTTATGAACCCAATAACACAGCTTAAGCCAAAACCTTTCTACTTTCGATAGCGAGATTCATATTGTGTTTTTGTCGAACGACTTCTGAAAATTGAATTTGTGTACTATGATTCCATCTAAAGATTTATGGCGCTGATGGAGATACACAATGCCCAACAAACACAATATTAAATCATTCTACATTTTAAGAACCCTTATTGATTAGTATGAACTAACTAATGTTTTGAGAAGTCTTTTTTATAGCGAAGCACATCACCCAGCCCCTGCATTGCCGCTCGGACGACACGCACGATGACCTCCACTTTCTCAGGAGAAATCACCCCCTCCTTCTCCCTTTCCCCTCACCGCCGATGGCAGTACTGCCGGGGCAAAGCTCTATGCGGCGTTGAGTGGCGGAAGGGCGGTTCTCTCCCTCTGGTGTCGTCTTATAGTGGTCATGGGATCCCCTCGCTGTTCTGCGTGTTGTGGTTTGTGTTTGGCCTCGTTTGTCGGCTGTAGGAGCCCCTGGGGTACCGGGACCATAGCTAGAGAGATCCTGGTTGTCTCGTGCCTGGCCTTGATGTGGCAGGCCTCTCGCTTGGCACTCTCAGATCCAATATGCATGTGGGGCCACATGCTACGGCTGCTATCCATCCAACTATGTTTGGGTCGCAGAGTCCGGGTATCAGAAGGAAGCCTCTTCTCATCCTGCATCCGTTGGTGGCAGTTGTAGCTAGGTGGGCTGCATCTTCTCCGGTGGAAATGGTCGTGGCCAGGTGGGCTGTCATTGCACCTGGACAATCGGGGTTTCGAACGAACAGCTCCACCCTGGCATGGTTAGTTTGGTCTAGGATCCGCGGGTATGTGTGGTGACGACAGTCATCGACCTTTCCTGCTTTATTTCCAACAATGTGTTGGAAATATGCCCTAGAAGCAGTAATAAAGTTGTAATTATCATATTTCCTTGTTCTTGATAAGTGTTTATTCTCCATGCTATAATTTTACTGACCGGAAACTTAAATAGATGTGTGGATACATAAACAAACACCGTGCCACTAGTGAGGATCTACTAGATAGCTCATTGATTAAACACAGTTAAGGTTTCCGAACCATTGACATCAATTGTCATTTAATAATGGGATCACATCATTAGACGAATGATGTGATGGACAAACCCAGTCGTAAGGCTAGCATCTGATCGTATGACTTACTTTAATTGCTACGACTTTCTGCATGTCAAGTATATGTTACTTAGACCATGAGATCGTGCCACACTCCCTAATATCGGAAGAATACTTTGTGGGTACCACACGTCAATTCTTAACTGGGTGATCATAAAGGTGCTCTATAGGTATCTCGGAATGTACTTATTGGGTTGCATGGATTGAGACTGGGATTTTTCACTCCGTGCAACGGAGAGATATCAATGGGCCCTCTAGGTAACACGATATCCAAAGTAGCTTGCAAGCATGTGGCTAATGTGTTTAGTCACCAGGATATTTTATTACGAAATGAGTAAAGAGACTTGCCGGTCATGAAGATTGAACTAGGTATGGTGATATCGATGATTGAATCTTGGGCAAGTAACATACGGACAAAGCGAGATTGTCTAAATCCTCGATGTCAGGGTTAAAACTGGGATTGCAACTTGAATTACATAAAGCGGTTGGCGAGTATCTGTCTCTCCCACTTGAATTAAATCTGATTTGGCAACGGCGGTCCCTTGTAGAAGGTTAAAAGGCAAGTTGTATGTCACTGTTGTGGCTTTGTGTAGGTAAGAACAATTCTTATATGTTGCCCTTAGAAGCCGCGTAAAATTTGCAACAACAAAGTAGAGGACGTCAAATTTTTTTTGCAGGGCATGTCAAAGTGATGTGGTATGACCAAGATGTGATTTTCTATATGCGATGTATGAGATGATCATGTTTTGTAATAGTTCACGACTTACATGTCGATGAGTACGGCAACCATAGGAGACATAGGGTCGTCTAAATATTATTGTATGACATGTGTGTCAATCATTAAACGATGATATGTAATTTCTTTACTTTATCATTATGAGTTAGCAATAGTTGTGGAAGTAATAGTTTCTGGAGACAACTATATGTCGGCACCTTGAAGATGATGAAGATCATGGTGTCATGCCGGAGGTGATGGAGATCATGCCGGTGCTTTGGAGACGGAGATCAAAAGGACAAGAAGACAAAGGCCATATCATGTCACATATTGATTGCATGTGATGTTTGTCTTTTATGCATCTATTTTTTTCTTAGATCACGATGGTAGCATGATAAGACGATCCCTCAGAATTAATATCAATATAAAAGTGTTCTCCCTTAGTATGCACCGTTGCAATAGTTCATCATATCAATGCACCTCGTTATGATCAGATGTTATAGACTCTATGTTCACATACAACGCGTGTAAACCAGTTTACACACGTAGAAATACTTTGGTTAACTTGACGAGCCTAGTTGTATAAACGTGGCCTCGGAACACGGTGAACCGAATGGTTAAACACGATTCATAGGGATGATATGATCAACATGTAGATGTTGACCATTGAAACTACTCCACTCATGTGATGATCGAACTTTGTTTAGTGAATTTGGACCATGTGTGACTTAAGAACTTGAGCGATGTTGATTTAAATGGGAATTCATTAGTAATTTGATTAGTGGAACTAATTATCATGAACATAGTTTAAATGTCTTTGCAAATATATTGTAGATCAATGGCTCGTATTGTAGCTCTCCTCAATTTCAATGCGTTCTTAAAGAAAGAAAAGCTAAAAGATGATAGAAGTAACTTAGCAGACTGAATCCGTAATTTGAGGATTATCCTCACTATTGCACAGAAGACTTATGTCCTTGATGGATCACTAGGTGCGCTAGCCATTCCCTCGAATATAGATTCCATGAACATCTAGCACACTCAAGCAGATGACTACTTGATAGTTCAGTGCACCATACTTACAGCTTAGAACCAAGGATCCAAAAATGTTTTGAGCACCATGGGGCACATGAGATTATTGAGAACCTGAAATTGGTGTTCCAGGCTTACGCCCGTGTAGCGAGGTATGAAGCCCCGGAAAATTTCTCTAGCTTTAAGATATAGGAGAACAACCGTTTTAGCGAGCACATACTCAAAATGTTTGGGTATGCCAGTCGTCTCAATCAGTTGGGAGTTTCTATTCCCGATGAAGTTGCGATTTACATGGTTATCCAGTCGCTGCAAGGGATGGAGAAGTCACCCTCTGATCTTTTCGTAATGATTAAACCACGGACATAGAAATCAAGAAAGAGCATCAAATGTTGATGGTCAAAAAGACCACCAGCTTCAAGAAGGCTATGGGAAAGAAAGGGAACTTCAAGAAGAATGGCAAGCAAGTTGCCGCTCCCATGAAGAAATCCAAGGCTGGACCTAAACCTGACAATGATTATTTCTACTTTAAGAGGAATATCCACGGGATTAACTGCCCAAGTATTTGACAGATAGGGAGGCTGGCAACACCAATAAACGTATATTTGATATAAATGTATGTGTACCTTACGAGTGCTCATAGTAGTACTTGCGTATTTGATACCAGTTCAATTGCTAATACTTGTAATTCAAACCAGGAGCGGCGGAATAAATGAAGACTATCTAACAACGAGGTGATGATGCGCGTTGGAAATGGCTCCAAGGTTGATGTGATCGACATCGCACGCTCCCTCTATATTTACCTTCAGGATAGTTTTAAACCTAAATAGTTGTTATTTGGTGCCTGCGTTAAGCATGATCGTTATATATGTATCTTGTTTATTGCCACGCGGTTATTCATTTAAATCCGAGAATAATGGTTTTTCTATTTATATGAGCAATATCGTTTATGATCATGCACCTAATGTGAATGGTTTATTCTCTTTGAATCTTTATAGTATTCATAATGTTGATGCCAAAAGATGCAAACTGAATAATGATAGTACGACATAATTGTGGCACTACCGCTTACGTCATATTGGTGCAAATTGCATAAAGAAACTCCATACTGATGTACTTTTCAGATCACTTGATTTTGAATCATTTGAAACATGTGAAACCATGCCTCATGGGGAAAATGACTAAAACCCTGTTTTCTGGAATAATAAAGTAGGCAAGTGACTTGTTGAAAATAATACATACCGATGTATATGGTCCAATGAGTGTTTAAGCATGCTATGGATATCATTTTAAGTAGATATGGCAATATATACTTAATGAAACACAAGTCTGAAACGTTTGAAAAGTTCAAGGTGTTTCAGAGTGAAGTAGAGAATCATGGTAGCAAGAAGATAACATTTCTGCGATCAAATCATGGAGGTGAATATCCAAATTACGAGTTCGGTACGGATTTAAGATAATGTGTAACTGTTTCATAATTCTCGCCACCTGGAACACCATAGTGGAATGGTTTTTCCTGACGTCGTAATCATACTCTATTAGATATGGTGTGTTCTATGATGTCTCTTACCAATTGGCCAATATCGTTCTCTATTTGAAACCACATGAAATATTTTTGTTTTCCACGCAATGTTTGTATTGGGTCTGACCCAAGTTGGTTGTTCCTAGCAATGACAATGTTTTGCGTCATTACCTTGTTGAAGGCATTGCTCGGATATCTTCAAAGTGGTTATTCTGGGTGAAAACCTAGATTCTAACTTTGGATGGTTGGATCAGGTGAAGGATACACTTGAGCATTGCTCCCTTCCTGAAGGTGTAGCCGTTGAAGAATCTCATCGTCAGTGTGGTTTCATCAGATGACCATTGCAGATATGGTCATTAATATAGTTTGCCGATAACGGATTTTATCACTTTGTGGTTTCTCTTTTCTTTTTTGCTTGCATATGCATAGCTTCGTTCTTAGATGACTATGTTATTTGCGGGCGTGTTTTTGTGTGTGTGTGTGTTGGTGTTGGTTGTTTGCATCCGAGCTATGAAGAGGCTAGGTGCGTGCTTATTGTGTTTGCATCCTCTTGATGCTTTATTTTGAGCCAATTAATTCCATCCTTTGTCGAAAAATGAACTAACTCCAAGAAGACCTTTTTTAGTCTGTTATCCAATAATTTTGTAATAATATTAATTTTGCAGCTTAACAGAGAGATAAGTCTATTCTCATTAACACTGCTTGCTCCATCCTTCCCCGGAATCAACAAGATAAATGAGCTATTTATACACGTGGAAGTTGTGACGTAGATTATAGAAATCCTTCTTAATAATATGCAGACATTTCTTAATGAAGTCACTGGTAATGCCATCATGACCAGGAAATTTAGCAAATCTGAGATCACCTCATCAACTTTTGCCTCGGTAAAAGGACATCATGGTTGGCAAGGGACTGGTCGAATGCCGAGAACAGTTGCTACCACTCCCCTACATGACATGTGGTAGTGGTACATGACATTCAAGAAAGCCTCTCCCTGTGACCTCTGGACAGCTATTGACCGATTGAAGGCATTTGACAATCTTGATGGCTTGATTTGGCACTGGAGCTCCACAACAGACATGTCCCGCTCATGCTATGTGGCATCCCTCCACGGCACTCAAATGCTTAGACTGAAATTGTCCTAGAGACTTAATCATAAGTCCTGGGCACCGCCGATAGTGCAATTCTTTTCTGGATAAGTTGCCTGGAGCGCCAACAGATTCTCTTTCTGTGGCCTCTCTCATGAGTCTGGTCGCCCTTCTCTGCGATCAGCAGCAAGAAACAATGCAATACTTGCTTGTTGCCTTCCCCTTATTGCAGGAAGTTCTGTGTGTGGCTCTTTCTTGGGTCAGCGCAGCCTACTGACCGTCGGTGCCGGAGATGGTTAGATACTTGTGTCTTTCTGCGCACCGAAGGATGCTTAAGCCACAGGGCAAGGGGATGTCCGGCATTACCCTGGTCATCTTCTAGTTGCTATGGAGGCAACACAATGAATGCACTTTCGAGCAAGCGATGAAACACTTCCTTGCCGCAAGCAAGAATGTATGGAGGAAGCACTGGCCTGTGCCATATCATGGGCTAATGGCTTAATGGTTCTTCGGACGACCATTAATAGTCCTAGTTCTTGGGACGTCCACTAATTTTATTTTATTTTTATGTTGACGCTTTGTTTTAAATTGTGTGCATTGTACCCTCCCTCAGTCCATGGCTCGTGAACGTTCTAATGCCTTTCCAACGGTAAGACTTTCACAAAAAAAAGGTTCCCAGAAAATAAAAAGTATAATCATAGGAAGATAAATCACCTCAGAGGATTGGCAAGTACACGTTGTCCAATGGTGGCAAAACTGCTATGTTGGTTGGACATGAACCAGGCAAGAGAAGAAACACTGCAAAAGCAACCATGTAACACCAGACCAGGTAAATGCGACCATGGCACAAATTCACAATATGTTCACAAATTTAATGAGGAAACAGAAATTCAGGGCATTTACCTGCCAGTGAATATATGTTCTCTTATACCAAGTATTGATGGATACCTCAATCCATCACGTTTCTCCAGAAACTCTTGGAGCAAATTTCGTATTTTTAAAGTCTCCTCAATGTAATGCTCCTGTTATGGTAGGATTGTGTAACAAAGTGGAATAATCTCGACTAAGAATTATCCTAGATTAATAAAAGGTGCAAAAATACATGCCTGATTCATGTCTATAGTTTGTAGGCCTTCACCACGAGTAAAAATTATTCCATTGTTCTTGTTTTCTGCTTTTAATTCACCCAGTCCTGCATCACCTGGAAGTTTTATCCGGTATATTTCCTGCATAGCAAAATGACACAAGGTAAATACCTCTATGCCACGACAGAAGGTCTCACTGACCATGTCAATGAGTCCCACCTCAACTTCCACCATGGCATCGGAGGCGTTCACAGTCATGATATTAATCACACGGCATGATGCACTGTCGTCTTGTATGCTATATGCACGTACGCGCAATTGGCCATAACAATACAGTAAAAGTATGCAGTGATTTTTACTTCTCCACAAGTCAAACTATCTTAGCTTTGAAAAAATGTCTACTTAACAAACACCAAATAAGTACATTATGACTTTATTTGGATGAATCTAATGATACTAATTTGGCATCATAGAAGTTGGTTCTTTATTCTATATGTTTGGTCAAATCTGGACTTGCGACCAAACTGGAAATCACTACATTATGGGATGCAGAGTATACACACAATGTTCCTTCTTTCAACTCGTGATGGATGAACTTGAAAATTTGTAGAGAGAAAAATTATGATGTCTCCAGGTCATTCTCTACGTGAAAGGGTTTGTCCATTAAAGCACTGAAGGCATTGTTAAGGTAGCCAGAGCAGACAATTAAGTGGGCCAAAGAAAAGAAAAGGAGAAGTAAGAGATACCAGCGGTTCAGCTTTGCTGAAAGTCCAGCTCCACACTTGGGCATGTAAAACTAGGCTGAACCAGAACGTTAAGGGTAACATGTGGAACCATGTGAGTTGAACTAAACCGTATTGTCCAAATACCCTTTTTGTTGTTGATTCTGTTGATGATGATAACGATGTAGAAATTTCTATGAATATCAGTCTTGTATTGCGATTATATATTAAAAGTAATTGACGATCTGATCAAAAAAGATATATATGCTAGAAATCTGAGAAGAAAACAGACATATTAGACTATCAATCTCTACTCCTAAAGGGGGAGTTGGTAGCGTCGCCTCACCTCCCACCAACTCTATATTGCGCCCGTGAGCATTTTACAGACGACTTTTCGCTCAAGTGCAGAAATTTTGGGATGACCAATTTGACGTGTGCATTAACTCAATCAAATCGGCACTTTCCCGAAACAACATCATTCATTAACTCACTCAAACCAAATCTTAAGAAATCCTCAATTAAATATAAACTTTCCGTGCCCTCCATTACTCATATCCAAATCAAATCAAAACTTAACAAAACATCAAGAATAACCAAAGTTGGCCAGCCCAATTGATGCGTGCGCTTGTTTTTATCTTTTGTTTCTTATGTTTTGTTTTTTTTTCTTTTTTTCTTTTTCATTTTTGTGCTAGGCATACTAACAGAACCAACAAAGACCTGTATGCCATAGTGAGTTCGTACCGTCTCCTCCATTCCGGTTAAAACTTCCCCAACGATTTTTTTATCCCAACAATTTAGGGATAATTAGATTCATGCTCCTAGTTGTGTCCCACACGTCTGTTTTATCCCTAATTCTCAAAAGTCACCGATTCTGTCCAAGTCACTTTGCTCCTCTTATGCTTTTGCCTTTTGACTGTTTGACCGTCAGTCTGAAAACTTCATAACTAATTCATACTAAATCAGAAAAATGCAAATAAGATACCAAAATGTTCGGAAAAACATCCCCTATATGTGAGTCTCATTTGCATTCACGACAAAAGTGTTGGAGAGTGCTCGTCCGAGTTTTAACTCTTATGCTACTACCATGAATAGTAAAATCTAAAAAAGTTCAAAAAATTAAAGAAAAGTCGGAGGCAAAGAATGGCAAATGTTTTAAGTGCCTGCCAAGTTTCATTAGGGAATAACATTCATGGGTGTCCCGGCAAAAAAAACAATCAGCACTCCAAAATAGATTACTTTTTTGCCACGACTTCCACCAATGTCGTTCCCTGATGAAACTTGGCAAGCACTTAGAACATTTGTTGTTCGTTGCCACCATATTTTTTGGAATTTTTTTAGATTTTACTATTCATGGTGGTATCAAAAGAGCTAAAACTCGGATGTGCACTTTTCAACACTTTTTTCATTAATACAAATGACACTGACATATGGGTGATGTTTTTCTGAACATTTTGGTATCTTATTTGCATTTTTATGATCTAGTATGAATTAGTTATGAAGTTTTCAAACTGACGATGAAACGGTCAAAGGGCAAAAGCATAAGAGGAGCAAAGTGACTTGGACAGAACCAGTGACTTTTGGGAATTCGGGGTAAAATAGACGAGTGGGACACAACTAGGGGCATAAATCTAATTATCCCAACAATTTATTTTAACGTGTTATTAGAGCACTAATCTTCGCTACAATTAGGGATGAATGTGTACGTAGTCATTCACACACAACCATTAATGCAAAAGAATAGAAACATAGCATGAATAAATATAAAAATCAAGCCATTAATGCAATTAATTAGGCCTATAGGTAATCAATATGAAATCAAGATTTTAAAAAATATTGTCCTTTTTGGTGTTCTAAAAAACACTCTTGAAAAGTTTTGCCTATTCAAACTCTATCCAATGGTATATCATAAGCTCTATTCCGATAATCGGGTAAAAATTATATCATTTAAACTAGTATTAGTATATAAAAAAATTCTTTAAACCGTTGCAAATTTGGAAAAAAAATCCTCAACAAGAGAAATTTGGGCTTTTTCAGCAGCTTCCTAAAGTTGTATCATTTACCCAATTCTGAAGAACAATTGAGGAGTTCGCAACATAATACTAGAGCACGGTCCAAACTGAAAACACCGAGCAGTTCGACCACTGCACAGATTGCATTTTCAGATGAGAATATAAGAAAAAAAATCATGTGTGAGAAGTCCATTGTTCATTTCGATAATCAAAAAACAATAAAGGTGTAGTTTCGTCATTTTAAAAAATGCTCATAAACAAAGAAAAAATTGAAAACATTCTAATAAAAAAGTTGCTGCTATTGATTAGCTTTCTAATGATATATCACATGCATTGTTTCGATAAACGGTTTAAAACATTTCTGTATTTCATTTTAAACAAGTTTTACCGTATTGACAAAACGCTCTTAAATAGTCGTGAATTTGAAAAATACTCAACATAAAAAAGTTGCCCCTTTTTTTGTTGGTATAGATGTTAATATGCCCGTACTGCCTTCTGTTTTCTTAAAATGCATGCATATATGTAACCACGATTCTGTGAGGACAATTATCCCTTTTTGAAGATGTTACTGAGATGGAACCTGACTTAGTCCTAGGTGTTTACTTCATATCTTGTAATGATCCGTTCATTTTTACTTCCGTTCCGTATTCTGCTTCAGATCTCCTTTTTGGAAGAAAAAGAATTGATAGCCAGATTCTCGAGAAATAGTGAAAATTCCAGTACTCATTTTAACGAAGTGTTGATTAGTCCATCGGCTTCCATGTAAGTGTGCTTTTTCAACTTTTAGCATTTTCCAAGATGCCTGCTCTAGGAATATGCAAGTTTAAGAATACCATGAAAAAACAAATATCCAGGTTGGACCTTGATGGATTAACCGATGGATCTACGATGTCATCAACCATACCTGGTCAAGATTCTGCCCAAGGGCCCCTGCCGCTTTCACCAATACTGAGTAGTAAACTTTCTCTGTTTTTGTATTCGGATCTTTGCTTGTCTCTTCAACTTCATCGACATAGGCAACACGAAGTGGAGGATAACTGTGAAAACAAATATTCATTTGCAATCACTGAGTAAGTAAGCAGCACGAATACAACTATGCACTCGTTACTATACAGGTCCCAGCTTAGAGGAAACTTCATTTCAATTAATATGTCTATCCATTGAGAAAATCAAGGTTTTAGTCCAAGTTGCCAGTTCCACTATATTTCATGTTTAAATGTTTCAAGGTGTAGAGATTGTACTATGCCGTTTATTAGAATATGCATTATTACAAATTACAAAATCTTATACTTAGTGCTTCATCGTCTGTACAGATGGTAGGCGAGAAACAGATATATTGAAATAGAAGAAGCAGAACGGTTACAAATGGTCAATATTACTAGTGCCAGTATGTTACAAGTAGATTAGAACAAAGCGAACAGATGGACTAAAGCATGCAAACATAGCTGTTCGATTTAGAATTGACAATATATGCAAAATACTATTTGTATCAATGAAATGCATCCTAAAACAAGTATTATACTGTTTGAACAGATATCAAGCCACTGTTCTGTGTTGTATGCCATGAAATGTTCACAACCAGTTGTGATGTGAAGTGGAAATGCCCATTGATCTTCAATATAAGAGTAAAGATGTACACTACGACCACCTTGTTTAGAATGAAGTGCAGAACAATATACTGGAAAATTTTGACTTAATTGACGGATTCATAGGAAAATCCAGTGTTGTCATATACCCGGTATAGAGTATTAACATTGAATATCGGAATCATGACGTACGTTGTCATCAGTCTTAAAATATCATGTATACGACAATCACCAGAACGTTTCTGGATACCATACCGCTCGCATGAAATGACATATGTAAATTTCATGTCAGCTATAGCATGGCATTGAGGAAATGCATCAGATGGAAGGCCTTCCATGGGATCTATAAAAAGCAAGTAAATTAGTGAGATAGTTGTGAAGCACGAAGAATCACGTCATCATGAAAAAGGCAACCGGTCACAAAGAATTACCTCCATCTCTGCCCATATCAAGGTAAGATTGATGCACGAGAGCTTCCCTGTAATACATCATCCCTCTTACTGTGAGGTTGCACAGATACTATTATATCAACCAAGCTTCCAAACACGACATTATGCCATCTTTCTCTTGAAATATGTATAGCAGGTTGAAACCATGATAGGGAGAGGGCTTACCAGTTCTTGTTAACGTTTGCCCTCTATACGATGCCCAAAGCCGAAGCTCCACTTCCAAATCTTTAGTTGCATACAGATCCTCTTCGCCTAAGCATTGCATCCTTTCGAGAAAATTTTTCCATTCATCTGCGAGGGGATACGAGAGTAAAAGCATTATTGTTCTGTTCAGAAGGCTACAATTATTACCAGACATTTACCTGGATGAATTTGTTGCAGGTAAAACAGCATAGAAACCCCGTCCTCGTTCTCGAGCTCTAGGTCTTGTGTGGAGAAAAGAACGTCTTCAGAGTAATAAGGAGTCAACACACTGCAGAACACAAGTTGCCCAAGTAAGGGGCATCAACCCATCTGTTAGTTTAATTTTAATTATGAGAAAAGATAGTAGGAAATGCTCCGACAGTACTCAACATTTTGGAAAAATGTTGCAGTTAAACCCAGGTTCAGTTTAGCTGTCATGACAGCGTTTTGACTGCCATGACAGCGTATTGAGGTACCATGGCAGAGGTTTGCACAATCATTGCCACGTGTCTTAGTTGTATAGGTGCCTTAGCCATCCGTTTTCGGTTCATCCAATCGTTGGATATCGTAATGCAATGCGTAAGCTCGACCTCGAGGTTATGGCGGAGGGCACACCCGCACCATCTGGCACATGGGATGGAATGAGCCCCAAGGATCGCCGTAGACGTTTCGCATCAGCCATCAGGGCCTTCCTCTCTACTCTCTGCATGAAGGGAATCAAAACAGAAAATGTTGTGCGACATTACATAGCGCAAAAAAGTCTCCATGGCTCTCTTTGTTCTCTCCCTCCTATCCAATTTCGATGATCGCCAGCGTAAAACGGTGTAGTTCGTCAGACATTTAGTATCAGAGCCCTCGTCACTAGGAGGACTTCGGAGATAACGGGGCCCATCAGCCCGCAGGAGAAGTCAACCAGAGACGACAAACAGCTGCGCCGCGCTAGTCGTGCAACGCGTGATGTGCGATACCGGTGGTGCATGACCTATGATTACTCACACGAACTATGCCGACTGGGCTCTCATGATGAAGATCATGCTGGATGCATGCTAGCTCCGGGTCATGGTCAATGACGGAATGCTTGAACGGGAGACTGATCGCACGGCAATGGAGTGCATGCTATGGTCTGTTCCGCTGGAGATGCTGCCCACTCTCACACCGTGAAAGCCATGACCAAAGGACGCCTAGCAGAGAATCAAAACAATGCGGCTCGGAGTGAGCCGTGTGTGCAAGGCCAAGGCGACATGTTTCACCGGCAGTACGTAGCGATCAGACTCAACAATGATGAAAGCATCAACGATTTTGGTGAGCCTGCCATCATCCATAAGTTCCTCTCGCTCATGCCTAAGGCTACTTCCAGATGGCATGTGCGATCAAGATGCTGGTCACCTCAACATCCTAGCTCTCAGTGACCTAATCTGCCGTCTCAAGACCATTGAGGAGTGGTACGAGCTGGACCAGCACCTTGTGGATGGATGCAGCAGCATCAAGCTAGTACACACGAAGGAGTAGTGGTCTGTGCGAATGAAACAGTGGGATGACAACGGCTCGACTAACAGCAGTGATGATGGACGACATGGCAAGCTCCGTGGGTCTGGTCATGGAGGACGGTCTTACAGGCGGTAGTGACCGCACTGTCAACTGCGACGACAAGTCAAAAGACACATGCATTACTACGGCAAGGTTGGCCACTCGGCACGGGAGTGCCCAAAAACGCAACGAGATGAGGCACACGTCGCTCAGGCCGGTGGCCAATAAGTAGGCTTGCTGATGGCACAAGTTTGAGGGCTCACCAAGACTGCCACCGGCAAAACGCCGACAATAGTGTCCGCTACGTGGACATGCAACACGGTACACAGGCAAGACACCTGCAAGACTTCCTTGTGCTCATGAACGATGCTGTTATGATGCAACTTGTATTATCAGGAGGCCAAAGCCAATATATATACACATAGATGAGGATGCCAAAAAGCTACAGGAGAATTCCAAGAGACTAGAATGCAAAAGGTCAAAAGACATCATTAATATAACTCTAACACCCCCTCAAACTCATGATGGATCTATAACACTGAGTTTGGAAAGGTGAAATCCATGTTGCGCTCTAGTCTGCTAGCTATAACTCAGAAGGCACATACTGAAGAGCAACAACATGTCCTGCACAACAGCACACACATAAGAAGCATCAACACCAATATGCTTGGTAAGCTCATGCTTCACGGGATCCTGTGCAATACTGATAGCACCTGTATTGTATGACAAGTGGGTGGTAGGTGTAGTAACAGAAACATCAAAATCCTCCATCCTCCAGTAACCATTGTAACCAAGTCACCTCTGCCGTCAGAAGAGACATTGCTAGCAACTCAACCTCTGCACTCGAACGGGAAACTGCAGTCTGTTTCTTCGTCTTCCAGGCAATGAGAGAACCACCAAGAAAAACACAGTAAAGAGAAAGTGAACGGCGATCCGTAGGATCACTAGCCCATGTAGCATCCGAATAGGCCTGGAGCTGTAATGAGCTGGAGTGGGGAAAGAAAAGACGGTGAGAGATCGTGCCACGAAGATATCGTAGAACACGAAGAAGGTGACTATAGTGTACCGAAGTGGGAGAAGAAACAAACTGACTCAAGATATGGACAGGATAGGAGATATCCGGACGAGTGACAGCGAGATAGGCAAGACTGCCAACAAGATGACATTAACGTGTCGGATCAGATAGGGGCTCACTATCAGAAGCGCGAAGGTCAACATTGAGCTCGATAGGAGTCCCAACAGTGCGCTCATCACTAAGAGTCGCACGAGTAAGAAGATCCTGGATATACTTTTCTTGAGAAATAAAAAAGCCATCAGAGGTGGAGGAAACCTCAATCCCAAGAAAATGATGACGAGGACCAAGATCGAACATAAGAAACTGCTCACTGAGACGGGCCTTGACAAAGGTAATGTACTCAGGGTCGTCCCCAGTGATGATCATGTCATCAACATATAGAAGAAGAAGAGTCCGGCCACGAGCTGAAAGGTGAAGAAACAGTGCCGGATCATGAGCACTCGCTAAAAAACCAGCGGCGGTCACCACAGAGGCAAAACGCTCAAACCAGGCGCAAGGGGCTTGCTTAAGGCCATAAAGAGAGTGACGAAGACAGCATACCATGCCATTAGGAACAGAATACCCGGGTGGTGGCTGAATAAAACCTCCTCACACAACTCAGCATTAAGAAAATCATTCTTCACATCAAGCTGAGAAACTAACCAATGGCGAATAGAGGCCACAACGAGAAGTGTGCGGATAGTGGTCATATGGGCCAAAGGAGCAAATGTTTCATCGTAATCACGACCATTCTCCTGCTGAAAGCCACGAGCCACAAGACGAGCTTTGTAACGCTCAAGAGAACCATCGGAGCGAGTTTAACCTTGTAGACCCACTTACAAGTGATGGGACGAACACCGGGAGGAAGAGAAACAAGATCCCATGTACCAGTGCGCTCGAGAGCAGCAAGCTCCTCTGTCATCGCAAACTGCCATTCAGGATGAACAACAGCATCGCGATAAGAGGTAGGCTCAAGTACAGCCGAAAGACCATATCGACAAGGAAAATAGCGGTTAGGGGGAGGGCGAGGCCGAGCCGGAAGACCATAAGTCGGCTGGGATGAGGAGGACGACGCACCAGAATTAGATGCACGTCAGTGGATTTATCCACAACACGTGGATGACGAGTATAATGGAAATGAATGGAGGGAAGTGGTAGAGTCACTTGAGGTGGAGACGAGGAATGTATCGGTGATGAAGTTGGAGAAGGGGAAGGTATCCATGATGAAGGTGGAGAAGGGGAAGATACCGGTGATGAAGGTGGAGAGTCATGCGATGAGGGAGGAGAAGAATCTGTATGAGAGGACAGCGTCCGATATGCAACAGCAGGACGAGAAACAGGAATACTAGGCACAGAGGGAGGTGTATTCGAAAACGTAAGAAAAGAGGTGTCCTCCGATGAAAAAGCCGAGGAGGATGAACGCGGGTAAAAGGGACGAGACTCATCAAAAGTTACATCCCGGAAATTACGCATCCGGCGATCGATATGATCCGAACACCGATAGCCCTTATGCTCATCACTGTATCCAAAAAGGACACTCAACAGACTGAGTGATCAGTTTGATCCGTTCACGAGGAGCAAGCAAAACATAGCAAAAGCAACCAAACAAGCGAAGCGCTGAATAATCAGGAGGATGACCAAAATACCACCCTGTAGAGCAGTAGAAGGCTGAATGTTGATGAGATAGGTGGAAGTGGTAACAGCCTCAGCCCAAAAGTGAGGCGGAAGAGAGGCGGTGATCATCATCGCACACGCCGTCTCAAGGTGACGATCCTTGCGCTCAGCCACACCATTCTGAGCATGAGCACCAGGGCAAGAGAACTGAGTTATAGTACCCTGCTCAGCAAGAAATCCTCGCAAACGCATGAGAGATATACTCATCGGCTGAATCTGCGATAAACATGAATAGGAGTGGAAAACTGGGTATGAACCACATGGCAGCAAATTTTTTGTATATAGATAGAACTTCACTACGAGAAGACATGAAATAGATCCAAGTCTACCGAAAAAAATCGTCTCTAAAGATAATGTAGTAGTGATGACCCCTTTCTAAGCGCATGGAGCCGGACCCCAAACATCAGAGTGAACGAGATCAAAAGGACGCTCAGACACAGACTCGCTGTGAGGGTAGGGCAGCTGAATATGCTTACCAAGTCTACAACCCACACAATCCAGCGAAGCGTTACGGGAGACGGACCCCAGAACGCCGCTATGAACCAAAGGCGAGAGGCGAGAACCACATAAATGGACAAGACGATGATGCCACTGTTGAAAAGAGCTGGTAGATGCAGCAATAGGGGTTGTGAGACTGGCGGCGGCAGCAACGGAGGGAAGAGGAACCTCCCAGAGACCATCAGAGCGTCGAGGGCCAGCACCAAGCAGAGCGCCCGTACGACGATCCTAAACATAACATGGATTATAAGTCTAGAATGACTCTGCAACTAGAGTCAACAATCTGACCACCAAATATGAGCTACATGGTAAGTCAAGGAACATGAGCTACAGAGGGAACATAAAATGAAGAAGTGCTAAGAGTGCCTCGACTAGCTACTGGGAGGGGAGTGCCATCAGCTGTAAGAACATGAATGGGAGACTCGACGGGTCGAATGGAGGTCAAAGTAGAAGAATCATAAGTCAATAAAAAGACGCTCCAGTATCAAGAATCCATGGTTTCTCAGTGCCAAAAGAGTCAGTCACGAAACAAGCAGAACCTCTCGGTGAAGAATCCCAAGCAGCAAGCACGCATCGTAGTTGCGCAAGCTCATGCGCAGACAGTGACACGACAGAAGAGGCCGACGATGAGCAGTCGCCACCACCCGTGGAAGCCGTGTGTAGAGTCGACCGAGAGTAACGAGTCGACGTAGAGCGTTCACCATCGTGCGCGGAAGACATGAGAGGAGTCGACGTAGAGCAGTCACTATCGCGCGCGGAGGCCGCGAAAGGAGTCGACGTAGAGCGGTCACCACCGCGTGAGGAAGCCGCGAGAGGAGTCCACGTACAACGGTCATCGCCGCGCGCGGAAGGAGGAGTCGACATAGAGCGGCCACCGCCGTGCGCGGAAGCCACACTCAATGCACTGAGCAACGAAGAGTGGCATGTGAAAGCCACCGGCGGAGTCGACGAAGAGTAACCACCACCACATACAGCCGCCGCCGTAAGAGACAATGTAAAGCGCCTAAAATCATGTGCGGAAGTCATCAAACAAGTCAGAGAGCGACCATAGGCACGGTCGGAAGCTGTGTGAGGAGTTGTGGAAGAGCAACCATCACATCGCGTTGTAGAGGCCGAAGGGGACAACGTCACATGTGGACGAGCAGCAAGCATCAAGAGACAGCGCGTTTGCGAGACAGGATCAATATAGGAAACACCAGACGAAAGTGGCATTTTTTTTTTCAGAGTACGTAATAATTGGACAAAGCAGCTCAGCCAAAACGAACGAACTGACAAAAGGCAGCCCACGCGAACTTAGCCCAGCCGAACAGACAAAACTAGCCTTGAAAAGCAGATTTTGTGGGCGGCTCGATTGAATCGGCAGGGAGAGCAGCACGCGCTGGTTCGAACTGGAGCGCACGCGCACGCGCAAGAAGCAGCGGCCGGCGGAGCAGCTGGACGGGAGTAGGCAGCGCCCAGGATCTGGTTGGCCGGGGCCGGGCGGCGCGGTTGGCCGGATGGCGACCCGGGTGGCGCGGACGACCTTGGAGACAAGCCGATCCGGCGAGTAGCACGTCCTGAAGGGCGTCGGCCAGGGACCGGTCCGGCTACCAGCAACGTCGTGGAGGTTGCTGCGGAAGACCAGCAGGCGGAGAACGAAAGTACTTCACGGACGACTTTTCCTGAACGACGCATGCACGATAGAGCTAATCCCACCGCATGCTGCTGTCTAGACTCGCCCATGGATGGTGCGATGAGCATGTGGTGCAAGTTTCGGCTGGACAAGCGTCGTCCGTGTAGCAACCAGCAGCAAGAGAAGACAAACAGACCGGAAAAAAAAAAATCCGATCAGAATGACAGACGAGTTGCGGCGTCACAGGATGATCTAAAACCTAGGCAATGATACCATGTTATGATGCAACTTGTATTATTACAAGGTCAAAGCCAACATATATACATATACATAAGGATGTCAAAAGGCTACGGAAGAATGCCAAGAGACTAGAATGCAAAAAGCCAGACATCACTAATATAACTCTAACAGATGCAACACGGTATGTGGGGATCACATTTCTGGGGTCGAAGGACAAACTTACGGCAGTGATCAAGCGAATTTGGGCTGGAGCTGAATCGGAGTCTGGCCTCAAGTTGAATGTGCTGCTGACGGACAGCGGCGGCAAGTTCCCAACTTGTTCATTACAGCGTACATCGTCGAGATAGGCATCAGGAGGCATTACATTGTGATGTACTGGCTCCAGCAGAACGGTATCCTGTAGCGCCCTAACATTGTATAATTGATTGAGGGAAGGTGATGACCTTCCTAAGGGCTATATATCTCTAGCCGGTCTCGTTTTAGAGGAGTAAACGGCCGAATAAACATTGTCCAAACTCAAAGTTCCACCGACCGTCGGCGCTATGCAGGTGCACAGCACGGACCGAATGTCGTACTCCCAGGTGTGGCCTGGTCGGTGGAGTAGAAGCTCCCTAGCCAGATCCTGTTGTGGTGTGCCGGTCCGTTATTTCGGCCACCGATGTTCCCCAGGCCTGCTGCCGCACGCTGTCGTACGGCCTTTGTGAGGGCGGCGGTGGAGGGAGCTTCGGGAAGCCGGGAAGGCGGCCGCGGGAGGCAAATGGGGTGGCGCCCATGAAGGAAGACTTGCCGTGGCCGCGATTGTGGTGGCGCCAATCTGTGTTGCGGATGGCCGGCGGGGAGCAGCGGCGGTGGGATCTGTCCATATTGGCGCGGGTGTTGGTGCGGGAGTGATGTGGAGCTCGTGTGCAAGTGTTTTTTTTACTCAGGAGCAGAGCGGACGAATAATTTTAAGAGCTTGGCACTGTTTGAAGTATTTGTTTCACTCCTATAACACTTTTTGCCTTTCGGCTAAGTGTTGATTGGGGGAGAAAAACCAGAATTTTACTTCTCTAACCTGTTTTAGGAATCCTAAGCCTAGATAAAAAGAAACACTGGCTAAAAATACCGATGGATGAAGCCATATGCATGAAATTCTAACAACACCCAAATTCAACCATAAGGTAAGCAATGTGTGAAACCGTCACATGACAGACAACCTACGCTAGACTCGTTCATGGTAATACTCTACAGAACCGCCTAAACTGTTGTTGTGGTGCACTTGTCCTATGGTGTCTTAGCACGACGACTTTTCAACTGTTTAATATAAAAAGGTTTGCCCGTTTTTAATGAGGGAGGGGGTGACAGTGACGCGTCCTCGGCACATCTCAGTGCTTGTACTGGTTGCTAGGTGGTCTACAGACCTGCATGTATTTATTTACATCTAGTGTTATTTGTACTATCTTCATTGATAAATAGATCGGAAGTTTCTTTTCCCAAAAAAAGTGACCACTAAGACCACTGCAACGAAGGTTGGATAAGATTTGCTATTGGAATGTTCGAACTTTAGAATTTTGGAGAGAACGCGAACTTACGAGAAGGGTAGCATCTGGCGTACTTTTGGGGCATTTGGCATATCCATAAAAAGAGACCTAACAAAGAACAAAAGACGTCTTCTCACATCCAAGTTTGTAGGAACATCCAGAGCAGAGTCCTTTACAGTTAGTAGAAGGTAAAGTCTCTTTATCTGAAACGAGCATAAAAAGTGCAATAGCAAAATAACATAGGTAAGTACTCATAAGCATAACTTAATTATCAAGCGCCTGCTTCAAATATAACAAGAAAACTGCAGGTCAGAAATTAGACCTTTTCAATCCACGCATCCGATCCCTCCACGGGGAAATTAATAGCTTTAATGAACATCTGATCACCTAACACATCAACCGGTGCATTTCCTTCATGTATTATATCATTTTGACTGTTTAGTGATGATGTTAAAACTCTGCGCAACATCAACGAAGCCATTAGTTAGGGTAAGGTGAAACTCAACAAAATTTATCATATTGTCCTCTCCACGGGTGATGTAGCGTTAGGTTGTCGTGCCACACGGAAGGCTGCTTTGTTAGTTCATGAATCTGCAGGTGGTGAGACTTTTTTTTCTGTTGGGAAGCTTCCAATTGTGCCTCTGCAAAAATATATATATATACTCCCTCCGTCCCATAATATAAGAACGTTCTTATATTATGGGACCGAGGGAGTATATACAATATCCAATTGCGCTAGATCTTTTCTAGTTCTTGGAGATGACCTTACACTGCAACATCACGAACAAGTGGGACTTAGGCAAGTACTCACTCTGTTTCTAAATATAAATTCTTCTAGAGATTTTAACATGAACTACATACATAGCAAAATGAGTGAATCTATAGTTTAGGATATGTCTATATACATACATATATAATACATATTAAAATCTTTTAAAAGACTTATATTTAGAAACGGAGGCAGTACTTGCCTAAGAAACAATAACCTGTGAGTGCGCCACCTCTCTAAATATCACATCAGGCTCAGCACTCGCAATGTGTCTCCTAAGAATGGTTTGGCAGCGCTTGAGCTGCGGTGCAGCGTTGGGCATGAACGGTCAGTACAATCTCGCATGGATTTGTCATGTGAATGAAGTAGTACTTAATGTGTCGCTAATCAAATACAAGCATAGTGGTAATCCGAACTCCACATGTGGACCTTGACAAGTGTTCAAAAGTAGTACTTAATGTGTCTAATTTGGATTTTGGTTTTTTTCGAAAAGGAGGTTGAAACCCCCGGCTCTGCATCAATAGATGCATACAACCATATTTATTAATTATTATTTAATAAAAGTTTGACAAAAACATACATCAAACAACCTGAAGCCACCACTCACACCTACAAACTTGATTATGTGGAATGCTGTCACTCCCCATCACCTAGAACTGGGATCACCGCCGACCCGCCCGCATGACGTATCAGGAGGCTATACCCGGTGCATCAAACATAAAGAGTACACCGCATGCACATGTTTTAGAAGCAGCCACCACCATCGTTGATCCATCTCCTAGAAAGAGATATAGATCATCCTTGCCAGGCCGGCCATCAATCAACGCCACCACGGCGTCAGGAAGCGCCACCGCCCTGCGCTTGTCTATCCAAACGCAGATGTCACCGAGACACAGGTGCACAATGCCGCCAAGATCCGTTGTCAGTGATGCGGTACATGTGACATTGCTCCGCCTGCCAAACTCCACAACACCGTCGCCGCTGGAGCCCTTTCCACAAGGAGCCCACTGCCCACGGCAACCCTCCCCCGAACACCCAAGCCTCCCAGAATGGCGCCTCCATGGAGCGTTTAACGCGCATGGCACCGCGCCGACCAATCGAAGGCAGATTTTGGACTTCCGTCCGGGAGGGGGTCGGGGGTGGATAAATGTACTTCTAGCTCATTGTTGATTGCTATAACAGGAATATGTGGTTAATTTTGTTGAAGAGCAAAGAACAAGAACTATACCCTTTGAAGAAAGTCAGAATTGCATTCGACGTTGAATCCGAACAAAAATTGAAAGCATCGAGGACTTGTCGAGGAGGGGAGTTTACCTCTAACAAGTTCAATGTATTCTGCGAAAATTAGGTGATCAAGCGATACATGAAGGCTCCCAATACTTCGCTACAAAACAATGTCGTTTAGAGGAGAAACCAAACCATCATCGTGGCAATGATAGAAGCATGTTCAAAACAAAGAAGTTGTCGAGGACATCTTGGGAGAATCCTTGACTACTGCCACCGCCTTAGATCTAATTAATAGAGTTGTGACAAAGTGTGTTGTCAGTATGGCATCGTAGGAAGCCCGGTGCCTTAGAAACCCTCGGTTGATCACCTCTGCACTTTTGGTGGCATTGCTCATATCAAGGTGATAGGGACACACAATTGGAAGTTGGCCGACATGAGCATTCCCATGAATTTTGTCGGGCTATGTGCAGTGATCAAAGATTGTGTCTAGTCTACAATCCGGCAACAGGGAAGGTGCAAGTGTTGCGTGATGTAATCTTCACTGAAGAGAAACCACATAACTGGGATGACGCAATTGTCATAGACAACAATACTAAAGGTGATGACACGTTCATCCTGACATACCACATTTACCCTAAAGGGCACAATCACAACGACGACTTGAAAAACGCTGGCACGACATCGATGACGACCATGGACACGAAGATGGTCATCAAGGACCCGACAATGCATCGGAACCACCCTCAGCATGGAACCATAGCCACGGTTCCGCTATTTTGGCTTCAACCTCCAGCGATGCACTGGTGCAGACGATGATGAGGATGCGGGAACAATGGCGGGCATCGGTCCAGATGTGTCGGAAGAAGCCGCCAGAGGGACAACGGTTGCCATGGTATCCGGAAAATGTTGCCATGCACGCAAATCCTCCATTATTGTTGGAATGGCAGACAAAATAGTCGGGCGAGCTGCTGAAGATGTGTGATCTAGGCTGCTAAGATATTACCTTAGGATTGAGGTAAATGAAAGTAAAGATGGGACCACATTGTGCTAGGAGGCATATATCAGGAATTTTTTGGTGAATTTTGGCATGGATGATTACAATCCTTTTGAGACACCTCTGGCCACTATGCTCAAATTGAGCAAAAAGTGTGTAACTGGTCGTGCACTCAACAGATTATAGAGGCGTTGTGGGAAGCCTAAGATACTTGGTGATAACAAGGGCTGACATGACCTACTCTTTTCAATCATTAGTAGATCAATAGAGAACCCTACAACTGAACACTTGGTCTGTGGAGAACAATTTTGAGGTATGAAAAAGTGAATCTAAAGTATGGTTGCAAAGACACAATAAGGAAAGAAGGAAGATCCCCATTAGTGGGGTATAGAGACAGTCATAGGGCGAGCGATGTTGGAGACAAAAAGTACTACTGACATTACATTTTTCTTATGACAAAACTTGGTCTCTTGGCTGTCAAAGAAGTAGAAGATAGTTGAACTCATCTGGATCAATATATTGAAGAAGCATCAACCGCATGTCAAGGGATTGTATCGGGTCTATTGCAACAACTCATCCGGAATCATGCACCAATCACTTGCTCGAACAACCGATATGCAGTCCCCTCTCTTGTGTCGTCCTTCCATACATAGATGGCACCCTTCTTATCATCAAGGCAACCCCGGACGATGCAAAAATATCTTAAACAAATACTCGATATATATCAGCTACCAATAGCCTAGCCATCAACTACTTAAAAACCTCTTCCACGTCCCCTACCCCCTCAATCTAGTGTTGAACCTAACAATGATATTATCCTCTAACCTAGCAACCACCATCTGCTCCTTCGCATAAACTTTACAAGCTCTACCTATCTCACCACACAAACTACCACCCACATAACTTTCAACCGATCCTAGACCGTTGTGACGTCTACCTCTCTGGTAGGGCTGTTTTCCTGCACACGCGAGTTGGAAAACTATTTCTTTCTTCCGGGCGTGCTTGACTGACAGTATTCCAACACACTTCATGCTTTGTGTCACCCTCCCAATGAACATCATTGTAGTGATGGACTAGAAAAGATAATCTTTCTTCTGGTCAAATGAACAAACTTTGTTGAGTGCGAGTTCCCTAGTGGTCTGGGACAAGTTTTGCTAATAGCTTGTTGCTAATTTTGTTCTTTTCACTTTTTATATATTTGATATCTAGTGATGCAAGATCCAAGTCATGTCTTCATATAACAAACATGAATTTGATTATCCAAAGTTAAATAAAAACAAAGAATAGAGAATACAAGTCAGCCTCATATAAAAGGTATGGATATGTTTATTATAAAAGAATCACCATTGTCCAATGATAACCGGTCATTTGCTCAAGGCATGTACTTGATAATAATGCCAACAATGATTCTAGTCCCTAGAGATGGTTAGTCAGAGACATAAAATATTGTTGAGTTTGAAGAAAATATGGTCAGCTTGCTGCAAATTATGAACTATGCATTATTACGTTTCTATCTTTCCATAAGTTTGGCCCCATTTTAGAGTTTGATTAAGGTCCATATTTTACCAGCTCAGCCCTAGCCCTATGCAACAATGTCATCTTATTCCTATTATTGGGTTGGTTCACGAAACAATTATGATAAAGAGTGGATCAAGTTTGGAGCTACATTGCGACATGATGTTCTTCATCATCATGCGGACAAGAAGAGTGAGATAATTCATGAGACTATGCAACATAATGGAAGATTAATACGGTCGAGTTTTTGAGCTGATGGTGATGTGAAATGATATTGAGAGGGCAGGAATTGAAAGATGGCAACAGAATGTTGTTCTAAATGCTTGAAGGAAAGAGCAAACAATAGTGGTTTTTTTGGTTTTGTTAGGCAACATATTCATATAGCCAATGATGGATCCAACATTGTGGTGATCATCAGCATACATTAGAATCAGGACGTTAATGTGGTATGGGTTCTCTAGGGGCTTCCCTCAGGAACATAGTGTGGACTTTGGTGAGACATTCAACCTTTTTGTCAAATATGGTATGATACACATCCTGCTCTCCAGCCTTTACATCATCTGGAAGGTCTGGAAGCTACTTCTTCAGGACATTTTCATACATGCCACTCTCTCGGATCTGGCCTTGTCTCAACAACTCATGGGCTTCATTGACTGATGGCGACTTCTTACCATGATGTTGGTCATCAAGGTAATGAGACCCGGCCACAAGGTGATGTTGACTCATGGCGAGACATTTTGAAAATGAAGCGAATTGTATAGAAAGCCAACTCTAATCGTTAAGGCTACATGTTTGGTTTCTATAATGGACCAATAATTAAGCCTTTTCCCCTAAAACCTTTCAATCCCATAGAAAAAAGTATGTTTACGGAACTAACCCCCACCTAGACCTTCCCCTAAAACCTTACTCAACCAAAAATATAGCTTCTCGACGGAGAATATTGTCGTTGGTTCCTCCTCCACACCCGCCCCATGCTCCAATGTAGTGCCTAACTGCCCACACTCTGAGCCATGCGGTAAGCATGAGAGCCACCAGGCAGAAGAGGCCATGGAGGTCATAGTGAGGAAAAAAAAGACCATCAAGGCTCCACCCTCCCCATTCCTCCATGCTGGTAGCTCCAGTCATCGCTGCCTCGATATCCTCCACCGCCGTCTAGTGATGTTGATGGCGAGGAGCGCGAGCCAGTATGAGGTGCCCGACATAGTGCCAGAGAGGTAAAACACTTTTTGTTCTCCATGTTTATCTTGAAATGCTTCAATTATGTTATAAATCATTCGACACTCATTTCTAGTAATGTTTGTTGCTATGCCATAGTTCATCATGCAATTACATGAAAGCCACAATCTCGGCCTCAAAGACATTGACATGTCCATGGCAGATGATTACCAAGAAATGGTAGGGAGTCCCGGCGGCAGGGAGGTCCATGCACAAACAATGAAGAAGTCGTAATCGAGGTTAGCCAACTACAAAACTGAGGAGGTTGTGCCTTTATGCGTACATGGATGAATGTTTCTCTTGATGTGTTGGTCGGACATTTTGGAGAAAGATTGGGGAATACTATGGAAGCCATGTGTTCATTCCTTACAAAATGCACACATGATAACTTAATCATCATTAGAAGGCCATCCAAGATCAATGGAATCGGTGGTCTGGTTGTGATGATCAAGTGAACCTAGCACCATCAAGTTGAGTCCCAGTAGGCCAATATTAATCAGTCATCCAAGAGCTTTCCAAGAAAAGAAATAATAGGGGTGGCGACAAGGTCTTCACTTTACATCACTGTTACATGTTTCTTGTGGTAAATAAGAAGCGGGGAATGGGGGACTATGAAACTACACTGAGGAATGCAAGAGTTAGCATATTTCTTCAGATGGAGAGTTGGTACAAAATCCGTCAACTCCTATCTTTCATTCAGATGGAGAAGAATTCCCAAAAGAAGAGATAGAAGAATGCTATTTGAAGAATTATATTTGTGGTTGAAGTATTAGGTGGGATGCATTTGAATTGGTAAACTTTCTGTCAAAATGTGATGCATTTGTTTTGAATTGCTGTGCAAATGTTTGGATGAAATAGGACAATAAGTTTTTTAGGGGATTGAGGTTTAAGGAGGCTTGGTGCGCCTAGTTTTCAGTGCCTCGTATTTACGTAATTCAGGTACAGGCTATAGTTTAGAGGATTAAATGATAAGGGAAAGACTAGAGATGCTCTTACTCAGTGGGTTCCTCATCCATTATATCCCTTGTAACCACTTCTAACATATCCTGGAACAGAATGATGACCTGGCCCTGGTCTTCTGCCTTATTCTTTTGCTGCAATGAAGGAATAAGACTTAGGTGCTATTAACATTCAATATAACCACAATCATTTTTAATAATTTTGTACCAGTAAATTAAGCAGATCAACAAAATTCGAGCTCAGGACAGGAAGACTTCTCATGTTCAGTTCCTTTATGATAGTGCCCTTTCTTATATGATTGTCCATCACAGTGAAAATATCTTCTATGAAACTGAAATGGAGGTTATATCGTCTTTTCAGTATAAATTAAGGAACTTATGACTGAATCTAATCTTTAAGAAGGAAAATGCAGAACATATGCTCTCTCTTGTTCACCAACCACTAAAGTGTATATGATGCTTTTGACTGAAGCATAGCATTCCTTGATAGCATAATTAAAGTATGGATCACAATCCATCCTCTTCTGTAGATGATCGTCTTCTCTTCCGCAATCTGCTGCCATATCCAATGCTATTGGAATCTGAAATCCAGTCAATAAAAGAAATGAGACATGACTCATTTCACCAAAATAATATTAGTGAAACAGGAGTTTGCTGAGAGTACATACCTTACTAGCCAGCAGAAATGGTGGCCACTGGGTTATATCCATTTCTGGATCTTTGTAATATGGAACACGTAGCATGTCCATCTCTCTGTAGAAAAAAGAAACAGAGAATAGTTTGTTAAGACTGTAAAGACAAGTAATCATATGTAAGTTTGCACATCGGATGGCACACCTGTTATTTATCAGATCTTCCTTACGGAAGCTTGTTATAATTAGATTCCAAATGTGAGCAAACCTTGCAGATATTTTGTCATTCTCGGCTGTCTAAAGTAACTTAAGTGTATCAGGATGAGAAGGACTAAGGAAAAATAAGGAATAATTACTTGATCATGGCAAGGATCACATAGTATTTTGCCAAATAAGAGGTTGGAGAGAACAAATCCACACCTTAGATGGATTAAGAGAGAAAGCTGCATCTCGCGTCTTGTTAGATTCAGATGGAAACAATACCCGACTGAAAACCCAAGGCAATGATTCGAAACGAGATCTAAACATTCCAAATGTTGCAAACTGATTCAATACAGAAAAAACAGTGCTTACTGTTACTTCGAATACCATTAAGTCCAAAAAACACCATGTGTACGAAGCAGGCAAGCCTCACTAAAAACGTGAAACTCTAACAGGGTATTAACAAGAAAACAACTTCGCATACTAGTCAGCCCTTGAAGTCTGCTCAACGAGAGACATTTGTTATCGTCACTAACCTCGCCAAGACGACCAAATAAGCCGTTTATACCACCAGTTAATGATGAAAAAATTGCGTACCAAATCTGAATATCCATGAAGTAGACCTGAACCATTGATGAAAGTGAAAATAGGAATTCCATCTCTCTTTTGTTTTGCGGAAAAAATGTAATCTCTTCAAGACAACAGACAAAGCAGAGAAAGCATACGAGAATAATAGGAGCCCAAAGTGCAATGATCACACCAACATTGTTATTTTCTGCAGTTAGATAAACAAAAATAAGAATGTGCTTATAATACATATTATTGAAATATTTCCAGAATGATACCGTGTGGGAAAAACTCATGCGACTGAAATGTATTGGATTCCCTCATTATATCTTCTGTTAGCTGCACAAGTGGCTTGATCTGCAGGTGGCATAGGTCGGGTAACCTTATATGTTAGTTTGGTAACCAAATTTTGACATATTACTTGCACAAGTGGCTTCAATATATCTTCTGTTAGCTGCTCATGGCAATTTCACCTGTTGGAATTATTGGGCCAATCCCATTTCTCAATTTCCAACAAATCCTGGATAAATAACAGAGGCCTATGTGGGCATTCATGCATGGCAAGTACTAAGTGTGGAAAGTTTGGTCCCACCCCTAGTGAGGGGTGTGTTGGACCAACATATAAGGTTGGTTACTGCAAACATCATTAAGAGCTGGTTG
Organism: Aegilops longissima; assembly: GCA_021605205.1. Taxonomy (NCBI): domain Eukaryota; kingdom Viridiplantae; phylum Streptophyta; class Magnoliopsida; order Poales; family Poaceae; genus Aegilops; species Aegilops longissima. Next base: position 26,360,313 of record CM038682.1, read on the forward strand.
AGGAGAGAGAATAAATACATGCGCACTCCTCCACTGGTCCTCCCATGAACGAGATGGGCTAGCACGTAGCCGATGTTGTATGTGTGTCATTTTTCTTTTGGCCACGGGTGACAGAAGTTGAGACTGGTATACACACCAACATTCTAATGAAAAAAGATATACACACTAACAAACACATATCAGACTGCCTAGTGGCTCCAGAGCACTGGACCACCTATGTCCTTCCATCCCTCTTCCTAGTGTGCACATCTCGGTTCTTGCGATCCTAAATAGGTAGTTTTTCGGGGAGGGCTCTAGCGCATCTGCTGGCATCTTCTCCAACATGGCTGTAAACGACTGCTTCCACAAGGAAGAGTACTTCCCCGATGACGAGGATCTCCACAGCGACATGGCTATTGTTTCAACTGCGAACTCATCTTTTTCAGGGCAGAGTAGGTGCTATTGTCCTTTCTGTTAGTGATTATATTTAGATAGCTACTATTTCCTATCGACATGGACCTGCCAGATCACATGCCTGGACTTATTAGTATATTCTCTACACCAATAATCTTGACCATAATCATCATCATGTTTTCTTTAATGTCTTGGGGATTAAACTTATTGGAAAATTACTCATATGTTCAACATTATCGGTGCATTTACCAGAAAGTGTTTTTACATGTCAGGGGAAATCGACACCTATGGAATCACTGGGATTCCTTCTACGGTTCGGGCGCGGGGTTGTACAAAGAGCGGGTCTGACAGGAAGCACACATATTGTTTACCCAGTTTCGGGCCGCGAAGGTGCCTAATACCCTAGTCCTGCTTTGGTGGATGTATTTGTGTGTTCTTGTGTTCTTGAGCTAGCTACAGGGTGTAACTTGCCCAAAAGATCTGAATCCCTCTCCTGGACAGGAGGTGGAAAGGTGTACAGTGGATGAGTCTGTCCTCTGACACTGTCGGACAAACGCATTTAATGCGCTGCCGACATGCCCATCTCGCTTTATCGGGGATGGCAAGGAAGCACGTCCCAGTTGTCGCCGCCTCGCTTGGCTTTGACACGCATCTAAGCTGACGAGGCGTCGTGGCGCCACGTTGGCTGGCTGCTGGGCTGGCGCGGTGGTGGAGCCTTCACGAAGGTCTGCATGCCACCACGCAGGTGCTTGCTGGGTCAGCGTAGAGGCCGCTCGTCGCCACGCAGGTGCCTATGTGAAATAGCGGCGGTCCTCCAAATCAGTGCGGGCTCGTTATAGCAGGGCTATGGCGGGCTATTGAAAACTGTGGTATTAACGCATTAGACCTTTACATGGAATTCTAGATGGCAATTCCACCGGAATATATTGATACAATCTCCTCTATTGAGTAATCCTTGTCGGCCTAGGCAACTGTGCTCATGGCGAGCATAAACTTGATGGACGTCGGTGATAGGAATAGCCCCTCACCCCCCGTAGGGGCAACCTTGATGGAACCCTAGGCGGGGCACACCTTTGACTTGATAATGTGCTAGTCACCCGCCTAGGGTGCAACCTTGATGGTACCCTTTGCACTGCGCATACCACTGACATGCCGTGCACGTCGCCCATGTATCATAGCGCACAATCCTGGATAATACCCACGATGTTGGGCATACCCTTGACTTGTTGTGCCCGCATCGCATGAAATATCTTGTATCGCATCCTCGTGAGGTAGCACAAGAACCCTTCTACAACAGATTCACTTGATAAGGGTGCATAGGCACATGGGACCACACCTGTATTTTACCGAAAAGTAGGATCCATCCACAATGCAACAGCAGAGCTATGGCTCCTCTCCCATTCTTCTCCCCCTTTTATACTACTTGCTCCCATGCTTGCATTTGAGAACACTTGCAACTCAACTACCACAAACGGAACACTAAACATAGTTTAGTGGTCGTGATTTTCGATAAGTCATGGTGCTAAATTATCAACCTAAGATATAGGAGTATCCTATACCTTGTGCTATTCCACTCTGGTGCATAATAAATATTCTGAGATGTTATGCCTAGCGCTTTATAGAAAAAGGATGTCATGCCTAACAGAAAGTGGTGGAATTAGTAAAGAATAATACCTCAACGTAGTAGCTTATAACCAGTTTTGTTGCCAAAAGAAGGGCCCAAAACATTGTATACCTAGAAGAACAACAGCGCTTAAATATAATGGGTGCAATGATAAACACAAATAAATGCTGGATAAACAAACAAACAAACATACTTGAAAATGGAATATCGGCCTGCATGCATTCCTTTGCCAACAAATAATGGAGGCTATAAACAAAAGAGTACATTATGTTGAAAATTACACATACAAGGACATCTAGAATTTAGTGTAATAGAACTGTGAATAAGAAACATACCTGGGACCACCACATCATCAACCTTATGACTCTGATACTTGAATTCTCAAGAAACCTTCCGAATTCAGGGGAAAATAGTAATATAGCGGCCAACATATTTGGTGCCAAATATATCATGACAGCATGAACGTATAATGTTGGATGCTTGCGTCCGTCACTGAGCCTTGCTGTTAGTTTTCTACCAAGACCAGTAGGATTCTCCCAGATGTATGCATAAGTTACTGTTAGAATTATTACCCACGCAGCGGATGATAGTAACTTCAAGATGTAGCGCAGTTTAGCAGCAAAAGCCATGCTTCTTCTTGCTTTCCAGCTCAACACAATACCCAGTATTGCTGCATTGGAATATACTTAATGTACTAATGACAAAATAAGGTATAATATGCACAAAAAGGTTTTGCGTCACATACGAACAGCATAATCCACTGATTTCATGCTAAGTAAATTATGAGGATAAAAAAATAAAAATATTTAGTAGAGTAGAAAAAACTGAGGTGTGGGGATAATAAATTAAGATCATGTGTGATACATTTATGTTTATATGGAGAGAGAGAGAGAGCTGGGAATCCTGGATTGCATGGGCTAGACCACCCATATAAGAAAACGGGAAACTGAACCAAGCAACAAAATGTTTCTAAATTATAATGTCTTACTTTTTTAGATAAAGGGTAATATGTTACTATCAAGAAGATACAAATTACACCTGGGTCTGCCTAATGTCCTCCTTTTCAAGAGTAGGGGGGAACGTCAACATACATTGGAATAATTTCAGTATTGCATCAGTTGTAAATATACTCGAAATTTGTTTGAATGTTCCTGCATCAAAGATATCACTTGGCCTGCCACCATTCCTAGCAATTATAATCATGGCCTGCATGAAAGAGAAAGGTAATAGAAAAAAATCATCTCAAACAACGAAAACAAATGAAAAATGTTGAAACAAATTACCTGAGAAACATGAATGCATGACATCATAACTAACCTGTAAGGATAAAATTAAGAAGCTCCACATCCTGTCAAAGTTACGGAAGATGTGCCATAATGACCGTATCTCGGCAAAATTGACTTTTCCCATCCAGTGGTGTCCATTCTCCTAGAGAATAAGCAACATAACAGCATCAGTACAAATAGGACCTTACGATGACATAAAGTGCAAGCTTTATTTTGCTTTGTACCAAGACAAACCAATATGTCCTGCCTATTTAACCAACATAACTCTATTCTTCATGCAGGTCTAAGGATTTTCCTATGTATATAGTAGTTCTAGAAATGTCTTTGCACTTGAAAATCAGAAAGCAGATAATGTAAATATGTTTGTTCTGTCATTTTACATACTACATTCATCTTGTTCAGAGGAGCATCATGTGGAATTCGGAAAAAATCTGCATCATCTCTCATAGGCCACCCTAATAGAAAACAATCCCTTGACCTGAGAAGCAATGCAGAAATAATTCATAAGTTCCATCAAAAACTGGCTTGCAAAATCACAAGGTGTAACAAAGCAGGTCAATATTTACCAAAAATACTCATTCACATCATCATAATTTCTCCAATCCGAGTGCCCTGACTTTATTGTTTTGCTCCTTAAAGCTTCCTATGTTTAAAATTCAAAGGGTAAAAATAAATGGTTCTTGAAATCTCAAGGGAATAAAAATATATTAAAAACTGTACCTTTTCTATAACCTTGTATATTGGGGTCACAACTTTGTTTAAGAAGGCTTCTTCTTGGCTACCATATGCTGGTTTAACATTTTCACCAGTTGTTGGGATGAGATTTCCAGCCAATATACCATACAATTCGAAAGCCATCTGCATTAAAACAAAATAATTATCACTGTTATCACTAGTAAGTCGACGATAATCGACTCCCAAGAACAGCTTTGAACTAGAAAATCAGTGCCTCAGATCTAATCTATAATCTAACAAACAACTAGCCGTGATATTTAACCATCTTTTACCTATCATATCAATCAACACAACTTTAAAATCATTTTCAATATACCGTACAACACAGACAATCTTTTACATGTCATAAGAACAATCCATACCACATACTTACTCCCTTTTGAAATAATTACAGTTTAAGCTTTGTCTGTGTCGGATGACTCTCACTCTCTCCTTCCTAGCACTCCACTAGCCTCTGCCTCCCAACGTAACTCCACACCACCAACCCACTAGAGAGCCCTCCTCCATGTCCGTTTTTCTGGCCAGCCATTCCACTCTACCACGACACTTCGGTCAGTCACCACTCACCATTGCAGTACGTGCGAACAACATTCGATGGGGTCTAAGAATATCTCCAACAGCTGCCCTGTATTAGGTAGTTAGTTTGGAGGGTAAAACAACCCGTCCAACATCTGTGCAAAAACTCAAACTTGACAAAACTGTTATTCGGTAGCCCAAAAAGAGGGCACCCTCCTGCTTGATACAATGGGGGCATGGACGCGTGTGACCAAAAAATCGGCCACATACAACACCCCAACCGCCTCCTTTATTTCCCACGCCAGCGATGTCCTGCTTGCCACCGCAACAATTTGCCCAGCCATCCACACCACCGCCGGTCTACATCCCACCCACGCCCCCGACCCGTCTCCATGACAGATCTCCGCTTTTCTCCATCGTACCGCCAAAGCCTGGACGAGCAACTGATTCGCAATCCGGCGCTGTGTCCTCCGTCGACCGTTCATTGCCGTCCTACTGTCGTCTTAATAGCTTCCGGTGGTCATCTGAGAGCTAGATTCATCGGCTAGTAGCCCCCGCTGATGCCCAGTCGCCCACACATGTCCGCCGGCGCTTTGGAAGGTGGATGGTTGCCCGTTGGTGAAGTTTCGGAAGAAGGTCTACGAGGCCCTCCACGGCCTATTCGATTCAGCATGGTGACATTCAGCCCCGGTGACCAATTTGGCTCCGGAAAAAAACCTCACCTGGCGCAATGAAGGTGTTCGACCAATTGCATACAAGGTAAAACAGAATTGGACATTTCTTATCTTTTTTTGGTAGCACAAGTAGATTGTGATGGACAATTTGGTATTGTAGACTAGTTCATCGGTTGATTCATCTTCTCTGTGCGGTGATTCCTCGTCGGACGAGGAAGCGGACATCACTGAAGAGGAATACCTTGCCGTGATCTTCAATATGCACACCAACAAGATGTCAAAGCACGTGGTGCTATTTTCAGTCGTGACTTCATGCATGGGCTGGCAAGAGGCTCATGAGAGATTACCGCACAACTATTTATGCAGCCCAAACAGGTGTACCCCGAGAAGTACATCTCACGCCGGTTTAGGATGTCTACGGAGTTGTTCCCCACATTGCTAAATGTGTGAAGGAACATTATTATTCATTCCTGTAGAAGATGAATTGCACTGGTAGCCATGGACATAGCACTGAGAAAAAATTTACTGTTGCATTGCCCATGATGGCCTATTGTGTTCCGGCATATTTCATACATGATAATCTGGCAATGGGAGAGAGCACTTCAATCTTTTATGTCAAATGATTCGCAATGGCGGTGGTTGAAGTGTTCGAGCAAGTGTATTTGAGAGCAGCCAATGCTCAGGAGAATCAAAGGCTTTTGGAGATGACCAAAGCTCGTGGGTTGCAGGTATGCTTTGCTCCACTGCTTGTATGCATTGAAGTTGGAAGAACTGCCCAGTGGCTTGGCATGGATAGTTCAGGGGACGTAAGAAGGGTGCCACCATTGTTCTTGAACCCGTGGCCGATAAGGAGACATGGATTTGGCATTCATATTTTGGGGTATCTAGGTTTTGTATTGACAACAATGTGCTACATCGATCAACTCCCATTGCAAAGCTAGCAATGAATAATTATTATCATTGGAGTTCCAAGCAAATGGACGCACATACAACAAGGGGTACAATCTTCCGGATGGGACATATCTGAAGTGGGCTAGTTTTTTCATGGCAGTTTCAAACCCCTCAGGTAAGAAAGAAATTCACTCCCATAATGCTCAAGTGGCCGCTAGGAAAGATGTTGAGAGGGCCTTTGGGATTTTCCGAGCATAATTTGCTATTGCGCGAGGACCGACTAGGTTTTGGGATCAATAGATCCTTTGGTACATCACGGCCACTTGTGTGATCATGTATAACATGATCATTAAGAATGAGCTTCGGAAAGATTTGGACTACACCTTCCATGAGCTCAAGGGACAACTAGTGCAGCCGCGTAGAAGGAAAAACCGAGTCTGATACATTCTTGATGCGTACCATGATATGGGAGATGTCAATGCACATGAAGAACTTTTAAAAGGATCCAATGGACGAGTGGTGCACATAGACTGGGCAACAAAATGCCTGGTTCCATCTTTATGTTTTTATTCATATGAACTTTGTTGGATTATTTGATGGACAATTTGTGTTGAAATTGATAAATTATGTAATAATTTGTTGGTGTGGACTGTGATTAAATTTTTGACTAATTTATTGTTGAATTGATATGAGTTTTCTATATATTTGTTGCAATGTGTTTGCATATTGTGGCCAATTGTTTTGGTGCAGATGCAGTTTCTTGGAAGGTTGCTGGAGCGGCTACTGTCTGTTGAGCGGTTGCTAGAGCAGTCGTGCCGTAAAATAGGGCAGATGTTGGAGACATCACTTTTCGTGCTCGGAAAATACACTTTTTCATGTGGTGAATTATACTCCAACAACTTTTTCGTGCCCTAAAATTGGGAATCCCTTGGAGGTGATCTGAGTACAACTCCATGGGTCCTCCCCTCAGCTTACCTAGAACGATGTCGTGGCTCAAAAAAATGAGCTTGGCCCCCGCGTTGGTTCTGAGCGCGCGACACAGGTGGCATCCCAGAACCGCACCACCTCCAACCTCCTTGTGACATTCTCCCCTCTGCCGTCCCAGAGGATGTAGTGTGGTGAAGCCGGCGTGTTTGATAGCTGTAGAGGAGCCCTTGCTAAAGGAGCCTCTCCCCACTCCATCTCCTTCCTCTGTTCCCTTTCTCGTAACACTACCTCCCGCCAGCAGCCACTTCTCTGTTGTTGCAAAACTGTTGGGGGTCGTCGTCTATGGGTGGGGTGTCCATGACCTTAAGGCTATCTCGTCTGGCCATGGCATGGGCGTGTGGCTTGATGCCAGCCCATCCTAGGTCTGGTCTCGCCAGGCGCCGCCGCTGGTGGTCGCCAGTGTCGAGCGGAGTAGCCATGGCTAGGAGGGTCACTGGCCATTGAGTGCAAGCTTGCGAGACCAATTCTCAGTTTTTTACTCAAAGGAGAAATGTTGCGGGCTTGTTGGGTTTGAGCGCATATCAAAAAAATCTCGGCAGCTATCCTGGTGATTGCATACAACATTCCGGCTGACTATACTGAAGAATATCTTTGCATTGGCGAAGATACTACAATTGAGTCAGTGCATAGGTTCACCAAAGTGATCATCCACGTCTTTGGTCTTGTCTGTCTTCGTGCAACCAACAAGGAAGACACAAAAAAATTGATGGCAACAAGGGAGAGGCGAGGTTGGCCCGACATGCTAGGAAGCGTTGATTGCATGCATTGGACTTGGAAAAACTGTGTGAAAGCATGTCATGGGCAGTACCATGGAAAGTCTTGTGATGCAACAATTGTGCTAGAGGCCCTAGCATCCAATGATTTATGTATTGGACATTGCTTTTCTGGTACGCTGGGTACTCTCAATGATATAAATGTGTTGCAATAGTCTCGTTTGTTTGTTAGACTTGCTAGTGGTGATGCTCTTGTTTGCAACCACATGGTGAATGGGCGTGAGTATGAGTACATGATACGTCTCCAACATATCTATAATTTTTTATTGTTCCATGCTATTATATTATCTGTTTTGGAAGTTCTGTATGCATTAATATGCTATTTTATATTATTTTTGGGACTAACTTATTAACCCAGAGCCCAGTGCCAGTTTCTGTTTTTTCCTTGTTTTTGAGTTTTACAGAAAACACATATCAAACGGAGTCCAAACGGAACAAAACATTACCGTAATTTTTCTTGGACCAGAAGACACCTAGGAGACTTGGAGAGGAGGACAGAAGACCTACGGGGAGGCCACAAGCCCTAGGGGCGCGCCCCTAGGCTTGTGGGCCCCCGTAGACCTCCTTACCCTAATCTTCGCTTCATAAATACCCAAATATCCCCCCAACACCAGAAGCATCCACCAAAATAGTTTTCCGCCGCCGCAAGCCTCTGTTCCCGTGAGATCCCATCTTGGGGCCTTTTCTGGCACCCTGCCGGAGGGGGATTCGATCATGGAGGGCATCTACATCAACTCTATTACTCTTCCGATGAAGCGTGAGTAGTTTACCACAGACCTATGAGTCAATAGCTAGTAGCTAGATGGCTTCTCCTCTCTCTATGATATTCAATACCATGTTCTTCTCGATGTTCTTGGAGTTCTATCCGATGTAATATTCTTTTGCGGTGTGTTTGTCTTGATCCGATGAATTGTTGATTTATGATCAGATTATCTATGAATATTATGTGAGTCTTTTCTGAATTCTTATATGCATGACCAAGTATCTTTATATTTCTCTTTGAATTACCGGTTTGGTTTAGCCAACTAGATTGGTTCTTCTTGCAATGGGGGATGTGCTTAGTTTTGAGTTTAATCTAGCGGTGGTCCTCACCAAGTGACATAGTAGGGGTAGCGAGGCACATGTTGTATTGCTCCCATCATGGGTAAAAAGATGTGGTTTTCATCATATTTCTTGAGTTGATCCCTCTATGTCATGTCATCTTACTTGAGGCGTTACTCCGTTTTTATGAACTTAGTACTCTAGATGCATGCTGGATAGCTGTGGATGTATGGAGTAATAGTAGTAGATGTAGGCAGGAGTCGGTCTACATGACACAGATGTGATGCCTATATTCATGATCATTGCCTTGGATATCGTCATACTTTGCGCTTTTCTATCAATTGCTCGACCGCAATTTGTTCACCCATCGTATTATTTTCTTTGAAGAGAGAAGCCTCTAGTGAAACCTATGGCCCATTCCCCTTCTTGCTTCTACTATAGTATATGTAACCCTAAATTCAAACTAGATCGAGAGAGAAGCCCGAATCATATCCTAGTTGTCAGACTTCGTATCTTATTGCAAAATCCTCACCACCCACTTCAATCCTAGACCGAGTGCGCACCTGTAGCCTCAAAACAATCATGGTAGAATTGGATGTGCAGAAGCAGATGATGGCACAGGTGACGGAATGTGGGACTATAGCCAAGGCGCTCTTCGCATCGCACCGACAGAGAAGTCTCTGGATAAGATGGAGCCGATGTTCACATTGCCTGAGCACACGGTGAATGACCTGGCGGCGTGGCGACCAGGGGTGGATCACGTCGTGTACAAGTTGGAGGCGGATCTGGCGAGATCCATGCAGAGCTCGCGGGCAGCCCGTTTGTGTCTGGTGTGGAGGCTCCCACCAACCCTACTAACGATGTTGCTCCTTCGGCGGATGCGCCTTCATCTGGGCTTGCTCTCGGTGGCGATGGCCACAGGCTAATCATCCACGACGTTTCACCAGCACTCGGGTTTTAGTCCTCGGGAGGCTTGCGCCCCAGACACTGATCCAGCCAATGGTGTGATTCGTTCCCCTTTCCCTACTAGTCCATTGTTTGGTTCTTGTGATAGCAGTAGTTCTTCTAGGAGCAATATAGTTGCTTCTTCTCAATTTGATTGCCCTGATTTTGATGGGGACAATCCCACGGGTTGACATGACGGTCATCCATTTCATGGGCGCGGCGGCGTTGTGGTTAGAGTCGTTTAAAGCACACATCAAATTTCTAGTATGGGAGTATTTTGTTGCCGCTGTCTTGGAAATGTTTGGTAGATCATTGTTTCAAGTTTCAACACTTGCTCCGTAAATTTTTCACAATTAAAACAAACTAGTATTGTCCTCGAGTGTGCAGAACAGTTCAATGTTGATAACTCCTATTGGTGCTCAAGAAAGATGGAGCATGTCGGTTGTAAGTGGATTATCGCCACCTTAAGGCCTTCACGGTGAATGACTGGTTTCCCTTGACAATCATTGATGAATTATTGGATGATTTGGCAGGAGTAGCTTGGTTTACGAGGGCAAAACGCCCTGAACAACCAGTTTTACAGGGGGGCGGGGGCGCTGGAGGGGGGGGGGGGGGGGATGTGCAGGCGTGTAGAAATAAGGACCCACTCATCGAGTGGAGGGGGCTACGGTACACAAACAAAGGATAGTTAACCAACACTAAGCACACCTAGCCAGACATCCACATGCACCCGGTGACCCTCCTTGAACCTTGACCACCAGAGCCCAGCGTTGTCACGACAGTCCTTGAGGGTGGCGGCCAGGGACGGCGAGCTCTCCCTGAACACAATGGCGTTGTACCTCTTCCAAAGACGCCAGCAGTGCATGAGAACGAACGCCGATGGCAATGCAGCGCCAACCGCGGGGGAGGCGTCGAAGATATGAAGGGACCTGACCGAGGCGCCTTCCGGCCACAGTCCAACACTTCGCCAGAACTCCCGCGCGGACAGTCATTTGAAGACGAGATGATCAGCAGTCTCCAACTCCGTCGTGCAGCACGGCCACCCCGCCTCCGCCATCGTGAGGATGGTCTTTCGCAGCAGGACGTCTCGCGTGTGGATGCGCGCCAAGGTGTGCAACCAGCCGAAGAATTTCACACGCGAGGGGGCCAGGGAGGACCAGACGAAGCCACCATTGGGCTCCTCCACTCCCCCAAGGAGGACGAGGGCGTACGACGCACGAGCGGAGAACCTGCCCTTGGAGGGAGAATAAACAGCAGCGAGCCGCACATCCGGCAGCGCGGAACCCATGTCGTCCCCTACGAGATTCTGGACGACGACACACTCCCTAGCAGCGATTGGGGTAAGGTGTGAAAGCCCTTTATTTTGGAATCCGATGCTTCCTATCGTGGCATTGGAGCCGTTCTCATGGAAGGGCACCACCCCCTAGCCTTCCTGAATAAAGCTATGGGTCGTAAGTTGCACGCACTGTAGATGGACGTGGATTTTTAGAGCACCTACATCCCGGCCCTACTATCCTAACTCTCCAATATTGCTTTAAAATCCATGTGACACAACTCACTTTCTATATAATTCTTTTTTTCTCATAAAACATATCTTGAAGTTTAAATCTTTGCAGTGTGACAAAGCTTTCTAACTAGAATCTAGGATAAATCTTTCAGAATTTTTTGTCCGACATAAATACTAAAAATATAATTTTTTTAATCAAACAATACGTATTTTGTATATTTATGTTTGACAAAAAAATCTAAAAGATTTATCCTAGATTCTGCTTAGAAAGCTTTGTCATGCCGCATAAGTTTGCACAAATCGTGATGCGGAAAATAGATGGCTAGATAAAGAGGACCTGGATGCAGGTGCTTTATTATATATTTTCCCACTGTAGACTTACAAGAAGGAATGCATGGCCATTCTAATGGCCGTGAATAGTTGGCGTTCGTCTCTGCTCCTCCCGGTGTTCACCATTAGAACTTATCATCGGATTTTGGCCTTCTTGGATGAACAACGATTGACAATATCTTGGCGACAGAAGGCCTTGAAAAAATTGCTTGGACTTCAGTACACCATTGAATATCGCAAAGGAGCCACCAACCAGGCTGCAGATGTTGTGTCGGATCAGGCAGAACGTGGAGAGCAGATTCTTGTTGTCTCTATGGGCGTACTCACCTTGCTCGAGGCAGTCAAACAAGGATACCACCAAGACCCGCAATGCGGCCGCCGCCCCCGTCTCCCTTCCCTCCTTCCACCCCGCTGCCACCCGAGGAAGCCTACGGGTAAATCCCGATCGGTGGACAGCGGTGGCGGGCTCTCGTCCTCTTCCGCTGAGGGGATGTCCGTCCTAGCGCAGGGTGCGACCCTAGACGGCCTTGCGTTTGGCGGAGATCGGAACCGGGACGGCGGTCCCGGGACTTTTTGGTGTGAGCTTCGCTTCGGCGGCTTCAAGGGCAGGCCAGCGGCTGCCTATGGACCTAAGCAGCGGTTGCCGCAGCAACATTTGCAGTGGTGGTTGAAGAATCAAAACGGAGATGTCATCCATGGCGGCGGCTGTCACTTGTGGTTCAACTCTTCCGTGATTCAAAACAGAAGACTACAGATCACGATAGTGTGTGGCCACGGGTGTAGCTGGACAACTGAAGGGGATTCATTTTCGCAAGCTTGTCATCAGCTAATGGCAAGGACGGTATGGGCCTGCCGGAGGGGCCCTTGACATGGGTTTCGGCGGTGCTTGGCAGTCGTGTCGTCGCCTGTCAGTAAGCTCATATGAGGACAGCTTTGGTCGCGTTGATCAACCGTGCGCGTGAGCAATGGTTGGAAAGCCCAACAATCAAGCTAAAGACATTATGAGATGTCATGTTCCATATGGTCCTCGTGCACGAGATGCATACTCATTGCCGAGTGGTCTGGGCGGCCTTATCAAGGACAAAAGGAATGAAGGTGGTTGTCAAGTGGATGCAACAAAACATCATGCCTGTGTTTCGGGGTGCTAATTCAGTATCGGGACATGAGTTTCAGGGTGAAAACCCATGGTGTGACCTTCGTTGGTCATACCTGGCAATGGCGATGTTTCGACATCGCTACCTTGTTGTAGGCATTGCATGGAATTTCTCCCAGTTCTACTCTCAGGGTGAAAACTCAGGATTTAGTCTTTGATTGAATCCGGCAACAGTGGCACTTGTGTGTCCTTACCTCTTCCTGAAGACGTTGCTTTTGGAGAACCTTCTCACAGCATGTGTGTTGTTATGGAAGTGGTTGATGTTGCTGCTTGTTACTGTGTGTCAGGATGGACACGGTCCGAGCCGGTCCGGTCCTGGTCCGAGCCGGCGTTTGGACCGGACGCCGGCGGTCCGGACCGGACCGGACCGAGCAGTGTCTCAGGCCTATTTGCAGGGACCGGACCGGCAATGGCGGGCCACGAGCCGGACCGAGAGGACCGCTAGGACCGGCCAAGACATGGGCAGAGCGCGCTCTGGAGCTCCGGCGAGAGCTGTTCATCGGGGACGCAATGCTAGAGGAAGCGCAGCTCGTTGAAAAGATGTCTGGGAGCTTCAGAAGAACCAGAGAGAGCTCATCGGCGACAAATCTGGCACGACGGCCGGTGAACGGAGATAAAAGGGACGACGGCCGATGCGGCGATGTAGGACCTCCCAGGTTGATTTCGTTAGCGGGAACGACGGAGCCAAGTGTGGCGCGTCTAATGGACATATTTTCCGGGGGCATCGAGTCCAGTGGCCACGCGGATGACGGCCCCGTGGCGGCGGACGTAGACGACGGCGGTTTCTTGCGCCCCCGCCACGTCTGAGCCGCCACGCCCTCGCCATGCACCTCAGGGTGGATGACACGCACCTGCCACGCCCCTGGCAAGCCGTCGGCACGCCCCCGCCACGCCCCAGCAACGCCCCAGCCATGCCGCCGACTGCCACCTTCGGTCCGCTCGGTCGGCTCGGTCAAAGACCGGACCGGACCGAGATTTTCTCGGGCCTGTTTGCAGGGACAGGACCAGCCATATAAACTAGCGGGCCAGGACCGAGCCGGCCCGAGCCAAGCGGGCCACGAGCCGGACCGCCGGACCGGACCGTGTCGTCCACCCTTAGATCTTAGTTTTTTTTCTTTCTTTCTTTTGTTTTTGTTTTGTTTTTTGGCTATGTACATCCTCGATGCCTCGACTTGATCGCGACATTGTGTTGTTGCAGAGGCCGGGTGTACTTGATATCGTCTTGATATTAATATATTACCCTTTATCGGAAAAAGACCCGCAATGCACTCGCTTACTCGCAGCAGCCGCAGTGCAAGCACCAGTGTACAGTACCCCATTCTCTGTCCGAGAGGGACTCGTTCGTTACAAAGGGAGAGTTTACATTGGATCCAATACTACCCGTACAACAACAGCTTTTGCAGCAATTTCATGCAAGTGCCTTGGGTGGGCACTCTGGGGTGCATGCCCCTTACAGCAGCATTACGAAACTGTTTGGGTGGTCGCGTCTGAAACAGACAGTGAAGCAGTTCTTTGGTCAATGTGGAGTGTGCAAACAAGCGAAGGCTGAGCATGTCTGTTAACCTGGGATGTTGCAACCCTTATCCATGCCAGAGCAAGCCTGGCAGATGGTCACCCTTGATTTCATGGAAGGGCGCCCAATGTCCCACGACTTTACCGCTATCCTTGTCGTGGTTGACAAGCTAACATGGTACGATCACTTCATACCCCTGGGACACACTTTGTCAGCTTTGCAAGTGGTGAAAAGCTATATGGATAATGTATTTAAGCAGCATGCTCCACCTGATGCTATGGTTTCTAACTGAGACCGTATCTTCACAAGCAAGGTCTGGTGGGAGTTATGCAGGTTGACCCACAGCTCACTTACGAACTCAACAGTCGCAACTATTGGAATGCATCGTCGCACAACATATGCCACCTTTACCCCTAGTGTTGTTCCTGACTTACTTCGTAAATTAGCTAAATTTGACATCACACATATTTATTACTAGCAAACATGTCTGTGCGTTGCAATGAGAGAAAAAAATATTACACAGCTTAGCCCACACTAGTAGAAAAAGGGCCTATTGTCCCGGTTGGTAAGGGTTTTTAGTCCCGGTTGGTGAACCGGGACTAAAGGGTCGGTACTAATGCCGCCCCCCTTTAGTCCCGGTTCAATCCAGAACCGGGACTAAAGGCCGCGGCCACGTGGGGCTCCACCTTTAGTCCCGGTTGGTAACACCTAACACCAACCGGGACTAATGGAAATTTTATGATTTTTCTTTTTTGAATTTTTTTTTTGGAATTTTTTTTTGAAACTTTTTTGAATAATTTTTTATTTTCAAATTTCTAAATTATTTTAATCCCTAATCTCTAATCAGCACCCCTCAGCACTGCTCAATTTATCCTCTTCTCTAATCACCCTCATCATTCCAAATCACCTAACTTCCCGAACGGTCACCCATCCTCCCACTCCCCACTGAGCACGCTTAACTTCCGGGTTCTATTCTCCTCGTTTCCAAGTCTGCACTTGTTGTTTTCCTGACAATAGTAAGATGTCAATCCTATTAACCCTCAGGAATTTTGCTTGAGCATGAATTGCCACATTTTACTGTTTGAGTTTCAAACTATTGTTTTCAAAAATAATAATTATTTAGAAAACAATAGTTAAGTTGAATAATTAGTTTGACCATGGTTTGACCATAGTTTGACCACAGTTTGACCAGATTTGACCAAAATTCAAAATAATTGAACAAATTATTTAGTAACTTTAATATTCTAGAATAATTAGTTTGACCATGGTTTGACCATTGATTGACCACAGTTTGAAATTTTTTCGATTTTTTCCACTCTAGATATTAAAAGGCCCGTAACTTTTTTTCTGTTAGGTTTTTGAGGATTTTGAAAATGTTTAACGGGGTTCCCCCGGTTAATTTCGGATGTAACTTTTCGAGTAGATGATTTTTCATATAAAAAACTTTTTCATCCGAGTTAGTATACAAAAGTTATGCCCATATTTACAAATTCCAGAGAGATTTTGCAAATAAAGTCGAAATTCACATTTGCAAATTTTCCCAACAACTAGACCACATATCACATGGGAAACTTATTTTCTTTTATTTTTGACATTTCCATCATTTTCTTTTATTTTTTAAAATTGAAAAGGCGATCCACGGGGGGTAGAGTTTGAAAATGAGACCTTTAGTACGGTTCGTGGCACGAACCGGGACTAAAGTCTCAACCATTAGTCCCGGTTCGTGCCTCAAACCGGGACTAAAGGTCTACTCTTTAGTCCCGGTTTGAGGCATGAACCGGGACTAATGAACATCGCCTTTTAGTCCCGGTTTGAGGCACAAACCGGGACTAAAGGGCACAGGTGAACCGGGACTAATGCCTTAGCCGCACGAACCGGGATAAATGCTCACATTAGTCCCGGTTCTGGATTGAACCGGCACTAATGGGCAAAACAGGCCTCAACGATAGCCCCTTTTTCTACTAGTGCCAATAAACATGGCTCAAGATCCACATAGGTCCACGTCCTCTATTTCAAACATGACACCCCATTTTGTTTTCTAATCAAGTTTCATACATGACATGATAGATTTGGGGTTAAAAGTTTGAAGATATGAATTATTCATCCTACCACCCAAGGATAATTACAATTTGGTAGTATGTTCATATACTATAGCTAAGATATTTCAAAGCAAGCTATAGAAAAGAATTGCATGCGAGTCCATAATTTTTGGTATATTTTGAAAATACCTTTATATTTGTATGTACGAAACAATATACTAAAAAATTAGTGCATACTACCTAAAAAAGTAGGATATATGCAATCCAAATATACTTATATACTAGTACATAGTACTACACGCACATATTCTCAGTTTTGATATATCCTACATACAACATACAGAACTCAGATGCGGGTAACTACTACTGGTGATAGGAAACATTTGTCTGTCTAGATATATGAATGTATGTATGTATAGATATGGCTATTTGTCGGATTAGCCGTAATTGCAAACATACTTGACTTGCAACCCATCGTCTCCCATATAGTTATTGTATTTGGATGCTTAAATTAAGGATAAGAAAGAAATTGATCGTACATGATGATAGACGTAGCAAAGACACTCCGGCATGAATCTCAGGTTAGCTGCCTCACCCCATACGAGCAGATAAAGGCCCAAATACAGAAGCTTGCGTTGTTGTACGCCCTGTGGAATAATTGGTAACCTACATAAGCAATGACCAAATAATTAGTTAGCCAAAGAGTTTTAAATACCGTAAAATCTCTCTTTGAATACTATATCACGCAATCATGGTGACCCGAATTAGGACCAGCATGTAGGCTCTTGAGTTATGACACCAATGCATTATAAACTTGAGTTATTTGCTTCTAGTATTACAGGAACTGGTTCGTGAATAATTATTCTGCGTATGTGTCTATGCTGCTTTTCTGATAAAGTTTTAGCAACTTAAATCAGTGCCTCTTAATTTTTCATCTTTAATTATCTTTTTTTGAAATGCAGGATTCCTATATTCATTAATAAGAAAATAATTGCTTGATTAATTAGAAAAATTAAGCTAAAATCAGATTGCCGAATAAATTATGAAAAAACGAGCAAAAAACTGTGACAACCGCTGAGGGGCACACAAAAGATACCCACACAAACCACTCCAAAGTGGGCTTTGTCCAGACAACACGAAAGCATCATCATCATCACTCCTCCCCTAAAGGCGTCATCGCCATCCCTGAACACTGAGTAAATAACTCCTACTTCGCCGTGGATGATCGTCGACTCAACCCACACTACAGAGGTCATGTGTAGCTATATGAAGATTTGCTCCAGGACCAAGCCACCTCTTACCAGGCAGTGCAGCTCCGACACTGACAAATGACTATGAAGGAGAACTAGGCATGGCTGGGGCCAAAAAAAATAACCGAACAAACCACCTGCTTCCAAGGTTAGAAAAAGCGCTAAGCGTTAGCGAGGCGGTTGGCCTTTGCATAGCGTCTAGGTGGCGCTTCAGAGCCCTAGGCGTAGCCTAGGCCAACGTATATTTGGAAATCATGTTGTATTTGGGTTTTATATTGCGTACCTGTATTGATTTAAAGAATGCGAGTGAGTAAACTACCATGTAATTCCATTGGAATATGACCCTTTTGGCATGTTTGTGCGATGACATATAATTTCTCATTTGAGCGGACCATTTCTTGCTTGTACTGCCTAGAGATTCGGTTATGCCCTAGGCGAGGGGTTAGGTCATTGCCTAGTGCCCAGCGTGCCTAAGCGCATCCTAGGCACTGCCTTTTCCAGCAGAGCCTGCTTCTCGTCATTGTACGCGACCAGGTCCCGCAACCGCAGCTTCGACTTCGTAGCAACAATTTAGCTAAGGCAATCCCGCGAACATGCCGGAGAAGAGGTGGCTACCACAACCATTGTCGCTTCTCCGCCATCGCTCCGCCATCATCGTAGCCTGGACGCCCAACACCGACGTCGAGAGCAACCTCATCGCCCGCACGACATTAGGTCAAACACCTTAGGTGTCGTAAAAATTTCGAGGCTGCCGCCCCGACCTTCATGTGTCACGTCGTGCCATGCGCAACCCACCAACACCACCTTCCGGGGCTACCGCCCGCACTCGAGCTGGAACTTCACATGAACCTGATGCCCGCAGCGCACATTGCTGAGGGCAACCACATGAAGACCACGAACGTTGCACGCCTGCACCACATCTAGGGCGGCCACCCCGACGTACCGTCCAACCACCCCCGCTGTGGCGTGTTGAACAAGTCTACAAACCTGTCGGCCAAGTGGTCCAAGATTGACACCCAAGCGAACGCCCAACTGCCGGCCCACCCATGGAGCTGCCTCGAGCATTGCTTCACGAGGCCGCTACATCGGTACACATTAGTCGTCCGGGGCCGATGCTGTGGCATCCACCAAACCCGAAGCAGGAGAACACGAATCGCAGCACCCACAAGCTAGCTCTCCCAAATGACGCCCCGAAGAGGAAACCACAAAGACGCCGTCGTCTCCTGCTTTGGAAATATTAGTAGCTTAGGTTTTCACTTGGAGAGCCAAGGCCCCTCATAGGTGAAGAACTGTCCCATGATGACGCCTACGAGGGAACGACGACCGAGAGCGTCGTCGACGGCACCCACAAGGTCGGGAGAAAGCATTCCCTCAGAACTTTTTCCGTCCCACCATGAGCCACCTGCGGGTCAAAACCAAAGCTTCAAGTTGATTCTGCTGCGCCCAACACCCTCTGCCTTTAACCAAAGAATCCTATGTAACACCTCCAACAGGAACATGCCCTCGCACCAGCACCACACCCCGTCACCACCATGAGCCAAACCAAGCATGTCGGCCACCAAAGCTTGCCATTGTCACCGCCCACCTTGTAGTAGTCGCAAGGAGCGAATAGCCGCCGTGCCTGGGACACCAGATCTGGCCAGATCCAGCCGTCTCCCACTCCTCCAGCCTCCAGCCACTGTGCCAAGGAGGCCGCACCATGGCCACACCCAGACTGTACCAGTCTCCAGCGCGCCACCCGCGAGATCCAAGGCCACTAGCCAGTAGCCGCTGTTCTTTCAGCGTTGAAAGCCGTCAGCCCCTTGGCTATTTTAATATTATCAGTACACCATATTTTTACATCCAGTAAAGTTTGCCTTACGTCGGGAAGTCAAATGAAAACATAAGAAAACTATATATCTATCTAGGACGTGGCTAAGGAGCGCTCAGGCGCTCGTTCGTGTGATCGGACACACTTTCATTTTTAGGAAGGAAACCACCTGATCTGTCGCATGACCATGTGGTTTTGTAATAAACGTCGAAAAGGAAACCAGACAAGATCTTTATGACATGCATTTGTTTGGCCTTAAATCTTTTAGAAAGCCATAACTTTTGATTCGAGCATCAAAATTCAGATCTGTTTTCACCGTTGGGTTTCTCAGAGTTCCTCAAAACTAGATCCCATATGGGTAGGTTTCGTTGAACTTTTTATGAGAAACTTTAGGTGCAATGGAGGCAACTTTTGTGCTATAGTAAAGCAACTTCTTCTTTTTGGCGTAGTAGAAATGCCAATTAGGTTGGTTTATGTAAAAACGAGAAAAAACAGATAGAACATGAGGCGCCTTTAGTGTCACATACAAGCAACTTCACTACACTATGTGAACTTGTGAATTTTCTCAACTTTCCTATCATAGCTGCTCAGTTGCCTATTGTTGATGCTTAGTTGCCTATAAATACTATGAAATTGCCTACCATTGATGCTTAGTTGCCTGCTATTGGTAACTACTGGCCTATCATTATTGCTCAGTTGCCTAACTTTATAAAATAGTTGCCTACAAGATTGTGAAGTTTCTTATCACTGATTTCTATAAGTTGCCTACAAACACTCAGAAGTTGCCTGCCGGTGGTGCTTCGTTGCCTGTCATTGCTATTTCAGTTTCCTAGAATACATTGAAAGTTGCACATAGTGTTACTAAGTTGCCTATTTATGAAACTAAGTTGCTTATCATACCGAAAAGTGTTGTATACAACTAAGGATGATATTAAACTACTCGCTAGTCATGGCAGGTGACTTAGGATAATGTTAGCCTCCATCAGAAACTAGGTTAGTTACAATACTATCAAGTTGGAGGCGAAACTAGTTACAGTAGAATACTTGCTTTCTATGGTGGAACTTAGAGGTGAAACTAGTTAAATTGGTATTCTTTGTAGCCAACTTCAACTTGATTTTCAATGATAGGAAGTCATACTACGAACGCTAACAAAAATTTGCTTTCCTATAGCACTAAAGTTGTATCCGTAGCACCCAAAGTTGCTCTAAAATAGAGTTCATCGAAATATACTCATATGAGATCTACTTTTGAAGAACTCATCGCGAGAAACACGACCGTAAAAGCGGATTTGTATTCCGACGCTCAAATCAGAAGTTATGGATTTTCAAAAAAATCAAAACCTTAAATGAATGCATGCACGTGGGATTTTGCTGAGAAATCACGGGGTGAAGACGCGTGGGGGACCAGGTGCTTTTCCTGCACATTAATTCCTGTATGTGAGTCCTACAAATGGATTGGTTTTAATTCAGTCTCCTCGATCAAATGGCTAACACAGAGTGCGCTTGCAACGACCGGAAAGCGCAGCTGCACTTTCTAGAATTTGGGATCTATCTATACCTACTTTACTCTAGATCTATACATATACCTACTATACTAACTAGTAGTCACCCCATGCACCCGCACGGGCTAGAAATTTTAATTTTAGATTACAAATGTTTGAAAAACAGAAATATCAAACAATATTTTGAATATGTTGATATAGGTTATTATTGTTACACATGCACATAATGTCTAATGAGGTTACATTGCCTTGACTATTTTTCTAATTACATTGTTTAATTTAAGTCCAATTGTGTCACAATGTTATATACACTATTGATGTGTGATGGCGAACCACCTCAGATTTATAGAAGATATGTAAAAGTGTTGTATTACTTTGGTAGACAACACGATTACAAGCGCATAAGTTATTGCATGTATCATGTACTCGTGACCTATATGTTTCTAAATGGTATTAAAGATCAAGTGCCCTATTGTAGCATATATCTTGCTTTCTTAATCAATAAAAAAACATACATCTTACCTTTTGCCACGGAAGCATGGTAGAATTATGGAGAACTTTTTGTCTATACAGAATAATGGACACATGCATGCAAGGCTTTCTATCAACATACGTGATATCATAGCAGATAATATATGTATTTTAAAAAGTGTAGTCGAATACTATAAACACCGTAGATTATTCAGAACAGAAATTCTTATCTTTACCAACAAATTCTTTCAAATAAATGTATTTGCATGAGCCTTGAAATTTTAAATTTTCTATCCATACTACATATATCTAGTATATCATATAGACAATCATGTGTTTATATCAGATTTTTGTGGCGCAGGATACATCTTGATTCTTTTTTTTTGTTAATGCAGGAATTTATATGTATATAAAGATGTTTTAATAGCTAATTTTTCTCTTTGTTAAAAGGATAAAAAACTAAATTCATAGACATACTATATATGATTATACGTATTAGCAATCGGTACCCCCAAAGAATCATGTTAGAGGGAGAGGTATCTTTCTTTTCTTGCGTGAGTGTTTTCTTTTTCTTTTGATTCGTGTAGTTTTTATAGAAGGATGAACCAATGGATGCTTTCTTCTTTTGTCTCACCAACATTACGTGTTACCGGCAGCTAAAAACACATTGCGTGTCAGATTTATTTTCTGGACGGGACAGTCTATATGTTACATACGTATGTTTCAGGGGCTAGGATCGAGGGATAGATGTTTTTTCCTTTTCTTGCGTGAATGTTTTTTTGCTATTTCAGTTGGGAGAGATTTTATTTACCGACGTTCAAGGCTCATCAAACGATTTTTTTTCATTTCTTTGATGGAGTTTTTTATGGGAGTAGGCTATCGTTTTTAAAGAACCGTTGATGCTTTCCTTTTTTCACCAACATTAAGCGTGTCATATGCAATCTGTTATGTATTTACTTATCATTTGCGGAGTTTATATGGCAGGAGGCTGTTGACGTATAATGAGCTACCTAGTCTTTTCCATCAGATAAGTCTTTTGGTTGCCTTTGCTAGAGCCAAGAGGTCTTGAGTTCAAGACGCGGCTGTCGCAACTAAATTGCAGCCCAGTTTCGGTCCACGTTTAGGCCCGAGGGTGCCTTACGCGAGGGGGAGTGTTGACGTATAATGTGCTGCCTAATCTCTTCCATCAGATCGGTCTTTTGGTTGCATTGGTTAGAGCATGCACTTCTACAAAGGCTATTTCTTTAAAAAAATGGAAGAGGCTATGCATTAAAAAGGAACAGTGCATGCTTTCTTGTTTTGTTTAAGCAACATTGAAGTTGAGAGTCTCAATTGCAATCTGTGATTTTCTTTTTCCATTTCATCCATCAATTTTTTTTGGAAGGAGGCTAAACTTTTTTATGGAACCGGGGATGCTTTCCACTGCCAAGCTCGACTGGCAGTCCCCAGGCTCCGCCGTTGATCACGTGTTGTATTGCGTTGACGTCAAAGCGGCATCGCTCAATTTCACTGATTCAACATCATCGCAACTTGCCTGGTTATGGATGCTAATCATGGATAATCTTGGTGCCCGTTGTCTGTTCCCTGGTATGTCTCAACCGGGCGAGACGGCGTATGCCGACACATATAGGAGGCTATTGGAGATGATCCATGAAGGAGGTTGGGGCAAAGAATGATGTGAGTACTAGCAAGTCGACGAATCGGAGCCGAAGGTCCACACCAGCAGCTGGACACATACACCCAGTCCAGCACCCAGCCTGGCACACAGCGGGATAGATATACCCAGATATCAGGTTATTATACCGGCTATCCAACGTAGCATGGCGACAACGACCTTTATCAAGAGAAATGGTCGACTAATCCAAAGAAGAGGGGGGAGGAGATTGTTTCAACACGAGGGAGGACAAATTATTTTGCCGAGCATCGTTGGCCAATAGCATTGATTCGATCCATGCCACGGAGCAAAAGGGCGCAACATTTTGGACCAAAATTCATACTTGGTTCAATAAGCACAAGATTTTTGAGCCCTACCGCAATGAACTCACATACAAATGTGGAAGGAAGTCACTCGAGCACAATTGGTACACCATCCAAGAGGTCATGACCAAGTATTGCAAACATTTGAAACAATTAATCATCTGTTGGCCAAGTAGTGCACTAATCACCGAGCAAGTAAGTTGTTATTTGTGTTAGTGATTGCCGGATATGCAACTTGTTGGTCGGATATGCTCTATGCATTGATCATTTGGCTAGATATGCAAGTTGTTGACAATCTTTTCCTTTCTAGCCCTCCCATGCATTGATCTTGTTCTTCAATGTGGCTTAGAGGAACTTCATCCTCATGCATTGTTGGTTAAACTTGATCAGGGCACCAAAGTGGCAACTACCCATTGTGATCTCTATCAAGACTGTCGACATAAGCACCTAGGAAGAAGTGAGTGATCCAACATAGCAACTAATGAGCCCCCACAGAATGCTAGAAGAGGGTTCTGCATGAAGAAGTGGGAGGAGGAGAAGGAGAAGCCAGAAGGGGAGGCTGCCATGATGATGAAGAGTTTCGAGGACATCTTGGCGAAGAAGAAGGAGGCATATGTCAAGCGCTCCGACGTGAAGGAGGAAAAGAAGGCCAAAAAGTTCAACATCTTGATGGCGGCGACCGAGAAGAAGTTAAAGCTTTAAGAGAAGAGGGTTGAGTTCACAATTAATCGCTTCAGAGCATACCAAAATGTTGACCACGAGGATGAACGAGTTGGATGACGAAGCGGCAATGATCATGCACGCCGTCCGTGTCAAGATGTTGAAGCGCTTGGTGGCCGAGATGGAGTCATCTGAGAAGGAGGCGGATGGTGAGGAGGAGGCGGCGCGGCAAAGTGAGCGAGGAGGCTAAGATATCCACTCTGGCTAGCAAAAATACCATTTTTTTGTACGGACTAATACTTATGTGATTGGGCACATAGAAACTATGAACATTTTTTAGAAGAAAAGGGTTGGGCCCCTGTTCCATTTCATTGAAACGAAACGAAAAGGTCACCGAAGTGCGGTACAAAGTTACATCTCACGACCGAAAGGCAACTAAGCTAGTAGTGCTAGAGCACCATTGCATACGACAGAGATTACACGCCAATCGGCCATTCGATCGACAGCTAGATCTAGAAGGAAAAGCCTCTCTTCAACCAGGGTCTGGCCACAGCGACAGCTAGAAACTATGAACATCAGCCTCTTTTTGGTTGTGATAAGAAATTGTGTGAATGCCACAGTTCAGCTTGCTCTCATATTGCTATGCATTTGAAATGGAAATTGGTTGAACCCGGGTTGTCATTTAGGGGATGCGGTTGGATGGTCGGCTCCCACATCCTTGTCGGTTGATCAGTCCACAGACAAATGGTATGTCTATTCTAGGAGGTGGTGTTGAGATGCCCTTACACCGTTACACCCACCTTTCATGGGGTTTGGAGCATCCTTGACAAGCTTTTATTTTGTTTTATTTTATTTATCTCGTGCTGCTATTAATGAAAAAAATAGTACGCTATTTTGTGGGTCGGGTTCTCCTGCATGCTGGAGTCCTGCACGCACTATGCTGCAGAACCAACCGGTGGCCAACACATGTCCTTGTAGGTCCCACCGGTTAGTAAACCATGTTTCTTTTCTTAATTTATTTACTGAAAATTCTCCTCTCGACCGCGTCCAGATGTGCCACGGGTACCTCAACTCCATCGTCTTTAAGGTCGTGTACTGGCTGTGTCAGTTGTCTACCGCCTCGTGCCGGAGCAGTCGGTCCCGGTAGCCTATGAGGATTCCTGGATGGCGCTCAGCTGGGCCGCGTCGAGGGGTGACCCATGGCTGTCGAAGCACGGTGATGCCGGCCGCATCTTCCTGGCCGGCGATAGTGGTGGCGCCAACATCGATCACAACATGAAAATCATGACCGACACACTGATCAGTAAGGTTTGCCCTAAGGGGCGCTTGTAGAGTGGGCGATCCTGCTTCACCCTATGTAAGGATGGAAGGCGGAGCCAGTTGACGACGAAAGCTCCTGTCCTGCCGCCGGGCATGGCCACGATCACAGGCTGTGGTCCTCACCTTGGGGAATTCTCACTCTTGGAAGATCAAAGTCAGAAGAATAATGGCCGCTTATTAGAAGAGTCGGCCCGTGGGATAAGGAAAGTGATAGAGTTTCCAGTAAATTAAGAACAACGAAAATAAAGTTTCGGTCCGGCTCTCCTGCTGGGAACCCTGCATGGAGTCTTGTGCAGGGCCAACCAATGGATAACACATGTACTGATAGACCCACATCTCAAAATGCCTTTTCTTTTCCTTACTTACCCGAATTTCCTTATCTCCTTCCCCACGGACTCTTTGAGCAGCAACATCAAAGCGTCTTCCATGGAGTAACGAGTAGCCCACTGAGAGGCGGAGAGACCAGACGTGTCAGCATGGGAGGCGGCCCTCAACCCGACCAGACTCTTTGAGCAGCCATTAGTGCCTCCATGAGAGGATTCCTGGGAGGTCGTAGCGTACATCGCGTGGGTCAGTGTCCATAGCCGGCAGCTATAGCGGCTGGCGTTGCTCCTACCTGCACCGATGATTCCCGTGGACAAAAAGAGACTGGATGCTCTGCGTCGCCTTGGTAGGAATGGGCGTCATGGGCCGGTCCATGTATAGCCTATTAGGGCCTGTGTACCGCCGCAGCCGTCGCTGGTGTCATCGTGTGCTTTCCGACTCCCGTTCGACATCCTCTCCGTCATAGATACATCCACTGGCGTTCGCTGGTTTCGCCCGAGTGTTAGGATTAATCATGATTATGTATCTGCATTGTATTTTGTTTAGGCATGTAGTATAGGTGAGTTGTTGGTCGGCGAAGGTTCAGCGGAGGCATGCGAAGAAGGCGACATGCCAAGCTGCCGTGCGAAACGGCGAGCACGGCGAGATGCCGATGGCGGCGAGAGGCTGCAAAGCTGCGCGAGGCGGCACGGCCGTGTGATGCGGCAAGCACGTGAGGCTGGAGCCTGACCGGCTAGATGAGGTGGTTAGAGCTGAGAGAATTAGCGAGTTTGTTAGCCCGCCTGGCCGGGTCGTGTGCTGCCGAGAAGGAGCTACTCGAGCGGTGTACGTGGGCATGCATGTAGTGCATGTAGTTAGTTCAGTTAGTGGCAGGGTGATGCCTGAGTGCATGGGTTAGTGGCCGGTGTGGCCGCTGGGTTTGTGCGTGCATGAGTCTATTTAAGATGTAAAATCTTGTTGATTGAAGAAAAGCCGTGAGGGCTGGGTAAGAAACATGTAGCCATTGTGTGCTTACCTACGAAGTCTCTTTGGCAAAGCCAATGCGTTCCTTTTCCTTGGTGAAGTGTGTGTGTACGTGTGTGTTTTCTGCGTAGTGTGTTTTCTTGTGTGAGACAATTGAAGGAGAGAGAGGGAGAGAGTTGTGCGTGCTCGCTGGCCACACACAAGGTCAGGCTAGACGCGGAAAAATGGTTGGCCCAGCAGCATATAGTGCATGCAGAGCTCAGCAGGAGAGAGCCCGACCCCTGTTTTGGAGTTATAGCATCATTGTAGCGTATTAGGAGAGCCGGCGCTACGTTTTAGCAAATATGGCTCCTAAGGTAATAGTGTTTGACTTTGCGCTAAACCTTGAATCCAGCGAGACTTTTGTTTTGTTTAGGTTCTGTTACTGTATTTCATTTGTGATTATGTGGTCTGCAAACTTAACATTGAAGTTGTTTGTTTCATTTTCTTTAATCAGATTTCGATCGTGAAGATAAATCCAGCCAACAAGTCGATGCTATGGACTTACTAATTATCTTAGAATTACTTCCCAGGTTTTGTATGCATTTTAGATGAATTGTTATTTCTTTTTCATTCACGGATACATTCAACATGCTTGTGAGGTACTCCCTCTATAAACTAATATAAGAGTGTTTAGATAACTAAAGTAGTGATCTAAGCGCTCTTATATTGGTTTACGGAGGGAGTACGTTTTCAGGTCCAGTTATAAGCATTTGCATATTCTGTTGCTGAAGTTGCATAGTCAAATGATGCTCATTTACTTCAATACAACGTTGGCACGTAAGATGAGTGGCTGTGCAAATTTTCATGCACAAGTAGAAGAAAAGCTTGGCTCATCTTCTGCACGTTTCCAAGGAATTAAGTCTGATCTATCATTTGATGAATGAATGATTATTTCGTCATCTTCTTATTTCTTATCATGCTATACATTAGTTTCTATACCAAAATATAACACGTACAGAGGGTCATTTATCATTGAAACAAAATGATACCAAAATGTATGTTCAGTTTGTGAATCATGTACCGCTGTCGTTATCTCAATTTATTTACGTTGACAACAGGGCTGATACCTGAAGTCGTGGAACATGGTTGTGTATTATTTTGGATCCCATATTACCTTGCATTGATGGATGGCATGAGGGCTGAATTAGTCAATCTTAGGTTCTAAAAAAATAATTTAGTCAACGCATCCTGCCTCTAACCTTTTCTTACGTTGGCTTCCGTTTTACTTACACCCGTGGTTACAAATTTTATTAAAATATTCTGCATTTTCTTGGGAACACTTTCCATTTCTTCCATTGCGGTCGATGGCCTACGATTGGCAGCAGGCCGAGCAGTCGTGGTTATCCTCGGCGTCAGGTTTCGTTGACCGTTGGCTTACATATGTTGATGCAGTCTGCATCTCCTCCCACCAAGACTGTCTGGCAACCAAGTCTTCGCAGCTGGAGCTCTACAGTATTACCCCCTCTCTATAAATAAGCTGGAGTATGTGTTCATTTTAGTAAAGAAATTTAGTTATGTGAATCTTTTTAACATTTATATGAGCACGTCCTCATTCGTACAGAACTTAGGAACGCCTCAGCTACACAGTTCCTAAAATAACGACGGCATCATTTTTTCTGTCTAAATTGTGACTTTGATGCGCCATATTGGATGCACACATGCATCTTAAATTACTCAAATTCACGTTGTAAGATTAGCTCTTTTTATTTGACGAAATGGAGACCGGGTACCTTTTTAGGCTATAATCTTGCCTCAAGTGTTTTTGTTTCTTACGTTTTGAAGTTGTGATAATCGATATGGGTTGGGGCAAGGAATAAAAGTTCCTCATTCCAGGGCGATGAATAGTCTAATACTAGGACAAATGTTTCCTACCGCCTTGGTGTAGTTACCTAGAAACAATGTCATAATTTTTGAATAAATCAGTAGTTGCAATAATAATTCATATAATGGTCACAATATCATATTTCAATAAAACTTTATTGTTTGTATTCTAGTTTCGATAAAAATATTTTTTGATACTGATATAAAAGTTGCCATCCTTTCTTTTTGGAAAGGTAGTCTCATGTGATACTATTGAGTGAAGATATAGAAACATTTCTTTTTTTGGAAAAGGAGGCTTGCCCCCAGCCACTGCATCTGAACGATGCATGCAGCCATATTATTAAAAGTCTCAAAGTACTCCCTCCGTTTCTTTTTAGTCTGCATATAAGGTTTGGTCAAAGTCAAGCTTTGCTTAGTTTGACTAACTTTATATTAAAAAATATCAACATTCACAATATGAAATCAACATTTTCAGATGCATCGTGAAATGTATTTTCATATTATATAGTTTAAGTATTTTAAATGTTTATATTTTTTAATATAAATTTGGTCAAACTTTGTGTAGTTTGACTTTGACCAAAACTTATACGCGGAGTAAAAAAAACGGAGGGAGTAGTGAAGATATGGAATCATATCATACTTTTGTAAATAAGTTTACTTAAAAGTAAGTTTCCACACCATATACTAGGATAATGCTAAAGACTATAAAAATCCTTAGCCCGTGCAGATGCACGGGTTGATGACTAGTCATACCATAAGCTGGATTTGCGGCCAAGGTAGTTGCACCATTTCTTGTAGTTGCTAAAGAGCTTCTTCATAACAATATCCAGTGCACGGTCATCTAGCTGAATATATTATCGAAAAGGGGGGAAAATGTCATCATGATAGAAGGATCTATATGTGCACGCCTCATGCATGGGTATGTTAGGAAAGGGCACCTTTGGTTGTTGGTCAGGTTTGGTATTCCACCTTGTGTGTATGCCGGCAAGCAAAAGTATGAGATGTTCTCTTTGGTTGGATACATTATCTTTCTGCAAGTTCATGTTGAAGTTAACACAACATCTGAGTATGTATGGAGAGCTAAAAAACAAATTATCAACAACCATAGACCCAGCTGTGTGATTACCTGAAATCCAAACGTAGCCTGAAGCCAACTAAAAAGATCTGAATCAGGCGTCTTTTGATGTTCCTTGGGCCATGGCAAACCTCTTATATTACGAAAAGCATGAAAAGCAGCTTGAATCTTCAAATAATAATAACACCAACATAAGCGACGAATATTATAATTGTCTCGATGAAGTACGATACACTCTTAGCAATTTAGCATGGAACTCGAGATAGATGGCAACCTCTGGGTATTGCATGATAGTCTGATTGGCACTGTCACAGTCGAGTGGGAGGATATTGTACGGAAGATATAACCTTTTCTTCCGCTCGACTTGGTTGTGTGTCTCCAAAATCTGTAAAAAATGAGAGTTGGTTTTTAGAGGTCGAGCTCCATAGGACCTCCTATCGTACGTGTTCATTCTACCTAGTGATATGAGCCTTGCTTTGAAATGATGCAGTTTCATCAGACATACGCTTATTAGGCTAATTCCAACACGCGGACCCAAATGGATGATTAATTTATCTGCTTTTTGGCTGTTTGGTTCGGCTAAGTGGACACCAATATCCGTTTTCTCCGCTAGGTCAGCACAATGCGGCCAGACGCATTTTGTGGACGGGCAGATTTTAAAACTAAAAGAAAATAAACACAATAAAATAGCCAGCATAACTCCAATTTACACTAATTAGAACTTAAAACATTAAATATGAACTTCAAAAATAAAAATAGGTGGCGGCGGGCGTGGATCTATTCGTCAGCGTCAGGGTCCACCTCGGTCAGGTTGACGTACACCGACAGTTCTATCCATCGGAAAGCCGCCAGAAGCGAAATAGAAAGGCGTTGACGGGTTTTTTTAAATGGTCATGCACAAACATAAATTTGCCATGAAGATGTTAAATCACACAAAACGTTTATTGACATCCGTGACAATGCACCAATTTTTTTTCCATGTGCTCGTATGACCAACACAAGCATCCATGCCATGTGGTTCTAGTTTTCAACAAGTTTTGCATTTTTTCGAATTACTTCGATGAAAAAATGCCGATAAGTAGTGGACACACGTGTTGCAATTTGCAAAAGGTGTTGTTTAAACATGGCATGGATGGCTACCATGTGAATGCTCCCTTGGTGCCAAAAGTAGGGGTCATTCCTCGGAGGTCCAAAAAAATATGTTCAAAAGACGGTAGCATGTTGTATTTTCCGACATCCTAGTATTGGTCCTAATTTTTTTCCATGACCCAGCATGACTATTGTGAGACTGGAGAACCACAATTTATATATCTCTAATTGCTGTAAATACTACCTCCGAACCTTTTTTTTCTTTGCATATATGGTCGAGCCCGCATACCAAAGAGAGAAACTTTCTGCTATATCTGAACCAAACTGCCCTTGGTTTGCCATAAATAAAACGCTGGGTAGTTATGATCTACATGCGATTGATGGTTTGACTCCTTAATCCCGTGCACACTACTGGTAGTACTCCCTCCGTTCCTTGTTACTCCGGATATAAGATTTGTGTAGAGTCAAAGTTCATCAACTTTGACCAAATTTGTATAAAAAATATCAACATTTACAATATCAAATATACATAATGTGAAACTACATTCCATAATGAATCTAAAGATATCCCTTTGGCGTTGTAAATATTGATACTTTTTTCTATAACTTTGGTCAAAGTAAAGATATTTTGACTTCAGACAAAAGTTATATGCGGACTAGAAAGCAAACGGAGGGAGTACTCTCTTTCTCTGCATGTGTTTCTCTCTCTCCTTTCCCTCTGCATGCACACACGGAGAGGAATTAATTATCACGCATGCATGCGAGAACAATGGGAAGCGGGGGAGTTTTGGAACTGCGGCATAAAATTGTCATCACAGACCATCTAGGGAAATATCAAAAAAATTTATGCGCAGACTATTGAGGATCGGAGGAGTATTTATTGGCTCTGCGATGATTTCATGTCGATGGACGAATACAGTATTACTCATGATATACCACAACTTTCTCCGAAAGAGCGAGCTATCTTGACAGCTCCTTTCACGGAAAAAGAGGTACTTGAGGCTACGTCCAATTTGAAAAGTAATAAAGCATCGGGGACAGATGGTTCCCTGCTTAATTTTTTTTAGTGATGTTGGTAGGTCATCAAAGGAGGTCTTACACCTTTGTTCGAGGATTTATTTACCGGGGAACTACAATTCTTTCAGCTCTCCTTTGGAATGATGCATTTTTTCCTAAGGCTGATTGTAATGGTTAGTATCGTAGATAAGTGATATCATGCATGTCAACAACTAGGCAATTTTGAGTAGATATCGTAGAATTAAATGAAGATAGAGATGGTCATGATACTCATATCATAATAAATGCTATGCTACTATATGTGTCATGTATGACAATAAATAAAGTATTACATGATACTAATATATGATACTATGCATTAGGAGATAGTATCATACACTATTATCATATGCATGATACTAGTATATGACAATCTTCATTACAACCAGCCTAAGAGTGTATGTTTGGGTTTAAAATTTGTCCATAAAAGAGTGTATTTCTATCTTCCCCATGCAACTTAAAGTATTTTCTCTCATCACACGGTAATCAAGACCAATATCATTCTATACATAGTCTTTTTAATTTCTACATGCACTTAGCTCATTGGGGGTTGGATAATTAAAGAGGAGAGAGATGGTGGCTTGCATTTTCCCAATGCATTTTTTACTGCACTTCATAATTTGCCCTAAAATTTCTAAATGTACACTTTTCACCGGAGGTAGGGAGTAACATAGTGCAGTGCAAGGTAAATTTGCTTATGTGACATGTGCTTAATGAGGAGAGATGTGTTTAGAGTAACACAATATGTTACTGTAACATAGCGCTTTCAAAAAAAACATGAGCCTACAAGCTAATAAATAAAGACAACTATACTACTATGACCGGCCTAACAAGGATGCGGTACATACTGATAAACTGAGGAGTATTTATCTAATTAATGTTCGCTATATTTTCTTTACCATGATGGGTACAAGAAGGCTAGCTGCGATTGCACACGCGGTGGTGCTCTCAACTCAGATGGTGTTTATGCAAGGACGACATATTCTAGGAGTTATTTTCTTGCATGAAGTTATTCACGCCGTAATAATAATAACTGAGATATGCACACGGGTTTTGGGGTCCTGCTTGTTCACATTGCATGTTCACGCTTTCTTTTTTGTTGAGAAATTCTGGGCGTTCACGTTCAATGTCCAATAATTGAAATATGCATATGGGACATGGTGTCCTGCTTTTCCCGTTGCTTATTTAGGCTTTCCAAATTTAATTTAATTTTATTTTGAGAAATTCTGGTTGCTCACATTCAAGCTCCATCGGGTCCACATGTCAGACATAGTGCTGATGGATGTGGGACGATTACACAAATCTAATGGCTATATTTTTTAGATTTAGAGGGGACCACCAGATCAATGTTCGGATATTTCCAATTAACGTGGGATTTTCTACCTAATTCCTCTATTTTCCATCTTTAATTTCCTTTTTGTATATAATAATAGAGACAGAAAACTGTTTCGGTCTTTCTTGTACTCACAAGTTCTAATAGTAACATCATCCACCATGAACTTGAAGGTGTGTTAATAGATGTATTTAGTAACCTTAGTGCATTTCTGTGTTACTTGTTTGTATAAAGGCATTTTTACATATACGCATGTGCCTCTACTGTATATTTACATAAGACCTAATGGCAATATAGGACACCTATTCTGGAAGGTTGAATAAGCCAAAATTCACCGTATGAGCAAAACTGATGACTTGAATGTAGTTAAAGTTTTACCACTTGATCAACTTCAATACTATGTGAAGCATTAACCTCTTTGAGGACTTCAAACAAGACAGCTGCAGTTTGATATGCTTTTGTAAGTTGAGAGCTGAACATCACAAAAGAAAGCGGCGTCAGGAGCAAGGAAGTAATGAGTCAGCACTTAGTAGCATGTTGCACAAAACAAACTTGCTCACCGGTCATCTTTATCAACAACATTTTGAAGTGCATGGATGTACTTCTCGTAGTAGTCCTGGTAAAAACTCTTCATTTCTTGAGCATCACTCGGTTTGACCCTTGACTCCAACGTGAAAGCATTTTCCTTAGAAAACCAGTGGTAAGGAAGTTAAGCAAGTGAAATTTGTATGTCTTTGTGTTAGGTGGTTCAGGGCTTTCATTCTATGAACAAAAGAATTCTAGGCACTACATGTTATGCAGTTGCCAGTTTAAAGTAAAACAGAGTAAACAGTTAATTTTGAGTTCATAGGAATATAATATGGTAGACAGAGTATTACAAATTACAACATTTGTACAGATATGTCCAGTACAATCTGGGTAATTACTTAGCAGAAACTGTAACAGTTTCAATCTGAAGAACTAATACACTGAGCAGAAACTATAAAATGCAACAGTTTCAATCTGAAGAACTAATATACTGAGCAAAACTAAAAAAATGAAATATTTGCCTTAAGAGGCATACTGGGTTTTAAACTAGAAACGGATGGGCATGCAGATAAATTTTAAAAATGAAAAATGGCGATAGTGTATGAGAGCGGAGCAGCTTACATACCTTTTGTAGCCTCAGCATGAGCGTAGTTTTGAATTTACGAATGCCTCGACCAGTCGAGGCCGGGTCCTGGCGGCAGGCCTTCTTGTATGTGTAAGAGCGGCCTAGCGCAAGGCAAAGGGCATCCATCCGACGAGGCCGACAAGAAAAGGTGTAGAAGGTTAGCATGTATTTAAGGTGATCCAGCTTGGAAGCAGGGATGCAAGAAGGCATCCCGCATAAGCCCTCAAAAAGAGGAATTTAGTTCAAATTGAACTAAATCTGAACCGGGAGGATTATATCTAACTTGATCTACTTTTACTACGAACATGGAGGATTTTTCTTTTTAGGTGATGGCTCCTTGGATGTCATTTGAGCCTGAAACTTTGCAAAAAGGTCGAATGTTTGATCATGTTTGATGTTCCAAAGTTTCAGTTTACTTTTATTTTTTCATATTTTTAAAATTTACTGTTCATGACTCATGAGGGTGCAGGGGCCCTGGGAGCTGGCACACCTTTCTCACATGATCAGAAGGGAGTCAGGGGCAATGATATTAATGAGAGGTAAGTTGTGAGCTAGAATACTGTGAAGGAATTAAGAAAAGAAACTGATATTTGAATGTGCGGTTGCTGCACAGATCTGTGAAGTACTTTCTGCTTCCATTATCTCTGTAAATAAACCTCATTCTTTCCATGATGTTTGTGATTGTTGAATTGATTATTAATCGTCATTTAGTCAGGAATATTATTTTTGCTGCTCATCTCTGGAGACTTTGTATCTTATCAGGGTAGAACTAGAAGATTGGAGGAGCATGAGGCGCATCTGGCCGGATCCAGATTTGCTCGCCGCTGTACCAATGCGAGGAGCAGTGCAAGCCTTGGGGAACTGCTCCCCATGAGCTGGGTTCGACCCTTCCATAGGAAGCTTCGGACAAAGAAGGGCGTCTGATACTGCTAACTAACTATTCGTAGCGGTGTGTTGTTTAGCGTTCATTTTCGCCTTCTGCCTGTGGCTGAACTTGAACCACTCTGACCCGGTTGTTTCACTGATGCCATAGAACAGGGAGCAATGTGCTCCTATTTTCCACATAAAGGAAAAAGACAAGACATAGATGGAGCGAGCATAGGATGGTATAGGTCGGAAGGGCACTCACAAAGGTAGGCGACGCGGGGGTTCATGGCCCCGACCTCGTTAGCGACACGGAGGATGGGTGCTATTCCGACGAGCGAGGAGGGCACCACCTCACTGTCGAAACCAGGCCCGCTCGACATCTGCGTGCCGAGGGGCCACGGCCCCGAGGACGACGCCATCGGGACGGCTCGTCCTCCGGGATGCAGATCTGCACTAGCCCTGTAGTAAGAACAGTGTCACGAATGGGCAGCGAAGTTGGGGAACTGGGATCTAGCGGTGGCTTGCCTTGCCTCAAAGAGGGGATTCCCAGGGAAGTTGGGGAACTGAGATCTAGCGGTGGCTTGCCTTGCCTCAAGAGGGGCGCGTGCAAGACTAGAGTTGAGGAGCAAGTTGGTGGTGAAGCACAGCAGAGCTGGGTTGGAATACTAGTACCACTACTGAGTACTAGAGTCAGAGCACCAGCAGGCCTTCTTTGGTTTATAGGGAAACAAAAAAAAAAAAGAAATAGAAAAATCATATAAAATGAGATGACTTGTATCTCAATTCATATAGAGAGAGATGTTCGAACATATTCATATTGAGTCAATGCTAATATTTTTCTTTTAAAATGTAAAGATAGTCCAAAGAACTTTTTTGTATGAAATTCATATCCTTTATGATATCCCTCTAAGCCAAAGGAGGCATAAGACAAATCAGTAGTCACATAAAACTATACTACTCTGTCAGCAGCACTTCCCCTTTGCATGTTATTTACTGTTACATGCATTCACTTTGTACGTGGTCTACACTTCGTATAACGGAATACCAATAGTTGTTCAAGTTGATATGTATGCGGTTGGAGCGGGTAGCGATTAAGATTTTCACGCACCATTGATGACATCATAATCTCCGGATCTGACCATCAACTCCGTAGGCATAGTGTCTGTTCTATATGGTTGTACTGTTGCTGATATGTCTTTTTCCGTATTATTAATATTTGGCTATGAGCATTTTAGTTATGCAAAGGCTAGATGTTGCTCATTATATTATGTATCGGTTTGATGTGACATTTCAAATTAATAGAAAGGCTCTTTATGGGAAAACTAAAAGAGCAGCACTGGCTCTGTCATGTCTAATGGGGCAGTGTGTGTCACCTTTTGATGTCTAGTGGTTGAACGCACGCCGTACTCTCTCACCTTGGCTTGGGCAATAAATAAGTACATTTGGTTTTGTGCATGGTCCAGTTACATAGGAGTGTGCGCGCGTGGTTTGAACGCACGCCGTTACCCACCTTGGTTTGAGTAATAAATAGATACATTTGTTCTCATGTGTGCCCCCCTTTGCTTGATTTACTCGCTTACTGACTGCTCATCCGGCTCATGTAAGAGCATGATTAATTACTCATATCATAGTGATGATTATAAGGTTGGCTACAAGATTATAACATTTTCTCACATTTTCTATATCTCTTTCCCATCGTTAAACAATTTGACCAAGGAGCACGCGTAGAGGCGAGCTCTTTCATAATAGCCCCTTCCTTCACTTTTTCCATGTCTCTCACCTCCACACAGCTAAAAGTGTCATATAAGCAGGCTTATAGCCGACTATTGTACTTGATCTAAGTAGAGTACGTCTTGAGTGATTTTACTGTGCTCAGAGCATCTCCAACACCAGTTCTATTGTTGGCTTGAAAAAGGGCGAAGTCCAAAAATTTTAGACACGGAAACTGGTTTATTTGGCACAAACATGTGGGGTCTCAATAAATGGTGTCTCCATAAAATAGGGCGTCCGAATCAACCAAATAAACTTTTTTTTGAACTAACATTTGAACTACTTCGACTATATTTCATATTTCAAACAACGTTCGACCGAAATTTAAACATGACTAACAACATAGTCCAAATACCACATGCCACTTAACTAAAAACTTAAATTACGACAAGCACAACTACGAACACAACATATTGTCTCAGTAGATATCATCTGACACATGAATGTCGACGTCGACCACACCTAAGCCTCTTGCATTTTTGTTCTTCTTGCCATGTGACGTGATGTCTACTATACAACATTTCTTCTTGTAGACTCGTGTTGGGCCTCCAAGTGCAGAGTTTTGTAGGACAGTAGCAAGTTTCCCTCAAGTGGATGGCATATGGTTTATAAATCCGTGGGAGGCGTAGGATGAACATGGTCTCTCTTAAACAACTCTCAATCAAATACAAGAAATCTTTTGTGTCCCCAACACACCAAATATAATGATAAATTGTATAGGTGCACTAGTTTGGCGAAGAGATGGTGATACAAATGTAGTATAAATAGTAGATATAGGTTTTTGTATCTGAAAATAAAAAGACAGCAAGGTAGAAAATGATAAAATGGAACACAAACGGTATTGCAATGCTTAGAAACAAGTCCTAGGGTTCATACTTTCACTAGTGCAATCTCTCAACAATGCTGACACAATTAAATCATATGGCAATCCCTCAACGTGCGACAAAGAGTCACTCCAAAGTTCTTATCTAGCAGAGAAAATAAGAAGAAATTGTTTGTAGGGTACGAAACCACCTCAAAGTTATTCTTTCCGATCAATCTTTCGAGTTATTCCTATAAGTGTTACAAACAGCCCTAGAGTTCGTATTGAAATAACACCATATGAAAACACATCAATCAACCCTAATGTCACCTAGATACTCCAATGTCACCACCGGTATCGGTGGGTCAATTATATGATATGCATCAAACGACTTTAGATTCATAATATTCAATCCAACACAAAGAATATCAAAGAGTGCCCCAAGATTTCTACTGGAGAAACAAGGACGAAAACGTGCATCTCCAGGTGTAGTAAAGAGGTTTCGCCCCTCAAACTGCGGAGGTAGGCGACTTTGGTGCATCATTCGAAGAACAACGTTTGACGCATTCTGATCCAAGTTTAACCGGAAAGCTTCTGCTTGAATCTGTTGTGCCTCGGCCTCCAACGCTTCCCGCTCCGTTGCCATCCTGACATTCTCCGCATTGAGCTCCTCTCCAGCTTGGGCTATCTCATCCCGCAGTTTCGCAACCTCCACATTATGTTGTGCTTGAGTCGCCGGAGTTACCTCTGCGGCTAACAGAATCGCAAAAGCATCCAAGAGCTCAGACAAGACCTCAGACGGCGGGTGCGCAGAGCCGCTCGCCCAGGCCGTCGCAACAGCCGTTGAATCGGAGGTCATAGCCGCGGCAGTCGATGAATTCACAATCTGTTGCGTACCGGTCATGAAGATAGCAGCCCTCCTCGGCGGCTCATAGGAGTCCTGAATACTGTCACCATCGGGGTAGCCCACAAGCCTGTCGTTTTGCAGTTGGTAGATCGATTCGGTTTCGCCGGTTGAGGACTCATCACCTGAGTAGATGGATGTCTCTGCACCTGGCATTGAACCTTCCTCGAGATCC
Source organism: Aegilops longissima (assembly GCA_021605205.1). Lineage (NCBI taxonomy): Eukaryota > Viridiplantae > Streptophyta > Magnoliopsida > Poales > Poaceae > Aegilops > Aegilops longissima. Next base: position 26,399,084 of record CM038682.1, read on the forward strand.
ACCCCATGAACAAAGCCAACAAAAGCTCGCCTCCGGCCGGGTTGAGCCCTGGTGGGTTGCGTGCGCTGGGCCGTCTCAATGGCGTCAGCGCAGGAATCTGGCTCAGGCTCTGATTCGTCGATCTTGCCGATGAAGACATGAATTCCACCGAAGGGGACCCGGTACCCGTACTCGATTGAGTCGACCTCGGGGCCCCAGCCGGCATCATCGATGTAGATCTTGCCCCGACGACTCTTGGTCATCCGGCCCACAGCGTATCCCTTGATCCCCGAGAAGCTGCCCTTCAAGAACTCGAAACCGCCGTGCTCTGGCCCCACGGTGGGTGCCAACTGTCATGGATTTGTCACGACAGAAGTCCTAGCAAAAGGACTTAGGTGTGGATCCATCGTAACGTAGTTAGCTTGAAGGGGTTGAACGGGACAAAAGACACAAAGGGTTTACCCTGGTTCGTCCCCTCACGATGGAGGTCGTCCTGCTTCTAGTTGTATTTCTAGAGTTTTGATTACAAGGGAGCGAATACGCTTGACCTAATTCTCGATTGCTTGTTTTTTGACCTAACCCGCCGCCGGGTCTCACCTTTATATATACAGGTCAAGACCCGGAGGCTTATAGAGTTCCGGCCGGCTCACACAATGTGGCCGGCTCGGTTTCTAACTAATTATACCTCACAAGGCAAGTCATCAGACAACGGTTCATATGCCCGGGTCTTGGGCTTTCACCAGGCCTGCTTCCATGTGTCGCCGTCTTCACACTTTGGGCCTCCTTGGACCTTCTTCATATTAAACCGCCAATGGTGTAACCCGGCCCCTCCTAGGCGGGTCACACCTCGGAGCTATATCCCCAATAGGTGGCGTGTGCCGTAGTGCTAGACGTGAATGCTAGTTATGGCCCATGCCACCCCACTAAATCATGGTGCTGGTTACATAGAGCGAACACATTATCTCTCCAGGAGTACGGTACACCACTAGTACTACTCACATTGTCGCGAAAGTTCCTAGGGTCCATGCTTAGCCCTCCTCTCTCTCTCTTCTCAGCCAGCCAGCAGACGCGCGGAGTGTGCCCATCGTCTCTTCACTCACATGGTCCCACATGTCAGTGAAAACGCAAAGACAACCCACTGAACCTGCACATCTTTCACCTCGACGTGCTGGTGATGAAAAACAAATCCAATAAAGATCTTCGGTGGCTGCTTTTGGAGTTACTCCAGAGTAAGATTCCATTTACAGTTTAACCGAAGATGCACATCACGTGGCTTCAACTAGCACTCCATTTTCTTGCATGACACGACCTGGATGCTGGATGTCCCACATGTCGGCAAAAGGAGGAAGAACTCGAACAAATCTTCTCAATATTTAGACCGGATGAGTTGGAAACAAGGCAAGCCCTGTGCCTACATCATACTATGTAATGTACAAGCCCACCTCACGCTATCACCATACTTCTGAGCCTCCGTGCGACACCTAGCTCTAGTTGATGGTATACTGCTACTAGGACTAACTATTGCGCTACTAGCATACTATTAGGTTGGCTCTATGTGATGTGGCAACTTCATATAACCGGATGTTGGCTATACTACTACGGTACTCACACTCCAAGAAATGACTCGAAAACCATTCATACACTGAGTTTATCACATGGATATGCAATTGTACCATTCATTACATACAACAAGTCATCAACACACAATGACAACGAGGATACATGTTGGATTATAGATTATTTCCAACAAAACATTCTAGTAAATACTAAAGTTTTTATCACACAACAAATAACAAGCAATGAAATGAACTTCAGCTCAACCAATCCTCGGTGTTGGAAACGCTTGCTTTGAACCATGAGTAAGCCTCTGTGAAGGGCCAACTATTGTCAATATCAAAACCAACGCAGGACTCATCACCCAGGCTGAAGCGGCCTATATCAGGACACATATTGTGATAGCCAGGGTAGGGAAGCATCGCAATGTCCGATGTATAGATACAGTTCCTTCTCGTAAATGGTAGTAACATTGTGCCAACAACAGCTGGATCGCCTTTCATCGTCATTGGATAGTTTAGTCCAAGGAAGAGCGAGTTTTCTCCAAGACTATCAATATTGAACCAGGGAGAAGGTGCCGGCGCTAGCACACTAGTATCCACCCCAAATACCCTGCAACACATGTTGGAATAGGTCTGGAGAGAGCGACCATGGGAGACAACACCAGCTTCCGTAGTAACATCAGAAGTGCCCTGAATACATACAAGAAGTGGTAATCCATCAGAGTAAGTTGCCATGTGCCACTGTGTTGGGGAACGTAGTAATTCAAAAAAAAAATATCTACGATCACGCAAGATCTATCTAGGAGATGCATAGCAACGAGACGGGAGAGTGTGTCTACGTACCCTCGTAGACCGAAAGCGGAAGCGTTTAGTAACACGGTTGATGTAGTTGAACATCTTCACGATCCAACCGATCCAAGTACCGAACGTACGGCACCTCCGTGTCCAGCACACGTTCAGCACGATGACGTCCCTCGAGCTCTTGATCAAGTTGAGGACGAGGGAGAGTTCCGTAAGCATGACAGTGTGGCAATGCTACCTCTTGAGCATGCGTTGGTTTTCCCTTGAAGAGGAAAGGATGATGTAGGAAAGTAGCGTAAGTATTTCCCTCTGTTTTTGAGAACCAAGGTATCAATCCAGTAGGAGACTACACGCAAATCGCCTAGTACCTGCACAAAAAATCAAGAACCTTGCAACCAACGCGATAAAGGGGTTGTTAATCCCTTCACGGCCACATGCAAATGTGAGATCTGATGAAGATAATAAGATAAATATTTTTGGTATTTTTGTTGTATAGATTGGAACATAAAGATTGCAAAATAAATAGTAAAGTAGAATTATAGATCGGAAACTTATAAGATGTAAAGTAGACCCGGGGGCCATAAGCTTCACTAGTGGCTTCTCTCAAGATAGCATATAATACGGTGGGCGAACAAATTACTGCCGAGCAATTGATAGAAAAGCACATAGTTATGAGAGTATCAAGGCATGATCATGAACATAGGCATCATGTCCGTGTCAAGTAGACCGAAACGATTCTGCATCTACTACTATTACTCCACACCTCGACCGCTATCCAGCATGCATCTAGAGTATTAAGTTCATAAGAACGGAGTAACGCATTAAGCAAGATGACATGATGTAGAGGGATAAACTCAAGCAATATGATATAAACCCCATCTTTTTATCCTCGATGGCAACAATACAATACGTGTCGGTTCCCTTTCTGTCACTGGGATTGAGCACCGCAAGATTCAACCAAAGCTAAGCACTTCTCCATTGCAACAAAGATCAATCTAGTAGGCAAACCAAACTGATAATTCGAAGAGACTTGCAAAGATATTAAATCATGCATATAAGAATTCAGAGAAGAATCAAATATTCACTACTAGGGAAAAGCCTAGCAGCAGCACGGGTTTTAGGTATATCAGTAGCACAGGGACCAGCGCTACTGATACGGCGCTACAGCTAACCTATAGCAGCAGCGCGTGTGCACCCGCGCTCCTGCTATACAAGCGTAGCAGCAGCGAGCTCTAGGAAAGCACGCTACTTCTAATAGCTCTAACGCACTTTGTTAGACCGCGCTACTGCTAGTGCACGCTGCTGCAAACTTTTCTCCACTCGCTACTGCTAATTTTATTAGTTTTTGTTTTTTTCTGCATATTTGTTTTGTATTTGATCAGGCTTTATACAAGAATCTTTAGCACATACAAATGTCATCATCATACACATACACATGGCTGCGAGACCACAAATGTAATCATAGCATATACATACAAATAGTCTCATCATAATCATCAGCCAACACAAAGTGGTCTCCGTCATCATCTCGTAAATAACGATACATGCAGGTCTCGAATACTTGCAACTATAACATCTTCCATCTAAATAAAGATATAGGCGAGAAGTGCTATCACTATGAGTGATAGCGAAACTATGCAATACATGAGTTCGTATATATCCCTCTCTCGCATTAGCGTGAACCTAGCTAAACTAACTACTGGCTGTCGCTCGGAAATCGGAAACCGGTACACTTGGGCCTGACACTCCGGCCACTCGTCGTATACTCCTGGCGTAGCACTTCTTAGCCATCGATGATCTATGCACCTGCATCGTCACATGAGTCGATGATATGCAACATATATAGTTGAGCAACAAAAAGAGACAGACTTGGCAAAAATAGAAGCAACATATCATAAGCATAAATAAAAAAGTTCATTGTACCCAAAATGCCCTAACTAGAGTGATCTTCCACTACTAGGGAAAACCCTAGCAGTAGCGCGTGCTTAAAGCCTATCAGTAGCACGGGGTGCAGCGCTACTAGTAAGGCGCTACAGCTAAAGGTTAGCAGTAGCGTGGGTTGGACCACGCTACAGCAATGTCGACTTAGTAGCAGCGCTTTGTACTATGAGCGCTACTGGTAATTAGTAGTAGCGCTTCTCCTAGCATGCGCTACTACTATTATTCCATATTTCTTTTTTATTTTATGTTGTATTCATACTACTTTATACAAGTTTTCATACCGCAGCAATTTAGAGAATGATTTTGCATCATAATGAGTTATTACATCACTGGGAGAAAGAACCGTGGACTAGTTTCAAGTGGATGGACATCCACTTGAAACTAATCCGCGGTTCTTTCACCCACTTATATAATATATCATCATCATCATCATCATCATCATCATATCATTAACAACTTATCATCATAATACATCATTGTCATATAACACCTCCTCATGATCATCGTTTTCATCAATGAGACATCACATACAAGTTGGTCACTAGACATAATCACAACTACTCATTATCATCAAATCTCATAAACAAATTGTACCTCATAGGGCCTACTACATTCTCTTAGGACCTACTATATTATCTTAGGTAAAATAGCATAAAACAAGATAGCCCCTGACTCTCTATTATGGAGAATCGAGATTATCCTGTGTCCAATTCTTGCCTTTCGCACAATGTTGCTTCCAAGAACCTCCTTACGACTGTCCATACATTTTTTCCATTATTTGATTATCATGTGTTCACCGGTTTTAGAAATCCAGTATGGACAGGTGAGATTCGTAGGACCCTGGCTGTATGTTCAAAACATCAAGGCAACCATTCTGATACATCAAATGAGGCACACAATCCATTGGGATTTTCTGTTGAAAAACATAGTAATAACTTCATAGTTAGCAATGTAGTTCAGTTTTAGAAGTATGCAAAAGATGCACGGATGTCGTAATAATAAAAAATCTTACCAGGATATCTCCATGTAAGTTATCGTGGTTCAACACGTGCACTAGTGGCATGTATTGACCATAATTTGAAGGAGTTCGATAAAAGGCATTGTAATTCTCAAGATCAGTACAATATGCGACCAGATGACTTTTCTCCTGATAAGTTAACTCAGAGCCATCAGTGTAGTTGGTTCTGTCTACCATCTTCTAGACATTCTTTGAAGAATGAAAGTAAGCTATCAATGGAAATAAGCTATCAACTATTTTGAAATAAAAAATATAAATTACTTAATAACTATGTTTGAGGAACTCACATAGCGGTAGAATTGGAAGCGTATCAACAAGGACCCAAATGTCCAAATTGTCTTGGTCGATGTCAGGATCGCCAAGATCCATGGTGACAAACATACCCTCTTAAAAATCATACATTCTGCAAAGTGCTTCCCAACTCGGGCAACCAAAATTGGATACACTCTCAGAATTGTATAGATTTACCTCAAAACCCATACCATGATGGGTCCTTAGGTTAATTTTCTTTGTTTCATTCCTCTCATGATCTTCAAAACCCATCCTCTCCAAGACATAGCGTCTTGCATGGCATGGGATAAGCCAGTCGAATTGTAGAAGACGAAATTACACGTTGAAGTAGTAGAAGTCGAGCTTAATTATGAAAAAACACTTTGCGTCGTAGCTTACCGTATCACAATCGAAGGCCTCCTCGAGCTTAATGCTGAAGCGCCGATCTTCGTCCAGGTGAGGCCTGTCGCAGAAACCCCGGTTGTCGCCGCACCAGGAGCACTGCCCGGGACCTTCTTCATCCGACGACATTTCCTATGTTCATATTTCAAAGATTAAACTTGCACAATTAAAACTCTCTGCTTGTTCATTATTCATCACGGGTTGACTATCGGTCTGTCGAGTCTTTTCTTGAAAGCTCTCAGCTCACGTGGTGTATATATTCGACTATCGGTGATGGTAGCTCCTCCTTTCGTTCCCGAGTGCATTACACCAAATTGTCTAGCACACGGGAACGAAGGAGAAGCTACCCCCACGACAACAGTCGGGATTCTTCGTCATCTCATATATGGTGGAGACTCTCCCTCACTGATTCCTCTCTGACATTTGCGACTGCCGGTGATGGTCGTTACTCCTCCTTCCCCTAGTGTATAACAAAGGTCTAGCACCCGGAGAAGAAGGAGAAACGACCCCCATGACAACAGTCGGGATTCTTCGGCCTTGACAGACTTGAAGTCAACCCAAAATATCGTTTAATTATCTTTCTATAAAATCCAGGCCACTCGATATTTCCAACATATTCTAGCACAAGTCATGCCAAAATTCATGAAAAATTCCGGCATGACCTTTGCTAAAACAGGACATATCGAGCGCCTGAAATTTGTCGGAACGGAAATTAATCAACACTCTGGCAAAAACATAGGCCACTCGGAGGTGTAACCTGAACATGGCCGGCCACTTGGGCAACCACATATTTTATTTGAGCAACACAAGATATACATGTTTTTATCTACATCAGATCTTATAGGACTCATATTGTCATGGAGATTTGGCTGGTCTCACCTCGAGGTTGGACGGGGTCGGTGACGGGGACGACGGCGGGGATGATGGAGGGGCTCCTTGATTCTGCAAAAACAAAAACCCTATAAGTTATCACTAATACATCCCGAATAGTATCATACATATAACATCACTAATACAACTAAAACCCTAGCGAACGATGGGTATCGACGACGAGGATGCGGGATAGGCATCGTCGACGTTGATGCGGGAATAATTGCTTAAACTAATTCAACTAGTTCTATTAATTCAACTAGTTCTTACTAAATATAAACTTACTATAAATAGAAATAAACTAGTTCTTTCTAAAAATAAACTAGTTCAACTAGTTATACTAATTTTCTTACTAAAAATACATTAGTTCTATTAATTCAACTAGTTCTTACTAAAACTAAACTAGTTCAACTAGTTTATTAATTTACTTACTAATTATTTTAAACACTTACTAAAAACAGTAAAAAAACTACATTATACAATAGTGAAAACTACAGTGAAAACAGAAAAAAAAGAGATGGAGGGAGGAGGGAAGGAGGAGGAAGGAGAGAAGAGGAGGGGAGGAGGCCCGTGGGATCGGAGGAGGTGGGGCAGGGGAGGAGGAGGAGGCGGGGAGGAGGGGAGGGTGGCGGAGGAGGAGGAGGAGGGGCGGGGGGTGGAGGGAGACTGAAGGAAATATGCCTAGAGGCAATAATAAAGTTATTATTTATTTCCTTATATCATGATAAATGTTTATTATTCATGCTAAAATTGTATTAACCGGAAACATAATACATGTGTGAATACATAGACAAACAGAGTGTCACTAGTATGCCTCTACTTGACTAGCTTGTTGATCAAAGATGGTTATGTTTCCTAGCCATAGACATGAGTTGTCAATTGATTAACGAGATCACATCATCAGGAGAATGATGTGATTGACATGACCCATTCCGTTAGCTTAGCACCCGATCGTTTAGTATGTTGGTATTGCTTTCTTCATGACTTATACATGTTCCTATGACTATGAGATTATGAAACTCCCGTTTACCAGAGGAACACTTTGCGTGCTACCAAACGTCACAACGTAACTGGGTGATTATAAAGGAGCTCTACAGGTGTCTCCGAAGGTACATGTTGAGTTGGCGTATTTCGAGATTAGGATTTGTCACTCTGATTGTCAGAGAGGTATCTCTGGGCCCTCTCGGTAATGCACATCACTATAAGCCTTGCAAACAATGTAGCTAATGAGTTAGTTGCGGAATGATGCACTACATAACAAGTAAAGAGACTTGCCGTTAACGAGATTGAACTAGGTATTGAGATATCGACGATCGAATCTCGGGAAAGTAACATACCGATGACAAAGGGAACAACGTATGTTGTTATGCGGTTTGACCGATTAACATCTTTGTAGAATATGTGGGAGCCAATATGAGCATCCAGGTTCCGCTTTTGGTTATTGACCGAAGCGTGTCTCGGTCATGTCTACATAGTTCTCGAACCCGTAGGGTCCATGCACGCTTAATGTTTCGATGATAGTTATATTATGAGTTTATGAGTATTGATGTACCGAAGGAGTTCGGAGTCCCGGATGAGATCGGGGACATGACGAGGAGTCTCGAAATGGTCAAGACGTAAAGATCGATATATTGGACGACTATATTCGGACATCGGAAAGGTTCCGAGTGATTCGGGTATCTTTCGGAGTACCGAAGAGTTACGGGAATACGTATTGGGCCTTATTGGGCCATACGGAAAAGAAGGAAAAGGGCCTTAAGGGTGGCTGCAGCCCTCCCCTTGGTCTGGTCTGAATTGGACTAGGGAAGGCCGGAAGGGGGGCGCCCCCTTCCTTCCTTCTCCTTTTCCCTTCCTCTTTTCCTATTCCATATTGGAGGTGGAATCCTACTAGGACTAGGGAGTCCTAGTAGGACTCCACACTTGGTGCGGCCCCTCCTAGGGCTGGCCTCCTCCTCCCTTGCTCCTTTATATACGGGGGCAGGGGGCACCCCATAGACACACAAGTTGATCTTCGTGATCGTTCCTTAGCCATGTGCGGTGCCCCCCTCCACCATATTCCACCTCGTCATATCGTCGCGGAGTTTAGGCGAAGCCCTGCGTCGGTAGAACATCATCATTGTCACCACGCCGTCGTGCTGACGGAACTCATCCCCGACACCCTGTTGGATCAGAGTCCGGGGATCGTCATCGAGCTGAACGTGTGCAGAACACGGAGGTGCCGTACGTTCGGTGCTTGGATCGGTCGGATCATGAAGACGTACGACTACATCAACCGCGTTGTCATAACGCTTCCGCTTTCGGTCTACGAGGGTACGTGGACAACACTCTTCCCTCTCGTTGCTTTGCATCACCATGATCCTTGCGTGTGCGTAGGAATTTTTTTGAAATTACTACCTTCCCCAACAGAGGGGGCTGCCGGAGGAGGAGGGAGGTGGCGGCCGGAGGAGGAGGAGGGAGAGGGGCGGTGGGAGGAGGGCGGCCGAAGGAGGAGGGGGGAGGAGGGAGTCCTCGGCGAGGAGCAGCGCGGCGGCGGCGGACGACGTACAGTTTCGGCGCGGGCGAGAATGAGTGAGAGGGCGTGAGTGTGAGAGGGTGAACCGCTCCAGGATAAGGTAAGTAAGTAGTAGCGCGTTTCAGAGAAACGCGCTACTGCTACGGGCCGTAGCAGTAGCGCTGGTCAGTGGTACGTGCTACTGCTCAGTGGGGCTAGCCATCTGCGCCCAGTACAAATATAGCAGAAGCACAGTTTCGCCGAACGCGCTACTGCTAAAGCAGTAGCAGTAGCACGATTTATTTGAAAACGCTACTACTAAGTGGCAGTAGCGCCCTGTTTTGTCCAGCGCTACTGCTAAGATGCTGTGTATAAGGTTTTCCCTAGTAGTGTTCGCTAGTCGAGGAGGACGGTTTAATTACATCACAAATAAAGTTTCGTCGTGCATAACTCAAAGTTTCGTCATACAGAATGTATGGACTAAATGGACACATTGTCATATATTGACAATCACTCCAACATGTCTTGCCATCCATCCAAGTCAGGGAGATAGTCCCCGAGCTTAGTGAAAGCCTTCATGTCGAGAAGCTGAGCGCCTACGCGTGTTCGGACGTCTTCCCGCGACATTTGTCCTTCTTCGTAGAACATCCCTGTTTTTTTGACGACCTCCTTCATGATGATTTGGGCAAGTTCGCGCTGGATGTGATATAACTCAGCTCGAAGTCGATGATCCTTGATATCTTCTAAGTTCTTTGCCCATTGCGGAATATGGGCATCGCCGGATCTAGGTGACATGCGAAGGTTCTGGTGATCCCATCTGTACTCCAGCATGTGGTGTAGGTCATAGAATCCATCATTAAGAGAATCACTCGGTTCCTGGATGCAGCAGAAGTCGGTCTTATGCCCGAAGGCGGGCCTGCCGTCCCTTTTCTTCTTGTCCTTGACCTCTCCACCCCGTGCACCATAGTAAAACATAGTACTCTCGAGAACAGACTTGATGTGGGTGTAATCCTTTTTGTTAATGTTCTTTGATGAGTCCAAGTAAAGAGCGTGGGAGTATCGGGGGTAGAGGATGATGAGGACGGCGCGCCCGCCGCTGCGCAAAATAAGTACACCTCAAATTAATTAGCCTCCACCGTGCAAATGAATGATTGGAATCGAAGGAAGGATATCCGCGCGGATGACTTACAGGGGATGATAAGGCACGGGAATCGCCTCCTTGTCCTTATTGGCGAGCATGAAATTGACATGTATTCCCACATGTATTCACGGTGCTATGCGCAGACTTCCAAGAAGCTCTCGTGCATGAAGAACGGGTCAGCAACACAAATATGAGGTATCTGCTCAACCCCGATGAGGTAGTTCATGTGCAAGGCATAAAGGCGGACAAACGTAAAATCCAGCTTCTTCAAGTGAAACATGTCGAAGATGTAATCGAATCGAAGGAAGAACTTCTCCGCAGGGAATGTGTCGACGTACGACAATTGTCGCGGCACGTTAACCACGTAGAGTAGGTATCCTGGATTTTTCGAGGCGATGAGGCCTTTCTCTATCCGCAGCACATCATCATGAAGTCTCCTTAGATCGCCGAATCTAGCCCCTAGTGCTGCTTTAGGTAGGATTGGTTCACCGGGGATATGCCATTTTGCCGCATCGGGGATATCTATACGGTCTTGAACCCGAGGCTACTGAGGTGGCTGGATCATAGAAGCAGCTTTGTTGCCTTTCCTCGGTCCCTTCCTAGGCTTCTTTGCTACCGGAAGGTCGTCTATAATATGTTCAGCCTCCGGAGGCGGCAATTCAGGCACTGACTCATGACGCTCAAACCCTGAGTAGGCGCTACTATTGAAATACTGTTGAGTGTCATCGTCATCCTCATCCTTATCTATGACACTGTCACCAGCAACTAATGGAGCCTCTTCCTCACCCCGTCCTCTATCACCCAGCACAACAGCCGACGCTAATTGGGTAGGTGTGGTGTTGATGTTCATACCTAACTGCGTGCTCGTGGTTGTGCTCCTGGCCGCCTCTAGACGAAGCAGAATCTTTGGCCACAATAGGACCCACCCATTGCAATCACCAAGCTGCCGCGGGGTCTCTTCGTCATCCCCCTAGTACCAGAGGAGCCAAATTCTCGTGGCCCGGTTTGACACTGGCCACGGAAACCTTGAAGACGTCCGGCGGGATCGGCCGGTCGTGGAACAATGGTTCCTTCGGCTTCATTATCGTCTCCTTCCCCAGGTCCACCTTCTGGTTGCCGATGGTGTACAATATGGTGCACGCGGTTACGTCGGCCAACAAAGACATGCCTGCGACGTGAGACATCCGAAAGGCAATGGAAACGGAGATTATACATTTATTGAAGAGGGCCGGTGTGACATATACTGTGAGGGCGTCGAGCTCAGCCAAAGACGAAGCACCACCGAGTAAGTACGGTGCGGGGGCCGGTGCAGGAGCAGGTGCAGGTGCTGGTGCAACACTAGTCGAGCTGCTCCCAAAGAAGTCAGCAAGTGTAAAGTCTGCTATATTTTTTCTAGATTTTGCCTGCTCCAATTGAAAACGGCCGGAATCAAGACAGTAGACATATCCGAACCACCTATTTTGCGACAGCTACCGCTGTTGCGACTGTCTCAGATGATTTCTTCTCAACCGCAAACTCAACCTTCTTTTTGATGTTTTCTTCAGTTAACCTCCGTCTTTCCTTTCTCTCCTCCGTGGTCTCACAGTAGTCCTTCTTCCACGTGGCGCCGTCTCCGACACCATGCACGCGTCCATACGACAGCCAAGTTTCCACCGGGAGTCCTTTCAATATGTTCAATGCCCGGTTGAATGGAGTGTCCCACTTGGGCCTCGCCAACGCCTCAGATGGCGAGTCGCTTTCGGCCGCAATCCTGTGCTGCTCTCTCTGCAAAAGGAAGAAGGATCGTTTACAGATATGACTAATGTGCAGTCGAATTGATCAAAAACTAAAATTACCAGCAGTCTCATGAACTCCGTCATGACCGGGTCCATCTCGAAAACCTTCTTGACTGAGTCCCAATGGTGTCGTGCCCTGAGGACGTCACGCTCCTGCGGGACGGTGAAGTCCGCCAAAGGTCAGGATGCCTGACTCTCGCGTTCCGCATCCTCCTTGGCCCATATGGACCTCTTCCCGCCGTAACCACGGCTTCTGAGGTGGTGGCACCCCATGTTCCTCTGTTGAAGCCCCTTCATGTACTTTGACTTTTTTTTTGCAGCTTCGGCCTCGCAAGCCGCCTTGAATATTTCAATGTGCTCTTCCGCAATTGTCGGATTATCCTTTACAATCTCGGAATATGGTTCCTTTTTGTTGACGATCCGATGTGTCATCGTTGCTTTCCACGCGGCCAACGCGTCACTAAACTTGGTCATGGCGTGTTTGTTTATCTTCTTCATTGCTGGGTCCTTATCTGGATATTTATAATACTTTTCATTCCGGCCAGGAACAAGAATATCTTGTGCAGCTTCTTTAGGAGGGAGGGCCTCATATTATCTATGTTCTGTAGTTTCTCTTCGTTGATGGTGGCGGTTGTCCGTACGATGCAGCCTATTTGATCACCGTAGCACGACCGCGCTTCCTCGGGCGCTATTAGCTCAAAAATGCCGTCGTCCATCTCCGTGACCACCAGTCTAGTAGTCATGAGCTGGTTTGGGTGTCGTGGCCTCTTTGCTTTCAGTTCTAGACCGGCTCCGCTAGTCTCGGCGCCGATGTGAGTCTCATCGCCGGTCTGCATCTCGGTATCAGTCCCCGATGCGACAGGTGGGCCTAGCAACAACATCCGTTGATCGTCGGCTTCCCTCAAAAATTCGTTTGCCGCCAAGTAGACGTCGTCGCAATCAACAAAACCCTGTCATTCATCGTTGCTAGCCATGTTTCCTACGATTAAATCTAGTCAATTAATTCTAGACCTAATAAAATGAATAATGACATAAAAAAGGCCTATGTTTTCCAGGAATGTTGACTCCTTCCCGGTGCCGCAAATCCTAGGCACTCGATATTGTAGCACAAGTCATGCCGAAATTCACGAAAAATTTCGGCATGACCTTTGCTAAAAAGTGGACAAATCGAGCACCTGAAATTTGCCGGAATGGAAATGAATCAACATTCCGGCAAAACATAGGCCACTCGGCTTTATTCCCCGGAAACAGTGTTCAAATATCCATCTTTGACACCGCAACACATGTCCGAATATACACGAGCAACCACATATCCAAATATACATGTCCAAATTTCAGAAGCTAATTCAAAAACTAAGTGTAGAAGAAAATTCATTTAACTATTAATAGAACAAAATTCAGTTAACTTTAGTGCTCTATAATGATGAAAGGAAAAAATTTAGTTAACTACTAATTTCATTCATTTAGGTTATTCATTTAACTTCACCTAATTAACCTACTGTACAACTACTACTAGTAGCACTACTAACCTAATTAACCTATCAAAACCCTACTGCCCTAACTAAAAAACATCTAATTAACATCTACTGGTACCACTACCGCCCTAACCTAATTAACATCTACCAGTATCACTATATACTACTAGCAGCACTGCTACAACATTTTCTTCATTTTTTTTCTTTTAAAAAACATCTATGAAAACAAAAACCCTAATTAAACCCGACCGCCCTAACTAACTTTTGTTGTAAACCACATTTTTTGCTCTAAACTAATTTTTGCTCTAACAGCTACTACTTAACATCTTTTGCTCTAAACTAATTTTTTTGCTATAAACTAACTTTTGCTCTAAACTAATTTTTGCTCCAAAATGCAGAGAGAGAGGAGGGGTGGGGGGCTTACAGAGTGTCGGTGTACTAGAATAGGGGTACCCTAGTATCCCGAACTTGTGCACGGGCAGTTGCAGCACCCCGCGGCGAGCCTTGCCGAGGTGACCGCCTAGCTCCTCCATGGTTCCTTTGGAGGCATTCAATAGCAAAGTATTTAAGTCAAGGAGACAAGGCCCCGGCAAGAGGAGCTTGCTGGGAAGGCCACTCAAGGCACATAAAAGACAAGGCCCCGGCAAGAGGAGCTTGCCGGGAAGGCCCGGTGAGCGACAAGCTTCCGGACACGACGAGGCAACAACGCGGCAAAGGCGCTTGCCGCGCCGACGACTCTGCTCCGTTCCTGCGCTCCAAAGACATCCACCAACGTGTCGCCATGGGACCTTTCCGGTAGCGTGGCGGAGGTCTGTGCATCCAGCGAGCCTTGTGGCAAGCGGTCTCGACAAGTTTGCCATCGTGGCAAGCGGCGGCGTCCCTGACGGTCCCTTTCTGCACTGTTTAGTCGACTTAGACGGGCATTTAATGCCTTTGTCCCCTGCCGTCAGGGTTAGGTATGGGACACTGTACAAGTAGCTGTACCAACCACGACTCATTTTCCGTTTTTACCCTTATCTACTTTGCCACCTGTCGGTGACCCCTTGAGCATATAAAAGGAGGCCCATGCGCAACATAGAGGGGGTTCGGTCCATTCGAAGCCAGAGAACACCCACGCTAGGTCTTGTAGCTCTGAGCGCTCCCTAGCAAGAACACAATACAATCAGACAAGCAGCAGTAGGAGTATTATCTCTCCGGAGAGCTCCGAAGCTGGGTAAACTGCTCGTGTGCTTCGCCTCGATCTGCTCTTCGGCGATCTCCGCCCCCACCCGAACGAAAGGGCTCGGTCCGCCGCCCCATAGGTGTTCGTGGGTACGATCAGATTCCCCGACATCTTTGGCGCGCCAGGTAGGGGGCGTCGAGGCTGTGTGAACCTGATCCGGCGTTCACACGAGCAACATCTTCGTTTTCTTCGTCAACATGCCACCGAAGAAGAAGGCTTCGACGGCAACGCACCACCACCGGAACAAACGAGTGGTGGGGTAGACGCCGGCGGAAGAACGGGCGTCGACGAGGGAGCCCATGGTGCTTCCAAGTCCAAGGACAAGGCCGCACAGACCTCGGCGTCCATGCACGCACTGCGTCCATCTCAGGAGGCGCGGGACCGACAGCGTCATGGTGCTCGCAGTACCATACGTTCGTTGGGCCAAGATCGAGCTGGTGGATCCGGGGACGCTCAAGACCAGCATACGCGCCAACAGGCTGGTGCGAGTGGGGCACGGTCGCCTGGACGAGATACTGCTCCTTCTAACGTATTTAGAAGTCCGAGCATATCCCGCTCCTTGCACCGTTCGCCACTGCTGCCCACCACCCAAGCAGAAGCTTTGGCGCGAGCTCAACTGCTCCTGGATTACCCTCCAACGGCAGACAAGGTAGACGAGTGGAGGGCCACCATTCAGAGTCTCATCGGCTTTGCCAATGGCAACACTCCGCGGCA
Source organism: Aegilops longissima (assembly GCA_021605205.1). NCBI lineage: Eukaryota > Viridiplantae > Streptophyta > Magnoliopsida > Poales > Poaceae > Aegilops > Aegilops longissima. The sequence goes on from CM038682.1 coordinate 26,414,739, forward strand.
ACCAAGTGCATCGCTGCCGCGGCAGGACGACAAGGCACGAGCTGGTGGCGACGAAACCTGTGGGGGTGCAACCACCATGCACTCTCCACCCCGAAGGCCAAGATCGCCGACTCGTCGGATCCACCTCGACAGCGACTCCACCGCGTCATCGGATCCACGAGCTCGTCGCGATCAGCACAAGTTCTGCACGAACGACAACAAGAAGACGCTCGAACTCGCATCGAGCGCCGAAGAGAAGCGCGGCGTCAATCCGACCAGCGCGCTGGGCCCTCTGTCGACATGCATGCGCCAGGGGAACCAGGCGACTTGCCGTACGCGGTAGGTTGCCCTGCGTTCACCCGTGAGCTGCGGCAAGTCCAGTGGCCCAGCAAGAAGAATTTCAAGCCAGATGTACCAGAGAAGTACGACGGCAAGACGCACCCGTCGGAGTTCCTCAGCATCTACACCATTGCGGTGCAGGCTGCCGGAGGGCGAGACGACAAGATTCTGGCCAACTACTTCACTCTGGTGCTCAAGCCCAATGTCAGATCTTGGCTCATGCACTTGCCGGACAACTCCATATCCTCTTGGGCAGATCTGTGCCATCAGTTTGTCGGCGCCTTCACAGGCGGCCACAAGCCCCATGGTCAAGATGGTGACCTTCATCTGCTCGCCCAGAAGGAAGGAGAACCCCTGCGCAAGTACATTCAAAGATCCAGCCGTGTACAGCACAACATCCCAGACGTCCACCCTGCCGCGGTAATCAGCGCGTTCCATCAGAACGTGCGAAACCGCAGGATGCGGGAGGAGATGGCGATGTGCAAGATCAGAGACGTCAGTGAGCTCTATGCCCTGGCCGACAAGTGTGCACGTGCTGAAGAAGGGAGAAGACTCCCCGGAGAGAATGTAGAAGCCGCAGGATCTGATAGTGAGGAGACTGCCCCGGCAAGGAAGAGCCGGGCGACGGAATAACAGAAAGAAGAAAGGCAAAGATGTACTAGTTGTCAAGAAGTCCGGCAACGGAGGTGGCGCCAAGAAAGCCAAAGTTGGTAGCTCCGGCAAGGAGGTTGCCGCGGGCGCCAACTGCCAGGCTGTGGTGGTCGCCGACAAGCAGGACAGCTCCAACAAGCAGTACTGCAAGATCCACCGCACTAAGGGCCATGACCTCCAGAGCAGCAAGAAGGCCGAGCAGCTTGTCGAGCAGCAGAAAGCTGAGTACGAGCGGAGCGACAAGGAGAAGGCCCAGGAAGGTGTTGGAGGATCCGGCAAGAAACGTCCCGGCCGAGGAGGACGCCGCGGCAAGGCTAAGCAGTGGCAAGGAGACAGACCTCCCCGCGCCGCGACAAGGATGAAGATGAAGACCAAGTCCGGCAAGAGCTCTGATGCCCACTCCGGCAAGCGCACCTCTTCGGAGTGCTGCGCTACCGTCGAGGACGCACCATTGAGCTCCACCGGCAAGTGTAAGAAGACGATGGCAGCTCCAGAAACCAAGAAGGTGTCCGCCAAGGAGGACGGCACTGGTGGTACCTTCACCATCAGTGCCACTCTCGACCCCAAATAGGAAGGCGCGCTCGTTGCTTTCCTGCGGGCGAACGTCGACGTGTTTGCATGGCAACCATCTGACATCCCCGGTGTTCCCAGGAAAGTAATTGAGCACCATCTTGCCGTCTGTCCTCATGCGCGACCCGTCAAGCAGAAAGTCAGGAAGCAAGCTGTGGAGCGCCAAGAGTTCATTGCAGAAGAAATCAAGAAGTTGGAAGCAGCAGGCCTTGTCAGAGGAGTGCTCCATCCTACGTGGTTGGCCAATCCTGTAGTTGTGCGCAAGGCAAATGGAAAATGGAGGCTTTGTATCGACTTTACCGATATTAATAAAGCTTGTCCCAAAGACCCATTTCCCTTGCCACGCATCGATCAGATTGTTGACTCCACGGCCGGATGTGATTTGCTTTCATTTCTTGATGCATACTCAGGATATCATCAGATCTTCATGGCAGAAGAGGATGAAGAGAAAACCGCATTCATCACCCCATGTGGCACATACTGTTTTGTACGGATGCCTTTCGGATTAAAGAATGCTGGTTCAACATTTGCAAGAGTAGTCCATCACGCTTTTGAGCCGCAAATACACAGAAATGTGGAAGCTTACATGGATGACATAGTGGTCAAAAGCAAGGACAGGGCAACTCTGATCCAAGATTTAGATGAAACTTTTGCAAATCTGCGCAAAATCAACCTCAAGCTCAACCCCGAGAAGTGCGTATTTGGAGTCCCTTCCGGCAAACTTCTCGGGTTCTTCGTGTCTCAGCGGGGAATTGAAGCCAATCCCGACAAGATTAAGGCCATTGAGCAGATTGAAGCACCAAAGCGCGTCAAGGATGTGCGAAGACTTGCCGGTTGCGTAGCTGCTCTCAGCAGGTTTATCTCTAGGTCTGCTGAGCGCGCCCTGCCATTTTTCAAAATTTTGAAAAAGGCGGGTCCAATGAAATGGACTCCGGAAGCGGAGGCTGCACTGCAGGACTTGAAGAGATACCTGTCCTCCACTCCAGTACTTGTCGCACCTAGGCCACAAGAGAAGTTGCTGCTATATCTAGAGGCAACCAATCAAGTGGTTAGTGTGGCGTTAGTAGCGGAGAGGGAGGCGGATGATGAGCCGGCGACCATGGCAGAGGCATCCAGCGACAAGCAGGGGGCTTCACCGACAAGCTCTGGTCACGACAAAGATGGATCTACGCAGGAGCATGAGAAGATGCAGAAAAGGATGGTGCAGCGCCTAGTTTACTTTGTCAGTTCCCTTCTGCAGGGGGCTAGGTCAAGGTACTCTGGTGTGCAGAAGATGCTTTTCGGCCTTCTCATGGCCTCGAGAAAGCTGCGCCATTACTTCCAAGCACATGATATCACAGTTGTCACTCGCTTTCCGCTGAAGAGGATACTGCAAAATCCGGAAGCAACAGGCAGGATTGTCGAGTGGGCACTGGAGTTGTCAAGCTTTGGCCTCAAATTTGAGAGCACTTCAACTATCCAAAGCAGAGCCTTGGCAGAATTCATAGCAGAATGGACGCCAACACAAGACGAAGAAATTCCAGAAACGAGCATCCCCGTCAAGGAAGCAAGCAAAGAGTGGCTCATGTACTTTGATGGTGCCTTCTTGTTGCAAGGCGCCGGTGCGGGCGTGCTCCTTGTCGCACCCACCGGAGAGCACCTCAAGTACGTAGTCCAGATGCACTTTCCCAAGGAGCAAGCAACGAACAACACTGCAGAGTCTGAGGGTTTGCTTGCCGGTCTCAGGATCGCAGCGGACCTTGGGATAAAGAAGCTCATTGTCAGGGGTGACTCACAGCTTGTCGTCTGCCAAGTGAACAAAAATTACCAGAGTCCGTTGATGGAAGCTTACGTTGATGAAGTGAGAAAGCTAGAAGAGCACTTTGACGGCCTACAAATGGAATATGTTCCAAGAGCTCAGAATGATATTGCTGATGGCCTGTCGAAGTGCGCCGCACTTAAGTTACCTGTGGAACTAGGGATCTTCGTGCTCAAGCTGACTCAACCAACTGTAGCACCATCAACTGGACAGAGCAAGAAGAGGAAGTTGGTTTCTGGTGACTACTTTCCGGCAGAACTCCCTGAAGCCGCCGCCAAGAAGGTCCCCAAGATCAACGCCAAGAGTGCTGAGGAGCAGTCTGCTCCGGCAGACCCTATGGTTTGTTCCGTTGAAGCAGACGCTCCCGACAAGTTTTGCTCCGGCAAGCTTGCCGGGGAACATCAAGCTCCGGCTGAGCCGCAGGTTCTCGCTGTGGAAGCGGATGTTCCCGCAGCAGTAGATGTGCCTTTAGTCCTTGTTGTCGAGCCACAAGCTCCAGCATGGGCACAACAGATCGTCCAATTCCTTCAGACAGGAGAACTTCCCGAAGAGCAAGAAGAAGCGGAAAGAGTAGCCCGGCAGTCAAGTATGTACCAGTTTGTCGACAACACACTGTACAGAAGAAGACTCAACGGTGTGAAATTGAAGTGTATTCACCGGGAAGATGGACAAAAGCTGTTGGCAGAGATACTTGGAGGCATATGTGGTCACCACATTGGTGCAAGAGCACTTGCCAGTAAGGGATTCCGGCAAGGTTTCTTTTGGCCAACAGCCCTCCAGGATGCAACTGCACAAGTAACCAAGTGTGAAGCGTGCCAGTTCCATTCCAAGCAGATACACCAGCCAGCTCAAGCTCTCCAGACGATCCCTTTATCCTGGCCATTTTCGGTCTGGGGGCTCGACATCCTCGGCCCCTTCCCCGAGCTGTCGGGGGCTTTGAGTACTTGTACGTTGCAATCGACAAGTTCACAAAGTGGCCGGAAGTGGAAGCAGTGAGGAAGGTGACAGCACAGTCAGCAGTCAAGTTCTTCAGGTCGATTGTTTGCCGTTTCGGAATCCCTAACAGGATCATCACCGACAATGACACGCAATTCACGAGCCGCACCTTCATGCAGTACGTCCAAGATCTTGCCGCCAAGGTCTGCTTCGCTTCTGTTGCTCATCGAGAAGCAACGGTCAAGCGGAGAGGGCAAATGCTGAAGTGTTGCGAGGGCTCAAGACCAGAACTTTCGACAGGCTGCACAAGTGCGGAAGAAACTGGATTGAGGAGCTGCAAGTGGTTCTTTGGTCGATCAGAACGACGCCAAATCGAGCCACTAGCCAGACACCTTTCGCTCTAGTCTATGGAGCAGAGGCAGTTCTCCCCACGGAACTCATATACGGGTCACCTCGAGTGCTCGCTTATGATGAGCTCGAGCAAGAGCAGCTGCGACAAGATAACGTGCTGCTCCTTGAGGAAGACCGTCTTCAGGCCGCTGTACGAGCTGCTCGATATCAGCAAGCTTTGCGCCGCTACCATAGCCGCAAAGTTAGTGCCAGAAGTCTCGAGGAAGGCGACCTTGTTCTTCGGCGCGTTCAGTCCGCCAAGAATTCCAACAAGTTGACGCCAAAGTGGGAAGGCACTTATCGGGTGAGACGAGTCACTAGGCCTGGCGCTGTCTGCCTTGAGACCGAAGATGGCATTCCGGTGAGCAACTCCTGGAACATTGAGCATCTTCGTAAGTTTTACCCGTAGGGCGCGGTTGCCGGAACCTGTTCCGGCAACCACCTTTTGTACAAGTCTTGCCGATGTTGCATGTAATCCTTTGTACAAAGCCGGTCGCAGACCCTGTGCATCAGTAAAACCCATGTGCTCCGCACATCTTGTCAATTTCATGCTTTCTACTTCTTTTTTGCATGCATTATCTGACACTTTGTGCAGCACCTATTCCGGTAAGCAATAACGAGCCGCAAGGCTACATATCTTTTTTTTTCTTCTTTCTCTCTCTCAAAGAAAGGAAGATTCCCTCGCACACAAGTTTGCCGGGGGGGAAGGAGAAGATAAGGTGTGGACCAGGCGTCGTTCAAGGAAGTTTTGCTTTACCGGAAAGCAAACGACAGAAAATCTAAGTTGCCAAAGTTTGAGCAATCAGTTTTAAATTTTTAAGTTATCTTCCTCGAACGACCGTACTTTGTATGGAAAACCTGTGCGCGGAGGAACCAACTCGTGGCTAGTTGCGCCCTTACTTTGTTTCGAGTCCGCTCAACAACTTAAGTGAGCTGCAACTAGTTGCGAAAAGGTTGCTTGTCGGAAGCGGCACCGCCAGCAGGCTGCTGACGTTCCGCACTCAGCGCTCGCGGCAAAGGTGCCCGCGTCGACAAGTTCCCTAGAAGCGTAGGGCAAAAACATACAAAGGAAGGACCTAAGTAAAGGAAATAACATAGCAATCACTAACTGAAATAGAGTTATATTACAAGATAGCTTGTCGCAGCTCTAATAGATTGTTCTCATGACATGATCAGCAGCGACAAGAAAGAGATAAAACGAGCGGCCTAATCTACGCGGTCGCCATCAACCCTCTTGATCCCGCTCACCCTGTCCATAATGGGTGCGACAAGGGCCTTGAGCGCCTCCACATCAGCATCCGGCGGCAAGGACTTGAGGACGCTACGGTTAACGCTTGGATTGCGGAAGGCCACCTTCATCAGCACCTTCTGAAGAGCTCCCGCACAGATCTGGCGCGACTCGTCGGCCAGCTGCTTTGGAATATCTTCCTGGAGTCGTTGGAGAGCCGTCACCACACCCTTGAAGAACAAGCTGAGCTTGGCGCTGGGCTGGAGGTGCTCATCGGAGGAGTACCCGAGATCCACCATCCCCAGCTCCGCCAGCTCCCTGTCGATGGCGGCGGCAATATTCACAAGACCCTCGGTCCAGTGCATCACGTTCTCTCTGAAGGTGTTCTGGGCGGTCGTGGCACTCGTCAGCAGCGCCTCGTCGGTCTTGATCTTCTCCAACAAGGCCACCTCCCGCTCCTTGGCGCCGTCCAGCGTCTGCATCAGAGTGGTCAGCTTTAGCTCAAGATCTGCCTTGGAATCCTTGGCGGCGCCGAGCTCCTTGCTCCTCTCGGCAAGACGGCCCTGCAGCTCGCCAAGAGTGTAGGCGTCCTTCTCGCGCTCGTGCTTGAGTGCAGCAAGCTCCTCGCCGCTCTTCTGGAGGTTGGCCTCCAGCTGCGTCACCTTCGTCTCCAACTCCTTCTTGGCGGCCTCGACAGCTGCGGCAGCATCCCTCGCTTCCTTGAGAGCCCCGCCAATTGTTTGCTCACGCGCGGCAAGTTCTTCCTCATGGCTGTCAATATTGATCTTCTGCTGCGCCAGCTCTCCTTCTTGCGCAGACAGCTTCTCGGCAGCAAGCCGCTGCTGCTCCTCAACCTCAGCCTTCTCGAGGATGAAGGCTGTGCGCTCCTCAGCGAGTCGCTCCCGCTCTTCTGCCACGCTCCGGAGAGCTTCTTGGTCGAGGCCCCGGAGCTCTTCTGCGCGCTTCTCCATGTCTGCTCCCGCCCTCGCGACAAGCGCTTCTCGGGATTCCAGCTTGGCTTGTCGGGCGCGATAGAGCGACAGCAGCTTCCGCAACAGCTGCTCCTCCTCAGACTCGCCGCTGCTGCTGCTTGGCGCGTCGACCAGCGTCAGCCCAGCGGAGGCGAGCAGCTCTTCGTCGAAGGTCTCCCCTTCGACCGGCGCCCTGGAGCTCGACGGCCAGGGGAGCTTGATGAAGACGCCATCGCTGGCCATCAAGTAGGCGCCGGGCTGGGGCTCCTCGGAACCTGGCGCTGCGGCAGCGGCAGGGTTATCGGCGGTCGGTGTAGCGCCTGGCGCTCTTGCGGCCTCAGGGTCGTCAGTGCGATCGCCGGACCCCTCGCCAGCTTCTGCGGCGGCAGCCTTGGCGGCCTCTTCGCCAGCGGGCTCGTCAGCGCCGGTTTCCTCCTCGGCAACGACGGCGTCGCCAGTGTTGCCGCGCGCGTCCTCGTCGCCGGTGACCTCAGTCTCCATCGGCTCTGCGGCGGATGGATCTGACAACCAGAAAAATGAAGAAAAGTCAAGCAAATATCCAAAAAGAAGATTGGAAGAAGAAGAACACAAGGGCAGCTTACAAGCAAGAGGATTACCTGCGATGGGATCTGCAGCTGCGGTCTCAGCCACCGGAGGGTCGCTGGCACCATCTCTTGCTGGAGAGCCGTCCCTTGCCGGAGAAGCCTCCCTTGCCGAAGAGCGTTCCCTTGCCGGGGGATCCTCCCTTGGCGGTGTAGCCGAAGCAGATGGCAGGTCAGGAGCGGCTTCAGGGCACTCCTGGTGGGGCTGCTCGGCTCCTACACAAATCAACAATCAGATATCAGCAAATAAAGAGCACCCGTGCACGCCTAACAACAGGAAGAAAACCATGCACTTACGCTGGGGGCTGCGCTGGGGGCTGCTCTGAGGAAGGGTTGCCGGATCCGGCAAGGGGGCCTCGGACACGCCTATTGCCGCTGCGGTGGGTTCGTCCTCGATGACAATCACCGGGGTCTTGGCTCTCTTCGAAGCTCTCTGGGCCAGCGTCCTAAAAAGGAAAGAGTTCAGAATGAAGCAAATCAGATACAAGGCAAAGCAACAAAATTGAAGAATTACAAGTACAGCAACAAGATCTTACTCTTCTTCTTCCTCGGAGCTGAGCGCGGAGAGGTCGAATTCCGGTTCGCCTCCGGTGCGACGAGCTGGAAGAGTAGGCTCCCTTGGACGCTTGGCGGGTGCAGGAGCTGTGGTCCCAGAAGGCCCCGCTCTAGTTGCTGCAGCAGCATGAGGTGCTCCCGCGGCAATAGTGCTTTCCGCGGTGGAGCGCGTCGCGCGGCGCGACGGCTGTTGGCCCGTCTGCCGCCCCGCCACTTCCCCGGCCTTGCGGAGACGCCTTCTTTGTGGAGCTGTGGGCTCCGCTCGCGGCAAGCTGCTTGACGGTGGGGAGGAAGCGCCCTCAGCGGGCTCGCTCGGCTCGGCTTCGGGCTCGGCAGGCTCATCCTCGCCGACAAGCTCCTCTCGATCGACAAGGCTTGCCGCCTCTGCTGTCTCCGCCTCCTCCACAGTAAATCCAAACTCACCCGCGGCAGCAGCTGCCGCCGCCTCTTCCAACCTGGTGGCGATGCGTTGCATCTCGTCATCAGTGGTGTCGCGGGTGAGGCCTTTCTGCTCGTCGGGGCGGATCGGCACTTCATCCAAGCTATCAAAGAACTGCCGCACGACGTCATCTGCAGGCTCTTGCCAAGTTGGAACAATTCCATGCGAGTCGCACAACGGCATCATTGCACGGATGCGGTCGAGCGAGGAATTGTTACACAATGGAACGACTCCCCTTGGCAACCTGAACCATTCGGGATGATCGGGGTCACGCTTGAATAGCTCCAAGAGCATCGCGTCAAGCTCCAAGACGGTGAAGTTGAAGTTGAGGCCCGGGCGCAACCTCATGATGTCTGCCGCATTCTGGAACTCCTAGGCGGGTCTCCTCCTCTCCTGCAAGGGGGCGATGCGGCGGCGAAGGAAATCTGCACCAACTGCGCCTACAGTGAGTCCGGCAAGCCTGAGGCGCAGGATCCGGGTAACGGAAATCTTCAACCTAGCATCTTCCGGCGCCAAGTTGCTCCAATCGTTGCCAAGACTATTGGGGTTTGGCGCTGGGCGGTGAATGGCTGCATGGTTCTCCTCACGATCCAGCACCAGTCGCCCTCCACTCCTCCCACTTGCTGCGGAGCTCTCCTTCCAGATAGGCTTCCTTCTTGCCGATCCTTGAGATCCGAGCGATCCCTCCGCAAGGGCTCTCTCTCTACTCGAGGCATGAAGAAATGGCGGAAGAGGGCTACGTTTGGGTGGACTCCGACAAAGTTTTCGCAGAGATGTGCGAAAACTGCCATGGTCAGGACATCATTGGGGGTGAAATCAAGGAGGCGAAACCCGTAGGTGTTCATGATATCGCAGAAAAATTTAGAGAAGGGCGGGCAGATCCCGCAGTAGAAGAAGAGCGCGAAGAAGGGATACCCGCTCGGAGCCAATTCAGATGCGGCGGCTGAGAGTACCTTCGTGCGCGGATGCGCCCGAGTCTCCGTCGACTAGAAGAGCTAGTACCATTCCCTCAGCTCCTTCGCGGCGAGCTGAGGGGGGAAGATGGCCCGCTCATTTACAGGCGCCCATGAGCCGCTGCGCCTCGGCCGACTTCACGCCCTTCCCCTTGTCGGCTTTCGGAGCCATGGCGGAGGTGGTGGTGGAGACCGGCGGCGTTGGTGATGCTGGTGGCGATGGGGGGCGGAGCGCTGCTCTCTTTTCAGCCTTGGGAAGAAGGGGGAGCAGCGGGGGTTTTTCGAGATTGGACAGCAACTGCCCCTGCTTCCTCTGCTTATAAAGAGGGAGGGGGCGGACGTTCCGCTTTTCCTAATAAAGAAACCACCCACGATCTCCCCCACGACGCCACGTTTGATGCGTGCCGTTCGCGGGGGACATGGTGGGTCCGGAGCGAGTTATGGCATAACCAAGGCCGCGTGTGCCCATGCCCTGTTTTGGGCCTGGCCCAACAGCGCTCGGCACCGTGTATGGCCCAGGCCTGGGGGCTCCTGTCGGTGTACTAGAATAGGGGTACCCTAGTATCCCGAACTTGTGCACGGGCAGTTGCAGCACCCCGCGGCGAGCCTTGCCGCGGTGACCGCCTAGCTCCTCCATGGTTCCTTTGGAGCCATTCAAGAGCAAAGTATTTAAGTGAAGGAGACAAGGCTCCGGCAAGAGGAGCTTGCCGGGAAGGCCACTCAAGGCACCTAGAAGACAAGGCCCCGGCAAGAGGAGCTTGCCGGGAAGGCCCGGTGAGCGACAAGCTTCCGGACACGACGAGGCAACAACCGCGGCAAGGCGCTTGCCGCGGCCGACTACTGCTCCGTTCCTGCGCTCCAGCACATCCACCAACGTGTCGCCATGGGACCTTTCCAGGCGCGCGTGGCGGGAGGCTGTGCATCCAGCGGAGCGCGGTGGCAAGCGGTGCTGACAAGTTTGCCATCGTGGCAAGCGGTGGCGTCCCTGACGGTCCCTTTCTGCACTGTTTAGTCGACTTAGACGGGCATTTAATGCCTTTGTCCCCTGCCGTCAGGGTTAGGTATGGGACACTGTACAAGTAGCTGTACCAACCACGACGCATTTTCCCTTTTTACCCTTATCTACTTTGCCACCTGTCGGTGACCCCTTGAGCATATAAAAGGAGGCCCATGTGCAACGTAGAGGGGGTTCGGTCCATTCGAAGCCAGAGAACACCCACGCTAGGTCTTGTAGCTCTGAGCGCTCCCTAGCAAGAACACAATACAATCAGACAAGCAGCAGTAGGAGTATTATCTCTCCGGAGAGCTCCGAAGCTGGGTAAACTGCTCGTGTGCTTCACCTTGATCTGCTCTTCGTGCGATCTCCGCCCCCCACCGAACCGAAAGGGGCTCAGTCCGCCGGCCCCATAGGTGTTCGTGGGTACGATCAGATTCCCCGACACAGAGCGGGCAGAGATGGTGGCGGTGAGGTCGAGGGCGGCGGCGGTGAGGTGGAGGGCGTCCTCGGGCTCGGGCAGCGGCGGTCCTGGGCGGGCTCGGGCGGTGGTGAGGTCGAGGCGGCCTCGGCGGCGGCGGTGAGGCTGAGGGCGGCCTCGGGCGGCGGCGGTGAGGATGAGGGTGGCCTTGGGGGCGGCGAAGTGGGGCGGCGGTGAATTGGGGAGACGGCGGCTAAGTGGGGCAAGGGGTTTGGGGGACAAGTGGTGGCCTGGGGAGGGAAACTGCTGGGTAAGTGAAACATAACAGTAGCACGTTACTGAACACGCGCTATAGCTAAGTTAGCTATAGCGCGTTTCAGTAAACACACTACTACTATGCCTTCCTCCTTTTTTCCCTTTTTCATTTACTTTTCTATTTGTTTTTCATTTTATTTTCTTTTCGTTTGCAGTAGCGCCTTACACCTAAATGCGCTGCTACAACAGTATTAGCGGTAGCGCGGTTTCTGAAAGACCGCTACTACTATGTGAAGCCGATCGACTTAGTGGTGGAAATTTTAGTAGTAGCGCTTTTACAGTGAGACGAGCTACTGCTATATTTGTATATGCAGCGTGCTTATTCTGCACGTGCTACTGCTATGTAGCAGTGGCGCGCTTTTGTAACAAGCGCTACTGCTAAAGTTCTGTGTATAAGGCTTTCCCTAGTAGTGATTGTTCATAGATAATCTTGATCATAAACCTACAATTCATCGGATCTCGGCAAACAAACCGCAAAAAGTATTACATCAAATAGATCTCCAAGAACATCGAGGAGAACTTTGTATTGAGAACCAAAGAGAGAGAAGAAGCCATCTAGCTAATAACTATGGACCCAAAGGTCTGTGGTAAACTACTCACACATCATCGGAGAGGCTATGGCGTTGATGTAGAAGCCCTCCGTGATTGCATCCCCCTCCGACAGATCGTCGAAAAAGGCCCCAAGATGGGATCTCACGCGTACAGAAGGTTGCGGTGGTGGAAAAGTGGTTTCATGGCTCTCCTGGGTGTTTCTAGGGTATAAGACTATATATAGGTGAAAGAAGTAGGTAGGTGGAGCTACGAGGGGCCCATGAGGGTGGGGGGCGCACCTACCCCTCTAGGCGCACCCTCCTGCCTCATGGCCTCCTCGTGGCGTCTCTGACTTCCACTCCAAGTCTCCTCGATTGTGTTTGTTCCAACAAAGATCCTCACGAAGGTTTCGTTCCATTTGGATTCCGTTTGATATTCCTTTTCTACGAAACCCTAAAATAGGCAAAAAAACACAACAATTTGCACTGGGCCTTCGGTTAGTAGGTTAGTCACAAAAATAATATAAAAGAGTGTATTAAAGCCCATTAAACATCCAAAACAAATAATATAATAGCATGGAAAAATAAAAAACTATAGATAATTTGGACATGTATCAAGCATCCCCAAGCTTAATTCCTGCTCGTCCTCGAGTAGGTAAATGGTAAAAACAGAATTTTTGATGTGGAATGCTACCTAACATAATTTTCAATGTAATTTCCTTTATTGTGGCATGAATGTTCAGATCCGAAAGATTCAAGACAAAAGTTTATTATTCACATGAAAATAATAATACTTTAAGCATACTAACCAAGCAATTATGTCTTATCAAAATAACATAGCCAAAAGAAAGCTTATCCCTACAAAATCATATAGTTTGGCTATGCTCCACCTTCGTCACATAAAATGCCCCAATCATGCACAACCCCGGTTTCAGCCAAGCAATTGTTTCATACTTAGCCTTTTCAAACTTTTTCAACATTCACGCAATATATGAGCACTAGTAGAAAAGCGGCCAATGGTCCAGGCCGGTGCAGCCCATTAGTCCCGGTTTAATCCAGAACCGGGACCAATGGGGGCATTGGACCCGGTTCGTGAGCCCCGAGGGCCGGCCGGGCCACGTGGGCCATTGGTCCCGGTTCGTCTGGACCTATTGGTCCCGGTTGGTGGGACAAACCGGGACCAATGGCCCTCGCTCCTGGCCCTCCACCATTGGTCCCGGTTGGTGGCTTGCAGGACCAAGGTTGCCCATTAGTCCCGGTTCATGCCACCAACCGGGACTAAAGGGTTGGTCCTCGTTGCGGCCAGAGTTTAGTCCCACCTCGCCAACCGAAGGGGAATCAGACCGGTTTATAAGCCCCTCCCTCTCTGCCATGTTGAGCTCCTCTCAAAATGAAAATAGATGCCCTTATACAGGGAATTTAACCTAAATTCATACTGAATTTCTCTGAAGTTAGTAGAAATTTATTATGAATTTAGGTTGAATTTTCTCTATAAGCGCATCTATGCTCATTTCTGAGTAGTTTTTTATATAGTTTTTTTTCTTTTCTGCTATATTTATTTTTTTCTTTTTATTTCTGAGTTGTAATAAGTCATTAAAAATAAGCATCTATGCTCATTTTTTAGTAAAGTTAATCACAACTATTTTTTCTTCTATTTATTTCTGAATTGTAATAAGTCATTAAAAATAAGCATCTATGCTCATTTTTAGTAAAGTAACTCACAACTATTTTTTCTTCTATTTATTTCTGAATAGTTTTTATATAGTTTTTTTTTCTTTTCTGCTATATTTATTTTTTTCTTTTTATTTCTGAGTTGTAATAAGTCATTAAAAATAAGCATCTATGCTCATTTTTAGTAAAGTTAATCACAACTATTTTTCTTCTATTTATTTCTGAGTAGTTTTTATATAGTTTTTTCTTTCTGTTATATTTTTTTTTTTCTATTTATTTTTGAGTTGTAATAAGTCATTAAAAATAAAAATATTTTAGTAAAGTTAATCACAACTATTTTTTCTTCTATTTATTTCTGAGTAGTTTTTTATATAGTTTTTCCGGCACCTTCCCACCATGCGGTAATTTACCGTATGCTAATGGGACGAACCACGTTGACTAGATACCACGTGGTAAATCACTCTGGCCAACACCATGTGATGCAATCACACCTATGGGCAAGGCCGAACCCTGCCCTCAGGGCGGATATCATACAGCTGCCGGAGTAGCGAGTCGTGCATACCTATCAAAATTTCGATATGACAGCCAACTATCCGGACACCAACTGAGGAGTCTGCGCTACCCAACGGTATAACGGCTGGGTTTACCAAGGTCCGATCAGGGGCTTCACAGTACGGCAATAAAGTCCGACCACCTTCTCGGTCGCTCGGCACCCCGAACTTATATCGGCTAAGGTAGCGCAGGGAGAACTACTGCGATTGTGTCCCGGATCTGCCGGACGAGCACCTCAGTAGAGAAAGCCGAAAACCGACTGTCATGATACAATGAGAGCTGGTCAGCTATTCGAGAGGTTGTAAAATCCTTAAAGATTTATTTCGCACGAATGCTCTCAGGGAAATATAATGTATTTGGCACACTTATCCGCCGCAAGGCGGGCTCCCTTCAATACACCTTCATAATATAGTTCGGGCTTGCGGTGCTCTTTACCCTTTGGCAGCCCCTTAGTCATCAGCTTCTCCGTGTCAGGCTTCCGCAATGCACTTTTGCATGGGAAAATGCCATACGCGCACCCTCTATGCAGACCGATCGCTTAACAGCATCAAGCTGAGGACAGGCGCCCACAATCCGCTTCACGAGCCCGAAGTAACTGCTCGGAATTGGCTCCATGCCACAGCCGGACAACCAAGTCCTTCATGGCTAGTTCGCCACTGGTGAGGTTCGGCTGCCTATTTATTTCTGAGTAGTTTTTATATAGTTTTTTTCTTTTCTGCTATATTTATTTTTTCTATTTATTTCTGTGTGGTAATAAGTCATTAAAAATAAAAAAGAGGCGCAATGCTAGTTAATTCGCTTCAAGCCGTTCGGAATAGTGTAAACTACACTGCACATAGCTCCGTCCAGTCTACCCTATTCCTCAAGGCTTGAAGCGAACCAACGTGCAGGTGAGAATTGAGCCTCTTCTTCATCGTCTCTGCACTCGGGGCTTATAAACAGCTGTGAGTGCCTCTCGCTTGGCGAGGTGGGACTAAAAAAATAGCTGCATAAAATAAATAAGTAAAGAAAAAAAGGTGCCTCCTACTGAGCCCCACGGCATGGATACGACTAGAAACCCACCATGGGCTAGGATTCAGGCCCGCAGGTGGCCTAGTAGGACCATCAGGCAAAGCAGTAGTAAGTAGGCCCGTAAGCCTGCAGTGAGAGGAGCTCGAGAGGGGAGCGGGAGTGGGGCTTATAAACCACTACGCGCCCCTCTCGGCTAGCAAGGTGGGACTAAACTTTCGTGCCGCACCGTGCCAGCACACGGCCATTGGTCCCGGTTCATGGCTCCAACCGGGACCAAAGCCCTCTGCTTCCCGCCCTTTGGGCTGCTGAAAAGAGGCCTTTGGTCCCGGTTGGTGCTACCAACCGGGACTAAAGGGTGCATTGGTCCCGGTTGGAGGCACGAACTGGGACCAAAGACTTTGCTATATAAGGAAAATTTCAGAGCCGCATCCCACTTTGATCTCTCCTCCTCCTCGATCTCCGGCGCTTGCCCTGTCGTCCGACCCTCCCGACGCCGTCGCCGCCCGCCCAGCCGTCGCCGCCCGCGCCCGCCCGACGCCGTCGCTGCCCCGCCTGCCGCCCCTAACGTCGCCGCCCGCCCGCCCGCCCGCCCTAACATAAATCGCGCCCGCGCCGCACCTCGCCGTGGCCGTCGCCGTCGATCTTGGCGTGAGCAACTTACATGTGTAGTAATTTAGATATGTAGTTCATAGTATGTTAATTTAGATTGTGTAATTAATTTGTTCATATTGTGTTAGATTTTTTCTGTTATTAGATTTTTGGGTGTAATTAATTTGTTCATATTGTGTTAGATTTTTTTCTGTTAATAGATTTTTTGGTGTAATTATTTTGTTCATATTGTGTTCGATTTTTTTCTGTTAATAGATTTTTGGGTGTAATTAATTTGTTCATATTGTGTTAGATTTTTTTCTGTTAATAGATTTTTTGGTGTAATTAATTTGTTCATATTGTGTTAGACTTTCTGTTAATAGATTTTTTCTATTAATTTGTTCATAGTATGTTTGGTGATATTTAGATTGTGTTAGTAAGTACTATAATTGAACTAGCTAGATAGAAAAATATAATTACTATTTTATTTAGATTTTTTGGTAATATAATTAGTTAGAAAAATATGTGTTAGTTAGAAAAATATTAGTTTATTTTAGTAAGTACTATATAGTAAGTGCTACTTTGTTTTTAGTAAGTACTACTTTATTTATTTATAGTAATAAGTGCTTAGTATAGTTGAACTAGATAGTTGATTTAATTAATAAAACTACTTTATTTAACTATATATAGAAGTAGTTTGTGGTAAGTGCTACTTTATTTATTTATAGTAAGTGCTACTTTGTTTTTAGTAAGTACTACTTTATTTATTTATAGTAATAAGTGCTTAGTATAGTTGAACTAGATAGTTGATTTAATTAATAAAACTACTTTATTTAACTATATATAGAAGTAGTTTGTAGTAAGTGCTACTTTATTTATTCATAGTAAGTGCTACTTTATTTATTTATAGTAAGTACAACTTTATTTATTTATAGTAAATGCTTAGTATAGTAGTTGAACTAGATAGTTGATTTAATTAATAAAACTACTTTGTTTAACTAGATATAGAAGTAGTTCCCGCATCGACGTCGACGATGCCTATCCCGCATCCTCGTCGTCGTCGACTCGGCGGTGGAGGCTTGCTTGATCAGGGCCATGTTCGGGACTGGGCTTCGCCGGGCTGGTATTGGGAGGTGCTACCTTCCGGGGGACGTAGGTTGGTGAGGAGGCAGCCCGTTGTTGACCCGATCCTTGTTTGGTGGCGGTCGCGTGGGCCATTGACGGTGCCGAGGCTTCCGGACACCGCGGAGGTGGTACGTCACCGTGTCAGCGAGGAGGACGAGCACGTCCGTCGCCACATGGTTGCATTGGAGGGCAGGTTCGACAATACCTGGCAGGTTCTTCAGGGATCTCACTGGAGCTATTATCCTGTGATGGTTCCTTATCTTTGGGTGTCCACCGCCCGCGTCGATACCCGTCGGGCGCTACGGTTCTAGTTGTATTAGTGATGCTATATTAGTGATAATATTCGACGATGTACGAACACCAAGAGATGATGTACTTTTGCTTATAATTATTGAATGCATGCTAATTTGAATACTACTTTATTTTATGATTTGGTTTTGCTTATTGAATGCTCATATTGGATAAGTTCTCCTTCATTTGAATTATGAACATAGGCCGGAAATGTCGTACTCGGACGACGAAAACCGCCTGGGAGTGCTGTTGGAGCCACGACGACCGAGGTATCTCTGACAGTTCATTGAGCTGGATGTAGATCGGCGCTTCAGCATTAAGCTCGACGAGACCTTCGATGTTCATACGATGCAACAACGACAATAGTTTTTTTCGTAATTAATCATGACTTCAACTATTTTAATCATGACAATATTTTTCATCTTTTCCAATTCGACTAGCTTATCCCATGATTTGCAAGACGCTATGTCTTGGAGAGGATGGGTTTTGAAGACCATGAAAGTTTCGAAACCAAAAAAATTATCCTAAGTACCCATCATGGTGTGGATTTTCAAGTAAAGTTGTACAATGCTCAGAGTGTAACCCATTTTGGTTGCAAAAATTGGGAAGCACTTTGCAAGATGTATGGTCTTGATGAGGGTATGCTTGTCACCATGGATCTTGGTGATCCTACAATCGAGCAAGAGAGACCTTCGATTTGGGTCCTTGTGGATACACCTCCAATTCTTCCCCCATGTGAGCTTAACATAGTTATTAAGTAATTTATATTGTTTATTTCAAAATAGTTGACAACTTATTTCCATTAACAGCTTATTTTGATTGTTCAAAGAATCTGCGGAAGATGGTAGACAAAACCCACTACACCGATGGCTCCGAATTAACTTATAAGGAGAAAAATCATCTGATCGCATTTTGTACTGATCTTGAGAATTACAATGTCTACAATCGAACTCCTCAACATTATGGTCAATACGTGCCACTAGTGCACGTGTTGAACTACAGTAACTACCATGGAGATACCCTGGTAAGATTTTTTACTATTACGACATCCGTGCATCTTTTTGCATACTTCTAAAACTTGTACATCATTGCTAACTACGAAGTTATTACTATGTTTTTCAACAGAGAATCACAGAGGATTGTGTGCCTCATTTGATGTATGAGAATGGCAGCCTTCATGTTTTGAACATATATCCAGGTCATCCTACGAATCTCAAATGTCCATACCGGATTTCTAAAAGAAGTAGAGACATGACAATCAAAGAATGGAAAAAATGTATGGACAGTCGTAAGGAGCTTCTTGGAAGCAAAAGGAAGCGAAGCGCAAGAATTGGAGACATGATCTCCATTCTTCATAATGGAGAGTCAGGGTCTATATTGTTTTATGCTATTTTACCTTAAGGGTGTTTAGGTCCTACCAGATACTGATGATCATGTGCTAAGAACAATTATGTAGGGTTGGGTTCGATGACTATGAGGATGATGATCGTATGACTTATAATTAATAATGAGTAGAAGTTGTATGATGATGCATGATTAGTAGGACTTGTTATTATATATGATAATGTATTATGCGAGCATGCATGAGCATGTTATATCAGCGGGTGAAATGAACATAGCAGCAGCGTTGATAAACCAAGGACGAAGATATAAGAGAGGACACTTCTCTCTATTAGCTAGCTAATAACAACCTAAAAATAACCCCCAAAACCCCTAAAGCAGCCACTTTTCTAAAAAAATATATGGACTTTTGGTCCCGGTTGGTGCCACCAACCGGGACCAAAGGCCCCCCTGACTGGGCTCGGCGGACTGGCCACGTGGAGGCACATCTGTCCCGGTTTGTGTTTGAACCGGGACTAATGGGTGGAGGTATTTGTAACGACCCATTAGTCCCGGTTCATGAACCGGGACTAAAGGCCCTTATGAACCGGGACTAGTAGGTGTTTTTCTACTAGTAGAGTGCGAGCCACGGACATAGCACTATAGGTGGAATAGAGTGGTGGTTGTGGAGAAGACAAAAAGGAGAAGATAGTCTCACATCAACTAGGCGTATCAATGGGCTATGGAGATTCCCATCAATAGATATCAATGTGAGTGAGTAGGAATTTCCATGCAACGGATGCACTAGAGCTATAAGTATATGAAAGCTCAACAAAAGAAACTAAGTGGGTGTGCATCCAACATGCTTGCTCACGAAGACCTAGGGCAATTTGAGGAAGCCCATCATCGGAATATACAAGCCAAGTTCTATAATGAAAAATTCCCACTAGTATATGAAAGTGACAACATAAGAGACTCTCTATCATGAAGATCATGGTGCTACTTTGAAGCACAAGTGTGGAAAAAGGATAGTAACATTGCCCCTTCTCTTTTTTTCTCTAATTTTTTTGTTTGAGTTTCTTTGGCCTCCTTTTTTTATTTTATTTTCGTCCGGAGTCTCATCCTGACTTGTGGGGGAATCATAGTCTCCATCATCCTTTCCTCACATGGGACAATGCTCTAATAATGAAAATCATCACACTTTTATTTACTTACAACTCAAGAATTACAACTCGATACTTAGAAAAAAAAATGACTATATGTGAATGCCTCCGGCGGTGTACCGGGATGTGCAATGAATCAAGAGTGACATGTATGAAAAATTATGAATGGTGGCCATGCCACAAATACGATGTCAACTACATGATCATGCAAAGCAATATGACTATGATGAAGCGTGTCATAATAAACGGAACGGTGGAAAGTTTCATGGCAATATATCTCGGAATGGCTATGGAAATGCCATAAGAGGTAGGTATGGTGGATGTTTTGAGGAAGGTAAATGATGGGTTTATGGTATCGGCGAATGTTGTGCAACACAAGAGAGGCTAGCAATGGTGGAAGGGTGAGAGTGCGTATAATCCATGGACTCAACATTGGACATAAAGAACTCACATATTTATTGCAAAAATCTACAAGTCATCAAAACCAAGCACTACCGCGCAAGCTCCTAGGGGAAGGGTTGGTAGGAGTTAACCATCGCGCGATCCCGACCTCCACACATAAGGAAGGCAATCAACGAAACACCTCATGCTTCAAATTTGTCACACAATGTTTACCATACATGCATTCTACAGGACTTGCAAACCTCAACACAAGTATTTCTCAATTTCACAATTACTCAACTAGCGCGACTCTAATATCACCATCTTCATATCTCAAAACAATCATCAAATATTCAATGCACTCTATATGAAATTTTTATTATACCCGTCTTGGATGCCTATCGTATTAGGACTAGTTTTATAGCCGAAGCAAATTACCGTGCTCTTCTAAAAGACTCTTAAAATAACATAAATGAAGCATGAGAGATCAATAATTTCTATAAAATAAAACCACCACTGTGCTCTAAAAAGATATAAGTGAAGCACTAGAGAAAAATTATCTAGCTCAAAAGATATAAGTGAAGCACATAGAGTATTCCAATAAATTCCGATTCATGTGTGTCTCTCCCAAAAGGTGTGTTCAGAAAGGATGATTGTGGTAAACTAAAAAGCAAAGACTCAAATCATACACGACGCTCCAAGCATAACACATATCATGTGGTGAATAAAAATATAGCCTCAAGTAAAGTTATCGATAGGTGAAGACGAAAGAGGGGATGCCTTCCGGGGCATCCCCAAGCTTAGGCTTTTGGTTGTCCTTTAATTTTACCTTGGGGTTCCTTGGATATCCCCAAGCTTAGGCTCTTGCCACTCCTTATTCCGAAATCCATCGAATCTTTACCCAAAAACTTGAAAACTTCACAACACAAAACTCAACAGAAAATCTCATGAGCTCCATTAGTATGCGAAAACAAATCACCACCTTAAGGTACTGTAATGAACTCATTTTTTATTTATATTGGTGTTAAACCTACTGTATTCCAACTTATCTATGGTTCATACCCCCCGATACTAGCCATACACTACTAGGGAAAACCTTATACACAGAATGTTACAAGTAGCGCTGTACAAAATCATACACTACTGCTACTTAGTAGCAGCGCGCGTAAATAAACCGCGCTACTGCTACGACTTTAGCAGTAGCGCGTACTAGCAAAAAGCGCTGCTGCTATGTTTGAACTGGGCGCACATGGCTAGCCCAACCTAGCAGCAGCACGTATACTGGCCCAACGCTACTGCTACTCTCCTTAGCTGTAGCGCGCTTACGTGTAAGGCGCTACTGCTAACAGAAATAAAATAAAGTGAAAAACAAGTAGAAAAGTAAATGAAAATGAAAGCAATAGAAAAAGGAGAAATGAAAAAAATAAAAAATGTAAAGAAAAGCAAAAGAAAAAAGGGAAAAAAAGGAGAAAGGAATAGCAGTAGCGGGTTTCAGAAACGCATTGTAGCTAACTTAGCTATAGCACGTTTTCGGAAACGCGCCACCGCACGTTCGCAAACATCGGTCCCCCCGCCGCCCGGCCACCACACTTCTTCCCAAAATCCCTCGCCCTCGCCGCCATCTCCCCAATTCACCGTCGCCACACTTCGCCGACGTCTCCTATCGGCGTGGACGCTCGCAACCTCACTGTCTCCCCCCGAGGCCGCCGTCATCCACACTGCCGCCGCCCAAGGCCGCCCTCAGCCTCACCGCCGTCGCCCGAGGCCGCCCTCGACGTCACCGTCGGCGCCCTCCGCCTCACCGCCGCCCGAGCCCGCCCAGGACCGCCGTTGCCCGTGCCCGAGCCCGCCCTCTCCGCCCCTGCCTCCGTCACCGAGAACCTCCCCGCCACCGTCTCTCCCCTCTCTGTAAGTCCCCACCTCCCCCACTCCTCTCTCTCTGCATTTTAGAGAAAAAATTAGTAGAGAAAAAGTTTGTTTATAGCAAAAAATTAGTTTAGAGCAAAGGATAATTAGTAGTAGATGTTAGAGCAAAAATTAATTTAGAGCAAAAAATTTGGTTTACAACAAAAGTTAGTTAGGGCAGTAGGGTTTAATTAGGGTAGATGCTGCTTGTATAGTATATAGTGATACTAGTAGATGTTAATTAGGTTAGGGCAATAGTGATACTAGTAGATGTTAATTAGATGTTTTTCAGTTAGGGCACTAGAGTTTTGCTAGGTTAATTAGGTTAGTAGTGCTGCTAGTAGTAGTGGTACAGTAGGTTAATTAGGTGATGTTAAATGAATAAACTAAATGAATGAAATTAGTAGTTAGCTGAATTTTTTTCCTTTCATCATTATAGAGCACTAAAGTTAACTGAATATTGTTTTATTAGTAGTTAAATGAATTTTCTTCTACACTTTGTTTTTGAATTAGCTTGTGAAATTTGGACATGTGGTTGCTCGTGTATATTTGCACATGTGTTGCGGTGTCGAAGAGGGATATTTGAACACTGTTTCCAGGGAATGATGCTGAGTGGCCTATGTTTTGCCGGGATGTTGATTCATTTCTGTTCTGGCAAATTTCAGGTTCTCGATTTGTCCACTTTTTACCAAAGGTCATGCCGAAATTTTCCGTGAATTTTGGCATGACTTGTGCTAGAAACTAGGACATATCAAGTGCCCGGGATTTGCCGCACCAGGAAGGAGTCAACATTCCTGCGAAACAATAGGCCTTTTTTACGTCATTATTCATTTTATTAGGTCTAGAATTAATTGACTAGATTTAATCATAGGAAACATGGCTAGCAACGATGAAGGACAGGGTTCTGGTGATTGCGACGACGTCTACCGGGCGGCAGAGACGAATTTTTTAGCCTTACCGACGATCAACCGATGTTGTTGCTGGGCCCACCGGTGGCATCGGGGACTGAGACCGACACGCAGACCGGTGCTGAGACTGAGACCAGCGCTGAGACTCAGACCGGCATCTAGACCGGCGCTTAGAATGAGATCGATGCTGCCTCGGGGAGCGGAGCCGGTGTAGAACCGAAAGCAAAGAGGCAACGGCTTCCTAACAAACTCAGGACTACTATACTGGTGGTCACGGAGGTGGACGACGGCATTTTTGAGCCAAAGGCGCCCGAGGAAGCGCGTCGATGCTACTACAATCAAAGAGGCTGCATCATACGGACAACCACCACCATCAACGAAGAGAAACTACAGAAGATAGAAAATATGAGGAGCTCCCTCCTAAAGAAGTTTCACTAGATATTCTTGTTCCCGGGCCGGAATGAGAAGGATTATGAAGATCCAGACGAGGACCCGGCAATGAAGAAGATAAACAAACACGCCATGACGAAGTTTAGCGACGCGTTGGCCGCCTGGAAAACTCGAGTGAAAGCAAGGATCATCGACAAGAAGGAACCCTACTGCGAGATTGTAAAGGATAACCGACAATCACGGAAGAGCAGTTTCAAATATTCAAGGAGGCTTGCAAGGCCGAAGCTGCCAAAAAAAGGCTAAGTACATGAAGGGGCTTCAAGAGAGGAACATTGGGAGCCACCACCTCGGAAGCCGTGGTTACGACGGAAAGAGGTCCAAATGGGCCAAGGAGGACGCAAATGCCGCGAGTCTGGGCATCCCAGACGCCTTGGCGGATTTCACCGTCCCGCAGGAGCGTGACGTCCTGAGGGCCCGGCACCGTTGAGACCCAGTGAAGAAGGTTTACGAGACAACACCGGTCATTATGGAGTTCATGAGACTGCTGGTAATTTTAGTTTCTGATCAATTCGAATGCACACGTTAGTCATATTTGTAAACGATCCTTGTGCCTTTTGCAGAGAGAGCAGCACCGGATTGCGGCCGAAAGCAACTCGCCGTCTGAGGCATTGGCGAGGCCCAAGTGGGACACTCCATTCAACCGGGCGTTAAACATATTGAAACGACAACCGGTGGATACTCGACCGTCGTATGGATGTGTGCACGGTGTCGGAGACGGCGCCACGGGGAAGAAGTACTACCGTGAGACCACGGAGGAGGGAAAGGAAAGACGGAGGTTAACTGAAGAAAACATCGACAAGAAGGTTGAGATTGCGGTTGAGAAGAAATCATCTCAGACAGTCGCAACAGCGGTAGCTGCCGCAAAACAGGTGGTTGCAGATTTGTCTACTTCCTTGGTTTCATCCTTTTTCAGCTGGACAAGGCAAAATCCAGAAAAAAATGCAGAGGACTTTCCCCTTGCTCACTTCTTGGGAGCACCTGCTCCCGCACCGGCTCCCGCACCTGCTCCAGCACCGGCTCCCGCACCGGATGTGCTCGGCGGTGCTTCGTCTTTGGCTGAGCTCGACGCCCTCACGGTATCTGTCACACCGGCCCCCTTCAATATAAATGTATAATCTCCCATTTTAGTTGCCTTTCAAATGTCTCACGTCGCAGACTTTTCTTTGCAGGCCGACGAAACCCCGTGCACCATATTGTACACCATCGGCGACCAGAAGGTGGACGTGGGGAAGGCGACGATAATGGAGCCGAAGGAACCATTGTTCCACAGCCGGCTGATCCCCCCGAACGTCTTCAAGGTTTTCGTGGCCAGTGTCGAACCGGGCCACGAGAATTGCCTCCTCCAATACTACTGGTGGATGACGAGGAGACACCGCGGCGGCTTGGTGATTGTTGCAATGGGAGGGTCCTGTTGTGGCCAAAGAGTTTGCTTCGTCTGGAGGCGGTCGGGAGCACACCTGTCGGTGTCAAAACCGGCGGATCTCGGGTAGGGGGTCCCGAACTGTGCGTCTAGGCGGATGGTAACAGGAGACAAGGGACGCGATGTTTTTACCCAGCTTCGGGCCCTCTCGATGGAGGTAAAACCCTACTCCTGCTTGATTAATATTGATGATATGGGTAGTACAAGAGTAGATCTACCACGAGATCAGAGAGGCTAAACCCTAGAAGCTAGCCTATGGTATGATTGTTGTTCGTCCTACGGACTAAAACCCTCCGGTTTATATAGGCACCGAAGAGGGTTAGGGTTACATAGAGTCGGTTACAATGGTAGGAGATCTACATATCCGTATCGCCAAGCCTGCCTTCCACGCCAAGGAAAGTCCCCTCCGGACGCGGGACGAAGTATTCAATCTTGTATCTTCATAGTCCAGGAGTCCGGCCAAAGGTCATAGTCCGGCTATCCGGACACCCCTAATCCGGGACTCCCTCAGTAGCCCCCGAACCAGGCTTCAATGACGACGAGTCCGACGCGTAGGTTGCCTTCGGCATTGCAAGGCGGGTTCTTCTCCAAATCCTGTGTACCTGTTTAATAGTGTCCCGCCTCTCGTAAATATCGCGCTCCTTGGCTTCCACGCCCAACAATGGCCATGTTCCACGTGTTGAACGAATGCGAAAAGCCAGGGTATTTTTACATTTACCCCCCTAGCTGCGCAAATGAGCTGCCTATATAAGAGACGAGGATCTAGATCCGAATCACACCATCTTCCCTTCGAGCTTTCATCGGAGCGCATCGATGTAAATCCATTCCATCATGGACAGTCGATGCGGCTCCTCCTCTCGCCCTCCCAGTCGTCAGCCTGGAGATTGGGAGAGATGCTCCGTCCCGCACAGCGAGCTAGTGACGCTCCAAACCAAGGGATTTCTTCCCCCAGCCTTCATGGTTCCGGTTCGAGCCGGACTCGCCCCCTATACGGGCGGAAAACAAGCGGAGAGCGTCCCCAGTCCCTCCCAAGGAGAGCGGGTATGCCTTGTCCCTTATTTGATAAGAGGGCTCAGATTTCCAATTCATCCGTTTCTCCGGGGGATCCTGGAGTTCTATGGCCTCCTGTTGTACAACCTTACGCCTGCCTCCATTCTGCATATTGCGGGCTTCGTGGCCCTTTGCGAGCTGTTTTTGGGCATCGAGGCTCATTTCACGCTATGGAAGAGGTTGTTCTGCCTCGTACCCCATTCTCTGGAGGGGTCAATATATCAAGTGGGCGGAACCGAACTATGGCGCATCGCCGGGACCGGATATCTATCCGGAACCCCGAATAAGGCGTCCGAAGACTGGCCTTCGGAATGGTTTTATATAGAAGATGTCCCCCTGCCGGACCCTGTTCGGATCGGCCTCCCGGAGTTTAGTAATGCTCCTTTGAAGAAACGCCTAAGCTGGCATCCACGGAGCCCTCAGAGGGAAAATGACAGGGGTGTCCTTTACCTAATGAGCCGAATAAGGTTGTTGGCTCATTCCGGACTGACCATTATCGGGGTCATGGCCACATTCACTATGTAGGGGGTGCAGCCGCTCCAGTATAGAGGCCACCCCATGTGGGATTTCAACGGGGAGGATGATGCCACCCGCCATGGCCGTAAGGGGCCGGGATCAGTCGCCGATGTGATGAAGACCTTGTCCGCGTTGTACAAGGGAGAAGAGGAGGAATTTCTTCACGTCAATCCACAAGACGGATTTTCTATGAACAATCCTCCAAGCTGGGTAAGCGGACATTTCTTTTTGCCCATCCGATCCATATTCCCATAGTCAAGTATCTCATTTTGTGATTTCGACGCAGGAACTGCGCCAGGCCGTAAAGGATATAAACAGCCTGCCTCCACAACCCGAAGATCCGGAACGGTTCCTCGATCCGGCCACCCAAGAGGATCCGGACATATCGGTGGAGCTGATCGATGGGGTATTTCACCAACTGAGCATTGATAATGCCCTGGTTGCCATTACGGCGGATTACCCCGGAATACTTCCAGCCTCACAGGTAACTGAGACCGAAGCCCCAATACTTTGAGAATGATTCATCCGTGCTTATTTTTTATCACCGTATACCAACGGTGTTTGCAGGGGGAGCCCTTGAGGCGGAAGGCCGAGCCTGCAGCGGCTAGCCAACAAGGGGCAGCACGGCCCAGCAGGCTAAAAAGAACTTTGGTCCGGATTGAAACGCCGGTGCAACGGTATGGCGTGTCACCTTATTCCCAGGTTTTATTCCGGAAGGCATACTAACGCTCGTGCCCTCTTCAGGAAAAAGAGCGCTCGCCGGACTATATCCGGAGAGGTTGCCAATCGAGCCTCCGCCAGCCAGGCTCCAAAGCCAGGCCCAGAAGCGGAGGCGAACACGAGGCGTGCGTCGGATGCTCCTCCGACAGAGGATGCCGACAGATTGTCCGCCACCAACTCCGAGGTGGAGAGTGCCATGAATCACAGGCGCCGCCGGACAATTCTTCGTGACACATGTTTCTCCCAAGAGGCATTGAACGCCTTCAATTCGGGAGATGCGCACCTCCGTGCCGCTCAAGATGGTCTAGCCAGAGCCACGGAGCAGTATGTAAAAGACATGCGAGTGAGGAAATTTAACAGTTATATATGCCAGTAGCCCCCGAGACTTGAAATAGTTAGAATAACTGATTTAAGGATCATTTATTGTGCAGGATCTTACAGAAAAGAATACCCAACTGTCCCAGGAGCTTGAAGAGTGCAAAGCCCAACTTGAGGCCGCACAAGCCGCGACAGGGGAAGCCAAAGAGACCCCCTCTGGTAATATACGCTTTTAAAAGATAAGTATGTTGTGAAGTGCGGCGTGTGTATAAATCTGACAATACCATTGCAGATGGCGCCGGGGTAGATCCAGACAAGCAACAGCTCTTGCGCCGGTTAAAGGCCGGCGAGAACGTGCTTACGAGGGTGAGGCAGGAGAAAAATAATCTCCAAGATGCCAACACCCAGCTGGGTTAGGAACTAAAAGATGTTCATGCCCAGCTGTCTGACTTCGTTAAGGAGAATCGGCGGCTTCGACACGGCATTTTTAGTAAGTGCTTAAACAAACTTTGAAAAAAGAGTTCGGCGAGGAAGTCGACTAACAGAGTTATGTCTGTAGGTATGCTCACAGGCCGTCCTGTAGAGGAAATGCCCGGTTCTACGGGTGAACTTCTTCTCGAGCTCTTACAACTGCACGAACGAGTTCGGCATGTGATGAAAGGCGTCGCTCAGGCCTTGTAGCCATCTGTCTCCCTGCCCGAAGGCCTTGGGGAGCTTGCAGAGAGGTTCCAGGGAGCGCGGCGGCGCTTCCGATTATGGAAGATATCGGCCTGCCGTCAAGGCGCCAGGGAGGCCTGGGCCATGGTGAAGACACGGTACACGAAGGCTGACCCAAACCACATTGCCGAGGTCGGCTGTGGGGCCCGACGGGAAGGAGATCCCTATGAGCTTAGTGTATGGCCAGGGAGAATTGGCCGCAAAGTATTCTGATACGTCCATTTTGCATCATGCTTTTATATCAATATTTATTGCATTATGGGCTGTTATTTCACGTTATGTCACAATACTTATGGCTATTATCTCTTATTTTACAAGGTTTACATGAAGAGGGAGAATGCCGGCAGCTGGAATTCTGGGCTGGAAAAGGAGCAAATATTGAAGGCCTCTTCTGCGCAACTCCAAAAGTCCTGAAACTCCACGGAATACCTTAAAATAAATAAAGAAAAATCATCGCCATAGATGAAGGCCAGGGGGCCCACACCCTGCTCACGAGGGTTGGGGGCGCGCCCCTCCCCCTGGGCGCGCCCCCTACCTCATGGGCCCCCTGGTGGCTCTCCGACGCCCATCTTCTCCTATATGAAGTCTTTGATGAGAAAAAAATCAGAAGCAACCTTTCGGGACGAGACTCCGCCGCCACGAGGCGGAACCTTGGCGGAACCAATCTAGGGCTCCGGTAGAGCTGTGCTGCCGGGGACACTTCCCTCCGGGAGGGGGAAATCATCACCATCATCATCACCAACGCTCCTCTCATCGGGAGAGGTCAATCTCCATCAACATCTTCACCAGCACCATCTCTTGTATCCAATTCTTGTCTCCATGTCTGGGATTGGTGCTAGTAGGTTGCTAGTAGTGTTGATTACTCCTTGTAGTTGATGCTAGTTGGTTTACTTGGTGGAAGATCATATGTTCAGATCCATTATGCATATTATTACCCCTCTGATTATGAACATGAATATGCTCTGTGAGTAGTTATGTTTGTTCCTGAGGACAAGGGAGAAGTCTTGCTATTAGTAGTCATGTAAATTTGGTATTCGTTCGATATTTTGATGAGATGTATGTTGTCTATCCTCTAGTGGTGTTATGTGAACATCGACTACATAACACTTCACCATTATTTGGGCCTAGAGGAAGGCATTGGGAAGTAATAAGTAGATGATGGGTTGCTAGAGTGACAGAAGCTTGAAGCCTAGTTTTTGCGTTGCTTCGTAAGGGGCTGATTTGGATCCATATGTTTCATGCTATGGTTAGGTTTACCTTAATACTTTTGTTGTAGTTGCGGATGCTTGCAATAGAGGTTAATCATAAGTGGGATGCTTGTTCAAGTAAGAACGGCACCCAAGCACCGGTCCACCCACATATCAAATTATCAAAGTATCGAACGCGAATCATATGAGCGTGATGAAAACTAGCTTGACGATATTCCCATGTGTCCTCGGGAGCGCTTTTCCTATTATAAGAGTTTGTTCTGGCTTGACCTTTGCTACAAAAAGGATTGGTCCACCGTTCTGCACCTTATTTACTTTGGTTACTTGTTGCTCGTTACAATTTATCTTATCACAAAACTATCTGGTACCACTTATTTCAGTACTTGCAGAGAATACCTTGCTGAAAACCGCTTATCATTTCCTTCTGCTCCTCGTTAGGTTTGACACTCTTACTTATCGAAAGAACTACGATAGATCCCCTATACTTGTGGGTCATCAAGACTCTTTTCTGGCGCCGTTGCCGGGGAGTGTAGCGCCTTTGGTAGGTGGAATTTGGTAAGGAAAAATTTATATAGTGTGCTGAAATTTTCTGTCACTTGTTACTATGGAAAGTAATTCTATGAGGGGCTTGTTCGGGGTATCTTCACACCTTCCAGTAGAGCAAAGAGTTGCTCCTCAACCTACTGAACCTATTGAAAATGAAACTCCTTTTGAATTTCCTTCGGGTATCATGGAAAAACTGCTGGCTAATACTTTTACAGGAGATGGAACAAAGCATCCTGACGAGCATCTTCGCTATGTGGATGATATTTGTGGACTATTTAAGCTTGCATGTATACCCGATGATGTTGTTAAGAAGAAGGCTTTTCCTTTATCTTTGAAGGAATACGCATTGACATGGTATAGGCTATGTGAACGAGATCATGGAACTATAAAAGAGTGAAATTGGAATTTCATCAAAAGTATTACCCTATGCATCTTGTTCATCGTGATCGCAATTATATATATAATTTTTGGCCTCGCGAAGGAGAAAGCATCGCTCAAGCTTGGGGGAGGCTTAAATCAATGTTATATTCATGCACCAATCATGACCTCTCAAGAGAAACAATTCTTCAGAATTTTTATGCTCGGGTTTTTGATAACAATCGCACCATGCTCGATACTTCTTGTGCTAGCTCTTTTATGATGAATACTATTGAATTCAGATGGAATTTATTGGATAGAATTAAACGCAACTCTGAAGGTTGGGACCTCGACGAAGGTAAGGAGTCAGGTTTGACACCTAAGTTTGATTATGTTAAATCTTTTATGGATACCGATATTTTCCGTAAGTTTAGCAGTAAATATGGACTTGACTCTGAGATAGTAGCTTCTTTCTGTGAATCATTTGCTACTTATGTTGATCTCCCTAAGGAGAAGTGGTTTAAATATCATCCTCCCATAGAAGTAAAAGTAGCTGCACCTATTAAAGTTGAAGAAAATACTATCACTTATAATGATCCTATTGTTCCCACCTCTTATGTTGAGAAACCACCTTTCCCTGTTAGAGTAAAGGATCATGCTAAAGCTTCAACTGTTGTTCGTAAAAGCAATATTAGAACTTATACACCTCCTGAGCAAGTCAAAGTAGAACCTAATATTGCTATTGTTAAAGATCTCTTGTTTGATAATATTGATGGGCATGTTATTCAATTCTGTGGTGAAATTGCTAGAATTCCTAAACCTTGTGCTAAAGATAAACATAGACCTGTGGTAGGCGTGCCTGTTATTTCTGTTAAAATAGGAGATCATTTTTATCATGGCTTATGTGATAAGGGTGCTAGTGCTAGCGTTATACCTATTACCTTGTATGAAGAAATTAAGCATGAAATTGCACCCGCTGAGATAGAAGATATTGATGTTACAATTAAACTTGCCAATAGAGATACTATTTCACCAGTGGGGATTGTTAGAGATGTTGAAGTCTTGTGCGGGAAAACTAAATATCCCGCTGATTTTCTTGTTCTTGGTTCTCCACAAGATAGCTTTTGTCCCATTATATTTGGTAGACCCTTCTTGAATACTGTTAATGCTAAGATAGACTGTGAAAAGAATGTTGTTACTATTGGCTTGGATGATATGGTTCATGAGTTTAATTTCTGTAAATTTAGTAAACAACATCGTGAGGAAGAATTGCCTAGTAAGGATGAAATTATTGGTCTTGCTTATATTGCCGTACCTCCTAGTGATCCTTTAGAACACTATTTGCTAGACCATGAAAATGATATGTTTATGAATGAAAGAAGGGAAATAGATGAAGTATTCTTTAAACAAGAACCTATTCTGAAACACAATTTGCCTGTTGAAGTCCTAGGGGATCCTCCTCCACCCAAGGGTGATCCCGTGTTTGAGCTTAAACCATTACCTGATAATCTTAAGTATGCTTATCTTGATGAAAAGAAAATATATCCTGTTATTATTAGTGCTAACCTATCAGAGCATGAAGAAGAAAGATTAATGAAAACTCTGAAGAAGCATCGTTCCGCTATTGGATATACTCTGGATGATCTTAAGGGCATCAGTCCCACTCTATGTCAACATAAAATAAATTTGGAAGCTGATGCCAAACCAGTTTGTGATCCTCAACAACGTTTTAATCCTAAAATGAAAGAAGTGGTAAGGAAAGAAATACTCAAGCTTCTGGAGGCAGGTATAATTTATCCCGTTGCTGATAGTCAGTGGGTAAGTCATGTCCATTGTGTCCCTAAGAAGGGAGGTATTAATGTTGTCCCTAATGATAAAGATGAATTGATCCCACAAAGAATTATCATAGGTTATAGGATGGTAATTGATTTCTGCAAATTTAATAAAGCTACTAAGAAAGATCATTACCCCTTACCTTTTATTGATCAAATTCTAGAGAGATTATGCAAACATACACATTATTGCTTTCTAGATGGTTATTCTGGTTTCTCTCAAATACCTGTGTCGGCTAAAGATCAATCAAAGACTACTTTTACATGCCCTTTTGGTACTTTTTCTTATAGACGTATGCCTTTTGGTTTATGTAATGCACCCGCTACCTTTCAAAGATGCATGATGGCTATATTCTCTGACTTCTGTGAAAAGATTTGTGAGGTTTTCATGGACGACTTTTCCGTCTATGGTTCCTCTTTTGACGATTGCTTGAGCAATCTTGATCGAGTTTTGCAAAGATGTGAAGAAACTAATCTTGTCTTGAATTGGGAAAAGTGCCACTTTATGGTTAATGAAGGTATTGTCTTGGGGCACAAAGTTTCTGAAAGAGGTATTGAAGTTGATAAAGCCAAGGTTGATGCTATTGAAAAGATGCCATGTCCCAAGGACATCAAAGGTATAAGAAGTTTCCATGGTCACGCCGGATTTTATAGGAGGTTCATTAAGGACTTCTCAAAAAAAATCGGCCTCTGACTAATTTGTTACAAAAAGATGTACCATTTGTCTTTGATGATGATTGTGTATAAGCATTTGAAATACTTAAGAAAGCGTTAGTCTCTGCACCTATTGTTCAGCCACCTGATTGGAATATACCCTTTGAAATTATGTGTGATGCTAGTGATTATGCTGTAGGTGCTGTTCTAGGGAAAAGAGTTGATAAGAAATTAAATGTTATCCATTATGCTAGTAAGACTCTAGACAATGATCAAAGAAATTATGCTACTACCGAAAAGGAACTTTTAGCAGTTGTATTTGCTTGTGATAAATTCAGACCCTATATTGTTGATTCTAAAGTAACTATTCACACTGATCATGCTGCTATTAAATATCTTATGGAAAAGAAAGATGCTAAACCTAGAGTTATTAGATGGGTTCTCTTGCTGCAAGAATTTGATTTGCATATTGTTGATAGAAAAGGAGCTGAGAACCCCGTTGCAGACAACTTATCTAGGTTAGAGAATGTTCTTGATGACCCACTACCTAATGATGATAGCTTTTCTGATGAACAATTAAATGTCGTAAGCACTTCTCGTCGCACTCCATGGTATGCTGATTATGCTAATTATATTGTTGCTAAATTTATACCACCTAGCTTCACATACCAACAAAAGAAAAAGTTATTTTACGATTTGCGACATTACTTTTGGGATGACCCACATCTTTATAAAGAAGGAGTAGACGGTGTTATTAGACGTTGTGTACCTGAGCATGAACAGGAACAGATCCTACACAAGTGTCACTCTGAAGCTTATGGAGGAGACCATGCTGGAGATAGAACTGCACATAAGGTATTGCAATCCGGTTTTTATTGGCCTAGTCTCTTCAAGGATACCTGTAAGTTTGTCTTATCTTGTGATGAATGTCAAAGAATTGGTAATATTAGTAGACGTCAAGAAATGCCTATGAATTATTCACTTGTTATTGAACCATTTGATGTTTGGGGCTTTGATTATATGGGACCTTTTCCTGCCTCCAATGGATACACTCATATTTTAGTTGTTGTTGATTACGTTACTAAGTGGGTAGAAGCTATTCCAACTAGTAGTGCTGATCATAACACTTCTATTAAAATGCTTAAGGAAGTTATTTTTCCGAGGTTTGGAGTCCCTAGATATTTAATGACTGATGGTGGTTCACACTTTATTCATGGTGCTTTCCGTAAAATGCTTGCTAAATATGACGTTAATCATAGAATTGCATCTCCATATCACCCGCAGTCTAGTGGTCAAGTAGAATTGAGAAATAGAGAGCTTAAATTAATTTTGCAAAAGACTGTTAATAGGTCTAGAAAGAATTGGTCCAAGAAACTTGATGATGCATTATGGGCATATAGAACTGCATATAAGAATCCTATGGGTATGTCTCCGTATAAAATGGTTTATGGAAAAGCATGTCACTTCCCTCTCGAACAAGAACATAAGGCATATTGGGCTATTAAAGAGCTCAACTATGGTTTCAAACTTGCCGGTGAGAAGAGGTTATTTGATATTAGCTCACTTGATGAATGGAGAACCCAAGCCTATGAAAATGCCAAGTTATTGAAAGAAAAAGTTAAAAGATGGCATGACAATAGGATACAAAAGCGTGAGTTTAATGTAGGTGATTATGTATTACTATACAACTCTCGTTTAAGATTTTTTGCAGGAAAACTTCCCTCTAAATGGGAACGTCCCTACGTTATCGAGGAGGTC
Source organism: Aegilops longissima (assembly GCA_021605205.1). NCBI lineage: Eukaryota > Viridiplantae > Streptophyta > Magnoliopsida > Poales > Poaceae > Aegilops > Aegilops longissima. The sequence goes on from CM038682.1 coordinate 26,448,871, forward strand.
TATCGTTCCGGTGCCATAAAAATCATCAACTTCGCAGGCACAAATCCGAAGGTGGTAAACGGTCAAAGGATCAGACACTATATCTAAGGTAATCCTATAAATGTTGAAACTAATATTATTGAAACCGTAACCCCGGAGGAATACATAAGGGAAACTTTCCAGAACGTTCCAGACTTCGAAAAGGAATAGGTATGTGTTACTGTATGTAAACCGACTCCAAAACAAATTCTAAGGCAATATTTCTCAGTTTTGGAATATTTAGAAAAATAGAAAAATAAGTAGCAGTCCGGGGAGGACACGAGGCCTCCATGAGGGTGGAGGGCGCGCCCTACCCCCCTGGGCGCGCCCCCCTACCTCGTGAGCACCTCGTGTGCCCTCTGGACTCCATTTTCTTGCACGGTACGTATTTTGGTCAGTAAAAATTCATTATATATTCTCCTGAAGGTTTTGGCAACCATATCACGCAAATATCCTCTGTTTTCGTTTCGAGCTGCTTCCGTTGCAGATTTGAGGATTCCGGAGACTCGATCATCCTTCTATGAGGGTGAGCCTATGCCATGGAAGGTGGACGACAAGCTTGCATCATCAACAACACCTCCACCGCCAACCACAAAGAAGGAGACATAATCACATGGGTATGGGCACTCCCCTTGGCAACTGCCAAGCTTGGGGGAGGTGCCCCGGTATCGTATCACCATCAAAACTCCTATCTTTACCGTTTTTCTTAGTACGATCCTATTAGTAGTATCTTGATATAGTAGAATAAAGTCATGGCATGATCTAGTTTTGAAGTTTTGCTTTATGATCCCTCTATGCAGTCGAGTCCGTGAGCTATCTTATATTTACTAATTTGATGCATCATACAAGCTTCCATATTATTCCACATCAATAAAAATATATTAACCGTCTGATCTATGTAATTGATCTATCTTAGCCCCATGATAAACGTTAATTTTATAGGAAAAATAAAAGACCAAACATGGTCCAAGCTACACGTAAACCTGACCAAACCAAGCCCCGTAAAAAAAAACCTGACCCAACCAAGCTAGACGTAAAGCTGACCCAACCATGTTAATCCCTACAACATGCGGCACCAAAGAAAACCTCCATGTTAATCCCTGTCCTGCTTTAGAGTCCTAGAGGCTTACGTTTAGTACTCAATAGAAATTCACTACGTAAAAAAGTGCTGAATTAACATTACGTATGTAACCCTTCCTTCCTGCTCACGTACATACCAAAGCTCCTAAAATTCATTAGGTAAAAAAGACTTTCAATTATCATCCGGTACGCAAACGTTCCTGCTCACGTACATGCCCAAGCGCCAGTATTTGGTCAAGACCTTCTCCCATGGACGAAGCCAGCATCATGCCTTCAGCTTCATCCGGCTACAAACTTCTCCTCTGGTTTCTCGCTCATAGATACAATTTAATCTGATGGCCACGTTTTCGCATCTAAATTTGCTTTCCCATTATCTCGCATACGACCTGTCTTAAAATTTCGTACTGTTAATGAAGTCGTGGGCTGACGATAGCCACGACGCCCATAGCCAAGACGTGTACGCAGGGTTTAGAACTGCATAAGTCTACTTGTGCGGCAGCAGTCAGCACCCGATTAATCTCATGAAAGCTGCAACTTCTGATTTGGTGCATGCATCCGTAGACCTGAATACAACGGATGCATGAGCATGGCTGTACAAGCTCCAAAGAGATGTGAACATACATATTGTCTCTGCCTATAGAAGTTTGATTGTTCCCCACTCATATTAAAATTGGTATGTTACTTTCTTTCTCTATTTCCAAATTCTTCATCTGCATTAAGTTGGATTTGCTTCTAAATTCCTTATAATGATTTGTTGGAAATGGTTCGGTATAGTTCCAGCATGAATGTGTGTGTATCTGACAAATTTGCTTCGCAACAACTAGAATTTGCACCAAGTGATTTACAGAAATAATTAATATCAAAATATATATATTCGTACATATTTTTCATCTAAGAGAACTATCAAAGCAGCATCTTTTTTCCATTTAAAAACATCATGGATTTTTGGATGAGATGGTAATATATTTTGTTTTTATTTCTTTGAAATACATCAAGATTGACGCTCTGCCAATTCTTTAGTGTTGTTCTAATTGTTTATAGATACAATTCAATCTGATCACCACCTTTTCGCATCTAAGTTTGCTTTCCCATTATCCCGCATACGACCTGTCTTGAAATTCCGTACTGCTAATGAAGTCGTGGGCTGACGATAGCCACGACGCCCATAGCCAAGACGTGTACGCAGGGTTTAGAACTGCATACGTCTACTTGTGCGGCAGCAGTCAGCACCCGATTTATCTCATGAAAGCTGCAACTTCTGATTTGGTGGATGCATCCGTAGACCTGAATACAACGGATGCATGAGCATGGCCATACAAGCTCCAAAGAGATGTGAACATACATTTTGTCTCTGCCTATAGAAGTTTGATTGTTCCCCACTCATACTAAAATTCGTATGTTATTTTCTTTCTATATTTCCAAATTTTCCATCTGCATTAAGTTGGATTTGCTTCTAAATTCCTTATAGTGATTTGTTGGAAATGGTCCGGTATAGTTCCAGCATGAATGTGTGTATATCTGACAAATTTGCTTCACAACAACTAGAATTTGCACCAAGTGATTTACAGAAATAATTAATATCAAAATATATATTTTCGTACATATTTTTCATCTAAGAGAACTATCAAAGCGGCATCTTTTTTCCATTTAAAAACATCATGGATTTTTGGATGAGATGGTAATATATTTTGTTTTTATTTCTTTGAAATACATCAAGATTGACGCGCTGCCAATTCTTTAGTGTTGTTCTAATTGTCTAAGAAATAACAATATCATATGACCATATTGTATTCCTATTTTCATTCTTTAGATGTGATATCAACCTTTGAGGAGATCCCATGGTGTACTTGCACAAATTTCTACACCATCAACATATTTTTGCATCGAGGTACTTTGTATTTATGACGTGCATAATATTGTGTAATGTATGTTTTTAACTGAGATGTCTTAACCTAATAAATCATATGTTCCTAACATTGGTCATACTAATGATATACTCACCCGCAATTTCTTTTAAATAATGATGAATACAACTTCTTTGGATATTAGTTTTAAGATTCCCTGGTAAAACCGATTAAGTTTTGAACTAAAATGATTGGTGGTATGAGGGGGGTTTGCATAGCACAAATATAGTCTCCACGGTACACTCCGTAGGATAAAACAAAACAACAAACTTAGCTAATTTGAAACTAATCCCCTGGATTCTGTAGCACTCACATGATTTCTAATATGTTTAGACTTATATAATATAATTATTTCAAGAACCATTATTTTTAACTGGAACTTCTTACGCAAGTACCATTAGTATGCAATTCTTCAATCGGTGCCATAACCTCTCAGTCAACATATTGATTGAAGAAGTCAAAACTAAGTTATATGGTGTAAATTCGTAATGACTACTAGCCCGTGCTGATGCACGGGTTGTCGACTAGTATATAATAAAGATTAGTGTTGAGTCAAGGGCTTGATTACTTTGCCATGATCTTGAGTGAATAAAAGAAAAGAATAAAAAGAAACAAAGAGTTCATATTGGTCTTATTGAAAGTAATGACTTCACATAGAAAGAGTATGATGATTAAAAGTTGTTGGGAGTTGGCAAATATAGTTTTGGTCATTGTTGCAATTAATAGGAAGTAATAAGGGGAGAGAGGTTTCACATATAGATATATTATCATTGACATCTTTTATGATTGGGAACACTCATTAAAATATGACATGCTAAAGAGTTGATGTTGGACAAGGAAGACAACGAAATGAGTTATGTTTTCGTATATCTGAGACAAAGTATATTGTCATGGATCTCCTAACATGATGAGCTTGCCTTTCCCCCTCATGCTTGCCAAATTCTCAGCACCAAGTAGAGATACTACTTGTGCTTCCAAATACCCCTAAACCAGTTTAGCCATGAGAGTCCACCATATCTACCTATGGATTGAGTAAGATCCTTCAAGTAAGTTGTCATCGGTGCAAGCAATAAAAGTTGCTCTTTAAATATGCATGACTTATTAGTGAAGAGAAATAAGCTTTGTACGAACTTGTTGTGGATGCAATAAAAGCGACAGACTGCATAATAAAGGTTCACATACAAGGGGCAACATAAAGTGACGTCATTTTGCAGTAAGATTTTGTGCATCCGACCATAAAAAAGCATGGCAACCTCTGCTTCCCTCTGCGAAGGGCCTATTTTTTATTATTATCCTCTACCTTATGCAAGAGTCACGGTGATCTTCACCTTTCCCTTTTTATTTTTATCCTTTGGCAAGCTCAGCATGTTGGAAAGGACATGATATATATATATATATATATATATATATATATATATATATATATATATATATATATCTAATTGGATGTAGGGGAGCATGAATTATTATTGTTGACATTACCCTTGAGGTAAAAGGTTGTGGGGCAAAACTACAAGCCCCTATCTTTCTGTGTGTCCGGTTAAAACTCTGTAACCACAAGTATTGCGTGAGTGTTAGCAATTATGAAGGACTAAGTGATAGTTGAGTATGTGGACTTGCTTTTAAGCTCTGACATAGACTCTTTCCGATGTTATGATAAATTGCAATTGCTTCAATGACTGAGGGTATAATTTGTTGATGCTCAATAAGGTTTATGATTCATACTTTGGCTTTGTGAAAAGATCATTACTTGAACATAAGTAATCATATGACAAAATTTATATATGTTGATGTTATGAGAATAATCATGATGCCTTCATGTACGTATTTTATTTTTATCGACGCCTCTACCTCTAAACATGAGGACATATTTATTATTATCGGCTTTTCGCTTGAGGACAAGCGAGGTCTAAGCTTGGGGGAGTTGATACGTCCATTTTGCATCATGATTTTATATCAATATTTATTGCATTATGGGATGTTGTTTCACGTTATGTCACAATACTTATGGCTTTTCTCTCTTATTTTACAAGGTTTACATGAAGAGGGAGAATGCCGGCAGCTGGAATTCTGGGCTGGAAAAGGAGCAAATATTGAAGGCCTATTCTGCACAGCTCCAAAAGTCCTGAAACTCCACGGAATATCTTAAAATAAATAAAGAAAAATCGTCGCCGAAGATGAAGGCTAGGGGGCCCACACCCTGCTCTACGAGTTCCGAGTTAACGTGAAGATTGCTTTCGATGACCCGAGAAGTCATCGTCGGCGCGGCGACCGAACAGGCGGTCATAAGAAAACCGCCTAGCTGGTGAGTTTGGCCGACAGCCAAAGCTTCTTTAGCAACAGTGCCATCTTTAAAGACGGGATGAGGCATCCTTCCTGAGGGCGACGACACAGAGGAACTCTCAATGAAAGCACCAATGTCGGTGTCAAAACCGGCGGATCTCGGGTAGGGGGTCCCGAACTGTGCGTCTAGGCGGATGGTAACAGGAGGCAAGGGACACGATGTTTTTACCCAGGTTCGGGCCCTCTCGATGGAGGTAAAACCCTACTCCTGCTTGATTAATATTGATGATATGGGTAGTACAAGAGTAGATCTACCACGAGATCAGAGAGGCTAAACCCTAGAAGCTAGCCAATGGTATGATTGTTGTTCGTCCTACGGACTAAAACCCTCCGGTTTATATAGGCACCGAAGAGGTTAGGGTTACTGAGTCGGTTACAATGGTAGGAGATCTACGTATCCGATCGCCAAGCTTGCCTTCCACGCCAAGGAAAGTCCCATCCGGACACGGGACGAAGTCTTCAATCTTGTATCTTCATAGTCCAGGAGTCCGGCCAAAGGTCATAGTCCGGCTATCCGGACACCCCCTAATCCGGGACTCCCTCAACTGTAAAAGTAGCAGATAGCAGGTGGCTTAAAAATAAATGACAGGAGACATATGATAGCTCTACAACATTGCATGGCAAACAAAATTAGATTCTACTCCGCATGATTTTGTAATATATAAGCACAGGAAATGCAGGTACTCCTCCAGCACACCACCACATGTGGTCATATCTAAGATACCAGTCGACTGAAAATAAATAGGTCAGTCGATTTTTTTAATGAACCGTCTGATCTATAAGGAACGGGAAGATGGCCTTCGTCTACCTCCCGCCAGTCACTGTTGACGATCTTTCACGAACCGCCAGCGACCACCGGCCCAGACCCGTGCCTCCGCCGCCCGCCCTCCCATCGACCTCACACCACCGCCGTGCTTGGCAGCGCCCCCAAGCCATCCCTTTAATCCCGGCCGACCTCCAGATCGGGCGCTAGTAGCTCTTGGCAGCGCCCCCAAGCCATCCCTTTAGTTTTGGTTTTTTTCGGTTTAGGCTAATTAACGAACGTTCGTTCGTTAGTTCGTTTAAACGAACCGTTCGTCGTTTTTCTTTTTCTCGGATATAATCCGCGATTTTTCTGATCGCGATTCCAGATCCGATTTTTGTTTTAGTATAACATTTCGCTCGTTTATCGGAATCAGGCGATTCAAGCGCCTGGAGTTTCGTCTCGAAACCCTCTTTCCGAATAATCTACTTAAACAAGTTTTTGCTTCCGCAAAATTTGAATTAGATCCAGATTAGTAAAACGGAGCTGTTTTCTTCCGCCGTTTGACTTTCGTTGCTTCGTTTGATTTGATTCTTTTTGCAAACCGGAGTTATTAAGTTGAAATATCTGGTTAGATTTGTTTGATTTTTACGTATGCATTAGATGAGTACTTATTGTATGCTTGTTTAGAATACCCGGAGTGCGCCGCCTGTTACTTCGAGTCTCTAGGTTTCGCGGATCATCAGCAAGGCAAGTAACACTTTGATCATACCTCTTCTCATACCCAGTTTTATGCATTAGATCCATCCTCAAACACTTTCATGATTAGGATCTAATTAAATTGTGGGATGGGAAGTAGTTGAGGTAGTACCTATTACCTGTTTCATTATAAACCTTTGGGAGTTACTTCTATGTTTGCTTATTATGCCATGCTATGCTAGTAGACGTGGATTGGGTGAGTGTATCCATGACAGATGTGATATTGTTATTTAATGTTTTATTTAAGGTGGCAACTTAAACACACATCTGGGTGGATTGAGGCACCTGGTTTCTATCAAGACTTGCCTGTATTTCTTCGGACCGCCACCCAGGCTCAAAGGGATCATGAGATTATTCAAACTAGAATCTTCCGTGTGCAGCCACAAGCCATTATGGGCTCTGGCATAGTTGACTAAGTTGTGCGAACTCTTACGGGTAGACTAGCAGATGTAGGGGAAAGTAGGTGTACCGGTCTACCCACAAGTTAGGTGCCAGTGCTTCTGAAAGACTATGTCTCGGTCATCCGTTTCTCAAACACCATGTAGTGCGAGAAATCAAACGGAGGCGATCGAGTCTTGTGGGGAAAAGTGCGCAAACCTCTGCAGAGTGTATAAACTAATCATGGTTAGCCGTGTCCCCGGTTATGGACATCTTGAGTATCTAGTACTTGGAAATCATGTGAATCTCATCATGTTACTTCTAAATTAATATTGTTGGGTTTGTTAATGAGTACTTTTCAATTGGGATTGAGAATGCTGTCAACCATTCTCAATGTTTCACAACCACCATGATAGTTAAATAAATTTATTCCTTTGCAGTAGGGAAAAATTGGCTTTATGCAAAACTATAACCATAGAGCTTTCCACCAGCCATATATGCATGTAGTATAGGCTTATCATTCCATTATTCTCTATGTGTTACATTGCCAGCATATTCCATGTGCTGACCCGTTTTCGGGCTGCAACGTTTCATGTTGCAGACTTTTCAGACGACGAGTAAGGTGCATAGGTCGTGGTTCTATACTCAGTGATGCCGTTGGAGTTGATGGACTCGCTTATTCTTCCAAGCCTTCCGCTGTTATCGTATTAGATGGCCTTAAGCCATATTTATTTTATTAAGTTCTCTCTTGAGACATTCGATTGTAATAAGTGTGTGATTGCTACTCTGTTATAAATCCTTCGAGTACTGTGTGGTGTCAGCATTACTGATCCAGGGATGACACTGAGCACAGAGATCAGACTGTTTGAGGTCTGGTCGCTACAAAGATGGTATCAGAGCACATGCTGACTGTAGGACACGACCATTAAGCTAAAGCCCTAGATCACTACTCTCTCTTCTCATTTATAACTCCTCATCTTTTCTACTCTTTTAGGATGACGGAAGCAAGGATCAAGTTCACCCAGCCGGATGAAGATACACCCTTTGGACGACACCTGAAGGAAGTCACTAAGTACCTGAACATCGGATTACCAAGCTTCACTGGGTCCTACAATTCCACTTTACCTGAAGAAGAGCGTTGGAAGATTTAATCTCAAGTTCCCGGAAGGACGTTTGCGCCAATCACGGAGCCCATAGAGTGTGTTTTCAATGTACCAACTTGGACCTGGGAAAGAGCATGGCAGCTCACATAACCATGGGACGCATAGGAGAAGTTTACAAAGAAGACCTCAAGGATACTATCTACCAGATTTGCGGGCGCCGAGATGAACAATGGGAGATAGTTGGCACTAAGAAGGATCGGTCCATTGCAGCTTTCATCCAGGAGTTAAATCAGCACATTCGACGCCAGGAAAACCAGATGTGCGCAAACATGATGGAGTTGAAGACAGCAAAAGCCAAGATTATCGAACTAGAAGGAGAACTGAAGGCCACTCACAAGGACTACATGGAGGAGATTGTAGCTCTAGTGGGACAAAACGGCGATCTTAAGGAGAAGATTGAAGAACTCATGGGAAATTCAGCACCCGGGGGAGAAGATGAAGATAGCACCTGTCCAGAGAACTACATCATCATCGACGACACCGATTCCGATCCTAGTGATGATGATTACAAAGATGAAGCTGGAGCAGATATCATGGAATCTTCATCGGAGCAGTTTTTCTAGTTGACCACCATAACAGTAGTAGATTACCCCCATGTCATATTAGTTTTAGTTTCAGCACTTTGTAACGATAGATAGACCGTTGTATGCCCTGGTTTGCATTGATTGGAGTGATATTGTGTGATTTGTCTCATGTGCATATGGGTAGTGTTTCTCTCTAGACCTCATTCTATTCTAAATTCTCGTCTTTTCTTAAACCCTCACACTAATAGAAAAAGGGTCAAACGTGAAGCACATTAGTGCCGGTTTGTATTAGAGCCGACACAAATGTATACATTAGTGCCGGTTCCAACGGCTAGCCTTTAGCACCGGTTCGTGGCTAACCTTTAGCACCGGTTCGTGCCACGAACCGGTATTAATGAGGGTGGTGGCAGGATGTTGTCGATCTGGGCCCCTCCGGCATTTTAGTACCGGTTCGTGCCACGAACCGGTACTATAGGTCCTCCTGCATATAAACCCTTCGTCCAGCTCACTCTGTTCTTCCCCCTTTCCCCTCTCCTCTCCTCTCTGTTCTTCCTCTTCTCCCCTCGAGCTCATCACACATTTTGCCTAAAATTTGTCAAGATTTGAAGGCCCCCATCCATTCAAGTGATCACAAAGGTTAGCAACTTTGTCCTTTCATCTCGCATTGCTAGATTAGCTCTTGCATTGGTTTATATAGTTATTAATTTGTGAGCTTAGTAATTTGGAAGGAAATATATATATGTGCTAGTATTTGATTTATATGCAATTTGAGGTCAAAATAACACTTAGTTTGCATATGTAGGTGTGGTTTACTTAGTGCCTTCTAAATCTCTGTCGTAACCACCGTCGATCGCCCGCACCGTCCCGTCGCCGGCACCACCTTGTGGTGAGCCTCTTGTTCATGAAATTTTATATAAAAATTGATGTTTGTGTGATTTGGATATATAGTTACTCGTATAATAATTATCTTACCCATACGTTGTTTGTTATACATAGTGCCATGGTTTTGATATCCGTCCCCGTCGGCCCTCGTCTTTGTTATGATTCGGATGTGGTATATTCTCTTTTAAAACTATTTGTTGCATTTCGTGTTTATGACAAATTATGCCCATCAAGTTGACGTAGATATTTTTATCTAGGAGGTAGTGAACCGGAAATTCCAACCGACCCTATTGTCGAGAGGTTAAATTTAGTTGAAAGAGAAAACGAGTACTTGAAAGAAAAATTGAAAAGAATTGAGGGGGAGAAGATGGAATTGGAGTTGCATGTTGCCGATGTAAATCGATGATCACAAGATCAAGATGGAGAAAATGCACTTGAAGATTAGAAAGATTAGAAAATATGCCATCGATAGTGAGGCCTGGTATCATTATGCTGTTGGATCAATTGTTACCTTAGTTGCGATCTTGATCGCATTTGTTGTTGCATTTAAATGCTTTAGCTAGAGAGTTATTTGTTTGTTGCATTTAAGTGTTGTATGAACTTTATGTATGAACTTGTATTAATTTGGTCTATTCGGTGTTGTGTAATGAAGATGAGCCGCAATGGATGTACGATGACCGATGCTCTCCCCAGTTCGTTGAGGGCGTGCATACTTTTCTGCTATGGCTGAGGCAAACAAGCGGGCGGATGGTTTTATGCCTTGTCCATGTGCTGGCTGTAAGAATGGTCGCAATTACTACTACGTCAAGAACCATTCACGTCCACTGTTTGAGTCGGTTTCATGCCCCACTATAATGTTTGGATCAAGCACGGAGAAAGAGGGGTTATGATGGAAGAAAATGAAGAAGAAGAGGACGAAGACAGCTATCCGGCCATGGGTTCCCTGAATACGATGATACAACAATGGGGAAGAAGCTGAGCGGTAATGCGGGAAGAAGCTGGGCGGCAATGCGGGAAGAAGCTGAAGAAGAGGCATCGATGAGCCCGTTGATGATCTAGGTCGGGCCATTGCCGATGCAAAGAGAAACTGCGCAAGTGATTTGGAGAAGAAGAAGTTGCAGCGCATGTTAGAGGATCACAAAAATTGTTGTACCAATTGCGAGGTGAAAAGAAAAGCTGGGCACCACACTGGAATTGCTGCAATGGAAGGCAGAGAATGGTGTATCGACAAGGGATTTGGAAAGTTCTTGGTAATGATAAAGGATATGCTTCCAAAGGACAACGAATTGCCCGAGAGTACGTACAAAGCAAAGAAGGCTGTCTGCCCTCTAGGGTTAGAGGTGCAGAAGATACATGCATGCCCTAATGATTGCATCCTCTACCGCGGTGAGTACGAGGATTTGAACGCTTGCCCGGTATGTGGTGCATTGCGCTATAAGATCAGCCGCGATGAGCATGGTCATGTCGAGGGCGAGCGCCCCAGGAAGAAGATTCCTACCAAGGTGATGTGGTATTCTCCTATAATACCACGGTTGAAATGTTTGTTCCAAAACAAAGAGCATGCCAAGGCGATGCGATGGCACAGAGAAGACCGTAAGAAAGACGGAAAGTTGAGAGTACCAGCTGACGGGTCGCAGTGGAGAAAAATCGAAAGAAAGTATGGGAAGGAGTTTGCAGATGACGCAAGGAGCGTATGGTTTGGTCTAAGCGCAGATGGCATTAATCCTTTTGGGGAGCAGAGCAGCAACCATAGCACCTGGCCTGTGACTCTATGTTTGTATAACCTTCCTCCTTGGTTGTGCATGAAGCGGAAGTTCATTATGATGCCAGTGCTCATCCAAGGCCCTAAGCAACCCGGCAACGACATTGATGTGTACCTAAGGCCATTAGTTGAAGAACTCTTACAACTGTGGAATGGAACAGGTGTACGTGCGTGGGATGAGCACATGGGGGAAGAATTTGACCTAAAGGCGTTGCTGTTCGTGACCATCAATGATTGGCCTGCTCTCAGTAACCTTTCAGGACAGACAAACAAGGGATACCGCGGATGCACGCACTGTTTGGATGATACCGACAGTATATATTTGAATAGTTGTATGAAGAATGTGTACCAGGACATCGTCGATTTCTTCCGAGCAGGCATCCGTGAAGAAAGAAAGGAAAGCATTTCAAAGGTGAGGCGGATCACGGACGAAGCCTCGCCACCGTCATGGTGCTGATGTACATGATATGGTCAAGGATTTGAAGGAGATATTTGGAAAGGGTCCTGGCGGACAACCTGTTCCAAAGGACGCTGACGGACGCGCACCCATGTGGAAGAAGAAATCTATATTTTGGGACCTGCCATATTGGAAAGACCTAGAGGTCCGCTCCGCAATCGACGTGATGCACGTGACGAAGAATCTTTGCATGACCCTGCTTGGCTTCTTGGGCGTGTATGGGAAGACAAAAGATACACCTGAGGCACGGGAGGACCAGCAACGTATGCACGGAGAAGACGGCATATATCAGGGTCATGCAAGCTATGCTCTTACCAAAGAAGAGAAGGAAATCTTCTTTGAATGCCTGCTCAGTATTAATTTACCGTCTGGCTTCTCGTCGAATATAAAGGGAATAATAAACATTGCAGAGAAAAGTTCCAGAACCTAAAGTCTCATGACTGCCACGTGATTATGACGCAAGCGCTTCCGGTTGCATTGAGGGGGCTTCTACCGGAAAACGTTCGATTAGCCATTGTGAAGCTATGTGCATTTCTCAATGCAATCTCTCAGAAGGTAATCACTCCAGAAATCATACCAAGGTTACAGAATGATTTGGTGCAATGTCTTGTCAGTTTCGAGTTGGTGTTCCCACCATCCTTCTTCAACATCATGACGCACATCCTAGTTCACCTATGCGAAGAGATTAACGTTTTGGGTCCTGTATTTCTACACAATATGTTCCCTTTGAGAGGTTCATGGGAGTCTTAAAGAAATATGTTCATAACTGTGCTAGGCCGAAGGAAGCATCTCCAAGGGCCATCAAAATGAGGAGGTCATTGAGTTTTGTATTGACTTTATTCTGACCTTAAGCCGATTGGTGTTCTGAATCGCATGCATAAGGGCAGACTGGATGGAAAAGGCACGCCAGAGGGGAACAAATAATATGTATGGACGGACATTCTCTCACTGAAGCACACTACACAGTTCTACAGAATTCGCCTTGGTGGCTCCGTATATGGATGAACACAAGAATTTGCTACGCTCCAAACACCGGAGCGTCTCGATGACCGGATTACACGTGAACAAACCAGGAGTTTCGCCAGCTGGTTGCAGACACGTACCATGCATGACACCTCTATTGAAGATGACCTATACTTGCTGTCCCAGTTACCATCTTCGAATATAATGACTTTCAAAGGGTACGAGATAAATGGTAATACATTTTACACGATCGCCCAAGATAAGAAGAGCACCAACCAAAACAGTGGTGTCCGCTTTGATGCAGAAACCAAGACGGGAAAGGAAACATATTATGGTTATATACAGGACATATGGGAACTTGACTATCGACGTGGTTTAAAGGTCCCTTTGTTTTGGTGCAAATGGGTCAATATGACACGAGGCGGGGTAACGGAAGACCCGCAGTGCGGAATGACAACAGTGGATCTCAACAATCTTGCGTATGGAGATGAACCATTCGTCCTAGCCAATGATGTGGCACAGGTTTTCTATGTGAAGGACATGTCTACCAAGCCAAGAAAAAGAAAAGATAAGGAAGCGAATGCATCGTACGATGAGCCAAAGAGGCACATAGTTCTTTCTGGGAAGAGAAACATCGTGGGAGTGGATGACAAGACAGATAAGTCAGAAGATTATGAAAAGTTTGATGAAATTTCTCCATTCACAGTAAATATTGACCCGAGCATCCCATTAAATGATGAAGATTTTCCATGGTTACTGGCGCAAAGGGACACACTTGAAGAAAAAGTTTCACACCCAAAGATCTGGGATGTTATCGGCTTCACTATCATCACTTTCTTTCATGTTTCACACCCGAGGGGAATCTCTGTAATAGTTAGGGTAGTTATGTGTTTTGGCATTTGAAACGAAGAAATTTTATGTGCAAACAAATTCTTTCATGCCTTTACTGATTTTTAAAGTTAAATTATACACAAACTAGTGATTAACACTAATTTCAAATAATTCAAAATTTAAACTATTCAAATTTGAAAACTACGGGCACTAACAGAAAGTTTGTAATTTTTGTACCTAAAGAAAAATATTCACAAAGAAACTCTAAATACACAAAAAATAACACAAAAATAAATAAAGCAAAAAAAGCCGCCTACTAGGCGTGAGCGGCCTACATACGACTAGAAACCCAACCTGTTGTTGGGCAGGATGCAGGCCATAAAGGCCAAGTGGGCCACAGGCAGCAAAGAACACGAGGCCCAGAGGGCCTGCTTTGGAGAGGAGCTCGAGAGAGCGACCGCATGGGGTTTATAAACCAGTGCGGTGCGCCCCTCGGCTAGCGAGTGGGACTAAACTTGCGCACCGCACCATCGCCCAGCGCACCCCTTTAGTACCGGTCGTGGCACAAACCGGTACTAAAGGGGGCCTTTAGTACCGGTTTGTGCCACCACCCGGTACTAAAGGGGTCGCTTCGCTGCTTGGGCTGGCCAAAACAGACCTTTAGTACGGTTGGTGGCTCCAACCGGTACTAAAGGTGCCTTCTATATATACAACACTTGAAAAATTTCATTCTCCTCTGTTTCTTCCTCTGTTTCCCCATTGAACCGCCGCCCGATCAATCGACGTCGTCACCGACCCGTCGCCGTCGCCGCCCGTCCCGTCGCCGCCCCCGTCGCCGCCGCCGCCCGTCCCGTCGCCGTTACCGCCCCGTCCCGTCGCCGACCTCGTCTCCGTCGCCGCCCGGGCCCATCCCGTCGCGCCGTCCCGTCGTCGCCGCCCAGCGTCACGCCCGACCCGTCGCTGCCCCCGGCCGTCGCCTCGCCGTCGCCGTCGCCCCGCTGTGAGCTCTCCCCCTCTAACCCCTCTCCCTCGCCCCGGCGGCCACCATGGGCGCCGCCCTCCCGAGCCCATACACACTCACAAGCATGATGAACACACACACATACACGATATATGTATGAATGCATGTATATATTAGTATATACGTATTTTGTATGTTTAATTAGTTTAGATTTTTTAGATTATTGTTTTTTCACTAGTATATATGTATGAATGCATGTTAGATGGATATAATTAGTGTTTAATTAGTATGGAATTTTTTTATATAATGTTGTTTTTCTGTTTTTAACGGATGTATAGAAATTGTTTTTCTGTTTTAGTGTTAGATGCTTAATTAGTATGAAATAGTATATAGATTTTTGAAATAGTAGAAATGTTAGAAATTTTAGTTATCAAAATCCAATCATTAAAAAATATTATTTTTGCGGGCATATAGCTAGTATTTGTTCTCGACGATGCCCGCCCGCATCCTCGCCGTCGACCCGTCATGACGACGTCCAGCCGCCCATGTCCGGGACTTGATGAGGAACCGGCCCGGGTCCCGTCGTCGACCCTGATCTCGTTTGGTGGCGTTCGTGGGCCAGTCTCGGTCTTGGAGGACCCGGCCCCGCCGGAGGAGGTACGTCGCCGTGTCACGGAGGAGGACGAGCACGCCCATCGCTACATGGTTGCGTTAGAGGGCGGCAGGTTCTCCAATACTGGCAGTATCTTGAGGATCTCACATCAGCTATGATCCTGTGAGGTTCCTTCTCTTTGGGTGTCCACCGCCATGACGCAGGAACCACGAGTGTCCTAGATTCTTCCGTAGTATTCAATCTTTAATTAGCTAGCCGATGATGTACTATTCAATATTATATATTATTTGAGGCGATGTATTCGAGATTGTATCTATTATTCTAGACAAAGTATTGAGATTATATCTATTATTCGAGACGATGTAATTTGAATACTAAATTGTTTTATATTTCTTTTGAATTAGTTAAATAAAAGCTATGGCAGACAATACCCGCGAGAGAGGAGAACAGACCATGTTCGATATGATACGCAGCCGATGATAATCGAATGAAGAAGATTATGACGGCTCGAATTTCTAAACAACACCGGAGAGGGTGATATGATATTCGATCGCGACGACCGAATTGATGAAGTCATGAACTACGATTATGACGATGACGAAGAACATGTTGATCCTGAAACAACAAAGACCGGCGAGGTATATATATTTATACAAGCAGGTTTCTGGTGATCATCACATGTTTTAAATGACTTGAAGATATGTTAACGAATCGATGTTTGTTCTTTCAGCCATCCGGATCGAGCAAATCTTCAGGCAAAAGGACGAAACGAGGCCCGAACAAAAAGTTGAAGGAGGGCGTAAAGTACAATATCGAGGCAGTCAGACCTAATGGTGAATCATTAGCGCCTAAGAAGATTGCGGACAAGTTCATTCGTCAGTGCGGAGTTCTTGTGAAGGACCAACTCCCGATCTCCCTTCAAGAATGGAGAGAGCCAGCAAAAGACAAGGGACAAAAAGGCAAAGAGGACGCTGCTCCACGTCCAGATGTTACTTTTGTCGACAAGAATCAAAATGATCTGCTTTGGGATACTCTCATGGAACATTTCACCCTACCAGATCATTTCACAGAAGCAGATGTGCAGAAAGTCAAGGACGCTGCTCTTAGGAAGATGGCGGTTGCATTCAAGAACCACAAGAATCGTGAATGGGACAAGTACATCAAGGGAAGAAGGAAGACTCCAGTATTCGAGGGAACACTAGAGAACCAACATGCTCATTGGGACGATTTCGTGAAATTCAAGGATTCAGAATTAGCTAAGGAACGGTCGAGAATAAACAAGAATAATGCCGAAAAAAAGGATAAGTTCCATAAGCTGGGGCCAGGTGGCTATGCGGTGGCAATGTCTAAGTGGGATAAGTCTGAGGAAGAGATGGAGGATGCAGGTGTCACTCCGGATACTAAGAGCTGGCCCCCCAGGTGCAGGACTTGGTTCTATGCGTGTGGGGAGGAGTTGGACCCGAAGACAGGCAAAGTTTCGACGAAGGCATGTCTGAACGGAGCCGACGATGTGATACTTGTTGCAATAGAAGAGGCATGATCGGGGGTGTTCCAGCCCAACAGAGAGAACGACGAGCTTACGCGTGCCCTGGGAAATCCTGAACACCCGGGAAGAACACGAGGCAAGGGCGCTATTCCGTGGTATGAGGGGTTTTCAGACTGGAACAACGACTACAGAACCCGTGCGAGAAAGAAGATTGCGGAGGAGAAGAAGAGGAAGATGGAGGAGGAGCAGAGGAAGCGGGACTATGAACGCCTTCAAGGCCTAGAAGCAAGTCAAGTGGAATTGGCAGTCAAATTCCAGCGGCAGCAGGAGCAGATCGACTCACTTAGCCAGCAAAGGGGGTCTCAGCAGCTGCAGTAGCTTGCAGATGATCCAGCATTGGATAGCACCGCCCCATCCATGCAGAGAAGCAGCGTGGGTTCTACCCCGGACGATGCAATGCTGGGTAGATACCCTGTGGATGACATCACGGAGAACACTAGCTGCGAGCTACACGTCAAAATGAAGAACATATCCATGAAGGTGGCGGACGGAGAAGCTTTTCCATTACCCCAAAGCAACCTACCATTGCATCCCGATTCAGAGGGCTATGCTCGTGTCATGGTTGACGAGGTGGTGCAGCCATATTCGGGCTAGAACTTGACATTCACGGAGGTGAGGACGACCGCTTTCTCGGAGACGCCAACCATCGTATCATCCTATGGAAAAGGATTGCATCATCTTCAAGGCCACCGACACGCGTCATCGACTCCTCGTCAAGTCCGCCACCGAGTCAGCAGTCTCCCGCTCCTGCAAGTCCACCAAGTCCGCAAAGTGTCGTGCCACCTCCTCCAAGTCCAGCAAAGTGTCAGCCACTCCTCCTCCAAGTCCAGCAAAGTGTCAGCCACTCCTCCTCCTCCAAGTCCGCCACAGCGTCGACGCCCTCCTCCTCCAAGTCCGCACAACCTCAGGCCCTCCTCCTCCAAGTCCTACACATCTTCAGCGGCCGCTCCTCCTCGTCCAACTCAGCCCGTCGGCCGGGCGTCTCCGCCGCCAAGCAATCGCAGAAGAGACACCCGCAGCTATGGTGCGTGAGCGGCACGAGTCGAGGTAGTATAGGAAGTACAAGGAGGCAAGCGATATAAATATGGTCCAAGCCTCACGCCTCTTCCGCAGAGGTCTTATGACATGTCCGAGGAGGAAATCGCAGCCATATCAAGTCCGAGGTGGAAGCCCATTTTGCACCGAAACCGCCACCGCCGCCAAGGGAGAAAGTGCACGAGGAAACGATTGACCACTTCATTCGTGATGGCTCAACCACCAGCTCCCAAGCCTGTTGA
Source organism: Aegilops longissima (assembly GCA_021605205.1). Taxonomy (NCBI): domain Eukaryota; kingdom Viridiplantae; phylum Streptophyta; class Magnoliopsida; order Poales; family Poaceae; genus Aegilops; species Aegilops longissima. The sequence continues at coordinate 26,467,074 of CM038682.1, forward strand.
CACAGACTATGAGCGCCACATCGGAAGTTAAATCAAGCACGCCTACGTAAGGAGGCGAGCTCTGGATCGAGCAAACAAGAAGCAGCTGTCAAAAATGCGGAAAACCATTCCCACTGGGAGAACAGCGGCGCAATTGATCCCTTGCTTGTTGTGCCAACAACACTGACAATCTGTACCAATATTATTGTGGGCAAACAGTTTACGTTCCTGAGGTGAGCAATGTGGTAATAACGGAGGACCATATAATGCAGGCTGAAGTTCTCAAAATCACTTTTGGACAACTCCTCGAGATCAAGCCCATGCCTGTGCTTTGAGAGGATGAAATAAAATGGAAATATGTCCAGGGCCAACCTTTGGTCCATCCAGACAAGGTCAAGAACCTCCCAACGAGAATGTATGAATTGCATCAATGGTACATGAACATTACCAAGATTTCCGATCGATTGTCCCTCATGGTGAATGTCAAGGAGGAGCATTACTTCCATGAGAAAGCTGTGTCCGTTGAGTATTCTGAACTGTTTCAGTTATACAATCAAGACGCACTCGACAAATCTATCGTCAGTTGCTATTGTCTGTAAGTGATTTCTTTCTATAATTTAAGTCTCAAGCTAGCTATACTGATCCTTTTGATCAATCATTACCTGTATTTATCCTCACTATATTCTTTTCTTTGGTATTATATGCAGGATGAAGATATATGAAATGAGAAAAGGTGCACGCTTTGGCATCGGGTTCATTGACCCAAACACCATTAATGAATACACATAGAAAATAAATGCACATCATCAAAAGGCCGTAGAGCACAACATGCTAGAGTTCTTGAAGCGCCTCAAATACAATGAAGATATACCACTTCCTTACAACTTCCAGTGAGTCACACTGTCTTGTACTACAAATTCTCTGTTTTTGCCTACTAGCTAGCTACATGTTTTTGCTTTACATATGCCCGCTTAATTAAGACATGCAAACGTGTGTGCATGCAGATAACACTGGGTCTTGTGTATCATTAAAGTTGACGCCGGAACAGTTGAAATACTGGACTGACTACTCACAGAAAAAACTGACTATAACATCTTGTTTGGGATAGTCAACAGGTAATTTCAATCATTATTAACTATATATCTCGGCCTATTTAGTTCGTCAATTTTCATGATATGAACTATTTAATAACCCCTTTATTCATTTTCTTTGTCGGCGGGCAGGGCTTGGGCAAGGTTCATCAGCGTGACCCGGAGAATGGAAACAAAAGCTTAAATGGTTTCACCCAAGGTAAGTAATTATAGTACTAGCTAGCTAGCTAGCTGCCATCTCTTTAATTATCAAGCTTGATTAATTATTATATGATCAAATTCCATTCTCGTAAAGGCCCCAAGCAGCGAGGGTCTGATCTGTGTGCATTCTGCGTTTGCGAGAACATTCGCATGATGGCGTCCAAAGGAGCAGATCTCAAAGACAGGAATGGGTACGCTTGTCAAAACACTATTCACAATTTTACACCATTATGGATATATAGTCACACAACTAATACACATGCATATTGATCTCCTTCTTAACAGTTCACAGAGGTGCGGAGAAGCTCCTAGAAACGGAGCGCAGAGAAGCACTTCAAGAGGAAATAGCGGATTTTTGCTCGACCAGGTCATAAATCCAAGGAGAATACTATTACCGCCATCACGCCCCCATCGTGTTCAAGGCACCAATTAGGCTAATGCCACTAGCTCAAGGCAACATGCATATGTAGGAGAAATTGTATATAGCTATACATGTGTGTATGTGTGAATTAATTAATATGATGGTTTGTGAGACACGATGATATATATATATATATATATATATGCATGATTGGTTCTATTAGAAATTTATATATATATATATATATATAAATATATATATATATATATATATATATATATATATATATATATATATATATATATATATATATATATATATATGCATAACGTGTACAATGTGTAGTATCGTAAAATACCAGCAAACGAAAAAGAATTAAATTGATAACACAAATTTAATTGAAAAATAAAAAATAAAACAAAAACCCACAAACATTTAGTACCAGTTGGTGTTACCAACCGGTACTACAGGGCTCCCGGCCCCCGGAGCTGGCTCGTGCCACGTGGTTGGCCTTTAGCACCGGTTCGTGTTGAATCGGTACTAAAGGGGGGGGGGCTTTAGTGACCACACTTTAGTGCCGGTTGTGAAACCGGCACTAAAGGGCCTTACGAACCGGTGCTATTGCCCGGTTCTGCACTAGTGTCAGATGCCTCTGAGACGCGACCCCGATTTGTCTTCCCGCCAGAGATCACTCAGTTGATTCAGCAGCAGAATGCCTTGATTCAAACATTGGTACAGAACCAGGCAACAACAACAACAACAAACCACCGCCACCACTACCTATTGACCATTTGACCCGTTTCTTAAGGCTGAATCCGCCGGTGTTTTCCAATAGCAGTGAGCCGATTGTTGCAGATGATTGGCTCCGTAAGATAGGGAGGGAGTTGACCACTGCAGGATGTACATATGGAGAAAGGGTGAAATTTTCCGCACATCAGCTTGAAGGACCCGCAGCAGCATGGTGGGAGAATTTTACAGCCACTTACCCTGTAGACACTGTCACATGGGATCAGTTTCAGCAAGCTTTCCGTACTGCCCATGTTTCAGCAGGAGCTATGGCCATGAAGAAGCGTGAGTTTCGCAACTTGCGCCAAGGAGGACGGACAGTTGGCCAGTATGTAGATGATTTCAGTAAGCTAGCATGTTATGCCCCAGATGACGTTGCTACGGATGCAGCTAAGCAGGAGAAGTTTCTAGAAGGACTGAATGATGAGCTGAGTATGCAGTTGATGGTAGCCACCTTCAATAACTACCAGGAGTTAGTAGATCATGCTCTCATGATTGAAGGGAAGCAGCAGCATATTGATAATCGCAAGAGGAAGTATGGACAGGGGAAGAATAACTCTGGAGCTCAGCAGAAACTTCGCTTTACCCTGAAGCCAGGAGGACAATTTCAGAATACCCACGGAGGAGGTAGCTCGCACAACCATAATGGCACCAAGAACGGAAACGGGAATGGAGGAAGCAATGAACAAAACCGCACCAACCCGTCAACACCATCCAAGGTAGACCTGAGCCATATCACTTGCTCTAAGTGCCGCAAGTCTGGGCATTATGCAAACGATTGTCCAGAAGGCCAGAATGGAAATGGCAATGGAAGCTCAGGAAAGAAGCCAAATCCTTTCAACAAAGGACAAGTGAACCACGTTACCGTGGAGGAGGTTGAAGCTCAGCCGGATGCAGAATAGGTAAGTTTTGGTTGCCATTTCTGCAGTTGTTCTTTTTGATACTGGTGCATCGCATTCATTCATATCAAGGGGATTTGCGGATAAGTTTAGCCTGCCTACTAGAACTCTTAAGACACCCATGCTAGTAAGCTCACCGGGAGTGGAGTATATGGCCAGTCAAGGATGTTTTCAAGTGCCATTAAGTATAGGGAGGCATGTTTTCCCAACGGATTTAATTATATTGGAATCCCAAGGTTTGGATGTAATTCTTGGTATGGATTGGTTGTCGATGTATTGAGGAAACATCGATTGCGCCAGTAAGACAATTTTTCTTACAACCCCAGAAGGAAGGAGAATCAAGTATGTATAACGGCATGAGCCGAGGAGAGCACATGTAAATTCCTTATCAGGAGTTGTGCAGGAGGAAGTACCAGTGGTAAGGGATTTTCCGGACGTGTTTCCGGAAGAGTTGCCAGGCATGCCACCGGATAGAGACATTGAGTTTCTGATTGAACTACTGCCAGGCACTGGGCCGATATCTAAGAGACCATATAGGATGCCAGCCCAAGATTTGGAGGAAATTAAGAAGCAGATTAAGGAGTTACTGGATAAAGGTTTTATTCGCCCGAAGTTCTTCGCCTTTGGGGATCACCAGATTTAGTGGAGAAGAAGGATGGATCATTAAGAATGGTTGTTGATTATCGAGGATTAAATGAAGTGACCATTAAGAACAAGTACCCACTGCCGATGATCAATGACTTGTTTGACCAGTTGCAAGGAGCTAAGGTGTTTTCCAAGATCGATTTGCGATCAAGGTACCACCAGTTGAAGATTCGAGAGCAGGATATACCTAAGACGGCTTTTACCAAAAGGTACGGGCTGTATGATTACACCGTTATGTCATTTGGTCTGACTAATGCACCTGCCTATTTTATGAACATGATGAACAAAGTGTTTATGGAGTTTTTGGATAAGTTCGTCGTGGTGTTCATTGATGATATTTTGGTTTACTCGAAGAATGAAGAGGAACATAAGGAGCATTAGCGTTTGGTACTCGAGAAGCTCAGAGAACACCAGTTATATGCCAAGTTCAGCAAGTGTGAGTATTGGTTGAAGGAAGTTGGATTTCTTGGACATGTTATATCCGGAGAAGGTATAGCAGTAGACCCCACTAAAGTTGTCACTGTAACAAACTGGGAAGCGCCAACAACAGTTGCAGAGATCCGGAGTTTCCTTGGACTAGCAGGATACTACCGGAGATTCATTGAGAATTTCTCAAGGATTGCAAAGCCGATGACAGAATTATTGAAGATGTATACCAAGTTCATTTAGACCGAGGAGTGTGAAGCTAGTTTCCAAGAGTTGAAGAAACGTTTGGTTACCTCACCAGTATTAATTCTGTCAGATCAGACCAAGGATTATGAGGTGTATTGCGATGCTTCACACAGATGACTTGGAGCAGTGCTTATGCAGGAGGGAAGAGTTGTTTCGTATGCTTCACGACAGCTTAAGCCTCCTGAGATAAATTATGCTACACATGATTTGGAGTTAGCAGCCTTAGTGCATGCGTTGAAAACATGGAGACATTTCCTCATTGGAAATCATTGTGAGGTGTATACGGATCACAAGATTTTGAAGTACATCTTCACGCAGAAGGAGCTAAATCTCAAACAGAGGAGATGGTTGGAGCTTATCAAAGATTGTGATATGAGATTGCATTACCACCCCGGAAAGGCTAACGTTGTCGCAGACGCGTTGAGCCGTAAGAGTCACGTCAACACATTAATGCCGGGAGAAATACCAAAGGAGTTAGCCGAGGATCTTCGAGAGCTATGTTTGGAAATAGTTCCGAGAGGCTATGTAGCAGCATTGGAGATTCAGTCAACTTTGATGGACAAGATCAGGGCAGCTCAGAAGACTGACAAAGAGATTGCCTCCATAAAGGAGAAAATGAGCGAAGGAAAGGCTAAGGGATTTCATGAGGATGAGCACGATACCTTATGGTTTGAAGACCGTGTTTATGTGCCCAATGACCCGGAGATCAGGAAGTTGATTTTACAAGAGGCACATGATTCACCATATTCGATTCACCTTGGAAATACCAAGATGTATTTGGATTTGAAGAATACTTTCTGGTGGACCGGAATGAAGAAGGATATTGCAGAGTATGTAGCAGTTTTTGATGTATGTCAGAGGGTGAAGGCAGAACATCAGAAGCCAGCAGGATTGTTACAGCCATTGCCTATACCCGAATGGAAGTGGGATAAACTAGGTATGGATTTCATCACGGGATTGCCCAGGACTCGTTCAGGCTATGACTCGATTTGGGTTGTAGTCGACCGTTTGATGAAGGTAGCCCATTTCATTCCAGTAAAGACTACCTACAGCAGTGCCAAATTGGCTAAGATATACATGACGAGGATTGTATGCTTGCATGGAGTTCCGAGGAGTATCGACGATAGAGGAACCCAATTCACCTCAAAATTCGGAAGCGGTTGCACGAAACTTTGGGAACCAGTGGAGTTTAGCACAGCTTTTCATCCACGCATGATGGACAAACCAAGAGAGTCAACCAGATTTTGGAGGATATGCTTAGAGCTTGTGCTTTGGATTATGGATCAAGTTGGGATGACAACTTGTCAGATGCGGAGTTTTCTTATAACAACAGTTACCAAACCAGATCAAGATGGCACCTTCAAGCCTTGTACGGAAGGAGGTGCAGGACCCCGTTGTTGTGGGATGAAGTTGGAGACCGCCAGTTGTTTGGACCAGATTTGATTAAGGAGTCTGAACAGAAAGTAAAGTTGATTCGCGATAGGCTCAAGGTAGCCCAGTCAAGACAGAAAATTTATGCGGATTCAAAACGCAAGGAGACAGAATACGAAGTCAGAAACAGAGTTTATCTTCGAGTATCGCCGCTTCGAGGAGTTAAGCGTTTTGGAGTTAAAGGAAAGTTAGCACCCCGATTTGTAGGACCTTATCGAGTTTTGGAACGCATGGGAAAAGTTGCGTACAAGTTGGAACTACCCGAAGGATTGTCAGGAGTCAATGATGTGTTTCATGTTTCTCTGTTGAAGAAGTGTCACGCAGAGATGGCCGATATACCCCTGAGAGATACTATGCCACTAGAGGCGATTCAGTTGAATGATGATTTGACCTATGAGGAGAAACCAATTAAGATTTTGGAGTATGCCAGCAGAGTCACCCGCAGCAAGGTCATTAAGTTTTGCAAGGTTCAGTGGAGCCACCACACAGAGGATGAAGCCACCTGGGAGCGAGAGGAAGATTTGCTTAAGGACCACCCTCACCTATTTTCTAGCCAACCCGAATTTCGAGGGCGAGATTCATCTTAAGGGGGTAGGTTTGTAACATCCCAAATTTTCAATTTGGAATGTTATACATAGAGCATCATTGCATATCATATTTTTCCTTGCATTTTTGCTCGATCCTAAAAGTTCTACAGAACTCAAGGACCCACGGAGAGAGTTGGGGATTTTCGTTTTTTCATATTTGAATTTTCTCACATTTTGAAATAGGATCATTTGATTTTAATTATTTTACCTTCAATTATTTCTACTACCAAAATATGAGAGAGGGAATAAAATGACTTTCCCAAAATAAAGAAGTAATGAAGATTAAATAATAAAATCAAATAAGATTTTATTTTGGAGTTTTTCGCCTTTTTATTTGAATTTTGGAAAAATGCGTGTTTTTCAAAATTGCATTTAGGCCCCAAATAAATGTTCATTAAATCCGGCTTGATTTTAGAAGCCGGGGAAAATTTATTTCGGGATTTTTGGAGTCCGTTTAGTACTTTTTTTTTCATACAGAATTATTTAAAAAACGAATCGCCTTACCGGGCCGTGCCAGCGGGACTCGCCTGGGCGCTTTTATAATATGCTGACCGCCTGGTGCCCCAGCCCACCCCGCGCCCGGCCCGCCCCGACCGAACCCTAGCCGCCGCGCCTGCGCGCTGCCCGCCGCCGAGCCACCCGCCGCCTGCGTTTTAGTGCTTTTTTTTTATAAAAACCGAGCGGTTTTATTTCGGTTTTTTTTATTTTCGATTTTCTTAGTTTCGTTTTTTTTCAGTTTAGGCTAATTAACAAACGTTTGTTCGTTAGTTCGTTTAAACGAACCGTTCATCGTTTTTCTTTTTCTCGGATTTAATCCGTGATTTTTCTGATCGCGATTCCAGATCCGATTTTCGTTTTAGTATAAATTTTCGCTCGTTTATCGGAATCAGGCAATCCAAGCGCCTGGAGTTTCGTCTCGAAACCCTCTTTCCGAATAATCTACTTAAACAAGTTTTTGCTTCCGTAAAATTTGCCTTAGATCCAGATTAGTAAAACGGAGCTGTTTTCTTCCGCCGTTTGAATTTCGTTGCTTCGTTTGATTTGATTCTTTATGCAAACCGGAGTTATTAAGTTGAACTATCTGGTTAGATCTGTTTGATTTTTACCTATGCATTAGATGAGTACTTATTGTATGCTTGTTTGTTTGTCTGCGATAGAATACCCGAGTCGCGCTTTGTTACTTCGAGTCTCTAGGTTTCGCGGATCATCAGCAAGGCAAGTAACACTTTGATCATACCTCTTCTCATACCAAGTTTTATGCATTAGATCCATCCTCAAGCACTTTCATGATTATGATCTAATTAAATTGTGGGATGGGAAGTAGTTGAGGTAGTACCTATTACCTTTTTCATTATAAACCTTTGGGAGTTACTTCTACGTTTGCTTATTATGCCATGCTATGCTAGTAGACGTGGATTGGGTGAGTGTATCCATGACAGATGTGAGATTTTTATTTAATAGTTTATTTAAGGTGACAACTTAAACACACATCTGGGTGGATTGAGGCACCTGGTTTCTATCAGGACTTGCCTGTATTTCTTCGGACCGCCACCCAGGCTCAAAGGCATCATGAGATTATTCAAACTAGAAACTTCCATGTGCAGCCACAAGCCATTATGGGCTCTGGCATAGTTGACTAAGTTGTGCGAACTCTTACGGGTAGACTAGCAGATGTAGGGGAAAGTAGGTGTACCGGTCTACCCACAAGTAAGGTGCTAGTGCTTCTGAAAGACTATGTCTCGGTCATCCGTTTCTCAAACACCATGTAGTGCGAGAAATCAAACGGAGACGATCGAGTCTTGTGGGGAAAAGTGCGCAAACCTCTGCAGAGTGTATAAACTAATCATGGTTAGCCGTGTCCCTGGTTATGGACATTTTGAGTATCTAGTACTTGGAAATCATGTGAATCTCATCATGTTACTTCTAAATTAATATTGTTGGGTTTGTTAATGAGTACTTTTCAATTGGGATTGAGAATGCTGCCAACCATTCTCAATGTTTCACAACCACCATCATAGTTAAATAAATTTATTCCTTTGCAGTAGGGAAAAATTGGCTTTATGCAAAACTGTAACCATAGAGCTTTCCACCAGCCATATATGCATGTAGTATAGGCTTATCATTCCATTATTCTCTATGTGTTACATTGCCAGCATATTCCATTTGCTGACCCGTTTTTGGGCTGCAACGTTTCATGTTGCGTACTTTTCGATTTATTTAGTACGGTGCGAGGTCGTGGTTCGTACTCGGTGATGCCGTTGGAGTTGATAGACTCACTTACTCTTCCAAGCCTTCCGCTGTTATCGTATTAGATGGCCTTAAGCCATATTTATTTTATTAAGTTCTCTCTTGAGACATTCGATTGTAATAAGTGTGTGATTGCTACTCTGTTATAAATCCTTCGAGTCTTGTGTGGTGTCAAGATTACTAATCCAGGATGACATCGAGCACGTAGATCGACTGCTTGTGGTCCGAGTCGCTACAAAGATGGTATCGAGCACACACTGACTATAGGACACGACCATTAAGCTAAAGCCCTAGATCACTACTCTCTCTTCTCATTTCTAACTCCTCATCTTTTCTACTCTTTTAGGATGACGGAAGCAAGGATCAAGTTCACCCAGCCGGATGAAGATACACACTTTGGACGACACCTGAAGGAAGTCACTAAGTACCTGAACATCGGATTACCAAGCTTCACCGGGACCTACAATTCCACTTTACCTGAAGAAGAGCGTTGGAAGATTCAAGCTCAAGTTCCCGGAAGGACCTTTGCGCCAATCACGGAGCCCATAGTGTGTGTTTTCAATGCACCAACTTGGAGCCTGGGAAAGAGCATGGCAGCTCACATAACCATGGGACGCATTGGAGAAGTTTACAAAGAAGACCTCAAGGATACTATCTACCAGATTTGCGGGCGCCGAGATGAACAATGGGAGATAGTTGGCACTAAGAAGGATCGGTCCATTGCAGCTTTCATCCAGGAGTTAAATCAGCACATTCGACGCTAGGAAAACCAGATGTGCGCAGACATGATTGAGTTGAAGACAGCAAAAGCCAAGATTATCGAACTAGAAGGAGAACTGAAGGCCACTCGCAAGGACTACATGGAGGAGATTGTAGCTCTAGTGGGACAAAACGGCGATCTTAAGGAGAAGATTGAAGAACTCATGGGAAATTCAGCACCCGGGGGAGAAGATGAAGATGGCACCTGTCCAGAGAACTACATCATCATCGAAGACACCGATTCCGATCCTAGTGATGATGATTACGAAGATGAAGCTGGAGCAGATATCATGGAATCTTCATCGGAGCAGTTTTTCTAGTTGACCACCATAACAGTAGTAGATTACCCCCATGTCATATTAGTTTTAGTTTCAGCACTTTGCAACGATAGATAGACCGCCCTTGTTTGCATTGATTGGAGTGATATTGTGTGATTTGTCTCATGTGCATATGGGTAGTGTTTCTCTCTAGACCTCATTCTATTCTAAATTCTCGTATTTTCTTAAACCCTCAGATGCCTCCGAGAAACGACCCCGATTTGTCTTCCCGCCAGAGATCACTCAGTTGATTCAGCAGCAGAATGCCTTGATTCAAACATTGGTACAGAACCAAGGCAACAACAACAACAACAACAACCCACCGCCGCCACCACCTGTTGACCATTTGACCCGTTTCTTAAGGCTGGATCCGCCGGTGTTTTCCAATAGCACCGAGCCGATTGTTGCAGATGATTGGCTTCGTAAGATAGGGAGGGAGTTGACCACTTCAGGATGTACAGATGGAGAAAGGGTGAAATTTGCCGCACATCAGCTTGAAGGACCCGCAGCAGCATGGTGGGAGAATTTTACAGCCACTTACCCTGTAGACACTGTCACATGGGATCAGTTTCAGCAAGCTTTCCGTACTGCCCATGTTTCGGCAGGAGCTATGGCCATGAAGAAGCGTGAGTTTCGCAACTTGCGCCAAGGAGGACGGACAGTTGGCCAGTATGTAGATGATTTCAGTAAGCTAGCACGTTATGCCCCAGATGACGTTGCTACGGACGCAGCTAAGCAGGAGAAGTTTCTAGAAGGACTGAATGATGAGCTGAGCATGCAGTTGATGGTAGCCACCTTCAATAACTACCAGGAGTTAGTAGATCGTGCTCTCATGATTGAAGGGAAGCAGCAGCAGATTGACAATCGCAAGAGGAAGTATGGACAGGGGAAGAATAACTCTGGAGCTCAGCAGAAACTTCGCTTTACCCCGAAGCCAGGAGGACAATTTCAGCATACCCATGGAGGAGGTAGCTCGCACAACCATAATGGCACCAAGAATGGAAACGGGAATGGAGGAAGCAATGGACAAAACCGCACCAACCCGTCAACACCATCCAAGGTAGACCTGAGCCATATCACTTGCTCTAAGTGCCGCATGTCTGGGCATTATGCAAACGATTGTCTAGAAGGCCAGAATGGAAATGGCAATGGAAGCTCAGGAAAGAAGCCGAATCCTTTCAACAAAGGACAAGTGAACCATATTACCGTGGAGGAGGTTGAAGCTCAGCCAGATGCAGTAATAGGTAAGTTTTTGGTTAAGTCATTTACTACAGTTGTTCTTTTTGATACTGGTGCATCGCATTCATTCATATCAAGGGGATTTGCGGATAAGTTTAGCCTGCCTACTAGAACTCTTAAGACACCCATGCTAGTAAGCTCACCGGGAGCAGAGTATATGGCCAGTCAAGGATGTTTTCAAGTGCCATTAAGTATAGGGAGGCATGTTTTCCCAACGGATTTAATTATATTGGAATCCCAAGGTTTGGATGTAATTTTTGGTATGGATTGGTTGTCGATGTATGGAGGAAACATCGATTGTGCCAGTAAGACAATTTTGCTTACCACCCCAGAAGGAAGGAGAATCAAGTATGTATCACGGCATGAGCCGAGGAGAGCACATGTAAATTCCTTATCAGGAATTGTGCAGGAAGAAGTACAAGTGGTAAGGGATTTCCCGGACGTGTTTCCGGAAGAGTTGCCAGGCATGCCACCGGATAGAGACATTGAGTTTCTGATTGAACTACTGCCAGGCACTGGCCCGATATCTAAGAGACCATATAGGATGCCAGCCCAAGATTTGGAGGAAATTAAGAAGCAGATTAAGGAGTTACTGGATAAAGATTTTATTCGCCCAAGTTCTTCGCCTTGGGGATCACCAGTACTATGCCATGCTATGCTAGTAGACGTGGATTGGGTGAGTGTATCCATGACAGATGTAAGATTGTTATTTAATGGTCTATTTAAGATGGCATCTTAAACACACATCTGGGTGGATTGAGGCATCTGGTTTCTATCAGGACTTGCATGAATTTCTTCGGACCGCCACCCAGGCTCAAAGGGACCATGAGATTATTCAAACTAGAAACTTCCGTGTGCAGCCACAAGCCATTATGGGCTCTGGCATAGTTGACTAAGTTGTGCGAACTCTTACGGGTAGACTAGCAGATGTAGGGGAAAGTAGGTGTACTGGTCTACCCACAAGTAAGGTGCTAGTGCTTCTGAAAGACTATGTCTCGGTCATCCGTTTCTCGAACACCATGTAGTGCGAGAAATCAAACAGAGGCGATCGAGTCTTGTGGGGAAAAGTGCGCAAACCTCTGCAGAGTGTATAAACTAATCATGGTTAGCCGTGTCCCCGGTTATGGACATCTTGAGTATCTAGTACTTGGAAATCATGTGAATCCCATCATGTTACTTCTAAATTAATGTTGTTGGGTTTGTTAATGAGTACTTTTTAATTGGGATTGAGAATGCTGTCAACCATTCTCAATGTTTCACAACCACAATGATAGTTAAATAAATTTATTCCTTTGTAGTAGGGAAAATTTGGCTTTATGCAAAACTGTAACCATAGAGCTTTCCACCAGCCATATATGCATGTAGTATAGGCTTATCATTCCATTATTCTCTATGTGTTACATTGCCATCATATTCCATGTGCTGACCCATTTTCGGGCTGCAACGTTTCATGTTGCAGACTTTTCAGACGATGAGTAAGGTTCATAGGTCGTGGTTCTATACTCAGTGATGCCGTTGGAGTTGATGGACTCGCTTATTCTTCCAAGCCTTCCGATGTTATCGTATTAGATGGCCTTAAGCCATATTTATTTTATTAAGTTTTCTCTTGAGACATTCGATTGTAATAAGTGTGTGATTGCTACTCTGTTATAAATCCTTTGAGTTTTGTGTGGTGTCAGCATTACTAATCCAGGGATGACATTGAGCACAGAGATCAGACTGTTTGAGGTCTGGTCGCTACACTTCTGTCCTCTATTGTTCGGCGGCCGGGGCTCTTCCTCGTCATCACTATGCAGCCCCTTGTCGTTGTTTTCGGCGCTTAGCTTGCCTGCTTGCTTGAACACCCAACAATCCCTGTTGGTGTGGTTGGCTGGTTTTTCGGGGGTGCCATGTATCTGGCACAAGCGATCGAGTATTCGGTCCATGTTGGATGGGCCCTGGGTATTTCTTTTGAATGGCTTCTTCTGCTGACCGGGTTTAGAGCCTCTGAATCCGGCATTTACTGCCGTATCTTCAGCATTATCACCCTTAATGCGGCGTTTATGCTTGTTGTGACACTACCTGCCATTGCTGTCCTTGGTATCCGAACTATCTGGGCCGTCGTGACAGTTCACTGGGCCGTCGTGTCGTCTACTCCTCCGTCGTAAGAGTAGAGCGCTCGCTTTCATAAATCTTCTAGCCCCTTTCGCCGACATGTGGGACATCAAGCTACCGGGTCCACATGCCATACCGAATACAAGCAGAGCAGCCGGGTGAAGCACCCTACCATGGCGCCGACGTAGTAATGAGCAATGAGGCGTCAAATCACAAAGCTGCACCTTTCCCGCAGTTAAGTTGGAGGGACGAAGTAATAATGCTAAAAAAAAGAAGTTGGAGGGACGAAGCAACCATCATTTCACTCGTTGCTGAATCCGCTTCTCCCTCATCTTCTTCAACTTAACCACGTGTTGCTTCTGCCGTTGTTCTGCCTCATGTGGGACGCGGATCAGCATGGTAAAGCACTGACATGTGGGACAGCATGTTAGCAAACCGCCAGAACAACGTCCTCCAAAAATAAGAAACCTCCCCCGCCAACCGCGCGGCAAAAATCACCTCCTTTTTACTAATCTTTGATCTATAATTTTTTAGATCAATATAATTGATATTTGTATAGATAGCACACAGGAGCAAAACCAAGTGGTACGGTTAAGGGCATCCACAATGTGTAGCCAAATGTGAAAATAGCTTTTGGCATCGTGGGAACCATTGTGGACGGCGTTGCCAAAGCCAAAAAGATGGAACCGAAGCTCCCTGATTGATTGATTGAAGGAATAGAAAAATGCAACATCTCTCCTCTTTCTCCCATGCTTGGACGCATGTAGGAGTAGTACAGTATAGAGCACAGAGTCTACTCCCCTGTCCCTTCTATCAAAAATCACAATGCAGTGAGGCGTCAAATCACAAAGCACGGACGAAGCAACTATCATTTCACTCTTCGCTGACTCCGCTTCTCAATCGTCTTCTTCGAGAAACCATCTCGCCGCACTAGTACTCCTAGTAGTAGTACTAGTAAAGGACTTCTGGATGCAAATAAGGCGGTTGTCTCGCTTGCAAAGCGGCACTTTGCGAACGACTTACCGTGGTCTCCTCAATGGTGTTCTCCGTCGAACGCACTTCGCCAAACCACAAAAAAAGTAAATCGACGCCACCGCAATGGGCAAGGAATTCAAGTATAGTTACTACCTCCATTTTTGTACACAAGGCCAGTATATCAAAATTACAATTTGCAAAGGGCCACTAACACTAATCGAGGCAAAATTGATGGGGTTAGCAACCAAGGACATTAATATCCCCTGCATGCATGCGGAAGTGAGAAGTTTCGTTTGCATGGTGCTGCATTAATCAAGCGATGAGGAGTGAGATGGTTAGCTCTTTGGTCTTTCGAGAAAAAAATACACATTAATTGACACGTGAAACGAGGATTTGTATCGAAGGAAAACCCCGCCTTTCTTTTTTCACACTAGTACTCCTAGTACGTACTACCTCCGTCCTGGTTTATAGGTCCCTTTTATAGTTTGTGCGAAATTTTGAATAAAGATTTAACTAACAAAATGTTAATGCATGTCAAGAAAAATTATCTCATTGGATTCGTATTTGAACATAGTTTTGAAAAATATAATGACATGCGTGAACATTTTCTTAGTTTAATCTATGGTCAAAATTTGGCACGAAATACAATGGGGACCAATAAACCCGGACAGAGGTAGTACGTACTTATCCTGTTTGGGTCTAGGCCTTGCATTGCCAAACTTCGCCACACATTTTTGCCAAGCTTGCCTAAAGTTTTCAAAATGAGAAGGAGGTACACTTGAGCACGGCTGCGCGGTCGCACCGCACCCTCACACGGTCGCTCCTGCACGCCGCGGTCGCACCGCACCCTCACACTTCGCTCATGCATGCCGCAAACCCAACCAAGGGAACGCACCCTCACTGACACGTGCTGTCGTATGTGAACAAACCAAACTCAGCCATCCTATCGCTAACACATAATTTTCGTTCATAGAGTATGTTTATCCAACCAGGAGTATCCGTACGGCCCGTGCGGTGGCGTGTTGGGGAAGAAGAAAAGGTGAGGAAGAAGGAAAGAAGGGTTAGGAGATGTAGGATATTCATCCAACCGCCTGAAATGGTAGACTCAGGCGACTTGCATAACAAATAGTATGTTTTTACACAGCAAAAGATCCATAATAATAAAAACAACAACATAAAGAAAAACTATCACTGCTCGTGGAAAAAGACAGCCTCGTCGTCTTTGGCTGCCGGCGCGAACCAGCCGTCGCTGCCGACATGTTTCTCCGCACCGTGGTTGTCCTCGGCCTCCAGCTACTTGTTCAAGCGGGGCGTGCCGGCGCTCTGCACGGACGAAAGGACAGCCCGGTTCAAGTTGAGGACGTTCGGTTCCGCCTGCAGGAGGGCCTCGATGGCAGCAGCATCCGCGCGCTCCGCGTCGAGTCGAGCCTCCGCCGCCCGGTTCAAGTCCAGGACTTCCGGTTCCGCTTGCAGGAGGGCGTCGATGAGAGCGGCATCCGCGCGCTCCGTGTCGAGTCGAGCCTCTGCCGCCCGGTTCAAGTACAGGACTTCCGGTTCCGCCCACAGGAGGGCGTCGATGAGAGCGGCATCCGCGCCCTCTGCGTCGAGTCGAGCCTCTGCCGCCCGGTTCATGTCCAGGACGTCCGCTTCCGCCTGCAGGAGGGCCTCGATGGCAGCGGCACCCACGCGCTCCGCCTCAAGTTGAGCCTCCGCCGCCCGGTTCACATCCACGGCATTCGGTTCCGCCTGCAGGAGAGCCTCGATGGCAGCGGCATGCGCACGCTCCGCGTCGAGTTAAGCCTCTGCCTCGCGGTCCTCCTTTAGTATTGCCATGTTGAACCGCTGGTCCGCCTGCACCATGGGGGACTCGGACGCCGGCAGAAGTCGACGTCCATCGTCTCATACCCATCGGGGGCCTTCTGCGCTGCGACCTCCGCAGTGAACATTGGATCGGCTTCGTCCTCCTCGTAGCTTGGCTCCAGAGAACTCGGGGATTGGCCCGCCGCAAAGCGAGCTTGGGAACGGAGGTCTGTGGCGCCGACCACCGCCGTGATTTTCGCGCGCGGCGCTCGGCGTCAAGATCTTGTAGTAAGTGATCTTGCGGTGCACCATGGCTTTCCGGTGAACTAGGGGACGCTTGATGTGGGCTAGGGGATCGAAAGGTGGGGGAATGGGCTGGAGATTTGGTGTGGTTTTAGGGCAGTGGCTGGCGTAGGCCGAGCAGCGAAGGTTCTGGTGTGAATAGTGGTTCCGGTGACGACCGGTCAATCGGTTTTGACTGTACATCGCCCTTGTCGCGTTCGCGTTGCAGCCCGGCACGCTGGACCCTCCACGTCACTCACCGAATGGAACGCGCTTCGTCTTGCATTTTCGCCGCTTGGGACCGCAGATTGAGATCAAACCGATGTCCTCCCTCCCCGCCAGCGCCATTTATTATACCACTACTCCCTCCGTTTTATGCGGAGTAAATAAAAACAGAGGGATTATACTACGGATGAGGATCCCCTGACGTGGCCGAACCCATTGAGTAACTGACGTGCGGGGCCTAAAAAGCATGGGGTCCGCCAGTAAGTGATCGAAAGGGAGGGGAAGGCAGGGATACCTACGTCAGAGGATCCACTTCCACTATACTCTGACCAAATGTTAGAGTAATAATATATGACATGCAACTTACACAAATGTTAGAGTAATAATATATGACATGCAACTTACACAAAGCATACAGGGTCTAATGCGTTTTTGGAGGCTAACTTTGACCAAATGTTAGAGTAATAATATATGACATGCAACTTACACAAAGCATATGGTCAATTTCGTGTGTGAAAGGAGTTTCCAATGATATAATTTTCACATTATACATCTCATGTACTCCCTCTGTCTAGGTGTGTAAGTCATCTTACGAAAACCAAATAATCCCAAAACACGTAGGCGCGGTGCATTAACTTCTACCTCGTTTCTTGTTTCTTGACATATGAACCAATAAGATATGAGGGTGTGCATGCTTTTAATGACCTCATACTATCAAACATGATATGCATTGGTTAGTTCATTGCATGCAATAATATTAATTAGCAAATAAACATTAATGTCTCTCGTTTTCCCCTCTTCCTTGGTCACCGTGCACAGCCTAAGATGACTTACTCATCTATGTAAAAGGAGTACTATTAATCTTTTCAATAGTCAAATTGGAAACCATCTCGAGTACAAATCTAGGAGTACGTACGAATCTAACAATATTGATTGGGCGTTGTTGAATGTTGATACCTTTTTTATCATAGTAGAGATACTTTGACTACACATAAAACTTATATGTAAGGTAGAAAGGATAGGAGGGATTATATTGTATGTTCAAAAACGAAACGAACATTGAATACCCTTTATATATGATTTGCGGATGCTATGATCACCGGTTCAAAATTTTGAATCCGCCTTAGGTATCACGTGCCCCCACTTGTTCCCTCTCGATTTCATCTCGAGGTCCAGAGATCTATTGAAAGAGGACTAGGGTGGGTACATGCTAATGATACTCGGCGGAATGTTCAAATGAGGCATGTGGGAGGATCGACTCGACTGGAGGGCGACATGATCGGTGGAGAAGAGGGTTGGAGAGGAATGCGAAATAAGCAAACGCCACATGATTACAATTGAACTGCTCAAATAAACAATAAGTTGTCTCGCTTAGCCTACATAGTGAAAGGCCTAATGTGCAACTCGGAGCACTAACGCTCGAATATGGCCGGGAAAACAGGGAAACCGACATGTGGGGCACACCCGTCGGGACGACGTAGCGCAGAGTAGTCCAATGGAGGAGCTGGCCCACGACCTCCTCGCTACCGACAACAGTTCATGTGGGTCTTTGGGGCCAACAACGGGGCGTAGCTCCAGCCACTAGTAGATAAAGGGGCTTTTGTCCCGGTTGGTAAGGCCCTTTAGTCGCCTCTCCCCTTTAGTCCCGGTTCTTCACGTGGAGCTCCACCTTTAGTCCCGGTTGTTAACACCAACCGGGACTAAAGGAAATTTTACGATTTATTTTTTGAATTTTTTTTTATTTTTTTTGAATTTTTTTTATTTTCAAATTTCTGAATTTTTTTAACCTCTAAGCTCTAATCACCACCCCTCATCACTGCTCAATTTATCCTCTAATCTCTAATCACCCCTCATCATTCCAAATCATCTAACTTCCTGAACGATCACCCATCCTCCCACTCCCCCAACCTGAGCATGCTTAACTTCCGGGTTCTATTCTCCCTCGTTTCCAAGTCTGCACTTGTTGTTTTCCTGACAATAGTAAGATGCCAATCCTATTAACCCTCAGGAATTTTGCTTGAGCATGAAGTGACACATTTCACTGTTTGAGTTTGAAACTATTGTTTTAAAAAAAATAATTATTTCGTAACACTAATATTTCTTGAATAATTAGTTTGACCACAGTTTGACCACAGTTTGACCAGATTTGACCAAAATTCAAAATAACTGAAATAATTATTTAGTAACACAAATATTCTAGAATAATTAGTTTGACCATTGTTATACCACAGTTTGAAATTTTTTCGATTTTTTCCACTCTAGATCTTAAAAGCCCCGTAACTTTTTTTCTGTTAGGTTATTGAGGATTTTGATAATATTTGGATGTAACTTTTCGAGTAGATGATTTTTCATATAAAAAACTTTTTCATCCGAGTTAGTATGCAAAAGTTATGCCCGTTTTACTAAATTCTAGAGAGATTTTCCAAATAAAGTCGAAATTCACATTTGTAAATTTTCCCAACAACTAGACCACATGTCACATGGGAAACTTATTTTTTTTATTTTTTTGACATTTTCATCATTTTGTTTTATTTTTTTAAAACTGAAAAGGCGATCCGTGGGGGGAGGTGGAGTTTGAAAATGGGACCTTTAGTATCGGTTTGTGCCATGAACCGGTACTAATGCCTCAAACCCCATTAGTACCGGTTCGTGGCACTAACCGACTAAAGGTCTAACCCTTTAGTCCCGTTGGTGCCACGAACCGCATTACTATGGGCATCGCCTTTTAGTCCCGGTTCGTGGCACCAACCGGGACTAAAAGGTCCAGACGAACCGGGACAAATGGCCCACGTGGCCCCTGGGCACACGAACCGGGACTAATGCCCCCATTAGTCCCGGTTCTAGACTGAACCGGAACTAATGGGCTAACCCGGGGTGGACCAAAGCCCTCTTTTCTACTAGTGAGCACCGCCTCTGGACACGGCGACCGCGGTGAGCGACACGCTCATATCGCCGATAGACACGGTCGGTTTCAGTGTGCCGAGGGTGGCGTTTGTGCTATGGCACGACCAACGGTATGTTTGGTTTGTGCCCAAGGTTGCCCCATCAAAGCATTGGTAGCCAAAATTTTGGTTGAGGTATTGGTTGCCCATGATTTTGCCGACAATGGCAAGAAAAATGAACTAGAGTTGGCTAGAGTTCATTGGCATGCCAAAGAAATGGCAACCATCCAAACAAAGACCATTCTTTGGGTCATGACCAAAATTTTGGTAAGGTGCACTTTGGCCACAATCCAAACACACCCCAACATCTGGCTCGTCGCGGATGCACGGGGCGCCGTGACGAGACCGCGGAGTGGTGTAGTGCGGCCAACTGCATCCTCTGGACCTGAGACCATGCCGGGTCGTCTTGCTTTTTCAATGACATGCGGGGATTGCATTTGAGCAAAGGGCATCTCCAACGTTGCCACGACCGCAGCTGACTACCCTGGCACACCAAATCCCTTGTCCCTCGCGCCGTCGCATGGTGCGTTCCCAGCCGGCGCCAGCTGCCCGCATTCATGTCGTCCATTCGTATGTCGTCGTTAAGAGGCTCGGTGCTCGAGGAACCAACTCCGGCGACTTAATGACGCACCCGGACGCTTGGCCTCACCGGAATGCGCTACTTAAAGCGGCAACGCCCAGCTAACCTCTACACCATAGCGCATCGTCCTCCTAACTGACACCACATCCGCCATGACCGCAAGTGTGAACGCTCTGCGGGAGAGCTTGTCTTCGGGGATGAAGCTCAAGGTCGCTGCCCTCGCTCATGTCGCCACTTGTGACGCAATAGCGGCGTAGCCGGACGCGGACCCGACCGCACAAGCGGTGGCCACGCTGGCGGCCGACGACGGGAGCACCGTCATCCACGCGTCCTACTTGCGGCTGTCCGACATCCAGCACCGCCGAGGTCGGGGACTCCTCCGAGGATGAGTAGGGCATGGGAGGCGGCAGGGCATGGTGTGCCAACTGGCCGGTCCGTATCCCGTGTTCTGCTCTTCCTCGCCGGAGACCGCACCTTCACTTCACGGGTCTTGAACCCCGCCCCCGTACATAGAGATCGCAGATGGAGGACGTCGGTCGCCGCCGTAGAATAGGTTTAGGGTCGGGTTTCTTTTATTTTTCTGTCTTACAAAAGTTCAAAATGTAATGAAAATCAGCCATGTTTGCATTAATCTCGGCCGGTGTATATTAACTTTCACAATAATATACATATTGTAGGAGTACTAGTGCACGGAAGATCAAGATCTTGTGGGAGAAAAGGATGAACGAGGGAAAGCATTATCTACAAATGTGGAGAGGAGTGCGGGTAAATTGTCATAGTTTCCTTCCTATCCGTTAGATATAGATCGGACGGCCTATATTGCAGGATGACAGGCACACCATGATCACCAACTCTGCTTTTTATTGAACCGAGACAAATCTAAAAAACCCAACTAAGCCAACCTCCCGGCTTATCACGCGGGAAAAGACCCGGCCGCACCGTTTTAGTCGGGATTACCGGATTACTAGTAGTAGTATCGATGAATCGCGCGAAGCAACATTTTTTTGAGGGGGCGAAGCACCTAGTTTAAAAGGAAAAAAGGCGGTACACTCACAGCACTCCTGCCGCGGTCGCATTGCACCCCACACACGTTCGGTCGTGCCGCGGTCGCTTGCCTCTTCACTGACACGTGGGACTACACTTGGAGAAACTGACCATGCGCCAAACTCCCCCCACCCACTGCGTGAAAATCCTCCCCCACCCCCCCCCCCCCACACACACACAAAAATTCCCCCCAAATTCGATTCAACCGCCCTTCGGCCAAATATTCCCCAAACCCCCCTCCCCCCCGTCCCCCCTCCACTCCATTCGCTCCGCCAAAGCCGCCCTCCACGCCAAGGCCGACACGCCGGCACCGCTGTTCGTCGAGGGGACGCACGGCAATCCTCTCACTCCCACAGTACGCTCTCGTAGACTGCCGTCCTCTAGCCACGCCGCCACCTCTGGCTATGTTCTTGTGGAGGCGAACGGCGGTCAGCGCCGCCACCGCTGGCGACGTTCGTGTGGAGATGCACGGCGGTCAGCTTCTCCCACTGTACGCGCATTCTAGACTGAGGCCCCGTTCATGTCGGTGTAGCGCTGAATGTTAGCTGATAGACGCTGTTAATCTCACCGTTTGCCGAAGTAGTTTACTGTTAATATGCTCTGGTTAAGAAGCTTCCTTGCCCTGTTCTGCACTCAATCTGCTTAGCTGAGATGGCATGCCAAGGCCGATTAGTTGCTAAAATATCCTGCCATATATTTGTTGTGACGTAGATTGCCATGGTCTAGTAGCCAATCTGTTAGGTGAAATAGCTCTACACCGTTTTATACTCGATCTTTGTTGCTGCGATGGCCTTCGATAGTTTGATGGTTGTGTGCTCGGGCTCGTTGACTGCTGAAACAACCTACCATAATTTAGCACTCAAATCTATTTGCTGAATTAGCTTTACATATATTTCGTTACTTAGATCTGCTCGTCCAAATATCTTGCCATAGCTTTAGACATCGACCTAGGTATTTTTTTTTCTGGACTTCATAAAAAAGCATATATGTTTTTCCTGTAATATCTAGTAGAAGAACTAATTTGTATGTCTAACAGATGGACAGGACTTGGATAACTTCTGCTCAAAGATTCTCCGCTGCATATGTCGAGGGGGTTGAAAACTTCATGAACTTTATCAGAGCTGAGTACGGTGGTCTGAAATCAGATGTGCTCTGCCCATGTAGCAGTTGTATGAATTCAGTTACAAGACCCCAGTCAACTGTGCAAAATCATCTACACTTGTATGGAATGTCGATCACATATACTAGGTGGCTTCATCATGGTGAAGCTGTGAACGTCAATGTTATTGACTACGTGGAAGCAGCAGATCACCATCTGAATTAGCCTGATGCTCAGGTGGAAGAGGAGGAGGAGGTGGTGGTGGCGGAGCCAGTGAGTTTGACCAACATTGAAACAATGCTACGAAATGCTCGTGCATTCCGTGAACTTTCACATGTAGAAGAAAAACGGTGGGCCCGCATGTTGGAACAATGCAACGTTGCTGTCACCCCAGGAAATAAGCTGTAAGTATTCTCAGCTATGCTCACCTTTCTTCAGGTGCAGACATCTGAGCGGATGACCAACAAATCATTCGATGCGATGTTGGCTGCTCTCCACAAATCCTTCCCAGATGCGTCTGAGCTGCCACACACCTACAGTAAAATACAGAATTTCCTTCATGCAGTTGGAATTAGATATGATATGATCCATGTTTGTAAGAATAATTGTGTTCTGTTCCAGAAGGATTATGCGCCAACTTAAGTGAATGCCCGAAATGCAAATCATCAAGATGGAAAGATGGCGATGTTGTGAACAGGGTTCCTCATAATGTTCTGAGACATTTTCCAATTACACCAAGATTGCAGAGGTTGTTTCATGATGCTGAAACAAGAGAGGATGTACTGTGGCATTCTAGGAACCAGGAGTACAGAGATCAGAATGTAATGAGCCATCCATCTCATGGTAGTGAGTGGAAAAGCTTCAATGATAAACACAAAGAGTTTGCTGCTGACCAGAGAAACATTAGACTTGGCTTAGCTTCAAATGGATTTAACCCATTTGGCTACCAGAGCGCCACATATAGCATGTGGCCAGTGCTTGTTATCCCTTACAACATGCCTCCAAATGTCTGCACCAAAGAATCAAACTACATGATGGCCTTGCTCATCCTAGGTCCAAAAAGTCCTGGAAAGGATTTTGGTTTGTTCATGGAGCCTCTTGTGGAGGAACTTCAACAGCTATGGAAGGGTGTTCTCACTCGAGACCTATATAGCAGCCCACCTGCTGATTTCTTTCTTCGTGCTTTTGTAATTTGGTGCATCCATGATTATCCGGCTTCGGGCACTATGTCAGTGCGAACGACACATGGTTACAATGCATGTGTTCGCTGTGACAGGAATCCGCTGTCATGTGCAATACTTAGCAAGATATGTTACATTGGACACCTCCGTTTCCTTGCCAAGGACAAGCCGCATCCTAGAAAATACCGAAGACATGTGTTCAATGTAAATCATGAAAACCGTGATGCGCCAAAGAGGCTCACCGCCGATGAGTTGCAAGTGGAATTAGAGAAGGTCAGACATATTACACCAAGAAACCATCCTGGTAATGGTAGCGGGAAAAGGAAGTGTGGCACGGTAGAAGAGAGATTATGTTTACCCGCAGGTCCACTTTGTGGGACTTGGAGTATTGGAAAGATTTGGATCTGCGGCATAATTTTGATGTGATGCACATCGAGAAAAATATATGTGACATCATTATCGGCACACTTCTTAACATTGAAGGCAAGACGAA
The DNA here is from genome assembly GCA_021605205.1 of Aegilops longissima. Taxonomy (NCBI): domain Eukaryota; kingdom Viridiplantae; phylum Streptophyta; class Magnoliopsida; order Poales; family Poaceae; genus Aegilops; species Aegilops longissima. Next base: position 26,491,003 of record CM038682.1, read on the forward strand.
AGATACCTTAAAATCTAGGATTAATTTGACACACCAGGGTATCAGAAAGGATTTGCAGGTGCAAGATGAAGGTAAACCACGAGATATGGCACCAGCTGTGTACGTCTTGGACAAGGTAAAAAGAAAAGAATTCTGCGAGGTCCTGTCACGTGTGAGATTCCCACATGGATTTGCTTCCAACCCAGAAAGGAGAGTCAGTGCAGATAGAAACAAGGTACAAGGGTTGAAAACTCATGACTGCCACGCCCTACTTCAAAGGGTTTTACTGTTATCCTTAGAGGATTGGGCATACGACTTATATATGGAGCAGATTGCAGAGTTGGGACAATTCTTGAGAACTCTGCAGAGAAATATCAGGATAGATGCTTTGGAGCGTCTTAGAGACAAGATACCAACTATCCTATGCGACCTTGAGAAGATATATCCTCCAGCCTTCTTTGATGTGATGGTGCATTTGGCTGTTCATCTACCTGATGAGGCACTACTTAGAGGTCCAGTACAGTATGGCTGGATGTACCTATTGAAAGGCGGCTAGATACTTTCAAGGGCTATGTTAGGAACAGAGCTAGACCCGAGGGTTCCATTGCAGAGGCCTACATTGCTACAGAAGCGATGACATTCTGCTCAAAATACATTGACACAGCTAATCAACTTAGCAAAGAGGTGGGTGAAGACAATCCCGGGCTCAATGTTTTCGATTATTCTTTTCGAGTTACAGGGAAGAGTCGACAAGAGGACAAACCTAAAGATTTGGACAAAATGGTTTGGTATGCGTTGAATAACTGTGCTGAGATACTACCTTATATCAAGTAAGTGCAGTACTGCATATTATACATCGTAATCTACTAAACTTGCAGCACATTCTTATATATTTAGATGTTTGAGGCGATCACTATGTTGTGCAGCATGTACAAAGAGGAGTTACTGCCGCAAAATCCAAGAAACATTGACCAACTGGTTATGGCAGGATCTGCGAAATGGTTCAAGAACCATGTAAGCTTTTGAAGTGCACTGTCGGTTTTTTTAATATATTGAGTACATAAGATGATCAGCTTGTCTATTTTCTAACCATAGGTTAAGAAGATGCGGGAGGATGGGCAGGCAGTTGATGATGCCCTTTCACTACAAGAAATATGCTATCTTGTGACCTCCACTATTGGTCACTGAAAGGTCATAGTTTTTCATTTGCGACCTTTTTGTGACCAAAAACAGAAGGTCAAAAGCTGAGGGTCGTTAACTGACTATAGCGACCTTCTGTGTGATATGTAAAAGGTCGTTGGTTCTTTGACCAAATTTTTGGTCACTAGCAACCTCCCCAGGCCACGTAGGCATCCAGCGTGGGAAGCTGATGTGGCACAAGATTCAGCCCGGTCCAGTTTAGTTTTCTACATGGGCCTAGCCCATTAATTCGGCATTTTTACTGTAAATTTTCCTGTGATTTTAGTAGCTACATGGGTCCGGCCCAACAATTCAGCCTTTGATTTCTTTGCATGGCCCTTTTAACAGCAGGTTTTCTTTTGATCTTTGTTTGGGCCATTATATTTTATAGCTTGTCCCACCAATCAAATTGGTGCCACTTGTCATTGTCTCACACATTGGGCCCACTTGACAGAAATTTCAAAATTGCTCAAATTATTTTCATAAATGGGTCACACAAGTCAGGTATCCATTCCACAAACCAGATTCAATGCCAATATATTTTCCAGTACAGAAATGCACTTCAGGTAAACAATATTATTCTAAGAATATGTACATAACTCCCAGCATTTGAATAACAATTAGCAAGGACATATACATCAAATTCTCAGCAAAATCAGCAGTACATCCAAATTCCAAGGGCAACATTACAACAAAGTCATGCATCTCCCTAGGAGCAGGAGGGACAAGAGAGCATGCATGAAGACCTGCATGCATTGCTTCTTCCAACTTCGTCCTAGAGCTCACATCAAAACATGAATGAAGGCAATCATCTGCATGTTATAAAACAAAATGGTTATGAACAAAATGTAAGAACTGAAAGGAGCAAGCTATTTTGTATTTGAGAAACAGAAAAATGCACGAACAATTTTTCAGAAGATAACTGAACTTTTGTGCATGCATTTAGACAGGAAAACAAGGGCTTGTAGTATACACATTAATTAGAACAGTATCTCAAGACACAAATATAAGCTAGAATTGACAAGTACAAATTAATTTTAACATAGCATCACTAGCTCTCTTGTTGTCTGCATATTAAACCATATGGAAAAAATGCTCAGGAGTGGGATTTTTGTTGGAAGGGACTTACGGTGGCCACCGACTTGTTCTTGGGGTTCTTCTGCTTGAACTCCATGCGGAACTCGCCCCTGACAATAACCAACCAACAAACAGCAAGTTCAGAACAACGGCCGCCCGGAAACCACGGGGAAACAGGAAGGTGGTAAACATAAGGGTAGGTGAAACTAATAATTAACATCACAGGAGAGAAAACATAGATTGACTATATAATAACAGTATATTCCTTAGCAAAAGATGCCGCTAGGACCTATATAGATTGACTGAACAGTATATTCCAACACAAACACATGACAACAAAATCCTCTTCAATTTAACATGAGATATATAATACGCAAGTCACATCTAGCAACTTGTCTAGACTCTGAACATTATTACATAGAGCATCCTCTTCAAATTCCAATCTTTCTCTTCTTCACATATACTCTGTACAACATAATAGACAAGCCAAGATAAATCTTCTAACTTGGTGGTAACAAGTGTACGTATTTCAACTTTGAATGCCTTCAGATTAATTAGCAACTACCCAGACGCAAGGAGAGGAGGAGAGCATACCTCGGTTGCCGTCAACAGCCCAGCCGGGTCCTCTGTTCTACAAATCTGCAACTTGTCGCCGAGCTCCACTAGTCAGCCATGGCACTCAGGAACCAGCTTCTGCTTCAGCCCCAGGCTGCAACAAACGCACACACGATGATTTTGTGAATGCCATGTGAATGTTATGGAATCCAGACAAAAGTCTAAGAATGTACCCCTAAAATACATCTGGAACTTTAGTATTTCCGATTTCGTGGTACAATGAAAGAGCAGTTCAGTTGAAGAATTTAGCTTGCCATTCTCAATTTTACTACTTAAAGACATAATGTAACAAATGCTGGATACTTCACAGCAAGGAAATAGTGCAATAAATTCACTGGTCTATGGATACGATCATGTACAACATGAGAGCACACTACAGCCAGAACTTGCAGCCAGAACTTCCTAGAATTTTATGCACAACAGTAGCAAATTAGCTATATGAACATGTATTAATTCAAGCTAACAACCGTTGCATAAAAGGAACTGCTGGTGCTGGCAAACCACACCTCATTCTAATAATGTTCACAAGTGTATAATAAGGTTGATGCCGAGCAGACTGCGCACCTCCTGGATGAATGCCTTGGCCTCTATCTTTGTTGTTGTTGCTGCACAAGAAGAAGAAGATGAGACATGTGCTAGGAAGGAAGGAATGGATCAAGAAACAACAAAGGAGCAGCAGGTAGCTGACCTTTGTGCCCTTGAAGTTCGAGCTCCATGGACCTGAGCTTTGTGGTGACCAATCAATAGCCGCTGCACAAGGAGAGAGAGAGAGAGGAAAACAGAGGTTAATCACGGGTACCTTGGCAAATGGGCAATCTTACAATTTCTTTTAACATTAGTGTCGTTGCCATCATAAGTTCAAGTATGAATAAATTCTAAACATTACATATTGTACAATTCAGTTGAAATGTTGTCTGAACATTCCATATCATATCTTGGCCATTGTAAAGAAAGGCATGCATATATAGCTGACCAACAGATATCATTTAGTAGACATGGAAAAACAGCAAAGAATCTTGTCTTGATATACATATCTAATTAGAGGTGAATTGCCAGATGTGACCTGGAAATATTGCCTTCTTTCATGAATGAAAGTATGATCTCTCCATGGCCAATTTGATGTTTGTTCAACAATTTACCCTCTGCATTTATCATTTGTTTTTCCAGTGTCATTTAATATATGCAGAAAGCAAAAGAGAATAGTAGTGGCTTCTCTACTGTTGGTGATGCCTTTGCCTCCTAATAATGTTGTATGGCAATCAAGAAACTTGTCCTAGTCTAATACTACATGATACTCACAACGAAACAAGTATGATTGATGTCCAAAACACCAAACAGCTCAAAAAGCTATCCTGGATTCAGCCTAATCTGGGCGAGGTCGAGGCAGCAGCCCTAGGCTGAGCTAAAATATAGCAACACACTGCTTGCACACACAAAAATACAGGCTCGCCAACTCTTAATCAATTCATATAATATATATTCCTGTACATGGTTACAGCTTACAAAATATACAGAAAATGCAGAACGAGTTCAGCAATTGTTCATGTAAAGGAAGAACACCTTGTGGAGCAGCTAATTTGTCAACCGTCAACTAGGCAAATATTTGGAACTTGAACTTTGAATAAATTGCAGATGACATCAAAGTAAACAGCAGACTGCATTCAGCAAATGAGGATTTACAGAAGGTGAATTTTCAGTGTGTGCAATCACAGATCATCTGCCATTGAATGGACAACTAGACCACCCACGCATTATTGTGCAATTGGCATCAGAGAGGAACTATTCAGTACCATATCAGTATCACCACATGTTATGTTAAGAAGATAATGCTAAGTGGAGGAGCACTGCAACTGGTACCTGGGCGTTGAGGAAGGAGCAGGCGGCCTCGAGGGCGAGCTCGAGGGCGCGGAACTCGAAGAGGAGCTTGTCGCCCTTGGCGCGCTGGAGGAGGCGGCGCTGCAGCTCGGCGGCGTACCGGAAGACGTAGCTGTCGAGAGAGTTGAGGAGGAGCACCTCGTCGACGGTGATGACGCAGCGGATCTGCACGAGGTTGACGATGATGGCGCGCTCATGGCTGAGGACGGTGGAGGGGTAGACGAAGAGCGGGTCGAGGAGGCGGAGGTCGCGGGCGGGGAGCTCGCAGCGGCGCATCATGGTGGCCTTGTCGACCTCGAGCGTCTGCACGACACATCATGGCGGATCCAGCTGCGTGTGCCGCCGCCGCGCTTCTTGAGGTTGGGCACTTCGAGGCCGGCTGGGAAATCCCGTCATGTTGGTCGTTGCCGTAGGCGCCAGATGCAGCTCCGTCCAGTCGCAGCTCCGAGCCGCGGAACAGAGTAGAAGAGGACGGGGCTCGCGGGATCGGCGGCGGCGAACGGTTGCGGCGTGATAGGGCTAGGACGTAGATCTGGTCGAGGCCGTCTGGGTGGAGAGGCAGAGGGCGAGGTGCGGGCGGTAGAACCTAGGACGACGACCACAACGGGTGGGGGCGGCGAGGTCAGGGCGGTGGAGTGCCTAGGGTGGTGGAAGGGAGGGGCGGCGGGGGAGGAATCAGGAGATGGGGACGAGGGAGGAAGGGTGCGATGGCGGCGAGATCGGGAGGGGGGCGGTGGCGACGAGGAGATGGGGACAGGGGAGGAAGGGTCGATCTGAGCTAGGGTTTGTGCTGCGTGTGGGGATATCTTTTTTCCTTTTTTTCTGTAGATAGATGGATGGATGGATGTGGGATGGATGGATGGGCGCCATGTCATCGATCCGTGGGAAGAGTCCTGATTGGCTCGAAAAACCAGTGATTTAGAAAAGTGTCTAAGTACTAAAAATAGAGGGATTTTGTGAAGTAGCTATCAAAAATATTTTGCAAAATGGCACGACACAAATGTTCACTAGAGTTAGACCACATTTTATGGATAAGGACCAATTTCTATGCATTTCTGATCTTTCTAGCTATTTTTAATCATTTTTCGAGTGCCCAAAATAAAATTTTTTGTGAAGGAACTACCATATATTTTTTGCAAAATTGTATCAAATCAATTTTCTAAAATACTATGAAATATTTAATGCCCAATTTACCAAATGGTTGGGTGTAAAAAGTTTTGATCCACCTCTCATGTAAAAGACAAATTTCCGCCGATTTAGTTGGAAGCGGGTCAAATTTGAATTGTAGCTTCCTTGTACTTTGCTCTTTATTTTTTCCAAAAATCATTTCTAAGTACATAAGTATCTATTTAATCAGAGAAACACCAAAAAAAATCCAAGATTCAACCACTAGCTAGGAACGGTCATTCCCGCCGTTTTGACCGCATTTTGAAACGGGCATAAAAAATTCAAAAAAATCAAAAACTTGGGAAACCTTCGCATTGTGTCATTATATGTGGCCAAGTTCCCAGGAAAAACAACAAACTTGTAATACAACTATTATTTTAAAAAAGTGTTCTCAGAAACGAGCTATCACGTGTGGAGATCAATTGCTTTCAAGCCAAATGATCAATCTTATGGCCACATTCATGGCATAGTTTGTTCAAATGATCTCATATTGTGCACAAGGGTGCATATTGGAATGGCAAACAATGTTGCCTAAGGAAGTTTTCATTTTCTTCGGACGAAAAAACCATTTTCCATTTTTTTAGTGCCCAAAAGGAGGTTTTTTTGTGAAGGACCTCCAAAATAATTGTTGCAAAATTGGACCAAATCATTTTTCTAAAATACTATGACATATTTAATGCACAATTGACCAAATTGTTGGGTGTAAAAAGTTTTGATCCACCTCTCATGAAAAAGACCGCCGATTCAGCTGGAAGCGGGTCAAATTTGAACTATAGCTGCCTTGTACTGTGCTCTTTATTTTTTTCCAAAAATAATTTATAGGTACATAAGTATCTATTTAATCAGAGAAACATCAAAAAAATTCCAAGATTCAACCACTAGCTAGGAACGGTCAAGCCCGCCGTTATGACCGCATTTTGAAACGGGCATAAAAAATTAAAAAAAAATCAAAAAATCGGGAAACCTTCGCATTGTGTCATTATATGTGGCCAAGTTCCCAGGAAAAATAAAAAAAATTGTAATACGGATATTATTTTAAAAAAGTGTTCTCAGAAACGAGCTATCACGTGTGGAGATCAATTGCTTTCAAGCCAAATGATCAATCTTATGGCCACATTCATGGCATAGTTTGTTCAAATGATCTCATATTGTGCACAAGGGTGCATATTGGAATGACAAACAATGTTGCCTAAGGAAGTTTTAATTTTCTTCGGACGAAAAAACCATTTTCCATTTTTCGAGTGCCCAAACGGAGGTTTTTTTGTGAAGGACCTCCAAAATAATTATTGCAAAACTGGACCAAATCATTTTTCTAAAATACTATGACATATTTAATGAACAATTGACAAAATTGTTGGGTGTAAAAATTTTTGATCCACCTCTCATGAACAAGACAAATTTCCGCCGATTCAACTAGAAGCGGGTCAAATTTGAACTATAGCTGCCCTGTACTGTGCTCTTTATTTTTTCCAAAAATCATTTATAGGTACATAAGTATCTATTTAATCAGAGAAACACCAAAAAATTCCAAGATTCAACCACTAGCTAGGAACGGTCAAGCCCGCCGTTTTGACCGCATTTTGAAACTGGCATAAAAAATTCAAAAAAAATCAAAAAATTGGAAAACCTTCGCATTGTGTCATTATATGTGACCTAGTTTCCAGGAAAAATAATAAAATTGTAATACGGTAATTATTTTTAAAAAGTGTTCTCAGAAATGAGCTATCATGCGTGAAGATTCATGGCTTTCAAGCCAAATGATCAATCTTATGGCCACATTCATGGCATAGTTTGTTCAAATGATCTCATACTGTGCACGAGGGTGCATCTTGGAATTCCAAACAATGTTTCCTAAGGAAGTTTTCATTTTCTTTGCACGGAAAATTCATTTTTCATTTTCCAAGTGCCCAAAAGGAGGGTTTTTTGTGAAGGAACTACCTAATAATTGTTGCAAAATTGGACCTAATTAATTTTATAAAATACTAGGCCATATATAATGCACAATTGACAAAATGGTTGGGTGTCAAATTTTTTGATCCACCTCTGGTGAAAAAGATAAATTCCCGTCGATTTAGTTGGAAGCAGGTCAAATTTGAACTGCAGCTGCCTCATAGTTTGCTCTTTATTTTTTCAAAAAATCATTTCTAGGTAAATAAGTATCTATTTAATCAGAAATACATGGTTTCATGGCGAGACATCGAGGTTTGGACGGTGGCCGAGGGCCCCAACTCTAGAGCGCGTAAGCTCGCATGCCCGCCGTGTGGTCACCGCGTGACCGTGGCGTTGCCATGTGTTCTGGGCGGCCTAGGCATGTCTAGTCGGTTTTGCACTCCCCAGGTAGGTGCTAGGAAGAAAATCACAACATAAGATTCTCACGAGGAGACGGTCGATGCTCAAACATGAATAAGCAGCCAAGTGTTTGATTTATGTACGGAAATGCACATGGCTAATGGGCGTGAGTTTTGGTGAGGATTATCGATTACTAAGAAGACCGTCTTCACAAATGTTCACCTCAAAGGAGGAGTCTAGGTGGTACTTGCTTTACAAACTACCACACTGGACATAAATCTGAATGTTGAAGTTGGGCTCAAAATAATGAATGGATTGAGCTGGCATTTGGTGGAGGATGGTTATTTGGGCATAGGAAAGCATCAGAGAAAATGGATACCATTTGGACATGCCAAAGTGGTACTTAGTCACAAAGTCTTTGCTCTGAGCAGAATAGGAAAATGCATATTTTCAAATTATTTTTGAACTAGGCAAGGAATGGTTTTACGTATTTGACGAAGATATGACCCAAAGAATTTATGAGATTTTTTTGGGAATTTTGGGAATGACAGAAATATAGGTTGCTTCACAACCTGGGGCAAAAACTGCCACATGGACATGACACATAGGCAAAACTTCTGAGGTGGCGCCTAGGCATAGCAATAAGTACTAATGCATCCACGTTCACAACCTCATGACCATTTGTCTTGGTCGTAATTAGGTAGAAATAAGGTCATGGACCACTGTTGTCTGCTTTTATGACCATTTGGTCTAAGGCAATTCAGGGTTTGAGCCCTTCTAAGCGAAATGGCCGTGGATTTACGACCAATTCAGCTAGGGTCACTAAGAGAAGGTCACAAGTTGACATATTTCTTGTAGTGTTTACTCACTAGCAATGGGTCCCGATACTCGGGTAAGACATTATGAATCTTGCGTTGTTGGAGATGTGCGCTACAACACCCTTGCACGAGACGAAGGCAGGAAGACACAAAACAGTGCCATCATGAGCACGGATACGTATGACAAAGAGACAACTGAAATGTATGCTAACATTACAGACATTGTTCAGTTGAAGTATATCAACAGTTTCGAGGATCATCGGTGTGTGGTTCTATTGTGCTGTCGTGGTAACCTGTTTTCGAGGATCGCAAAACCCAGAGCTGATGATTATTTCAAATCCATCAATGTCAAGGCGGCGTACCAGACCAACAAGCCTCTTATTTTGGCAAATCAAGCAACACAGATATTTTTCTTGGAAGACAAATTTGCACGTAGCGATGACTTGAGAGTATTGCAAAGGTTTGAGCAGAGGAATTCGTTTAATGAAGTTGCACAAAAAGATCATGCTTACACTGCTCCTGATGTACAAGATAACACAGATGTTCCTAATATCTTTGAGAACCATCACGTCAATGACGCTGACAAAAAGATTGCCTGTCGTGTTGTGGACATACAAGAGTTGATCAAGAAGAAGCCAACGTTCGAGGACGTTGAGGACGAAGAAGAAGATGACATCGTGGGCAATTACGATTCAGACTGATACACATGGCGAAGATGTTGATGCTGCTACTGCGGATGATGATTACATTGCTTTTGTCGTATTTGCCTGTCATAAGACGTTTTTTTATCTACTATGTGAAATTGTGGTTGCTATGACAACTGAAACCTGATGAACATGTTGTTTAGTATTTTGCTGTGAGAACATCACTTGTTATGCATGCTGATTTGTGTTTGGTGATTGTATGACAACTAAAACATGATGACATTGTTGTTTAGTTGTACTCATATTTGGCTGTGAAACCTGAATTTGATGACATAGTTTGCTGTTGGACTGCAATTTGCTCGGCGTCTTGAATGAGAACAAAGCTGACCCGACGGGGCCTCTGCTATCTATTTATTTATATGAGCAAAGGGATACCCCTGATTTCCGTTAATAGAAATCATTAGATGTTCACAACACTACGCCCAACCTGCTACACAGGTTTCATTCATTACTAGTTTGACAAAGTGCTCATGTCGTAGCCCTTGAATACATCACGAGTGCTACATACACTTCAAATGAAGAGACAATCATCCTACAGAGCACATCGATTTTGCCAATTATCTTCACAAGCTCTTTCATCTCCTCATTGCTGTCAAGGCCGTTCAGCAGCTATTGCTTGGCCATGATCAGAGGACTGCGTCTTTAACCTTCTGCTCTGCATCTTCCTCTTCTGCCATTCCTTGAGTTACTTGTCCAACACCTGAACCTGCTGGTATTGGGATTCCTCGGCCAAACAAATAATCAGCGTAGTTGCATTCCCCCACATCAGCAACTTCCCAGAAATACAAATCACACGAATCTTCCCTTTTCTACACGAATCAAATTGGAAGATCGTCAACCAAACTATTAAAAAAATCAGCAACTGAAAGCAGCCGAACAACACTTAAACATATTATTACCCCATGATTCGGGCATTTGTAGAAGACTCGACCAAGGTTGCGGATTGTGGTTGAGACCCGACAGATGACTCTGCGTGATTTTCAGCAGTGGCACCACACCAACGGCAGCGGGTTGCGATGAGCAATCGGCTGCGGTGCGCGTGCTGGCGGGGGTGTGATGAGACCCACAGGCGATGGTACGGGTGGCGACTTGGCGCATATCTGGTTGTTGCCTGCTGAAGAGCAGGTGGACGAGCAGCCAGCGGACATGGTTGCCGCGGCGAGCTTCGATGCTAGGCGAGTAAGTAGAGAAGAGGAGAAGTGAGCGTTGGATATGTCGGTTTCATTTCTTGCAGTATCATAGCACCATATATAGTCATAGTCTAGGTTTGGATTGAACCAGCTACGAGAGCACGTCTTTCTTTTTCTAAAACTCGCAGCGTCTCTTTCTTGGTACACTAGCTTGTTCTGTACGCCTTCCCAAGTCTTTGATTTTTTTTCCCTTTTTTTTGCGAGGAAGGAAGGAGGACAAAATTGAGAGTTCCTCGGACTCGAACCCAAGACCTCTCGGTTGAAAACCAAGGGTGCTAGTCACTTGTGTGGCGAACGTTCCCTGTGAGGAGGACGGCAGACGAACACATTTTCCTCACAGTTTTCTTCCTATATATAAAAAAGTATGCTACTTGGTGTCCGCTTAGTAAAAAAAAACAACTGTGCCAACCTTGACCGTTCGATTGACATTCAACGTCTGTCGCGTTTCTTCAGTCTCTTCTTCCTCGAGCCGCCAAAGCCAAACCAGCGCCGGCGGGACCGCCTCCTCCCGCCTCCCACGACTGGTTGTGATCTTCCCGGCTCCTGTTCGTTCCCGTCTGAGGCCTCACCATCGTCCTCCGTGCTCGCCGCGGCGCCGCCCGCCGGTGTTGTCAACATGTTCAACAACCGAGAGGAATAAGGAGATGACTGTGCATGGTGAGGATGACAACAGGGACCCAGCAGCGCGCGCAGTAATTTTCTTTTTTCGGGACGGAGAAGGGTATCAACTGGGTTTTGCGGGACCCGTGGCCCGTCTAGCCCAGGCTTTTATTTCATATGTTTAGCACATGACCAGCCCAGTTTGTTTTTTTCCTTTCTGAAAAATGGCTAGCCAGCTATTTTGTTTTTTGCAGAATAACCAACATAGGCCTACTTGCTTTTCTACGCCCTGCTGGGCCAGAAATCTTTCAAGACGAGGAGGGATGCATTTTGCCCTGAAAATTGGCTATAAGTAATAAGAAATGGGCTATAAGTAATAATAAATGGGCTATAAGTAATAATAAATGGGCTGTAAAATGAAAAAAATACAACAAACAGGCAATTAGTTCCCAAATACTGTTTTCTTTCGGATTTTGATATTTTAAATTTCATTGTTTTTGTGTGGGTAAAATTTCATTGAATTTAAATTAAGGTATATTTAGATTTAAAATTAATTTGAATCCGTCTAGAAATTTCGGGCTGTATGCTGTTTGGGACAGATTTGGAGGCTGACTTGTGGGTCTTCTAGGTTGACATGTACTTTGGCTTTGTCAACTTAAGCCACAAATGATTCTAGTAGCAGTGACTGTTGGATGTTAATCCAGCGGTAGTGCTGCTTCTTCAATATCTGATCTTCTTGCTCCAGCCGCCCAAACAAGCTCCGGCGGGACTACCTGCTCCCGCCTCCCGTGGCCGGCTGTGCTGCCGCACAGGCGCACCGCCCCACCCTACTTCATTGATGGCCAGGCCATTACTCTACTCACCCACACCTCCTGTTATTTTCCGGCGAAGGCAGCCGGACCAGTAAACCCTCGTACTCCCGACCGCGTGGGCAACCATTGCCAAGTCTTCCCCGGCTCCGTGTCGTTCCCTTCCTAGGCCTCGCCGTCGTCCACCGCCATGGTGCTCTCGGCGCGGCCTGGTCAACGTGGTCAACCAACGACATCCATCGGCCATGGAATGTACGCGCAAAATATTGATTCCTCCACCTGACAGCTGGGACCCACCGGAAGGGCCTCTGTATTTCGCGAAAAAAACGTTCCCCCCGCTGACATGTCGGACCCACCAGCTATATCTTCGCACGCAAGAAAGTGCCTCCTTATTATGCACAAAAAAATGAATACCCACCCTGCTAGATGGGACCCACCATAGTGGGAGGATGACTTGTGGGCCAACTAGGTTGACGGGGACGGCGGGCTTTGTCAACTTAGTCAATATGAACGATTCTAGCTCCAGTGACCGTACGATGTCCATCCAACGGCCATAGTGCTTCTTCAACCTCTGGTCTTCTTGCTCCAGCTGCCCAAAGCAGCGCCGGTCGTGCCGCACGCTCCTGCCTCTCGTGGCCGGCTGTGATGCCGCGGAGGCCTCACCGCCCCCTACTACTCCCACCGCTGGCCCAGGGGCCAGGGTAACCCTCTACTCACCCACAGCCCCTGTTATTCTGCGGCGACGACAGCCTCACGCTGCAGCCGAACCAGTGAACCCTCGTACTCCTCTCCATGCGGGCTACCACTGTTGCATCTTCCCCGGCTCCGCGTCGTCCCCTTCCTAGGCCTCGTCGTCGTCCAGACCACCGCCCTGGTGCTCTCGGCGCGGCGTGGTCAACGTGGTCAACAACTGACTTCCATCGGAAGAGTACTGTATGTGGAGAGGCTGACAACTCGGTCCAGGCGGCCGCAAGGAAGTGCCTCCTTATTACGCGCAAAATAATTATTCCTCCACCTGACAGCGAGGGACCCACGGATGGGCAACCTACTGCCAGCAACGTTTCCCCACGGTGATGGGACCCACCGGACGGGCCAGCGTATTTCGCGAAAAAAACGTTCCTCGCGCTGTCAGCTCGGACCCACCGGAACTGCCTCCTTATTACGCACAAAAAAAAGAATACTCCCCTTGCTAGCTGGGACCCACCATGGTGGGAGGCTGACTTGTGGGCCTACTAAGTTGACTGGGACGGGGTCCTTTGTCAACTTTAGTCAATATGAACGATTCTAGCTCCAGTGACCGTACGATGTCCATCCAACGGCCGTAGTGCTTCTTCAACCTCTGCTCTTCTTGCTCCAGCCGCCCAAAGAAGCGCCGGTCGTGCCGCATGCTCCTGCCTCCCGTGGCCGGTTGTGCTGCCGCAGAGGCCTCACCGCCCCCTACTATTCCCACCGCTGGCCAGGCCCTGCGGCGACGGCAGCCTCACACCGCAGCCGAACCAGTGAACCCTCGTACTCCTCTGCGCGCGGGCTTCCACTGCCGCGTCTTCCCCGGCTCCCCGTCATCCCCTTCCTACGCCTCGCCGTGGTCCACCGCCCTGGTGCTCTCGACGCAGCGTGGTCAACATGGTCAAGGAACGACTTCCATCGGACGTGGACTGTACGTGGAAGGCTGACAGCTGGGTCCACGGCCGCAGCAAGGAAGTGCCTCCTTATTACGCGGAAAATAATGATTCCTCCACCTGACAGCTGGGACCCACCGGACGGGCCACTGTATTTCGTGAAAGAAGTTTCCCCCTGACTGCTGGGACCCACCAGCTACATCTTCGCACGCAAGGAAGTGCGTCCGGGCAAAAAAAAAACGATTCTCCCCCTTGACTGCTGGGACCCACCAACTACATCTTCGCACGCAAGGAAGTGCCTGACAGTCGGGACCCACCTGGTCGAAGCATACGTAGAATTGTCATTCTGGTCGCGAACGTGTACATACATATATACTGGTGGATGTAGAGGCGCGCACGTGTCGTAGTAGAGGCGCGCACGTAGCATGTACACGTACGTACAACGGCGAGGGTGCAAGTAATAAAATACGGCCGCGTACGTACATACGGGCAGGGTCTCTAACGCCTATCGCGCATAAGTACATGGCTGGGTCGGAACGGAGAAACAGCGTCATCGTCGTGTTCATGGGGAGCCAACCGGCTGGGTCGGAACGGAATGCGTGGTCGTGTTCATCGGGAGGGCTTGGACGGAACATGCGATGGAAGCGAGGCTGGCGTACCGCTGGCGGAGGAAGCGGCCTTGTGTTTGACCGGCCACATTCGAAATGGGGTCCTGTGGATCGGGAGGGGCCTGGCGTACCGCAAAACGGAGGAAACGGACCTCCTAAGGTCGAAACGTGGGTCCTGTTGATCGGGAGGGGTGTGGCGTACCGCAAAACGGATGAAACAGACTTGTGTTGGAGCGCTACGGTCGAAACGGGGGTCCTGTTCATTGGGATGGGTGTGGCGTACCGCAAAACGGACGAAATGGACTTGTGTTGGAGCGCTACGGTCGAAACGAGGGGGGGGGGAGGGGTGTGGCGACAACAAAACGGGACTCCACTAGATACTGTTCATCTCCACCGTCGACCTCCTCCAGCCTCCACGGGCTACCGTCGACCTCCTCCACCCTCCATGGGCTCCTGTTCATCCAGCCTCCACCGCGCGCTACTCCACCGGCTACTGTTCAACCACCCCTCCACGGGCGCCACTCCACCGTCTACTGTTCATCCAGCCCTCCACACCACTGGGTCCTGTTCAACCACCCCTCCACGGCCACCCCTCCATCATCTACTATTCATCCAACCCTCCACACCACGGGTTCCTGTTCATCCAGAGGCAACGCCACCGCCACTATTCATCAACCCCCCGCAGCGCCTTTGTTCATCCTGCAGGCAGCATCGATCACCTTGATTAGCAGCAGAGCGAAGAATCGCTCCATTGGGTTCGATTAACAACCATCGATCGATCGCTTGGGTTCGATGTAGCGTAGCCTGCGAAGGCAATCGCTTCGGGTTCGATTAGAGCCAACGCGCGCTCGCTTCGATTAGAGCCAACGCCGCACACACACGTCGTCTGAGAGAGAA
Organism: Aegilops longissima; assembly: GCA_021605205.1. Taxonomy (NCBI): domain Eukaryota; kingdom Viridiplantae; phylum Streptophyta; class Magnoliopsida; order Poales; family Poaceae; genus Aegilops; species Aegilops longissima. The sequence goes on from CM038682.1 coordinate 26,506,429, forward strand.
ACGCATCGCTCCGCCCCCGACCTCCCACCGTAACCGGCAACTCCCCGAAATTTTCCTCCCCCTCGCTTCTACCAAGGTTTATTCCGTCATGGACGGCCCAAAGAATGTCATGCAGCTGCGTCTCCGGCCCGCCCAGGACGAAAAGCCCATTTTCTGTCATGATTTTTTGTCATAGAAGTGGGATCCCACCACATCTATGATGATACCGCGTTTTGTCACAATTATCGCATAGAAGTGTCATATGTATGACAGAAAAAATTCGTTAAGCCCAAAATGTCACGGATGTGTCTTTTTTTGTAGTGATGGTATGATTGTTGTGGTCCTACTGATGAAACCCTCCGGTTTATATAGACACCGGAGGGGGCTAGGGTTACACAGAGTCGGTTACAAGGGAGGAGATCTACATATCTGTATTGCCAAGCTTGCCTTCCATGCCAAGGAGAGTCCCATCCGGACATGGGACAAAGTCTTCAATCTTGTATCTTCATAGTCCAACAGTCCGGCCAAAGGATATAGTCCGGCTGTCCGAAGACCCCCTAATCCAGGACTCCCTCAGTAGCCCCTGAACCAGGCTTCAATGACGATGAGTCCGGCGCGCATATTCGTCTTCGGCATTGCAAGGCGGGTTCCTCCTACGAATACTCCATAGAAGATTTTGAACACAAGGATACTGTCCGACTCTGCAAAACAAATTCCACAAACCATCGTAGAGAGAATAATATTTCCAAAAATCCAATGTGCCGACCGTTTTTCATAATGTGACGTATTGCCGTGGTCTGGCCATGACGGACCGTCTCTCCCAATCAGCCTGCCACTGCATGTTTCGCGAGGCGATTTTCTTGGCACGTCTTGTCGAAGCAGAGATCGTTTCCCCCTTATTACGGGATTCTCATCAATACGGATGTGGTAACCCAATCGTGCCCATTGGTATGACTCATCGATTTTAGGCAAGTCCCAAACGGCCACGCGGAGGACGCTTGATATTCAACCCCTTTATAAAGAGGCCAAGGTCTGTCCTTTTTCTTCTTGCACTCAATCGAATCCTTGCCCCCACCTCGAGTTCCAACACCCAAGGCTCAGGCCAGGCGCTTCGGACCTTCAACCATGTCCGGATCCAACCTACATGGTCGGTGGATGCCTTCCTCTGTCACAGAGGAAGACATCAAGAAGCTAAGAGAGGCCATGTATTTGACCGGCAAAATCTCGCACAGGCTGCCTGCTCGAGGGCACGTCATTCCCACTCCCGGACCTGGCGAGAGCGTTGTATTCATCTCTCACTTCCTCCGAGGACTAGGCCTTGCTCTAGATCCCTTTGTTAGGGGGCTCACGTTCTATTACGGGCTGGATTTCCATGACCTGGCCCCGGATTCCATCCTTCACATCTCGTCGTTCATCGTCGTGTGTGAGGCCTTCCTCCGCATTACCCCACACTTCGGCCTATGGCTCAAAACTTTCAATGTGAAGCCGAAGATGATTGAGGGGCGACACATAGAGTGCGGAGGTGCTGTAATAAGCAAAGGCGCCGATTTTCCGTGGCCAAAAGGTTCCTTCCTAGAGGTGTCCTGTTAATGGCAACGGGATTGGTTTTATATCATAGCTCCCCGGGGTACCAAGTTGGTGGCCCCCCTGCCTTTCGCTCGGCCCCCCACCACAACTGACGTCATGGATCAACAAGGGGCTGGACTGGGGGCCAGTAAACGGTGTGACGATATTGCAAAGTCGCATCCGACATCTCCTCGAGAGAGATGTCGGCCTGGTCACAATAATGCAAGTCATGCTAGTTCGTTGGGTCCTGCCATGCAAACGTCGACCCTTTCGAATGTGGGAGTTCAACCCGGAAGGACCGCGAGCTATCCAGCACTTCTTCGGCATGACGCTCGAAGAGATGTACAAATTGTTCTTCGGACCACAGATAAGGTGTCCGGACCTCATCGAGGATGCGGGTCTGAGCTGCTGATACGTCTCCGTCGTATCTATAATTTTTGATTGTTCCATGCCAATATTATTCAACTTTCATATACTTCTGGCAACTTTTTATATTATTTTTGGGACTAACATATTGATCCAGTGCCCAGTGCCAGTTCATGTTTGTTGCATGATTTATATTTCGCAGAATATCCATATCAAACGGAATCCAAACGGGATAAAAACGGACGGAGCTTATTGTTGGAATATTTGGAAAATTCCGGAGGAAAAATCCATGCGAGACAGTGTCTGAGGTGGCCCGAGGTAGGGGGGCGCCCCTGCCCCAGGGTGCGCCCCTGACCGTCGTGGGCCACCCGTAAGGCGGTTGAAAAAAAAAACACGGTGAAGGTTTCAGTCCAATTGGAGTTACGGATCTCCGGATATAAAAGAAACGGTGAAAAGGCAACAGAACAGAACACACAAACTGAGAGAGACAGAGAGATAGATCTAATCTCGGAGGGGCTCTCGAGGCTCCCACGCCATGGGAGCCAAGGACCAGAGGGGAAACCCTTCTCCCATCTAGGGAGGAGGTCAAGGAACAAGAAGAAGAAGAAGGGGGGCCCTCTCCCCCTTTCTTCCGGTGGTGCCGGAGCGCTGCCGGAGCCATCATCATCACCGCAATCTTCACCAAAAACTTCACCGCCATCATCACCAACTCTTCCCCCCCCCCTATGCAGCGGTGTAACCTCTCTCTCTTACCGCTGTAATCTCTACTTAAACTTGGTGCTCAACGCTATATATTATTTCCCAATGATGTACCCTATGATGTTTGAGTAGATTCATTTTGTCCTATGGGTTATTTGATGATCAAGATTGGTTTGAGTTGTATGTTTTATTATTGCTGCTGTCCTATGGTGCTCTCCGTGTCACGCTAGCGTGAGGGATTCCCGCTGTAGGGTTTGCAATATGTTCATGATTTTCTTATGGTGGGTGGCGTGAGTGACAGAAGCACAGACCCGAGTAAGTAGGTTGTTTGCGTATGGGATAAAAGGGACTTGATGCTTTAATACTATGGTTGGGTTTTACCTTCATGAATCTTTAGTAGTTGCGGATGCTTGCTAGAGTTCCATTCATACGTGCATATGATCCAACTAGAGAAAGTATGTTAGCTTATGCCTCTCCCTCAAATAAAATTGCAATAATGATTACCGGTCTAGTTATCGATTGCCTAGGGACAGATAACTTTCTCATGACAACGCGCACTTTAATAAAACTAATTTAGTTGTGTCTTCATTTAAACAGCCCCTAGCTTTTATTTACTCGCTCTTTATTTTCTTGCAAGCCTATCCAAAAACACCTTCAAAGTACTTCTAGTTTCATACTTATTTCCGGTAAAGAGAACGTCAAACGTGCGTAGAGTTGTATCGGTGGTCGATAGAACTTGAGGGAATATTTGTTCTACCTTTAGCTCCTCATTGTGTTCGACACTCTTACTTATCGAAAGAGGCTACAATTGATCACCTATACTTGTGGGTTATCAAGACCTTTTTCTAACGTCGTTGCCGGGGAGCAATAGTGTGGGGTGAATATTCTAGTGTGTGCTTGTTTTCTTTATCACTAAGTAATTTTTATTTGCTGTTCTTAGTTGTTTTCTATCTTTAGTTATGGGTAGGAAACGCAAAATACCAAAAAAATTAGTTGTACCTACTGAACCAATGGTTGAAGAACCACTCAAAATCTATCACACTGCTGAAGATTATTACTTGGATCATCTTCGATCCCTATGTGCTCGTGCTGAAACCCCAACTAGCTTAGTTGATGGAAAATATTTAGATGAGCATGCTTGTTATGTGCAACACCGTATATCTGAAAAGGGGAAACGTTTAATGGATCTAATTCATCGTTTGCAATGCTATGCTTGGAATTTATGTGAAATATATGATTTTACTTGTTGTTCTGAAGACCCTAAGAAACACCTTCCCTACCAATGTTTATTTAGTGATAATGGAATCGTATCTTCGTATGCTAAGGGTGTTTATAGTTACTATGATGTTCAACAAATTGAAGAATTTGTTGCTTTTAAGTGTGCGTATGAAATTGCTTCTTTGATTGAAAAGTATGGTGCTACTCTTTACAAATCTGAAAAAAATTCCATACTTAAATATTGCTATGATAATTATTCTTCTAATGCCTATGTTGAACCATATATTGAGGACTACTCCGCTGTCCAAGAAGAGACTAATATTTTGCAGGAAGCTATGGAAGAAGAAATTACTGTAACTGTGAGCTCATTGGATGAAAAAGATGATGAGGAGAGCGAAGAACAAAAGGAGGAAGAGCGGATTAGCTACCCGTGCCCACCTTCTAATGAGAGTAACTCTTCAACTCATACATTGTTTAATTTCCCTTCGTGCTTACCGAAGGATGATTGCTATGATGACTGTTATGATCCCGTTGATTCTCTTGAAATATCCCTTTTTGATGATTCTTGCTATGCTTGTGGCCAAGATGCCAATATGAATTATTCTTATGGAGATAAACTTGCTATAGTTCCTTATGTTATGAATGAAATTGTTTCTTTTGCACCCACGCATGATAGTCCTATTATCTTTTTGAATTATCCCGATTATACTATATCGGAGAAGTTTGAACTTATTAAGGATTATATTGACGGGTTGCCTTTTACCGTTGCACATGATGATTTTGGTAGATATAATATGCATGTTCTTGCTGCTCCTACTTGCAATTATTATGAGAGAGGAACTATATATCTCCACCTCTCTATGTTTCCAACACGACAAAATTGCAAGAAACTGTTTATACTATGTATTGGCCTTTACTAGGTGTGCATGAATTGTACTTTTATGACATGCCGATGCATAGGAAGAGAGTTAGACTTCGTAATTACATGATATATGTTGCTTTGTGCTCACTAATAAATTACAAATCATTGCTAATTAAAATTGGCTTTGATATACCTTGGGATCCGGGTGGATTCACTACTTGAGCACTATATGCCTAGCTTAATGGCTTTAAAGAAAGCGCTGCCAGGAAGACAACCCGGAAGTTTTAGAGAGTCATATATTTATTTTGAGTGCTTTAATATAGTTTAAAAACAACAAAAATAAAGAGGGGAACCCAAAACTTTTTCAAAAAGAAAAGTGAAAGTGAGAGAGACGAGCATTGTGAAAGTGGGGGACGTCCTTGAACTTTGTTCATGCCCATGGGAACTTTGTGAATCTTGATTACAAAAACTTTTCAACAAAATAATTATCCCCTTGTACAATTCCATTGTATTATAAAAATAATGTGCCAAGGTTTGCCTTTAGGATGTTTACAATGCTTGTTGGTTTGTGCGGTGCAGGACAGAAACTTTGGCTGTAGTGCGCGAATTTTAATTTTTTACTGGAACGTCGAATGGTTCTGATTCTTTTGCACAGTTTTTCTTTACAAATTGTTTATTTTTCCTTATTTTGTCAAAAGTTTTCAAGTATCAGAAGTATGGTCAATGTTCATATTGCTACAGACTGTTCTGTTTTAGACAGATTCTGTTTTTGATGCATAGTTTGCTTGTTTTGATGAAACTATCAATTTATATCAGTGGATTAAGCCATGAAAAAGATATGTTACAGTAGAAACAATGCAAAAATAAAATATGAGTTTTTTTGCAACAGTACTTAGAGTAGTGATTTACTTTATTATACTAACGGATCTTACCAAGTTTTCTGTTGAAGTTTTGTGTGGATGAAGTGTTTGATGATCGAGAAAGTCTCGATGTGAGAAGAAGGGAGAGAGGAAAGAGCTCAAGCTAGGGGATGCCTGAGGCACCCCAAGTAAATATTCGAGGAGACTCAAGCGTCTAAGCTTGGGGATGCCCTGGAAGGCATCCCCTCTTTCTTCAACAAATATCGGTATGTTTTCGGATTCGTTTCATTCATGTGATATGTGCAAATCTTGGAGCATCTTTTGCATTTAGTTTTCATTTTTCTTTTATGCACCATGCTGGTATGAGATAGTCCTTGGTTTATTTATAGAATGCTCTATGCACTTCACTTATATCTTTTGAGTATGGCTTTATAGAATGCTTCATGTGCTTCAATTATATCATTTGAAGCTTGGATTGCCTATTTCTCTTTACATAGACAACCGCCATTTGTAGAATGATCTTTTGCTTCACTTATATTTGTTAGAGCATGGGCACTTATATCTATTTAGAAAGAATTAAACTCTCGTGCTTCACTTATATCTATTTAGAGAGATGACAGGAACTGGTCATTCACATGGTTAGTCATAAAATCCTACATAAACTTGTAGATCGCTGAATATGATATGTTTGATTCCTTGCAATAGTTTTGCGATATAAAGATAGTGATATTAGAGTCATGCTAGTGGGTAGTTGTGGATTGTAGAAATACTTGTGTTGAAGTTTGTGATTCCCGTAGCATGCACGTATGGTGAACTGTTATGTGATGAAGTCGGAGCATAATTTATTTATTGTTTGTCTTCCTTATGAGTGGCGGTCGGGCACGAGCGATGGTCTTTTCCTACCAATCTATCCCCCTAGGAGCATGCGTGTAGTCCTTTGTTTCGATGACTAATAGATTTTTGCAATAAGTATGGGAGTTCTTTATGGCTAATGTTGAGTCCATGGATTATACGCACTCTCACCCTTCCACCATTGCTAGCCTCTCTAGTATCGTGAAACTTTCGCCGGTACCATAAACCCACCATATACCTTCCTCAAAACAGCCACCATACCTACCTATCATGGCATCTCCATAGCCACTCCGAGATATATTGCCATGCAACTTCCATAATCATCATATACATGACTTGAGCATTTATTGTCATATTGCTTTGCATGATCGTAAGATAGCTAGCATGATGTTTTCATGGCTTGTCCGTTTTTTGATATCATTACTATGCTAGATCATTGCACATCCCGGTACACCGCCGGAGGCATTCATATAGAGTCATATCTATGTTCTAGTATCGAGTTCTAATATTGAGTTGTAAGTAAATAAAAGTGTGATGATCAACATTATTAGAGCATTGCCCCAGTGAGGAAAGGATGGTGGAGACTATGATTCCCCCATAAGTCGGGATGAGACTACGGACATTATAAAAAATAAAAGAGGCCAAAGAAGCCAAAAAAAGAGAGGACAAAGAAGCCCACCAAAATAAAATAAAATAAAAATAAAAAAAGAAAATAAAAAATGAGAGAAAAAGAGAGAAGGGGCAATGTTACTATCCTTTTACCACACTTGTGCTTCAGAGTAGCACCATGTTCTTCATAGAGAGAGTATCCTATGCTTTCACTTTCATATACTAGTCGGAATTTTCATTATAGAACTTGGCTTGTATATTCTGATGATGGGCTTCCTCAAATTCCTTGAGGTCTTCATGAGCAAGCAAGTTGGATGCACACCCACTTAGTTTCCAGTTTGAGCTTTTATACACTTATAACTCTTAGTGCATCCGTTGCATGGCAATCCCTACTCACTTACATTGATATCTATTAATGGGCATCTCCATAGCCCGTTGATACGCCTAGTTGATGTGAGACTATCTTCTCCTTTTTGTCTTCTCCACACAACCTCCACCATCATATTCTATTCCACCTATAGTGCTATGTCCATGGCTCACGCTCATGTATTGCGTGAAAGTTGAAAAGGTTTGAGAACGTCAAAAGTATGAAACAATTGCTTGGCTTGTCATCGGGGTTGTGCATGATTTGAATATTTCATGTGGTGAAGATGGAGCATAGCCAGACTATATGATTTTGTAGGGATAACTTTCTTTGGCCATGTTATTTTGAAAAGACATGATTGCTTTATTAGTATGCTTGAAGTATTATTGTCTTAATGTCAGACTATTGCTTTGAATCACTCGTGTCTTAATATTCATGCCATGATTAGACATATGATCAAGATTATGCTAGGTAGCATTCCACATTAAAAATTATCTTTTTTTATCATTTACCAACTCGAGGACGAGCAGGAATTAAGCTTGGGGATGCTGATACGTCTCCGTCGTATCTATAATTTTTTATTGTTCCATGCCAATATTATTCAACTTTCATATACTTTTGGCAACTTTTTATATTATTTTTTGGACTAACATATTGATCCAGTGCCCAGTGCCCATTCCTGTTTGTTGCATGTTTTATGTTTCGTAGAATATCCATATCAAACGGAATCCAAACGGGATAAAAACGGATGGAGCTTATTTTTGGAATATTTGGAAAATTCCGGAAGAAAAATCCATGCGAGACAGTTCCTGATGTGGCCACGAGGTAGGGGGCGCCCCTGACCCTCGTGGGCCACCCGTAAGGCGGTTGATGCCCTTCTTCGGCCGCAAGAAAGCTAATTTTTTTAAAAAAACACGGCGAAGGTTTCAGTGCAATCAGAGTTACGGATCTCCAGATATAAAAGAAACGGTGAAAAGGCAGCGAGTAAGAATGCGAAGCAGAGAGAGCAGAGATAGATCCAATCTCGGAGGGCTCTCGCCCTCCCACGCCATGGGAGCCAAGGACCAGAGGGAAACCCTTCTCCCATCTAGGGAGGAGGTCAAGGAAGAAGAAGAAGGAGGGGGCCCCTCTCCCCCTTGCTTCCGGTGGCGCCGGAGCACTGCCGGGGCCATCATCATCACCGCAATCTTCACCAACAACTTCACCGCCATCATCACCAACTCTTCCCCCCTCTATGGAGTGGTGTAACCTCTCTCTTACCCGCTGTAATCTCTACTTAAACATGGTGCTCAACGCTATATATTATTTCCCAATGATGTATGGCTATCCTATGATGTTTGAGTAGATTCGTTTTGTCCTATGGGTTATTTGATGATCAAGATTGGTTTGAGTTGTATGTTTTATTATTGGTGTTGTCCTATGGTGCTCTCCGTGTCGGGCAAGCGTGAGGAATTCCCGCTGTAGGGTTTGCAATATGTTCATGATTTGCTTATGGTGGGTGGCGTGAGTGACCGAAGCACAGACCCGAGTAAGTAGGTTGTTTGCGTATGGGATAACGGGGACTTGATGCTTTAATGCTATGGTTGGGTATTACATTAATGAATCTTTAGTGGTTGCGTATGCTTGCTAGAGTTCCAATCATAAGTGCATATGATCCAAGTAGAGAAAGTATGTTAGATTATGCCTCTCCATAAAATAAAATTGCAATAATGATTACCGGTCTAGTTATCGATTGCCTAGGGACAAATAACTTTCTCATGACAACAAGCTCTTTACTAAAACTAATTTAGTTGTATCTTCATCTAAACAACCCCTGCCTTTTATTTACTCGCTCTTTATTTTCTTGCAAGCCTATCCAAAAACACCTTCAAAGTACTTCTAGTTTCATACTTGTTTCAGGTAAAGTGAACGTCAAGCTTGCGTAGAGTTGTATCGGTGGTCGATAGAACTTGAGGGAATATTTGTTCCTTTAGCTCCTCATTGGGTTCGACACTCTTACTTATCGAAAGATGCTACAATTGATCCCTGATACTTGTTGGTTACCAGCTGCAATCGCACTGACACCCAAGTAAGTAATTCCGTGGCCGAATACGCTGTCTTTTTATTTATCACAACATCATTCTGAAAAGTCGCTCTTTGACCAGGATTGGGTAACAAAGGCGAAGATGATCAGGTGTTCGGCTCCCCTTCCCGAAGGCTGAGCAGATCCAGTACTGGCCAGAATGCTCAAGCCGGCGCCTTATCAGGCGCCCTCAGGGGAAGATAAAGGGGGGAATAAAGAGGCTGAAAGCGGGCCTCACTCATTATTCATCCAAACCGGGGGAATTAGCGCCTCCGCGAAGGAGGATAATCGGGGAGAAGAATCTGAAATTCCCTCTCCCCAAGGAAGAAAGAGGACCACCTCTGAAGGCCCAGAAACAAAGGTTTCCAAATGGGGGAAGAAATCTTCGCCAGAGGGTTCTGCCTCGAAGGGTACCCTTGCCGAACAGTGTCCGCAAGGGGGTCAGCCTTCCACCGAGCTGTAAGTAGAAAAGGTACTTAATAGTAAAAATATCCTGCTTTACCTCTAAGGACAATAACCGAAGCATATATCTTGTAGTTCGGATCGTAGCCCTTTTCGACAGAGTTCGTCTTTGGGGGATCTTCTTCCGGAGATGATGGAGAGCGAAATACCTCCCCAGGCCACCCCGCATCATGAGGTGGGCGACGCTGAAGTGTCGTCGCGAAGGGTTTCTCCTGATCCGCCAAGGCAGAGGTAATCCTCGGCCACCAAGTCCTCGATGTTCGCCTCTTGAGGAGAGAAATGTGAAGAGTCCGGAACCGTCTGGTGTGAGATCGGATGCACTGAAGGATCTTTTGGAGCAAGCGGCTGATACGTCTCCGTCGTATCTACTTTTCCAAACACTTTTGCCCTTGTTTTGAACTCTAACTTGTATGATTTGAATGGAACTAACCCGGACTGACGCTGTTTTCAGCAGAATTGCCATGATGTTGTTTTATGTGCAGAAAACAGAAGTTCTCGGAATGACCTGAATCTCCACGTGATGTCTTATAAAAAATAATAAAAAATCCTCGCCAAAGATGAAGACCAAGGGGCCCACACCCTGTCCACGAGGGTGGGGGCGTGACCCCCTCCTGGGCGCGCCCCCCTACCTCGTGGGCCCCCTGGAGACCCTCCGACGCCAACTCCAACTCCATATATTGGCTTTCGGGGAGAAAAAAATCTCAGAGAAAGTTTCATCGCGTTTTATGGTACGGAGCCACCGCCAAGCCCTAATCTCTCTCGGGAGGGCTGATCTGGAGTCCGTTCGGGGCTCCGGAGACGGGGATTCGTCGCCGTCATCATCATCAACCATCCTCCATCACCAATTTCATGATGCTCACCGCCGTGCGTGAGTAATTCCATCGTAGGCTTGCTGGACGGTGATGGGTTGGATGAGATTTATCATGTAATCGAGTTAGTTTTGTTAGGGTTTGATCCCTAGTATCCACTATGTTCTGAGATTGATGTTGCTATGACTTTGCTATTCTTAATGCTTGTCACTGGGGCCCGAGTGCCATGATTTCAGATCTGAACCTATTATGTTTTCATGAATATATGTGAGTTCTTGATCCTATCCTGCAAGTCTATAGTCACCTACTATGTGTTATGATCCGACAATCACGAAGTGACAATAATCGGGACCACTCCCGGTCATGACCATAGTTTGAGGAGTTCATGTATTCACTATGTGCTAATGCTTTGTTCGGGTTCTCTATTAAAAGGAGGCCTTAATATCCCTTAGTTTCCAATAGGACCCCGTTGCCACGGGAGGGTAGACAAAAGATGTCACGCAAGTTCTTTTCTATAAGCACGTCTGACTATTTACGGAATACATGCCTACATTACATTGATGAACTAGAGCTAGTTCTGTGTCACCCTATGTTATGACTGTTACATGACGAACCGCATCCGGCATAATTATCCATCACTGATCCGGTGCCTACGAGCTTTCCATATACTGGTTTACGCTTATTTACTTTTCCGTTGCTACTGTTACAATCACTACAAAAATACCAAAAAGATTACTTTTGTTGTCTTTACTTTTGTTACCGTTACCGCCACTATCATATTACTTTGCTACTAAACACTTTGCTGTAGATACTAAGTTTCCAGGTGTGGTTGAATTGACAACTCAACTGCTAATACTTGACAATATTCTTTGGCTCCCCTTGTGTCGAATCAATAAATTTGGGTTGAATACTTTACCCTCGAAAACTGTTGCGATCCCCTATACTTGTGGGTTATCAAGACCTTTTCCTGGCGCCGTTGCCAGGGAGCATAGCTCTATTCTTTGAGTCACTTGTGATTTATATCTGCTGGACACTATGAAGAACTTGAAATACGCTAAGACAACAATTTATCCCTCAACTACGAGGGGAGGTAAGGAACTGCCATCTAGCTTTGCACTTGATTCACCTTCCGTTATGAGTAAGCTAGCGACACCTAAACCTGCTTCTGCTATTCGTTCCGATATGTCGCATGTTATCGATGATGCCACTTCTGCTATGCATGATACTTATGATGAAACTACTTCTATGCTTGATACTACTGTGCCCCTTGGTGAATTTCCAGATGAACAAATTTCTAGGTCTAGAGAAAGAGAAATTATTGAAACTGAATACAATGATGAAAGTGATGATGAAAATATGCCTGCTATTCCTGAGGGTTATCTTTTTGATGCGGAATCTTCTGCAGCTATTTTTGCTTGCTAGGATAGATACGAACTTAAGAGGCTGCTAGCTAAATGGAGTAAAGAATCTCTTAGAGATACGATGAGACCTGACCCTACTTTTGCTACTTCACCTATCTGTGTTCCTGATAAGGATTATGAATTCTCTGTTGATCCTGATATAATTACTTTAGTTGAATCTGATCCTTTTTATGGCTATGAATCTGAAACTGTTGTGGCACATCTTACTAAGTTAAATGATATAGCTGCCCTGCTTACTAATGATGAGAGATCGCGCTACTTTTATATACTCAAAATATTTCCGTTCTCATTAAAGGGTGATGCTAAGATATGGTTTAATTCTCTTGATCCTAGTTGTGTGCGTAGTCCCCAGGATATGATTTATTACTTCTCTCCTAAATATTTCCCTGCTCATAAGAAACAAGTTGCTTTGAGGGATATATATAATTTTGTGCAAATTGAAGAAGAGAGTCTCCCAGAAGCTTGGGGGAGGCTTCTCAAGTTACTTAATGCTTTGCCTGATCATCCTCTTAAGAAACCTGAAATACTTGATATCTTTTATAATGGACTAACCGATGCTTCCAGAGATTACCTGGCTAGTCGTGCTGGTTCTCTTTTCAGGGAAAGAACACCGGATGAAGCTGAAATTCTATTGAATAATATGTTGACAAATGAAAATAATTGGGCACCTCTGGAGCCAACCCCTGAGCCAGCTCCTGAGCCAATTGCTGAGCCTATTCCTAACTCAACTCTGAAGAAAAGAGGTGTTCTATTTCTCAGTCCCGAAGATATGCAAGAGGCAAAGAAATCCATGAAAGAAAAAGGTATTAAAGCTGAAGAGGTTAAGAATTTACCTCCTATTGAAGAAATACATGGTCTTAATCTACCGCCTGTTGAAGAAGTGTATGATCTCAATTCTTTATTCACTGAAGAACCTCCTGATCCCGATATCCCGACACAGGTAGTAAAGGTAAATTCTCTCAACAGATATGATAAAGCTGAAGTCCCTCCTACTAAAATTGCTAGTCAGTGCTTGGATGAGTTTGATAACTTTATGTTTAAGCAAGATGACTTTAATGCTTATTTTGGTAGACAATTAAAACAGAATACATTTACGATTAAACGCTTGAGTGATTATATGGCTAATATTAGAGGTGAACTTGAACTTTTTAGCAAACATGCTTCTATGGTTACCCCTCAAGTAGAACAAGTACTTAAAGCTCAGAAAGAAGTGCTTGATGAAATGAATAGTAAGAAAAATGATTGTGCTGTTAGAGTGGCTACTAGAACTGGTAGAATGACTCAGGAACCTTTGTATCCTGAAGGCCACCCTAAGAGAATCGAGCAAGATTCTCAGAGAAATAATATTGATGTACCTAGTTCTTCTAAAAGGAACAAAAAGAAAAAATGATAGGACTGTGCAAACTTCTAGTGAACCTATTGCTAAACCACCTGATAATCCAAATGATATCTTTATGTCTGATGCTGAAACATAATCTGGTAATGAACATGAACCTAGTGAAAATGTTAATGATGATGTTCATGATGATGCTCAACCTAGTAATGATAATGATGTAGAAGTTGAACCTGTTGTTGATCTTGATAACCCACAATCAAAGAATCAACGTTATGATAAGAGAGACTTTGTTGCTAGGAAACATGGTAAAGAAAGAGAACCATGGGTTTAGAAACCCATGCCTTTTCCTCCCAAACCATCCAAGAAAAAGGATGATGAGGATTTTGAGCGCTTTGCTGAAATGATTAGGCCCATCTTTTTGCGTATGCGATTGACTGATATGCTCAAAATGAATCCTTATGCTACATATATGAAAGATATTGTTACAAATAAAAGAAAGATATCGGAAGCTGAAATTTCCACCATGCTTGCTAATTATACTTTTAAGGGTGGAATACCAAAGAAACTTGGAGATCCATGAGTACCTACTATACCATGCTCCATTAAGAGAAATTATGTAAAAACTGCTTTATGTGATATTGGAGCCGGTGTTAGTGTTATGCCTCTCTCTTTATATCGTAGACTTGACTTGAATAAGTTGACACCTACTGAAATATCTTTGAATGGTTGATAAATCAACTGCAATACCTGTCAGTATTTGTGAGGATGTGCCTGTTGTGGTGGCAGACGTTACTATTTTAACGGACTTTGTTATTCTTGATATTCCCGAGGATGATAGTATGTCTATTATTCTTGGAAGACCTTTCCTTAATACTGCAGGGGCTGTTATTGACTACAACAAAGGCAATGCCACTTTTCATGTTAATGGTAATGAGCATATGGTACACTTTCCGAGGAAACAACCTCAAGTTCATAGTATCAACTCTATTGGAAAATTCCATCGATTATATTTGGAGGTTTTGAATTTATTCTCCCTACTGTCAAGAAGAAATATGATATACTTATTATTGGGGATGTCCATATCCCCGTTGAGGTAACATAGTGGTATACTAAATTTGTCCTGTTCCATGATTATCGGAATGAGTTTGTTAACAAGACTTGATCAACCTTGTTAGTGGATTCTTTTTTATGAGCATGATACAGATGAAACTAGAAGCACAACCTTCTGTACCCTCTTTATATTTTTTGTTCTTTAGTAGAAATAAAGTAAAAATGTATTTTTCTGTCAGTCTCCCGATTTATCCGTGCAATATAAAAATATCTCGAAAATAAAAGTCCTCAGAATGCCATGCCAATTTAATATGATTTTTTCGGGAATGTTTGAGGATTTTTAGTGCAAAAATTACCGTGGAGGGAGCTGCCTCCTGGCCATGAGGGTGGAGGGCGCGCCCTAACCCCCTGGGCGCGCCCCCTGCCTCGTGGGCCCACGGTGGCCCTCCTCCACCTATCCCTGCACCCATCTTCTTCATCTGCCTAACACAAACCCGAAAAACCAACTCAAGCTCGTGTTCCAGCCACTTTTGCTGTGATTTTCGATCTCCTTCCTCAAAGCACCTCTCACAAAACTGCTTGGGGAGATTGTTCCTTGGTATGTGACTCCTCCATTGGTCCAATTAGTTTTTGTTCTGGTGCTTTATTCTTTGCAAATTTGTGTTGCATAGGTGACCATGTTCTTGAGCTTGCATGTCAAATTTATATGGTTCCAAGTAGTTCTAATGCTTGATATATGCTCTAGGCACTTGTATGAGTAGTTGCTATCAGTTTTATTGAAGTTGGTTCACTTTTGTTTGAAGTTACTAAAAATTTCTGATTGTTTCAGAAATAATGAAGAGACTTTTGAGGGGCTCGTCGAGCCGAAGCTCGAAGGAAAAACAAAAAGAAGAAGAGCAGAAGCCCAAATTTAATTTGCCTCGCGCATGGAGGTCCGCCATGTGAATGGCCTTCGATGACTTCTTGAGGAGGCGGGATTTATGAGGATTTCTATCTATTAATTGAGAACGCCGGCCTCACCGACTTCCTCCGCGACCAACGTCATCAGTATCTCTTACTCACAAATACTTTTGTGTTGAACTTCTACTTTTTGCCTAAGAAATCACCTCCAACAGTAGAGTTTCATTTATATGACGTTGTTAAGGAGATGCCATTAGTGAATTTTGCGAGGTTTGCAAAATACCCTTTGAGGGCACCTTAGATGAACCACACCGTAATGAAGTGGAAGCTTTTATTAACACTATCACTGTGGGAGAAACCAGGAAGGTTTCTGATGCAAGAATTACTAGCATACATTTTCCTGTTTTACGCTACTTTGCCTTATTTGCTAGTAGTTGCTTGATTGGTCGCGGGAACTGTGGAAACCTTAGTGTTCCTGATATTATTATTCTGTTCCATGGTTTATACAGCAATAACTCTGTTAGTATGGGTGGAATTGTTGCTAGACGGTTAAGTCTAAACCGTACTAAGGGCCCCATCTTTGGAGGCATTTATGCTTCACGCCTAGCTGAATATTTTTAAATACCTATTAGGCATGAGGAGAAAGAAGAAACAGTGTTGCCCCGTGCTTATTTAGATTATAAGAGTATGCTAGCGCATGATTTTCTTGTTAAGAGTCGCGAAGGGGAGCTCAAATATAAATTGTACTTTGATAAACATCACCCTGAGACTATTACTTTGCCTGCTCCCTCTTTGTTTAACTTGTCTACGGGTCCATACATTGTTCCGTGGGCGGTTGTTCAAGGCTATCAAAATCCTGCACCAGCCCCGGAACCGGAGCCACAAGATGAGCCTCCACGACAGTCTGTTTATTCTTGGGATCCTAAGGCGGTTGCTAACCAGTGGCAGTCAGAGTCCTCAACTATTCTTCATCGCAGTACGACCCCAGCTACACCTACGGGTATCCGCCAGGCTATCCCTGGCAATAGACCAACTTAGGCCAAAAGCCTAAGCTTGGAGGAGTACGTATTTCTCACCGACATTACATTTATGTTCACACACACTCGTTGCTAGATGTCAGTGCTCATACTCTTTCACTGTAATATCCATGCTAGTTTATTTTCTTTTTCCTGCTTTCTTCTTGTGTGTTTAATAAAACTTAAGAAAACAAAAAAAATTAGTAGTAGTTTATTTTTCCTGCTATAGTAGTAATAATTAAAAAGAAAACCCAAAAATATTTCCCGTTCTTCTTTTGCTTGTTGGGAGCTTTCCCGTGTAAATAGTTTTTATTTCCTTTCTTTTCCTTGGGGGTCAGTAGGAGAAGACCATGATTAAATTGTTGAAGTGGCTCTTATATGCATCATTGTTGATTTAACCAAGAGCCCATATTGCCTTGTCTTCTCTTGCTTATTGAATGCTCGCAGATTCCAGCTTAGTCCAATGCACGTACACTCTTATTATTATTCACACCGTTCGGTCGTGCAAGTGAAAGGCAATTATGATGACATATATGATGGACTGACTGAGATGGGAAAAACTGGTATGAACTCGACCTCTTTTGTTTTTGTAAATATGATGAGTCCATCGTTCCTGATTCAGTTGATTATGAATAAACATGTTTGCAATGACAATTAGAGATCATAGTTGCTTGTGCCATGCTTGATTAGCTATGAGTTATAATGGTTTACCTTGCGTGCCAACATGCTATTGAGATGATTATGATGTGGTATGATGGGGTGGTATCCTCCTTTGAATGATTTAAGTGACTTGACTTGGCACATGTTCACGCATGTAGTTGAAACAAATCAACATAGCCTTCATGATATTTATGTTCAAGGTGGATTATATCCTACTCATGCTTGTATTCAATGATTATTAATTTTAATGCATGTTCATGACTGTTGTCGCTCTCTAGTTGGTCGCTTCCCAGTATTTTGCTAGCCTTCACTTGTATTAACGGGAATACTACTTGTGCATCCAATCCCTTAAACCCCAAAGTTATTCCATATGAGTCCACTATACCTTCCTATATGCGGTATCTACCTGCCGTTCCAAGTAAATTTGTATGTGCCAAACTCTAAACCTTCAAATAATCATTCTGTTTTGCATGCTCGAATAGCTAATGTATCAACTAGTGCTGCCCTTATCTTCCTTGTTAGGTGGGTTATTCTCAAGAGGAGTGGACTCCGCTCCTCACTCACGAGAAAATGGTTGGTCACCGGGATGCCCAGTCCCATGCTTTATGCAAACTAAATCAAAATAATTGCAAACAAAACTCCCCCTAGGACCCGTTGAATGTTGGAGGCACTCGTTGTTTCGAGCGAGCCATTGATTGATGCATGTGGAGGAGGGGGAGTATAAACTTTACCATTCTGTTTGGGAACCGCCTATAATTTGTTTAGCATGGATGATATCGTCATCTCTTAGTTTTTATGTTGACAATGAAAGTATGCCGCACAAAATATAATTATCTCTACTTCAAAATCGAGCTCTGGCACCTCTACAAATCCCTGCTTCCCTCTGCGAAGGGCCTATCTATTTACTTCTATGTTGAGTCATCACCCTCTTATTAAAAAGCACTAGCTGGAGAGCACAACTGTCATTTGCATTCATTATTGTTAATTTATATAGGGTATGACTATGATTGGATCTCTTTTACCATTAATTACAATGTCTAGTCAGTCCTTGATCTTTGAAGGTGCTCTGCATTTATGTTTTGCCGTGTCAGAAAGGGCTAGCGAGATACCATCTTGTTATGTCATATTATGATTGTTTTGAGAAAGTGTTGTCATCCGAGATTTATTATTATGGCTTGCTAGCTGATTATGTTATTGATATGAGTAAACATGATACCTAGGAGTTATTGCAAATGTGGTTAGTTATGATCTTTGCTGAAAACCTGAATGCTTTCTTGACATAAGTACAACAACAAGAGCAAACAGAGTTTGTAAAAGTTTTTCTTTTTCTCTTTCAGTTTGTCAACTGAATTACTTGAGGACAAGCAAGGGTTTAAGCTTGGGGGAGTTGATACGTCTCCGTCGAATCTATTTTTCCAAACACTTTTGCCCCTTGTTTTGGACTCTAACTTGTATGATTTGAATGGAACTAACCCGGACTGACGCTGTTTTCAGCAGAATTGCCATGATGTTGTTTTATGTGCAGAAAACAAAAGTTCTCGGAATGACCTGAAACTCCACGGGATGTCTTATAAAAACTAATAAAAAATCCTCGCCAAAGATGAAGACCAGGGGGCCCACACCCTGTCCATGAGGGTGGCCCCCCCTCCTAGGCGCGCCCCCCTACCTCGTGGGCCCCATGGAGACCCTCCGACGCCAACTCCAACTCCATATATTGGCTTTCGAGGAGAAAAAATCAGAGAGAAATTTTCATCGTGTTTTACGATACGGAGCCGCCGCGAAGCCCTAAACTCTCTCGGGAGGGATGATCTGGAGTCCGTTCGGGGCTCCGGAGAGGGGGATTCGCCGCCGTCGTCATCATCAACCATCCTCCATCACCAATTTCATGATGCTCACTGCCATGCGTGAGTAATTCCATCGTAGGCTTGCTGGACGGTGATGGGTAGGATGAGATTTATCATGTAATCGAGTTAGTTTCGTTAGGGTTTGATCCCTAGTATCCACTATGTTCTGAGATTGATGTTGCTATGACTTTGCTATGCTTAATGCTTGTCACTAGGGCCCGAGTGCCATGATTTCAGATCTGAACCTGTTTGACAATAATCGGGACCAGTCCCAGTGATGACCATAGTTTGAGGAGTTCAAGTATTCACTATGTTCTAATGCTTTGTTCCGGTTCTCTATTAAAAGGAGACCTTAATATCCCTTAGTTTCCAATAGGACCGCGCTGCCACGGAAGGGTAGGACAAAAGATGTCATGCAAGTTCTTTTCCATAAGCACGTATGACTATTTACGGAATACATGCCTACATTACATTGATGAACTGGAGCTAGTTCTGTGTCACCCTATGTTATGACTGTTACATGACGAACCGCATCCAGCATAATTATCCATCACTGATCCGGTGCCTACGAGCTTTCCATATACTGGTTTACGCTTATTTACTTTTCCGTTGCTACTATTACAATCACTACAAAAATACCGAAAACATTACTTTTGATGTCTTTACTTTTGTTACCGTTGCCGCCACTATCATATTACTTTGCTACTAAACACTTTGCTGCAGATACTAAGTTTCTAGGTGTGGTTGAATTGACAACTCAGCTGCTAATACTTGAGAATATTCTTTGGCTCCCCTTGTGTCGAATCAATAAATTTGGGTTGAATACTTTACCCTCGAAAACTGTTGCAATCCCCTATACTTGTGGGTTATCAGCGGCTATCTCAGAAGCGGATCGTACGCTAATGGGTACGGTGATTCAGAGGAATTCATCCGCCGAAAGCGGGTTGTATGAATCTTTTATGAGTCTGCTGAAAGGCTTTGAGGTACGTGAAATAGTGTATGTTTTTTACGGTACCGCACACGTTAGGTGTGCCCTATGCAGATAGTAGCCCCTGAGACTCTGGTTGCCGTCAAGAACGGCCGCAAACAGAGGATCGTAGTCCCAGGTAATGATCAGACCGCCTTCATGTGCAGGTGGCTGAAGGTCCGGTGGCTAGCCGGACTGGTGAGTTTTCCGAGCTGAAGCGGCAACTTGATGCGGCAGATGCCGACATCGTGCTTGTCAACAAGCGGCTCGACGAGGCACAGGGTATGTGATTTCTCCGGTGATCGACACACAGTAAGAGGAGCATGATGCTAGTATCTTTAATATGTTTGTGACTGCAGATGGAGCTTCCACCGTGGAGACCCTTCGGGCGTAACTTGCCCGAGCCAAGGAACAAGCCAGGAATAGTGATGCAGCCGCTCTAAAGGCGGTCGAAGAGCTGAGAGCCGAACAGGCTGCGCATTACGAAAGCAAGGAAAAAATGGCAAAGATGGCCGTTGAGTTGAAAGATACCGCCGACTGTTACCAGCTTCTTGAAAGAGAAAGCCGAGCGAAGGCGACGGACCTGGAGAGGGCCATGGTAGCAGCCAAGGAAGCCCGCTCTAAAATCAGAGCAGCGAAGGAGGAGCTGCATCAAGCTGGAGATATTACGGCTGAGAATCCCTTTTGTTGCGGACGAAGTTCGGAGATCCGAAGTATGCCCCTGTTGATCAACTATGGAGTTCTACAGATGCATACACGGATTTGGCAGCCAGTGCTGCTCATGCGGCCGAGTACTTCAAGGATAAAAAAGATCGCGAAGTGGAAAAGCTGTTCTGGTCACAGTTCAATGTTCCAGTGCGTCTGCAGATGTTGAATGAGTGAATGGCTGAGTGGGACGAGCTCCATAGGTTGTCCGGGGGTTGCCGTGAGGTCTGTTGTGGATCATCTGTGGCCGGAATGGCCAAGGCCGAATAGTTATTTTAGTTTGGTGAAACAGTTCCTTGGTGCTGTGTCGCACATCGACGCTATGAAGAGGTCAGCGTGCATAGAGGGTACGTGGATGGCACTTGCCCGTGTCAAGACATACTGGGAGGAGATGGAGGCCACCGCTATTGCAACCCAGAGTCCGGCCGTGGGCCGAGTATCTGCCGAGCACTACTTTGAAGAAGTCCTTGAAGGCTCTCGTTCAATAGAGGCTCAGTGCTCGAAGAATATTATGTTCTAGTGACATGTATTCCCATTGTAAAATTAATGTTTTATTGAATTATAAAGGCTGTGTTTATACTTTTGCCTGAAAGTATTATGATGCCTCCTGTGCGGCCGTTTATGTATATATGTATATAACCTGAAAGTTTGCAGTCGTCGGCTTCAGAACCCACGCATATAATGCGTGGGTGTTTGCAAAAAAAACATATTCACACTTGATCCAACGTCTTGGTCCATTAAGGAGGTGGTAGCGCAGTGAACAAGGTAATCGGACTATATTGCTTTAACACTTTCACTTAGCCATAGGAGTTTGACGGTGGGACTACTATATAGCCCCTGGTAACTCCGCGCTCGTCCGAATATGGGGTGCGTACGTACATGACCGAGAAACGGCCCTTCGTTAATGTGGAGAAATCCCGAAGATTCCACTAAGTCATCGAGTGGTTGACCAGTCTCGCGCTTTATCATGACAGTCAGTTTTCGGCTTTCTCTACTGAGGTGCTCATCCGGATGAACCAGGGCACAATCGCAGTAGTTCTCCCGGTGCCACCTTAGCCGATAGAGCGGAACGTAAGGTAGCAAAACACGGGAGCCGGGCAAACCCAACATTTGACCAAATACATGATTCGGAGCTGATGCATATAAGGCCAAACTCGCGACGCCGAACACTCCCTAAGGTATTCGGGCTGAATAGTGCCCTTGATAATTAACCCCAAGTGTCCAGGTACGTGCAATGCTTGACGTGGCGCAATGCCAACAACGTCAGCATCCTTCTCGGTTATACTAAGTGTCCGGAGGATGTGAACAACAAGAGACAGTAAAATAGGTTTACGCAGGGTCTTAATCTAAAAAGAAACCTTTGAGCGGGTCCCTGCTGCACGTCTGCGCCTGTGTCTCTGTTGTGCCGTATCCTGGATGGGTGTGGTACGATTGTCATTTGTAAAATAGAAGAACTTAAGTGAAAGTTGTCGTGCCAGAAAATTGGTTATTCGCAATAAACCATTAAAATTCAAGATAAGTCAAGTTGAGCCGAACTAGCCCTGGTTACACGCGCGAAGCCCCTGGTGCCGTCTATGGGGGTATAACCATCAAGCCAATTTTGGGTTTATCTAATCTCTTATAGCTAGTAATGCGACGGACTCGTCTAGACGTGTCCGCGGTCTTGACGACCGATCCTTTATTCTGGTTGGAGGGACCATTTAGTGTTCGACTATTAAAGTCGTCACACACTCTTGCACTTTGTAAGGAACGTTCAATGTTTCCGCTAATGGTGATGATGCCACGTGGACCGGTCATATTAAGCTTGAGATAAGCGTAATGAGGTACAACATTGCAACAAGCGAAAGACGCTCTTCCGAGTAGTGCTTGATAGCTATTTCGGAATGGAGCGACGTCGAAGGTTAACTTTTCAATTCGGAAGTTGTCGGGAGAACCGAATACAACCTCTAGTAATAGAGAGCCCGTTGATACGTCTCCAGCGTATCTATAATTTTTGATTGTTCCATGCTATTATATTACCCCTTTTGAATGTTTATGGGCTTTATTTTACACATTTATATCATTTTTGGGGCTAACCTACTAACCGGAGGCCCAACCCATAATGCTGTTTTTTTTGCCTATTTCAGTATTTCGAAGAAAAGGAATATCAAATGGAGTCCAAACGGAATGAAACCTTCGGGAGCGTGATTTTTGGAACAAGCATGAAACCTTCTTGACTTGGAGTGAAAGTCAAGAAGCAGCCGAGGCCTCCACGAGATAGGAGGGTGCCCCCCCTATAGGGCGTGCCCCCTGTCTCATGGGCCCCTTGGACGGCCACCGACGTACTTCTTCCTATATATACCTACGTACCCCGAAAACATCCAGGGGCACCACGAAACACAATTTCCACCACCATAACCTTCTGTATCCGCGAGATCTCATCTTGGAGCCTTCGCCGACACTCTGCAGGAGGGGGAATCAACCACGGAGGGCCTCTACATCAACATCCTTGCCCCTCCGATGAGTTGTGAGTAGTTTACCACAGACCTACGGGTCCATCGTTATTAGCTAGATGGCTTCTTCTCTCTTTTTTGATCTCAATACAATGTTCTCCCCCTCTCTTGTGGAGATCTATTCGATGTAAACTCTTTTTGCGGTGTGTTTGTCGAGATCCGATGAATTGTGGGTTTATGATCAAGTTTATCTATGAATAATATTTGAATCTTCTCTGAATTCTTTTATGTATGATTGAGTTATCTTTGCAAGTCTCTTCGAATTATCAGTTTGGTTTGGCCTACTAGATTGATCTTTCTTGCCACGGGAGAAGTGCTTAGCTTTGGGTTCAATCATGCGGTGTCCTTACACAGTGACAGAAAGGGTTGCATGGCACGTATTGTATTGTTGCCATCAAGGATAACAAGATCGGGTTTATATCATATTGCATGAGTTTATCCCTCTACATCATGTCACCTTGCCTAATGCGTTACTCTATTCTTATGAACTTAATACTCTAGATGCATGCTGGATAGCGGTCGATGTGTGGAGTAATAGTAGTAGATGCAGGCAGGAGTCGGTGTACTTGTTATGGACGTGATGCCTATATACATGATCATGCCTAGATAATCTCATAACTATGCGCTTTTCTATCAATTGCTCGACAGTAATTTGTTCACCCACCATAATACTTATGCTATCTTGAGAGAAGCCACTAGTTAAACCTATGGCCCCCGGGTCTATATCTTATCATATTTGCTTCCAATTTACTTTTACTTGCATCTTTACTTTTTGCATCTATATTATAAAATACCAAAAATATATTTATCTTATCATACTATCTTTATTAGATCTCACTTTCGCAAGTGGTCGTGAAGGGATTGACAACCCCTTTATTGCGTTGGTTGCGAGTTCTCAGTTTGTTTGTGTAGGTGTGTGGGACTTTTGAGGAGCCTCCTGCTGGATTGATACCTTGGTTCTCAAAACTGAGGGAAATACTTATGCTACACTTGCTGCATCACCCTCTCCTCTTGAGGAAAACCAGCATAAGCTCAAGACGTAGCAAGAAGGATTTCTGGCGCCGTTGCCGGGGAGGTCTTCGCTCAAGTCAAGACATACCAAGTACCCATCACAAACCTATCTCCCTCGCATTTACATTATTTGCCATTTGCCTCTCGTTTTCCTCTCCCCCACTTCACCCTTGCCGTTTTATTCGCCCTCTCTTTCCCAATCTCCTCTCTCTTTTCTGTTTGCCTTCCCGTTGCCATGGCCAAATCAAAAAGAACTACGGGTTTTCTCCCAAGCTCTAGTGCCTTGGATAACCCCTCTATCCTCTGCAAGCTCATAAACAATGATGCTACGGAAACACCCACCGGGGTCACCAATGAGAGCTTGAATAATTTTGATGAGGTTTACTCTGGAATATTTCACTATTTACTTGATGAGTCTTTAAAAGATGCTTGGGATAGGTTATTAAGGATTCGGGCTAGCTATGTGCCACAATATCAAATTGAAATTTACTTAAAAAGTTTTTATGTTGGCTTGCC
Source organism: Aegilops longissima (assembly GCA_021605205.1). Classification (NCBI taxonomy): domain Eukaryota; kingdom Viridiplantae; phylum Streptophyta; class Magnoliopsida; order Poales; family Poaceae; genus Aegilops; species Aegilops longissima. The sequence goes on from CM038682.1 coordinate 26,531,055, forward strand.
CGCTTCCTTCAAACAAGTTTTAGATTCCATCTTTGAAGAAGGTTTTCTTGAAGGGGATGCCATAGATACCTATGAAAAAAGGAAAACCATATTTGGGCACCCTATGAATGATAAGGTTGAATCAACCACTCTCTTGTGCTTTTATCAAAATGAAATTATCAAGGAGATGAAGTCTAGTCTAGAAGCAAACTTCCGTAACGTGCTTAATCTTACCTCTTCCAAAAATGGCCACGTGCTTACCTTAAATAGAATAATGAATGCCATGGAAAGGAGAACCTCTTCTTCAAGTGCCAAAGATGGCACTCGTTAGATCTATCTTCGCTTTTATGCCTAGCTAGGGGCGTTAAACGACAGCGCTACTTGGGAGGCAACCCAATTTTCTTTATGTTTTTTTGTTTTTGTTTCTGTTTAGGAATAAATAATCCATCTACCTTCTGTTTAGATGTGTTTTTATTTTTTAATTAGTGTTTCTGCCAAGTTAATCCTATAGGATCTTCTTGGTTGATAGTTGATTTGATCTTGCTGTAATTTCCAGAAACTTTCGGTTCACGAAAACAATTGTTAAAAATAACCAGAACGTGATAAAATAGTGATTCCAATAGCTGCTGATCAATAAACAAATTGCCTAGGTCTTCCTATTTTGGCTCAATTTTTTGTGTTCCAGAAGTTTGCGTTAGTTACAGATTACTACAGACTGTTCTGTTTTTGACAGATTCTGTTTTTTCGTGTGTTGGTTGCTTATTTTGATGAATCTATGGCCAATAAAATAGTTTATAATCCATAGAGAAGTTGAAATACAGTAGTTTTAACACCAAATTAAATAAAGAATGAGTTCATTTCAGTACCTTATGTGGTGGTTTTGTTTTCTTTCACTAACGGAGCTTATAAGATTTCCTGTTGAGTTTTGTGTTGTGAAGTTTTCAAGTTTTGGGTAAAGCTTTTATGGACTATGGTATAAAGGGTGGCAAGAGCCTAACTGTGGGGATGTCCAAGGCACCCCAAGATATTCAATAATAGCCAAAAGCCTAAGCTTGGGGATGCCCCGGGAAGGCATCCCCTCTTTCGTCTTCGTTCATTGGTAACTTTACTTGGAGCTATATTTTTATTCGCCACATGATAAGTGTTTTGCTTGGAGCGTCGTGTATTATATTAGTCTTTGATTTTTAGTTAACCACAATCATCCTTGCTGTACACACCTTTTGGGACAAGCCTATTAGATTAGAATTTGCTAGAATACTCTATGTGCTTCACTTATATCTTTTGAGCTTGATAGTTTTTGCTATAGTGCTTCACTTATATCTTTTAGAGCACGGTGGTGTCTTAATTTTGAAGAAATTGCTAGTCTCTCATGCTTTACTTATATTATTTTGAGAGTCTTTTAGAACAGCATGGTATTTTCTATGGTCATAAAGTTGGTCCTAGAATGATGAACATCCAAGTTGGGTATAATAAAAACTATCACAGGAAGTGAATTGGATGCTATGATCAACTTGATACTTGATAATTGTTTTGAGATATGGAGGTAGTGATATTAAAGTCATGCTAGTTGGCTGATTATGAATTTAAAGAATGCTTGTGTTGAAGTTAGCAAGTCCCCTAACATGCACGTATGGTTAAAGTTCTGTAACAAATTTGAAACATGAAGTGTACCTGGCTTGTGCATCCTTATGGGTGGTGGTCGGGGACGAGCGATGGTCTTTTCCTACCAATCTATCCTCCTAGGAGCATGCGCGTAGTACTTGATTTCTTATGACTTCTAAATTTTTGCAATAAGTATATGAGTTCTTTTGACTAATGTTGAGTTCATGGATTATACACACTTTTACCTTTCCGCCTTTGCTAGCCTCTTGATGCCGTGCATTGCCCTTTCTCACCTTGAGAGTTGGTGCAAACTTAGCGGTGCATCCAAACCCGTGATACGATCGCTCTATCACACATAAACCTCCTTATATCTTCCTCAAAACAGCCACCATACCTACCTATTATGGCATTTCCATAGCCATTCCGAGATATATTGCCATGCAACTTTCCACCGTTCCGTTTATCATCATCATGACATACTTTACTTTTGTCATATTGCCATTGCATGATCATGTAGTTGACATCGTATTTGTGGCAAAGCCACCATGCATAATTTTTTGTACATGCCACTCTTGATTCATTGCATATCCCGGTACACCACCGGAGGCATTCATATAGTGTCATATTTTGTTCTAAGTATCGAGTTGTAATTGCTGAGTTGTAAGAAAATAAAACTGTGATGATCATCATTTTTAGAGCATTGCCCCAAGTGAGGAAAGGATGATGGAGACCATGATTCCCCCACAAGTCGGGATGTGACTCTAGACGAAAAATTAAAGAAAAAAGAAAAAAAAGAGGCCATAAAAAAAGAGAAAAGGCCCAAATAAAAAAATAAAAAAATAAGAGAAAAAGAGAGAAGGGACAATGCTACTATCCTCTTTCCACACTTGTGCTTCAAACAAGCACCATGTTTTTCATATAGTGAGTCTCATAAGTTGTCTTTTTCATACTAGTGGGAATTTTTCATTATAGAACTTGGCTTGTATATTCCTACGATGGGCTTCCTCAAATGCCCTAGGTCTTCGTGAGCAAGCAAGTTGGATGCACATCCACTAGTTTTATTTTGTTGAGCATTTATTTATAGCTCTAGTGCATCCGTTGCATGGCAGTCCCTACTCCTCATGTTGACATCAATCGATGGGCATCTCCATAGCCCGTTGATTTTCCTCGTCAATGTGAGACTTTCTCCTTTTTTTGTCTTCTCCACACAATCCCCATCATCATATTCTATTCCACCCATAGTGCTATATCCATGGCTAACGCTCATGTATTGCGTGAAGGTTGAAAAAGTTTGATATTATTTAAGTATGAAACAATTGCTTGGCTTGTCATCGGGGGTATAGAAGTTGGGAACATCTTTGTGTGAAGAAAATGAAGCATAGCCTAACTATATGATTATGTAGGGATGAACTTTCTTTTGCCATGCTATTTTGAGAAGACATGATTACTTTGATTAGTATGCTTGAAGTATTACTATTTATTTTATCAATATGAACTTTTATTTTGTATTCATTTGGATCTGAACATTCATGCCACAATAAAGAAAATTACATTACGAATTATGCTAGGTAGCATTCCACATCAAAAATTCCCTTTTATCCACTACTAGGGAAAAGGCTATACACAGAATCATAGCAGCAGCGCGGCTCAAAAAGGAGCGCTGCTGCTAATTAGTAGTACCGCGTGTGCGGGAAACTCGCCTCTGACAAGTTTTTAGCAGTAGCGCGCTCGGTGTAAACCGCGCTGCTACAAATATCGACCGGCGGTGTCCACCAAACTCCATTTAGCAGCAGCGCGGTGCCGCGAGCCGCGCTACTGCTATGGATGTAGTAGTAGCGCGCTTTTTCTGAGGTCGCTGCTGCTAAATTTCAAATTGGCACACTTTTTGGTCCCGGTTAGCAGTAGCGCCGTTGCCCAAAGCACGCTGCTGCTACTTACTTAGCAGCAGCGCGGTTTAGATCCCGCGCTACTGCTAATCCGCACCAACCCACCACCTTTTCCACACTCGTCCCTCCCCCTCCCCCTCCTCTCTTCCCTTTCCCCTACCTCCCACATGCTCCCACTCTCACTTTTCTTCTTCCTCAATACTTCTCCCCCATTACTCTGTCTCTTCTATCTACCTTTCTCTCTCTTCATTACTCCTACCTAACTAAACCACCTCCATTAATGCATCTCCTTTCTCTTTTTCCTTCCCCCTCCACTAGTTGAAGTTGTCTCCTCCCAAATTAGGTAGCTAGGTAGATGTAGGATTTAGTTAAGTGACCTATTTGCCCCCTAACTAGATCTATCTTTGTCAAGAAGAGCTTTGTGCACTTTTGATCTCCCTACAACATCATCTCCACCGTGTGCACAATCTCGAGATAGAGGTGAAATTTCATGCTTTTGCAAAATGGAAATATGTTTATGTGTGTGTGATATGCTTATGGAAATTGTGTGTGTGGCATGAGTTGACGCCAAATTGTGCTTTTGAGTTGCCTATGTTTTGCCGAAATGTCGATTTATTTCCGTTTGGTAATTCGGCAAACTCTAGATCCATATATGTCCTATTTTTAGGGAAGGTCATTCCGAATTTTTGTATGACTTTGATGCATGCACACATTTTTATAATCAATTTGTTTTATTATTACCGTGCAGGCGTTCATGATGGTTAGTGGAACGATGGTGGACAGGTGGTTGCGGTCGGCGGTGCAGGACATGAAAGAAAATAACCTGACAGAGGTTTTATGTTCGTGTCGAAAATGCAAAGGAATAGTTTGGCTCGACACCTATGACGATGATCGTGTCGAAGCGCACCTGCTCATGACTGGTTTCATGGATGGCTATACTCGGTGGATAACTGAAGATGAGGATGACGATGTTGAGGATGCCGACGGGGCAGGCAATGATGACACGGGGAAAGACGAAGAGATGATCGATAATGGCGGCGAGGAAGAGGCCGGACATGGCGGCGGAGAAGGGGCCGGACATGGCAGAGGAGAAGGGGTCGGACATGGCGGCGGAGAGAACGGCATGGATTCCACGCAATAGAGTTCGTCGGTACTAAGTTCAATCGTGCGGGACCCTCATGTTCAAGCATTGCTTCACAAGGAGACGAGTACTGAGAGAGCTGCTTCTAGAGAGGAGGCTAAGCTGGAGCAACTAGTGGTAGACTCGAACACTCCATTGTATGACGGTTGCAACACTGAGGTGACCCGCTTGAGTTTCACGCTCCAACTCCTGAAGATGAAGGATAAAAACAAATGGACCAACACTAGCCTCGATGAGCATCTCAAATACCTAAAGGATGTTCTTCCCGCGGGTAATCTATGTCCTACTAGTGTTGATGAGGCCAAGAAGATCGTGTGCCCTCTTGATCAGCCACACGTTAGATACCATGCATGCATCAACGATTGCATAATTTATTGGAAGGAGCACGCGGAAAAAATAAGTTGTCCGGTGTGCAATGCTTCTCGATACAAGAAGGCCGGGAAGAAATGTCCCCAGAAAGTTTTATGGTACTTACCGATCACTCCCCGTCTCCAGAGGTATTTTGTAGATCCCAAGGAAGCAAAGCTAATGCGCTGGCTCGCGGAGAGGAAGAAGCCCGACGATGGAGACGATCCGAAGCTGAGACACGTGAAGGATTGAAGCCAGTGGAGAGCGTTGAACAGCTTCTATCGGTATTTTGAATGTGATGCAAGGAACATCGTGCTCGGCGCGTGTACCGATGGCATGAATCCGTTTGGCAATCAGAACACCAACCATAGCACATGGCCCGTGTTTGTATGGATGTACAACCTCCCCCCTGGTTGTGCATGAAATCGAAGTACATTCACATGAGCATGCTTATTCAAGGGCCGAAACAACCAGGAAATAATATTAACTTGTATCTGGGGCTACTTCAAGAGGAGTTAGACACGTTATGGAAAACACCGGCCAAGACATGGGGCGCTTGACAAAGCGAGTATTTCAACATGAGAGCCGCGCTGATCACGACAGTGCATGACTATCTCGGTTACGGATATGTGGCAGGCCAGGTGTGCCATGGATATTGCGGATGCACGCGGTGCATGGATGATACAACATCTCAGCAGCTAACGTCAAGGAATGATGGCGGGTCTGGGAAAATCGTGTACACGGGGCATCAAAGATGGCTTGAACAGGACGACCCTTGGAGAAACCGTGGAGATCTATTCAATGGTCACGCTGAGCATCGAGGACCTCCACGTAAGCGGAGCGGTGCCGAAATCAATGCGCTGTTGAAAAACTGGAAGGAGTGCCCCGCGCCGGGAAAGACGATGAGAAAGGCGCCGGAGCCGCTGCTGAAGGTATGGAAGACGAGGTCTGTGTTTTGGGACTTGGAGTACTGGCACAAACTCGATACACCTCATTGCCTTGATTAAATGCATATATGTAAGAATGTCCTTGAGATCTTGCTCTCAACACTGATGAACATGCCGGATAAGACCAAGGATGGGCCGAAGGCAAGAAAAGACTTGCAAGATTTGAAAATCAGGGAAGATCTGCACATGTTGCCCCGTAAAATGTCAGACGAGACAGAGACGGAGAGAGAGGCACGGGAGAAGAAGGGCAAGAAAATAAAGAAAGAGGATTATTGCCCCCCTTCTTGCTTCACCTTAAGTCAGGCTGAGATTAATCAATTCTTTAAGTGCCTTACCGGAGTCAAAGTTAGTTCCGATTACTGTGGCAAGATAAGCAGATATCTAGACATGGACTAGAAAAGGTTCAGCGGGATGAAGTCTCATGACTGTCATGTGATGATGACGCGGATATTACCTGTTGCCCTTAGGGATAATGGACAAGCACGTCCGTGACACGCTTATTGGTCTCTGCAAGTTTTTCGACGTCATCTCTCGAAAGTCGATCAGGGTGAAGCAGCTCTGAAGGCTACAGGAAGAGATCGTTGTGATATTGAATGAGCTTGAGATGTACTTCCCGTCCGCGTTCTTTGACGTGATGGTGCATCTGTGTGTCCATATTGTGGATGACATAATAGACCTGGGGCCGTCATTCCTGCACAACATGATGCCGTTTGAGAGGATGAATGGGATCATCAAAGGATTCGTTCGTATAATGTCCCGTCCGGATGGAAGCATTGTCCAGGGCTATTTGACACAAGAGTGCATCTCTTTCTGTGAGAATTTTCTATATGGCGTAGACCAGCCGCCTGGTGTTAGTGTCTGTTTGCCCATTAACAAGCATGATGGGAGCCTCGAAGGAGATGGTCACTGCAATAGTCGCAGGGAACTGCACGTGGCATACTCAGATTGATGCAGCGACTTTGACAGAGCAAACTTGGTAGTGCTACAACACCTAGACGAGGTAGATCCTTTCGTGGCACTGCACAAAGAAATTATCGCAAATAAGTATCGTGACCGGGGGGTATGCAGGACGAACGCCGAAGTTACTAGAGAGCACAACTCCACTTTCCTGCATTGGTTCAAAGAGCATATTATTGCTAATCCCCCGGAGGAGGGCTCTAAGGACGGATTGCTCATATACGCCTTAGCACATAGCCCCTCGCCCAACCTCGTAACCTATCAGGTATATGATATGAACGGATACACGTTCTACACGGAGGCCAAAGATATGGACAGTGATGATCAGAACTCAGGGGTGACGATGGAATGCATGACCGGCAGCGACAAGCGGCATGGCTGAGCGATTTATGGAAGGGTCAAGGAGATCTGGGAGCTTGACTACTCTGGACTACACAATACGACGATATTCCGTGTCAAATGGGCAAAGAATGTCGAAAGAGAAAACCGGATTCTCACTACCATGAGTATACCCGACGCCAAGAGCGCTACCGTGAACGCTATCGCAAAAAATGAGCCATGGGTACACGTACACGCTAAGCACGTGACACAATGCTTCTTCATAACCGACCCATGCAATCCCAGTCGTGTTGTCGCGAGGAGAGGCAAAAGGAACATCATTGGAATGGATGGAGTCACCAACGAGGAATACTATGATCAGTACGGCAACGCAATGAGGGAAGATGACGATGATGATGAAGTATACGCCAAAATAAGAATCAATACTACATTACCTAAGAAAAATCATACTCCATGGAAAAGGCAAAGTCACAATGAGGGGCTCAATTATTCTTCGATGAAAAGAAGGGAAAGAAGCTGACTCAAAAATGAAAACGTCAGCGTTGAGGAACCGTATGTTATCGGTCAAATGATGTAATATATATAAATATATATATATATATATATATATATATATATATATATATATATATATATGTTCCTATTTTGTATACACTTAGCCATTATTATGCATGGGTCCAATGCCTCGATGATGGTACTAACGCCGACATCGACACCGGCCGGCGCCCGGCACCGATGGCGGCGCCGAGACCGATGGGGAAGGTACCGCGGGGAAGATACCGGCGAGGAAGTTACCGGCCCGATGCGCTACGAAAAGAGGAAGCATAAGAAGCAGAGGATACGAAAACCTAACAAACTAGGGATTGGACGACTTGTGATCACAAAGATGGCACTGGCAAGTTTGAGCCGTTAGAGCGGAAGAACCTTGCAAGTGCTATGGGAACCAAGTAGGATGCATCCTCTGACGGAATCTTGTGAGCATCAATGACGACGACTTAAGGAGTAAAGAACATTTGACGCAGTTGCTCCAAACGAAGTTGCACTAGAGATTCAAGTTCCCCGACCGGGATGATAACATAGAACAACCGTGGGATGATCCGAAGATGAAAAAGATTAACAATCACGCCATGTGCATGTTCAGCAATGATTTGGCCTCCTGGAAAGGGAGGGTGAAACGAGCTATTGAGGCTGATGAACCCTTGTCCAAGATTCTGAAGGAAAATCCGACACTTACGGAAGAGGAGTTCGAAAAGTTCAAGGACACTAGCGCTACCGAGGCAGCCAAGGATAAGGCTGCGAAATTCAAGAGCCTTCATCAAAGAAACACGGGGAAGCATCGCCTCAAAAGCCGTGGCTACCTCGGTAAAAGGACCATATGGGATAAGGAGGACGCGGAACGTGAAGCCGCGGGTCTCCCAGACCCCTTCGCGAAGTTCACCTACCCCTTGGAGCGTGACTTCATCAGGGACCGCTACAAGTGGGACAAGGAGAAAAAGGTTTTTTACATGGACAAGATCACGAGGAAATTGATTAGACTACTGGAGAAGCAACACCAGCTTGCAGCCGAAAGCCCTACTTCTCCGATGAGGCCCAAGTGGGACACCCCTCTCAACAGGGCCTTGAACGAACTTAAGGGACTCCCTTTGGGCCAGCGGCCGCAATATGGTCGTGTGCACGGCGCTTGAGACGGCGCCACGTGGAAGGTGTTTTACAACGAGGGCCTGGAGACCAAGAAGCAGAAAAAGAAGTTTAGTCAGGCGGACATCAACGCGAAGGTGAAGCTTGCGGTCGAGAAAAAAGCAGCTGGGGACGCGAGAAAAGCAGCCGAGGACAAATATGAGTTGCTACAGCAGGCAATCAATGCAGCTGTAACTGCCTGCAGAAATTATTTCCTACTAACTTGGTTCCAGTTATCATCAACTGGACGAAGGAAAATCCAGACAAGGCGGTACATGATTTTCGTTGCCCAGTTTAAATGGGAGCAACTTCATGAACAACAACACCATCGCACCATCACTTGCTCACGCAGCCGGGCCTCCTCTCGCAGCCGCTCCTCTCATAACAGCCCGTCCTCGGTCTACAGCGCTAGGTGGGCCTTCATCTTTAGCTGAGCTCGGCGCCTTCATGGTAATTACATGTCGCACCAATATATATATATATATATATATATATATATATATATATATATATATATATATATATATATATATATATATATATATATATAGAATATTCCATTTTGTTGCCTTTCGGTTGTTTCGCATACGAGACATATGTGTTTGCGGCGAAAGAAACCCGTGCACCACACTCTACTTGATCAAAGGCGGAAGGTGGATGTGGGAAAGCGGATGATAATGGACCCCTCGCAACCCACGTTCCACAACCAGCCAATCCCCGCTGGGCACTTCAGGGTTAGCTTGACCAATGTGAAACCGGGGGACGAGGATTTGCCTCCTCCAGTACAGCATGTGGGAGGCGGACGACGAGACCCCCCTTGGATTGGAAGCTGCAAGGGTTGGGTGCTGCTATGGCGAAGAATCTTATTAAATGCGGAGCAGGCCGAGAGCACACCAATAACCACACATCAACAAGCATGTGTGGAGACAACCACCCGCCACGCAATTACCAGCTCTGTAGTGCGGGTGAGGCGGCGCACGACATGATGAATGGGTGCAATAATCTTGGCTGATGTAATTTCTCTGTAGAGCAGAGAATGGATGATGAGACGGAGGTCGACCCTATGGATTTCCTCAATACAAACGCGTATGACTATGACATAGATATGTTGAGTCAACCATATGAGGAATCGGGCTATCAGCTTGCTAATGAGGATATGAATGATATGCCCATGCAGGGTCGTAGCAGGGATTGCAAAAAGTCTCTCTTCATGAAATCCTCACAGGACACGCCTGAAGATGCCGCCTCAACACAGGCTCAACTAGCCGGGCGCGAGGGTCGTACAGTAATTAGCCCGGGAACACTGGGCAGGGGTTAAGGAAGGGTCTAGAAGGTGTGCCCAAGAAAAAGGAGAGGAAGAGATCGGGGAAGATAACTGCCTCCAAACAAGCCAGAGCACATAGCAGCTAGACGATGCATTCTGAAGAGCTTGTACCCGTGAAAGGTGCGGTCATGTTCCATCTCACGGGCGAGCCGATGCTACCACCGAAACCGCTCGAGGCATTATCAGGGGATCTCAGGAGACTGCACGACCATGTTTTGTCGACTGAGAAAAGCCTACTAGCCTCAAGGCGGCTCGTGTGCCTGAGGGGAAGTGGTACGTCGAGACACGGCCCACGAAGGTGTTCTTCCTACGGTTTGACCATATCTTTGAGATGTTTCTAACAAGGCGGCTCGATTTTACAATCGTCCGCCTTTTTGCGCTACATATGAGCTCCGTCATGAAGAGTGAAGAAGTCTCGCAAATCTGTGTGGCGGATCAGTACTACATGCACGAGTCTTTCTTGAGTCTCGGCGACTTTGAGTGTGAAACTGCTAGGGAGTACCTCCAAAACTTCATGGTATAGAATAAGGACCGTGAAATTGTCCTCGTGCCTTATCATCCAAAGTAAGTCAGTTCCGGACAACCCTTTCGTACATTTCAATCGTTCCTTCTCTCTCATATGGGGAATAATGTGAGGTGTCTTTTCCCCGCAGCAACAGGCGCGTCGTCCTTATCGTTCTTTACCCGCAAGTCACCCACGCCATGTATTTTTACCCTTCCAGACACTACGAGAAAAAAAATACTACACACACATAATGAATATTCTAGATGATGCTCTCCAAGGCTTCAGCTTTAGAGGTGGCCACGTGCATATCAGGAAACAAAGGAACAAGAAGATGGGTTTCGCGCATAAAACTAACTTCTCCTACATCCATGTCTCAAAACCAAGCAAGAAGGATGTATTCTACATCGTCCATCTCATGATTCAGTTCAACACGGATCACCAAAAGCTTTGCATGAGAAGCAGAAATGATGATCATATCCACAAGTGGCTAGAATCTCATTGAGAAGCGGATTATAAACTTAGAGATGACTTCTTTCTCATCCAAAGCGACATTGCGACGATCATCATGAAAGAAGTCGTCGATGAGAAGGATGTTCCACCACGGCCCTATATCGCGGTGACGTCCGAACTTCGCATATGCATGCAACGTCTAGACCTCACGCCGTTCAAGAAGCTAGGGTTCATCCTCGATGATATGGAAGGATGGAACTTCTAGTGATTTATGATGCCGATGATGATGATATGTGTCGGTTGAACTTGTATACTTTTTGTAGCGATGAAACTTTTGTATGTCCATGGTCCCTGCCGAACTTGCGTAACGCTATTTTGTTAGTTTGCGTACGATGACCTGCGTACCTCTAGTTAATTAATTTGCGTACTGTATGTTGCATCTAGTTGCTAACCCTTTCTTTTTCGGTGTTGCTCTAGTATATTTTGTTGCATATATATGATTGTACATCCTGTTCATGAACATGCATCTCTAACAGGTACCTAGTTTCTTGATGGCGAGATGGAATTGCTATGTCGTGTACAAAGGGAAGGTTCCGGAGGTGTACAACGAGTGGCATGAGTGTCAGGCGCAAGTAAATGGGTTCACGGGCGCCAGCCATAAAGGCTTCAAAAGCAGACAAGAAGGAGAAGCTAGTTACTTGAGGTTCACGCTAGCGCGAGAGAGGACTCGTAACCGCCACCTCATGTACTGCATAGTTCCGCTCTCACTCATAGTGATAGCTCTTCTTGCGTATACCTTTGTTTAGATGGATGACATTGTTGTAGTTGCAAGTATTCGAGACTTGCATGTATCGCTATTTTCTAGATGATGACAAGATATCACTTTGTGTTGGATGATGATTATGATGAGACTATTTGTATGTATATGCTATGATTACATTTGTGGTCTCGCAGGTATTTGTATGTGTACCATGATGACATTTCTATGTGCTAAAGATTCTTCTATAAAGCATGTACAAATACAAAACAAATATGCTAAAAAAACAAAAAACTACTTAAATTAGCAGTAGCGAGTGTATAAAAGTTAGCAGCAGCGCCGCGATAGCAGTAGCTCGTCCAAGCAAAGCGCGCTAGAGCTACTAGCGATGTGAGCTTCCACTAACGCTGCTGCTACACTTGTGTAGCAGTAGCGCTGGTGAGCACGCGCTAGTACTATGTGTTAGCTGTAGCGCCTTATTAGTAGCGCCACTCCCCGCGCTACTGATACACCTAAAACCCGGGCTACTGCTAGCCTTTTCCCTAGTAGTGATCATTTACCTACTCGAGGACGAGCAGGAATTAAGCTTGGGGATGCTTGATACGTCTCCAACGTATCTATAATTTTTGATTGTTCCATGCTATTATATTACCTCTTTTGGATGTTTATGGGCTATATGTTACACATTTACATCATTTTTGGGGCTAACCTACTAACCGGAGGCCCATCCCATATTGCTGTTTTTTTTTTTTGCCTATTTCAGTATTTCGAAGAAAAGGAATATCAAACGGAGTCCAAACGGAATGAAACCTTCGGGAGCGTGATTTTTGGAACAAACGTGATCCAGAGGACTTGGAGTGCAAGTCAATAAGCAGCCGAGGCCTCCACGAGATAGGAGGGTGCCCCCCCTATAGGGCGCGCCCCCTGTCTCGTGGGACCCTCGGACGGCCACCGACGTACTTCTTCTTCCTATATATACGTACGTACCCCGAAAACATCCCGGGGCACCACGAAACAGAACTTCCACCGCCGTAACCTTCTGTATCCGCGAGATCTCATCTTGGAGCCTTCACCGGCACTCGGCCGGATGGGAAATCAACCACGGAGGGCCTCTACATCAACAACCTTGCCCCTCCGATGAGTTGTGAGTAGTTTACCACAGACCTACGGGTCCATAGTAATTAGCTAGATGGCTTCTTCTCTCTTTTTGGATCTCAATACAATGTTCTCCCCCTCTCTTGTGGAGATCTATTCGATGTAAACTCTTTTTGTGGCGTGTTTGTCGAGATCCGATGAATTGTGGGTTTATGATCAAGTTTATCTATGAATAATATTTGAATCTTATCTAAATTCTTTTATGTATGATTGAGTTATATTTGCAAGTCTCTTCGAATTATTAGTTTGGTTTGGCCTACTAGATTGATCTTTCTGGCCATGGGAGAAGTGCTTAGCTTTGGGTTCAATCTTGTCGTTTTCTTACCAAGTGACAGAAAGGGTTGCAAGGCACGTATTGTATTGTTGCCATCGAGGATAATAAGATGGGGTTTATATCATATTGCATGAGTTTATCCCTCTACATCATGTCATCTTTCTTAATGCGTTACTCTGTTCTTATGAACTTAATACTCTAGATGCATGCTGGATAGCGGTCGATGTGTGGAGTAATAGTAGTAGATGCAGGAAGGAGTCGGTCTACTTGTTATGGATGTGATGCCTATATACATGATCATGCCTAGATAATCTCATAACTATGCGTTTTTCTATCAGTTGCTCGACAGTAATTTTTTTCACCCATCGTAATACTTATGCTATCTTGAGAGAAGCCACTAGTGAAACCTATGGCCCCCGGGTCTATCTCTTATCATATTTGCTACCAATTTACTTTTACTTGCATCTTTACTTTTTGCATCTATATTATAAAATACCAAAAATATATTTATCTTATCATACTATCTTATTAGATCTCAGTTTCACAAGTGGCCGTGAAGGGATTGATAACCCCCTTATTGCGTTGGTTGCGAGTTCTCAGTTTGTTTGTGTAGGTGCGTGGGACTTTTGAGGAGCCTCCTACTGGATTGATACCTTGGTTCTCAAAACTAAGGGAAATACTTAGGCTACACTTGCTGCATCACCCTCTTCCTCTTCGAGGAAAACCAACGCAAGAGCAAGACGTAGCACCCGTGCAGCGGGCCTCTGAGCCTGGTATTACTCCCTTGAAGGTAGTATTACTATGGCTGATTTTTGTCAGGTCTATCCCGATTTTGCGGACTGTGTCCTGATATATCAGATTTAGACTACTTCGCCGTCCATAAGGACTCGTGTGAGGTGGTATCCATTTATTATTGGGTGTAACACCAAGGCAGCCAATCCTTCGTGTCGGATACTTGTCGGGTGATCCCTGCGATCAAAAGTGATCGGGCAGGCCAACCAAGGGTTGAACTTAGGGGTGACGGGCTCTACGGCGCGTGTGTCTCGTAGTGCATGTTTGCTTCTCCTCTTCGTCACGTGGATCATGTTTACTATTTTAACCTCTGGTTGGAATTTTTTCTATCCCCCGGTGCTTTGCTGGCGAGGCTCGTCCTCGTCTTCACTTGGTGTCTCCCTTCCCTTGTGTTCGGAGTTTAGCTTACCGGCCTGCTTGAAGACCCAGCATTCTCTGTGGGTGTGATTTGCAGGTTTATCGGGGGTGCCATGAATCTGACATAGTTTGTCTAGAATCTTGTTTATGCCGGACGGTCCATCTCTGCTGCGTTTGAAAGGCTTTTTCCGCTGACCCGGTTGAGAGCCCCTGAATCCGGCGTTTACCGGCGTGCTATCTGGGCTGTCTTCTTTATTTCGACGCTTTCTTTTACTGCGTCCTGGTTTTCCATTGCCGTCCCTGACTTCGGATGTGCCTGGGTCGCTGGTGCTACTACGGGCTACCCAGCTATCTTCGCCTGCGCAAAAGCGGGTCATGAGGCTTGTCAGGGATGCCATTGTTCTCGGTTTTTCTTGGCCGAGATGTGTGGCGAGCCATTCATCTCGGACGCCGTGCTTGAAAGCTGCTAAGGCTTCTGCGTTCGGGCAGTCGACGATTTGGTTCTTCTTAGTGAGAAACTTGTTCCAAAGCTTTTGGGCTGACTCTCTGGGTTGTTGTATTATGTGACTTAAATAGTCTGCATCCGGAGGTCGGACATAGGTCCCTTGAAAATTAGCCCGGAAAGCATCCTCGAGCTCCTCCCAACTTCCAATCGAGTTTTCGGGGAGGCTTCTCAGCTAGTGCCGAGCTAGCCCTTTAAGCTTGAGGGGCAAGTATTTGATGGTGTGGAGATTGTCTCGGCGAGCCATATGGATATGGAGGATAAAGTCCTCAATCCAGACCCCAGTGTCCGGAGTCTCGTCGTACGCCTCTATGTTCACTGGTTTGAATCCTTCTGGAAATTCGTGGTCCAGCACCTCATCGGTGAAACATAGGGGGTGTGGCACCCCTGTATTTGGATGTATCATGGCGTTTGGATGATTGTAGTGTTCGGTTTTGATTTTGTGCTGGGGCGCCCTTCCTAGATCCATAGATGGATCTGGCCGCCCCGGTCTTCTGATGCAAGTTGTCATGTGAAGCGTGTGCTGACTTATGTGCGGCCTTGTTAGCCGCTATATCGCGGCCGCAAGGTGGTTGATCTGACCGGTTGGCCGTTTTATTTTTCGGCTGTGTGGGCTCTAATGCCTCATCACGAATTCGGGCAATAGCTTGTGCTTTGGATAGATCTTTGTGGGGTAACTACCACCATACATTTCTTCATTGTCGAGCACTTTGTTCCACCTATTGTTGAGCGTATTCTGCGCGGCCTAAGCCTTTGCTTCTGCTTCTTCAAACTCCCCGTGGTGGCGGTAAGCCTTCTGCGGAGGTTCTCTTGTTCCAAGTGCCTTTCCGGGATGGTGTGTGCATCTTCGTCCGGACTGTTTCCTCTCCGGAGGGAGGTTGATGAGCTTTACCCTCGGCGTCGCCGTGTTCGGACAGCGGATCTGTACTATGTTCGCCGTTTGCTGGTTCATCCTGTTCTTCCATTGGGTCAATGTGGTCGTCATTTCCTCTGGAGTCGACTGGGGTGTTATTTTCTCTTTCCCTGTTATCTCTGTTTTTACCGAGGCGGGATTTGGAGCGGCGCCTACGCCTACGCTTTGTTTGCTTCTCGATGGAGCTATTCTTCTCTGCTTCCTTCCATTCCTCGTCATTGTTTTCTTTGGGTGTATCCACCATGTATATGTCATGTGATGATGTGGCTGTCCAGCGCCCTATGAGTGGTGGTTCCTGTTCGTCTCTTGCATCGTCATCCATACCGTCACTGTCTTTGGAGTCGAAATCAAGCATGTCCGTTAAATCGTCGACAGTGGCTACTAAGTGGGTGGTGGGTGGGCAGCGAATTTCTTCGTCGTCCGCATCCCATTCTAGCCGGACATAGTTCGGCCAAGGTTCTCCTGATAAGGAGATAGGCCTTAACGAATTCAGAACGTCGCCGAAAGGCGAGTGCTGAAAGTTATCCGCGGAGGTAAACTCCATGGTCGGCGCCCAATCGGATTTGATAGGCACGGACGCAGGCGGCTCAGAGTCCGTGGCCGGAGACGAATCCAGTTGTTTGGCAGCACGGCTCTTGTAAGGGGTGAAGTTAGTATCCGTCTCTATCACCACTGAGAGTGCGGCCTCCATGGCGGGGTCTATACGCCCGTCCTCGCATGGCGCAATTTGCTCCGGATTGAGGGCCGGAGTAGGTGCAGGTGTGATCTCCTGAAAACTGCCCGGCGACAGAGCTAAATCATGCTCGCCGTGATCGTGCGATGCACCTGGCATGGGCTCGAATCCATCGAATATTAAATCTCGGCGGATGTCGGCAGTGTAGTTCTAATTTGCAAATCTGACCTGACGGCCAGGGGCGTAGCTTTCGATCTGCTCTAGATGGCCAAGCGAGTTAGCCTGTAGTGCGAAGTCGCCGAATTCAAAGATCTGTCCGGGAGGAAGACCACACCCTAGACCGCATTGTTACGGATGAACGAAGGAGCCATCAAGCCCTACGGTGACGGCACAGTCGAACTGTCAATGAAAGCACCAATGTCGGTGTCAAAACCGGCGGATCCCGGGTAGGGGGTCCCGAACTGTGCGTCTAAGGCGGATGGTAACAGGAGGCGGGGGACACGATGTTTACCCAGGTTCGGGCCCTCTCGATGGAGGTAATACCCTACTTCCTACTTGATTGATCTTGATGATATGAGTATTACAAGAGTTGATCTACCACGAGATCGTAGAGGTTAAACCTTAGAAGCTAGCCTATGGTATGATTGTTGTCGTCCTACGGACTAAACCCTCCGGTTTATATAGACACCGAAGGGGGCTAGGGTTACACAGAGTCGGTTACAAGGGAGGAGATCTACATATCCGTATTTCCAAGCTTTCCTTCCACGCCGAGGAGAGTCCCATCAGGACACGGGACGAAGTCTTCAATCTTGTATCTTCATAGTCCAACAGTCCGGTCAAAGGATATAGTCTGGCTGTCCGGTGACCCCCTAATCCAGGACTCCCACAACTACCATCCAATATATCATTCTTTACCTCTCGATCATTTTGAGACTCCTCGTCATGTCCGTAATCTCATCCCGGACTCCGAACAAACTTCGGTCACCAAAACACATAACTCATAATACAAATCGTCATCGAACGTTAAGCGTGTGGACCCTACGGGTTCAAGAACTATGTAGACATGACCGAGACACATCTTCGGTCAATAACCAATAGCGGAACCTGGATGCTCATATTGTCTCCTACATATTCTACGAAGATCTTTATCGGTCAAACCGCATAACAACATACGTTATTCCCTTTGTCATTGGTATGTTACTTGCCCGAGATTCGATCGTCGGTATCATCATACCTAGTTCAATCTCGTTACCGGCAAGTCTCTTTACTTGTTCGGTAATGCATCATCCCGTAACTAACTCATTAGTCACATTGCTTGCAAGGCTTATAGTGATGTGCATTACCGAGAGGGCCTAGAGATACCTCTCCGATATTCGGTGTGAAAAATCCTAATCTCGATCTATGCCAACCCAACAAACTCCTTGGGAGACACCTGTAGAGCATCTTTATAATCACCCAGTTACGTTGTGACGTTTGATAACACACAAGGTGTTCCACCAGTATTCAGGAGTTGCATAATCTCATAGTCGGAGTAATATGTATAAGTCATGAAGAAAGCAATAGCAATAAAACTTAACGATCATAATGCTAAGCTAACGTATGGTTCTTGTCCATCACATCATTCTCCTAATGATTTGATCCCGTTCATCAAATGACAGCACATGTCTATGGTTAGGAAACTTAACCATCTTTGATTAACGAGCTAGTCAAGTAGAGGCATACTAGGGACACTTTGTCTTGTCTATGTATTCACACATGTATCAAGTTTCTGCTTAATACAATTCTAGCATGAATAATAAACATTTACCATGATATAAGGAAATATAAATAACCACTTTATTATTTCCTCTAGGGCATATTTCCTTCAGTCTCCCACTTGCACTAGAGTCAGTAATCTAGTTCACATCGTCATGTGATTTAACACCAATAGTTCACATCACGATGTGACCAACACCCAAAGGGTTTACTAGAGTCAATAAACTAGTTCACATCGCCATGTGATTAACACCCAAAGAATACTAAGGTGTGATAATGTTTTGCTTGTGAGAGAAGCTTAGTCAATGGGTCTGTCATATTCAGATCCATATGTATTTCGCAAATTTGTATGTCTACAATGCTCTGCATTGAGCTACTCTAGCTAATTGCTGCCACTTTCAATACGTATCCAGATTGAGACTCTGAGTCATCTGGATTAGTGTTAAAGCTTGCATCGACGTAACTCTTTTTCGACGAACTCTTTATCAACTCCATAACCGAGAAACATTTCCTTAGTCCTCTTATGTAACTAAGGATAATTTTGACCGTTGTCTAGTGATCCACTCCTGGATCACTATTGTACCCTCTTGCCAAACTCATGGTGAAGTACACAATAGGTCTGATACACAACATAGCGTATTTTATAGAAACTATGACTGAGGCATAGGGCATGACTTTCATTCTCTCTCTATATCCTGCCGTGGTCGGGTTTTGAGTCTTACTCAACTTCACACCTTGCAACACAGGCAAGAACTCCTTCTTTGACTGTTCCATTTTGAACTACTTCAAAATCTAGTCATGGTATGTTCTCATTGAAAAATCTTATCAAGCATCTTGATCTATCCTCATAGATCTTGACGCTCCATATGTTAGCATCTTCGCCGAGGTATTTCTTTGAAAAAATCCTTTCAGACACTCCTTTAGGCTTTCCAGAAAATTCTACATCATTTCGGATCAACAATATGTCATTCACATATACTTATCAGAAAGGATGTAGTGCTCCCACTCACTTTCTTGTAAATACAGGCTTCTCCAAAGGTCTGTATAAAACCATATGCTTTGATCACACTATCAAAGCGTATATTCCAACTCGGAGAGGCTTGCACCTGTCCATACATTGATCGCTAGAGCTTGCACACTTTGTTAGCGCCTTTAGGATCGACAAAACCTTCTGGTTGCATCATATACAACTCTTCTTTAAGAAATCCATTAAGGAATGCAGTTTTGACATCCATTTGCCAAATTTCATAATCATAAAATGCGGCAATTGCTAACATGATTCAGACAGACTTAAGCATCGCTACGAGTGAGAAAATCTCATCGTAGTCAACACCTTGAACTTGTCGAAAACTTTTTGCAACAAGTCGAGCTTTGTAGATAGTAACACTACCATCAGCGTCCATCTTCCTCTTGAAGATCCATTTATTCTCTATGGCTCGCTGATCATTGGGCAAGTCAACCAAAGTCCACACATTGTTCTCATACATGGATCCCATCTCAGATTTCATGACCTCAAGCCATTTCACGGAATCTGGGATCATCATCGCTTCCTCATACTTCATAGGTTCGTCATGATCTAGTAACATGACTTCTAGAACAGGATTACCGTACTAATCTGGTGCGGAACGTACTCTGGTTGACCTACGAGGTTCGGTAGTAACTTGATCTGAAGTTTCATGATCATCATCATTAACTTCCTCACTAATTGGTGTAGGCATCACTGGAACTGATTTCTGTGATGAACTACTTTCTAATTCGGGAGAAGGTACAATTACCTCATCAAGTTCTACTTTCCTCCCACTCACTTCTTTCGAGAGAAACTCCTTCTCTAGAAAGGATGCATTCTTAGCAAAAAAGATCTTGCCTTCGGGTATACCCAACAGTTTCTTTTGGGTATCCTATGAAGACACACTTTTCTGATTTGGGTTCGAGCTTATCAGGCTGAAACTTTTTCACATAAGCATCGCAACCCCAAACTTTAAGAAACGACAGCTTTGGTTTCTTGCCAAACCATTGTTCATACGATGTCGTCTCAATGGATTTAGATGGTTCCCTATTAAACGTGAATGCACTTGTCTCTAATGCATAACCCCAAAACGATAGTGATAAACCGGTAAGAGACATCATACATCGCACCATATCTAATAAAGCACGGTTACGATGTTCGGACACACCACTACGCTGTGATGTTCCAGGTGGCGTGAGTAGAGAAACTATTCCACATTGTTTCAAATGAAGACCAAACTCGTAACTCAAATATTCGCCTCCGCGATTAGATCATACAAACTTTATTTTCTTGTTACGATGATTTTCCACTTCACTCTTAAATTCTTTGAACTTTTCAAATGTTTTAGACTTATGTTTCATTAAGTAGATATACCCATATCTGCTCAAATCATCTGTGAAGGTCAGAAAATAACGATACCCGGCGCGAGCCTCAACACTCATCGGACCGCATACATCAGTATGTATTATTTCCAATAAGTCAGTGGCTCGCTCCATTGTTCCGAAGAACGGAGTTTTAGTCATCTTGCCTATGAGGCATGGTTCGCAAGTATCTAGTGATTCATAATCATATGATTCTAAAAGCCCATCTGCATTGAGTTTCTTCATGTGCTTTACACCAATATGACATAAACGGCGGTGCCACAAATAAGTTGCACTATCATTATTAACTTTGCATCTTTTGGCTTCAATATTATGAATATGTGTATCACTATGATCAAGATTCAATAAACCATTTACGTTGGGTGTATGGCCATACAAGGTATTATTCATGTAAACAGAACAACTCTGACTTAAATGAATAACCGTATTGCAATAAACATGATCCAATCATATTCATCCTCAACGCAAACACATAATAACATTTATTTAGGTTCAACACTAATCCCGAAGGTAAAGGGAGTGTGCGATGGTGATCTTATCAACCTTAGAATCACTTCCAACACACATCGTCACCTCGCCCTCAACCAGTACCGTTCATTTTGCAACTCCTCTTTCGAGTTACAAATCTTTGCAACTGAACCGGTATCAAATACCGAGGGGCTACTATGAACACTAGTAAAGTACATATCAATAACATGTATATCAAATATATCTTTGTTCACTTTGCCATCCTTCTTATCCGCCATGTATTTGGGGCAGTTCCGCTTCCAGTGACCATTTCCTTTGCAGTAGAAGCACTCAGTTTCAGGCTTAGGTTTAGCTTTGGGCTTCTTCACGGGAGTGGCAACTTGCTTGCCATTCTTCTTGAAGTTCCCTTTCTTTCCCTTGCCATTTTACATAAAACTAGTGGTCTTGTCAAACATCAACACTTGATGCTTTTTCTTGATTTCTAACTTCACCGATTTCAGCATCACGAACAGCTTGGGAACTGTTTCCGTTATCCCTTGCATATGATAGTTCATCAAGAAGTTATAGTAACTTGGTGATAGTGACTAGAGAACTCTGTCAATCACTATCTTATCTGCAAGGTTAACTCCCACTTGATTCAAGTGATTGTAGTACTCAAACATTCTAAATACATGCTCACTGGTTGAGCTATTCTCCTCCATCTTGTAGGTAAAGTACTTGTCAGAGGTCTCATACTTCTTAACATGGGAATGAGTCTGAAATACCAACTTCAGCTCTTGGAACATCTCATATGCTCCGTGGTGTTCAAAATGTTTTTGAAGTCCTGGTTCTAGGCCGGAAAGTATGGCGCACTAAACTATCTATTAGTCATCATACCGAGATTGTCAAACATTCATAACGTCTACATCAGCTCCTACATCTGGTCTGTCACCTAGCGGTGCATCAAGGACATAATTCATCTGTGCAGTAATAAGGATAATCCTCAGATCACGGACCCAGTCCGAATCATTGCTACTATCATCTTTCAACTTACTTTTCTCTAGGAACATATCAAAAATAAAACAAGGGAGCTACATGTGAGCTATTGATCTACAACATAGATATGCAAATACTATCAGGACTAAGTTCATGATAAATTAAGTTCAATTAATCATATTACTTAAGAACTCCCACTTAGATAGACATCCCTCTAGTCATCTAAATGATCACGTCATCCATATCAACTAAACCATGTCCGGTCGTCATGTGAGATGGAGTAGTTTTCAATGGTGAACATCTCTATGTTGATCATATCTACTATATGATCCACGTTCGACCGTTCGGTCTCTGTGTTCCGAGGCCATATCTACATATGCTAGGCTCGTCAAGTTTAACCCGAGTATTCTGCACGTGTAAAACTTCCTTGCACCCGTTGTACGTGAACGTAGAGCTTATCACACCCGATCATCACGTGGTGTCTCGGCACGACGAACTATCGCAACGGTGCATACTCGGGGAGAACACTTATACCTTAAAATTTAGTGAGGGATCATCTTATAATGCTATCGCCGTACTAAGCAAAATAAGATGCATAAAAGATAAACATCACATGCAATCAAAATATGTGACATTATATGGTCATCATCATCTTGTGCCTTTGATCTCCATCTCCAAAGCACCGTCATGATCTCCATCGTCACCGGCTTGACACCTTGATCTCCATCGTAGCGTCATTGTCGTCTCGCCAACCATTTCTTCTATGACTATCGCTACCGCTTTGTGATAAATTAAAGAAATTACATGGTGATTGCGTTTCATACAATAAAGCAAAAACCATAAGGCTCCTGCCAGTTGCCGATAACTTCTACAAAACATGATCATCTCATACAACAATTTATATCTCATCACATCTGGACCATATCATATAACAACATGCCCTTCAAAAACAAGTTAGACGTCCTCTACTTTGTTGTTGCAAGTTTTACGTGGCTGCTATGGGCTTCTAGCAAGAACCGTTCTTACCTACGCATCAAAACCACAATGATTTTTCGTCAAGTGTGTTGTTTTAACCTTCAACAAGGACCGGCCATAGTCAAAGTCGATTCAACTAAAGTTCGAGAAACAGACACCCGCCAGCCAGCTATGTGCGAAGCACGTCGGTAGAACCGGTCTCATGAACGTGGTCACGTAATGTTGGTCCAGGCCACTTCATCCAACAATACCACTGAATCAAAGTAAGACGTTGGTGGTAAGCAGTATGACGATTATCACCCACAACTCTTCGTGTTCTACTCGTGCATATCATATATGCATAGACCTGGCTCGGATGCCACTGTTGGGCAACACAGTAATTCAAAAAATTTACCTACGATCACGCAAGATCTATCTAGGAGATGCATAGAAACAAGACGGGAGAGTGTGTCTACGTACCCTCGTAGACTGAAGGCGGGAGCGTTTAGTAACGCGGTTGATGTAGTCGAACCTCTTCACGATCCAACCGATCCAAGTACCGAACGTACGACACCTACATGTTCAGCACGATGATATCCCTCGAGCTCTTGATCTAGTTGAGGTTGAGGGAGAGTTCTGTCAGCACGACGGCGTGGCAACGGTGATGATGAAGTGAGCGACGCAGGGCTTCGCCTAAGCACTATGACGATATGACCGAGGTGTTAAACTCTGGAGGAGGGCACCACACACGGCTAAAAGAAGACTTGTTGTGTCTCCAAGGGGTGCCCTGCCCACGTATGTAAAGGAGGGAGAGGGAGGAGGCCGGCCCTAGGGGCTGCGCCATAAGGGGGAAGTCCTACTATGACTCCTACTCCTAGTAGGATTCGGCCCCCCTTGTTTTCCTTCTCATGGAGGGGAAAAGGGGCAAAGGAGAGGGAGTAGGAGAAGGAAAGGGGGGTGGCGCCCCCTTCCCTAGTCCAATTCGGCCTCATCCCTTGTGGGGGGCGCACCAGCCCCTTGTGGGCTGGTTAGCCTCCCTCCTATGGCCCATATAGCCCATATATTTCCCCGGGGGGTTCCTGTAACCCCTCCGGTACTCCGGTATGTACCCGATACACTCCGGAACCCTTCCGGTGACCGAATACTACATTAAAATATATCAATCTTTACCTCTCGACCATTTCGAGACTCCTCGTCATGTCCGTGATCTCATCCGGGACTCCGAACAAACTTCGGTCACCAAAACACATAACTCATAATACAAATCGTCATCGAACGTTAAGCGTGCGGACCCTACTGGTTCGAGAACTATGTAGACATGACCGAGACACATCTCCGGTCAATAACCAATAGCGGAACCTAGATGCTCATATTGGTTCCTACATATTCTAGGAATATCTTTATCGGTCAAACCGCATAACAACGTATGTTATTCCCTTTGTCATCAGTATGTTACTTGCCCGAGATTCGGTCGTCGATATCATCATACCTAGTTCAATCTCATTACCGGCAAGTCTCTTTACTCGTTTTGTAATGCATCATACAGTAACTAACTCATTTGTCACATTGATTGCAAGGCTTATAGTGATGTGCATTACCGAGAGGGCCCAGAGATACCTCTCCGATATTCAGAGTGACAAATCCTAATCTCGATCTATGCCAACCCAACAAACACTTTCGGAGACTCCTGTAGAGCATCTTTATAATCACCTAGTTACGTTGTGACATTTGATAGCACACAAGGTGTTCCTCCGGTATTCGGGAGTTGCATTATCTCAAAGTCAGAGGAATATGTATAAGTCGTGTAGAAAGCAATAGCAATAAAACTTAAGGATCATAATGCTAAGCTAACGGATGGGTCTTGTCCATCACATGATTCTCCTAATGATGTGATCCCGTTCATCAAATGACAACACATGTCTATGGTTAGGAAACCTAACCATCTTTGAATAACGAGCTAGTCAAGTAGAGGCATACTAGGGACACGTTGTTTTGTCTATGTATTCACACATGTATCATGTTTCCGGTTAATACAAATCTAGCATGAATAATAAAGATTTATCATGATATCACGAAATATAAATAACCACTTTATTACTACCTCTAGGGCATGTTTCCTTCGCAATGAGTATGTAGGTACTTCTCGTCCTCATGCTCGTGATCATCACCATCGTCATCTCTTTTTGGAAACGTAGCATGCAATTTCAAAAAAAATCCTACGCTCACGCAAGATCTATCCAGGAGATGCATAGCAACGAGAGGGGGAGAGTATGTCCACGTACCCTCGTAGACCGTAAGAGGAAGCGTTTGACAATGCGGTTGATGTAGTCGACCTTCTTCTCGTTCTGACCGATCGAGCACCGAACGTACGACACCTCCGAATTCTGCACACGCTCAGCTCCATGACGTCCCTCAAACTCTTGATCCAGCAAAGTGTCGATGGAGAGTTCCATCAGCACGATGGCGTGGTGATGGTGATGGTGAAGTGATCTGCGCATGGCTTCGTCTAAGCACTATGTGAATATGACCGGAGGCGTAAACTATGGAGGGTGGCGCCGCACATGGCTAGGAATCAATGTTGTGTGTTCTAGTGGTGCCCCTCCACATATATATAGGTGGGAGAGGGAGAGGGGCAGCAAGGGGCGCCCCAAGTAGGAGTAATCCTACTTGGGCGCCTCCCACAAGTCGGCCTTCCCCCCCTTCCATAAGTGTTGGAGTGGGGAGGAACGAGAGGTCGGAAGAGAAGGAAAGGGGGAGGCTGTCGGAGAAAATGACACCTATGGGTTCACAGGAATCCCTACTACGGTTGCGGGGCGCGGGGTTGTGAGAAGAGCAGGTTTAGCGAGTCAAAACACAGTTCATTTACCCAGGTTCGGGCTGCGAGGATGCGTAATACCCTAGTCCTGCTTTGGTCTGTATTGGAGAGAGTTCTTGAGCTCTCTAACTAGCTATGGTGGATGCGTAGTTCAAAAGAGCCGAATCCCTCTCTAGTATGCCTCGGGCCTCCTTTTGTAGTTGAAAGGGGCTACCACAATGGCATGCAGGAGGTGGAAAAGGCCTACAGTGCACAAGCTTATCGCGTGGCATCAGGGGACAAAACGCATTAAATGCGCTACTTAGGAGTCCATTAGCTTTATCAGGGACGGGAACGAGGCCCGTCCCGTCCGTCGCCTCCCCGCCTCGCTTCAACACAGGCCCAGGCCAGCGATGCGTGTTGTGCCATGTAGGCAGGCAGGCAGCTGAGGTGGCGCGGTGGGAGGATCTTCACGAAGATCTGCATGCCACCACGCAGGTGCTTGCTGAGTTGGCTCGGAAGCAGCACGTCGCCACGTAGGTGCTTGCCCAGCTGGTTGGGCTGGCAGCTGCATGGGGACGACTGTCGGTGTCAAAACCGGCGGATCCCGGGTAGGGGGTCCCGTTCTGTGCGTCTAGGCTGATGGTAACAGGAAGCAATGGACACAGATGTTTACCCAGGTTCGGGCCCTCTCGATGGCGGTAAAACCCTACTTCCTGCTTGATTAATATTGAATATATGGGTAGTACAAGAGTAGATCTACCAGGAGATCGTAGAGGCTAAACCCTAGAAGCTAGCCTATGATGGTATGATTGTAATTGTGATCAACCTTCTAAGGACCAACCTCTCCGGTTTATATAGGCACCGGAGAGGGCTAGGGTTTACATGGAGTCGGTTACAAGGAAGGAAATATAATATCCGGATCGCCAAGCTTGCCTTCCACGCCAAGGAAAGTCCCATCCGGACACGGGTCGAAGTATTGAGTCTTGTATCTTCACGCTTCAATAGTCCGGACGATGTATATAGTCCGGCTGTCCGGATACCGCCTAATCCAGGATTCCCTTAGTAGCCCCTGAACCAGGCTTCAATAACGATGAGTCCGGCGCGTAGTCTTGTCCTCGGCATTGCAGGGCGGGTTCCTTCTCCGAGTACTCCAAAGTAATTATTCAACACTCAAACCGTGTCCGGATCTGCAAGATCCTCTTCACATACCATTGTAGGGAACATAGCGTAATTCCGATCTGCTGGCAATCTTCGTACGTCGTGCTCTTGCATCGTGGCCTGGTCCAACGCGAACTGGCGTTTCTTGCCCCACCTCGACTCGCATTGCGAGGCGGTTTTATTGCACGTCCTGTCGAGGCCGAGATCATGTCCTTCTTATTACGAGATCTTCCATTAATGCAGGCGTGCGTAGCCCCATGACGACTGTTGGTATGTCTCCGGGTGCCGTCAGGTAAACCTCAAGCAGTCGCCCTTAGGACTCTTGATATTCACCCCCTTTATAAAAGGGGCCGAAGCCTATGCCTCTTTTCCACCTCCCTCGCGCCTTTCCGCACCTCGAGTTCTAACACTCGATATCTAAGCTCCAACACCCCAGATCCTCCAATATGTCCGGATCTGACCCTCAAGGCCGGTGGGTGGCCTCCTCGATTCAAGCGGAGGACATTGTTAAGCTTTGGGAGGTCGGATATCTGACCGCCGACATCCAGCACAGGCTTCCTGCTCCAGGGCAGGTCATCCCAACACCGGAGCCCAAGGAGTGCGTCGTGTTTGTTCCTCACTTCCTCCGTGGCTTGGGCCACACCCTCGATCCTTTTGTGAGGGGGCTCATGTTCTATTATGGGTTGGATTTTCAAGATCTAGCTCCGGAATCTATCCTCCGTATCTCGTCGTTCATTATAGTGTGTGAGGCCTTCCTCCATGTCACCCCACACTTCGGCTTATGGCTCAAGACCTTCAATGTGAAGCCGAAGATGATCGAGGGGCGACACGCGGAGTGCGGAGGTGCCGTAATAAGCAGGAACAACGATGCCCCATGGCCAGAGGGTTCTTTCCCAGAAGTATCCGTTGTATGGCAACGGAGGTGGTTTTATGTCACGGCTCCCAGAGGCACAAAGTGGGTGGCCGCCCCCGAGTTCCGCTCAGGCCCTCCGTCACAACTAGCATCTTGGACCGACGTAGGACGAAATTGGGGGCCCGCTGATGATGTTCCAGTACTGCAGAGCCGCATCCGAGAGCTTCTTGAGAGGGACTTTAACCTTGTCAGCATAATGCAAGTGATGCTAATCCGACGGATGTTGCCGTGCCAACGCCGGCCTCTCCGGATGTGGGAGTTCAATCCAGAGGGTCCGCAGACTGTTAAGCACTTCTTCGGCCTGAAGCTCGAAGGGATGTGCAAATTATTCTTCGGACCGAAAGTAAAGTGTTCGGACACCACCGAGGATGCGGGCCTAAGCTGCAACCGCCTAGATACCCAAGTAAGTAAACTTGATACAGGACATCTTATTTAGTATTTGTTATAATTGTTTATTCTGAAAATCATCCGTGGCAAGGAATGGCTCAGCAAGGCGGAGAGAATCATGTGTCCGGCGCCACTTCCCAAAGGCTCGCCTGGTCCCACCATGGCCAAGATACTTGACCGGGTACTCAGCAGAATGCCCTCAGGGAAAGTCAAGGGGAAGAACGAAGAAACCGAACTTCACACGCTATGCATCCGAACCGGGGGAATTTTTGCCTCCCCTAAGGTGGATAGTCAGGAAGGGGAGGCTAAGGCCTCCTCCAGCTGAGAATAAGAGGCTGCCTCGAAGACTCGGAGACGGAGATGCCCAAAGCAGGAAAAAGATATCACCGGGGGCTCTGCCCGGCAGGCACCCTCACGCGTCGTGCCCCAACGGGCCAGCCCTCCACCGAGCTGTAAGTTAATTTTTAATTCGAAGGTATTGCGTTCCTCCTAGATCAATAACCAGGATTAGTCTTTCGCAGTCCGGCTAGCAGCCCTTCTCAATAGAGTTCGTCTTCGGGGGATCTTCCTCTCGAGATGATGGAGAGCGAGACCCCACCCACCTCTCCGGCTCATGAAGCGGGCGACACCGAGGTGTCGTCATGGAGGAGTCCGGATCTGCCGAAGCCGGAAGCCAATGCGTCAGCCGCCCTGAGCCCGGAGCGTTTCGCTCCCACGAGGGGCGATGGGAAGGGTCCGACACAGTTTGATGTCCGGCCGGACGTACGGACGGGCCTACTAGAGTGAGCTGCGCTCTCGGAGGAGCACCACTTATTAATGAGCGCGGTGCTCAAGAAGATTTCATCCGCTACAAGCGGTTTGAATGAAGCATTTACAAGTTTGCTTAGAGGCTTTGAGGTATGTAGTGAAGAATACACTGTTTTTAGCTGTGGGGCACGCGTTAGGTATGCTCCATATAGATAGTAGCCCCTGAGACTCTGGTTGCCCTCCCTAGGCGGGAAACGGGGGATCATAAATCAATGATTACGCTGTAAATACGTGCAGGTACCTGTGGGTCCGGCCGCCGACCAATCCATTGAAGTTGCCGAACTAACCAGGCAGATTCGATCGATTTATGCCGATATCACGCTGGTGAACGAGCGGCTGGACAAATCACAAGGTATGTGCTCTGCCTTCCATTGTATCGGAAAATATGGAGGCGGCATGATATTAATGTAATATGTTCGGACTGCAGATGGTGCTGCTACCGTGGAGGCCCTGAGGACAGAACTTGTCCACGCCAAGGGACAAGCTCGGGTTAGCAATGCGGCTGCCCTAAAGGCGGCCGAAGAATTGAGAGCCGAACAGGCTCCTCATCGCCGAAGCAAGGAAAAGATAGACGAAATGGCTGTGGAGTTAAAAAATGCCGCTGACCGGTATGAGCTCCTTAAAAAGGAGCATAGGGATAGTTCGGCCAAGCTGGACAAGGCACTTAATGCCACCAAGGAAATACGGACCGCGCTCAGGGGTGCGCGGGAGGAACTTCGACAGGCCGGTAAAATTGTGGCTGGAGGCTCCTACTTGCTGCGGACGAGTTTTCAATCAAAATCGCTCCCACGGATGGGCGCTGGAGTCCTGCGGACGACGTATCTGGTTGGCGAAGAGTACAGTGGCGCTGCCAAGTTCTTCGAGGATCGAGGTGATAAGGAAGTGGCGAAGCTTTTACGGTCGCAATTCAATGCTCCCACTCGCCTTGCTGCCGTTAAGTGACAAGATGGCTCTTGTGGCGGAGCTTCACGGGCTGTCGGGCTTGCAATGCGGGCTGTGATAGACCATCTTTGGCTGAAGGGCCTAAGCGGATAGTTATTTTGGCTTGGTGCATCAATTCCTTGGGGCCGTGCCTCGGATCGACGCCATGAGGAGGTCGGCGTGCATAGAGGGTGCACGAATGGCTCTTGCCCGCGTTAAAGCCTATTGGATGGATATGGAGGCCACCATTATAGCGACCCAGGATCCGGTGGGGGGCCAATATCCGTCCGAGCACTACTTGGCGCAGGTCACGGAAGGTGCCCGCCTAATAGAGGCGCGGTGCTCGAAGAATGTCTTGTTCGAGTGATAAATCGAATCATTTTAAAAAACAATGCTTATTTTGATTATGAAACAGTATTTATTATCTTGTTTGCTGAAAATATGATTGTGTCCCACAGGTGGCCGTATATATATATATATATATATATATATATATATATATATATATATATATATATATATATATATATATATATATATATATATATATATATATATATACACACATAAACACTATTCGATCACGGGATCAGAATAATATTCAATCACAACTGAGCTGCCGAGTAACGCGCCTGACCTTCTCTCTGAACTAGGTTGAACTTCCCGCAACATTGACCACATAGAGTTTGCTATATATCATTGGAAAGCTGTGGACACCAATGTCATGACCCAACTTAAATTTTTGGCAAAATATAAGCGGTTTAGAGCAGTTTTAAAACCGTTTTTCTTACTTTAAAAGCGTGAATCGTATTTTCGATCGCATTTCTAAAACGTCTATTGGAATGAGGCATATAATATGGCGTTGGAAAGCTACTGCAAAACTGCTGAAAAAACGTCCACATGTTGAAAGTTTTTTCTAATTCCCTATGGTTAAAGAGTAATTTGAAAAAACATAAAATTTCGTAAACCGAATAGCTGAGTTTGTTTTTCGATGTCATTTCTAAACGACTAATCCAATGGAGTCATATGCTATGGCGTATGAAAGCTTATGAAAATGCGCTACTTTTTCGTCTTGAAAGTTTTTTTTCTAATTTTGAATGGTTTAAGAGTAATTTAGAAAATGGTCCAAGTCCTACTGAGTTCGTATTTTCGAGCTAATTTTTGAACCGTGCATCCGAATGCAGCAAATGATATGGCGTTGGAAAGCTTGAACAAATGCGAAACTTTTTGGTATGTATTGTTTCTCCCAATTCTTTACGGTTTTAAATCATTTTTGAAAATGGCGAAAAACGTATTTTCGCCGTATTTTCTACGAACTTTATCGGAATTGGGCAAATAATATACTGTTGAAAAGCTACGGAAAATTTGAAACTTTTTCATGTTGATGGTTTTCTCTGATTCCTAGCCGTTTTCAAGTAATTCAGCGGCGGGATCATTCGTTCTGCCTCTACTGAAAGCAGATTCTTGAAAATGCACCGGGAAGAACTGAACTTCTCGGTGCGTGTACACGAACTTCACTCTGTTTTTCACGTGATTTTTTGCTCGTAGATCTTCATCCACTGCTCGTAGTTCTCCATCCCACTCACGGGAATTGAGCAGGAGATATACCGATGGAAAGCTACTGTAAACACGCAAGTTTCCCGTGTTGATCATCTTTTCATACTCGCGACGATTTTGAAAGTTTTTCATCCGAAATTCATTCAGCGTAGTAGTTGAACTTCATGCTATTTTCACGTTGAACTTCTGTGACGTATTTTTGTTTGTACACGCGCCTAAACTTCTCTCTGTACGAACCCGACCTTCGGGCTATCTTTGCAACCGTGGCTTCCCCCGTGAATTATTCTGATTAGTAGTGTTCTATATGATGTTAGTGTAATCTAGAAAAGTTTTTTAGCAACTAAATACTGGCTTTAAACAGAAATATCGCTCGCTGGCGGATTTTGCTCTCGGGTCGTGATGAAATTGCGTTTTTTGCAATTTTACTGCCTAATTTGCTCGACCTGAACTTCCCTCTGAACTAGGTTGAACTTCCGCCAACATTGTGCAAACGGGGCTTGCGATATACCGTTGGAAAGCTATGGACACCAGCATCATGACCCAACTGAATTTTTTGTCAAAATCTAAATGGTTTAAGAGCAGTTTTGATAATCGTTTTTTCTTCACATGAAAAACGTGAATCGTATTTTTGATCGCATTTCTAAACTGTTTATTGGAATGAGGCAAATAATATGGTGTTGGAAAGCTGCTGCAAAACCGTTACTTCCACATGTTGAAAGTTTTCCCTAATTCCCTATGGTTAAAGAGTAATTTGATGAAACGTAAAATTTCGCAAACCGAACAGCCGAGTTCGTATTTTGGATGCAATTTCTAAACGGCTAATCCGAATGAGGCAAGTAATATGGAGTTGGAAAGCTTATGAAAATGCGCTACTTTTTCATGTTGAAGGTTTTTCCTAATTTTGATCGGTTTAATACTAATTTAGAAAGCAATACAAGTTCCACCGAGTTCGTATTTTTGATCTAATTTTTTTGTCGTACGTCGGAATGCTGCAATGATATGGCTATGGAAAGCCAGAGTAAATGCGAAACTTTTTGATATGTATTGTTTCTCCCAATTCCTTACAGTTTTATATACATTTTGAAAATGAGTTAAAACATATTTTTAGCGTAATTTCTACAAACTTTGTCGGAATGGGGCGAATAATATACCATTCAAAAGCTAAGAAAAATCACGAAAAAATTATGTTGATGATTTTCTCTGATTCCTCGCCATTTTCAAGTAATTTCAGAAACAATTATATCACTCGTTACGCCTTTATCATGAAAGCAGTTAAATCGAAAATGCATCGCGTGAAGTACTTGAACTTCTCGGCGATTACTGCTTGAACTCCACTCTGTTTATCATGTGCTTTTTGCTTGTAGCTCTTCATTCACTCACGGAATTGAGCAAGCGATATACGTGGAAGCTGTTGTAAACATGCAACTTTCCGTGTTGATCATTTTTCATACTCACAGCGGTTTTAAAGTTTTCATCGAAATTCATTGATGTAGTAGTTGAACTTCCTGCTCTTTTCACGTTGAACTTCTTGTTGTTTTCGGTCGATGTATTTTTTAATAACGAGGAAAATCTGAGTTTTCTATAATCATCGAACTTCTCCATCTTTTTAATATGGCCTTCTTGGTTTTATTTCTTAAATATTTTTTATGAATAAAAATATTTTAAGACACCCAAACAACATTTTCGTGTGTGTTTTTACATTGGATTGCACATCAAACCGCATCATCTTTAGAAATTGAACTTCTCCTTTTCTTTTTTATTTTCTTTCAACATTGTATAGCACGTCGAACCACGTCATCTTTAGAAATTGAACTTCTCCTTTCTTTTTGTTTTCTTTCAACATTGGGTTGCACGTCGGACCGCTTCATCTTTAGTAATTGAACTTCTCATTTTTGTTTTCTTTCAACATTGGTTTACACGTTGAACCGCGTCATCTTTAGAAATTAAACTTCTCCCTTTTCGTTTTCTTGCATGTTTAAATTTATTTTGAACTTGCTGAGATAACACACTTGACCTTCTAGAACACAACATTTTGACCTTCGCAAAACATAAATTAAAGCCAAACTTTTGACCTATAGAGCATGTATAATTTTCTCCACTCTTTCAAGAATAAGCGCTGAATCGCCTCGTTAGTTTGACTTGAACTTCTGTTGCACATGAATAAGCTATTGAAAACACGCAACTTTCCTGCTCCGTTATTTAAATTTAAACTTCTAGTTTTTTTAAGAAACGGGATTTTTTTAAAACTTTTTTACTTGTTCCTTTTATTCTAATTTGAACTTATAGTTCTGTATAATGGGGATATTTTTCATATATTCTTTTGAAATGTTCCTCTTTTAATTTGGACTTCTCTTTTTTTACAAGCGATCAAAATCCTTTTTATAATGGTTTTGTAGTACTTTTTAGTTGAACTTATTGCTCAATTTTTTGAACTTATTCTTGTTGACCGGTCTCCATTTTCCTCGAACTAATGCTCATGTGCACGACATGCGTGCGCTTACATAGAAGAATTATAGGCAGCCACACTCGATGCTCTTGGACACCTACTATTGCTTTTTGCTTCATTTAATATACACATTGAACCATATAGGTTGTCGGGATGAACTTACGTCTTTACGCTCCGGAGAAAGGCGGTGCATCGGTGAATAATGCAAACCACTGGGCGTCATGAGGCCCCAAAATATGGATACAAAATTTTTTATGAAGCACGGAATCCCTTTTTTATGAGGCGTCATTTGTGTTTTCTTATTTGAACTTCATGTTTTCTTATTTAGAAGCACGGAATCCCTTTTTTTATGAAGTTTTATTTTCATCAAATTTTTGAAATGACCGGTTAATCTTACTCAACAAATATAATGTCATGTTATTTTCCGAACTTGCTATGTTTCATGCGGTGAACCTTTTTTGATTTTGCACTTCCAAAGCTAACATATTCTAGGTGAGGCATGTTTTCTTTTTGGTATATAAACATCAAATTGCTTTGTTATTTTAATTCGAACTTCTCGATTTTATTCACTTCATTTTTTTAACTCAAACTTCATGGTTTTATTTCGAAAAAAATGTGGGAATTCCGTCTGGGTTTTGTCAAAAAAACCGCAAAAGAACTTTTTATAATTTTGCAACGTCTCTCTCTCTCTCTCTCTCTCTCTCTCTCTCTCTCTCTCTCCCTCCCTCCCTCCCTCCTCTCTCTCTCTCTCTCGTCTTAGTTCACACCAAATTTGTCCCTTTCTTTTTCTAGAGATTTTTTGTATCATGGTCTCTTTATTGTTTTTCGGATGTAACTTCTTTTCCTCTGCACTTATTTTATCTGGCTTATTGTTTTCAAACTTACCAACTTCCGAAACCTGAAGTTCACACGTTCATTTGAACCCTTTTTCCCATGTACTCATGAAACTTTTCTCCATGTGTTTTTACTTGTTTTTTTTCTCCGTTTTTCATGATTTTTTTACCCACGAACTTCTCAGGTTGCTGTCTGAATATTTTCCAAAAATTTACAGGTGTTCTAGTACAGAGTGATCATACAAAAATGATACATTATAATGCTATACGTCAGTGCTATATCATTGTTGTCCAAGAAGTATCACCCTGTAACAAATATAATGCTAACATGAGCATTTGCACTAACACGTTCCATGCAACCAAATGGGAGAAGGAGCATATGAGTTGTACATCTCTACGGCCTCGACGTGGGCAGGTCCCATCCTACTGGAGTGCAGGTCATCTCCATCAGCATGCCAAGTCCAAGTCACCGCAAAAAGCTGAAGCTGCACTGCGCAAGCAGAACGAGAGAAGAAGTGCAAGCCGTGGCAGTTCGTGCTGAACGCGTGCAGCCGTGGAAGGTGCAAGCTTGGCCGCCGGCCGGTGCTGAATGGGGTCAGGTGAGGAAGTAGGCATGCAGAGGTGGGAGGTGCGCGTCGCCACAAACCTGCC
Organism: Aegilops longissima; assembly: GCA_021605205.1. Taxonomy (NCBI): domain Eukaryota; kingdom Viridiplantae; phylum Streptophyta; class Magnoliopsida; order Poales; family Poaceae; genus Aegilops; species Aegilops longissima. The sequence continues at coordinate 26,566,643 of CM038682.1, forward strand.
CCAACCTACACTGCCGCCCTGCTCCACGTACTCCAGCTCCTCATGTTCGCATTCAGATAAAAAGCATAGACGTTTCAGATTGATTACATGGGGGCGAGGATGTGGTAGCGGGTGAGATGCATAGCAGCGATGGGATTCGAGGCGTTCTTGTGTGAACTCCCGGGGGCCATGTAGTTGAACGGCCAGAGTGTGGCGGCGACGAGCGTCTTCCGTGCAGCGACGGTGGAGCACCACCAAGAGGAGGCCGAAGGCGCAAGCAGAAGGTTATAGCAAGGAGGAGGCGGAAGGTGGCAGCCCCGTCGTAGGTTGGTGGCGCTCAGGGATTCAGGCACTTGGCGGCACAGCGAAGTGGGGCTCCGGTGGCGGCGTGAAGTGGGGATCCGGCGCACTGTTGCTGCCGTCGTCGATTTCTTGGGTGGATCTGACGGCGGCAACACACGAGGATCTACATGGAGGAGGGCGCCGTCCTTGCGAGAGACGGCGTCGGCCGTCTTGAGAGGGTCGCCGCCGTCGGCGAAGCGCCGGCTTGAGGAGAGGCAGCGCCGCCGTCGATGAGTGCGTCGGCAGCGGAAGGAGAAGCGTCGGCCGTCGCGGGAGGAAGCGCGCCGCCATGGGATCGACCGTCGGCTGGGGGAGGCGGACTCCATGGGGTTCGATTTCTTTTTTGGATCTTGGGAATAAGTCGGTCGGGCCTATATAGGGGTGCTTCATGATCCAAATAAATATTCTGATCGAGGATCAGAATAGTGTCATATATATATATATATATATATATATATATATATATATATATATATATATATATATATGAATATGTAATCCGGAACTTAGCGATCGTTGGCTTCAGCCCCACTTGAACAATCTTGGGGTTTTCATGAATATCTTAATCACACTTGATCCAACGTCTTGGTCCATTAAGGAGGTGGTCGCCACGTCGAACTAGGCAACCAGACTATATAGCTGTAACACTTTCGGTTAGCCATAGGAGTCTAACGTTGGGGCTACTATGTAGCCTGGTACCTTCAGCGTGCATAAGAGGCGTGTGTACATAATGATCAGTTTTCGGCTTTCTCTCTTGAGGTGCTCATCCGGAATAACCAGGGCACAATCGCAGTAGTTATCCTTTGGCCACCTTAGCGATAATAGCGGGCGTAAAGGCGGCAAACCAGGGCGGGCAAACCCAACATTTGACCAAAGACATGATTGAGTTGCTGCATATAAGGCCAAACTTCGTGGCGCGAACACTCGAAGAATTCAGACTTTATAACAGACGATGGGCTCAAGAATGCCCATTCATTATAAATCTTGTGTTTCCGGGTACGTGCGTTAATCTGTCATGGCGAAATGCCAATAAAGGCAGTATCCTCTGTGGGTATGGAACCCGTGGGATGGTTAAACAAAAAGAGGCAATAGAAAAGGTTTACACAGGGGCTTAATCTAAAAAGAAACCTGTTGAACGGGGCCCTGCTACACGTCTGCGCCTTTGTCTCCGTTGTGCCGTATCCTGGAAGGCTACCGCGCAAATGTTGTCTGTGAAAAAAGAAAACTCGTAGGAGAGTACAACGTAAGTATGCGATGGATAGTAAAAGTGTAAGATGTTGGCCTGCCAATAAGGTTGAGCCAAATTTGGGGTTGTATTAAATATGTATAGCCCCTGATGTCCACTATGGGATTACATATACGGTGCCCTGATTCAATTTTATCCGGGCGACCGGACTCGTCTAACCGTGTTTGTGGTCTTAATGACCAGTCATGTTTTCTGATATTGGAGGCCGCTTATAGTCCGGCCGCTAGGGCCGTCGTGAGTTCCTCTGCGCGTGAAGAGCGCTCTGTGATTCCTCTAATGGTGATGACGCCCCGTGGACCGGGCATCTTGAGTGTAAGGTAGCCATAGTGCGGCAATCCGTTGAAGCGGGCGAAGGCCGTTCTTCCAAGCAATGCATGATAGTTGCTTTGGAAGGGTGCGATGATGAAGAGTAGCTCTTAAGCTGCGGAGTCGCCTTGAGGCGAATGTTACCTCGATGCAGCGGAGCCCTGCTTTGTGGGCTTCAACTCCTGGTATCACCCCTTCAAAGGTGGTGTTTCTTTGGTTAATTATGGATGGGTTTATCCCCATCCTGCGGGCAGTGTCCTCGTATATTAAATTGAGACTACTGCTGCCGTCCATGAGGACACGGGTGAGACGGTATCCGTCGATTATCGGGTCAAGCACCAAGGCCTTTGATTCTCTGCGCCGAATACTAGTTCGGCCGTCCAAGTGATCGAAGGTAATCGGATAAGACATCCAGTGGTTAGGTGTGAGTACGATGGGTTGTATATCGAGCGCGTCTCTATGCGCCCGTTTGTGCGTCCTCATGGATGTGTGAGTCGCGTGGATCATGTTCACTATTTTAACCTCTGGCGGGAATTTTTTCTGTCCCCTAGTGTTTGGCTGCCGAGGTTCATCCTCCTCTTCACTTGGTATGTCCCTTCCCTTGTGTTCGGCATTTAATTTGCCGGCCTGCATGAAGACCCAGCACTCTCTGTGTGTGTGGTTCGCAGGTTTGTCTGGGGTGCCATGAATTTGTCATAGTCTGCCTAGGACTCTATTCAGACCGGACGGTCCCTCTTTACTGCCTTTGAATGGCTTCTTTTGCTGATCAGGTCGAGAGCCCCTGAATCCGGCATTAACCGTTGTGTTATCCGGGCTATCTTCCTTGTTTGGGCGTTTGTTTTTATTACGCTGTGGTTTCCCGTTGCCATCCCTTATTTGGATATCTTTGGGGTCGCTGGTGCCTTCTGGGCTAGCCAGCTATCTTCACCAGCATAAAGCAGGTCATGAGGCTTGTTAAGGCTGCCATTGTCCTCGGCTTTTCTTGGCGAGGTGTCTGCGAAGCCACTCGTCCGCGGATGCTGTGTTTGAATGCCGCTAAAGCTTGGCATCGGACAATCGACAATTTGGTTCTTCTTAGTGAGAATCTTTTCCAAAGCTTGCGGCGGACTCTCGGGTTGTTGGATTATGTGACTTAAATAAATCGGCATCGGAGGCGGACATAGGTCCCTAAATTGGCCTGGCGTCCTCGAGTTCCTCCCAACTCCCAACTGAATTTTAGGGAGGCTTTTCAACCGGTGTCGGGCTGGTCCCTTCAGTTTGAGGAAGGTATTTGATGGCGTGGTGGTCATCCCCACGAGCCATATGTATATGTAGGATAAAATCCTCAATCCAGACACCTGGGTCTGTCGTTCCGTCATATGCCTCTATATTCAAAGGTTTAAAGCCCTGTTTAAATTCATGGTCGATGCTTCCTCGGTAAAGCACAGGGGGTGAGCAGCCCTCTGTACTGGGCGTCTTGTGGCATGCCGTCGGCTGTTGTTGTGTCGGTGTTTATTCGAACTGGTATTGATTGGCATAATCGTTTTGGTGACCATAGTCCCTCGCGGTCCTTTAGATCCATAAATGGACCTGGCGGCGCCCACTTTCTTATCCGGTGCTCACGTAGATGCGTGCGGCGTCGTAGCCGCTTTCTTGCGGTTATGAAGTGTACGGCTTCATCGTCCAATTCTGGCGGTACCTTGCGTTTTGGATAGCTCTTTGTATGGCGATCATCGCCGTATCTTTCTTCACTATCTAGCACTTTATTTCATCTACGGTTGAGTGTTTCTGTGCGGCTTTGAGCGTTTAGCCCCTTCTTTAGACTTCTTGCGGTGGCCATAAGCTTTCTATGGAGGTTATCTTGTTCCGCGCGTTTTTCGAGGATGATGAATGCATTGTAAATGCGTCCGGAATGTTTTCTTAATGCTGGTTAGTTTGATGACCTCGTCCGTCGGGATCATTGTCCTCGGGTGTATGCTCCGAACTGTGTTCGGGGTGGCCTGGTTCGTCCTGCTCCATCGCTGGGTCCGTATGGTCGTTGTTGCCTTCGGAGTTGACTGTAGTATCGATCCCTCTGGCGCTCTTGTCGCTATTTTTACTATTGTTGGACTTAGAACAGAGTCTGCACCGTCGCTTTGGCTTTTGCCCGGGGGTTTTATCTTCCGGGTTGTCGCCTTTGTCCTCTTTGGGCGTATCCACCATGTATATGTCGTGTGACGAGGCAGAAGTCCAGTGCCCCATAGATTCCAAATCTTCTCCTACATCGTCGTCCATACAGTCGATGCCTTCGGAGTCGAAGTCAGGCACGTCGGTTAAATTATCGACCGTGTCTATGAAGTGGGTGGTGGGTGGGCGGCAATTTCTTAGTCGCTTTGCTTCCCTCGAGCGAGATATAGTTTGGCCCAGAATTTTCTGTCGAAGAGAGTTTTTTTTTGAGTTCAGCATGTCGCCAAAGGCGAGTCTGAAAGATATCGCAGTGGTGAACTCCATTACGGAGCCCAACCTGGCTCGGCTGGCTCGAGTCTGCGGACGGAACCAACATCCGAATACGAATCCGGGGGTTTGGAGTTACAGGCCACCACAGAGGTAAGGCCCGTGTTCGGCTCCATCGCCGATGAGTGTGCGACCTGCGGGGCGGGGTCCAGCCCTCCGTCCTTAGGCAACGCAGCCTGTTCCGGATTTAGGTCCGGGGCTACTACGGGGGTGATACCGCGAGCTTTGTCCTACAGCAGGTCTAAGCCGTGCTCGTCGCGACTGTCCGGTGCTCCTGGCATAGGCCTGAATCCGTCGAAGATCCAGTCTCCGCGGATGTCCGCCGTGTAGTTCAGGTTTCCGATCCTGATCTGGTGGCCAGGGGCGTAGCTGTCGATCTGCTCGGATGTGCGAGTTGGCCCGTAGGGCGAAGCCGCCGAACACGAAGATCTGTCCGGGGAGAAAGGTCTCGCCCGGGACCGTGTTATTGACGATGGTTGAAGGAGCCATCGAGCCCTGTAGCAACGACACAAAGGAACTCCCAATGAAACCACCAATATCGGTGTCAAAACCGGCGGATCTCGGGTAGGGGGTCCCGATCTGTGTGTCTTGGCTGATGGTAATAGGAAGCAATGGACACAGATGTTTACCCAGGTTCGGGCCCTCTCGATGGAGGTAAAACCCTACTTCCTGCTTGATTAATATTGAAGATATGGGTAGTACAAGAGTAGATCTACCACGAGATCGTAGAGGCTAAACCCTAGAAGCTGGCCTATGATGGTATGACTGTAATTGTGATCGGCCTTCTAAGGACCAACCTCTCCGGTTTATATAGGCACCGGAGAGGGCTAGGGTTTACATGGAGTCGGTTACAAGGAAGGAAATATAATATCCGGATCGCCAAGCTTGCCTTCCACGCCAAGGAAAGTCCCATTCGGACACGGATCGAAGTCTTGAGTCTTGTATCTTCACGCTTCAATAGTCCGGACGATGTATATAGTCCTGCTGTCCAGATACCCCCTAATCCAGGACTCCCTCATTGACGATGGAGTCTTGGTAGATGCGGGCTTGGCTGTGGCCCCGCTGATGCGCTCGGCAAGGGTTTTGCCAGGGCCCCGGCAATGGTCTTGCCGCGGCGTCGTGGTCGTCCCCGGCAAGGATCTTGCCAGGGGTCTTGTGGATCTCCTCGGCAAGGATCTTGCCGACGATCGCGTCTTTTAGTTCTCATCTGATCTTGTGTATCTATGATCTTGACAAAGATCTGCATGCCACCATGAAGGTGCCTCCCGAGCCTTTGTCCCAACATGGTTGATCACATTGCAAGCCGTGGGCTCAAGGGTGGCGCAGTCTGCTGGTGTTGGGCGAGCTGCCCCGGCAAGGCTCTTGCTAGGGCTGTTGAGGCTGCCCCGGCAAGGGTCTTGCCCGGGGAGCCTGCTTCGCACCTCTGCTCTTTGTGTTATTGGTCTTGGCATTGTTTCTGACTGTTTAGTGCTCCGGTTTCCCTTCCTTGCCCTGCTAAGCGTGGCCGTGGGCGTGGCTCTGACTGCTCGTGCACAAGTAAGGGGTCAAAAGGAGAGCCCCTACTTTTGTAGACCGACAGGAGCCCCCGGGCCTGGGCCACACATAAGCGCAGTGTGTTGTTGGGCTAGGCACAGAATGGTGCACGGGCAGGCGGGGCCGAATTCTTCTTATTGTAATAACTTCCTCGCCCGTTACGTTTCCCCACAGCTCGCGTTGAATGCGTGACGTGGGGGTCATGCGTGGGGAGATTGTGGCCAGCTTGCGTCATCTCACGGGTCTAATAGTAAAGAGGCGGTTTGCGTTTCCCTCTTAAAAATGAGGGAGTTGCGAGTGAGCTTAGTTACTAAGTGGACCGGGGTCGTGGCCATTATGATTCCCACGCCTTCCCCCGATCACGGGGTGTGGAATGGCCGTTCCACTTGCCATACGGGCCCTGACTTGTTTGCCACGTGTTCCTCATGCATCAAGGACGGCAGGCGGTGGGCGCAGAAGGCGCGGGTTCCTGCGTTGGGGTGGGGCGGGCGTCGCTGATTGGGTCCGCGGGTCAGTCCTGATTCCTTGCGCCCCTCCCCATGGCTGGATTGGTTGAGCGGGGTGGCCAAGCTCTGACCCCGCCCCTTTATAAGAAGGGGAGGGGGAGGGTTGCGCTCCTCGATCTCTCATTATCCATCTCTTCTCATCTTGGCTCCTTTCCTTCCTCTGCTATGGCGGGAGGGCGTGGCGGCATTTCGACCATGGAGTCAAGGGTTTACGCTCGACAACGCGCCCCTCCTCCCCAGGAGCTCGTGGTGGCCGAGCCGGCCACGAGAGGAAGGGGGAGGGGGCGAGGGCGAGGTCGTCGCGACGCTTGGGGAAGAGGAGGACGGGGAGGCGCATCGGCCTCGCCTCTACCAGCAGTCCGTCCTCCGATGGAGGGCCACGTCGGGGATCAGCCTCGCAAATTCTTCATCACGCTGCACCGGCCGGTGCGCCGCCGTCTTTGTCTTCCCACTCCATTTCTTCGGGAGATGGAGCTCAACCCGCCACAGACCATGAGGTTGCACATGAGGGGCTGCGGGTGAGGGAGTCCTGGATTAGGGGGTCCTCGGACAGCCGGACTATATACTTTAGCTGGACTGTTGGACTATGAAGACACAAGATTGAAGACTTCGTCCCGTGTCCGGATGGGACTCTCCATCGCGTGGAAGGAAAGCTTGGAAATACGCATATGTAGATATCCTCCCTTGTAACCGACTCTGTGTAACCCTAGCCCCGTCCGGTGTCAATATAAACCGGAGGGTTTAGTCCGTAGGACAACAACAGTCATACCATAGGCTAGCTTCTAGGGTTTAGCCTCTACGATCTCGTGGTAGATCAACTCTTGTAATACTCATATAATCAAGATCAATCAAGTAGGAAGTATGGTATTACCTCCATCGAGAGGGCCCGAACCTGGGTAAACATCGTGTCCCCCGCCTCCTGTTACCATCCGCCTTAGACGCACAGTTCGGGACCCCCTACCCGAGATCCGCCGGTTTTGACACCGACAGCGGGAACGGCGACACGCGGGTTGATGTCGACTTCCCTGCCCCTCATGTCATGTATCTCCGTCGTGGATGGAAGACCTTCGCCCGCGTCCATAGCCTGACGGAGGGGCTCGTTCTCTATTTTAAATTAATGGAGAACGGCCTGCTCTCCGTCAAGGTCTCTGGGGACATGGGAACTCGCCTAAATTGCTGCGTGGAGAGCTCCTCCGATGATAAAGATTCCTCCTCGGCGGGAGTAGCGGGGAGGGCAGTGACAACTTGATGATGTGGGTAGCGAGGCGGGAGGATGGCCGGGTGCGACTAGGTGTCGGCCCCAGCGCCGTCCAAGCGGCATGGCGATACCTCCATCTGCATCACCAGCTCCTTGAACTTCTCGGGGTGGCCTCCTTGGGCGGCTAGTTTGGGAGGCTGGAGAAGACGAAGAAGGCGGGTGGCGGGCCGTCAAGTCAGAGTATATGGGCACCGGCGCCGTCGCGTATTGCGGGTGATCGTCTCCAACGTATCTATAATTTTTGATTGTTCCATGCTATTATATTACCCCTTTTGGATGTTTATGGGCTTTAGTTTGACATTTATATCATTTTGGGACTAACCTACTAACGGAGGCCCAGCCATATTGTTGTTTATTTTTGCCTATTTCATATTTGAAGAAAATGAATATCAAGCGAGTCCAAGCGGAATGAAACCTTGGGCGTGATTTTTGGAGCGAACATGATCTGGAGAGCTTGGAGTGCAAGTCAAGAAGCTTCGAGGGACCCACGAGATAGGAGGGCCCCCCAGCAGCGCGCCCCCTGTCTCGTGGGCCCCTCAGCGACACCGCGTACTTCTTCCTCCTATATATACCTCGTACCCGAAAACATCCGAGGGCACCATCGGGAAGCTGATCGTACCCACACGAACACCTATGGGGCGGGCGGACCGAGCCCTTAAGTTCGGCGGGAGGCGGAGATTGCCTGAAGAAGCGGATCGAGCCAAGCACACGAAAGCGGTTTACCCAGCTTGAGCTCTCCGGAGATAATACTCCTCTGCTGCTTGTCCGATTGTATTGTGTACTTGCTAGGGGCGTTGGGAGCTACAAGACCTAGCATGGGAGTTCTCTAGCCGAATGAGTGAACCTCCTCACGTAGCACACGGGCCTCCTTTTATCGCTCAAGGGGTCACCGACGGTAACAAGCGTGAACAAGGTAAAGCGGAAAATGAGCTGCGGTTGGTACAGCTACTTTTTACAGTGTATTCTACCTAACTCTGATGGCAAGGGACAAAAGCATTAAATGCCCGTCCATGTCGCTTAAACAGTGCAACATGGACCGTCAGGAGCACCACCATTTGCCACGATGGTAATCTTGTCAGCGCCGCTTACCGCTGCTCTTCGCTGGCCGCACAGCCTCTTCACACACGCGCCTGGAATGGTCCCATGGCGACACGTTGGTGGATGAGCTTGAGCGGAGATAAAGAGTGGTTTCCTGCCACGGCAAGCGCCTTGCCGCGGCTGAATCCTTGTCGCGTCCGGAAGCTTGTCGCTCACCGAGCCTTCCCGGCAAGCTCCTCTTGCCGTGGTCTTGTTTTCTGAGTGCCTTGAGTGGCCTTCCCGGCAAGCTCCTCTTGTCGGGGCCTTGTCTCTTTGACTTGAATACTTTGTTTTTGAATGGCTCCAAAGGAACCACGGAGGACCTTGGTGGTCACTAGGCAAGCCTTGCCGCGGGGTGCTGCAACTGCCCGTGCACGAGTTCGGGATACTAGGGTACCCTACTCTAGTACACCGGCAGAGCCCCGGGACTGGAGCCATACACTGCGTCGAGCTCTGTTGGGCCAGGCCCAAAACAGTGCTGCAGGCACGCGGCCTAGATCACGCCGTTATTTGCTCCGGACCCACCACGTCGCCCACAGACAGCCGCGTCGAGCGTGGCGTCGTGGGGAGATCGTGGGGGTTTCTTTATTTGCAAGCGGGCGTCCGCCCCTCTCCCTCCTTATAAACAGGGGAAATAGGAGAGTTCGCCCCCCTCGCCATTTTACGTCTCATCTCGAAAACCACCGCGCTCCCCCTTCTTCTCTAGTCAGAAGGGCGCTCCGCCCCTATTCGCCACATCACCTGCGCCGTCGGTCTCCCCACCACCTCGCCATGGCTCAAGCCGACAAGGGAAGAGGCGTGAAATCGGCCCGGCGCAGCTGGCTCATGGCTCTGCGGAAGAGGCAGGCCATCTTCCCCCCTCTCAGCTCGCTTGAAGGAGGCTGAGGGAATGGTAACTCCTCTTACAGTCGAGCGGAGGCCTTCAAGCGCATCCAGCGCACAAAGGTACTCTCAGCCGCCGCATCGGATTTGGCTCAGTGGTACCCCTTTTCGCTCTTCTTCTATTAGCAGACTCGCCGCCTTCTCTAATTCTTCTGCGATATCATGAACACCTACGGGTTTCGCCTCCTTGATTTCACCCCAATGCTGTCTGACCATGGCGTTTCGCACATCTGCGAAAACTTTGTCGGAATCCACCCAAGCGTGGCGGAGAGCCTCTTGCGGAGGATCGCTGGATCTCGAGAATCGGCAAGAAAGAGGCCTATCTGGAAGGAGAGCTCCGTAGCAAGTGGGGAGGAGTGGAGGGCTGGCTGGTCTTTGGATAGTAGAGGAGAACCGCAGCCATTCACTCGCTTGCGCCAACCCCAATAGTGCTGGCAGCGATTGGAACCACTTGGCGCCGGAGGATGCTAGGCGAAGATTGCCGTTACGGATCCTGCGCCTCGGGCTTGCGGACTCACTTGTAGGGCGGTTGGCGCAGATTTCCTTCGCGCCGCGCCGCCCCTTGCGGAGAGGAGGAGACCTGCTTGGGAGTTTAGAGCGGCAGACATCATGAGGCTGCGCCGGGCCTCAACTTAAACTTTCTTGTCTTGGAGCTTGACGCGATGCTCTTAGAGCTGTTCAAGCATGACCCGATCACCCGAATGGTTCATGTTGCCAAGGGAGTTGTTCCTTTATGCAATAACTCTTACGCTCGACGCATCCGTGCGATGATGCCGTTGTCGATTCGCATGGAATCGTTCCAACTTCAGCAAGAACCCGGCGAGCGACGTCGTGCGGCAGTTCTTCGACAGCTTGGAAGAAGTGACAATCCGCCCGACAGAGCGGAAGAGCCTCACTCGTGACACCACCGATGAAGAGATGCAGCGCATTGCCCGCGAGTTGGAGGAAGCGGCAGCAGTGATGCCGCTGGCGAATTTGATTTCTTGTGGAGGAGGCGGAGGCGGCAGGGCGGCAAGCCTTGTCGATCGAGAGGAGTTTGCCGTCGAGGAGGAGCAGGCCGAGCCCGAAGTTGAGCCGAGCGAGCCTGCCGGGGGCGCCTCCTCCCCACCATCAAGTAGCTTGCATGGCGGAGCCTACAGCTCCACCAGAAAGGCGTCTCCGCAAGGCCGGGAAGTGGCGGGCGGAAGGCAGACCCAGCGATCGTCGCGCCCGCGCACGCCGCTCCACCGCGGCAAGCACTGTTGCCGCGGGAGCACCTCGCGCCGCCGCAGCAACTGGAGCGGGGCCTTCTGAGGCCACAGCTCCAGTACCCGCCAAGCATCCAAGGGAGCCTACTCTTCCAGCTCATCGCAACGGAGGTGAACCAGAATTCGACCTCTCCGCGCTCAGCTCCGAGGAAGAAGAAGAGTAAGATTTTGTCGCTGTACTTGAAATTCTTCAATTCGTTGCTTTGTCTTGTGTCTGACATGCTTCATTCTGAACTCTTTCCTTTTCAGGACGCTGGCCCAGAGAGCTTCGAAGAGAGCCAAGACCCCGGTGATCGTCATCGAGGACGAACCTACACAGCAGCGGGAGGAGCGTCCGAGACCTCCTTGCCGGACCCGGCAACCCTTCCACAAAGCAGCCCCCAGCGCAGCCCCCAGCGTAAGTATATGGTTCACTTTATGTGGTTAGGCGCGCATGGGTGCTTTTTATTTGCTGATATCTGACTGTTGATTTGCGTAGGAGCAGAGCAGCCACGCCAGGAGTGTCTTGAGGCTGTTCCTGACATGCCATCTGCTTCAACTACGCCGCCAAGGGAAGATCCCCCGGCAAGGGAGTGCCCTCCGGCAAGGGAGGCTTCTCCGGCAAGGGACGGCTCTCCGGCAAGAGATGGCACCGTCGACCCTCCGGCGGCTGAGGCCACAACTGCAGATCCCATCGCAGGTAAGCCTCTTGCCTATAAGCTGCCCTTGTGTTCTTCTTCTTCCAATTCTTCTTTTTGGATATTTTGCTTGACTTTTCTTTCTTTTCCTTGTTGTTAGATCCATCCGCCGCAGAGCCGATGGAGACTGAGGTCGCCGGCGTGGAGGACGCGCGCGGCAACATTGACGACGCCGCCATCGCTGAGGAGGAACACGGCGTGGACGAGCCCGCCGTTGAAGAGGCCGCCAAGGCTGCCGCCGCAGAAGCTGGCGAGGGGTCCGGCGATCGTACTGACGACCCGGAGGCCGCAGGAGCGCCGTGCGCTACACCGACCGCGGATCCCTCAGCCGCTGCCGCAGCGCCAGGCTTCGAGGAGCCCCAGCCCGGCGCCTACTTGAAGACCGGCGATGGGGTCTTCATCAAGCTCCCCTAGGCGTCGAGCTCCAGAGCACCTGTCGAGGGAGAGACCTTCGACGAAGAGTTGCTCGCCTCCGCTGGGCTGTCGTTGGTCGACGCGCCAAGCAGCAACAGCGGCGAGTCTGAGGAGGAGCAGCTGTTGCAGAAGCTGCTGTCGCTCTACCGCGCCCGGCAAGCCAAGCTGGAATCCCGTGAAGCGCTTGTCGCGAGGGCGGGAGCAGACATGGAGAAAGCCAGAAGAGCTCGGGCGCTAACCAAGAAGCTCTCGGGAACGAGCGGAAGAGCGGGAGCGACTTGCTGAAGAGCGCACAGCCTTCATCCTTGAGAAGGCTGAGGTCGAGAGCAGCAGCGACTAGCTGCCGAGAAGCTATCTCGCGCAAGAAGGCGAAGTTGGCGCAGCGGAAGATCAACCTTGACGGCTATGAGGAAGAGCTTGCGTGAGCAATCAATTGGCGGAGCTCTCAAGGAAGCAAAGAGCGCGCCCGCGGCTGCCGAGGCCGCCAAGAAGGAACTGAGGCGAAGGTGGCGCAGCTGGAGGCCAACCTCCAGAAGAGTGGCGAGGAGCTCGCTGCGCTCAAGCACGAGCGCGAGAAGGATGCCTACACTCTGGGCGAGCTGCAGGGCCGTCTCGCTGAGAGGAGCAAGGAGCTCGACGCCGCCAAGGACTCCAAGGCAGATCTCGAGCTGAAGCTGACAACCTTGATGCAGACGCTGGATGGCGCCAAGGAGCGGGAGGTGGCCTTGTTGGAGAAGATCAAGACCGACGAGGAGCTGCTGACGAGTGCCACGACCGCCCAGAAAACCTTCAGAGAGAACGTGATGCACTGGACCGAGGGTCTTGTGAACACTGCCGCCGCCATCGACAAGGAGCTGATGGAGGTGGGGATGGTGGATCTCGGGTACTCCTCCGACGAGCATCTCCAACCCAGCGCCAAGCTCATCTTGTTCTTCAAAGGCGTGGTGACGGCTCTCCAACAGCTCCGGGAAGAGATCCCAAAGCAAGCGGCGGCAGTCGCGCCAAATCTGTGCAGGGGCTCTTGAGGTGCCGATGAAGGTGGCCTTCCTTAATCCTGGCGTTAGCCGCCAATGTCCTCAAGTCTTTGCGCCCGACTCCGGCGTTGAAGCGCTCAAGGCCCTTGTCGCACCCATTGAGGACAGGGTGGCGGGATCAAGAGGTCGATGGCGACCCGCGTAGACTAGGTCGCCCGTTTTATCTTTTCCTTGTCGGCACGATCATGTTAGGAGAACAATTTATTAGAGCTGCGACAAGCTATCTTGTAATATAACTCTATTTCAGTTAGTAATTGCTATGTTATTTCCTTTACTTGGGTCCTTCCTTGTATGTTTCTGCCCTCGCTTTTAGGGAACTTGTCGCGCTGGCACCTGTGGTCATGAAGGCTTGAGTGCGAACGTCACACTTCTTGGCGGTGCCGCCTCCGACAAGCAACCTTGTCGCGACTAGTTGCAGCTCACTTAAGTTGTTGAGCGGACTCGAAACAAAGTAAGGGCGAAAACTAGCTATGAGTTGGTTCCTTCGCGCACAGGTTTTCCATACAAAGCACGGTCGTTCAAGGAAGATAACTTAAAAATTTAAAACTGACTGCTCAAACTCTGGCAACTTAGCTTTTCTGTCATTTGCTTCCCGGTAAGGCAAAATTTCTTCGAGCATCACTTTGATCCACAGCATTATCTTCTTCTCCTTCCCCCCTGGCAAACTTGTGTGCGAGGAAACCTTCTCTTCTTTGAGAAAGAGAAAGAAGAGAAATAAAGATATGGAGCCCTGTGGCTCGTTATTGCTTACCGGAATAGGTGCTGCACAAAGTGTCAGATAATACATGCAAAGTAAAAAGCAGAAAGCATGAAATTGACAAGATGTGCGGAGCACATGAGCTTTACTGATGCACGGGGTCTGTGCCCGGCTTTGTACAAAGGATTACATGCAACATGGGCAAGACTCGTACAAAAGGTGGTTGCCGGAACAGGTTCCGGCAACCGCGCCCTATGGGTAAAACTTACGAAGATGCTCAATATTCCAGGAATTGCTCACCGGAACGCCATCTTCGGTCTCAAGGCGGACAACGCCAGGCCTAGTGACTCGTCTCACCCGATAAGGGCCTTCCCACTTCAGCGTCAACTTGTTGGAATTCTTGGCGGACTGAAGCAGCGCCGAAGAACAAGGTCACCTTCCTCGAGACTTCCGCACTAACTGCGGCTATGGTAGCGGCGCAAAGCTTGCTGATAACGAGCAGCTCGTCTGGCGGCCCGAAGATGGTCCTCCTCAAGGAGCAGCGTCATCTTGTCGCAGCTGCTCTTGCTCAAGCTCATCATAAGCGAGCACTCGAGGTGACCCGTATCACGAGTTCCGTGGGAGAACTGCCTCTGCTCCATAGACTAGGCGAAGGTGTCGGCGGTGGCTCGATTTGGCGTCGTCTGATCGACCAAAGAACCACCGGCAGCTCCTCAATCCAGTTTCTTCCGCACTTGTGCAGCACAGTCGAAAGTTACGGTCTTGAGTCCTCGCAGCACTTCAGCGATTGCCCTCTCCGCTTGACCGTTGCTTCTCGGGTGAGCAAAGCGTTAAGCAGACCTTGGCGCCAAGATCTTGGGCGTCTTGCATGAAGGTGCGGCTCGTGGTGCGTGCCATTGTCGGTGATGATTCTGTTAGGAATCAAACGGCAAACAATCGACTGAAGAACTTGATCGCCGGTTGTCTTGTCACCTTCCTCCTCGCTTCCACTTCCGGCCACTTTGTGAACTTGTCGATTGTGACGTACAAGTACTCAAAGCCCCCGACAGCTCGGGGAAAGGGGCCGATGATGTCGAGCCCCCAGGCCAAAAATGGCCAGGATAAAGGGATCGTCTGGAGAGCTTGAGCTGGCTGGTGTATTTGCTTGGAATGGAACTGGCACGCTTCACACTTGGTTACTTGTGCAGTTGCATCCTAGAGGGCTGTTGGCCAAAGAAACCTTGCGGAGCAGCTTTGCGGCAAGTGCTCTTCGCCAATGTGGTGACCACATATGCCTCGATGTATCTCTGCCAACAGCTTCTGTCCATCTTCCCGATGAATACACTTCAATTTCACACCGTTGAGTCTTCTTCTGTACAGAATGCTGTCGAAAAACTGGTACATACTTGACTGCCGGGCTACTCTTTTCGCTTCTTCTTGCTCTTCGGGAAGTTCTCCTGTCTGAAGGAAACGGACGATCTGCTGTGCCCATGCTGGAGCTTGCGGCTCGACAACAAGGACTAAAGGCACATTTGCTGCTGCGGGAACATCCGCTTCTACGGCGAGAACCTACGGCTCAGCCGGAGCTTGATGTTCCCCGGCAAGCTTGCCTGAGCAAAACTTGTCGGGAGCGTCTGCTTCAACGAAACAAACCTTAGGGCTTGTCGGAGCAGACTGCTCCTCAGCTCTTTTGGTGTTGATCCTGGGGACCTTCGCGGCGGTGGCTTCGGGGAGTTCGGCCGGGAAGTAGTCACCAGAATTTAACTTCCTCTTCTTGTTCTGTCCAATTGATGGTGTTACAGTCGGCTGAGTCAGCTTGAGCACAAAAATCCCTGGTTCCACAGGTAACTTGAGTGCGGCGCACTTCGACAGGCCATCAACAATATCATTCTGAGCTCTTGGAACATGTTCCATTTGCAGGCCGTCAAAGTGCTCTTCTAGCTTTCTCACTTCATCAACGTAGGCTTCCATCAACGGACTCTGATAATCTTTGTTCACTTGGCGGACGACAAGCTGCGAGTCACCCCTGACAATGAGCTTCTTGATCCAAAGGTCTACCGCGATTCTGAGACCGGCAAGCAAACCTTCATACTCTGAAGTATTGTTTGTTGCTTGCTCCTTGGGAAAGTGCATTTGGACTATGTACTTGAGGTGCTCTCCGGTGGGCGCGACAAGCAGCACGCCGGCACCGGCGCCTTGCAGCGAGAAGGCACCATCAAAGTACATCAACCACTCTTTGCTTGCTTCCTTGATGGGGATGCTCGTCTCTGGAATTTCTTCGTCCTGCATTGGCGTCCATTCTGCTATGAACTCTGCTAATGCTCTGCTTTGGATAGTTGAAGTGCTTTCAAACTTGAGGCCAAGCTTGACAATTCCAAATGCCCACTCGACAATCCTGCTGTTGCTTCGGATTTTGCAATATCCTTTTCACGGGAAGCGAGTGACGACTGTTATCTCATGTGCTTGGAAGTAATGGCGCAGCTTTCGAGGCCATGAGGAGGCGAAAAGCAATTTCTGCACACCGAGTACCTTGACCTAGCCCCTGTGAGGGAACCGACAAAAGTAAACCTGGCGCTGCACCATCCTTTTCTGCATCTTCTCGCAATCCTGCAAGAGATCCGTCCTTATCGGGACCAAAGCTTGTCGGTGAAGCCCCCGCTTGTCGCTGGATGCATACGCCTTGGTTGTCGGCTCATCGTCGCCTCCCATTCCGCTACTAACGCAGCACTAACCACTTGATTGGTTGCCGCTATATATAGCAACAACTTCTCTTGTGGCTTAGGTGCGACAAGTATTGAGTGGAGGACATGTACCTCTTTAAGTCCTGCAGCAGCAGCCTCCGTCGAGTCCATTTCATTGGACCTGCCTTTTTCAAAATTTGAAAAATGGCGGTATGCGTTCAGCAGAACCTAGAGATAAACCTCTTGAGAGCAGCCACGCAACCGGCAAGTCTTCGTGACATCCTTGGCGCTTTGCTGCTTCAATCTGCTCAATGGCCTTGATCTTGTCGGGATTGGCTTCAATTCCCGCTGAGACCACGAAGAACCGAGAAGCTTGCGGAAGGGACTCGAACACACACTTCTCGGGGTTGAGCTTGAGGTTGATCTTGCGCAGATTTGCAAAGGTCTCATCTAAATCTTGAACCAGAGTTGCTTTGTCCTTGCTCTTGACCACTATGTCATCCATGTAGGCTTCTACATTTCTGTGCATTTGCGGCTCAAAAGCGTGATGGACTACTCTTGCAAATGTTGAACCGGCATTCTTTAATCCGAAAGGCATCCGTACAAAACAGTATGTGCCACATGGGGTGATGAATGCTGTTTTCTCTTCGTCCTCTTCTGCCATGAAGATCTGATGGTATCCTGATTATGCATCAAGAAATGAAAGCAAATCACATCCAGCCGTGGAGTCAACAATCTGGTCGATACGCGGCAAGGGGAATGGGTCTTTGGGACAAGCTTTATTAACATCTGTGAAGTCGATACAAAGTCTCCATTTCCCATTTGCCTTGCGTACAACTACAGGATTGGCCAACCACATAGGATGTAGCACTCCTCTGACAAGGCCTGCTGCTTCCAATTTCTTGATCTCTTCTGCTATGAATTCTTGGCGCTCGCTTTGTTTCTGACTTTACGCTTGACGGGTCGGCGATGGGACAGACAGCAGGATGGTGTTCAATTACTTCACAGGAACACGGGGATGTCGACGGTTGCCATGCAAACACGTCGACGTTCGCCCATGAGAAAGCAACAGCGGCGCTTTCCTATTTAGGGTCAAGCGTGGCACTGATGGTGAAGGTACCACCAGTGCCATCCTCCTTGGCGGACACCTGCTTGGTCTCTGGAGCTGCCATCGTCTTCTTACACTTGCCGGTGGAGCTCGATGGTGCGTCCTCGACGGTAGCGCAGCACTCCGAGGAGGTGCGCTTGCCGGAGTGGGCATCAGAGCTTTTGCCGGAGTTGGTCTTCTTCTTCCCCCCGGGAGCTTCAGCGGCAAGTGACTTGTGATCCGCTGCGGCTGCTGCTTCCCGGTAGATCTTGTCGGCGCAGATAAGAGCATCCTTTTTATCGCCAGGGACAGAAATGACACTTATCGGGCCGGGCATCTTGAGTAAGTTGTATGCATAATGAGAGGCCGCCATGAACTTGGCGAGTGTTGGACGGCCAAGTATCCCATTGTAAGGCAATGGAAAATCAGCAACGTCAAAGGTGACCCTCTCAGTCCTGAAGTTTAATTCGCTGCAAATGTCACCGGCAACGTTATCTTTCCCTTTGGCTTGCTTCTTCCCGGATTGATTCATTGGAATGTGCCGGTTTCTTCGAGCCCGCTGTCAGGGATCTGAAGCTTCCGGAGCACTGCAGAGGAGATCAGGTTTAAGCCGGCCCCGCCGTCAACTAGCATCTTGGTGACCTTGAGGTTGTGGATAGTTGGTGAAACCAACATCGGCAAGCACCCGACCGCAGTTATGCGATCAGGGTGGTCCTCAATATCAAAGATGATAGGCGTGCTAGACCATTTCAGAGGCTTGCGTGACTCTACGGATGGTTCTACTGCGTTAACTTCCCGCATCCACTGCTTGAGTTGGCGGTGTGAAGTATGCAGAGAGGCACCGCCGTCAACGCAGAGGACCTCTGTGGCTTTCAAACTCCTGCTCATCGGCCTCGTCGTCTTCCATATCTTCATCGCCGCCGCCGTCTTCATCCTTGTCGCGCCGCTGGAGGTCTGTCTCCTTGCCGCTGCTTAGCCTTGCCATGGCGTCCTCCCGGCCGGTCGCTTGCTAACTCCCCAGCACCTTCCTGGGCCTTCTCCTTGTCGCGCCTTTCAGACTCAGCCTTCGTTGTTCAACAAGCTGCTCGACCTTCTTGCAACTCGAGGTCATGGCCCTTAGTGCGGTGGATCTTGGCAAGATCGCTTGTTGAGCTGTCACGCTTGTCGGCGACCGCCACAGCTGGTAGTTGGCGCCATGCAACCTCCTTCCCGGAGCTACCAACCTTAGCTTTCTTGGCGCCGCCTCCGTTGCCGGACTGCTCGACAACTAGCACGTCCTTGCCTTTCTTCTTTCTGTTATTCCGTCGCCGGCTCTTCCTTGCCGGGACAATCTCCTCACTATCAGATCCTGCTTCTGCATTCTCTCCTGGGAGTCTCCTCCCTTCCTCAGCGCGCGCACACTTGTCGGCCAAGGCATACAGCTCACTGACGTCCTTGACTTTGCACATCGCCATCTCTTCCCTCATCCTGCGGTTCCGCACATTTTGATGAAACGCGCTGATCACCGCGGCAGGGTGGACATCTGGGATGTTGTAGTGCACACGGCTGAATCTCTGGATGAACTTGCGCAGGGACTCTCCTTCCTTCTGGGCGAGCAGATGAAGGTCGCTCTCCTGGCCATGAGGCTTGTGGCCGCCTGTGAAGGCGCCGACAAACTGATGGCACAAATCTGCCCAAGAGGAAATGGAGCTGTCCGGCAAGTGCATGAGCCAAGATCTGACATTGGGCTTGAGCACCAGCGGGAAGTAGTTGGCCAGAATCTTGTCGTCTCGTCCCCAGGCGGCTTGCACCGCAATGGTGTAGATGCTGAGGAACTCCGACGGGTGCGTCTTGCCGTCGTACTTCTCTGGTACATCTGGCTTGAAGTTTTTCTTGTCGGGCCACTGGACTTGCCGTAGCTCACGAGTGAACGCAGGGCAACCTACCGCGTACGGCAAGTCACCTGGTTCCCCTGGCGCATGCATGTCGACAGAGGGCCCAGCGTGTTGGTCGGATTGATGTCGCACTTCTCTTCGGTGCTCGATGCGAGTTCGAGCGTCTTCTTGTTGTCGTTCGTGAAGAACTTGGCGCTGGTCACGACGAGCTCGTGGATCCTACGACGCGGTGGAGTCGCTGTCGAGGTGGATCCGATGAGTCGGCGATCTTGGCCTTCGGGGTGGAGAGTGCATAGTGGTTGCACCCCCACAGGTCTCGTCGCCACCGGCTCGTGCCTTGTCGTCTTGCCGTGGCTGCGATGTGCTTTCGGTTCATGCGGAGCGTCGCCGTTGGCAAAGCCGATGAGACTACGAATGGTGGCCCTCCATTAAATCGACCTTATGCTGCTGTTGGAGGGTAATCCAGGAGCAATTGAGCTCGCGCCAAAGCCTCTGCTTGGGTGGTGGGCGGCAATGGCGAACGGTGCGAGGAGCGGGATATGCTCGGACTTCTAAATATGTTAGAAGGAGCAGTATCCCGTCCAGGCGACCGTGCCCCACTCGCACCAGCCTGTTGGTGCGCAAGCTGCTCTTGAGCGTCCCTGGATCCACCAGCTCGATCTTGGCCCAACGAACGTATGGCGCTGCGAGCACCATGACGTTGTCGGTCTCGCGCCTCTTGGGATGGACGCGGTGCGTGCACGGACGCCGAGGTTTGCGCGGCCTTGTCCTTGGACTTGGCAGCTGCATGGGTTCCCTCACCGACGCCCGTTCCTCCGCCAGCGTCTACCCCACCACTCGTCAGCTCCGGTGGTGGTGGGTTTGATGCGGACGGCTCTGCTGCCGCCGAAGCCTTCTTCTTCGGTGGCATGTCGATGAAGATGATGAAGATGTTGCTCGTGTGAACGCCGGATCAGGTTCACACAGCCTCGGCGCCTCTACGGGCGCGCCAAAGATGTCGGGAAGCTGATCGTACCCACGAACACCTATGGGGCCGGCGGACCGAGCCCCTTTGGTTCGGTGGGGAGCGGAGATTGCACGAAGAGCGGATCGAGGCGAAGCACACGAGCAGTTTACCCAGCTTCGGAGCTCTCCGGAGAGATAATACTCCTACTGCTGCTTGTCTGATTGTATTGTGTACTTGCTAGGGAGCGTTGGGAGCTACAAGACCTAGCATGGGAGTTCTCTAGCTTCGAATGAGTCGAACCTCCTCTACGTAGCACATGGGCCTCCTTTTATACGCTCAAGGGGTCACCGACAGGTGGCAACGTAGACAAGGGTAAAAACGGAAAATGAGCTACGGTTGGTACAGCTACTTTGTACAGTGTATTCTACCTAACTCTGATGGCAAGGTAAAAAAGCATTAAATGCCCGTCCATGTCGCTTAAATAGTGCAACAGGGACCGTCAGGAGCGCCACCATTTGCCACGATGGTAATCGTGTCAGCGCCGCTTACCGCTGCTCTCCGCTGGCCGCACAGCCTCTTGACACACGCGCCTGGAATGGTCCCATGGCGACACGTTGGTGGATGAGCTGGAGCAGAGATAAAGAGTGAGTTTCTGCGCTGCAAGCGCCTTGCCGCGGCTGAATCCTGTCGCGTCCGGAAGCTTGTCGCTCACCGAGCCTTCCCGGCAAGCTCCTCTTGCCGGGGTCTTGTCTTCTGACTGCCTTGAGTGGCCTTCCCGGCAAGCTCCTCTTGCCGGGTCCTTGTCTCTTTGACTTGAATACTTTGTTTTTGAATGGCTCCAAAGGAACCACGGAGGACCTTGGCGGTCACCAGGCAAGCCTTTCCGCGGGGCGCTGCAACTGCCCGTGCACGAGTTCGGGATACTAGGGTACCCCTACTCTAGTACACCGACAGGCACGACGAAACGCAATTTCCATCGCCATAACCTTCTGTATCTGCGAGATCCCATCTTCGAGCCTTCGCCGGCACTCTGCCGGAGGGGGAATCGACAACGGAGGGCTTCTACATCAACATCCTTGCCCCTCCGATGAGTTGTGATTAGTTTACCACAGACCTATGGGTCCATAGTTATTAGCTAGATGGCTTCTTCTCTCTTTTTGGATCTCAATACAATGTTCTCCCCCTCTCTTGTGGAGATCTATTCGATGTAAACTCTTTTTGCGGTGTGTTTGTCGAGATCCGATGAATTGTGGGTTTATGATCAAGTTTATCTATGAATAATAGTTGAATCTTCTCTGAATTCTTTTATGTATGGTTGAGTTATCTTTGCAAGTATCTTTGAATTATCAATTTGGTTTGGCCTACTAGATTGGTCTTTCTTGCCATGGGAGAAGTGCTTAGCTTTGGGTTCAATCTTGCGGTGTCCTTACCCAGTGACAAAAAGGGTTGCAAGGCACATATTGTATTGTTGCCATCGAGGATAACAAGATGGGGTTTATATCATATTGCATGAGTTTATCCCTCTACATCATGTCATCTTGCTTAATGCGTTACTCTGTTCTTATGAACTTAATACCCTAGATGCGGGTAGGAGTCAGTCGATGAGGGAGTTCTGGATTAGGGGGTATCCGGACAGCCGGACTGTATACGACATCCGGACTATTAAAGCGTGAAGATACAAGACTCAAGACTTCGGCCCGTGTCCGGATGGGACTTTCCTTGGCGTGGAAGGCAAGCTTGGCGATCCGGATATTATATTTCCTTCCTTGTAACCGACTCCATGTAAACCCTAGCCCTCTCCGGTGTCTATATAAACCGGAGAGGTTGGTCCTTAGAAGGCCGCTCAGAATTACAACCATACCATCATAGGCTAGCTCTTAGGGTTTAGCCTCTATGATCTCGTCGTATATCTACTCTTGTACTACCCATATCATCAATATTAATCAAGCAGGAAGTAGGGTTTTTCCTCCATCGAGAGGGCCCGAACCTGGGTAAACATCTGTGTCCCTTGCTTCCTATTACCATCGGCCTTGACGCACAGATCGGGACCCCCTACCCGAGATCCGCCGGTTTTGACACCGACATTGGTGCTTTCATTGAGAGTTCGTCTATAGCGTCGCCAAAAGGCTCGATGGCTTGTCTCGTTGTCAAGGACAACATTACCTCGGAGGGGGCTCTGGCTGTAGGCCAGATGCTCCGGCTCGGTGGCTTTATCATGGCTGCCACATCGGCGGTGGCGCCGACGATGACCTCTTGGGTCATCAATCATAACCTCCGCGTCAGTTCGGAACTTGCCGAACAGATGGATCCAATGGAGCTCTCCTCCCTTAACGAACTCTTGGATCGCATCGCCGCTCTGGGAGTCGCTACTGACTACGACCGGATTGGGCTTAAACCCGACCAAGGGGACAATAGGTCCCCGCCGGCCACCCATGAGATAGCGATAGTGGAAGAACCACACACGGGTTGCCCCTCAACTTTGAGGACAAGTTGTGTTCGGATCACCGAACTCCTTGAGCCAAAGACCTCCTCAAAGGAAAACCTGACCCAGGTACCGGACTTAGAATCGGGCATTGGGCCGAAGAAATTGGGCACTCCGGATTCTGAGCTGTTGAGCTCGGTACCGCCCGCGCCCTTGGGCGTCAGACCGGATCAAAATCCGGATTCTGCTGACAACACCTACCCGGACCTAAACTGTCTCTCCCGCATCAGGCAAGAGCCCCAGGAATCCGTACATCGCTACTGGGCCAGATTCCTCCTTGCGCTTAACAAGGTCAAGGACTGCCGCGAAGAGGACATGGTCTCACGTTTCTTCAAAAACTGCACGGACGAAGGACTCCTCAATGCTATAAGCCGCCGCGACGTAGTACGCTTCACGGACTTGGCAACCATTGTACGGAAGTACTGTGTGATGGAGAGCACTTGGAAGACCCAAGCAGAATTTTGGGATAATACTGCTCTCACCAAAACCTTTATCCGAACTAAATGGACGAACTCTCGTATGTAGTCCGACCCAACCCCCAAGAAACCAAAGCCCACTCCAGGGCGGAGATCCGTATTGGAAGAATGGCTCGACGGGCCATGTAAGCTCCACAGTACTCCGGATACATCACCTACTCATAGTCTTAAGGCATGTTGGATACTCCTGCAGGTGGCAAAAAGTGGCGAGGATATTCTTATGGGCCATAAAGCGGAACAACATCCTGCCAGCGAACACAATACGGTACTAACAGTCTTCGAGACTTTTGCCTCGAACAATAGGCGCAAGCGAGCTCATCAAAGCTCCGCCGAAATTTACCATGTGGAAAAAAATAAACCCTTGGAATGACACTGCTATAACTTTTAATGCCAGTGACGAACCTCGATCCCGGACTGTCCAGGCACCAGCCGCTCTGGTTCTTAGCCCAATCATGGACGGATTTCGGCTCACCAAAGTGCTCACGGATGGTGGAAGCGGATTAAATCTGATCTATGAAGAGACACTCAACAAGATGGAAAATGACAAAGGCCGCATTGAACAAAGCGGCACAACCTTCAGGGGAATCTTATATCTTATATTTACTAATTGGAGGCACCTTTCTTGATCTCTCATTAATCCACATCATTAAGATTAATTAAATCGTTAGATTTTAAAATATACAACTAGGATGAAAAGACAACTAGCGTAACGCAGATGATCCAATCCTATGAAAAACGCACCTGACACGTCCAAGTTATAGTCAAACGAAACAACCTCCACCCGCAAAAAAAACCTCACGTAAAAAAGAAACAAACAAGGAAATAATCACGTAAAAGAAAAAAACTCCACCGATTCCCACAAATTAAGAAGGAAAGCTGTCGTTTAAAATGCTAACGATAAAGTACCAAAACAAATCCAACGATACAAAGGATACAAATCAGGATCCGGCTGATTGCCACTGAAAAAAAAACAGACAAACAAGAAAATCCTCAACTTCAAAAAAAAACAAGAAAATCCTCACGTAAGGAAAACAAGGAAAGCATTGATGTGTTCCCACAAATAAAGAAGGGAGTGTCCATTAAAAATCCGAATGATTATAAAATACCGAAACAAATCCAACTATAAAAATTAAAAGAATCCACAATCCGGTCCTGTGAAATAAAAATAAGCCTCCATTAATACACATAAACATAATCAATTAACTCTTAGATTCTAAAAATTATGATTCAGGACTAAAGGAAAATTGCATAATGCTGATCATCCCATCCTATAAGAAAAGAAACACTCCTCGCAAAAAAAGTAAGAAAAGAAACACATGCAACACGTCCAACGTTTCTCAAACAAAAAAAGGAAAGCTCACGTCTAAAAAAGAAAAAACAAGATAAGCCTCAAGTAATTCTTGCCAAGAAAAAACATCACGTCAATTGGAAAAAGGAAAGCCCCACGTCCATTAATAAAACACGGAAGGCCTTCTCGCGTTCATATATAAGGAATTTCGATATCCAGCTGATTTCCTGTGAAATAATAATAAGCATCCATGGCTCCGCAATCAAGTATTCCCTCGATTAAAATCTGCCTGGAGCCCTCTGTATGGCCGCTATCTCCTGCTCTGCTTTGATCCTGCTCTCCTCCCTATGGTCAACGATGGCGATTTTTCTTACTGAGTTTGCTCTCCCACCTGCATGGCCCTCGGCGAACCACAAAGGAGCCCGAAGGCCAGGTGCTGGAAGAGATGAGGAGCTCCCTTCACAAAGTGAACCACCGGCTGGGTTTTGACCTTATCATACATACAATTTATTTTTCTAGATGCTTGCTTAAAATAACTCCCATGTTTTGTGGATCAGTCTATTTTTTTCAAGGGAGATTGAAGCCAATGTTTGTCAACCACGGATGTGGAGCTGGTCGAGACTTGCGGCTAGATGACACCGGCTGCGCGCGGCAAGGAAAGACTTGCATCGCGCCAAGACTCAAGGCTAATTGATATAATCTAGGAGATGAAAACCTAGGAAATTAGATTAGAACTCACTTATATGTTATTTTCATTATTTTATTTTGAGGAAGAGAATTATTTTTGAGGAATCACACGATGGAACTATAGTTTTGATTTCTTAGGTTGGCCATATTAGGGCACATAAATTATGAATTACTTTTCATTGACGGAGTTCTGTATGTCCAGATAGCATAGAGGCAGCCGATCAATATAACCAGTAATGGGTATTCCCATCACATCATGTTTTTGATATATATACTCTGTAGTATTATTGTATTAATTTTGTCCATTTTATTGAAAATAAAAGGATATCCGTGTGATAAATAAAATTAGAGCTATCTTGCACCTCCGTAAGTCTTTTTTCAGATTTAACTCAAGTCCAAATTTGTACTCCTAATAAACCATCTGAACAAGGGAGCATGCAGATTCATAGGGAAGGCCGATCATCCATGCTAATTTATTGTCAGCATTGGAAGTCGATGAGCACTTATTGAGTGAGAAAGATAAATTACATTGGATGGAGAGTGTTGAGCATGTCATTTGTGCATGTATATTGTACCCCTAGTTGGGAAGCACGGTGTGCGGGAAAAATCACACTTGACGTGGTATTCGGCACCCTGGAGAATTATAGGTCCGAAGAAATCACATTCCAAGTGGCCCCTTTTAGCAGCGGATACCACGCCCTTTTAGGGCGGGACACGTTTGCAAGCTTTCAAGCTATACCCCATTACGAGTACATGAAGCTTAAAATGCCCGGGCCCAATGGAATCATCACTCTAGCCAGTGATCTGGACGTCGCACTTCGCGCCGAAAACAAAACCGCAGCACTAGCCCTGGAGGCATTATCCGAGGCCCTAGCAGCCGAAGAGTTAGCAACACTTCGGGCCACCGTGGATAGGGACGACGTGATACTAGACAAGCGACCCAAGTCCACCTCATTTAAACCCGCAGACGAGATAGTCAAATTCCAGGTCCACCCAACGAACCCCACGAAGACAACTTCCATCGGGAGACAGCTGAGCCCCACGATTGACGCGTCACTGCGAGATTTCTTACGTGAGAATTGGGACATTTTCGCCTGGCACCGATCGGACATGCCAGGCATCTCGCGCAGACTGGCCGAACACAGCCTCAATATTCTAAAATGATATAAACCAGTCAAACAGACCCTAAGGCGATTCTCAGAGCCCAAACGACAGGCAATGGGGGAAGAGTTAGCCAAGCTACTCGAGGCCAGATTCATCAGAGATATCAAACATCCGGATTGGCTGGCAAATTTGGTGATGGTACCAAAGAAGGACAAATCCTGGCGCCTATGGGTCGACTTCAAAGACCTCAACAAGGCTTGCCCCAAGGATCCTTTTCCCCTCTCTTGCATCGATCAAATCATCGATGCCACAGCGGGACACGACTCGTTGTGTTTTCTCGACGCATACTTTGGATACCATAAAATAAAGATGGCAGAGTCTGACCAAGCTGCAACAGCTTTTATAACTCCATATGGCCCTTTTTGCTTCAACACTATGCCCTTCGGGCTCAAGAATGCCGGCGCAACCTATCCACGCATGATTCGAACATGCCTGGAAAAACAAATCGGCAAAACAGTAGAAGCATATGTGGACGACGTGGTCATAAAAACTAGACACGTCGAAACCCTGATAGATGACTTGAGGCTCACATTCGAAAACCAGGATTAGTCTTTCGCAGTCCGGCTAGCAGCCCTTCTCAATAGAGTTCGTCTTCGGGGGATCTTCCTCTGGAGATGATGGAGAGCGAGACCCCACCCACCTCTCCGGCTCATGAAGCGGGCGACACCGAGGTGTCGTCACGGAGGAGTCTGGATCTGCCGAAGCCGGAAGCCAATGCGTCAGCCGCCCTGAGCCCGGAGCGTTTCGCTCCCACGAGGGGCGATGGGAAGGGTCTGGCAGAGTTCGATGTCCGGCCGGACGTACTGACGGGCCTACTAGAGTGAGTTGCGCTCTCGGAGGAGCACCGCTTATTAATGAGCGCGGTGCTCAAGAAGATTTCATCTGCTACAAGCGGTTTGAATGAAGCATTTACAAGTTTGCTCAAAGGCTTTGAGGTATGTAGTTTAGAATACACTGTTTTTAGCTGTGAGGCACGCATTAGGTGTGCTCCATATAGATAGTAGCCCCTGAGACTCTGGTTGCCCTCCCTAGGAGGGAAACGGGGGATCATAAATCACCGATTACGCTGTAAATAGGTGCAGGTACCTGTGGGTCCGGCCGCCGACCAGTCCGTTGAAGTTGCCGAACTAACCAGGCAGATTCGATCGATTTATGCCGATATCACGCTGGTGAACGAGTGGCTGGACAAATCACAAGGTATGTGCTCTGCCTTCCTTAGTATCCGAAAATATGGAGGCGGCATGATATTAATGTAATATGTTCGGACTGCAGATGGTGCTGCTACCGTGGAGGCCCTGAGGACAGAGCTTGTCCACGCCAAGGGACAATCTTGGGTTAGCAATGCGGCTGCCCTAAAGGCGGCCGAAGAATTGAGAGCCGAACAGCCTCCTCATCGCCGAAGCGAGGAAAAGATAGACGAAATGGCTGTGGAGTTAAAAAATGCCGCTGACCGGTATGAGCTCCTTAAAAAGGAGCATAGGGATAGTTCGGCCGAGCTGGACAAAGCACTTAATGCCACCAAGGAAATACGGACCGCGCTTAGGGGTGCACGGGAGGAACTTCAACAGGCCGGTAAAATTGCGGCTGGAAGCTCCTACTTGCTGCGGACGAAGTTTTTCAATCCGAAGTACGCTCCCCTGGATGGATGCTGGAGTCCTGTGGACGCGTATGCGGATTTGGCGAAGAGTACAACTGACGCTGCCAAGTTCTTCGAGGATCAGGGTGATAAGGAAGTGGAGAAGCTTTTCTGGTCACAATTCAATGCTCCCACTCGCCCGCTGTCGTTAAGAGACAAGATGGCTGCTGTAGCGGAGCTTCATAGGCTGTCCGGGCTTGTAATGCGGGCTGTGATAGACCATCTTTGGCCGAAGGGGCCTAAGCCGGATATTTATTTTGGCTTGGTGCAGCAATTCCTTGGGGCCGTGCCTCGGATCGACGCAGGATCCGGCGGGGGGCCAATATCCGTTCGAGCACTACTTGGCGCAGGTCACGGAAGGTGCCCGCCTAATAGAGGCGTGGTGCTCGAAGAATGTCTTGTTCGAGTGATGAATCGAATCATTGTAAAAAACAATACTTATTTTGATTATGAAACAGTATTTATTATAATGTTTGCCTGAAAATATATTTGTGTCCCATGTAGTATATATATATATATATATATATATATATATATATATATATATATATATATATATATATATATATATATATATATATATATATATATATATATATATATATACACACATAAACACTATTCTGATCACGGGATCAGAATAATATTCTGATCACAACCTGTACTGCCCGAGTAACGCGCCTGACCTTCTCTCTGAACTAGGTTGAACTTCCCGCAACATTGCCCAAATAGGGCTTGCTATATATTGTTGGAAAGCTGTGGACACCAATATCATGACCCAACTTAAATTTTTGGCAAAATATAAGCGGTTTAAGAGCAGTTTTAAAATCCGTTTTTTCTTCGCACAAAAAACGGAGTATTTTCGATCACATTTCTAAAACGTTTATCGGAATGAGGCATATAATATGGCGTTGGAAAGCTGCTGCAAAACTGCTCCTTCCACATGTTGAAAGTTTTTTCTAATTCCCTATGGTTAAAGAGTAATTTGAAAAAACGTAAAATTTCGTAAACTGAATAACTGAGTTTGTTTTTCGATGTAATTTCTAAACGACTAATCCAATGGAGTCATATGCTATGGCGTATGAAATCTTATGAAAATGCGCTACTTTTTCATCTTGAAAGTTTTTTTCTAATTTTGAATGGTTTAAGAGTAATTTAGAAAATGGTCCAAGTCCTACCCAGTTCGTATTTTCTTGCTAATTTCTGAACCGTGCATCCGAATGCAGCAAATGATATGGCGTTGGAAAGCTTGAACAAATGCGAAACTTTTTGGTATGTATTGTTTCTCCCAATTCTTTACGGTTTTAAATTAGTTTTAAAAATGGCGAAAAACGTATTTTCGCCGTAATTTCTATGAACTTTATCGGAATTGGGCAAATAATATACCATTGAAAAGCTACGGAAAATTTGAAACTTTTTCATGTTGATGGTTTTCTCTGATCCCTAGCCGTTTTCAAGTAATTCCAAAAACGGCGGGATCATTCGTTCTGCCTCTACCGCGAAACAGATTCTTCGAAAATGCACCGCGTGAAGAACCTGAACTTCTCGGTGCGTGTACCTGAACTTCACTCTGTTTTTCACGTGATTTTTTTGCTCGTAGATCTTCATCCACTCACGGGAATTGAGCGGGTGATATACCGATGGAAAGCTGCTGTAAACATGCAACTTTCCCGTGTTGATCATTTTTTCATACTCGCGACGATTTTGAAAGTTTTTCATCTGAAATTCATTCGGCGTAGTAGTTGAACTTCATGCTATTTTCACGTTGAACTTCTGTGACGTATTTTTGTTTGTACACGCGCCTCAACTTCCCTCTGTACGAACCCGACCTTCGGGCTATCTTTGCAACCGTGGCTTCCCCCGTGAATTATTCTGGTTAGTAGTGTTCTATATGATATTAGTGTAATCTAGAATAGTTTTTTAGCAACTAAATACTGACTTTAAATAGAAATCTCGCTCGCTGGCGGATTTTGCTCTCGGGTCGTGATGAAATTGCGTTTTTTGCAATTTTACTGCCTGATTTGTTTGACCTGAACTTCCCTCTGAACTAGGTTGAACTTCCGCCAACATTGTGCAAACGGGGCTTGCGATATACCGTTGGAAAGCTATGGACACCAGCATCATGACCCAACTGAATTTTTTGTCAAAATGTAAATGGTTTAAGAGCAGTTTTGATAATCGTTTTTTCTTCACACGAAAAACGTGAATCGTATTTTTGATCGCATTTCTAAACTGTTAATCGGAATGAGGCAAATAATATGGCGTTGGAAAGCTGCTGCAAAACCGTTACTTCCACATGTTGAAAATTTTCCCTAATTCCCTATGGTTAAAGAGTAATTTGGAGAAACGTAAAATTTCACAAACTGAACAGCCGAGTTCGTATTTTGGATGCCATTTCTAAACGGCTAATCCAATTGAGGCAAGTAATATGGAGTTGGAAAGCTTATGAAAATGCGCTACTTTTTCATGTTGAAGGTTTTTCCTAATTTTAAACGGTTTAAGACTAATTTAGAAAGCAATACAAGTTCCAACGAGTTCGTATTTTCGATCTAATTTTTTAGTCGTACGTTGGAATGCAGCAAATGATATGGCGTTGGAAAGCCAGAGTAAATGCGAAACTTTTTGATATGTATTGTTTCTCCCAATTCCTTATAGTTTTATGTCAGTTTTGAAAATGAGTTAAAACATATTTTCGCCGTAATTTCTACAAACTTTGTCGGAATGGGGCGAATAATATACCATTCAAAAGCTACGAAAAATGCGAAACAAATTATGTTGATGATTTTCTCTGATTCCTCGCCATTTTCAAGTAATTTCAGATACAATTATATCACTCGGTCTGCCTTTATCGCGAAACAGATTCGTCGAAAATGCATCGCGTGAAGTACTTGAACTTCTCTGGCAGTTCTGCTTGAACTTCACTCTGTTTATCACGTGCTTTTTTGCTTGTAGCTCTTCATTCACTCACCGGAATTGAGCAAGTGATATACCCGTGGAAAGCTGTTGTAAACATGCAACTTTCCCGTGTTGATCATTTTTTCATACTCACGTCGGTTTTAAAAGTTTTTCATCCGAAATTCATTCAGTGTAGTAATTGAACTTCCTGCTGTTTTCACGTTGAACTTCTTGCTGTTTTCACTCTGATGTATTTTTAATAACGAGGAAAATCTGAGTTTTCTATAATCATCGAACTTCTCCATCTTTTTAATATGGCCTTCTTGGTTTTATTTCTTAAATACTTTTTATGAATAAAAATAATTTAAGACACCAAAACAACATTTTCATGTGTGTTTTTACATTGGTTTGCACATCAAACCGCATCATCTTTGGAAATTGAACTTCTCCTTTTCTTTTTTATTTTCTTTGAACATTGTATAGCACGTCGAACCACGTCATCTTTAGAAATTGAACTTCTCCTTTCTTTTTGTTTAATTTCAACATTGGGTTGCACGTCGGACCGCTTCATATTTAGAAATTGAACTTCACATTTTCTATTTGTTTTCTTTCAACATTGGTTTACACGTTGAACCGTCATCTTTAGAAATCAAACTTCTCCCTTTTTGTTTTCTTGCATGTTTTACCTTGCATGTTTAAATTTATTTTGAACTTGCTGAGATAACACACTTGACCTTCTAGAACACAACATTTTGACCTTCGCAAAACATAAATTAAAGCCAAACTTTTGACCTATAGAGCATGTATAATTTTCTCCACTCTTTCAAGAATAAGCGCTGAATCGCCTCGTTAGTTTGACTTGAACTTCTGCTGCACATGAATAAGCTGTTGAAAACACGCAACTTTCCTGCTCCGTTATTTAAATTTAAACTTCTAGTTTTTTAAGAAAAGGGATTTTTTTAAAAACTAGTTTACTTGTCCTTTTATTCTAACTTGAACTTCTAGTTTTGTATAACGGGGATATTTTTCATATATTCTTTTGAAATGTTCCTCTTTTTAATTTGGACTTCTCTGTTTTTTTTACAAACGATCAAAATCCTTTTTTATAAAGGTTTTTGTAGTACATTTTTATTTGAACTTATTGCTCAATTTTTTTGAACTTATTGCGCTGACCGGTCTCCATTTTCCTCGAACTAATGCTAACGTGCACAGCATGCGTGCGCACATAGAAGAATTATAGGCAGCCACACACTGATGCTACTAGACACCTACTATTGCTTTTTTCCTTCATTTAATATACACATTGAACCATATAGGTTGTCGGGATGAACTTCTGTCTTTCTGCTCCAGAGAAGAGCGGTGCATCGGTGAATAATGCAAACCACTGGGCGTCATGAGGCCCCAAAATATGGATACAAAAAATTTTATGAAGCACGGAACCCCTTTTTTATGAGGCGTCATTTGTGTTTTCTTATTTCACCTTCATGTTTTCTTATTTAGAAGCACGAAATCCCTTTTTTATGAAGTTTTATTTTCATCAAATTTTTGAATTGACCGGTTAATCTTACTCAACAAATATAATGTCGTGTTATTTTTCGAACTTGCTATGTTTCATGCGGTGAACCTTTTTTGATTTTGCACTTCCAAAGCTAACATATTCTAGGTGAGGCATGTTTTCTTGTTGGTATATAAACATCAAATTGCTTTGTTATTTTAATTCGAACTTCTTGATTTTATTCACTTCAATTTTTTAACTCAAACTTCATGGTTTTATTTCGAAAAAAATGTGGGAATTCCGTCTGGCTTTTGTCAAAAAAACTGCAAAAGAACTTTTTATAATTTTGCAACGTCTCTCTCTCTCTCTCTCTCTCTCTCTCTCTCTCTCTCTCTCTCTCTCTCTCTCCTCCCTCCCTCCCTCCCTCCCACCCTCCCTCTCTCTCTCTCTCTCGTCTTAGTTCACACCAAATTTTTCCCTTTCTTTTTCTAGAGATTTTTTGTATCATGGTCTCTTTATTGTTTTTCGGATGTAACTTATTTTCCTCTGCACTTATTTTATCTGGCTTATTGTTTTCAAACTTACCAACTTCCGAAACCTGAAGTTCACACGTTCATTTGAACCCTTTTTCCCATGTACTCATGAAACTTTTCTCCATGTGTTTTTACTTGTTTTTGTTTCTACATTTTTCATGATTATTTTACCCACGAACTTCTCAGGTTGCTGTCTGAATATTTTCCAAAAAATTACAGGTGTTCTAGTACAGACTGATCATACAAAAATGAGACATTATAATGCTATGCGTCAGTGCTATATCATTGTTGACCAAGAAGTATCACCCTGTAACAAATACAATGCTCACATGAGCATTTGCACTAACACATTCCACGCAACCAAATGGGAGAAGGAGCATATGAGTTATACATCT
The DNA here is from genome assembly GCA_021605205.1 of Aegilops longissima. Taxonomy (NCBI): domain Eukaryota; kingdom Viridiplantae; phylum Streptophyta; class Magnoliopsida; order Poales; family Poaceae; genus Aegilops; species Aegilops longissima. Next base: position 26,599,931 of record CM038682.1, read on the forward strand.
CTACGGCCTCGACGTGGGCAGGTCCCATCCTACTGGAGTGCAGGTCATCTCCATCAGCATGCCAAGTCCAAGTCGCCGCAAAAAGCTGAAGCTGCACTGTGCAAGCAGAACGAGAGAAGAAGTGCAAGCCGTGGCAGATCGTGCTGAACTCGTGCGGCCGTGGGAGGTGCAAGCTTGGCCGCCGGCCGGAGCTGAATGGGGTCAGGTGAGGAAGTAGGCATGCAGAGGTGGGAGGTGCGCGTCGCCACAAACCTGCCCCAACCTACGCTGCCGCCCTGCTCCGCGTACTCCAGCTCCTCCTGTTCGCATTCAGATAAAAAGCATAGACGTTTCAGATTCAGTACATGGGGGCGAGGATGTGGTAGCAGGGTGAGATGCATAGCAACAGTGGCATTCAGGGGGCGTTGTGGCTGTGAACTCCCGGGGTCCATGTAGTTGAACGGCCAGAGTGTGGCGGCGACGAGCGTCGTCCGTGCTGCGACGGTGGAGCACCACCAAGAGGAGGCCGAAGGCGCGAGCAGAAGGGGCTAGCAAGGAGGAGGCGGAAGGTGGGAGCCCCGTCGTAGGTTGGTGGCGCTCGGGGATGCAGGCACTTGGCGGCACAGCGAAGTGGGGCTCCGGTGGCGGCGTGAAGTGGGGATCCGGCGCGCTGTTGCTGTCGTCGTCGATTTCTTGGGTGGATCCCCGGCCGGCGGCAACACACGGGATCTACATGGAGGAGGGACGCCGTCCGTGCGAGAGGAGGGGCGTCGGCCGTCCGGTAGGAGGTGCGCCCGCCGGAGGGGCGCCCGGCAGAGGAGGCGCCTCCGTCGATGAGTGGCGTCGGCCGTCAGGGAGGAGGCGCGCGCGCTGGTCGGGGCGCCCCGGCTGGGAGGAGGCGCGCCGCCATGGGATCGACCCTCGGCTGGGAGGAGGCGGACGCCATGGGGTTCAGTTTCTTTTTTTTTTGGATCTCGGGAATAAGTCGGTCGGGCCTATATAGGGTGCTCCGTGATTCAAATAACTATTCGATCCCAAGATCAGAATAGTGTCATATATATATATATATATATATATATATATATATATATATATATATATATATATATATATATATATATATATATATATATATATATATGAATATGTAATCCGAAGTTAGCGATCGTTATTTCAGCCCCCTTGCACAATGCGGGGTGTTCGCGAATATGCTTAATCACACTTGATCCAACGTCTTGGTCCATTAAGGAGGTGGTCGCACGTCGAACTAGGGAACCGGACTATATAGCTGTAACACTTTCGCTTAGCCATGGGAGTCTAACGTTGGGGCTACTATGTAGCCCTGGTACCTTCGCGTGCATCCGAATACGGGCGCGTGTGTACATGACAGTCAGTTTTCGGCTTTCTCTACTGAGGTGCTCGTCCGGAATAACCAGGGCACAATCGCAGTAGTTATCCTTTGGCCACCTTAGCCGATAATAACGGAACGTAAGACGGCAAACCCAGGAGCCGGGCAAACCCAACATTTGACCAAAGACATGATTCGGAGCTGCTGCATATTAGGCCAAACTCGTGACGCCGAACACTCTCGAAGGAATTCGGACTTTATAACAGACGATGGGCTCAAGAATGCCCATTCATTTTAAACCCTGTGTTTCCGGGTACGTGCGTTAATCTGTCATGGCGAAATGCCAATAACGGCAGTATCCTCTATGGGTATGGAACCCATGGGATGGTTAAACAACAAGAGGCAATAGAAAAGGTTTACATAGGGGCTTAATCTAAAAAGAAACCTATTGAACGGGGCCCTGCTACACATCTGCGCCTTTGTCTCCGTTGTGCCGTATCCTGGAAGGGTATCCCGCGAACGTTGTCTGTGAAAAAAGAAAACTCGTAGGAGAGTACAACGTAAGTATGCGATGGATAGTAAAAGTGTAAGATGTTGGCCCGCTTTGGAAGGGTGCGATGATGAAGAGTAGCTCTTCGCTTCTGGAGTTGCCTGGCGAGCCGAATGTTACCTCCAGTACGACGGAGCCCCTGCTGTGGGCTTCAACGCCTGGTATCACCCCTTCAAAGGTGGTGTTGCTTTGGTTAATTCTGGATGGGTTTATCCCCATCCTGCGGGCAGTGTCCTCGTATATTAAATTGAGACTACCGCCGTCGTCCATGAGGACACGGGTGAGACGGTATCCGTCGATTATCAGGTCAAACACCAAGGCCTTTGATTTTCTGCGCCGAATACTAGTTCGGTCGTCCAAGTGATCGATGGTGATCAGATAAGACATCCAGTGGTTAGGTGTGAGTACGATGGGCTCTATATCGAGCGCGTCTCTATGCGCGCGTTCGTGCGTCCTCATGGATGTGTGAGTCGCATGGATCATGTTCACTGTTTTAACCTCTGGCGGGAATGTTTTCTGTCCCCTAGTGTTTGGCTGCCGAGGTTCATCCTCGTCTTCACTTGGTGTTTCCCGTCCCTTGTGTTCGGCATTTAATTTGCCGGCCTGCTTGAAGACCCAGCACTCTGTGTGTGTGCGGTTCGCAGGTTTGTCAGGGGTGCCATGAATTTGTCATAGTCTGCCTAGGACTCTATTCAGACCGGACGGTCCCTCTTTACGGCCTTTAAATGGCTTCTTTAGCTGATCAGGTCGAGAGCCCCTGAATCCGGCATTAACCGTTGTGTTATCCGGGCTATCTTCCTTGTTTGGGCGTTTGTTTTTATTACGCCGTGGCTTCCCGTTGCCATCCCTTATTTCGGAAATGCTGGGGTCGCTTGTGCCTTTATGGGCTAGCCAGCTATCTTCACCCGCGCAAAAGCGGGTCATGAGGCTTGTTAAGGCTGCCATTGTCCTCGTCTTTTCTTGGCCGAGGTGTCTGGCGAGCCACTCGTCACGGATGCTGTGTTTGAATGCCGCTAAAGCTTCGGCGTCCGGACAATCGACAATTTGGTTCTTCTTAGTGAGGAATGTGTTCCAAAGCTTGCCGGCGGATTCTCCGGGTTGTTGGATTATGTGACTTAAATCGTCAGCATCCGGAGGCCAGACATAGGTCCCTTGAAAATTGGCCCTGAAAGCGTCCTCGAGTTCCTCCCAACTCCCAACTGAATTTTCGGGGAGGCTTTTCAACTAGTGTCGGGCTGGTCCCTTCAGTTTGAGGGGAAGGTATTTGATGGCGTGGAGGTCATCCCCACGAGCCATATGTATATGCAGGATAAAATTCTCAATCCAGACACCTAGGTCTGTCGTTCCGTCGTATGCCTCGATATTCAAAGGTTTAAAACCCTGTGGAAATTCATGGTCCAGTACTTCTTCGGTAAAGCACAGGGGGTGAGCAGCCCCTCTGTACCTGGACGTGTTGTGGCATGCCGTCGGCTGTTGTTGTGTCTGGTGTTTATTCCGAACTGGTATTCGATTGGCATAATCGTTTTGGTGACCATATTCCCTCGCCGGGGTCCTTTAGATCCATAAATGGACCTGGCCGCGCCAGCTTTCTTATCCAGGTGCTCACGTAGATCGTGTGCGGCGTCGGTAGCCGCTTTGTTGCGGTTATGAAGTGGCACGGCTTCATCGTCGAATTCTGGCAGTACCTTGCATTTTGGATAGCTCTTTGTATGGCGATCATCGCCGTATCTTTCTTCAGTGTCTAGCACTTTATTTCATATACGGTTGAGTGTTTCCTGCGCGGCTTTGAGCCGTTGCTTCTGCTTCTTTAGACTTCTTGCGGTGGCCATAAGCTTTCTATGGAGGTTATCTTGTTCCACGCGTTTTTCCAGGATGATGAATGCATTGTCGTCGTCCGGAATGTTTTCTTGTGCTGGTTCGTTTGATGACCTCATCCGTCGGGATCATTGTCCTCGGGCGTCTGCTCCGAACTGTGTTCGGGGTGGCCTGGTTCGTCCTGCTCCATCGCTGGGTCCGTATGGTTGTTGTAGCCTTCGGAGTTGACTGTAGTATCGATCCCTCTGGGGCTCTTGTCGCTATTTTTACTATTGTTGGACTTAGAACGGCGTCTGCACCGTCGCTTTGGCTTTTGCCCGGGGGTTTTATCTTCCGGGTTGTCGCCTTTGTCCTCTTTGGGCGTATCCACCATGTATATGTCGTGTGACGAGGCAGAAGTCCAGTGCCCCATAGATTCCAAATCTTCTCCTGCATCGTCGTCCATACCGTCGATGCCTTCGGAGTCGAAGTCAGGCACGTCGGTTAAATTATCAACCGTGTCTATGAAGTGGGTGGTGGGTGGGCAACGAATTTCTTCGTCGCCTGCTTCCCACTCGAGCCGGACATAGTTTGGCCCCGAATTTTCTATCGAAGAGAGAGTTTTTAACGAGTCCAGCATGTCGCCAAAGGGCGAGTGCTGAAAGATATCCGCAGCGGTGAACTCCATTACCGGAGCCCAACCTGGCTCGACTGGCTCGGGAGTGCGCGGACCGGAACCAACATCCGAATACGAATCCGGGGGTCCGGAGTTACAGGCCACCACAGAGGTAAGGCCCGTGTTCGGCTCCATCGCCGATGAGTGTGCGACCTGCGGGGCGGGGTCCAGCCCTCCGTCCTTAGGCAACGCAGCCTGTTCGGATTTAGGTCCGGGCTCTGCGGGGTGATACTCGAGCTTTGTCCGACAGCAGGTCTAAGCCGTGCTCGTCGCGACTGTCCGGTGCTCCTGGCATAGGCCTGAATCCGTCGAAGATCCAGTCTCCGCGGATGTCCGCCATGTAGTTCAGGTTTCCGATCCTGATCTGGTGGCCAGGGGCGTAGCTGTCGGTTTGCTCCAGATGGCCAAGCGAGTTGGCCCGCAGGGCGAAGCCGCCGAACACGAAGATCTGTCCGGGGAGAAAGGTCTCGCCCGAGACCGTGTTGTTGACGATGGTTGAAGGAGCCATCGAGCCCTGTAGCAACGACACAAAGGAAGTCTCAGTGAAAGCACCAATATCGGTGTCAAAACCGGTGGATCTCGGGTAGGGGGTCCCGATCTGTGCGTCTAGGCTGATGGTAACATGAAGCATTGGACACAGATGTTTACCCAGGTTCAGGCCCTCTCGATGGAGGTAAAACCCTACTTCCTGCTTGATTAATATTGAAGATATGGGTAGTACAAGAGTAGATCTACCACGAGATCGTAGAGGCTAAACCCTAGAAGCTAGCCTATGATGGTATGACAGTAATTGTGATCGGCCTTCTAAGGACCAACCTCTCTGGTTTATATAGGCACTGGAGAGGGCTAGGGTTTACATGGAGTCGGTTACAAGGAAGGAAATATAATATCCGGATCGCCAAGCTTGCCTTCCACGCCAAGGAAAGTCCCATTCGGACACGGGTCGAAGTCTTGAGTCTTTTATCTTCACGCTTCAATAGTCCGGACGATGTATATAGTCCGGCTGTCCAGATACCCCCTAATCCAGGACTCCCTCAACGACGATGGTGTCTTGGTAGATGCGGGCTTGGCTGTGGCCCCGCTGATGCGCTCGGCAAGGGTCTTGCCAGGGCCCCGGCAATGGTCTTGCCGCGGCGTCGTGGTCGTCCCCGGCAAGGATCTTGCCGGGGGTCTTGTGGATCTCCTCGGCAAGGATCTTGCTGACGATCGCCTTCTTTTAGTTCTCATCTGATCTTGTGTATCTATGATCTTGACAAAGATCTGCATGCCACCATGAAGGTGCCTCCCGAGCCTTTGTCCCAACATGGTTGATCACATTGCAAGCCGTGGGCTCAAGGGTGGCGCAGTCTGCTGGTGTTGGGCGAGCTGCCCTGGCAAGGCTCTTGCTAGGGCTGCTGAGGCTGCCCCGGCAAGGGTCTTGCCGGGGGAGCCTGCTTCGCACCTTTGCTCTTTGTGTTATTGGTCTTGGCATTGTTTCTGACTGTTTTGTGCTCCGGTTTCCCTTCCTTACCCTGCTAAGCGTGGCCGTGGGCGTGGCTCTGGCTGCCCGTGCACAAGTAAGGGGTCAAAAGGAGAGCCCCTACTTTTGTACACCGACAGGAGCCCCCGGGCCTGGGCCACACATAAGCGCAGTGTGTTGTTGGGCTAGGCACAGAATGGTGCACGGGCAGGCGGGGCCGAATTCTTCTTATTGTAAGAACTTCCTCGCCCGTTACGTTTCCCCACGGCTCGCGTTGAATGCGTGACGTGGGGGTCATGCGTGGGGAGATTGTGGCCAGCTTGCGTCATCTCACGGGTCTAATAGTAAAGAGGCGGTCTGCGTTTCCCTCTTAAAAATGAGGGAGTTGCAGAGGCGCGTCTTATTTACTAAGTGGACCGGGGTCATGGCCATTATGATTCCCACGCCTTCCCCCGATCACGGGGCGTGGAATGGCCGTTCCACTTGCCATCTGGGCCCTGACTTGTTTGCCACGTGTTCCCCATGCATCAAGGAGGGCAGGCGGTCGGCGCAGAAGGCGCGGGTTCCTGCGTTGGGGTGGGGGGCTGGGCGCCCCTGATTGGGGCCGCGGGTCAGTCCTGATTCCTTGCGCCCCTCCGCATGGCTGGATTGGTTGAGCGGGGTGGCCGATCTCTGACCCCACCCCTTTATAAGAAGGGGAGGGGGAGGGTTGCGCTCCTCGATCTCTCATTATCCATCTCTTCTCATCATGGCTCCTTTCCTTCCTCTGCTATGGCGGGAGGGCGTGGCGGCATTTCGACTATGGAGTCAAGGGTTTCCGCTCGACAACGTGCCCCTCCTCCCCAGGAGCTCATGGTGGCCGAGCCGGCCACGAGAGGAAGGGGGAGGGGGCGGGGGCGAGGTCGTCGCGACGCTTGGGGAAGAGGAGGACGGGGCGGCGCATCGGCCTCACCTCCACCAGCAGTCCGTCCTTCGATGGAGGGCCACGTCGGGGATCAGCCTCACAAATTCTTCATCACGCTGCACCGGCCGGTGCGCCGCCGTATTTGTCTTCCCACTCCATTTCTTCGGGAGATGGAGCTCAACCCGCCACAGACCATGAGGTTGCACATGAGGGGCTGCGGGTGAGGGAGTCCTGGATTAGGGGGTCCTCGGACAGCCGGACTATATACTTTAGCCGAACTGTTGGACTATGAAGGCACAAGATTGAAGACTTCGTCCCGTGTCCGGATGGGATTCTCCTTCGTGTGGAAGGCAAGCTTTGAAAGACGCATATGTAGATATCCTCCCTTGTAACCGACTCTGTGTAACCCTAGCCCCCTCCGATGTCTATATAAACCGGAGGGTTTAGTCCGTAGGACAACAACAATCATACCATAGGTTAGCTTCTAGGGTTTAGCCTCTACGATCTCGTGGTAGATCAACTCTTGTAATACTCATATCATCAAGATCAATCAAGTAGGAAGTACAGTATTACCTCCATCGAGAGGGCCCGAACCTGGGTAAACATCGTGTCCCCCGCCTCCTGTTACCATCCTCCTTAGACGCACAGTTCGGGACCCCCTACCCGAGATACACCGGTTTTGACACCGACAGCGGGAACGGCGACTCGCGGGTTGATGTCGACTTCCCCGTCCCTCATGTCATGTATCTTCGTCGTGGATGGAAGACCTTCGCCCGCGTCCATAGCCTGACGGAGGGGCTCGTTCTCTATTTTAAATTAATGGAGAACGACCTGCTCTCCATCAAGGTCTTTGGGGACATGGGAACTCGCCTAAAGTGCTGCGTGGAGAGCTCCTCCGATGATGAAGATTCCTCCTCGAGCGGGAGTGACGAGGAGGACAGTGACAACGATGACGTGGGTAGCAGGCAGGAGGATGACGGGTCCGACTAGGTGTCGGACGCGCCATCCAAGGCGACGCCGACAGTACCTCCATCTGCATCACCAGCTCCTTGAACTTCTCGGGGTTGCCTCCTTGGGCGGCTAGTTTGGGAGGCGGAGAAGACGAAGAAGGCGGGTGGCGGGCCGTCAAGTCGGAGTATATGGGCACCGACGCCTTCGTCGCATATTGCCGGCTGATACGTCTGCAACGTATCTATAATTTTTGATTGTTCCATGCTATTATATTACCCCTTTTGGATGTTTATGGGCTTTAGTTTACACATTTATATCATTTTTGGGACTAACCTACTAACCGGAGGCCCAGCCCATATTGCTGTTTTTTTTTGCCTATTTCAGTATTTCGAAGAAAAGGAATATCAAACAGAGTCCAAACGGAATGAAACCTTCGGGAGCGTGATTTTTGGAACGAACGTGATCCGGAGAGCTTGGAGTGCAAGTCAAGAAGCTTCCGAGGAGCCCACGAGATAGGAGGCCTCCCCCCCTATAGGGCGCGCCCCCTGTCTCGTGGGCCCCTCGGGCGGACACCGACGTACTTCTTCCTCCTATATATACCTACGTACCCCGAAAACTTCCAGGGGCACCACGAAACACAATTTCCATCGCCGTAACCTTCTGTATCCGCGAGATCCCATCTTGGAGCCTTCGCTGGCACTCTGCCGGAGGGGGAATCGACAACGGAGGGCTTCTACATCAACATCCTTGCCCCTCCGATGAGTTGTGAGTAGTTTACCACAGACCTACGGGTCCATAGTTATTAGCTAGATGGCTTCTTCTCTCTTTTTGGATCTCAATACAATGTTCTCCCCCTCTCTTGTGGAGATCTATTCGATGTAAACTCCTTTTGCGGTGTGTTTGTCGAGATCCGATGAATTGTGGGTTTATGATCAAGTTTATCTATGAATAATATTTGAATCTTCTCTGAATTCTTTTATGTATGATTGAGTTATCTTTGCAAGTCTCTTCGAATTATCAGTTTGGTTTGGCCTACTAGATTGGTCTTTCTTGCCATGGGAGAAGTGCTTAGCTTTGGGTTCAATCTTGCGGTGTCCTTACCCAGTGACAAAAAGGGTTGCAAGGCACATATTGTATTGTCGCCATCGAGGATAACAAGATGGGGTTTATATCATATTGCATGAGTTTATCCCTCTACATCATGTCATCTTGCTTAATGCGTTACTCTGTTCTTATGAACTTAATACTCTAGATGCGGGCAGGAGTCGGTCGATGAGGGAGTTCTGGATTAGGGGGTATCCAGACAGCCGGACTGTATACGACATCCGGACTATTGAAGCGTGAAGATACAAGACTCAAGACTTCGGCCCGTGTCCGGATGGGACTTTCCTTGGCGTGGAAGGCAAGCTTGGCGATCCGGATATTATATTTCCTTCCTTGTAACCGACTCCATGTAAACCCTAGCCCTCTCCGGTGTCTATATAAACCGGAGAGGTTGGTCCTTAGAAGGCCGATCAGAATTACAACCATACCATCATAGGCTAGCTCTTAGGGTTTAGCCTCTATGATCTCGTGATAGATCTACTCTTGTACTACCCATATTATCAATATTAATCAAGCAGGAAGTAGGGTTTTACCTCCATCGAGAGGGCCCGAACCTGGGTAAACATCTGTGTCCCTTCCTTCCTATTACCATCGGCCTTGACGCACAGATCGGGACCCCCTACCCGAGATCCGCCGGTTTTGACACCGACATTGGTGCTTTCATTGAGAGTTCCTCTATAGCGTCGCCAAAAGGCTCGATGGCTTGTCTCGTTGTCAAGGACGACATTACCTCGGAGGGGGCTCTGGCTGTAGGCCAGATGCTCCTGCTCGGCGGCTTTATCATGGCCGCCACATCGGTGGTGGCGCCGACGATGACCTCTTGGGTCATCAATCATAACCTCCGCGTCAGTTCGGAACTTGCCGAACAGATGGATCCAATGGAGCTCTTCTCCCTTAACGAACTCTTGGATCGCATCGCTGCTCTGGGAGTCGCTACTGACTATGACCGGATTGGGCTTAAAACCGACCAAGGGGACAATAGGTCCCCGCCGGCCACCCATGAGATAGCGATAGTGGAAGAACCACACACGGGTTGCCCCTCAACTTTGAGGACAAGTTGTGTTCGGATCACCGAACTCCTTGAGCCAAAGACCTCCTCAAAGGAAAACCTGACCCAGGTCCCGGACTTAGAATCGGGCATTGGGCCGAAGAAATTGGGCACTCCGGATTCTAAGTTGTTGAGCTCGGTACCGCCCGCGCCCTTGGGCGTTAGACCGGATCAAAATCCGGATTCTGCTGACAACACCTACCCGGACCTAAACTGTCTCTCCGTGATCGTGAAAGAGCCCCGGAACTGTGACATCGCCATCGGGCAGATTCCTCCTTGCGCTTAACAAGGTCAGGGACTGCCGCGAAGAGGACATGGTCTCACTTTTCTTCAAAAACTGCACGGACGAAGGACTCCTCAATGCTATAAGCCGCCGCGACATAGTACGCTTCGTGGACTTGGCAACACCCATGAGATAATACTGCTCTCACCAAAACCTTTGTCCGAAATAAACGGACGAACTCTCGTATGTCGTCCAACCCAACCCCCAAGAAACCAAAGCCCACTCCAGGGCGGAGATCCGTATTGGAAGAATGGCTCGACGGGCCATGTAAGCTCCACAGTACTCCGGATACATCACCTACTCATACTCTTAAGGCATGTTGGATACTCCTGCAGGTGGCAAAAAGTGGCGAGGATCTTCTTATGGGCCATAAAGCGGAACAACATCCTGCCAGCGAACACAATACGGTACTAACAGTCTTCGAGACTTTTGCCTCGAACAATAGGCGCAAGCGAGCTCGTCAAAGCTTCGCCGAAATTTACCATGTGGAATAAATAAACCCATGGAACGACACTGCTATAACTTGTAATGCCAGTGACGAACCTCGACCCCGGACTGTCCGGGCACCAGCCGCTCTGGTTCTTAGCCCAATCATGGACGGATTTCGGCTCACCAAAGTGCTCATGATTGGTGGAAGCGGATTAAATCTGATCTATGAAGAGACACTCAAAAAGATGGAAAATGACAAAGGCCGCATTGAACAAAGCGGCACACCTTCAGGGGAATCTTATATCTTATATTTACTAATTGGAGGCACCTTTCTTGATCTCTCATTAATCCACATCATTAAGATTAATTAAATCGTTAGATTTTAGAATATACGACTAGGATGAAAAGACAACTTGTGTAACGCAGATGATCCAATCCTATGAAAAACGCACCTGACACGTCCAAGTTATAGTCAAACGAAACAACCTCCTGAAGGAAATATGCCCTAGAGGCAATAATAAAAGTTATTATTTATTTCCTTATATCATGATAAATGTTTATTATTCATGCTAGAATTGTATTAACCGGAAACATAATACATGTGTGAATATATAGACAAACAGTATGTCACTAGTATGCCTCTATTAGACTAGCTTGTTAATCAAAGATGGTTATGTTTCCTAACCATGAACAAGGAGTTGTTATTTGATTAACAAGGTCACATCATTAGTTGAATGATCTGATTGACTTGACCCATTCCGTTAGCTTAACAGTTGATCGCTTAGTATGTTAATGCTTTCTTCATGACTCATACATGTTCCTATAACTATGAGATTATGCAACTCCTGTTTACGGAGGAACACTTTGGTACTACCAAACGTCACAACGAATCGGGTGATTATAAAGGAGTACTACAGGTGTCTCCAAAGGTACTTGTTGGGTTGGCGATTTGAGATTAGGTTTTGTCACTCCGATTGTCGGAGAGGTATCTCCAGGCCTTCTCGGTAATGCACATCACTTAAGCCTTGCAAGCATTACAACTAATGAGTTAGTTGTGAGATGATGTATTACGGAACGAGTAAAGAGACTTACGGTAACGAGATTGAACTAGGTATTGGATACCGACGATCGAATCTCGGGTAAGTAACATACCGATGACAAAGGGAACAACGATGTCACAGCGGTTTGACCGATAAAGATCTTCGTAGAATATGTAGGAACCAATATGGGCATCCAGGTTCCGCTATTGGTTATTGACCGAGAATGGTTCTAGGTCATGTCTACATAGTTCTCGAACCCGTAGGGTCCGCACGCTTAACGTTTCGATGACAGTTCATAATGAGTTTAAAAGTATTGATGCACCGAAGGTTGTTCGGAGTCCCGGATGTGATCACGGACATGACGAGGAGTCTCTAAATGGTCGAGACATAAAGATTGATATATTGGAAGCCTACATTTGGACATCGGAAGTGTTCGGGTGAAATCGATTTACTCGAGTACCGGAGGTTACCGAACCCCGGGAGGTCAATGGGCCTTAATGGGCCATAGGAGAAGAGGAAGGGCAGCCCAAGGTGGGCTGCGCGCCTCCCCTCTAGTCCGAATAGGACAAGGAAGGGGCGGCGCCCTCCCCTTCTCCCTCCTCCAATCCTAGTCCAACTAGGAAGGGGGAGTCCTACTCGGTGGGAGTAGGACTCCTCCTTGCGCGCCTCCTATAGGGCCGCCACCTCCCCTTGTCTCCTTTATATACGGGGCAGGGGCACCCCAAGACACACAAGTTGATCTACGGATCTTTCCTTAGCCGTGCAGCGGTGCCCCTTCCACCATATTCCACTTGGTCATATCGTCATGAGCTTAGGCGAAGCCCCGCGCGGAGAAGTCATATCGTCATGAGCTTAGGCGAAGCTCTCGCGTCGGTGGAGCATCAACATCGCCACCACGCCGTCGTCTTGTGAAACTCATCCCCGACACTTTGCTGGATCGGAGTCGAGGATCGCCATCGAGCTGAACGTGTGCTGAACACGGAGGTGCCGTGACGCTCGGTACTTGGATCGGTCGGATCGTGAAGACGCACGACTACATCAACGCGTTGTTATAACGCTTCGCCACGGTCTCACGAGGGTACGTGGGACGGACACTCTCCCCTCGTTGCTATGCCATCACGATGATCTTGCGTGATCGTAGGAAAATTTTTGAAATTACTACGCTCCCCAACAGTGGCATCCGAGCCTGGTTTTATGCGTTGATGTCATATGCACGAGTAGAACACAAGTGAGTTGTGGGCGATACAAGTCATACTTCCTACCAGCATGTCATACTTTGGTTCAGCGGTATTGTGAGATGAAGCGCCCGGACCGACATTACGCCAGACGCTTACGCGAGACAGGTTTCACCGCCCGAGCACTCGTTGCTTAAAGGTGACGGCGGGTGTCTCTCTCTCTCACTTTAGTTGAACTGAGTGTGGCTACGCCTGGTCCTTGAGAAGGTTAAACGGAGTCTATTTGACGAAGTATCGCTGTGGTTTTGATGCGAGGTAAGAACGGTTCTTGCTCAGCCCGTAGCAGCCACGTAAAACTTGCAACAACAAAGTAGAGGACGTCTAACTTGTTTTTGCAGGGCATGTTGTGATGTGATATGGTCAAGACGTGATGCTATATTTTATTGTATGAGATGATCATGTTTTGTAACCGAGTTATCGGCAATGGCAGGAGCCATATGGTTGTCGCTTATTGTATGAAATGCAAACGCCATGTAATTGCTTTACTTTATCACTAAGCGTTAGCGATAGTCGTAGAAGCAATAGTTGGCGAGACGACAACGATGCTACGATGGAGATCAAGGTGTCGCGCCGGTGACGATGGTGATCATGACGGTGCTTCGGAGATGGAGATCACAAGCACAAGATGATGATGGCCATATCATATCACTTATATTGATTGCATGTGATGTTTATCCTTTATGCATCTTATCTTGCTTTGATTGACGGTAGCATTATAAGATGATCTCTCACTAAAATTATCAAGTAGTGTTCTCCTGAGTATGCACCGCTGCCAAAGTTCGTCGTGCCGAGACACCACGTGATGATCGGGTGTGATAAGCTCACGTCCATCTACAACGGGTGCAAGCCAGTTTTGCACACGCAGAATACTCAGGTTATACTTGACGAGCCTAGCATATACAGATATGGCCTCGAACACGGAGACCGAAAGGTTGAACGTGAATCATATAGCAGATATGATCAACATAAGATGTTCACCATTGAAAACTACTCCATCTCACGTGATGATCGGTTATGGTTTAGTTGATTTGGATCACGTGATCACTTAGATAACTAGAGATGTCTGTCTAAGTGGGAGTTCTTTAGTAATATGATTAATTGAACTTAAATTTATCATGAACTTAGTACCGATAGTATTTTGCTTGTCTATGTTTACTGTAGATAGATGGCTCGTGCTGTTGTTCCGTTGAATTTTAATGCGTTCCTTGAGAAAGCAAAGTTGAAAGATGATTGTAGCAATTACACGGACTGGGTCCGTAATCTGAGGATAATCCTCATTGCTGCACGTAAAAGTTACGCCCTGGAAGCACCGCTGGGTGACAGGCTCTGCTGCAGATCTTGAGCCGAAGTTGTGAACGTCTCGCAAAGCAGAGCTGATGACTACTCTATAGTTCAGTGTGCCATGCTTTATGGCTTAGAACGGGTCTTCAACGACGTTTTGAACGTCATGGAGCATATGAGATGTTCCAGGAGTTGAAGTTGATATTTCAACAGAATGCCCGGATTGAGAGATATGAAGTCTCCAATAAGTTCTATAGCTGCAAGATGGAGGAGAACAGTTCACGGTGAGCACATACTCAAAATGTCCGGGTATTACAATCACTTGAATCAACGGGAGTTAATCTTCCGGATGATTGTGTCATTGACAGAATTCTTCAATCACGCCACCAAGCTACAAAGGCTTCGTGATGAACTATAATATGCAAGGGTTAGTAAAGACTATGCTCGAGCTCTTCGCAATGCTAAAAGCTGCGGAGGTAGAAATCAAAAAGGAGCATCAAGTGTTGATGGTCAACAAGACCACTAGTTTCAAGAAGAAAGGCAAAGGGAAGAAGAAGGAACTTCAAGAAGAACAGCAAACAAGTTGCTGATCAGAGAAGAAACCCAAGTCTGGACCTAAGCCACAAACTGAGTGCTTCTACCGCAAGCAGACTGGTCTTTGAAGCGGAACTGCCCCAAGTATTTGGCGGATAAGAAGGATGGCAAAGTGAACAAAGGTATATGTGATATACTTGTTATTGATGTGTACCTTACTAGAGCTCGCAGTAGTACTGGTATTTGATACTGGTTCTCTGCTAATATTTGCAACTCAAACAGAACTACGGATTAGCTTAACACCGGCAAAGGACGAGGTGACGATGCGCGTGGGAAACGGTTCCAAAGTCGATGTGATCGCAGTCGGCACGCTACCTCTACATCTACCTTCGGGATTAGTTTTAGACCTGAATAATTGTTATTTGGTGCGGCGTTGAGCATGAACATTATATCTGGATCTTGTTTAATGCGAGACGGTTATTCATTTAAATCAGAGAATAATAGTTGTTCTATTTATATGAATAATATCTTTTATGGTCATGCACCCTTGAAGAGTGGTCTATTTTAATGAATCTCGATAGTAGTGATACACATATTCATAATGTTGAAACCAAAAGATGCAGAGTTGATAATGATAGTGCAACTTATTTGTGGCAATTGCCGTTTAGGTCATATCGGTGTAAAACGCATGAAGAAACTCCATGCTGATGGACTTTTGGAGTCACTTGATTATGAATCACTTGGCACTTGCGAACCGTGCCTCATGGGCAAGATGACTAAAACTCCGTTCTCCGGTACTATGGAGAGAGCAACAGATTTATTGGAAATCATACATACGGATGTATGTGGTCCAATGAATGTTGAAGCTCGTGGCGGATATCGTTATTTTCTCACCTTCACAGATGATTTGAGCAGATATGGGTATATCTTCTTAATGAAACATAAGTCTGAAACATTTGAAAAGTTCAAAGAATTTCAGAGTGAAGTTGAAAATCATCGTAATAAGAAAATAAAGTTTCTACGATCTGATCGTGGAGGCGAATATTTGAGTTACGAGTTTGGTCTACATTTGAAACAAAGCGGAATAGTTTCGCAACTCACGCCACCCGGAACACCACAGCGCAATGGTGTGTCCGAACGTCGTAATCGCACTTTACTGGATATGGTGCGATCTATGATGTCTCTTACAGATTTACCGCTATCATTTTGGGGTTATGCTCTTGAGACGGCCGCATTCACGTTAAATAGGACACCGTCAAAATCCGTTGAGACGACGCCTTATGAACTATGGTTTAGCAAGAAACCAAAGTTGTCGTTTCTGAAAGTTTGGGGTTGCGATGCTTATGTGAAGAAACTTCAACCTGATAAGCTTGAACCCAAATCGGAGAAATGTGTCTTCATAGGATACCCAAAGGAGACAATTGGGTACACCTTCTATCACAGATCCGAAGGCAAGACATTCGTTGCTAAAAATGGATCCTTTCTAGAGAAGGAGTTTCTCTCGAAAGAAGTGAGTGGGAGGAAAGTGGAACTTGATGAGGTAATAGTACCAGCTCCCTTATTGAAAGTAGTTCATCACGTAAATCAGTTTCGTAACACCTACACCAGTTAGTGAGGAAGATAATGATGAAGATCATGAAACTTCAGATCAAGTTGTCACTTGAACTTCGAGATCAACCGAACAAAATTCGCCCCAGAGTGGTACGGTAATCCTATTCGGAAGTCATGTTACTTGACCATGGCGAACCCACGAACTATGAAGAAGCGATGGTGAGCCCAGATTCGCAAAATGGCTGGAAGCCATGAAATCTGAGATGGGATCCATGTATGAGAACAAAGTATGGACTTTGGTTGACTTGCCGATGATCGGCAAGCCATTGAAAATAAATGGATCTTTAAGAAGAAGACCGACGCCGATGGTAATGTAACTGTCTACAAAGCTCGACTTGTCGCGAAAGGTTTTCGACAAGTTCAAGGGGTTGACTACGATGAGACTTTCTCACCCGTAGCGATGCTTAAGTCTGTCCGAATCATGTTAGCAATTGCCACATTTTATGATTATGAAATTTGGCAAATGGATGTAAAACCGCATTCTTGAATGGATTTCTAGAAGAAGAGTTGTATATGATGCAACCAGAAGGTTTTGTCGATCCAAAAGGTGCTAACAAAGTGTGCAAGCTCCAACGATCAATTTATGGTGCAGTGCAAGCCTCTCGGAGTTGGAATAAACGCTTTGATAGTGTGATCAAAGCATATGGGTTTGTACAGACTTTTGGAGAAGCCTGTATTTACAAGAAAGTGAGTGGGAGCTCTGTAGCATTTCTAATATTATATGTGGACGACATATTATTTATTGGAAATGATATAGAATTTCTGGATAGCATAAAATGATACTTGAATAAAAGTTTTTCAATGAAAGACCTCGGTGAAGCTGCTTACATATTGGGCATCAAGATCTATAGAGATAGATCAAAACGCTTGATTGGACTTTCACAAAGCACATACCTTGATAAAGTTTTGAAAAAGTTCAAAATGGATCAGGCAAAGAAAGGTTTTTTGCCTGTGTTACAAGGTGTAAGATTGAGTCAGACTCAATGCCCGACCACAACAGAAGATAGAGAGAAAATGAAAGATGTTCCCTATGCTTCAGCCATAGGCTCTATCATGTATGCAATGCTGTGTACCAGACCTGACGTATGCTTAGCTGTAAGCTTGGCAGGAAGGTACCAAAGTAATCCAGAGTGGATCATTGGACAGCGGTCAAGAACATCCTGAAATACCGAAAAGGACTAAGGATATGTTTTCGATATGGAGGTGACAAAGAGCTAGTCGTAAATGGTTACGCCGATGCAAGCTTTGACACTCGATCCGGACGATTCTAAATCGCAAACCGGATCGTATTTTTATTAAACGGGGAGCTGTCGGTTGGTGCAGTTCTAAACAAAGCGTCGTGGCGGGATCTACATGTGAAGCGGAGTACATAGCTGCTTCGAAGCAGCGAATGAAGGAGTCTGGATGAAAGAGTTCATTTCGATCTAGGTGTCATACCTAGTGCATCGGGACCGATGAAGATCTTCGTGACAATACTGGTGCAATTGCCTTGGCAAAGGAATCCAGGTTTCACAAGAGGACCAAGCACATCAAGAGACGCTTCAATGCCATTCGGGACCAAGTCCAAGTGGGAGACATAGAGATTTGCAAAATACATACGGATCTGAATGTTGCAGACCGTTGACTAAGCCTCTTCCACGAGCAAAACATGATCAGCACCAAGACTCCATGGGTGTTAGGATCATTACTATGTAATCTAGATTATTGACTCTAGTGCAAGTGGGAGATCAAGGAAATATGCCCTAGAGGCAATAATAAAAGTTATTATTTATTTCCTTATATCATGATAAATGTTTATTATTCATGCTAGAATTGTATTAACCGGAAACATAATACATGTGTGAATATATAGACAAACAAGATGTCACTAGTATGCCTCTACTAGACTAGCTTGTTAATCAAAGATGGTTATGTTTCCTAACCATGAACAAGGAGTTGTTATTTGATTAACAAGGTCACATCATTAGTTGAATGATCTGATTGACTTGACCCATTCCGTTAGCTTAACAGTTGATCGCTTAGTATGTTAATGCTTTTTCATGACTCATACATGTTCCTATAACTATGAGATTATGCAACTCCGTTTACGGAGGAACACTTTGGTACTACCAAACGTCACAACGAATCGGGTGATTATAAAGGAGTACTACAGGTGTCTCCAAAGGTACTTGTTGGGTTGGCGATTTCGAGATTAGGTTTTGTCACTCCGATTGTCGGAGAGGTATCTCGAGCCTTCTCGGTAATGCACATCACTTAAGCCTTGCAAGCATTACAACTAATGAGTTAGTTGTGAGATGATGTATTACGGAACGAGTAAAGAGACTTACCGTAACAGATTGAACTAGGTATTGGATACCGACGATCGAATCTCGGGTAAGTAACATACCGATGACAAAGGGAACAACGTATGTCACAGCGGTTTGACCGATAAAGATCTTCGTAGAATATGTAGGAACCAATATGGGCATCCAGGTTCCGCTATTGGTTATTGACCGAGAATGGTTCTAGGTCATGTCTACATAGTTCTCGAACCCGTAGGGTCCGCACGCTTAACGCTTCGATGACAGTTCATAATGAGTTTATAAGTATTGATGCACCAAGGTTGTTCGAGTCCGGATGTGATCACGGACATGACGAGGAGTCTCGAAATGGTCGAGACATAAAGATTGATATATTGGAAGCCTACATTTGGACATCGGAAGTGTTCGGGTGAAATCGGATTTTATCGAGTACCGGAGGTTACGGAACCCCGGGAGGTCAATGGGCCTTAATGGGCCATAGGAGAAGAGGAAGGGCAGCCCAAGGTGGCTGCGCGCCTCCCCTCTAGTCCGAATAGGACAAGGAAGGGGCGGCGCCTTCCCCTTCTCCCTCCTCCAATCCTAGTCCAACTAGGAAGGGGGAGTCCTACTCCGGTGGGAGTAGGACTCCTCCTTGCGCGCCTCCTATAGGGCCGCCACCTCCCCTTGTCTCCTTTATATACGGGGCAGGGGCACCCCAAGACACACAAGTTGATCTACGGATCTTTCCTTAGCCGTGTGCGGTGCCCCTTCCACCATATTCCACTTCGTCATATCGTCGCGGAGCTTAGCGAAGCCCTGCGCCGGAGAAGTGATATCGTCGCGGAGCTTAGGCGAAGCTCTGCGTCGGTGGAGCATCAACATCGTCACCACGCCGTCGTGCTAACGAAACTCATCCCCGACACTTTGCTGGATCGGAGTCCGGGGATCGTCATCGAGCTGAACGTGTGCTGAACACGGAGGTGCCGTACGTTCGGTACTTGGATCGGTCGGATCGTGAAGACGTACGACTACATCAACCGCGTTGTTATAACGCTTCCGCTTACGGTCTACGAGGGTACGTGGACGGACACTCTCCCCTCTCGTTGCTATGCCATCACGATGATCTTGCGTGATCGTAGGAAATTTTTTTGAAATTACTACGTTCCCCAACACCTCCACCCGCAAAAAAAAACCTCACGTAAAAAAGAAACAAACAAGGAAATCCTCACGTCAAAGAAAAAAACTCCACCGGTTCCCACAAATTAAGAAGGAAAGCTGTCGTTTAAGAAAAATGCACCTGACACGTCCAAAACTGCACCCGCAGAAAAAAAACCTCACGTAAAAAAGAAACAAACAAGGAAATCCTCACGTAAAAGAAAAAAAACTCCACCGTTCCCACAAATTAAGAAGGAAAGTTGCCGTTTAAAACACTAACGATAAAGTACCAAAACAAATTCAACGATACAAAGGAAACAAATCAGGATTCGGCTGATTGCCACTGAAAAAAACAGACAAACAAGAAAATCCTCAACTTCAATAAAAACAAGAAAATCCTCACGTAAGGAAAACAAGGAAAGCATTGATCTGTTCCCACAAATAAAGAAGGGAGTGTCCATTAAAAATTCGAATGATAATAAAATACCGAAACAAATCCAACTATAAAAAAGAAAAGAATCCACAATCCGGTCCCGTGAAATAAAAATAAGCCTCCATTAATCCACATAAACAAAATCAATTAACTGTTAGATTCTAAAATTTATGATTCAGTACTAAAGGAAAATTGCATAACGCTGATCATCCCATCCTATAAGAAAAGAAACACCCCTCGCAAAAAAATAAGAAAAGAAACACATGCAACACGTCCAACGTTTCTCAAACAAAAAAAGGAAAGCTCGCGTCTAAAAAAGAAAAAACAAGATAAGCCTCAAGTAATTCTTGCCAAGAAAAAGCATCACGTCAATTGGAAAAAGGAAAGCCCCACGTCCATTAATAAAACACGGAAGGCCTTCTCGCGTTCATATATAAAGAATTTCGATATCCAGCTGATTTCCTGTGAAATAATAATAAGAATCATGGCTCCGCAATCAAGTATTCCCTCGATTAAAATCTGGCTGGAGCCCTCTGTATGGCCGCTATCTCCTCCTCTGCTTTGATCCTGCTCTCCTCCCTATGGTCGACTGTGGCGATTTTTCTTACTGAGTCTGCTCTCCCACCTGCATGGCCCTCGGCGAACCACAAAGGAGCCCGAAGGCCAGGTGCCGGAAGAGATGAGGAGCTCCCTTCACAAGGTGAACCACCGGCTGGGTTTTGACCTTATCATACATACAATTTATTTTTCTAGATGCTTGCTTAAAATAACTCCCTTGTTTTGTGGATTAGTCTATTTTTTTCAAGGGAGATTGAAGCCAAAGTTTGTCAACCACGGATGTGGAGCTGGTCGAGACTTGCGGCTAGATGACACCAGCTGCGCGCGGCAAGGAAAGACTTGCATCGCGCCAAGACTCAAGGCTAATTAATATAATCTAGGAGATGAAAACCTAGGAAATTAGATTAGAACTCACTTATATGTTATTTTCATTATTTTATTTTGAGGAAGAGAATTATTTTTGAGGAATCACACTATGGAACTATAGTTTTGATTTCTTAGGTTGGCCATATTAGGCCACATAAATTATGAATTACTTTTCATTGACGGAGTTCTGTATGTCCAGATAGCATAGAGGCAGCCGATCAATATAACCAGTAATGGGTATTCCCATCACATCATGTTTTTGATATATATACTATGTAGTATTATTGTATTAATTTTGTCCATTTTATTGAAAATAAAAGGATATCCATGTGATAAATAAAATTAGAGCTATCTTGCACCTCCGTAAGTCTTTTTTCAGATTTAACTCAAGTCCAAATTTGTACTCCTAATAAACCATCTGAACAAGGGAGCATGCAGTTCTGCAGGGGAAGGCCGATCATCCTTGCTAATTTATTGTCAGCATTGGAAGTCGATGAGCACTTCTTGAGTGAGAAAGATAAATTACATTGGATGGAGAGTGTTGAGCATGTCATTTGTGCATGTATATTGTACCCCTAGTTGGGAAGCACGGTGTGCGGGAAAAATCACACTTGACGTGGTATTCGGCACCCTGGAGAATTATAGGTCCGAAGAAATCACATTCCAAGTGGCCCCTTTCAGCAGCGGATACCACGCCCTTTTAGGGCGGGACGCGTTTGCAAGCTTTCAAGCTATACCCCATTACGGGTACATGAAGATTAAAATGCCCGTGCCCAATGGAATCATCTCTCTAGCCAGTGATCCGGACGTCGCAATTCGCGCCGAAAACAAAACCGCAGCACTAGCCCTGGAGGCATTATCCGAGGCCCTAGCAGCCGAAGAGCTAGCAACACTTCGGGCCACCGTGGACAGGGCCGACGTGATACTAGACAAGCGACCAAGTCCACCTCATTTAAACCCGCAGACGAGATATTCAAATTCCAGGTCCACCCAACGAACCCCACGAAGACAGCCTCCATCGGGACACAGCTGAGCCCCGTGATTGACGCGTCACTGCGAGATTTCTTACGTGAGAATTGGGACATTTTCGCCTGGCACCGATCGGACATGCCAGGCATCCCGCGCAGACTGGCCGAACACAGCCTCAATATTCTAAAATGATATAAACCAGTCAAACAAACCCTAAGGCGATTCTCAGAGCCCAAACGACAGGCAATGGGGGAAGAGTTAGCCAAGCTACTGGAGGCCGGATTCATCAGAGATATCAAACATCCGGATTGTCTGGCAAATTTGGTGATGGTACTAAAGAAGGAAAAATCATGGCGTCTATGCGTCGACTTCTAAGACCTCAAACAAGGCTTGCCCCAAGGATCCCTTTCCCCTCTCTTGCATCGATCAAATCATCGATGCCATAGCGGGACACGACTCGTTGTGTTTTCTCGACGCATACTTTGGATACCATAAAATAAAGATGGCAGAGTCTGACCAAGTTGCAACAGCTTTTATAACGCCATATGGCCCTTTTTGATTCAACACTATGCCCTTCGGGCTCAAGAATGCCGGCGCAACCTATCAACGCATGATTCGAACATGCCTGGAAAAACAAATCGGCAAAACAGTAGAAGCATATGTGGACGACGTGGTCATAAAAACTAGACACGTCGAAACCCTGATAGATGACTTGAGGCTCACATTCGAAAACCTCCGGACATACGACATTAAGTTGAATCCGGAAAAATGCGTCTTCGGCGTCCCATCGGGGAAACTGCTGGGCTTCATTGTTTCCAATAGAGGAATTGAAACGAACTCGGCAAAAATCCGAGCTTTGTATCAGTTGGCTATACCAACAGACCTCAAGTACATCCAGAAGCTAGCTGGATGCGTGGCTGCTTTGAGCCGCTTTATCTCCAGGCTAGGAGAAAAGGCATTGTCTCTTTACCGTCTCCTGCGGCGCACCGAACACTTCGTATGGACGGATGCAGCCGCGCCCGGACTCGATGAAATAAAGACCTTACTGGCCAGTAATCCAGTCCTAACAGCTCCGAACACCGGCGAGCCTATGCTATTGTACATCGCGGCAACACACCAAGTTGTAAGCGCAGTACTCGTCGTCGAACGAGAGGTTGTCAGATACAAATTCCCGCTCCAAAAGCCAGTTTATTACGTATCCACAGTCCACACCCCATGCAAATCCCGATACCCACAGTATCAAAAAATAGCATGCGCAGTCTTCATGGCATCCCGGAAGTTGCGACACTACTTTCAAGAGTGTTCGATCACAGTAGCCTCCGAAGTACCACTCAATGACATAATAAACAACCGCGACGCCACGGGCCGGATTGCTAAATGGGCCATCGAGCTCCTTCCGTTCGACATAATGTACAAACCTCGGCGGGACATCAAGTCGCAAGTACTGGCCGACTTCGTCACCGAATGGACGGAAGCCGAACTCCCTAAAGAGTACGGCGCATACTCCAACTGGATCATGCACTTTGACGGCTCTAAAATGCTGGCCGGACTGGGAGCAGGTGTAGTCCTGACGTCTCCCACCGGAGACACGGTCCAGTACGTCCTCCAAATACTTTACACAGACTCCAACAATGCAGCTGAATATGAGGCTTTGTTGCATGGTCTTCGGATGGCGGTCTCTATGGGCATCCAACGCCTCGAAGTGCGCGGGGATTCGAACCTCGCAATATCACAATTTAACGGAGACTTTGATGCCAAGGATCCGAAAATGGCGGCCTACCGTAATGTCGTCCTCAAAATTTCAGCTCAGGTCGAGGGGCTCGAATTCCACCATGTGGCTCGAGAAAACAATCAAGCGGCGGACGTCCTTGCCCGCATCGGCGCCAAACGCGACCCTGTCCCACCTAACATATTCCTGGAAAGGCTGTTCAAGCCATCCATTGTATGCGAAGGGGAGTCCGGCAATACCAGCACGGACCAGAGCACATCCCCAGATTCCGAACCATCAGACACAATCGGAGGCTCTGCGACCGAAATAACATCTTCGGCCCACGAAATCATGGCCTTAATTGCCCCGTGGACCAAGCCTTTCTTGGCCTACCTAAATAGGCAGGAGCTCCCCGAAGACCAAAACGAAGCACGCTGCATAGTCCGGCGCTCTAAAGCTTACAAGGTACACGAAGGGGAACTCTACAAGAAAAGCGCGACCGGAGTGCTCCAAAGGTGCATCTCCGAAGAGGAAGGGCGGCAACTCTTGGCTAAAATCCAAGCCGGACTGGGCGGACATCACGTCGCGTCTCGAGCGCTAGTCAGCAAGGCCTTCCGTACAGGCTTCTATTGGCCAACGGCCCGGGCAGACGCACATGACCTCGTCCAACATTGCGTCGGTTGCCAGCTCTTTGCCAATCATAGTCACATGCCCCCTACTGCTCTTCAAACCATCCCCAAAACTTGGCCCTTCGCGGTCTGGGGGCTGGATATGGTCGGACCCCTTAAAAGGGGAAGCCATAAGAAAAAATACCTACTGGTCATGGTGGACAAATTCACCAAATGGATAGAGGCCAAACCAATCAAAAAGGGCCGAATCCGGACCCGTGATAGACTTCATATCCGGGGTCGTACACCGTAAGGTGTCCCCTATAGCATCATCACTGATAGTGGCTCAAATTTCACAGCCAACGAAGTGAAAACTTGGTGCGCAAAAATGGGCATTAAGCTCGATTACGCTTCCGTCTACCATCCCCAAACAAACGGCCAGGTCGAACGGGCAAAACGGTCTCATCCTGAGCGGCATCAAACCCAGACTAGTGCGGTCTCTAACAGAATCAGATACGCACTGGGTAGAGGAGCTCGACTCCGTACTCTGGGGGGCTGCGGACCACACCCAATCGCACCACCAGATATACACCATTTTTATGGTGTACGGTGCGGAAGCAGTATTACTCTGCGACATAATACATGATTCGCCACGCGTACGCATGTACGAAGAGAAGGAAGCCGAGTTAGATCGGCAGGATAATTTTGATGTCTTGGAGGAGGAGCGCGATGTCGCAAAAGCCCGTTCCGCATTCTATCAGTAACAGGCTCGACGGTATCAAAGCAGAGAAGTGCGGGCCAAAACTTACAATATTGGCGAGCTCGTTCTACGTACGCCTACCGGCGAAGAAGAAGGACAAACTCAAACCCAAGTGGGAGGGTCCCTTTGTCATTGACAAAGTTCTCACCGGAGGAGCGTATCGCTTACGTAATGCATCCGACAACAGACTCGAGCCGAACCCATGGAACGCGGCCAGACTACGGAGATTCTACGCCTAGCGCCGAACACAGTGTTCGTCTCCTAACCCCTCCTTTTTAATTACGCTCCATCCTTTTTCCATTCTCAACCTTTTTCTCTCTTCACACAAAGTATTCAATACAGTGCGGATTTCCGGATCACTCAGGCCGCACTAAGTGTGTAAGCAATACCTGGGGGCTTCCTATACGGAAGCTAAAAATGATTACTCACATGGCTTTCTGCCCATCACATATGCATTCTTTTTCCATATGTGCCTTTTCTTCACCATTATATGCATCGATATGACTTAAGATGT
The DNA here is from genome assembly GCA_021605205.1 of Aegilops longissima. Lineage (NCBI taxonomy): Eukaryota > Viridiplantae > Streptophyta > Magnoliopsida > Poales > Poaceae > Aegilops > Aegilops longissima. The sequence goes on from CM038682.1 coordinate 26,625,507, forward strand.
TGCCAAGCTGGGTTGCCTGGCTCTTGTGTTTATGCCCTACGTTCCCGTTAATTCGTTTAGGGCATAAGTGGAGCACCTCTGCGATTGTTAGTACCGTTTCAGCCGGATGTGTACCTCAGACTGGGTGAAGCCGAAAGCTAGCTTCCTTAAGAGAATATTCGGTCGGTGAACAAAAGATATATTTGTTTATTTTAACATAAATCCCTAGAAGTCTTGTATCCTGCGCCATCGTTCGCAGTCCGGACATGTGCATCGTCGCATGTGTACCCAGGGAAAGGAACCCCTAAAGGAACTATTCTTCTGGAAGATGTTTCTTACTATCCATGTAATATAACATAACTTGTTGGGTACTTGTCTATTCAAGCACTTATGACCCCTACGCCTTGTTTCCACGCATACCCCGGTTTTGTATAACTGAGTGGGTATTCGGACACACCCAGGACTATAGGATCTGGGGGCTGAAGCGAAAAGGTCCTCCATGACAAATGATTTTAATCCGGCTAGGGGCTAATCATGCCCATTAAATTACACAGTCACTTGGACTGACTATATTCCTCCTCTATACCGTCCAACATGCTATCTAGCTTACAATCCTGTTGAGAATACTTAGCGGCTAACGCTACCTGGTCATACACCAGACTCACGGGAATTTCTTGCCCATCGGGCCCCGCCGGTCCTACTTCGGCCATATGGTTCGGGTCCAGCTTGGTGTAGCGCGTCTTCACCATAGCCCAGGCTTCTCTTGCGCCTTGCCGGCAAGCGGACACCTTCCAGAGTTGGAAGCGTTTCCGTGCTCCTTGAAGCATATCCACAAGCTCCACCATGCCATTCGGCAGCAAGCTTGATGGCCATAAAGCCTGAGCAACACCCTGCATCACTTGCCGAGCTCGCTCGTGCAGTTGCGAAAGGTCTTGCAGTAAATCACTTGCAGATGAGGGCATCTCCTCCTCAGGGCGACCCGTTAACATCCCTGCACGCAAAACTCTTTCAATATACTTCCTCGCCGAACTACACTACAGTTCGTCTAGGCACATACCGTAAATGCCGCGTCGAACCTTCTTGTTCTCCTTCACGGAGTCCGCCAGCTGAGCACGGAGATCTTTTAACTCCACGTCCAGCTGGACTTTGGCATCCTGAAGATCGTTCTTCTCCCTCCTAACTCGTGTAAGAATGCGCTCGCCAGCCTCCAGCTGTGTTTTTTAGATGCAATGCGTCCTCTCTTACGCCCTCCGGATTCACCCCAGGATTGTCTGCAGAATTTTCTGTTAGACTTGTCACATCAGCCATTTACTATTTGGTGCATCTTCGTGCAATTGTGACAATTGTTACCAGATGAGGGCTTTTGGGGTTCCTCTAATTTGGCAACTGCGGCTCTCAGTTCAGCCTTGCATCCCTCCAGCTCCCGAGACAATTGCTCGTTCTTCTCTACAAGGACCTGTGCATAGGTTGCTCCTTAAAACAGTTGTCCCAACCGTTTCAAGTCTCAGGGGCTACTGCTATACATACTTATCAAATTTTCTTACCCGTATGTCTTTGGTATACTATTTCGTCGCTTGGATAAGCCAGCCTCGAGCAGCTCGGACGTATGCGTCCGCCGAATTGAAGGCATTAAATGCCTCTTCGGAAAAGATGTTGTACTGGAGCACGGCCCTCCGGCGCCGGGGATTCATGGTGCTCTCCACTTCGGAGTTCGTGGCCGAACACATATCCGCATCCTCCGTCGGGGGACTATGCGGTGCGGGCCATGTGTCCGTCTCCGCCCCCGAAGCCGGTTCTGGAACCCGGCTGGTGGATGCGTGATTGGTGGGGTGTCCGGACATAGTCCGGTTATTCCTCTTCCTGCCAGACACAAAGGGCGCTGTCACATTTCAAATTCTATAACTACAGGACATGTTATTACTTTACCTCTGTAGCGGTGTGTCAACCCTCACCGCCTTCCTCTTGAGCCTGCCCGATCTGGACGCCCGTGGTCGACGAGTCCCTAGGGGCTCGGCCCCTCGCTCCTGCCGTTGTTTCTGCAAATAGAACGACGCCTCATGGGTAAATTACAATACCTGCGAGGAGTCCTCTTTGAAGGGTAGGGTTTTTTAAGTTCGGCTTACACGCGACGCAGGGAGCAGTCCAGGATAGTCTGCTGTAATGGCCACTAGGGCTCCATCCCAGCTCGCTTGATAGAATACCCCGTTGGCAAGCTCCACAGTGATATCCGGATCCACTTTTAGTCCCGGATCTAGGGCCCTTCCAGGGTCCTCTAGTTGCGGGGAGGGGCTGAAGATTCCTTCTACGGCCGTCCTCAGTTCCTGCTCAGAAGCATTGATGCAAGTAATCTTAGCAGAAGAACGCTAGAGTAAATAAAGTAGGGAAAAAGAATGGCATCTTACCCACGCTGGGGGGTTGTACATGGAGAGTCTGTCCCGCGTTTTGATGCGAAGGAATTCCTCCCCTTCCCCTTTGCACAAATCGGACAATATCCTCGCCAAAGCGGCAGCAGAGTCCGGACCCTTACGGCCGCAGCGGGTGGCGTCGTCTTCCCCGTTGAAATGCCACATGGGCTTCCCCCGATATTGGAGCGGATGCACGCCTCGCCTTATGCATATCGCCATGACCTCAACTATCGTCAGTCCGGATTTGACCAGTAACTTTATCCCATTCATCAAGAGGAGTATTTCCCTTGTGTCCTCTTCTTGAGGGCCCCGGGGGCGCCAGCTTAGGCGTGCCCTTGACGGGGCGTTGCTGAACATGGGGAGACCTGCCCGGACTGGATCCGGAAGGGGAACGTTGTCTATATAGAACCACTCTGAAGGCCAGTTTTCTGGTGCCTTCTCAGGAGTGCCGGACAAGTATCCGGTCTCGGCAATGCGCCATACTTCGGCCCCGCCCACTTGACATAGGGACTCCCCCCAGGTGCGGGGGACGAGGCAGAACAACTTCCTCCATAATCCGAAGTGTGGTTTGCAACCTAAAAACAGCTCGCAAAGGGAAACATACCCCGCTATGTGCAGAATAGAGGCATGGGTAAGATTGTGTAACTGGCGGCCATAGAACTCCAGGAGCCCGCGAAGAAACGGGTGGATTGGAAATCCGACGCCCCTCAACAGATGTGGGATGAGGCATACATGCTCCTCTGGAGATGGATCAGGAGATCCCTCTGCTTGTTCCCCTCCGTCATAAGTGGCTATTCCAGCCCGGACGGAGACCATGAACGCCGGTGGGAGAAACCCTTGGGTTTGTAACTTTATCAAACGGCTATGAGGAACTGAGCACTCTCCCCAATCCCCCGACTTGGAATGAGAAGGGCAAGCAGAAGAGCTGCGACGGCCAGCCATGTTGGAATGGCTTTTCGCGGAGCGCTCTATTGGATGCTGGCTCTGGGAGGGAGAGTGAGGTTTGGATCTGAGAATACCTGTCCCTTCAAATAGACAGTTAGCCCGAAGGATCGGGGATGGAAAATGCAAAAACGCCTCGACTCCTCGCATTCGCCCGATGCATGGAGCTGGTCATTACTGAGGCACCGAAGCCGAGGAGCACAACATTGATTGGAGGTCGGACACTATTCGTCGTAACAGGTACTTTGGAGTATTCGGAGCAGGAACCCGCCTTGCAATGCCGAAGACAATACTGCGCATCGGACTCATCGTCATTGAAGCCTGGTTCAGGGGATACTGAGGGAGTTCTGGATTAGGGGGTATCCGGACAGCCGGACTGTATACGACGTCCGGACTCTTGAAGCGTGAAGATACAAGACTCAAGACGTCGGCCCGTGTCCGGATGGGACTTTCCTTGGCGTGGAAGGCAAGCTTGGCGATCCGCATATTATATTTCCTTCCTTGTAACCGACTCCATGTAAACCCTAGCCCTCTCCGGTGTCTATATAAACCAGAGAGGTTAGTCCTTAGAAGGCCGATCACAATTACAACCATACCATCATAGGCTAGCTCTTAGGGTTTAGCCTCTACGATCTCGTGGTAGATCTACTCTTGTACTACCCATATCATCAATATTAATCAAGAAGGAAGTAGGGATTTACCTCCATCGAGAGGGCCCAAACCTGGGTAAACATCTGTGTCCCTTGCTTCCTGTTACCATCGGCCTTGATGCACAGATCGGGACCCCCTACCCGAGATCCGCCGGTTTTGACACCGACAGTCGATGTGTGGAGTAATAGTAGTAGATGCAGGCAGGAGTCAGTCTACTTGTTATGAACGTGATGCCTATATACATGATCATGCCTAGATAATCTCATAACTATGCGCTTTTCTGTCAATTGCTCGATAGTAATTTGTTCACCCACCGTAATATTTATGCTATTTTGAGAGAAGCCACTAGTGAAACCTATGGCCCCCGGGTCTATCTCTTATCATATTTGCTTTCAATCCACTTATATTTGCATCTTTACTTTCGTCATCTATATTATAAAATACCAAAAATATATTTATCTTATCTTACTATCTTTATTAGATCTCACTTTCGCAAGTGGCTGTGAAGGGATTGACAACCCCATTATGGCGTTGGTTGCGAGTTCTCAGTTTTTTTGTGTAGTTGCGTGGGACTTTTGTGGAGCCTCCTACTGGATTGATACCTTGGTTCTCAAAACTGAGGGAAATACTTACGCTACACTTGCTGCATCACCCTATCCTCTTCAAGAAAACCAATGCAAGCTCAAGACGTAGCAAGAAGGATTTCTGGCGCCGTTGCCGGGGAGGCTTCCACCAAGTCAAGTCAAAACTCGACCTCCCGCCAACGTTCTATTTCTGGCGCCGTTGCCGGGGAGGTCTTCGCTCAAGTCAAGACATACCAAGTACCCATCACAAACCCATCTCCCTCGGATTTACAATATTTTCCATTTTCATCTCGTTTTCCTCTCCCCCACTTCACCCTTGCCATTTTATTCGCCCTCTCTTTCCCAATCTCCTCCTTTCTTTTCGCTTGCCTTCTTTTTTGTGCATGTTCGCTTGTTTGACATTATGGCGCCAGCTAAGGGTCCTGACCACCTTCTCAGAAGGATGGATGAGATTGAATCAAACATTAGAAGCTTTATGGATTTGCAATTTGAGCATAATGATTTCTTTAGAAAAGAGCTTAAGGAACAAAAAAGTTTTTTTTGCGGTATATGAACAAAGAGCTTGATGATATGAATAAAGAATTCTATGGTGTTAATGCTCAAATTACCCGGCTTGAAAATGCTATAGCCAAAATTTCTGACAAGCAAGCCACCTTAGTCAATAAGATGGCCGCTAAACCAGAAAAATTACGTGAAAATAATGATGAGGATCTTAAAGTTATTGATGTGTCTCTGATTAGATCTATGTTTTGCAATATGAATTTTGATGATTATGGGACTGATGATGAAACAACTTTGCCTAGAAGGCGTCCCAAGAATTCGGAGTCTTTAGATCTTAATGTTAAATTTCGTAAAAGTGAGATTGGAGAATACTCAACTTCTAATAATGTTTAATCTACTATCTCGGATTTCAATCTTATAGTCAAAACAAAGCTTTTACCAAATATATTGTTGATGCCTTGATGCAATCTTATGATGAAAAACTTAATTTGGAAGTTTCTATACCTAGAAAACTTAATGATGAGTGGGAACCTACTATAAAGATTAGAATTACAGATTATGAGTGTTTTTCTTTGTGTGATTTGGGTGCTAGTGTTTCCACAATTCTGAAAACTTTATGTGATATTCTAGGTTTCCATAATCTTGATGATTGTTCTTTAAATTTGCACCTTACGGATTCCACCATTAAAAATCCTATGGGAAGGATCAATGATGTTCTTATTGTTGCAAATAGAAATTTGGTGCCCGTAGATTTTATTGTTCTTGATATAGATTGCAATCTTTCTTGCCCTATTATTCTTGGTAGAGCTTTCCTCAGAACGATTGGTGCGATTATTGATATGAAGGAAGGGAATATTAGATTCCAATTTCCATTAAAGAAAGGCATGGAGCACTTTCCAAGAAAGAAAGTTAAATTACCTTATGAATCTATCATGCGTGCTACTTATGAGTTTAGTGCCAAAGATGGCACTCGTTAGATCTATCCTTGCTTTTATGCCTAGCTAGGGGCTTTAAACGATAGCGCTAGTTGGGAGGCAACCCAATTTTCTTTGTGTTTTTTGTTTTTCCTCCTGTTTAGTAATAAGTCTCGTATCTACCTTCTGTTTAGATTTGTTTTTATCTTTTAATTAGTGTTTGTGCCAAGTTAAACCTATCGGATCTTCTTGGATGATAGTTATTTGATCTTGCTGTAATTTCCAGAAACTTTCGGTTCACGAAAACAATTGTTAAAAATCACCAGAACATGATAAAATAGTGATTCAAATTGCTTCTGATGAATAAACAAATTTCCTAGGTCTTCCTGTTTTGGTACGATTTTTGGAGTTCTAGAAGTTTGCGTTAGTTACAGATTACTACAGACTGTTCTGTTTTTGACAGATTCTGTTTTTCGTGTGTTGTTTGCTTATTTTGATGAATCTATGGCTAGTAAATTAGTTTATGAATTATAAAGAAGTTGGAATACAGTAGGTTTAACACCAAAATAAATAAAAAATGATTTCATTACTGTACCTTACGTGGTGGTTTTGTTTTCTTTCACTAACGGAGCTTATAAGATTTCCTGTTGAGTTTTGTGTTGTGAAGTTTTCAAGTTTTGGGTAAAGCTTTTATGGACTATGGAATAAAGGGTGGCAAGAGCCTAAGCTTGGGTATGCCCAGGTCACCCCAAGATATTCAATAATAGCCAAAATCCTAAGCTTGGGGATGCCCCGGGAAGGCTTCCCCTCTTTCATCTTCGTTCATTGGTAACTTTACTTGGAGCTATATTTTTATTCGCCACATGATAAGTGTTTTGCTTGGAGCGTCGTGTATTATATTAGTCTTTGATTTTTAGTTTACAACAATCATCCTTGCTGTACACACCTTTTGGGAGAGGCCTATTTGATTAGAATTTGCTAGAATACTCTATGTGCTTCACTTATATCTTTTGAGCTTGATAGTTTTTGCTCTAGTGCTTCACTTATATCTTTTAGAGCACGGTGGTGTCTTAATTTTGAAGAAATTTCTAGTCTCTCATGCTTCACTTATATTATTTTGAGAGTCTTTTAGAACAGCATGGTATTTGCTATGGTTATAAAATTGGTCCTAGAATGGTAGGCATCCAAGTTGGGTATAATAAAAACTATCATAGGAAGTGAATTGGATGCTATGATCAATTTGATACTTGATAATTGTTTTGAGATATGGAGGTAGTGATATTAAAGTCATGCTAGTTGGGTTATTATGAATTTAAAAAATGCTTGTGTTGAAGTTAGCAAGTCCCGTAGCATGCACGTATGGTTAAAGTTGTGTAACAAAATTGAAACATGAAGCGTACCTGGCTTGTGCATCCTTATGAGTGGCGGTCGGGGCCGGGCGATGGTCTTTTCCTACCAATCTATCCCACTAGGAGCATGCGCGTAGTACTTGGTTTTTGATGACTTCTAAATTTTTGCAATAAGTATATGAGTTCTTTTGACTAATGTTGAGTCCATGGATTATACGCACTTTACCTTTCCACCTTTGCTAGCCTCTTCGGTACCATGCATTGTCCTTTCTCACCTTGAGAGTTGGTGCAAACTTCGCCGGTGCATCCAAACCCCGTGATACAATACGCTCTATCACACATAAACCTCCCTATATCTTCCTGAAAACAGCCACCATACCTACCTATTATGGCATTTCCATAGCCATTCCGAGATATATTACCATGCAACTTTCCACCGTTCCGTTCATCATCATCATGACATACTTTACTTTTGTCATATTGGCATTGCATGATCATGTAGTTGACATCGTATTTGTGGCAAAGCCACCATGCATTATTTTTCATACATGTCACTCTTGATTCATTGCACCATCCCGGTACACCGCCGGAGGCATTCATATAGAGTCATATCTTGTTCTAGTTTCGAGTTGTAATTCATATGTTGTAATAAATAGAAGTGTGATGATCATCATTATTAGAGCATTGCGCAAAGAAAAAAAGAAAAAAAAGAAAATAAATAAAAAGGGCAATGTTACTATCTCTTTTTCCACACTTGTGCTTCAAAGTAGCACCTTGTTCTTCATGTAGTGAGTCTCATATATCGTGCTTCAAAGTAGCACCATGTTTTTCATATAGTGTGTCTCATAAGTTGTCTTTTTCATACTAGTGGGAATTTTTCATTATAGAACTTGGCTTGTATATTCCTATGATGGGCTTCCTCAAATACCCTAGGTCTTCGTGAGCAAGCAAGTTGGATGCACACCCACTAGTTTTCTTTTGTTGAGCATTCATTTATAGCTCTAGTGCATCCGTTGCATGGCAATCCCTACTCCTCATGTTGACATCAATTGATGGGCATCTCCATAGCCCATTGATTATCCTCGTCAATGTGAGACTTTCTCCTTTTTTGTCTTCTCCACACAATCCCCATCATCATAATCTATTCCACCCATAGTGCTATATCCATGGCTCACGCTCATGTATTGCGTGAAGGTTGAAAAAGTTTCAGATTGTTTAAGTACGAAACAATTGCTTGGGTTTTCATCAGGGGTATAGAAGTTGGGAACATCTTTGTGTGACGAAAATGAAGCATAGCCTAACTATATGATTTTGTAGGGATGTACTTTCTTTTGCCATGTTATTTTGAGAAGACATGATTACTTTGATTAGTATGCTTGAAGTATTACCATTTCTTATGTCAATATGAACTTTTATTTTGTATTCATTTGGATCTGAACATTCATGCCACAATAAATAAAATTACATTATGAAATATGCAAGGTAGCATTCCACATCAAAAAATTTCTTTTTATCATTTACCTACTCGAGGACGAGCAGGAATTAAGCTTGGGGATGCTTGATACGTCTCCAACGTATCTATAATTTTTGATTGTTCCATGCTATTATATTACCCCTTTTGGATGTTTATGGGCTTTAAGTTACACATTTATATCATTTTTGGGACTAACCTACTAACCGGAGGCCCAGCCCATATTGCTGTTTTTTTTTCTATTTCAGTATTTCAAAGAAAAGGAATATCAAACGGGAGTCCAAACGGAATGAAACCTTCGGGAGCGTGATTTTTGGAACAAACATGATCCGGAGAGCTTGGAGTGCAAGTCAGGAAGCTTCCGAGGACCCCACGAGATAGGACGCCGCGCCCCCCTGTCTCGTGGGCCCTCGGGCGGCCACCGACGTACTTCTTCCTCCTATATATACCTACGTACCCCGAAAACATCCAGGGGCACCACGAAACACAATTTCCACCGCCATAACCTTCTGTATCTGCGAGATCCCATCTTGGAGCCTTCGTCGGCACTCTGTCGGAGGGCGAATCGACCACAGAGGTCTTCTATATCAACATCCTTGCCCCTCCGATGAGTTGTGAGTAGTTTACCATAGACCTACGGGTCCATAGTTATTAGCTAGATGGCTTCTTCTCTCTTTTTGGATCTCAATACAATGTTCTTCCCATCTCTTGTGGAGATCTATTCAATGTAAACTCTTTTTGCGGTGTGTTTGTCGAGATCCGATGAATTGTGGGTTTATGATCAAGTTTGTCTATGTATAATATTTGAATCTTCTCTGAATTCTTTTATGTATGATTGAGTTATCTTTGCAAGTCTCTTCGAATTATCAGTTTGGTTTGGCCAACTAGATTGGTCTTTCTTGCCATGGGAGAAGTGCTTAGCTTTGGGTTCAATCTTGCGATGTCCTTATCCAGTGATAGAAAGGGTTGCAAGGCACGTATTGTATTGTTGCCATCGAGGATAACAAGATGGGGTTTATATCATATTGCATGAGTTTATCCCTCTACATCATGTCATCTTGCTTAATGCGTTACTCTGTTCTTATGAACTTAATACTCTAGATGCAGGCAGGAGTCGGTCGATGTGTGGAGTAATAGTAGTAGATGCAGGCAGGAGTCGGTCTACTTGTTATGGACGTGATGCCTATATACATGATCATGCCTAGATAATCCCATAACTATGCGCTTTTCTATCAATTGTTCGACAGTAATTTGTTGACCTACCGTAATACTTTTGCTGTTTTGAGAGAAGCCACTAGTGAAACCTATGGCCCCCGGGTCTATCTCTTATCATATTTGCTTTCAATCTACTTTTATTTGCATCTTTACTTTTTGCATCTATATTATAAAATACCAAAAATATATTTATCTTATGTTACTATCTTTATTCGATCTCACTTTCGCAAGTGGCCGTGAAGGGATTGACAACCCCTTTATTGCGTTGGATGCAAGTTCTCATTTTGTTTGTGTAGGTGCGTGGGAATTTTGAGGAGCCTCCAGTTGGAAATATGCCCTAGAGGCAATAATAAATTAGTTATTAGTATATTTCCTTGTTCATGATAATCGTTTATTATCCATGCTATAATTGTATTGAATGGAAACTCAGATACATGTGTGGGTACATAGACAACACCATGTCCCTAGTAAGCCTCTAGTTGACTAGCTCGTTGATCAACAGATAGTCATGGTTTCCTGACTATGGATATTGGATGTCGTTGATAACGGGATCACATCATTAGCAGACTGATGTGATGGACAAGACCCAATCCTAAGCATAGCACAAGATCGTGTAGTTCGTTTTGCTAGAGCTTTTCCAATGTCAAGTATCTCTTCCTTAGACCATGAGATCATGTAACTCCCGGATACCGTAGGAGTGCTTTGGGTGTACCAAACGTCACAACGTAACTGGGTGACTATAAAGGTGCATTACAGGTATCTCAAAAAGTGTTTGTTGGGTTGACACGGATCAAGACTGCGATATGTCACTCCGTATGACGGAGAGGTATCACTGGGCCCACTCGGTAGTGCATCATCATAATGAGCTCAAAGTGACCAAGTGTTTGGTCACGGGATCATGCATTACGGTACGAGTAAAGTGACTTGCGGCAGCGAGATTGAGCGAGGTATTGGGATACCGACGATCTAATCTCGGGCAAGTAAAATACCGATTGACAAAGCGGAATAGTATACGGGTTGATTGAATCCTCGACATCGTGGTTCATCCGATGATATCATCGAGGAGCATGTAGGAGCCAACATGGGTATCCAGATCCGCTGTTGGTTATTGCCGAGAGCCGTCTCGGTCATGTACGCATGTCTCCGAACCCGTAGGGTCTACACATAAGGTTCGGTGGCGCTAGGGTTGTATGAATATGAGTATGCAGCAAACCGAATGTTGTTGAGTCCGGATGAGATCCCGGACGTCACGAGGAGTTCGGAATGGTCTGGAGGTAAAGATTTATATATAGGAAGTCTTATTTTGGTCGCGGAAAAGTTTCGCGTTATCGGTATTGTACTGGGAGTGCGAAGGGGTCCGGGGTCCACCGGGGTCCACCTGCCCGGGGGCCACATGGGCTGTAGGGTGCGCCTTGGCCTATATGGGCCAAGGGCACCAGCCCCAAGAGGCCCATGCGCCAAGATATAAGAAAAGGGGAGAGTCCTAAAGGGGAAGGCACCTCAGGGTGCCTTGGGGAGGATGGACTCCTCCCCCCTCTTGGCCGCACCCCTTCCTTGGAAGAAGGGGCAAGGCTGCGCCCTCCCCCCCTCTCTTGCACCTATATAAAGGGAGGCGAGGGAGGGGTGGCCGCACCTATAAGCCCTGGCGCCTCCCTCCTCCCTGCAACACCTCCTCCGCCTCCCGTAGTTGCTTAGCGAAGCCCTGCCAGAGTTCTGCTGCATCCACCACCACGCCGTCGTGCTGCTGGATCATCATCAACCTCTCCTTGTCCCTTGCTGGATCAAGAAGGAGGAGACGTCATCCGCTCCATACGTGTGTTGAACGCGGAGGTGCTGTCCGTTCAGCACTAGGTCATCGGTGATCTGAATCACGTCGAGTACGACTCCATCATCCCCGTTCCATTGAACGCTTCCACACGCGATCTACAAGTGGTATGTAGATGCAATCACTCTCCCATGACTCGTTGCTAGATGAACTCATAGATGGATCTTGGTGAAACCTAGGAAAAATTGTAATTTTCTGCAACGTTCCCCAACAGTGGCATCATGAGCTAGGTCTATGCGTAGTTCTCTATTGCACGAGTAGAACACAATTTGTTGTGGGCGTAGATGTTGTCAACTTTCTTGCCGCTACTAGTCTTATCCTGCTTCAGCGGCATTGTGGGATGATGCGGCCCGGACCGACCTTACACGTACGCTTACGTGAGACTGGTTCCACCGACTGACATGCACTAGTTGCATAAGGTGGCTAGCGGGTGTCTGTCTTTCCCACTTTAGTTGGAGCGGATTCGATGAAAAGGGTCCTTATGAAGGGTAAATAGAAGTTGACAAATCACGTTGTGGCTTTCACGTATGTAAGAAAACGTTCTTGCTAGAACCCTATTGCAGCCACGTAAAACTTGCAACAACAATTAGAGGACGTCTAACTTGTTTTTGCAGCAAGTGTTTTGTGATATGATATGGCCAAAGTTGTGATGAATGATGAATGATATATGTGATGTATGAGATCATGTTCTTGTAATAGGAATCACAACTTGCATGTCGATGAGTATGACAACCGGCAGGAGCCATAGGAGTTGTCTTTATTTTTGTATGACCTGCGTGTCATTGAAGAACGCCATGTAAATTACTTTACTTTATTGCTAAATGCGTTAGCCATAGAAGTAGAAGTAGTCGTTGGCGTGACAACTTCATGAAGACACGATGATGGAGATCATGATGATGGAGATCATGGTGTCATGCCGGTGACAGGACGATCATGGAGCCCCGAAGATGGAGATCAAAGGAGCTATATGATATTGTCCATATCATGTCACTACTATATATAATTGCATGTGATGTTTATTATGTTTATGCATCTTGTTTACTTAGAACGACGACGTGGTAAATAAGATGATCCCTCATAACAATTTCAAGAAAGTGTTCTCCCTAACTGTGCACCGTTGCTAAAGTTCGTCGTTTCGAAGCACCACGTGATGATCAGGTGTGATAGATCCTTACGTTCACATACAACGGGTGTAAGCCAGATTTACACACGCGAAACACTTAGGTTGACTTGACGAGCCTAGCATGTACAGACATGGCCTCGGAACACAAGAGACCGAAAGGTCGAGCATGAGTCGTATAGTAGATACGATCAACATGAAGATGTTCACCGATGATGACTAGTCCGTCTCACGTGATGATCGGACACGGCCTAGTTGACTCGGATCATGTAATCACTTAGATGACTAGAGGGATGTCTATCTGAGTGGGAGTTCATGAGATGAACTTAATTATCCTGAACATAGTCAAAAGATCTTTGCAAATTATATCGAAGCTCGCGCTTTAGTCCCCTGTTTAGATATGTTCCTAGAGAAAATATAGTTGAAAGTTGACAGAGCGATTATGCGGACAGCGAAAGCTTATGTCCTTAATGCACCGCTCGGTGTGCTGAACCCCAAGCGTCGATCGTGGATGTTGCGAACATCAGACATACACGTTTTGATAACTACGTGATAGTTCAGTTAAATGGTTTAGAGTAGAGGCACCAAAGACGTTTCTCGAAACATATAAGATGTTTCGAGGGCTGAAATTGGGATTTCAGGCTTGTGCCCACGTCAAAAGGTATAAGACCTTCGACGATTTTCTTAGCCTACAAACTAAGGGAGAAAAGCTCAATCGTTGAGCTTGTGCTCAGATTGTCTGAGTGCAACAATCACTTGAATCGAGTGGGAGTTGATCTTCCAGATGAGATAGTGATGTTTCTCCAAAGTCATTGCCACCAAGCTGCTAGAACTTCGTGATGAACTATAACATATCAGTGATAGATATGATGATCCTTAAGGTATTCACGATGTTTGACACCGCGAAAGTAGAAATCAAGAAGGAGCATCAATTGTTGATGGTTGGTGAAACCACTAGTTTCAAGAAGGGCAAGGGCAAGAAGGGATACTTCATGAAACGGCAAATCAGCTGCTGCTCTAGTGAAGAAACCCAAGGTTGAACCCAAACCGAGACTAAGTGCTTACGTAATAAGGGAACAGCCATTTGGAGCAGAATTACCCTAGATACTTGGTAGGTGAGAAGGCTGGTAAGGTCGATAGAAGTATATTGGATATACATTATGTTAATGTGTACTTTACTAGTACTCCTAGTAGCACCAGGGTATTAAGATACCGGTTCGGTTGCTAAGTGTTAGTAACTCGAAATAAAAGAGCTACGAAATAAACGGAGACTAGCTAAAGGTGAGCTGATGATATGTGTTGGAAGTGTTTCCAAGTTAGATTTGATCACAAATCGCACGCTCCCTCTACCATCAAGATTAGTATTAAACCTGAATAATTGTCATTTGGTGATTGCGTTGAGCATAGACATGATTGGATTATGTCTATCGCAACACGGTTATTCATTTAAGGAGAATAATGGTTACTCTATTTATTTGAATAATACCTTCAATGGTCTTGCACCTAAAGGAATGGTTTATTGAATCTCGATCGTAGTGATACACATTTTCATGCCAAAAGATATAAGATAATAATGATAGTACCACCTGCTTGTGGCACTGCCATTTGAGTCATATTGGTATAGAACGCATGAAGAAGCTCCATGTTGATGGATCTTTGGACTCACTCGTTTTTGAAAAGTTTGAGACATGCAAACCATGTCTATTGGTGTATATGCATGAAGAAACTCCATGCAAATGGACCGTTTGGACTCACTTGATTTTGAATCACTTGAGACATGCAAATCATACCACATGGGCAAGATGACTGAAAGCCTCGTTTTCAGTGAAATGGAACAAGAAAGCAACTTGTTGGAAGTAATACATTTTGATGTGTGCAGTCCAATGAATCTTTGAGGCACCTTGATGGATATCGTTATGTTCTTACTTCACATATGATTTGAGTAGATCTGAGTATATTTACTTGATGAAACACAAGTCTGAATTATTGAATGGTTCAAGTAATTTCAGAGTGAAGTTAAAGATCATCGTGACAAGATGTCTATGATATGATCATAGAGATGAGTATCTGAGTTCTGAGCTTTGCACGCTATTAAGACATAGTGGAAATTGTCTCACAATTAATACACTTTGGAACACCATAGTGTGATGGTGTGTCCGAACATCATAGTTGCACCCTATTAGATATGGTGCGTACCATGATGTCCCTTATCGAATTACCACTATCGTTCATGGGTTAGGCATTAGAGACAACCGCACTCACTTTAATAGGGCACCACGTAATTCCGTTGAGGCGACCCTGTTTGAACTATGGTTTGGAGAAACCTAAGTTGTCGTTTCTTAAAAGTTTGGGGTTGCGACGCTTATGTGAAAAAGTTTCAGGTTGATAAGCTCGAACCCAAAGCGGATAAAATGCATCTTCATAGGACACCCAAAACAGTTGGGTATACCTCCTAATTCAGATCCGAAAGCAATAGGGATTGTTTCTTGAATCAGGTCCTTTCTCGAGGAAAAGTTTGTCTCGAAAAGTTGAGTGGGAGGATGGTGGAGACTTGATATGGTTACTGAACCGTCACTACAACTAGTGTGTAGCAGGGCACAGGAAGTTGTTCCTGTGGCACCTACACCAATTGAAGTAGAATCTTATGATAGTGATCATGAAACTTCGGATCAAGTCACTACCGTACCTCGTAGGGTGACAAGGATGCGTACTGCTTCAGAATGGTACAGTAATCCTGTCTTGAAGGTCATGTTGCTAGAAAACAATGAACCTACGAGCTATGGAGAAGCGATGGTGGGCCCATATTTCGACAAATGGTTAGAGGCCATGAAATCTGAGATAGGATCCATGTATCAGAACAAAGCATGGACTTTGGTGGACTTGCCCGATGATCGGCAAGCTATTGAGATAAATGGATTTTAAGAAGAAGACGGACGTGGACGGTAATGTCACCGTCTATGAAGCTCGACTTGTGGCAAAGAGTTTTTCACAAGTTAACTACGATGAGATTTTCTCATCCGTAGTGATGCTTAAGTCCGTCGGAATCATGTTAGCATTAGCTGCATTTATGAAATCTAGCAGATGGATGTCAAAACGAGTTTCCTTACCAGTTTCCGTAAGGAAAGGTTGTATGAGATACAATCAGAAAGGTTTTGTCGATCCTAAGGATGCTGAAAGGTATGCTAGCTCCAGTGATCCTTCCATGGACTGGAGTAAGCATCTCGGAGTTGGAATATACTCTTTGATAAGATGATCAAAGATTTTAGGTTTATACAAAGTTTATGAGAAACTTGTATTTCCAAAGAAGTGAGTGGGAGCACTATAGAATTTTTGATGAGTATATGTTGTTGACATATTGTTGATCAGAAATGATGTAGAATTTCTGGAAAGCATATAGGGTTATTTGAAAAGTGTATTTCATGTGAAAACCTATATTAAGCTACTTGAACATTGAGCATCAAGATCTATAGGGATAGATCAAAACCGCTTAATGGTACTTTCAAAATGAGCATATACCTTGACATGATCTTGAAGGTGTTCAAGATGGATCAGTCAAAGAAGGAGTTCTTGCCTGAGATGTAAGGTATGAAGTTAAGACTTAAAGCTCGACCACGGTAGAAAAGAGATAAAGGGCGAAGGTCGCCCCTATGCCTTAGACGTAGGCTCTACGGTATGCTATGCTGTGTACCGCACCGGAAGTGTGCCTTGCCATGAGTCAGTCAAGGGGTACAAGAAAGATCCAGGAATGGATCATTGGACAGCGGTCAAAATTGTCCTTGGAGTAAATAAGGACATGTTTCTTGATTATGGAGGTGATAAAGAGTTCGGCGTAAAGGGTTACGTCGGTGCAAGCTTTAACACCTACCCGAGTGACTCTGAGTAGCAAACCGGATACGTATAGTGTGGCAACCATTTGGAATAGCTCCAAGTGGAGCGTGGAAGCAGCGTTTACATTATGACCTAGAAATTTGCAAAGCACACACAGATCTGAAAGGTTCAGACCCGTTGACTAAAACCTCTCTCACATGCAAAACATGATCAAACCTCAGAACTCATTGAGTCTTAATCACATGATGATGTGAACTAGTTTACAGACACTAGTAAACTCTTTGGATGTTGGTCACATGGCGATGTGACCTATCAGTGTTAATCACATCACGATGTGGACTAGATTATTGACTCTAGTGCAAGTGGGAGACTGTTGGAAATATGCCCTAGAGGCAATAATAAATTAGTTATTAGTATATTTCCTTGTTCATGATAATCGTCTATTATCCATGCTATAATTGTATTGAGAGGAAACTCAGATACATGTGTGGGTACATAGACAACACCATGTCCCTAGTAAGCCTCTAGTTGACTAGCTCATTGATCAACAGATAGTCTTGGTTTCCTGACTATGGACATTGGATGTCGTTGATAACGGGATCACATCATTAGCAGAATGATGTGATGGACAAGACCCAATCGTAAGCATAGCACAAGATTGTGTAGTTCATTTTGCTAGAGCTTTTCCAATGTCAAGTATCTCTTCCTTATACCATGAGATCGTGTAACTCCCGGATACCGTAGGAGTGCTTTGGGTGTACCAAAGCGTCCTGGCGTAATCGGGTGACTATAAAGGTGCATTACAGGTATCTCCAAAAGTGTCATTGGGTTGACACGGATCAAGGCTGGATTTGTCACTCAAGATGACGGAGAGGTATCACTGGGCCCACTCGGTAGTGCATCATCATAATGAGCTCAAAGTGACCAAGTGTTTGGTCACGGGATCATGCATTACTGATGCGAGTAAATTGACTTGCGGCAACGAGATTGAGCGAGGTATTGGGATACCAACGATCGAATCTCGGGCAAGTAAAATACCGATTGACAAAGGGAATAATATACGGGGTTGATTGAATCCTCGACATCGTGGTTCATCCGATGATATCATCGAGGAGCATGTGGGAGCCAACATGGGTATCCAGATCCCGCTGTTGGTTATTGCCCGAGAGCCGTCTCGGTCATGTCTGCATGTCTCCCGAACCTGTAGGGTCTACACACTTAAGGTTCGGTGACGCTAGGGTTGTATGAATATGAGTATGCAGCAAACCGAATGTTGTTCGGAGTCCCGGATGAGATCCCGGACGTCAAGAGGAGTTCCGAAATGGTCCGAAGGTAAGGATTTATATATAGGAACTCTTATTTTGGTCGCCGGAAAAGTTTCGCGCGTTATCGGTATTGTACCGGGAGTGCCGAAAGGGGTCCTGGGGTCCAATTGCCCCGGGGGGCCACATGGGCTGTAGGGGGTGTGCCTTGGCCTATATGGGCCAAGGGCACCAGCCCCAAGAGGCCCATGCACCAAGATATAAGAAAAGGGGGAGAGTCCTATAGGGGGAAGGCACCTCCGAGGTGCCTTGGGGAGGATGGAGTCCTCCCCCCTCTTGGCCACACCCCTTCCTTGGAGGAAGGGGCAAGGCTGTGCGCTCCCCCCCTCTCTTGCACCTATATAAAGGGAGGGGAGGGAGGGGTGGCCGCACCTATAAGCCCTGGCGCCTCCCTCCTCCCTGCAACACCTTCTCCTCCTCCCGTAGTTGCTTAGCGAAGCCCTGCCGGAGTTCTGCTGCATCCACCACCACGCCGTCGTGCTGCTGGATCATCATCAACCTCTCCTTCCCCCTTGCTGGATCAAGAAGGAGGAGACGTCATACGCACCGTACGTGTGTTGAACGCGGAGGTGCTGTCCGTTCAGCACTAGGTCATCGGTGATCTGAATCACGTCGAGTACGACTCCATCATCCCCGTTCCATTGAACGCTTCCGCACGCGATCTACAAGTGGTATGTAGATGCAATCACTCTCCCATGACTCGTTGCTTGATGAACTCATAGATGGATCTTGGTGAAACCGTAGGAAAATTTTTAATTTTCTGCAACGTTCCCCAACACCTCCTACTGGATTGATACCTTGGTTCTCAAAACATAGGGAAATACTTACGCTACACTTGCTGCATCACCCTCTCCTCTTCGAGGAAAACCAACGCAAGCTCAAGACGTAGCACCGGCCTGCCGCCTCGTCTTCCAGCTCTTATCCCATCATCATCACCACCAGCCGCTCTTCGAGATGGCTACCGGGATGTTCTCCTGGTGCCTTCTGCTACTCGTGCCTCGCCTAGGCGCTCTTTTTGCCCTCCCGTTGTCTTGTTCCGTTTCCTGAGGAGAGGGACAAGAAAGGGATTACGGGAACTTTATCTTTTTTCAGTATTTAAGCCTACAGGCCTTTGTAATATTTAAATCTTGTAATCCCCCTGGCTCACGCCTGCATTCTGTACGAACTGTACCTGCTTGGAATGTATTAATGAAAAAAAGGGGGCTTGCCGGGTCCTTTGTGGGTGAGCGAGGCTTGTGCCAAGGAGTGAATCCTTGTTATTTTTAAGATAAACATCGACGCCCGGCAACAGGCCTTGTCGTTTCCCTACTTCACTCATGACCACACTCACGCTTTCGGCAGAGGCAGGAGTGAAATAGGTCTAGGCCTCTCGTTTACTTCCTCGCTACCGCACTAGAACCAAGTTCCGGCCTAGGGCCTGGACACAGGAAAAGGGGAGCACAGTGGTCTGGGAGTAAACGATGTTTCATATGTCCCAGTTACGCACTAGAATGCATACTAGGGGAGAAAATACTTATCTGGTTCAGCAGCCCCCGGAGACCTTGGCTTGTCGTGGTCGGACCTTTGGGTCTGCAGCCCCCGGCAATCTTGGCTTGTCGGGGTCGATACGTCGGCCTGCCCTCTTTCCTCCAAACAGCCCAGCAGAGATGTTTATGCATCTCGTGAACCTAAAAAGGATGGGAAAGAACAGAAAGACGCATACTCGACCTTATACGCTAGGGGTTAGTCGCCGCTAAGCACTATCAACCCTAACCGAGGGAGAGACTCAATCTAGCATGCATGCTAAAACTTAGGGCACCAGCGCTTCATTTATTTATGATCAAGGTCTGCGCCTGGCTTTGTACAAAGGGCTACATGCCTTATCGGCAAGGCTTGTACAAAAGGGTGGCTTGCCGGGAGGCCCGACAACCACGACTTATGGGTAAAACTTGCGAAGATGTTCGATGTTCCAGGAGTTGCTCACTGGGATACCATCTTCGGTCTCCAGGCGGACTGCGCCGGGCCTGGTGACTCGTATTACCCCAGAAGGGCCTTCCCACTTTGGTGTCAACTTGTTGGAATTCTTGGCCGACTGAACGCGTCGAGGAACAAGGTCGCCTTCCTCAAAGATTCGGGCATGAACCTTGCGGCTATGATAGCGGCACAAGACTTGCTGGTAGCGCGCAGCTCACACAGCCGCCCGAAGACGATCTTCCTCGAGGAGTGTTGCGTCATCTTGACGCAATTGCTCGTGCTCAAGCTCATCAAAAGCGAGCACTCGGGATGACCCTTATGTGAGTTCTGTGCGGAGAACTGCTTCTGCCCCGTAAACGAGGGAGATGGGTGTCTGGCCGGTGGCTCGATTTGGTGTCATTCTGATTGACTAAAGAACCACCGGCAATTCAGCAATCCAGCATCTTCCGCACGTGTGCAGCCTATCAAAAGTCTTTGTCCGGAGGCCTCGCAACACTTCTGCGTTGGCCCTCTCAACTTGGCCGTTGCTCCGTGGATGTTCAACAGAGGCAAAATGGACCTTGCTGCCGAGGTCCTGGATGTATTGCATGAAGGTGCGGCTTGTGAACTGCGTACCGTTGTCAGTGATGACTCTGTTTGGTACGCCAAAACGGCAGACTAGCCCCTTGAAGAACTTGACAGCTGATTGTGATGTCACCTTTCTCACTGCCTCCACCTCCGGCCACTTTGTGAACTTGTCGATTGCGATGTACAAGTACTCAAAGCCCCCGACGACACGGGGAAAGGGGCCCAGTAGGTCGAGCCCCCAGACCGGAATTGGCCAGGAAAGAGGGATTGTTTGAAGACCTTGAGCTGGCTGATGAAGCTTCTTTGAATGGAGCTGGCATGCTTCACACTTGGTTACTAGTGCAGTCGCATCCTGGAGGTCCGTGGGGCAAAATAAACTTTGTCGGAACGCTTTGCCGGCAAGGGCTCTCGACCCTATGTGGGAGCCACATATGCCTCCGTGTATCTCCACCAACAGCTCCAGTCCTTCCTCCCGGGGAATGCACTTCAATATCACACCATTCGGCCTTTTCCTGTACAGAACGTCATCCATGAACTGATACATGGCAGACCGACGGGCTACTTTTTCTGCTTCTTCCTGCTCCTTAGGAAGCTCCCCTGTTTGGAGGAATCGAACGGTATGTTGTGCCACACCGGAGCCTGAGGCTCGATGGTAAGGACTAAAGGCATCTCTTCCACCATGGGAGCGGCTGTCTCTACGGCTAGGGCTTGATGCCCTGCCGGAGACAGTCGCCCCACGGCATGCTCAGTGTCTCCGGCAACATCCTTGCCGGCGGCTCCAGGGAGCTCGGCGGGAAAGTACTTGCCGGGCCCTGATTTCCTTTGCTTGTTCTGCTCTGTTGATGGTTGAACGGATGGTTGAGTTAATCAAAGCACAAAGGTACCTGGTTCCGCAGGTAGCTTGAGGGCAGCGCGTTTCGACAAGTAGTCGGCGATGTCGTTCTCCGCTCGGGGAACATGCTCCGCTCGTATACCATCAAAACGCTCTTCGTGCTTCCTCACTTAATCTATGTTGGCTTCCATCAACGGACTCTGATAATCTTTTTTGACTTGCTTGACGACGAGCTGTGAATCACCCCTGACGATGAGTTTCTTCATTCTGAGGTCTGCCACGATCCTGAGACCAGCAAGCAGTCCCCCGTATTCAGCAGTGTTGTTCATCGACATCTCCCTGGGAAAGCGCATCTGGACCACGTACTTGAGGTGCTCTCCGGTGGGTGCGACAAGAAGTACACCGGCACCGGCGCCTTGCAGCAAAAAAGCCCCATCAAAGTACATGATCCAGTTGCAACTCGCTTCCCTACCAGGAAGAGCAGTCTCCTGAACATCTTCATCAGGTGTCGCGGTCCATTCTGCAATGAACTCCGCCAAGACTCTGCTTTGGATCGTTGAAGTGCTCTCAAACTTAAGACGAAAACTAGACAGCTCCTGTGCCCATTCCACAATCATCCCGGTCGCATCTGGGTTATGCAGTATCCGTTGCAACGGGAGGCAGGTAACGACGGTGATCTTGTGTGCTTGGAACTAATGACGCAGCTTCCTCGAGGCCATAAGAAGGCCGAAGAGCAGTTTCTGCAAACTGGAGTACCTTGATCTAGCCCCCTGCAAGAGGGAGCTAATAAAGTAGACCGGGTGCTGCATCATCTTCTTTTTCGGCGCCACTTCAGTTGGTTGTGTCACTTCTGCCCCTATGGCGTCAGGCTCCATTGTCGCTATCACTTCTACATCGACCTCTCTCTGTGCCACTAGCGCAGTACTGAGCAGTTGATTTGTTGCCGCTAGGTACAACAGCAACAACTCTTGTGGTTTGGGCGCAACTAGTATTGGCATAGAAGAAAGGTATTTCTTCAAATCTTGCAGCGCTGCTTCGGCCTCTGGGGTCCACTCCATTGGGCCCGCCTTTTTCAAAATCTTGAAAAAGGCAAGGGCGCGCTCGGCGGACTTGGAGATGAATCTGCTCATGGCGGCAATGCAACCAGCAAGCCGACGCACATCCTTAATTCGCCTGGGCGCCTCAATCTGCTCGATGGCCTTGATCTTGTCTGGGTTTGCCTCGATCCCACGCTGTGACACAAAGAACCTGAGAAGCTTGCCGGACGGGACGCCAAAAACACACTTCTCAGGGTTCAGCTTGAGGTTGATCTTGCGCAGGTTCGCAAACATCTCTTCTAAATCTGGTATAAGTGTTGCCATGTCCTTGGTTTTGACCACTATGTCATCCATATACGCTTCCATATTTCTATGGAGCTGGGGCTCAAAACCAATTTGGACTGCTCTTGCAAACGTCGAGCCAACACTCTTCAACCCGAAAGGCATTCTTATAAAACAATACGTAGCACATGGGGTGATGAATGTTGTCTTCTCTTCGTCTTCTCTCGTCATGAAGATCTGGTGGTACCCTGAGTAAGCGTCAAGGAATGACAAAAGGTCACACCCAGCCGTGGAATCTACAATCTGGTCGATGCGCGGCAATGGGAAAGGATCTTTTGGGCAAGCCTTATTGATATCCGTGTAGTCAATACACAACCTCCACTTCCCATTTGCCTTGCGCACTAACACTGGATTGACGAGCCACATTGGGTGGAGCACTCCTCTCACGAAGCCTGCCACTTCCAGTTTCTTGATGTCCTCTGTGATGAAATCTTGCCGTTCCAGAGCTTGCTTCCTGACGTTCTGCTTGACTGGCCATGCATGTGGGCAGATAGCAAGATGGTGCTCAATCACCTCCCTGGGAACGTCGGGTATGTCGGATGCTTGCCATGCAAACACATCGACATTCGCCTGCAGGAAGGCGACGAGCGCGCTTTCTTATTTGCTGTCGAGGCTGGAGCTTATGGTGAAATCCCCACCCGTACCGTCCTCCTTGACAGACACCTTCTTGGTCTCTAGAGGTGTAGCTCTGGATTTCTTGCTCTTGCCGGTGGAGCTCTCTGGCACGTCCTCGATGGGAGCACTACACTCCGAAGAGGTGCGCTTGCCGGAGTGGGTGCGAGAGGTCCTGCCGGTCTTCTTCCCTCCCAGGGCTTCAGCGGCAGGAGCAAGTGCCTTGGCGGCAGTTGCCGCAACCGCCTCCCAGTAGAGCTGATCGGCGCAGATCAGCGCGTCTTGTCGGAGGGGACGGTGATGATAGTCATCGGCCCTGGCATCTTTAGTGTGTTATTGGTGTAATGTGACGCCGCCATGAACTTGGCTAGCGCTGGGCGGCCAAGGATCCCGTTGTAATGCAAGGGGATCTTGGCAACATCAAAGACAATCCTCTCCGTCTTGTAGTTCAAATCACTTCCGAACGTCAGGGGCAGCGTGACCTTTCCGTTTGGCTGACTCCTTCCCGGGCGGCGCTCACGGCCAGCGAGACCAAGAGTGGGCGCACCCAATTCAGTGAAAGGGCAAACCGAATTCTTCTGATATTTCTAAACTTCATTTGTTTCAGAATGTGTATTTAAAAGAATCAGCATGCTCCTTTTTGTCTAGCCCGTGCGGTCCGCACGGGTGAACGACTAGTGTAAGGTACTGTCTATGATATCACATCACAATTTGAACTACATTTCTGCATGTGCCTTACCGTCTCACATGTACAAAAAGTATTTGCAGAACAACAGTCATTCTCAAGGGACCATAGAATGTCGCACCTATACTGCACACTGCATTGCTCTTGTCAGTACCTCTTGCCCTGTATGACCATACTTACTTTCATAGCTGATTGATTATGCAGCATCACTGCACATGTTAGCCTCGTTATCCTCCATTTGGTGGACATTATAAGATATGTATCGACTCTTACATAGATTTAGAATCAACCCAATGCTTTTGAAGAGGTTTAGCTCTGCAGTCCTCTTGTAAGGATTGAACGTCATCTATAACTGTACTTACATTAACAGCTACTCCCTCCATCCCATAATATAAGAGTGTTTTGTATGGTACACCAATGTTAAAAACACGCTTATATTATGGGAAGAGGGATTGGTTCATTGTGTGGCATTCTGCAGCTTATCTCCCTCGCCCACCATTTACTAAAAAATATCAGATATATATTTAAGCTTACCAAAAATTTGAATACACAGACAATGCCAGTGCAGAAGTGTAGCCCATTGCTCTTGTCAGTACATTTTGTCATGTAACGCTTGTACTTCAAGAGATTAGTAGTTGATTATGTAGCATCAATCTGCATCTTATCTTCATTATCCTCTATCCCTTCCAGTATTATCATATCTATAATTACTCTCTACAAAATGTAGAGTATAGGCAATGCTTATGAAGATGATTTTGTGCTGAAATTCTTGAGTTAGCCTTCCCTTGACATGGAGAAGGGCATTATAAAGCCGGTGTTAACTGTTAATGTAAGTTAGTCCATCTAAAGCCTTTATCCTCAATTGTTGTTTAATTTGCTCGTACTCCCTATCGTCAACTTCTGTTTAGTTTGCTATTTCTATCGAAATGCATGTTCGCAACAACTGTAAGTTCCAAGTTTTACTTGTAAAACCAAATTCCTTATTCATACCATGCACATTACTCAATACTCCCTATACATATGCTTGCTTTTGTGGATCTATAATCCAGTGTGTGGTGAAGCAGCCCATGTTTGCACCTTGTCATCTCCTGTTTTATCATACTGATGTGGCTGATGATATAAACAACATGCCATGCACATTAACCCAAATAGATACAATGATTGTATTTGCCCTTCATATATGCTTGTTTTGTTGACATGGTAATCTAGTAGTGTGGTGAAGCTCCTCGCATTATGAACAATGCCAAATTATGCTATTGATATTTTGAACTTACTCTTTATTTTCTAATTCAAAATTGGATGGAATTGATAGCACAGTTACCATCGTTGTTGGTACACGTGCAAAACCTGTCATCTCTCTGTTTGTTTTAGGGTGATATCACTACTAGAATCAGAAGATTTGCCATCAGCCCCTTCTTTGCCGTCTGCTAGCAGACAGCAAAGGAGGTCTTTGCTGTCCGTTTCCAAAAAACAGACAACAAAGAACTGGTTGATGGCAAAGATCATATTTGCCATCAGCCAGTTCTTTGCCGTCTGCTAGCGGACGGCAAAGAAGCTTTGCCGTCGGCTAGCGGACGACAAAGAGGGAGGGGGCCCCACTGACGAGCTGCTTAAAAAAAACTTAAGAGAGAGACGACAAAGAGCAAAAAAGTGGACGACAAAGGGGGGGGACGACAAAGATTTAACTTATCTAATGGCAACCGCGCCCCACCGTGCCCCTCTCTCTGTTTCTCTCCCTCTTCACACGCGCGCCGCCACCCCCAGCACTCGCCGCCGCCCCGTCGCCCCACCACCCCGCTGCCCCACGGTCCCCGCCCGGTGCCACTGCGCCCGTCGCCGCCCGCTGCCCTGCCGTCTCGGCGCCACGCGCCCGACCCCCGCCCCCGCCCGGCTGCCCGCCCCATCGCCCTTGCCGCCCGGCCGTCGCCCACCACCCGGCGCCCACCGGCCCCCGCCCGTCGCCCCTCCGCCCTGCCGTCTCGGCGCGCCTGCCCTGCCCCATCGCCCTTGCCGCCGCACCAGCCCGCCGCCTCCTCCACCGGCCACCTCCTCCACCGGCCCTGCCCCAGGTGAGCTCTACCTCCTCTTTTTTTCCGTTTTTTTCTGTTTTTTTTAGTTTTAGGTTTATGTTTAGTTTAGATTTAGTTTTAGGTTTATATTAAGTTTAGATTTAGTTTTAGTTTTAGTTTTAGATTTGGATTTAGTTTTAGGTTTAGGTTTTGTTTTAGGTTTAGATTTAGTTTTTTTCCTTTTTTTCTGCCTTTTTTTGTTTTAGGTTTATGTTTAGATTTAGTTTTAGTTTTAGTTTTAGTTATAGTTTTAGATTTAGGTTTAGTTTTAGGTTTAGGTTTAGGTTTAGGAAAGAAAAAGAAAAAAAGAGGAGAGGAGGAGAAGAAAAAGAGGAAAAAGGAAAGATAGAAGAAGAAGAGGAGGAGGAGAAGAAAAAAGAAGAAGAGGAAGAAGAAGAAGAAGAAAGAGGAGAGGACGAGAAGAAGAAGAGGAAAAAGGAAAGGAGGAAGAAGAAGAAGAAGAAGAAGAAGAAGAAGAAGAAGAAGAAGAAGAAGAAGAAGAAGAAGAAGAAGGAAAAAACAGGAAGAAAAGGAAGAAAAGGAAGAAGAGGAAGAAGAAGAAAAGGAAAAAAGAGGAAAACACCCTGACCCGACACGGCACCCCGACCCCGACCCGACACCCCGACACGACACCACACCCCGAGACCCCGACCCCGACCCCGACCCTGACCCCGACACCCCGACCCCGAGCCTGACCCGATCGACACCCCGACCGCGACACCGACACGGCACCCCGACCCCGACCCGGCACCCCGACCTGACACCCCGACCCCGAGACCGACCCCGACCCCGACACCCCGACCCCGAGCCTGACCCGACACCCCGACCCCGAGCCTGACCTGACCCGACACCCCGACCCCGACAACCGACCCCCTGACCCCGACACCCCGACCCCGACACGACACATTAGTGGAAAACAGGGCTATGGTTTCGGGCCAATATTCACATTAGTCCCGGTTCAATCACGAACCGGGACTAATGTGAGCATTTATCCCGGTTCGTGCAGCTAAGGCATTAGTCCCGGTTCACCTGTGCCCTTTAGTCGGTTTGTGCCTTAAACCGGGACTAAAGTTGCGATACCATTAGTCGGTTCATGCCTCAAACCGGGACTAAAGTTTAGACCTTTAGTCGGTTTGAGGCACGAACCGGTGCTAATGGTTGAGACTCTTAGTCCCGGTTCGTGCCACGAACCGGTACTAAAGGTCCCATTTTCAAACTCTACCCCGCATGGATCGCCTTTTCAGTTTAAAAAAATAAAAGAAAATGATGGAAATGTCAAAAAAATAAAAGAAAATAAGTTTCCCATGTGATATGTGGTCTAGTTGCTGGGAAAATTTGCAAATGTGAATTTCGACTTTTTTTTCAAAATCTCTTTGGAATTTGTAAATATGGGCATAACTTTTGCATACTAACTCGGATGAAAAAGTTTTTTATATGAAAAATCATCTACTCGAAAAGTTACATCCAAATTTAACCGGGGGAACCCCGTTAAACATTTTCAAAATCCTCAAAAACCTAACAGAAAAAAAGTTACGGGGCTTTAAAGATCTAGAGTGGAAAATATCAAAAAAAATTCAAACTGTGGTCAAACAATGGTCAAACTAATTATCCTAGAATATTAGTGTTACTAAATAATTTGTTCAGTTATTTCGAATTTTGGTCAAATCTGGTCAAACTGTGGTCAAACTGTCATCAAACTGTGGTCAAACTATGGTCAAACAATGGTCAAACTAATTATTCTACAATATTAGTGTTAGTAAATAATTTGTTCAGTTATTTTGAATTTTGGTCAAATCTGGTCAAACTGTGGTCAAACTTTGGTCAAAATATGGTCAAACAATGGTCAAACTAATTATTCAAAATAACTATTGTTTTCTAAATAATTATTGTTTTTTAAAAACAATAGTTTGAAACTCAAACAGTGAAATGTGTCACTTCATGCTCAAGCAAAATTCCTGAGGGTTAATAGGATTGACATCTTACTATTGTCAGGAAAACTTGGAAACGAGGGAGAACAGAACCCGGAAGTTAAGCGTGCTCAGGCTAGGGGAGTGGGAGGATGGGTGACCGTTCGGGAAGTTAAATGATTTGGAATGATGAGGGTGATTAGAGATTAGAGGATAAATTGAGCAGTGATGAGGGGTGCTGATTAGATATTAGAGGTTAAAATAATTCAGAAATTTGAAAATAAAAAATTATTCAAAAAAAATTTACAAAAAAAAATTTCAAAAAAAAAATCATAAAATTTCCTTTAGTCTCGGTTGGTGTTACCAACCGGGACTAAAGGTGGAGCTCCACGTGGCCGCGGCCTTTAGTCCCGGTTCTGGATTGAACCGGGACTAAAAGGGGGGAGGCATTAGTACCGACCCTTTAGTCCCGGTTCACCAACCGGGACTAAAGGCCCTTACCATCCGGGACAATATATAGGCCCTTTTTCTACTAGTGACACCCGACCCCCGATTTCAAACAGCACCCGACCCCGACACGGCACCCCGACACCGACACGACACCCCGACCCCCCGACCCCGAAACATCACCCCGATCCCGACACGGCACCCCGACACCGACACGACTCCCCGACCCCCGACACCTCCCGAAAAGGTGTTCTTTGGCCTTCCAGAGGCCGACGGGGTCATATATTTGTGAATTATTAGTTAGGTCATATATTTTTCGATTTTGTTATGAAAAACATCATATACAATTGTGTTGATCGGGTAGTTTTAAATGTGCAGTTGTTTCATCGCTGCGAGGTTTGGTGTTCGACGACCTCGCCGTTCGTTTGACGAGCTGTGCCCCTTCGTTCGTGGGTGAGCAGAAATGACATGTCCTCCTCCCCCATTAATTATTTGATCTATTCCGATGAAACTTGATAGCTAGATATATATGTGTCTTGAATCATCAGTATGCGTAACCAATATGTGTCTCCCGTTCGAAAGCGTCATAGTTATAAATATGCATGCATTTGCATATTTATAACCTTGATTCTTTCGAATTGTCCAACGCTATCCATGGACAGCCCGAGTATGTGTAGATTGGGTTCGTTTTCCCATATGCTTTGCTCCGAATGCGACGCATAAATTTCAATAGTGCCTCCCCTGTTGTTCTCCGGGTACACATCCTCTCTGTTTATTGCAGAGACGTGTATCAGGAGAACAGCGGGGAGGTGCTGCCGAAATTTTGCATCGGATCCGGAGCATAGCATGGGAAAATTAACCCAATCTACACATACTCGTGTGGGATTAACCACCTAACGGAGTAACAGCGCATTTATTGCCATCTGCATACTTTGCCGTCCGCTGCTGATGGCAATGTCCCCTTTGTCGTCAGCCGCCCGAAGCAGACGACAAAGTAGCTCTTTGTCGTCCCCTACTTTGCCGTCCCCTTTTGCCGTCCGCGGCGGACGGCAAAGACCTTTGCCGTCCGTAATCCATGCATTTGCCGTCCGCCGTGGCGGATGGCAAAGTAGCTGATTCCTGTAGTGTATGCCTGATGGCATGCATAAGTCTACTAAAGGCTTTGAGACAAACCCAACATATATTGCAGCAAAGAAGGCAAAACATCTTGAAGATAGCGAGACAACCCCAAAGTCTTGTCTTGATGCAGTGTTCAAGTTACTTGAGACTAGCAGTCAGACAAGCTCACAGAATTCGCTGTCTGAATTAGTTCGACTTCTTTAGTCCCAAGTTCTAGCAGAAAGGCATTCTACAACTCAATTTTGACTTGAAGTCCTATCTCTAAGAAAGATTGCGGAGAACACCAATGAGAACATCATTGCTAAACAGCTACACCTGGAAGCTTTGACCGACATGCTAGGCAGGTCTCACAACCTTGCTCAGCAGCTTGAGCAGCAGTTCCCGCGCAAGGCTAACCTTTCTTGAACTGTCTTGGAAGTGGTCTTGGTTCAGTATTATTTTGTTACGCTGCAATGGCGCCCAGTTTTTGTAGTCTACATCTTCGTTGCGCTCTATACTCTCTGGTGGCGAACTTCGATGCCAATGGATGTAATATACCATAAAACCTTTATTGTATAGTGTAGGTTTATTCTAAGTTACTATGCAGTAATTTATTTATTGTATAGAGTAGGTTTGTTATTAATTCCTACTAGTTACCGTATATGCCATCATTCGCTATCTGAAAGAAGGCGAAAATCTGATGTAGTCGACCGTGACGAAACATTTGCCTCTAACGGGCCTGCATTTTAGGGGGCCACAATTGGCCCGGCCTGCAACTTTCTTTGGCCTGAAAGGCCATTGGGGCCTCCACACTTTGCGCCAGGCCCACAACTTACACAGGCCTATATTCGGCCCAAAGTTTAGTTGGGCCTTTAGTGGACCCAGCGCTTAGTTGGGCCCATGTATCTTCGTGCCGTAAGCAGGCTGAATATTTTGCTTGCCTGTTACGGCCCAAAAGAAACCATGGACCTTTAGCAGGCTGAAATGCATGTTGGGCCTCAATTTTCACTATTCGTCGACGGGCCTTCAGCAGGCTGAAATGTAGACCGGGCCATTATTGGCCCAGTTATATGACAGACCGTTACCAGGCCAAAACATATCTTGGGCCTTAGTTGGTGCACTTATATCATGGGCGTTTAAGAAGGCGAAAGCTTAATAGAGGCATCAACGGGCCAAATTATACGACAGGCCTTTAACAGGCCCAAAGTCACGTTGGGCTGAACTGTTGTCACCTTGATCACGGGCCGTTAGAGGGCTGGGTGTCGCGTCGGACCATATATGGCCCATGGGCAGCACGGGCCATTCCCAAGGCGAAAGACACATTGGGCTGAAATGGGCCCATGTCTATATCGGGCCTCTAAAAGGCCAAAATGTCACTAGGCCGTAATTGGGCCCAAATATTCGGCAAACAATTAACGGTCCAGATCTGGCTTCAGGCCATTAATGGACCATGTTTAAACAGGTCGTTAGTGGGCTACTTGAGTAAATACTATGGGCCTTTGACTCGACCGACCTTTTTAACCTATATGGGCCTCTGTTGGGCCCTGCCATGTGTCGACGTATCATAGGCATGTCTCCTCCATTGGACGGACGACAACTAGCCCACCAAGGAGCCGGCACGTGTTTCCTCTGGCCAATGATGATTTTACACGTGGAAATTCCCCATTGGTCCGGGCTATTAACGGGTTATCGAATCCAAACCGGAACCCAATAGCTAAACGGCGACCCGTTACGGTGGATGCCACATGTCGGTTACCCTTGATGAAAGCACTTCCATGACGCGCCATTTATCATCATGTAAGTGGACACTTCCATGACGCGCCATTTATCATCATGGTGCCGCCAACTGAAGACGAGGTGGTGGCGGGCCTGGCTCTCGAGGTCGGCACACCAACGCGTCGCCGGCTTGCAAAGGCGGCCTCTGCGCCACGCCCTCTGGAGACTGGTGCCGCGAGCTCCTCGATCCCGAAGACCGAGGTGACGAGCGCCACGCCCACTGGGTGGGTCCGAGGAGGCGGGACGGGCCCGCTGAATCGGGCGCTTTTGGACGTCCAAGCCAAGATCCGGGCCGAGGGCGAGGCCATCAGGAACTGCAACAAGACGCATCTGGCAGCGCGAGAGGCTGTCCGGGTACGTTTCCTTCTTCATTGTTTCTGTTTCTTGTGCCTCTCGGTGGGGGGCGCCAGCGCACCCACTGGGTGTAGTCCCCGAGTTTCAGGCCGACTGCTGAGCAGGCGGCTCGGAACTCTAATCGGCGAGTTCCAAGCATTAACACATGTCTGAAATTTTGGGCGCAGGATACCACAATCTCCGCGTGACCGCCTTCAACTCCAACGTCAGGAGCTAGCTCAGCGGACTGCCCACTTGTCGAAACGCTGGAGTAAGTCCTCTTCTTTTTCTACGGGGGCGTGCTGGCGCACCCGCGGGCTGTAGTCCCTGAGATTCGGGACGACTGCTGTTGATGACTCCTTTTTTCGCGGGGGCGCGCTGGCACACCCGCGAACTGTAGCCTCCGAGATTCGGGCCGACTGCAGAGCAGTCGGGCCGGATCTCCCCGGTGACTGTTCTTCTTTGTTGGTGACTAACACCTAGTTTTCTTCTTTCTTCCGCAGAGGCCAACGCCACCTTACAGCAGCAGCTGGGCGAAGCCAACACAGCGTTGCGCTCCAAGGAGGCGGAGTGCAGCAAGCTGGCAGAGGAGCAC
This sequence comes from Aegilops longissima, assembly GCA_021605205.1. NCBI lineage: Eukaryota > Viridiplantae > Streptophyta > Magnoliopsida > Poales > Poaceae > Aegilops > Aegilops longissima. Next base: position 26,657,866 of record CM038682.1, read on the forward strand.
GACCGGCTGGTCACGCAACTGGCAGAACATCAGGAGCTACACAAGAAGGCCCAGAAGGAGGCGGAGGACAAGGAGACCGGCCTCCTTGCTGAGTTCGCGAGCGAATGCTCCTCCTGGACTTCCCACGAGATGGAAGATATTGTCGATGGTGAGCCTCCCTCATTTTTCTTCTTTGCGCTGTCGGCTGCTGGTCAAGTCGGCTTCTGGTCTTTAATTTTGTTCTTCTCTTCTGTCTTGGCAGACTTCTTCCCTGGCCACTCGGAGCTGCCAGCCAGGCCATGGAAGCTGATCGCGAAGGTAGGAGGGTGCACGGCGCCAAGATCGCCGCCGATGCCCCCCGAACCATTAGCGAACAGATCCTGAGCATCGAGGCCCATCTTCGGCAGGCTCACCGGATGTTGCGCCGACTTCAGCGTGTCGGCGCCCAGGCGATCGCCGCCCTGTGGCCGGACATGCCGTCACCGCGCACCCCCAGTCGGACTGCCGACTGGCTGGAGGTAGCGGTCGGCCGTCTTGAGGCCTGGAAGGGCTCTTCGGCCCGAGCTGGTGCGCGCCGGGCCTTGGAGTTCGTCAAGGCGTGGTACCCTGGGCTGAGCCTGGCCCAGCTGGCCACATTCCTGCTGGAGGCTTAGGAGGAGTTGGCGGTCGTGGAAGACGATCTTGTCAAGCGTGGGGCATCAATCGGCGAGTACACCGACACCAGCATCTTCGTCCCGGAGCGGGTTGAAAATGGCGACGAGGTGCCGCCGGAATGGTTTGGGCTGAACCCTGACGACGGCGAGGACTCGACGGAGGTGATCGACTCCAGTGGCGAAGAAGAAGGCGAGGCAGAGAGGAGGCGCCAGAGGTCAGAGCGGACGGCCAACCTTAGCCCGACCGCACCTCCAGCAACGAGCCGCACCCAACTGAGCCAGCTGCCACCGGAGGCGACCAAGTAGAGAACGACCAGCCGGCCGCTCCGGCAACTGGCACCGCCGACTCCTCCGATCCTCCGAACCCTTCTGCCGCTTCCTATGCCACCATTTTATCTTTCACTTCACCTGTCTATTAGTCTTGATGAACTTGTTAATTTTGCACAATTCCACCCGGGGGGTGTATCTTGAAAATTGTTGGAGATCGGCCAAGGTCCTTTGTTATGTAAATATTTTTCCGAGTTCTATCTTTTTCTTGCTTACTGCTCTTTGGCTTTTTTCCTTTGCCGCCTTCCCTTGGTTGCCGTCTTGCCAGCCACACAGCCGCTCTGCGGACTGATGCTGGGTCGAGTACGTAGCTACCTTGGGAAGGCAAGTACTTAGCCGCTTAGAGTTCTTTAGCATGTTGAGTAGAAAACGGCGGGCCGGCTGCTCAACAGTCGGTCGCAAAAGTCTGGAATCCGGCTTAAACTATGCACATGCTTTGAGTCCTTAGCCATTTTTCATGTGGGCACCCTTTCTACCTTACTCCTGCCCACCGTACAGTCGCTCTGCGAGCTGCGGCTTCTGGCAGGAGACGGCTTAAGTGCCACACATTACTTGTCCGGCTGCAGGAGACATTTCATAGTTCAAGGCGGCAAGTCCACGGGTCGACTAGTCGAACCCAGTTCCAGGTGGCATAGCAAAAAATGACATACTCATAGGCATAATTCTTATCATATAGATAAAAGAGGGCAGTCCACGAGCTCTTCTCGGGGGACCCGGAGTCTTCGTACGTTAATACAAAAGGTAGCGTGGTACATACTGCATCAACTGTAAAATCTTCGGAGGAGATTTGCATTCCATGGCCGCTCCGTTCCTTGCCGGAGTCGTCCCTCTTGTGCGCTCTAGGCTTCTGTTCGTCGATCAGGTAGTAGGAGTCATTGCCCAACACTGTGCTGATGATGAACGGGCCTTCCCAAGGCAATGAGAGCTTGTGTTGGCCGGCTGTTTGCTGGATCAGCCGCAGCACAAGGTCTCCCTCTTGGAAAGATCTCGCCTTGACCTTCCAATTGTAGTATCGGCGCAGGCTCTGCTGGTAGATGCTGGACCGGCTGAGTGCCAACAGCCGGCCCTCTTCCAGCAGATCGACACCGTCTTGTCGTGCTTCTTCCGCCTCCTCGGTGTACATGGTGACTCGAGGGGAGTCGAATTCTATATCTGTTGGGATGACGGCTTCGGCACCATAGACAAGGAAGAAAGGCGTGAAGCCGGTTGACTTGTTTGGAATTGTGCTTAGGCGCCATAGGACGGCTGGCAGCTCGTCGAGCAAGCAACCGGCCGAATGCTCCAGAGGCTCGACCAGTCGGGGCTTGATGCTGGACAATATGAGGCCGTTTGCTCACTCCACCTGGCCGTTTGACTGCGGATGGGAAACGGACGCTAAGTCCAGTCGGATGCCCTGCATCGCGCAGAAATAGGCCAAGGTGCCTTTGGCAAAGTTTGTGCCATTGTCGGTGATGATGTTGTGCGGTATTCCATACCGGATGGTGATGTCAGAGATGAAAGTTACAACTGTTGGACCATTCAACTTCTTGATTGATTTTGCTTCTATCCACTTGGTGAACTTGTCCACCGCGACAAGCAGATGAGTCATGCCGCCTCGCGCTGTTTTGAATGCTCCCACCATGTCCAGTCCCCAGACGGCAAAGGGCCAAGCAATGGGAATAGTCTTGAGTGCAGAAGCCGGCTGATGTGGCTTGGAACGGAACTTTTGGCACCCTTTGCATTTTTGGACCAAGTCCTTGGTGTCTTCTAGACTGGTTGGCCAGAAAAATCCAAGGCGAAAGGCTTTGGAGACAAGTGCTTTTGAAGCCGCGTGGTGGCCACGCTCGCCTTGGTGGATATCCTTGAGAATCACTTGGGCTTGCTCCGTCTCTATGTAGCGCTGGTAGACGCCAATGACACTGCACCTCACAAGCTCTCTGTTGACTATGGTGTAGGCTGTTGCCCGGCGTTGCACTTGCCATGCCGAGACCTCATCAGGCGGCAGCTCTTTGTTCACCAGGAAATTGAGGATGGGCTGGGCCCACGAAGGTGCTGCGACTTCTGCGACTGTTGGGATCGCAACTTGGACGAGGGCGGTTGGCCGGGAGGCGGCGGGTTGGAGTCGGCAGCCGCTTGCTGGGTTGATGAAGTCACCGGGCCGATAGGTGCGGTCCCCGGGCCGAGCTCTGAAGTCGCTAGGCTGGTCGTGCAGTCCCTAGGCCGGGTTCTGAAGTCCCCGAGCCGGGTGCTACTACTGCGGCCCCCAGGCCGCCTGCCGGAATTCCTGCGCCGGCTGTTGGAGCTCTCAAGTCAGATCCGACTGCTTCAAGAGGAGCCAACACGAAGATAGAATCTGATTCTGGCGATGGCTTGACAGACGGCTTGAGGAGACACTGAAGGGCGATGCTGGTCGGTATTGCTTGACGGTTGGAGCCGATTCTTGCCAAGGCGTCTGCTTGTTCGTTGTCATTCCTTGGCACATGGAGAAACTCGCACCCCTCAAAATATCAACTGAGTTGCTGTACGAGGAAGCGGTAGCTCGCCATGTTTGCATCTTTGGCGTCCCTGTCGCCTGACGACTGCTGGACCACCAAGTCAGAGTCGCCATAACACAGGATCCGGCGGATGCCGAGCTCTTTGGCGAGCCGGAGCCCATGAATGAGTGCCTCGTATTCGGCGACGTTGTTGGAGGCGGCGAAATGGATTTGCAGCACATATTTGAGCTTGTCGCCTTTGGGAGAGGTGAGGACGATGCCGGCTCGCAAACCGGTGCGCATCTTGGAACCATCAAAATGCATCCGGCAATGGGTGGAGTCGGGCGCTGGCGGCAGGTACTGGGTCTCGGCCCAGTCGACGAGGAAGTTGGCCAGCGCTTGTGACTTGATGGCGGTGCGAGGCTAGTAGTAGATGGTGTAGGGGGCCAAATCTATGGCCCATTTGGCCACTCGGCCCGAAGCATCTCGGCTTCCAATGATCTCGGCCAGTGGAGCAGTGCAAACCATGGTGATTGGGTGCTATTGAAAATACGGCTTCAATTTCTTGGCGGCAAAGTGCACGCCGTAGCACATCTTCTGGTAGTGGGGGTAGTTTTGCTTGGAGGTCGACAGTACTTCACTCAAATAATATACCGGTCTCTGGACTGGTAGTGCCTTGCCTTCCTCCTTGCGCTCTACCATGATGACTGTGCTGACCACTCGGCTGGTGGCGGCGATGTAGAGGAGCATGGGCTCCTTAGGAGTCGGAGCCGCCAGGACAGGTGGAGTAGTCAACATCTTTTTGAGCTGGAGAAAAGCTTCATCCGCCTTGTCGTTCCACTCGAAAAAAGTGGTTTTCTTCATGAGCTGGTACAAGGGAAGAGCCTTCTCACCCAGCTGAATGATGAATCGGCTGATGGATGCCAAGCAGCCAGTGAACTTCTGCACATCCAACAGTCGGGTGGGTATCTCCATCCTCTTGATGGCCTTGATCTTCACAGGGTTGCACTCTATGCCGCATTCCGAGACTAGGAATCCAAGGAGCTGGCCGGCTGGTACTCCGAAGACGCACTTCTCTGGGTTGAGCTTGATTTGAAATCGGCGAAGGTTCTCAAAGGTCTCCTTGAGGTCTTCTAGCAGCGTTCCACGCTTCTTTGTCTTCGCCACCACATCGTCCATGTAAACATGGGCATTTCTGCCGAGTTGCATGAGGAGGCACTTCTGCATGCAACGTTGAAACGTGGCGCCAGCATTCCTCAAGCCGAACGTCATGGTCAAGTAGCAGAAGGCTCCAAACGGCGTGATGAAGGCGGTCTTCAGTCTGTCGGTCGGGTTCAGCTTGATCTGGTGATATCCTGAATATGCATCCAAAATACTCAACAACTCGCATCCGGCTGTCGAGTCTATCACTTGGTCGATTCTTGGTAACGCAAAGGGGTCTTTGGGGCAAGCTTTGTTGAGGCTGGTATAATCAATACACATGCACCACTGCTTGTTTTTCTTCAGCACGAGGACTGGGTTGGCCAACCACTATGCGAAGAACACTTCCATGATGAAGCCGGCTGCTAGCAGCCGGGCTATCTCTTCTCGAACGACTCTTCTCTTTTCTTCTGACAGGTGGCGCAAGGGCTTCCTGACTGGTTTGGCATCGGGCCAGACATGTAACTTGTGCTCGGCGAAATCCGTCGGGACACCCGCCATGTCTTTGGGGGAACATGCAAAGATGTCCCGATTTTCACGGAGGAAATCGACGAGCTCGCCTTCCTATTTGCTGTCGAGGTTTGCACCTACGACAGCGTACCTCTACGGGTGCTCCGGTTCCAAGGGTATCTTCTTCGTCTCTTTGGCCGGCTTGAACAAGCCCTCAGCTTCCGACTCCTTGGGATCGGGCGGCATCTCCGGCTGCTTTCCTACCATCGCCACGACCCGGTCAAGGAGTCGCTTCTCCGCTGCGATCATGAGGGACTCGGCCAACCGACTGCTCTCAGCTGCGCAGGCGGGCGACCTCTTGTAATCGCCGGCTATGGTCAGAATCCCCTTGGAACTCGGCATCTTCATTTTGAGGTAGGCATAGTGGGGGACCGCCATGAACTTGACCAGAGCAGGCCGACCAAGTAGCTCTCAAGGTCCACCACTTCAAACCAGACTAGCTCTCGGCGGAAGTGATCTTTGTCCCCAAAGAGGACGTCTGTCTATCTGGATCTTGCCGATTGGTGAGCAGGAAAGGCCAGGAACTATGCCGTGGAAAACAATCCGGCTGGACTGAAGTTGCCTTTGCCTGATTCCTAACTTCTCCATGGTGTCTTTGTACAGGATGTTGATGCTACAACAGCCATCTATTAGAACTTGGGAGAAACGAGTGGCTCGCCTATCTGTGGCAAAGGTGGCATCCAAAACCAGGGCATAGGAGCCGGGATTGGGCATCACCTCTGGGTGGTCGGCTCTGCTCCAGCTGATGGGCCTCTCGGACCAATGCATGAACTCTGAGGTGTCTGATGCTACTGCATTCCCTTCTTGTTGCTGCAGTCGTCTGCTGCGTCGATCATCGGCCATGCTGGTGAACACGACATAAGCTCCGTGCTCTTCTAGATACTCATCTTGTATGGCTCCGGCTGGTTTGACCGCCGGCTGCTAGGGCGGAGAAGGAAGCAGCTGCCCAGTGATAACCCACAAGTATAGGGGATCGCAACAGTTTTTGAGGGTAGAGTATTCAACCCAAATTTATTGATTCGACACAAGGGGAGCCAAAGAATATTCTCAAGTATTAGCAGCTGAGTTGTCAATTCAACCACACCTGGAAACTTAGTATCTGTGGCAAAGTGTTTAGTAGAAAAGTAATATGATAGTGGTGGTAACGGTAACAAAAGTAAAGACATCAAAGTAATGTTTTTGGTATTTTTGTAGTGATTGTAACAGTAGCATCGGAAAAGTAAATAAGCGGGAACCAGTATATGGAAAGCTCGTAGGCACCGGATCAGTGATGGATAATTATGTCGGATGCGGTTTGTCTTGTAACAGTCATAACATAGGGTGACACAGAACTAGCTCCAATTCATCAATGTAATGTAGGCATGTATTCTGAATATAGTCATACGTGCTTATGGAAAAGAACTTGCATGACATCTTTTGTCCTACCCTCCCATGGAAGCGGGGTCCTATTGGAAACTAAGGGATATTAAGGCCTCCTTTTAATAGATAACTGGAACAAAGCATTAGCACATAGTGAATACATGAACTCCTCAAACTATGGTCATCACCAGGAGTGGTCCTGATTGTTGTCACTTCGGGGTTGCCGGATCATCACACATAGTAGGTGACTATAGACTTGCAAGATAGGATCAAGAACACACATATATTCATGAAAACATAATAGGTTCAGATCTGAAATCATGGCACTCGGGCCCAAGTGACAAGCATTAAGCATAGCAAAGTCATAGCAACATCAATCTCAGAACATAGTGGATACTAGGGATCAAACCCTAACAAAACTAACTCGATTACATGATAAATCTCATCCAACCCATCACCATCCAGCAAGCCTACCATGGAATTACTCACGCATGACGGTGAGCATCATGAAATTGGTGATGGAGGATGGTTGATGATGACGACGGTGACGAATCCCCCTCTCCGGAGCCCCGAACGGACTCCAGGTTAGCCCTCCCGAGAGAGATTAGGGCTTGGCGGCGGCTCCTTATCGTAAACGCGATGAAACTTTCTCTCTGATTTTTTTCTCCCCGAAAGCCAATATATGGAGTTGGAGTTGGTGTCGGAGGGTCTCCAGGGGGCCCACGAGGTAGGGGGCGCGCCCTAGGGGGGGGCGCCCCCCACCTTCGTGGACAGGGTGTGGGCCCCCTGGTCTTTGTCTTTGGCGAGGATTTTTTATTATCTTTTATAAGACATCCCATGGAGTTTCAGGTCATTCTGAGAACTTTTGTTTTCTGCACATAAAACAACATGATGGCAATTCTGCTGAAAACAGCGTCAGTCCAGGTTAGTTCCATTCAAATCATACAAGTTAGAGTCCAAAACAAGGGCAAAAGTGTTTTGAAAAGTAGATATGATGGAGACGTATCAACTCCCCCAAGCTTAAACCCTTGCTTGTCCTCAAACAATTCAGTTGACAAACTGAAAGAGAAAAAGAAAAACTTTTACAAACTTTGTTTGCTCTTGTTGTTGTACTTATGTCAAGCCAGCATTCAGGTTTTCAGCAAAGATCATAACTAACCACATTTGATATAATTCTCAGGTCTCGTGTTTACTCATATCAATAGCATAATCAACTAACGAGTCATAATAATAAATCTCGGATGACAACACTTTCTCAAAACAATCATAATATGATATAACAAGATGGTATCTCGCTAGCCCTTTCTGAGACCGCAAAACATAAATGCGGAGCACCTTCAAAGATCAAGGACTGACTAGACATTGTAATTCATGGTAAAAGAGATCCAATCATAGTCATACCCGATATAAATTAACAGTAATGAATGAAAATGAAAGCTGTGCTCTCCAGCTAGTGCTTTTAATAAGAGGGTGATGACTCAACCTAAAACTAAATAGATAGGCCCTTCGCAGAAGGAAGCAAAGATTTGTAGAGGTGAAAGAGCTCAATTTTGAAATAGAGATTAATTATATTTTGAGCGGCATACTTTCATTGTCAACATATCAACTAAGATATGACGATATATTCCATGCTAAACAAATTATAGGCGGTTCCCAAACAGAATGGTAAAGTTTATACTCCCCCTCCTCCACAAGCATCAATTCATGGCTCGCACGAAACAACGAGTACCTCCAACATTCAACGGGTCCCAGGCGGAGTTTTGTTTGCAATTATTTTGATTTAGTTTGCATAAAGCATGGGACTTGGCATCCCGGTGACCAGCCATTTTCTCGTGAGTGAGGAGCGGAGTCCAATCCTCTTGAGAATAACCCGCCTAACACGGAAGATAAGGGCAGCACTAGTTGATATATGAGCTATTCGAGCATGCAAAACAAAATGTTCATTTGAAGGTTTAGAGTTTGGCACATACAAATTTACTTGGAACAGCAGGTAGATACCGCATATAGGAAGGTATAGTGGACTCATATGGAATAACTTTGGGGTCTAAGGGATTGGATGCACAAGCAGTATTCCCGCTTAATACAAGTGAAGGCTAGCAAAATACTGGGAAGCGACCAACTAGAGAGCGACAACAGTCATGAACATGCATTAAAATTAATAAACATTGAATACAAGCATGAGTAGGATACAATCCACCATGAACATAAATATCGTGAAGGCTATGTTGATTTGTTTCAACTACATGCGTGAACATGTGACAAGTCAAGTCACTTAATTCATTCAAAGGAGGATACCACCCCATCATACCACATCATAATCATCTCAATAGCATGTTGGCACGCAAGGTAAACCATTATAACTCATAGCTAATCAAGCATGGCACAAGCAACTATGATCTCTAATTGTCATTGGAAACATGTTTATTCATAATAAGCTGAATCAAGAACAATGAACTCATCATATTTACAAAAAACAAAAGAGGTCGAGTTCATACCAGCTTTTCCCATCTCAGTCATTCCATCATATATGTCATCATAATTGCCTTTCACTTGCACGACCGAATGGTGTGAATAATAATAAGAGTGCACGTGCATTGGACTAAGCTGGAATCTGCGAGCATTCAATAAGCAGGAGAAGACAAGGCAATATGGGCTCTTGGTTAAATCAACAATAAATGCATATAAGAGCCATCTCAACAATTTAATCATGGTCTTCTCCTACTGACCCCCAAAGAAAAGAAAGGAAATAAAACTATTTACACGGGAAAGCTCCCAACAAGCAAAAGAAGAACGTGAAATATTTTTGGGTTTTCTTTTTAATTATTACTACTACAGCAGGAAAAATAAACCACTACTATTTTTTTTGTTTTTTAACGTTTATTAAACACACAAGAAGAAAGCAGGAAAAAGGAAAATAAACTAGCATGGATATTGCAGTGAAAGAGTATGAGCACCGACATCTAACAATGACTGTGTGTGAACATGAATGTAATGTCGGTGGGAAATACGTACTCCCCCAAGCTTAGGCTTTTGGCCTAAGTTGGTCTATTGCCAGGGATAGCCTGGCGGATACCCATAGGTGTAGCTGGGGTCGTACTACGATGCAGCGGCTATCGCCTCCTGAGCTGCAGTGCGGCATCGAGCTGCCTCCGCTCTCCTCTCATACTCATCTGCCTCCTCTCTGGTAATAATATCTTCCTCTATTCTGAAAATCAGAGAAGGCAGGAGCAGGAAGAGTAACATGGACAACATGTCGTTTGTTAAAGATTAGTCGATACTGGAGAGGTGGTACAGTCCTCGCAACAAACTGGTGTGAAACCATAGAATCAAAATCTAAATAAGTAGGGGGTAACTCCATATCACCCTCACAAATCTCTATCTCAAGAAAATTAGCTAAGCGGGTTGCATAAATTCCTCCAAAGAAATCTCCGTTATGTCTGTTAAGGTGCAACCTACGAGCTACAATGGCTCCCATATGATAAGATTGGTCCCCTAACACAGCACTTCTGAGAATGCTGAGATCAGGGGCACACATGTGACATGCTTCATCCTTAGCATTTATGCATCTACCTCTGAAGAGAGCAAAATAATGTATAGCAGGAAAGCGAATGCTCCCTATAGTGGCTTGTGTTATATCTCTAGATTCCCCCACAGTTATTCTAGCAAGGAAGTCTCTATATTCAGATTTAGGGGGATCCCTGATACTACCCCAAGATGGAAGTTCGCATGCAAGAGTGAAATCCTCTAATTCCATGGTATAAGATTTGTCATGAAGGTCAAACATGACTGAAGGAGAATTACGTGAAGATGAGAACTCAAACATCCCCACAAATGAACTTGTGAGATCACGATACTGGGGGCATTTGTCAGCCTCAAAGTCCTCAAGACCGGCATTACGCAAATATGCGTTAAACTCTTCTTTGATTCCCGCTTGATCCATAAAATTTTCCGAAGGCCATTCACAGGGCCTCACAAGAGCGTCTCTTGGTGGTTCCTCGTCAGCATCACGCATTGCAAGCCTGGGACCTTGCTTCTTTGAAGAACCACCTTGGAACCTCTTCCTAAACATATTGTTTTCTCTGAAAAAATTCTGAAATTTTTAGTGACTTCAAACAAAAGTGAACCAACTTCAATAAAACTGAAAGCAACTACTCCTACAAGTGCCTAGAGCATATATCAAGCATTAGAACTACTTGGAACTATATAAATTTGACATGCAAGCTCAAGAACATGATCACCTATGCTGCACAAATTTGCAAAGAATAAAGCACTAGAACAAAAACTAATTGGAACAATGGAGGAGTCACATACCAAGGAACAATCTCCCCAAGCAGTTTTGCGAGAGGTGCTCTGAGCAAGGAGATCGAAAATCACAGCAAAAGTGGCTGGAACACGAGCTTGAGTTGGTTTTTCGGATTTGTGTGAGGCAGAGGAAGAAGATGGGTGCAGGGATAAGTGGAGGAGGGCCACCGTGGGCCCACGAGGCAGGGGGGCGCGCCCAGGGGGGTAGGGCGCGCCCTCCACCCTCGTCGCCAGGTGGCTGCTCCCCTGCGGTAATTTTTGCACAGTAAATCCTCAAATATTCCCGAAAAAATCATATTAAATTGGTATGGCATTCTGAGGACTTCTATTTTCGGGATATTTTTATATTGCACTGATAAATCAGGAAACAGATAGAAAAATACTATTTTACTTTATTTCTACTAAGTAACAGAAAATATAAAGAGGGTACAGAAGGTTGTGCTTCTAGTTTCATCCACCTCATGCTCATAAAAAAGAATCCACTAACAAGGTTGATCAAGTCTTGTTAACAAACTCATTCCGATAATCATGGAACCGGAGAAATTTCGAGTAACACTATGTTACCTCAACGGGGATATGGACATCCCCGATAATAAGTACATCATATTTCTTCTTGACAGTAGGGAGAGAGAATTCAAAACCTCCGAATATAATCGATGGAATTTTTCCAATAGAGTTGATACTATGAACTTGAGGTTGTTTCCTCGGAAAGTGTACCGTGTGCACATTACCATTAACATGAAAAGTGACATTGCCTTTGTTGCAATCAATAACAGCCCCTGCAGTATTAAGGAAAGGTCTTCCAAGAATAATAAACATACTATCATCCTCGGGAATATCAAGAATAACAAAGTCCGTTAAAATAGTAACGTTTGCAACCACAACCGGAACATCCTCACAAATACCGACAGGTATAGCAGTTGATTTATTAGCCATTTGCAAAGATATTTCAGTAGGTATCTACTTATTCAAGTCAAGTCTATGATATAAAGAGAGAGGCATAACACTAACACCGGCTCCAAGATCACATAAAGCAGTTTTAACATAATTTCTTTTAATGGAGCATGGTATAGTAGGTACTCCTGGATCTCCAAGTTTCTTTGGTATTCCACCCTTAAAAGTATAATTAGCAAGCATGGTGGAAATTTCAGCTTCCGGTATCTTTCTCTTATTTGTAACAATATCTTTCATATATTTAGCATAAGGATTCATTTTGAGCATATCAGTCAATCGCATACGCAAAAAGATGGGTCTAATCATTTCAGCAAAGCGCTCAAAATCCTCATCATCCTTTTTCTTGGATGGTTTGGGAGGAAAAGGCATGGGTTTCTGAACCCATGGTTCTCTTTCTTTACCATGTTTCCTAGCAACAAAGTCTCTTTTATCATAACGTTGATTCTTTGATTGTGGGTTATCAAGATCAACAGCAGGTTCAACTTCTACTTCATTATCATTACTAGGTTGAGCATCATCATGAACATTATCATTAAAATTTTCACTAGGTTCATGTTCATTACCAGATTGTGTTTCAGCATCAGACATAGAGATATCATTTGGATTATCAGGTGGTTCAGCAATAGGTTCACTAGAAGTTTGCAAAGTCCTATAATATTTCTTTTCCTTCCTTTTAGAAGAACTAGGCATATCAATATTATTTCTCTGAGAATCTTGCTCGGTGGCCTTCAGGATACAAAGGTTCCTGAGTCATTCTGCCAGTTCTAGTAGCCACTCTAACAGCATAATCATTTTTCTTACTATTCATTTCAACAAGCACTTCTTTCTGAGCTTTATGTACTTTCTCTACTTGAGTGGTGACCATGGAAGCATGTTTGCTAACAAGCTTAAGTTCACCTCTAATATTAGCCATATAATCACCCAAGTTTGTAAGCATATCGGAATTGTATTTCAACTGTCTAACAAAATAAGCACTAAAATTTTCTTGTTTGACAATAAAATTATCAAACTCATCGAAGCATTGCCTAGCAGACTTATAATGAGGAATATCACCTTCATCAAATCTATAGAGAGAATGTACCTTTACTACCTGTATCGGGATATCGGGATCAGGAGGTTCTTCAGTGAATAAGGAATTGAGATCATACACTTCTTCAGCAGGCGGTAAATTAAGACGATGTATTTCTTCAATAGGAGGTAAATTCTTAACATCATCAGCTTTAATACCTTTTTATTTCATAGATTTCTTTGCCTCTTGCATATCTTCGGGACTGAGAAATAGAACACCTCTCTTCTTCGGAGTTGGTTTAGGAATAGGCTCAGTAATTGGCTCAGGAGATGGCTCCGGAGTTGGCTCAGGAGGTGCCCAATTATTTTCATTTGTCAACATATTATTCAATAAAATTTCAGCTTCATCCGGTGTTCTTTCCCTGAAAAGAGAACCAGCACAACTATCCAGGCAATCTCTGGAAGCATCGTTTAGTCCATTATAAAAGATATCAAGTATTTCAGGTTTCTTAAGAGGATGATCAGGCAAAGCATTAAGTTGCTTGAGAAGTCTCCCCCAAGCTTGTGGGAGACTCTCTTCTTCAATTTGCACAAAATTGTATATTTCCCTCAAAGCAGCTTGTTTCTTATGAACAGGGAAATATTTAGCAGAGAAGTAATAAATCATATCCTGGGGACTACGCACACAACCAGGATCAAGAGAATTAAACCATATTTTAGCATCACCCTTTAATGAGAACGGAAATATTTTGAGTATATAAAAGTAGCGCGATCTCTCATCATTAGTAAACAGGGCATCTATATCATTTAACTTAGTAATATGTGCCACAACAGTTTCAGATTCATAGCCATAAAAAGGATCAGATTCAACCACAGTAATTATATCAGATCAACAGAGAATTCATAATCCTTATCAGGAACACAGATAGGTGAAGTAGAAAAAGCAGGGTCAGGTCTCATCCTATCTCTAAGTGATTCTTTACTCCATTTAACTAGCAGCCTCTTAAGTTCATATCTATCCTGGCAGGCAAAAATAGCTGCAGAAGATTCCGCATCAAAAAGATAACCCTCAGGAATAGCAGGCATATTTTCATCATCACTTTCATCATTGTATTCAGTTTCAATAATTTCTCTTTCTCTAGACCTAGAAATTTGTTCATCTAGAAATTCACCAAGGGGCACAGTAGTATCAAGCATAGAAGTAGTTTCATCATAAGTATCATGCATAGCAGAAGTGGCATCATCAATAACATGCGACATATCGGAACGAATAGCAGAAGCAGGTTTAGGTGTCACTAGCTTACTCATAACAGAAGGTGAATCAAGTGCAGAGCTAGATGGCAGTTCCTTACCTCCCCTCGTAGTTGAGGGATAAAATGTTGTCTTAGCGTCTTTCAAGTTCTTCATAGTGTCCAGCAGATATAAATCCCAAGTGACTCAAAGAATAGAGCTATGCTCCCCGGCAACGGCACCAGAAAAAGGTCTTGATAACCCACAAGTATAGGGATCGCAACAGTTTTCGAGGGTAGAGTATTCAACCCAAATTTATTGATTCGACACAAGGGGAGCCAAAGAATATTCTCAAGTATTAGCAGTTGAGTTGTCAATTCAACCACACCTGGAAACTTAGTATCTGCAGCAAAGTAATATGATAGCGGTGGTAACGGTAACAAAAGTAAATACAACAAAAGTAATGTTTATGGTATTTTTGTAGTGATTGTAACAGTAGCAGCGGAAAAGTAAATAAGCGAGAACCATTATATGGAAAGCACGTAGGCACCGGATCAGTGATGGATAATTATGCTGGATGCGGTTCGTCATGTAACAGTCATAACATAGGGTGACACAGAACTAGCTCCAATTCATCAATGTAATGTAGGCGTGTATTCCGAATATAGTCATACGTGCTTATGGAAAAGAACTTGCATGACATCTTTTGTCCTACCCTCTCGTGGTAGCGGGGTCCTATTGGAAACTAAGGGATATTAAGGCCTCCTGTTAGTAGAGAACCGGAACAAAGCATTAGCACATAGTGAATACATGAACTCCTCAAACTATGGTCATCACCGGGAGTGGTCCCGATTATTGTCACTTCGGGGTTGCCGGATCATAACACATAGTAGGTCACTATAGACTTGCAAGATAGGATCAAGTACACACATATATTCATGAAAACATAATAGGTTCAGATCTGAAATCATGGCACTCGGGCCCTAGTGAAAAGCATTAAGCATAGCAAAGTCATAGCAACATCAATCTCAGAACATAGTGGATACTAGGGATCAAACCCTAACAAAACTAACTCGATTACATGATAAATCTCATCCAACCCATCACCGTCCAGCAAGCCTACGATGTAATTACTCATGCACGACGGTGAGCATCATGAAATTGGTGATGGAGG
This sequence comes from Aegilops longissima, assembly GCA_021605205.1. Taxonomy (NCBI): domain Eukaryota; kingdom Viridiplantae; phylum Streptophyta; class Magnoliopsida; order Poales; family Poaceae; genus Aegilops; species Aegilops longissima. Next base: position 26,673,015 of record CM038682.1, read on the forward strand.
ATGGTTGATGATGACGATGACAACGAATTCCCCTCTCCGGAGCCCCGAACAGACTCCAGATCAGCCCTCCCGAGAGAGATTAGGGCTTGGCGGCGGCTCCGTATCGTAAAACGCGATGAAACTTTCTCTCTGATTTTTTTTCTCCCCGAAAGCCAATATATGGAGTTGGAGTTGGCGTCGGAGGGTCTCCAGGGGGCCCACGATGTAGGGGGGCGCGCCCTAGGGGGGGGGCGCCCCCCACCCTCGTGGACAGGGTGTGGGCCCCCTGGTCTTCATCTTTGGTGAGGATTTTTTATTATTTTTTATAAGACATCCCGTGGAGTTTCAGGTCATTCCGAGAACTTATGTTTTCTACACATAAAACAACATCATGGCAATTCTACTGAAAACAGCGTCAGTCTGGGTTAGTTCCATTCAAATCATACAAGTTAGAGTCCAAAACAAGGGCAAAAGTGTTTGGAAAAGTAGATACGACGGAGACGTATGACCCAGCAGGCGGGGGAGGCAAGAGGTCGTCTCCCTTGGCGATCCGGGTGAGCCAATGGCACTTCCGAGTTGTGTGGTTGGACGGCTTCGCACCACTATGGAATTTGCAGGGTGCATCCAAAGTCTGCTCGTACGAGAAAGCCGGCAGCCAGTTGGGCTTGCCGCCCTTCTAGCGTTTTGGAGGAGGCTGCCCTTTCGGCTGCTAGTCTTCGACTGTCGCCACCTGCCGGCTGGCGGAAGCCGGCTGCGCGGCCTTGCGCTTGTGGTCGTTCTGCTGTTGACGCCGACTGGTGTCACCAGCCGGGGTTCGAGGAGCCTGAGGGGCCACTTTGCCGGAGGCATTTACATGGATCTCCGCCTTCATGGAGGAGTCAGCCGTGGCGTATTTGTCTGCTATGATCAGCAGCTCATCGAGGTTCTCCGGCTCATCGCAGAGAAGCTTGTGCTTGAGGAGAGTGCCCTCTCGGCATCCGGCGGTGAAGTACTCGATGGCCTGCACCTCATGCACGCCTTCGCAGGAGTTGCGGAACTCGCCCCAGCGCGGGAGGTAGTCGCGAGTCGAGTCGTTGGGGCCTTGCACGCACAGGAGAGCTGGCGGGGCTTGGGCGGCTGCTTGTACGTGCTGGTGAAGTTGCAGACGAAGGCGTCGGTGAAGTCGACCCAGCTGTTGGTGCTGTGGGGCTTCAGGCTGTCGCTGAGTGATGGGTGATCAATAGGCGGCGGGGAGACGCGCCTTTCCCTGCGAGGGGGAGGAGGTGGACAGTCATCCCGCCATTCCACTTCTCTTGGGCGGCCGTCTTGGTCACGCTCTATGGTGACTCGAGTCCGACTGCGGCTGGCAACCGGCTCCTTGTCTCTTCTTCCGCGGACGCCACCAGTCGGCGTCCGAGAAGTCGCGCCTTGATCTCGGCGGGGAGGCAGATCGTCGTTTTGCCGGTGTGGTGCCTCAGTGCCACAGCCGGCCTCATGCTGCTCGGTAGCCGCGTCGAGGAGCCGCTGGACGCGCTACGCCATCTGGCGACGTTCTTCGCCCTTGAACTTGTCCAGCTCCTCAGCTATTGCCTTGGCAGCTCGGATGTTTTTCGGAGGCGTGGCATAGATGGGGTGATCTACTCCGAACAGGTTGGCGATGGCCATGCAGCGCTGCTGGACCGTGCCAAGGCGGCTGGGCCCGGCCAGAGCCGGCATGCCGCCCACCGCGCGGTCCATCTCGCGCTGGTAGGCTTCCGACATGCGTCTCATGCTAGCCAGCTTCTTGGCACCTTCGACGAGCTGGATGCGGCATGCCTCCAGCGTCTCGGCGTCGGCGTCTTCTTGGATGGGTGCCGTCAAGTCTTGCAGCGCCGCATCGAGAGGGTCACGAGCACCTCCGCCGGAGTGCTCGCGGTGACCGATGACTAGCACCTCTGTGACGGTGCTTCCGCCGCTCTCCGTGCGAGGGAGAGGCTCGTCGTAGACCACCACGTTGGTGGGGAATGCGTCGAGCGACGCGGTGTCAGGACCAACATCGGGTCGTTGGAGCCTATAGACTCCAGGTCCACAGCTGGCTCGCTGGTTACGTGGAGTTGATCGAGGAGGCCTGCGAGGAGGCTCTCAGGGCCGTCTGTGCCCGCGTCGGACACGGGCTTGTCAGAGAGGTGGACCTTGCCAATGAGATCAGTGAGGCAACTTGTCGCGCAGGCGACTTCCGCGCCAAGCAGCGCGTCGACGCAGACTCCGTCTGGCGTGCTGGGCTGGCTGCGCTCGCTAGGGAGGAAAAGGGTTCCTGACCAGAACAGGTCTCCGGACGACGGTGCACCAAGCCCCACGGTGGGCGTCAAATGTCGAGGGTTAGGTGCGACATATGCCAAAGGATGGCTTATCATGGTGGGAGCGAGTAGAACATCGCCGGTGCCCGGAAGCGGGATGAGGCGTAGACACGAACGCCGGCGTACTTTACCCAGGTTCTGGGCTCTCCTAGGAGATAACACCCCTAGTCCCGCTATGTGGGGTCTCCGCATGATCACTAAGGCTCAAGTGAATGCAAAGGTGCTCCTTGAGCTATATACTAGAGGTAGGAGAAGGCAAGGCTAGCTCTCTCCTTCCTCTATGAACTGGACTAGTCTAACAGGTTTGGAACCCTTTGCATGGGTGCCCTGGGGGTTTATATAGGCCTACCCCTCAGGGGTACAATGGTAATCCGGCCGGGCGTAGGGCCTGGCCGTCAGTATCTTCGGTCGCCGGCTTCTCCACCGACTGCTGGGGCCCGCTGCCTGGTGGGTCCCGCCGACTGGTTGGGTACGGGGCCGACAGGCCGTACCTAATCACTGTTGGCAGCTAATCACTGTTGCAGTGTCTCTGGTGACGCGGGCTTGGTCAGGGGGTCATGGCTACAGCTCCGCCGCCTGGCGGGCGATTACTGTAGCCACTCCATGTCTCGTCTGGTTAATGGCGCGTGGGGCCCGAGGGAGGGCGGGCCGACTTCTAGGGGCCGATCTCCCTCGGGTCCGATTGGTAGGGCTCTCGCCGTCTTCTGGACTCTCGCTGCCTGGTGGGGCCCATCGTCCTTGGGCCGTACAGACAGGCCGTCGTGGGGGCAGGACTTCGCCTTCTCGTGTTGATGTCAGGGATGGCATGGCAACAATGCCGCGCCTGGCGGAGGTCTCCGCCAGTACTGCGCACTGTGGCCACGCCAGCCCCTGGAAAGGGGAGGGGATGGGCTACACTGTAGCCATTCCCCGTCCTGTCCCCGCCGATGAGGGCATGGGCTGTGTCGTTGTCGCAGGCCGACTCCTCGAGGCCAGCTTCTATAGAAGCCGCCAGGTAGGAGTCGTCTTGTCTTGACCTCGCCTCTAGGACTCGGCCGTTTATGGGCAACCGGCTGTTCCTCCAGCCGGCGTCCTGAAGACGGCCCTTCATCTTGGCGTCTTGAGGGGCGCAGCCGGCCCCTATGTCCTGAGAGGATCTGGGCTTCGGGTTAGCCTACCCGTGGCCCATTACTCTGACACATACCAGCATCGCCATGTCGTCACTTTATCGCCCATCAGGCAATGGGTGTGCGGATTGAGTCCCAATTTTGGGAATCAGCTTTCTTCGGATTGCTACAACAAATAAACCAGGTGCTATTAATCCTAGTATTTTTTGCTTGTTTGGGTGCATTTTTCCCAAGGAATTATTACTCTGGTTTGTCCATCATATGTACGCAGGTCTATCAAATGGTGGCCGCATTAACGACGATCGCATGGTGGTACGGTCGGTTTCGTACATAGTCCGTAACGCCGCATCCGAACTCGGACCGACTGTGAATTCAGGCTTTGCCACGCCTTTACCGCATCACGCTGACGCCCTGCATCGACATTGACTTCGGCGCCAGGCCATATTTCTTTTATTACTCACTTTGCATAAATTATTTATTATGCAACAATTTTTTTTATTATCGTTACTATTATCTCCGGTTTGCACTATTTTTTGTGCACAGGAAAATGATCCGGGTTGGGCAGTATCGTCAACTCGGCGTACTGACATACCACGTCACCTCGGCTAGACGGGGGGCTTCGTCAACACTTCATTACCCCATGCCCGGGACTTCGGCATCACTCTACCGGCCTGCATTGACCGTGCTATGTCACCACTTCGGAGTGCCGAGCTCTTTGCTCCGCCATCCGGGGACCGGCTTGGGGGATGGAACCTTGTCCCGCATCAAGCTCAGACCACGTCATCAATACCGAACACATTAACCAGCTAAGTTGCCTTCATGCTCAAAGTTTTAATTTTTTAACTTGTGTTTGGTTCGACCAAGCATTATACTTTTTTGGAAAAAAAGTTGCTTGTAAAAAATTTCCTTGTTCGAACTTTGTTTGTGACGCACAAATGCAAATACCCATTTCACTTGGGAGCTTCCTTTATGAAGCCTTTCCTCTTGCAAATGATTACACTTGTATGGCTTCTTCCTTGTTCATGTATTACGCCACAATATGCACCATGTTGACTTAAGCGATTTGCAAGCTGGGTTGCCTCGCACCTGTGTTTACCCCTACGTTCCCGATTGTTCGGATAGGGATTAAAGGGAGCACCTCTGCGATTGTCACGATCGGGTCATCCGAGCCGGACCTCAGACTAGGTGAAGCCGAAAGCTAGTGCGCTTATTGTTTTCAATTATGGTCGTCACACAACAAAACTCATCAGTACAAAAAATCGATTGCACAAGTCTCATAGTAACAATGAGCACCGAAGAAAGGTATCGGTGGGGGTACTATTTTCTTCGAAGATGCTTCTTACACTTCCTCTGTAATACAGCAAAAGTTCCCTGAGCGCGCTTTGTCTGTTACAGCTTTATGGCATGATTGCCTGGTTATCAGAAACACCGTCGATATTCTCGACAGGTGGAGTACATAACACTTTTCGGTCCTTGACTGAAGAGGGAGAAGCTGACGGTCGGTTAAGACACGTTCAAAGTTCGGGTGAACATAGATATGATATAAGTACTTCTGTGCATACAATCATTATACATAAAATTATTTTACCCAAGTCACATGGGGGCTCTTAAATTAGTATGATCTGTTTTTCTTCTTGGTCGTTGCAAAGTCTTTTTTCTATCACTCCTTTCTCGACGCAAGTGTGTGGTCAATAGCCGGATAGCCTTGCTTCTCTCTAAAGCCGCTCGAGTGCATTTTTCTAAACTAGCCTCGGAGAAGCACTCCGCCTTCGGGATAGGAGGTTGAAGCCGTAGGCTGACCCGCTTGAAGTCTTGAGATAGGATGTGTCATGTTAAAGCACGACATAAGCACTTTTTTTTCTAAGACCAATTTTCGGATTGGCACCAAATACATGATCTAGTTCGGACATTAAACTTTTGAATAAGTTTTTTGGCTTTTCGAGCCTATGGCACTTTTAAACTATTTGTGCGTTTCCAGCATTAGTCTCGCAGTGCAACGCCGGACACCTTTAGGGATTCGGCAAAAACATTCTCGGATATTGCTATATATGCATCGGTTTCGAATTGTGTCTTCGGTCAATAGTTGCGTTGCCCGGCTCCTGTGCTTGCCTCCTACATTCCGCTTTGTTCGGCTAGGTTTGCAAAGGGAGAACCACTGCGATTGTGCTTCCAACTCGCATGGTTAAGCACCTCAGTGGAGAAAGCCGAAAACTGACTGTTACAATAAGCGTAAACTAGTCAGCGATCCGATGACCGTGTTAAATGATGGGTCGTTCATAACATTGGCCGAAGTGTTTACGGCTTGACCTCGGATGTCGCCGAACACTAACCGGGGGCTCATAGCTAGCTTCCCCAGTTTAAAGCTCCTATGACTAAGCAAAAGTTATAAACCCCGCATATCTGATTGCCTCATTTCTGCTAACACAACCGCCTTCGGGCACCGAGACATCGGCTAAGGGTTGTTTTGTTATTGCGGAAACACCCTGCGTAGTATCTACCAAGGGGTAGAGGCCGACGATGGGCCCCTTTCAACTGATAAACGGTCGCAATGGAGTAAAAATAATGATGTAAAGTAGTTGGATACATAGAATCATTACACATAATCTGTGATTTTACTCTGGACATCAATCCTTAATTCGGCCACCCGTGCCCACATTAAGGCTCTGGGGCTACTGGGCTTTGCGCTCATTATTTACAAATATTAAAGGGGCACATCGATCCCCTTATCTGGTGTTGCCACCCAACCAGTGTGTCGGGGGCTAATGCATTGCTTATTCAATGCAGAGAATTCAAAGTGCTCAGTGTTAGGCTTGACCGAACTATGCGCATACGCGTCTTCGAACAATAACAGGTACCATATGGACCTATCCGGCATCAAGCTAGTATATTGCGGCGACTTCTAACAACCCCCTCTCAGGGGCCCGTTCGCCGATCACTATTATCTCTAATATATTACACTGCGTTTCTATTCCTACGTGTGCTACCGAGCTAGGAGTTGATCCTGAGGCCGATTTCGTGCATCGACCTGAGTCTCAGGGGCTACTGGGAACAGCGGTTTCATGTTCTCCTTCAGGTGCCTCTCGGGTTTTAGACCGACACACACCTTGAGGGCTACTAGTTATACATGTTGACAGCTAATAAATTTATGCGCATCGGAAATAAAATCCGTAAACATTCAGCCCAAGCCCGAGGTGGTGCACCACCTTGGAGGTAGTCCGGCATAAAGTTCGGATTTGAGGGCATTTCCGGCATTAAGTTCGGCTAAACTCCTTCAACTTTTTTGAACCAAGGTGATCTATGACACCTCGGATATAGTCCGGCGTTGGAGCCCGGATACAGTCCGGTGTAGGAGCTTGGACACAGTCCAACGTTGGTGCTCGGCTGCAAAAGATACCTCGAATGCTGTCCGGCGTTAGAGCTCGGGCGCAAGAGGACACTGCCTCCCGGGAACAACTTCAAACCCAAGGTGCGGCATAAAAATAATAAGGCATTGATAAAGGCCGGAAACTTAAAGGGGCTCCTCGGATACCCGACGTGTAAACTCTTCGGATGCACTTCGGCGATCCTCAGGATCAAAGATGAGAAGATTTGTTGAACTAGTTTTCAAGACCGACGACCGAAGATGAAGAATAGTTAGGAAGAATCGAGGAGCGTTCCTAACCTGAAGACCGGTTCAGGGGGCTACTGACGGTGTCCTGGACTAGGGGGTACTCACCACGTCATCTCCCGATCTGTTAGATTGGGCCGAGGACCCCCATGGCCATATACTCATGGGCCAGTCCGGACAGCTGTCGCATACAAGGAAGATTCCACAAGACTTGGTGATCAAGACAAGGACCCCTCCCCACCGGCGTATTCGTCTAGGACTCTTGTTATCCTAGGCCTCTAGTGCATTATATAAACCGGGGCCAGGCTAGTCGATAGAAGATAACAACAATCATACCGTAGGCTAGCTTCTAGGGTTTAGCCTCTACGATCTCGTGGTAGATCAAATCTTGTAATACTCATATCATCAAGATCGATCAAGCAGGAAGTAGGGTATTACCTCCATCGAGAGGGCCCGAACCTAGGTAAACATTTGTCCCCCGCCTCCTGTTACCATCCGTCTTAGACGCATAGTTCAGGACCCCCTACCCGAGATCCGCCGGTTTTGACACTGACACACACGCTACCATAAAAAGTCATGTTGAAGTGTCGGGAACTCGATGACAAGGGGCTTAAAATGAAAAGGAAATATGCTTGCTAGACCAATTTGAAGAGATAAGAGTACATGTCGGTGGTAAGTGACAACAATGCTTGATTATACTTTGAGTCATCTGCCGCTTGTTACATGCATTACTCAATGATATGATTATGACTGACTAGGCGAGGGAACCATGGATGAAGGAAGATTATTGGGAGGTGGCGTTTGACATGTGGTGTGACAAAGCATGGCAGGCGCAACATGTTGAGAAAGAAAATGATCGCGCAAAAATGTCAGGCCCAACACACGTCCATGGGAGCCGCAACCTGACAACTTTGAAGCAACATATGGTATATGCAATATGATGTTAACTTTGTCTCATGGTGCGTCACTATTTTTTAAGCTTGATGGTTCCTTTTGTAGAGGTGGAACTTTATCCCCCGGTCCACATCCTAGAGGTCTGGAAAGAAGGTCACAAGGGGAAGCATGGCAAAGCGTTCTGCAGGGAGTCGGCGGAGAAGTACAGAACCTTTAGAGCAGTCTTCATGGAGGTGCATGGGGAGGACGCCGATCCTACGTCAAAGCCACTTGATCCTGAGTTGGTCGTCATTGCTGGCGAGGGGAAGAGAGGTGGTCGCCACCTCATTTGCAATGGGAAGATCTCCATCTCCTCGCATCGCAAGCTCCATGAGATATGCGCGTCCAACACAAGTTCAACTCCGTCCATACAGAATCAACCAACCGTTGTGTCGCGTGAGATCACACGTCTCAAGGTTGGCACCATAACCATTGATATATTTGAATGCCTCAAAATAGAACCATTGCACCCTATATGAGCCTAATGTCATATTTCAGGCTTTATTGGAGAAGTGTGATGCTGAAGAGGAGCAACGATGGAAGGATGAGGAGGAGCAAAGAGAGAAGGAACGAGCAGAAAGAGAGAAAGAACGAGCAGAAAGAGAGAAGGAACGAGCAGAAAAACACGAAAGGTTCAAGATGCTCCAGCTAAAACTGGAGATAGAACATTGTCTTAATTTGGCCCCATTCATTATATAGCAATGAACAATGCTCACATGACTCTCCTCTTATAGGCCCTTATGTAATCTCAAGGCGGTGGAAATGATGCCCCTCCTCCTCCACAAGCATAGAGAATGTGTCCATGTCGTGTGCAATGCCTCTGCAAACTTTGAATTTACACGTGTTTTGCAATATGTGAACTTGCATGAATTAACCCTATGTCGGAATATGTGAACTTGTGTCTGATGTGCTCGAGCAATGTTTGTTGCTATATGAACTTGTACAAATCATTATCCTATGTGCACTAGTTTGAATTATGCCTTTGTGAATATATGTGTGATGTGATCAAAGAATTTCTAGGGAGCTAGGAGCTCCCGCATTCATTTGATATGACATCATTTTCTGCACTGAAGATATAAACAGAAAATGTATGTATTTGTTTTCAGTTTCAGGGATTAGATAAAAAACAGCTTGAAAAGAGAAACAATGGGATACATTTCCGAGAGCGACACTCGGACATACATGCTTTAACGTGAGTAACACACGGAAACGGGGTCACTTGAGCACCTTAACTACTGCAGTGCCATTCTTTTGTGACAGTGACTCTCGGAAAAGAATGGCACTCTAGTAGTGCCATTCTTCTCCGAGCGCTGGCGTGACTCGGTACAAGTATCACTGCCATGTGGGCACATGGGCCCACCGGTCAGGTTCAAATGTTCCAGTCAAGGTGGGATGCTGAGTGATACCAGATAGCTCTCGGTAAAGAAAACGCGTCATATCATCACTGCTAGCGTCCCTACCCCCGCGTCGCCAGCCCCTAGCGACACGGGGGGCGATCTACCGCCGCCGGCCCTCGGCCTTCGCTTCTCTCTCCCCCCTCCTGCCGCCGCCCGAGGCCACACCGGCATAGCCTGGCCAGTGACGGCGGTGGCTGGGCCCTCCCGCTCGCGTGGTGGTGGCGATTTTCTGTAGGCGGTGGCGGCTCATGGATCGGCGGTGCACCGGTGTCAAGGAGCGGCGGGAGCCCGACGGCGAGTCTGACGGCAACGACAGCGCAGGCGCGTTCTCCCCGCGGTTGAGGAGTACCTGTGGCGGCGGCCCAAATCGCGGGCCTCGTCCGCGGGCCAGTAGATCTGGAGGGCGTCTATAGGCGGGCATGGTGGGCTAACGGCACCGGCTTAGGCACCCTGGTGGTGCCGTGGCCGGTCAGGCGGTGGCGGACTGGATAAATTGTCCAATCCCCGGCAGAGATGGCGGCGATCCGTACACGAGATGCTTGATGGAGGTCCTTCGAATAGATCCGGGTGAAAACTTGCTTTCGGCTTACTGCCAAAGCCGACGGTGGCGGCGCTATTTTACGACATTCCCTTCTTGAAGGCATCGCCGAGGAGATTTTCAAGGTCACTGTCTGCTACCTTCGGGGGAAACCCTAGATCAGTTGATCGAAAGACGGCGGCGTTCTTATGTCGTTCCCCCCTTGGGGCCGTCATTCTTGGAGGTGTGAACGGGCTCGAGGGACCAGTGGACCGCATCTTTGGTGGAGCGGTGCTTCATCCTACACATTGATGGCGACGGATCTCGACGGCATGGCGCAGTGCAGATTCAGTGTCCAATGTGCGAGGATGGACTCGCGCAGGAGGACAACGCTGTCTGGCGTCATGGTGGCGTCGATGGCAGAGAAACCTAGCACGGTAGATGCAACAGTATAGCTCTGAAGATGGATTGGTGGCAGGTGGCTGCAGCGGTCTCATACCCGGTAGGCGTCCTGGTTGAGGAGTGCGCCGGACTGGTGGGTTCCCCATACCTGGCAGGCATCCTGGTTGGGACCTCAGGTCTTAGATGTTAGGTTTGACTGCGAGGTCTGTTTGGTATTAGGCCCAGACTATCAGCATCCCTACATCAACTGGATAGGAGTAGCGACAGATGTTGCCTAGACGGTGGCTTTAGTCTTACTGTTGTATGACTTTGTAAGGTCTTATGTGAATAATTAATAAAGTGGCTGCATGCATCATCCAGAGGCCGGGGGTCCACCTCCATTTCAAAAAAAAATTCTTTTGAAAATTTTAACAAATAATTTGAATGTTTCACTCATCGGTGGTTCAACGGGTCCACGTGTCAGGTCAGTGTATTTCAGTGATAGGTGGTTTGACGGGCGGTCTGTCATGGCTCTCGGTACACATAACAGCAAGTCAAAGAGCTATCAGTTGCAGTTGGACATACCACGTGGCTAGTCTTTGTTCTATGGTGCTCTCGGCGTTTATTGTGTTTGCTGACTGTGCTTTCTTCGTCATGACGTATTGTTGGAAACATTACCTCATTGTCTTGAGCCCGTGGTTGACGAGTGCTACTCTGGGCGTATATGAGTTTGCCGAGTGCCCGTGGTTTGCACTAGTAGAAAAAGGACCATTTGTTCTGGTTTGTAAGGCCCATTTGTCCCGGTTTGGGAACCGGGACTAAAGGGTCGGTACTAAAGCCCTAAACATTTAGTCCCGGTTCTTACACCAACCGGGACAGATGGGCCTCCACGTGGCCGCTGCGGCGAGCCCAGGCAGGAGGGCCTTTGGTCCTGGTTGGTAGCACCAACCGGGACCAAAAGGCATCCACGCGTCAGCAGATGGCAGGAGCTGAGGTTTTTGTTTTTTTTAAAGGGGGTGGTTTAGGGGGTTTTGGGAGGTTAATTTAATGTGTTAGCTAGCTAATAGAGAGAAGAGTCCTCTCTTATCTTCATTCTTGGTTTACCAACGCTACTGCTATGCCTAAAAATGGCTTACATTGAAGTGAAGGCAACATGTGGTGCATGTCAAAAGTAATACTAATCCTAACTTGATCAAGTTTGGATTAGAACTACTTTTGACATGCAGCACATGTTGCCTTCACTTCAATCCAATCCATGTTCATTTCACCCACTGATATATAATAACTCTTCATGCTTGCATCATGCATCATCGTAATAATAAGTCCTACTAATCATCATCATACAACTTATACTCGTTATTAATAACAACTCATACGATCATCATCCTCATAGTCATGAAACCAACCCTACTTAATTGTTCTTAGCACATGATCATCAGTATTAGGTAGGACCTAAATACCCTATTTAAGGTAAAGTAGCATAAAACAATATAGACCACGACTCTCCATTATGGAGAATGGAGATCATCCTTTCTCCAATTCTTGCGCTTAGCTTCCTTTTGCTTCCAAGAACCTCCTTATGACTGTCCATACATTTTTTCCATTCTTTGATTTTCATGTCTCCACTTCTTTTAGAAATATGGTATGAACAGGTGAGATTCGTAGGATGACCTGACTGTATGTTCAAAACATCAAGGCGACCATGCTGATACATCAGATGAGGCACACAATCATTCGTGATTATCTGTTGAAAAACATAGTAATAACTTCGTAGTTAGCAATGATGTACTAGTTTTAGAAGTATGCAGAAGATGCACGGATGTCATAATAGTAAAAAAATCTTACCAGGGTATCTCCATAGAAGTTACCGTGGTTCAACACGTGCACTAGTGGCACGTATTGACTATAATGTTGAGGAGTTTGATTGTAGATATTGTAATTCTCAAGATCAGTACATGATACGTCTCCAACGTATCTATAATTTTTTATTGTTCCATGCTATATTATATTATGTTTTGGATGTTTATTGGGCTTTATTATACACATTTATATTATTTTTGGGACTAACCTATTAACCGGAGGCCCAGCCCAAATTGCTGTTTTTTGCCCGTTTCAGTGTTTCACAGAAAAATAATATCAAACAGAGTCCAAACGGAATGAAACCTTCGGGAACGTGATTTTCAGAACGAACGTGATACAAAGGACTTGGAGTCTTCGCAAAGCAACGAACGAGCAAGGCACGAGGTAGGGGGCGCGCCCTCCACCCTCGTGGGCCCCTCTTTGCTCCACCGACGTACTTCTTCCTCCTATATATACCCATATACCCGGAAAACATCAGAGGAGGAGCCAAAACCGTATTTCCACCGCCGCAACCTTCTGTACCCGTGAGATCCCATCTTGGGGCCTTTTCCGGCGCTCCGCCGAAGGGGGCATCGATCACGGAGGGCTTCTACATCAACACCATAGCCTCTCCGATGATGTGTGAGTAGTTACCTCAGACCTTCGGGTCCATAGTTATTAGCTAGATGGCTTCTTCTCTCTTTTTTGATCTCAATACAAAGTGCTCCCCCTCTCTTGTGGAGATCTATTCGATGTAATCTTCTTTGGCGGTGTGTTTGTCGAGATCCGATGAATTGTGGGTTTATGATCAAGATTATCTATGAACAATATTTGAATCTCCTCTGGATTCTTTTATGTATGATTGGTTATCTTTGCAAGTCTCTTCAAATTATCAGTTTGGTTTGGCCTACTAGATTGATTTTTCTTGCAATGGGAGAAGTGCTTAGCTTTGGGTTCAATCTTGCGGTGTCCTTTCCCAGTGACAACAGGGGCAGCAAGGCACGTATTATATTGTTGCCATCGAGCATAAAAAGATGGGGTTTATATCATATTGCATGAGTTTATCCCTCTACATCATGTCATCTTGCCTAATGTGTTACTCTGTTCTTATGAACTTAATACTCTAGATGCATGCTAGATAGCGGTCGATGTGTGGAGTAATAGTAGTAGATGCAGAATCGTTTTGGTCTACTTGTCGCGGACGTGATGCTTATATACATGATCATACCTAGATATTCTCATAACTATGCTCAATTCTATCAATTGCTCGACAGTAATTTGTTTACCCATCACAATACTTATGCTATCTTGAGAGAAGCCACTAGTGAAACCTATGGCCCCCGGGTCTATTTTCCATCATATTACGGAAAAAGAAACACTTATCGTGGTTGCGTACCGTTTCAGTATCGAATGTCTCCTCGAGCTTCATGCTGAAGCACCGATCTTCATTCAGGTGAGGCCTGTCGCACAGATCTCGGTCGTGTGGCACCAGTCGCACTCCCCCGGGAGACTTTCGTCGTCCGAGTACGACATTTCCTATGTTCATAATTCAAATATTAAACTTGTACAATTAAATATATGTTCTAAAAAACCTAAATTAGATCATTATTACTCATCACGGGTTGACTATCGGTCTGTCGAGTCTTTTCTTGAAAACTCTCAGCTCACGTGGTGTACATATTCGACCGTCGGTGATGGTAGCTCCTCCTTTCATTCCCGAGTGCATTACACCAAATTGTATACACTACTAGGGAAAAGCCTAGCAGCAGCGCGGGTTTTAGGCCTATCAAGAGGCGGCCGGGGCGCTCTCGATAAGGCGCTCTGACTAAAGCTTAGCAGCAGCGTGCTTGGACCCGCGCTACTCCTAAATTGATCTAGTAGTAGCGCTTCTCCAGAGCAGCGCTGCTGGTAATTAGTAGTAGCGCTCCTCCTTGCCCGCACTACTACTATTATTTAGTATTTTATTTCTTTTTTAGTTCATGTTGTATTTCATACACCTTTACACAAGTTTTCATACAACAGGAATTTAGAGATTGTTTTTACATCATAATGAGTAGGTGAAAGAACGGGACTAGTTTCAAGTGGATGGACATCCACTTGAAACTAATCCGCGGTTCTTTCACCCAATGATATAATAAATATCATCATCATTATCATATCATTAACAACTTATCATCATAATACATCATTGTCATATAAAACCTCCTCAAGATCATCGTTTTCATCAATGAGACATCACATAGCAAATTGGTCACTAGTCGTAATCACAAGTTCTCCTCATCATCAACTCTAACACATTGTATCACATAATAAACATATTGTACCTCATAGGACCTACTACATTCTCTTAGGACCTACTATATTCTCTAAGGTAAAATAGCAAAAAACAAGATAGCCCATGACTCTCCATTATGGAAAATGGAGATTATCCTATCTCCAATTCTTGCCTTTCGCTTAATGTTACTTCCAAGAACCTCCTTGCGAATGTCCAAACATTTTTTTCATTCTTTGATTAGCATGTGTTCACCGGTTTTAGAAATCCGATATGCACAGGTGAGATCCGTAGGATGACCTGGCTGTATGTTCAGAACTTCAAGGCGACCATTGTAATACATCAGATGAGGCACACAATCCATCGGGATTTTCTGTTGAAAACATAGTAATAACTTCGTAGTTAGCAATGATGTACTAGTTTTGGAAGTATGCAAAAGATGCACGGATGTCGTAATAGTAAAAAATCTTACCAGGGTATCTCCATAGAAGTTATCGTGGTTTAACACGTGCACTAGTGGCACGTATTCACCATAATTTGGAGGAGTTCGATAATAGGTATTGTAATTATCAAAGAAAGTACAAAATGCGATCAGATGATTTTTCTCCTTATAGGTTAATTCGGAGCCACCACTGTAGTGGGTTTTGTCTACCATCTTCTGCACATTCTTTGAAGATTCAAAATAAGCTGTCAATGGAAATAAGCTGTCAACTATTTTGAAATAAACAATATAAATTAGTTAATAACTATGTTTGAGAAACTCACATTGCGGTAGAATCGGAAGCGTATCAACAAGGACCCAAATGTCCATATTGTCTTGCTCGATGTCAGGATCACCACCAAGATCAATGGTGACAATCATACCCTCATAAAAACCATACATTTCGCAAAGTGCTTCCCAATTTTGGCAACCAAAATGGGTTACGCTCTGAGCATTGTACATATTTACTTCAAAATCCATATCATGATGGGTCCTTAGGTGTATTTTCTTTGTTTCAAAATATTCATGGTCTTCAAAACCCATCCTCACCAAGACATAGTGTCTTGCATGGCATGGGATAAGCTAGTCGAATTGTAAAAGATGAAAATTAGACGATGAAATAGTTGAAGTCATGCTTAATTACGGAAAAAAAACTCTTGTCGTTGTTGCGTACCGTTTCAACATCGAAGGTCTCCTCGAGCTTAATGCTGAAGCGCCGATCTTCGTCCAGCTCAACGAACCTGTCGCACATACCTCGATCGTCGTGGCACCAGCTGCACTCCCCCGGGAGACTGTCGTCGTCTGAGTATGACATTTCCTACATTCATAATTCAAAGATTAAACTTGTACAATTAAATATATGTACTCAAAAACCTAAATTAGATCATTATTTTTTGAGAGAATTCAGGCCACTCGATATTTCCTACATATTCTAGCACAAGTCATGCCAGAATTCACGGAAAAATCCGGCATGACCTTTGCTAAAAAAGGACATATCGAGCGCCTGAAATTTGCCAGAACGGAAATTAATCAACACTCCGGCAAAACATAGGCCACTCGGAGGTGTAAACTGAACATGAACGGCCACTTGGGCAACCACATATCCTATTTGAGCAACAAAAGATATACATGGATATTTGGCTGGTCTCACCTCGATGTCGGAGGGGGTCGGTGATGGGGACGACGGCGGGGATGATGGAGAGGCTCCTTGATTTCTGCAAAAGCTAAAAACCGTATAAGTTATCACTAATACATCCCGAATAATTGCTTAAACTACAAAATAACAACAAATATGACATGTTCAACTAGTTTTATTAATTCAACTAGTTCTTACTAAATATAAACTTACTATAAATAGAAGAAAAAAACTAGTTCTTTCTAAAAATAAAGTAGTTCAACTAGTTATATTAATTATCTTACTAAAAATACATTAGTTCTATTAATTCAACTAGTTCAACTAGTTTATTAATTTACTTACTAAACTAGTCCAACTACTATTAATAATACTGCCCTAGTTAACTAGTACCATCACTACTAGTAATTAACATCTACTACTACTAAAATCATTATCTATGAACCCTAAATTAACATGTACTACTACTAAACAACATCTAGTACTAACTAAGCGAGAGAAAGGGGTGGGGGCGGCGAGAGGTAGGGGCGGCGAGGGCGGGATCGGGAGGCGGGTCTTGGGTGGGCTCGGGTGGCGGTGAGGTCGAGGCGGTGGGAGGAGGGCTGCCGACGGAGGAGGAGGATGGCGGAGGAGGAGGAAGGCGGCCGCAGCCGAGGGAGGACGTCTGCGAGGAGGAGGAGGAGGGATGGAAGGAGGGAGTACCTCGACGGCGACGGACGGACGAGGCGGCGGCGGCGGCGACGCATTTACCAGACAGTTATCGGCACGTGTGCAGAGTGAGAGTGTGAGTGAGAGAGAGGGCCGACGGTCGTATGCGCGTACATGGGGATAAGGTAATGATAGTTGTAGCGCGTTTACCAAAAAGCGCTACAGCTAATAGGACTAGCAGTAGCTCTGTGCATTGTTATACGCCATTGCTAAGTTGGCCTACCGTAAGCGCTTTGCGGATAAAGCGCCATCGCTAATGTAAGTATACAAAAATACGTCAATGCAAAAATACATTGGCCATCAATGATGTTTTGTGTACAATCTGAATTGTCAATATGAGTCCTCTCCGGTTGGGCGGAGAGGACTCATATTATGCCACAAATTTTACACATAGAGTTCGGTGAAGACCAACTGGTTGTGATACTTTCGTAGTAACATATTTAAGGTGGTAAACACCTGTTCAGCGGAGCGAGGTGGGACTAAACTTGTGGGCTGATCTTAGCGATAGCGATTTTCTTGGAAGCACGCTGCTGCTAACTTCTATAGCAGTAGTACGGTTCAATATAGGGCGCTACTGCTATAACTAGCTGGGTGGCGAGGTCATGGCAATTAGAGCAGTAGCGCGGTTTTGTGTTGACGTGATACTGCTATTTTCCTTTCAGCAGCACGTTTTGCTATCACGCGCTGCTGCTAAATAGCAGTAGCGTCATATTTTGAGGAGCGCTGCTGGTAAGATTCTGTGTATAGGCTTTTCCCTAGTAGTGCTAGCACACGGGAATAAAGGATAAGCTACCCCCACGACAACAGTCGGGATTCTTCATCCTCTCATATATATATGGTGGAGACTATCCCTCACTGATTCCTCTCTGACATTTGCGACCGTCGGTGATGGTAGCCCCTCCTTTCGTTCCCGAGTGCATTACACCAAATTGTCTAGCACACGGGAACGAAGGAGAAGCTACCCTCATGAAAACAGTTGGGATTCTTCGTCCTGTCATATATGGTGGAGACTCGACAGACTTAAAGTTAACCCAAAATATCGTTTAATTATCTTTCTAAAAAGGACATATCGAGCGCCTGAAATTTGTCGGAACGGAAATATACATGTTTTTATCTACATCATATGATCATTCAAACATGATGGCCATTACATTTCAATGGTTGAAAATATGAGCAAAAACATTTCAAAATATCTTATAGGACTCATATTGACATGGAGATTTCACTACAAGAAATATGTCAACTTATGACCTTCTGTCAGTGACCCTGGAAGAATTGGTCGTAGATTTATGACCATTTGAGACCAATTGGTCAAAAGCTGTTCGAGGGGCTCCAAACCCTAAACCATTGCGACCATTTTGGTCGAAGGTCATAATTTCCTTACATGAAATGGTCATAAAGCTAACAAATGCTAGTCCGCTGCCTTATTTCTAGTTGTTAACGACCAATATAGATGGTCATAGCCTTGTAAATTGTGGTGGGTTGCTATGACTAGGCGCCACCTCATCAGTTTTGCCTATGTGTCATGTCCATGTGGCAGTTTTGCCCTAGGTTGTGAAGCAACCTATATTTCTATCATTCCCAAAATTCCCAAAAAATCTCATAAATTCTTTGGGTCATATCTTCGTAAAATATGTAAAACCTCCCTTGCCTAGTTCAAAATAATTCAAAAATATTCATTTTCCTGTTCATTCAGAGTAACAGTTTGTGAAGGAAGTACCACTTTGGCATGTCCAAATAGTATCCATTTTCTACAATGCTTTCCTATGCCCAAATAACCATCCTCCACCAAATGCCAGCTCAATCCATTCATTATTTTGTGCCGAGCTTCAACATTCGTATTTATGTCCAGTGTGGTGGTTTGCAAAGCAAGTACCACCTAGGCTCCTCCTTTTGAGCTGAAAATTTGTGAAAACGGTCTTCTTAGTAACTGATCATCCTCAGCCAAAACTCACGCCCATTATCCATGTACATTTCCCGTACCGCTAATCAAACACTTGGCTGCTAATTAATGTTTGAGCATCGATTGGTCTCCTCGTGAGAATCTTATGTTCTAATTTTCTTCCTAGCACCAACCTGGGGAGTGCCCAACCCACTAGACATGCCTAGGCCGCCCATAACACATGGCAACGCCACGGTCACGTGGTGACCACGCCAGGCATCTTGAGTTCTGGCAGCTCTAGAGTTGGAGCCCTCGGCCACCGCCCAAACCTCGAGGTATCGCCACCAAACCATGTATTTATGATTAAATAGGTCCTTATGTAACTAGAAATGATTTTTGGAAAAAATAAATAGCAAACTATGAGGCAGGTGTAGTTCAAATTTGACCCGCTTCCAACTGAATCGGCAGAAATTTCTCTTTTTCACGAGAGGTGGATCAAAAAAATTTACACCAGACCATTTTGTTAATTGTGCATTAAATATGGCCTAGTATTTTATAAAAATGATTTGGTCCAATTTTGCAACAATTATTTGGTAGTTCCTTCACAAAAAAACCTCCTTTCGGGCACTCGAAAAATGGAAAATGGTTTTTTCGTCCAACGAAAATGAAAACTTCCTTAGGCAACATTTTTTGCTATTCCAATATGCACCCTTGTGCACAATATGAGATCATTTGAACAAACTATGCCATGAATGTGGCCATAAGATTGATCATTTGGCTTGAAAGCCATGAATCTTCACACTTGATAGCTCATTTCTGAGAACACTTTTTTTAAAATAATTACCGTATTACAAATTTATTATTTTGCCTGGAAACTTGGTCACATACAATGACACAATGCGAAGGTTTTCCATTTTTTTGATTTTTTTTGAATTTTTTATGCCTGTTTGAAAATGCGGTCAAAACGGCGGGCTTGACCGTTCCTAGCTAGTGGTTGAATCTTGGAAATTTTTTGGTGTTTCTATGATTAAATAGATACTTATGTACCTAGAAATGATTTTTGGAAAAAATAAAGAGCAAACTATGAGGCAGCTGCAGTTCAAATTTGACCCGTTTCCAACTGAATCGACGACAATTTGTCTTTTTCATCAGAGGTGGATCAAAACTTTTTTCACCCAACCATTTTGTCAATTGTGCATTAAATATGGCCTAGTATTTTATAAAAATGTTTTGGTCCAATTTGGAAACAATTATTTGGTAGTTCCTTCACAAAAAAACCTCCTTTCGGGCACTCGAAAAATGGAAAATGGTTTTTTCGTCCAACGAAAATGAAAACTTCCTTAGGCAACATTGTTTGCTATTCCAATATGCACCCTTGTGCACAATATGAGATCATTTGAACAAAATATGCCATGAATGTGGCCATAAGATTGATCATTTGGCTTGAAAGTCATGAATCTTCACACTTGATAGCTCATTTCAGAGAACACTTTTTTAAAATAATTACCGTATTACAAGTTTATTATTTTTCCTGGAAACTTGGTCACATATAATGACACAATGCGAAGGTTTTCCAATTTTTTGATTTTTTTTGATTTTTTTATGCCCATTTAAAAATGCGGTCAAAACGGCGGGCTTGACCGTTCCTAGCTAGTGGTTGAATCTTGGAATTTTTTTGGTGTTTCTATGATTAAATAGATACTTATGTACCTAGAAATGATTTTTGGAAAAAATAAAGAGCAAACTATGAGGCAGCTGCAGTTCAAATTTGACCCGCTTCCAATCGAATCGGCGACAATTTGTCTTTTTCATCGAGGTGGATCAAAACTTTTTCACCCAACCATTTTGTCAATTGTGCATTAAATATGGCCTAGTATTTTATAAAATGTTTTGGTCCAATTTGGAAACAATTATTTGGTAGTTCCTTCACAAAAAACCTCCTTTCGCACTCGAAAAATGGAAAATGGTTTTTCGTCCAACGAAAATGAAAACTTCCTTAGGCAACATTGTTTGATATTCCAATATGCACCCTTGTGCACAATATGAGATCATTTGAACAAAATATGCCATGAATGTGGCCATAAGATTGATCATTTGGCTTGAAAGTCATGAATCTTCACACTTGATAGCTCATTTCTGAGAACACTTTTTTAAAATAATTACCGTATTACAAGTTTATTATTTTTCCTGGAAACTTGGTCACATATAATGACACAATGCGAAGGTTTTCCAATTTTTTGATTTTTTTTGAATTTTTTATGCCCATTTAAAAATGCGGCCAAAACGGCGGGCTTGACCGTTCCTAGCTAGTGGTTGAATCTTGGAATTTTTTTGGTGTTTCTATGATTAAATAGATACTTATGTACTTAGAAATGATTTTTGGAAAAAATAAAGAGCAAACTATGAGGCAGCTGCAGTTCAAATTTGACCCGTTTCCAACTGAATCGACGACAATTTGTCTTTTTCATCAAAGGTGGATCAAAACTTTTTTCACCCAACCATTTTGTCAATTGTGCATTAAATATGGCCTAGTATTTTAGAAAAATGTTTTGGTCCAATTTGGCAACAATTATTTGGGAGGTCCTTCACAAAAAACCTCCTGTTGGGCACTCGAAAAATGGAAAATGGTTTTTTCGTCCAAAGAAAATGAAAACTCCCTTAGGCAACATTGTTTGCCATTCCAATATGCACCATTGTGCACAATATGAGATCACTTTAACAAACTATGCCATGGATGTGGCCATAAGATTGATCATTTGGCTTGAAAGTCATTGATCTCCACACGTGATAGCTCGTTTCTGAGAACACTTTTTTAAAATAATTGCCGTATTACAAGTTTGTTATTTTTCCTAGGAACTTGGCCACATATAATGACATAATGCGAAGGTTTCCCAATTTTTTGATTTTTTTGAATTTTTTATGCCCATTTCAAAATGCGGTCAAAACGACGGGAATGACCGTTCCTAGCTAGTGGTTGAATCTTGGAACTTTTTTTGTGTTTCTATGATTAAATAGATACTTATGTACCTAGAAATGATTTTTGGAAAAAATAAAGAGCAAACTACAAGGCAGCTACAGTTCAAATTTGACCCACTTCCAGCTTAATCGGCAGAAATTTGTCTTTTTCACCAGAGGTGGATAAAAACTTTTGACACCCAACCATTTGGTCAATTGTGCATTAAATATGGCCTAATATTTTAGAAAAATGATTTGGTCCAATTTTGCAACAATTATTTGGTAGTTCATTCACAAAAAAACCCATTTTGAGCACTCAAAAAATGATTAAAAATAGCTAGAAATATGAAAAATGCATACAAATTGGTCCTAATCCATAAAATGTGGTCTAACTCTAGTGAAAATTTGTGTGGTGCCCTTTTGAAAAATATTTTTGATAGCTACTTCATAAAATCTCTCTATTTTTAGTACTTCAAAACTATTCTACCTCACTGATTTTCTGAACCAATCATAAATCTGTCCACGGATCGATGACATGGCGTCCATCCATCCATCCATCCATCTCTCCATCCCACATCCATCCATCCATCCATCTATCTACAGAAAAGAAAAAAAAGAAAAGAAAAAGAGATACCCACCACCCGTAGCCCAAACCCTAGCTCAGATCGACCCTCCCCGTCGCCCCTTCCTCCTCGTCCCCATCTCTCCTCGCCGCCCCCTTCCCGATCTAGATTCCTCCGCCGCCGCCCCTCCCTTCCACCACCTAGTCGCCCCCTCAGCAGATCAAGCGAGCCGCCCAACCTCACCGGCCTCCTCCTTCTCTTCTGGTCAGATCCGACGGGCACATCTTCCTGCAGCCACGAGCGACCACCCCGGCCTCCACTCCACCGTCGGCATCCTTTCCCCTCCCTCTCCGTAGATCCTTTTGAGCAGCCACCTCGAGGGTGTCGCCGCCACCAGCGGGAGGGGGAGGGCGCCGCCACCAGCGGGAGGGGGAGGGCGCTGCCATCAGCTGCGGCGGAGAGGTGGAGCCCCGGCACCCCCGACGGCTTCGCCGTCCCCAGGAGCCACTTCACCCCGCGCCTGAGCGCCAGCTGCTGCTCCTATCGCGTCACCGCGCGGGTGAGCAGAGGCGGATTCCCCATACGTGAGGGCGAAGCAGGCGCAGGTAACACGACCGACCACCACCGCTACCATCAGGCGCGATCCCTTTCGCTTATCTGCTGAGGATGGATGGATGGATGGATGCAGTTTCGTGTGGGACGAGGGAAAGTACCCCGTCAACGCCCCGCTCAAGGAGACCGTCGCCAGCATCCAGTCCCAGGTCGCCAAGATCGAGGATGACATGAAGGTAACTAACTCTGCTTCTCTCTCTATTCATTAGCCCACTTCTTCTTCATACTGACCAAATCACGCATGGATGCCAGTGAGATTTTGGAACATTGGCAGCAACTTAACACTGCATTAGCTAGGCTAGTTGGGTACTGTATTTTGGACAGTGTTGATCTTGCCTGCCAAGTGCAGTCTTAGTTTTATACATACCTTCTTTTTATTTTGTGCTCATAGATGCAAATAAGTGTTTTGGTTGGATGTTACATTTACAGAAGGACTGAATATGCCCTTTTGTCTAGTACACCCAACACCACCGAGGATCAAATTCCTTTGTTAGAAAGTTAGAAATTGATATTACAGGTTCCTTATAGTGCAAACCAAAGCAGCTACTCCAACAACCATCAAATGAAACCATGTTTTTTAAAATTAAAGGGTCTGATTGATATTGGTCCTTCTTTTGACAGATATAATATGTATACTCTATTCTCTTACAACTAATAACATTTTTAAACTTCTTTTGGTCGTGCTTTCGCTTTCACTACAGACCAGATCAGTGGTGAACGAAAGAAACAAGTGCACAACTAGTATCAGTGGGCTTGTATTTTTCTTGTGTAGCTGCTCTGCACTTGTTGTACAGCAAGTTGATCACTATCTACCCTACTGGGAATTTTCACTTTATATAAAATTTTGAGAGGCAAATGCTGGCTAGGAACTCAACTCTGCTTCTTGTTGTTGGAGTTTCAGGGCTTGTTGCATAGTTCAGTAGCTTCAAGTGTACTCGGCTTCTAGCCACAAAGGCACTACAAATTATTATAGAACTACAAAGTGTACACAACATTGCACCTTACACATTCTTCTCTTGTGAAATCAAATGCCATGACTGGGCATTCTTTTATCAACTTGCTGTACATTTGCTCGCTTTAGGCTCTTGTATAACTTGTGCCTTTTAACTTGATGTACATAGCATGCAATTTTTACTGTATCACATTCACACATGATACTCTTAATATAGAGTTGTTTTCCGAGCTAGTTACATTTACTCTTAATATAGGTCTATTTGTCACCAATACTTGCCTGCTATGCTATAGTAGACCTTGTTCATATTTATTAGCTAAGTTTGCTTGTCCTTGGTATCTATATGCATGCCATTTGTGTTTCAGGCTTTCTCTAAAATGAAATAATAGGCCTATTAGTCACCAATACTTGAGTTAATCTAACTCCTTACCTGCTATGCTATAGTAGGCCTTGTTCATATTTATTAGCGAAGTTTGCTTGTCCACAGTGATCCATATACATGCCATTTGTGTTTAACGTTCTCTGAAATGAAATAATAAGATTCACACTCCATGGACCAGGACGACCACCGGGACCTCCACGGCTATGATGAAGCCTGCACATGGTCGAGCTCGATGGAACAACAGTGCCTCAGTGTGGTGCAGCCGAGTTGGGCCACTCCGGTGCATCAGGAATTCAGCATGCTGCTGTCCTTTGTCTCATCATCTTAACTTCTGTTGTCCTTTGTCTCATCATCTTAAATACTACAGTAGTAGGAGTATTTTATATGCTGTTCATTTCTTGGCCACCAAAGATGTTTGCTAATCATCCATCGCCTCATGTTATATGATCCCTACCTAGTAACTTCATTGTATGCAGACTTGTGGTGTTGGTTCAATTTAGTCAAATTAATATATATACTGCTATCCCACAACTACTACTACTGTCTGCATTTAATCCTGATTAGTAGCTTCATCCATAAGTGGCAAACAAAAAAATGTTGATTTTCATCTTATCTCTGTGACAACCAATGGAGTTGAATTGCAGCATGCATGTCAAAGCTGGGTTCAATTCTTGGGCAATATATGGTAGTTTCCACTCTTCACGCCCAAGATTAGTATGATGCAGCTCTCCCTCCTCACTCCATACATCCAGGTACTAGTTACCCAACGAGCAGCCCCACCTCATTGGATCTCGCCCAAACCCGCTCATCTTGTGCTTGTGGCGGTGGAATACTCTGTTGAGTATTTTGAGGAATGAATATCTGTTAAATATGGAGTTAGGGTCATCTAATAAAATTTCTACTATATATAATATATATGCATGAAACTGAGATTGCTAGCATCATTTACACAAGATACACCCTATGAATTGAATTGATTGGTTCAGTTTCAGATATTCTTCACCCAGCCTTCTATCATGCTTATAACTAGTGCTCGCTCATGTTGTTAGACAGGATTTTCACTTCTGCCATCCCAACCTTCTATCATGCTTACAAGATTTTTCTTTGCAGCGTGCTTCAGCACCTTTTTCTGCTGTTGGGAAATGAAGGAGCTGTTCCATGCATTGAATCTGGGATAAAATCACCTTGGCATGTACACCATCACCTTGGGCATGCTTGTGCCGCTGCTGCTCAGCCTCAACATGTCCTGGAGTGCCATTAGCGCCACCCTCATGCTCATCTTCCTCGACTTCAAGGACGCTCGCCCCTGCCTCGAGAAGGTAATTGTGTGTCCATCCGTTTGCAGTTAACTAAGTTGTGCCCCATTGATGTCCTACTAATGTTAATTGTTACTACCATGGTGCTGATGCTGTTCAGAATATGATATGTGCCTTAATTCTAAGTTCTGGTCTCTCTTAAGAGACATTTCTAGCTTTTCTGACTCAAAGTTGTTAACTTGGTACTGCATGAGTTTTACTACGCTAACACAGAGAGTATTTACTACGCCAACACGTAGACTTTGTATGCATGCTACCGATGAGTGCTTTGTTTGTAATATTTCACCTTCGTATGCATAGGTTTATTCGGTTTGAATTCGCATGACATGAAATAGATATTTACTGATGTTTTTCTCAACTTGTTTTCTTTGTCACTTGATATATACTTGCTTGTACTTGAAGCTGTGGGTTAATGTTGGTGGTTTTGTTCTACTTGGATGCATTGGTACCCATCATCGAGCTTAACGGATGCAACAAATGGCAAGAAGCTCATGGCTGTGTGCATCTAAAGCACACCGTGGACACCATCCACTTCCTCATAAATGCTAACTCAATCCAGATCATCGTCGACACTATCATCCACAGGTATCTTCCTTGGTTCCCTTTATTCTCTCCTGCCTTTGTGAAGTTTAGTATGCGTGTGCTGACGAGTATTGTTAGATCTTGCCAGTTGAATATATGGTCGTGATAGTAGAATGGTATTTTGTTTTAGGCGCAATGTGTTGTAGTGCAGTTTTTTTGCACAACCTGCATATGTGCCATGCATATTCATATTGTTTCTCTGTTTCTTATATGAACTACTATCTCGTTTTAACTAGCTCGACAAAAAAAGCATGGTACTAGCTGAATGTTGAATGGTCTGTTCTTGAATGGTCTGTTCATAATATATTTGCCCCAGTTTTTCTCATTCTTTTCTGATTCATGTAACAGGATGACAGAGGAAGCCATGTTGCTGTTTTGTTTGGTCTCAGCTCTGACTATCGCCGTCGAGCGAGTCCGGCGTGTTGTTCATCTGACTATGGTTCCAGCCCTGACTACCGAAGTTTTTGTCCTGTTGAAGTTGCATAGAAATATGAGAGAGTCCAATGAGTCCAGAGCTTGTGAAGTAGTACTATATTACACTTGTAGAGCTTGTAAAGTATTGTATTATACATGGCCCTTTGTACTGGCACGGATAGAGCTTGTAAAGTATTGTATTATGTGATCTTGTTGCTCTTGTTTAAGTATTATGTGTGTTTTTTGTCTCTGCGAATCTGAATACTGCTTGAAATATTAAGAATATGAGTCTGATAGATGGGACCCACTTACGTGACAAATTGAAACCTGTTACCAGAACCTGACAACTGGGACCCATCTGACTAGTGGACCCATTTAATAAAAAAGAAATGAAATTGTTTAGCCAAAATGGCCGTGGCCCAACAATAAAAGAGGCTGCCATATTGGGCTTGGCCCATGATCCTGACCAAAAATTGATGAAAAAAACACAAATAGGCTGAATTGTTGGGCTCGGCCCATGTAGAAAATCGAATTGGACCGGGCTGAATCTTGTGCCACATCAGCTTGCCACGCTGGATGCCTACGTGGCCTGGGGGAGGTTGCTAGTGACCAAAATGCCACAGTAGGAATATTTTGGTCGTAAACGTCTTTGACCATTCCAGAAGAAAGGTCGCTATAGTCAGTTTACGACGCCCAGCTTTTGACCTTCTGTTTTTGGTCACAAAAAGGTCATAAATGGAAATTTGTGACCTTTCAGTTACCAATAGTGGTGGTCATAAGTTGACATATTTCTTGTAGTGTTTGGCTGGTCTCACCTCGAGGTCGGAGGGGGGTCGGTGACGGGGACAACGGCGGGAATGTTGGAGGGGGCTCCTAGATTTCTGCAAAAACAAAAACCCTATAAGCTATCAACTAATCAAATGCATACTCCTTGCATAGTGCTCTCCAATTTTAGCATCGCTAATACAGCTAGAACCGTAGCGCCCGACGGGTATCGGCGCGGGCGGTGGACACCCAAAGAGAAGGAACCATCACAAGATCATAGCTCCAGTGAGATCCCTGAAGAACCTCCCAGGTATTGGAGAATTTGCCCTCCAACGCAACCATGTAGCGACGGACGTGCTCGTCCTCCTCGCGACACGGTGACGTACCACCTCCGCGGTGTCCAGGAAGCCTCGGCACCACATCGCCCACGCGACCGCCACCAAACAAGGTTCGGTCAACGACGGGCTGGCTCCTCACCAAGTTAAGCCCCTGTAAGGTAGCACCTCCCAATACCAGCCAGTGAGCCAGGTCCCCGACATGGCCCCTCCGATCAAGCAGGCCTGCTCCGCCGAGCCGATTTACGAGGATGCGGGATAGGCATCGTCGATGTCGATCTTGGGAATAATTCCTTAACTAAAAATATACTAGTTCTATTAATAATCTTACTAAAATAAACTACTTCTGTAGTAAAATAAAGTAGTTTTATTTAATCAACTAGTTCAACTACTAAGCACTTACTATAAATAAAATAAAGTAGTACTTACTAAAAATAAACTACTTCTATAGTAAAATAAAGTAGTTTTATTACATCAACAAGTTCAGCTAGTAAGCACTTAATATAAACAAAATAAAGTAGTACTTACTAAAAATAAACTAGTTTAACTAGCTAGTTCTATTATTTTTCTAACTAATTCTATTAAACACTTATTAAAAACATCTAATTCAACTAATCTAAAATGCACACTAACCTAACATCTGCCTAATGCATTCTTCATATAGAAAATTGTTACTCTTTAATTTAATAATTTAGTACTAATTACATGGCGACTATACATAATTATTAGTATATATACATGGAAAAAATACATATATGAAAAAAATGAAAAAAAGAGAGCCGGGGCGGCGGCGGCTCACAGCGGGGCCGGGCGGCGAGGTTGACGGTGGGGGCGGCGACGACGTCGACGATGGCGACGGTGGGGGTAGCGGACGGTGTCAGCGTCAGTAGAGATCGGGCTGGCGCGGAGGGTAGGGCACAGGCGACGGCGACGGCGTGGTCGGCTGGACGGCGCGGGGGCAGAGTTCATTTTGTTTCTACTTACAGCAAAATAATTACTAGTTTTTCAGTTATTCTTTTTGGTTTTAGGTAATAAAAATTATAAACTTTATGTTAGTGCCATTAATTTTCCAATTTGAAGAGTTTAAATTTGAATTATTTGAAATTTGTGTGAATCACTAGTTTGTGATTAACTTTAATATAAAAATAGATTTTGGAGTGATTCCTTTTCCTGCTATTTAATATTACTGTGTTTTATCATTATATTCAAAAACAGTTTTTGTTATTTTAGTTTCTAACAAAAGAAATCTTTATGATAATTCTTTTTGCTATTAAAGTTTCTAACAAAAAGTTCTTTATGAAAATTCTTTTTGCTTTTAATGTTTTGAACAGAAAATGCTTCGATAATTTTAGTTGCAGAAATTTTAGTTTATTATTTTTGCTATTAGAGTTTCATAAAAGTTGAGAGGGTTACAAGAAAAACTGGATGCACTCCGTGTACAAAATGAACTCCAGACTCTTTGTGTGTTCAAAATGCACCATTCAAGGCGACATCATCAATTTTCTACCCTTTCTGACGTCATTTGTTATTTTTCATGCATTTATTGATTTTTTTTGAGCTAAATGACCCTTGAATTGAAAAGCATTACAGATGAACTCTGAAAAGGTTGAAAGTTGGCAGGGTATCATCATTTCACCCAAATAGCATGTGCTAAGAAGTTAAGAGGGTTACGGCAAAACCAGGATGCACTTCGTGTACAAAACGGACAATCCCTTTCGAAGTATCAGGGTTTCATACTGAAACTCGTCTGTTACATGGATATTCTAGATCAAAGGCATCATCATAATAGTCGTGGAGAGAAAGTCTTCACTTTTTCTTCACTTCTGTCATTTTCTTATTGCGTCGTAACCATAGATAATCTTCATCGTTTAATTGGAATCTTGGGTCAGCCTTGACTTTGAAGGGAGGAATTTCATGAAACTTTTCATAATCTTCGGACATGTCTGTCTTGCCCTCCACTCCCGCGATGTCTCTTTTTCCTGAAAGAACTATGTGGTGCTTTGACTCATTGTATGATGTGTTCTCTTCCTTATCTTTTCTTTTTCTCGGTTTCGTAGACATGTCCTTCACATAGAAAACATGCGTCACATCATTGGCTAGGACGAACGGTTCGTCTGTGTACCCAAGATTGTTCAGATCCACTATTGTCATTCTGTACTGTCGGTCTACCCCCTGCCTCCTGACAGATTGACTCATTAGCACTTAAACAAAGGGACCTTAAAATCATGCCCGTAGTCAAGTTCCCATATGTCCACTATGTAATCATAATATGTGTCCTTTCCCATATTGGTTACTGCATCAAAGCGGACACCGTTGTTTTCATTGGTTCTCTTTTCATCTTGGGCGATCGTGTAAAATGTATTCCCATTTATCTTGTATCCTTTGTAAGTCAATACAGTCGAAGATGGTCCCCTGGACAACAAGTACAGCTCATCACAAACAGTGGTGTCACCTTTGGGACGTGTTTTCAACCAACTGCCGGAAGTCCTGATGTGTTCACATGTAATCCAGTCGTCACACTGCTCCGGGTGTTTGGAGCGCAGACTGTTCTTGTGTTCATCGACATACGGGGTCATCAATGTAGAGATCTGTAGAACTGTGTAGTGTGCTTAAGACCAAGAATGCCCGTCCCTGCATATTATTGAGTCCCTCCAAGCGTGCCTTCTCCAGTCAGTCTTCCCTCATACCGCGATTTAGGGAGACCTATCTTCTTAATGCCAGGAATGAAGTCAACACAAAACCCAATGACATCCTTTGTTTGATGGCCCATGGAGATGCTTCCTTCTGGCCTAGCGTGGTTACGGACAGATTTCTTTAGGACTCCCATGAGCCACTCAAAGGGGTACATATTGTGTAGAAATACGGGGCCCAGAATGACAATCTCGTCGACATGAACTAGGACGTGCGTCATTATATTGAAGAAGGTTTGTGGGAACACCAGCTCGAAACTAACAAGACATTGCGCCACATCACTCCTTAGCCTTGGTATGATTTCTTGATCGATCACCTTCTAAGAGATTGCATTGAGGAATGCACATAGCTTCACAATGTCTAATCGGATGTTTTCCAGTAGTAGCCCCCTCAATGCAACCGGAAGAAGTTGCGTCATAATCACGTGGCAGTCATGAGACTTTAGGCATGCCGTCCTTTTCGTGCAAACGTTGCAGGTCCTCCCGTGCCTCAGGTGTATCTTTTGTCTTCCTATACACACCCAAGAAGCCTAGTAGGTTCACGCAAAGGTTCTTCGTCATGTGCATCACGTCGATTGAAGAGCGGACCTCTAGGTCTTTCTAGTAGGCTAGATCCCAAAATATAGATTTCTTCTTCCACATGAGTGTGCGTCCCTCAGCTTCATTCGGAACAGATAGTCCGCCGGGAGCCTTTCCAAAGATTACGTGTAAATCTTTGACCATAGCAAGTACATGATCGCAGGTACGCATGGCGAGCTCCTTCCAGTGATCTGCCTCGCCTTTGAAATGTTTGCCTTTCTTTCGACATTGATGATTGGTCGGAAGAAAGCGATCATGGCCCAGGTACACATTCTTCCTGCATTTGTCCAGGTATATACTTTCGGTGTCAGCTAAACAGT
Organism: Aegilops longissima; assembly: GCA_021605205.1. Classification (NCBI taxonomy): domain Eukaryota; kingdom Viridiplantae; phylum Streptophyta; class Magnoliopsida; order Poales; family Poaceae; genus Aegilops; species Aegilops longissima. The sequence goes on from CM038682.1 coordinate 26,704,029, forward strand.
GCGTGCATGTGTGGTATCCCTTGTTTCTCTGTCCTGAAAGGTTACTGGAAGCGGGCCAATCATTGATAGTCACGAACAGCAACGCCTTTAGGTCAAATTCTTCCCCCATGTGCTCATCCCATGCACGTACACCTGCTCCATTCCACAAATGTAAGAGTTCTTCAACTAATGGCCTTAGGTACACATCAATGTCGTTGCCGGGTTGCTTAGGCCCTTGGATGAGAATTGGCATCATAATGAACTTCCGCTTCATGCACATCCAAGGAGGAAGGTTATACGTACATAGAGTCACGGGGCAGGTGATGTGATTGCTGCTCTGCTCCCCGAAAGGATTAATGCCATCCGCGGTTAAACCAAACCATACGTTCCTTGGGTCACCTGCAAATTCAGCCCAGTACATTCTATTGATTTTTCTCCACTGCGACCCGTCAGCGGGTGGTATCAACTTCCCGTCTTTCTTACGGTCCTCTCTGTGTCATCGCATCAACTTGGCATGCTCTTTGTTTCTGAACAAACGTTTCAACTGTGGTATTATAGGAGCATACCACATCACCTTCGCAGGAACCCTCTTCCTGGGGGGCTCGCCGTCAACATCGCAGGGTCATCTTGTCTGATCTTATACCGCAATGCACCGCATACCGGGCATGCGTTCAAATCCTCGTACGCACCGCGGTAGAGGATGTAGTCATTAGGGCATGCATGTATCTTCTGCACCTCCAATCCTAGAGGGCATACGACCTTCTTTGCTGCGTACGTACTGTCGGGAAATTCTTTATCCTTTGGAAGCTTCTTCTTCAATATTTTCAGTAGCTTCTCAAATCCTTTGTCAGGCACAGCGTTCTCTGCCTTCCACTGCAGAAATTCCAGCATGGTACCGAGCTTTGTGTTGCCATCTTCGCAATTGGGGTACAACACTTTTTTGTGATCCTCTAACATGCGATCGAACTTCAGCTTCTCCTTTTGACTTTCGCACTGCCTCCTTGCATCAACAATGACCCGGCGGAGATCATCATCGGGCACAATATTGTCTGGTACCTCTTGATCTTCAGCAGCTTCCCCCGTTGCAGCATCACCGTATTCCGGGGGCACATAGTTGTCATCGTCCTCTTCTCCTTCGTTGTCTTCCATCATAACCCATATTTCTCCGTGCCTGGTCGAAACATTATAGTGTGGCATGAAACCCTTATAAAGCAGATGGCCGTGAAGGATTTTCCGGTCAGAGTAAGACTTCGTATTGCCACATATAGGGCATGGACAACACATAAAACCATTCTGCTTGTTTGCCTCAGCCACTTCGAGAAAATTATGCATGCCCTTAACATACTCGGAGGTGTGTCTATCACCATACATCCATTGCCGGTTCATCTGCGTGCATTATATATAATTAAGTGTGTTAAAAACCATTACAGAATATCATGGATAGATAAGTGACCAAATTAATAGAAGTTCATCATCACATTAAAACCAAAGTACATACATAGTTCTCATTGACAAGCAATAATAAAAGTAAGAAAATTAGACAAGTATCTATCTAAAGTAAGAATTCTTTTCTTTCAGAAAGAAGATAAGAACAAGAGACCCACCATGGTGGTGCCGGCGACGAGATCGGCGCGGGCGATCGACGGCGGTGTAGACCCACCACGGTGGTGCCGGCGACGAGACCGCTACACCTATGCAAATCTCGAGGAAATGGAGCTTGGAGGTCGAGCATCGAGAGGAGAAAGCTTAACTAGTGTGGCTCGGGCATTTGATCGAACACCTCATATCATAGGAGGTGCGCTAGAGCACCCAAATGCCCTCCCCTCGCCGGCCAGAAAAAACAGAGCACTATGGAGTGCTCTGCTGCGGCGATGGGGTATATATAGGCAACTCATTTGTCCCAGTTCGTGGCTGGAACTGGGACTAAAGCCCCCCCTTCTGTCCCGGTTCGAGCCACGAACCAGGATAAATGTATGTGGGCCAGGAGCGAGGTTTATTGGTCCCGGTTCGTGTGCCAGAACCGGGACACATGGGTCCGCATTTAACCGGGACCAATGCCCACGAGGCCCCAGCCGGCCCCCTGGGCTCACGAACCGGGACGTATGCCCCCCATGGGTCCCGGTTCATGACTGAACCGGGACTAATGGGCTGGCCCGGCCCAAACCAAAGCCCTGTTTTCTACTAGTGTTGGTGCTCGACGAAGAGCCAGACACCCGGCGTATAAGGAAATTCCATCAGTGATTTATATATAATGAATGGAAGTAATCAGTGGACCACAGCGAGCATGACATGAGTTGTATGTATTTCTTGGAATGGAAGGACATTAGGACAATGTAATTGCTTGCTGGAAGAATGAACCATGCATAAACTGAGAAAAATATAGACAAACCTAGCAGAGCATCATGTTGAAGGATGTTGTGCCGCGGGCTGGAAAGGGTGAGTAAAGAGTTGTAGGGGAGGAAGAATTTATACACGTACGCGGACACGAGGCAGCCACATCACCCGCCATAAATTCATGTGTAGAAACTTAAGAATAATTGCGCCCTTCAAACTTGAGCAAAGCAGTTTTCATAAGATGATGCGTCTGCTGGATCCCCTCTTTCCTCCTCGCAAACTGATCGCTCGCCATCGAGCGATTCCCGCCCAGCCCGCGTTGCCCGCGTAGGCTGATCTGATCCCTCTCGCTTTCAGTATTTCTATTTTTTATTTTGGTGAAGGTAGACTCGCATGGGGGTTAGCGGCCGGACGATCCCCGTGTCAGCCGCATCGAGGGATTCTATGGACCGACGCACACCGGCCGTTTCACTGGATGGAACCGGCCGCAGGAATCGGGATTGAATTAGGGTTCAGGGTCGCGAGAGGAGCTCATGTGGTCGCTCGTACGCCCCAAAGCCCAGCAGTGGACCCCCAATTTACTGTTCTTAACGGGCTGATGGCTGGCGGACGACCCAATGCCTCTGGAGCAGCAGCCCAGGACAGCTGGACCACATTTCAGAGGTAATTTCCATTCTTCACCTTTAATTTGTAAACTTGCCTGTACTTATCCTTAATGGGTTGATGCCTCGTGGACAGCCCAATGCCTCTGGAGCACCAGCCCGCAAGACAGCTGGACCAGATTGTTTTCTCAAAAAAAAAAAAAAAAAAAAAAACTGGACCAGATTTCAGATTGCAGGACATATTGCTTTGGACAAGAAATCTAATGGCCAGGAACGATAGATCGCGAAAACGGACAACTGAAAAGGCTAATCGCTAAGAGAGCTCGCTCGGTTTGGACTTTGGACTCAGTTTTACTGCCCATAATTGAAGACATAACTTCCATTCTTCACCTATAATTTGTAAAGTTTTCTGGAGTGTCATGCCACTGTAATATGTATAACTCCATTGCAGCACACGGATAATTAACTACTCCATCCGTCCCTAAATATAAATCTTTTTAGAGATTTCAATATTAACTACATATTAATGTATATAGACGTAATTTATAGTGCAGATTCACTCATTTTGCTTTCTATGTAGTCTATATTGGAATGTCTAAAAAGACTTATATTTAGAACCGAATGGAGTATAGGCCTTTTTAGAGATTTCAATATAAACTATATATGAATGTATATACATGTATTTTAGAGTGTCAATTCATTTATTTTGCTTCGTATGTAGTCCGTACTATAATCTAAACGTCTTATTGTTTGCGAAACGACCAAGTAGTAATAAAAACTTAAAAAAATAAAAGCCATACAGTACAACTAAAAGGTGCATCTTCCTTCCTAAAATAATTCACACCCTCCTAATTAGCACTTCCATCAAAAACAGAAAACAAAAGAATTTCTACTAGTTATTGCAGAATAAAACCTACACAGAGCCATCAAGGATCCACATTTAGCTGAAATTCTTCGCACCATTGGCCCCATCCTTGTACCTTATTTCTTATGAATGATGTCTTCAATCGCTACATACCGCACCACTAGCTTTCAGCAGTGGTGCAACCAGAGAGGTGCACCTTCCTGAATTCCACAAAGGACGGTTATCCATGATTTCATAGTCACTGTACCTTCCTCTTCTTTTTCTTTTGCGGGAATGAAAGTGTGATCCTACTTGATTTTTGTTTTGGAAATACCAGCTGGTGGTGCGGTACGAATGTATACATAAAAAAATCACCTTGTCACGGCAGCTGGGCCTTGCCTTTGGTTTCACTCCTGATAATTCCAGTAGGCCCTGCTACGGGGTCGAGAATTGCTACCACATCCTCTTGAACGCCATTATTCACGAGCTTGACAGTGGACTGGAGCTCTGCGACTTGTCTCCTCAAAGCGTCGACTGTGGTCTTGACACTGCAACTGTTGATGTACCATGGGTCGTAGCGTAGAGTGACTTTCTCAAGGCTCAGCAGGTTCCCAATACCTGACGGTGAACTCCCCTCGCTCACTGGACCAGTGGAGAGATTCAGATCAAGGTCCGTCAGCTTCAACATACCTCCCTCTCCGAAATTCAGCCATGCAATGCGGCAACTGACAGAGAGTCTCAGAAGCTGATGGAACGCCCCCCTTTCAATCACTACAGCTTCTTGCGGAAGGAAATCCAAACCTAGTACCAGGCACTCCAGTTTGTGCAAGCTCCCCAAGATCTTCAGATCATCTGGCAATAGTTTGCATACTGTTATGTGCAAGAAAGCAAGGTGGTTCAGCCCTTGGATCCATTTGGGAACAGTTAAAAATCTCGCAGTTATTATGAGATTCTGCAGATCCTTAGGCCCATCAGACAAATCGTTAGGCACATCGGAAAGAGAATCCATAAATTCCATGGAACAACCAACCTCACACTGAATTGTTAAAGACTTGAGGCACCCTAATCTTTGGATGACTGACCGTAAAGCAGTCTGGTATTTCTCGTCATAGCACTGGTGAAAAGACCATGTCACTGCAAGCACCTCTAAGAACCGCAGGTCTGCAAGATATTTGAAAACCCACGAGGACCAGTTGCGTATATCAATAGTTGCTAATGTTTCCAGTAAATTCCAACACAAAATATGGTCCGGTATCTCCATTATTGTTTCATCCAGCTTATGACCACTAACGAGCAGATGTCGCAAGCATGGTGCCACATCACGTGGTAGCTGTCTTACTTGCGTGCCTCTTAGGTCCAGTGACCACAATTTTGGTAGACCCCACACCTCAATTGGGATCTCACTAATTTGTGTGTGACTTATGTCCAATGTTTCAAGATACCCTAGCTCACTGATCTGAGGCGGGAGCTTACTGACCCGTGTGTTCCTGACACTCAGATACTTCAGCAGAAAAAAATTGCTGCTACATATCTGCACCAGATCAACATCCTCTAGGTTCTCCCAACCTTCAAGATCCAACATCACCAAATGAATGAACTTGTCTAGAGGAATTCGGTTAACTGAACCTGAGACTATCAGTGAACGGGTGTGAGACAAATCTATTGTTCCCAACAGAGTTGGCAGCTCCTGATCAGGCCGGTGGAGAAAAATCCTCTGTATCATTTGAGTCATGTCGCCTTCGGCTGCTGCTGCAGCAGTTGAGTTGACTGTGTGGCTGGTAGTGAGAAAAAAGTTCTGTTCTGATTTGGACACAAGGAATTGGAGCATAAAATAATTGACTTGGCAGCAGGTCTCTACTTCAGAATTGTATTTGCGAGCCAACGGACGGATGATATCCCTGTCGAGGAGCTCGGTAAAACACTCCTCTGCTACTTCCTCAAATGCTCTCCACATATCTAGAACAATCAGTCCTTCGGCTCTCCATTTGCTGATAAGACGATGCTTGTCAATTCTGTACCCCCAAGGAAATGTACTCATGTACAAGGTCAATAGCTTCAACTCATAAGGAAGATTATCATAGACAAGGGTCAAAGCTTCTTCAACATTTTTCAGTTCAACTACTCTGTCAAGCCAGTACGCAGCATTTCTCTTCACCATTTCTCCTTGTTCTTGTTTCATTAATCCAGCCATCGCAATGATGAACAAAGGTATACCATCACATCTCCTCAAAATTTCATATGAAACTTGTCTCGAATATTCAGATGGCCAGAGGCCATCAGCACCAAAAGCATTTGCCAAAAACAATTTTTCAGATTCTAGCTCATCAAGAGGCTTAACCTCGTGCATGAGCCCATCCATATGGGAGCAACCCAAGCATGCTATGCTTCTAATGGGTGTTGTTATTATCACTCGACTGCCGCATTCATTCTGTGGAAAAGCTTCAAGGATGATTTCCAGATCAGTTGTTTTCCTTATGTCGTCAATTATAATGAGGTACCTGCCAATGAGTATTGTATAAGAGATAAGTGATTTAGCTACTTGTATAACTTCTCTATACAAAGTGATTTTACAAAGTATTGAAATTCATGTAAATGAAAAATAGCCGCAGGAAACATCTTTGTGGTTTGCATAAAATGCTTTTGTAATGATCCTATGTAATTATTTATAAGTCCATTCCCAAAAATAATAATAATAACATTATCACAGTCACCCGAATGGCCAAAGAACATTAATAGGTGCAAGTGTATACACATAGCTATCTCCTTGACGTTTCAAATTTCCTGTTACATGTTCTGGAAAATGTAAGGCTATTAAGCAAACCACTTTTGTTCTAATTTGATTTGAGGAATGGCTTAATGTTATGTTTTGGATTTCGTGCCAAATCAAACATCAGATTTTTTACAATGGCAAATCAAACGTGTCCGAGAGATGGCAAATTATGTTGTCGCAAGGATGGCAATTTCCTTTAGAATGCCATGACAATTCCTAGCAAAAAAATGAACATGGCAAGAGATGGTCATGTTTGCTACATCAAATTGCCATCCTCGTGACAACATAATTGCCATAAAAAACGTGATCCATGCTCTACATTACTTGAGAGGAATGAGAAAAGGATGTATTGAATAACTGCTCTTTTATTAAAGGATCCTAGCTAGTAGCCCTATGCTTAGATTGCGCGAGAACCACACGGCTTCCATGTAAGTTTATGAATTTAAAATAAATGTATGAATTAAGAAAGCGCGACTGATGTTTTTCAAGTTCTTGGAAACCATAATTAGAGAATCATCTCTATTGTTACCCGGGGGAGGGGGCGGGGGGTGGGATAACACGAGTGCAGAACTGCAGATACCTCTTGTCTTGGAGGTATGTCTTAATGTTGTGTGCCAACAGGTAGCCATTGCTGCACAATGCTGCTTCGTCCATGATTTGTGACATGATATGCCTCAGAAGCGCCTCAGCATCGGATGTCTGTCGGGACATCTTAGCAGTGGCGCAGCACTGGAAGTGCTGCCTAACCTGGCTGTAAATTTCCACAGCCAGCGTAGTCTTGCCGACCCCGGTGGGTCCAATAATGGAGATGATTTTGGTAGCCTCCCCGTCCTCCATGAGCCACCTGAGCAGCTTCTTTCTCGGCCCATCCATGGCGACGAGATGTGGCGTGGTATCGGTGTCGGGCTGCGGCAGCTGGTAGTTGTCGCAAGACAACGGCGCCGAGGAGTCATGGCCAGCAGCATCGACTAGCAGAAGCTGTTCAATCCAGGTCAGATTCAGATCTGGGAGCCGGGTATCATATCTGGTTCGACCGTGTGCCAATTCGTCGACAAGGTCCCATGTCCAATTTGCGAGTTCTCTCAGGTGAGCCAGCCGGTCCTTGATGCGGGGGGCAACGTGATCCGGCCCGAGCACCCTGGACGTGAGCTGACGCAGCGCCGCGACGACAGTGCTTAGCTCCTTCTCCATGTAGGCCAAGCTACGCCTGTCGCGGTCAGAGGCGACACTCCCGACACCCTGCTTCAGCAGCAGCTCTGAAATCCTCAGTGGAAGGGGCTCCATCAGCACCAATGCTTCCTTCATCTCCTTCTGGATCTCCAAATATTCAAGAACAGATTCTGCGGTGAAGGGGGGAAGTGGGGGCATAGGAGGGGGAGCCAGCAGCAATTTGCCGCCGCCGTCGCCGCTGCCGCTCGCCTCCATACCGCTGTATCTCCGCACTGCACGCCCTTCTTTCTGCAAATGCCACGGGAGAGCGTGACGAATCAGCCGAGGGCGACGGACCAGCCGAGGCAGCGCGAGGGTAAGAGATTGACTTACGGCTTGTGGGAACGGAGCGAGGCTGCTAGCGGAGCTCCGGCAAGCAGGATATAAACGGAGACCAGGCAGACTGTCGATTCGGTGGCGGCGCGGGGGAGCTCATGGGAGGTGTGCGTGTGTGTTGGGGTGGGAGGAGGGATGATTTGGATGATTTGCCCCCAGTTTAGAGCACCTTTAGCATATCCGCTATACCCGTCCCCCAAAAATTAGTTTACAGGATACCCCAAATGTCTTTTCACCTTTTTACGGTTTGACTTTGTTTTGCCCGAACAGATCCGCAAAAAAAAAATGATGATCCCAGCAAAATTACATAAACCCTCCTAAAAGCGTAATCTAAATTATAATCGGCCTTTCGATTCCCAGTCCGCACACACTCCGGTCGAGCTCTTGCTGCTGCGCTCTCACCGGAGGCTTCTCCTGATGCCGCTATTGGCGCGCACCACATCAGACGCGGCCGAGCTCTTGCTATCGCGCCCTCACTAGAGGCTCCTTCAGCCACCGCTATTGGCGTGCACCACGTCGGACGTGACCGAGCTCCCGCTCACGACCGCGGCCGAGCCCTTGCTACTGCCTCGCTCTAGCTAGCTAGCTAGCAAAACACGTACGCGGCTAGCTACCTAGCAAATCACGTTGTTGCGCCAAGTGCCAGCAGCGAGCTTGTGTGCGGCTGGCGCATATGACAGCGAGCGGTGAATGCAGGTCACGGGTGGCGGCGGTGGGCGGCAGCTCGCGAGCGGCTACTACGGCTGTAGGCGAGCTTTTGCTGGAATCGAACTCGAGAGGCCGTGGCGCCGGCTGCGAGGGAAACGGCCAGGGCTGAAATTTCCCTCCTGCCAAGGATAGAGGATACTGTAAAAAAGAGTAGCTCCTCCTATAGATACTAGATCGGAAACGCGCCTTGGCGGCGCGAGGGTGCCAGTCACAACGAAATATCCAAGCAAGTAATACTCAATTTAGTAAGAACCAGGTTTAGCGTACGTATTCAAACAAGATACAACAAACTAATAGGCAGAAGAAATATTCACACGCAATAGGAGCAAAACATCATTGAGTTTGACATCGTCACAAGAAATAAGGCAGCATTCGATTTAGTGCGCTCATGAGACCACAAAAACTAACCACTTGAAATTAAGTTTGGTACTAAGATCGCGAACATGGGAGAGGAAGTACCAAGAGCAGGAACACATAAAAAGGTAAAAACTACGTAGCCATAGCTATTAGGCACACTAATAAGTTGCTTCATTCAGTTGCCTTGTCGATCAACTTCATAGGCGACATGTCACATTAACCTGATGCCGTCAATTCGTTAGATACATTGTATAGAACGATTTATGTGTAAATAATGATGCACTTGCGATTTTAAAGCTTATGGATAGTGAGTGACGGTCTCCCCTTTTCAATTTCGAAGGCAAAGGCACATATGATACTATCTGATCCCTAGCGCTTTTAAAAAGCTTGATCATTTGTTTGTTATAGTTGGTCTCTTGTCCGTATCCGGGTGCACTCATATCCAACCCGGTAATGAAAGCATTGAAGTATTCCATATAAAACATAGCATTATCAATGAACTGACCCAAAACTACAATGCCTCTCAATTATCCCAATTATAAAAGCATTGAAGTATTCCATATAAAACATAGCAGGTATAGACTATGTTAACCATTTATGTGTACAGAATATATTAACTTGCACCACATCAGAGACATTTCTCACCGGCAGTCGATTAATTAATTTTCTGATTAACACATAAGCTCGAGCGTGCTACCGCAATCAGCTTATGACCAAAGGTGAAAGAAATAGATAATAGATAAATCACAAAATTGGCATAACTAATTGCCAACTAAAATATAAATATCCTAGGTATACTTAAATATCCGACCCTACTGCCGCAATCAGCTTATGATCAATGGTGTTTTTCAAAGCAATAAAGGCAGAGAAATGCTATAACAGAATTATGGCTCCAGAAAAATGCAATAAAGGCAGCAAACTAATGTTTTCACATGGCTATTTGTTGACGTGCTAGCTACAGTTGTAGGTTGTACTATTCAAGTTTAGGTTGTTGTGTCCACATCTAAGGCCATCCAAAGTTCTCAGTGTTCAAATGTAAGATGATGTGTTCCTCTTGAGCATGCCATCTACGAATGACCACCTGGAAATATCAGGCAGGAGATGAGTACATGTAAACAACCAATTGTGTGTAATTATCAGAATTCTGACAGCTAAGACCGCTCGAAATTTCCAACCCAGTCTGAAAAATCTTTGTTTGGCTCTTCTCTTTCCAAGTATAGTACATCTTCTAAGTGCATTGTTTTCTTAACTATTTTTCACCCACCACTCTATAGACAGGAAATGTGAATCTTGATTCAGACTCGGATAATCAGATATACATGTAACTGTAGTTTAAGAAGTTATACCATCAGTTCCGGAGAAAACTCTCAAACTATAGTACACAATAAAAGGGGACATATAAACCACCGTACTTCAAAGGTGATGAACTTGATTTGGAACAGGGGCAAGTACCTGAGACGGGTGGGTAGTAAGGAAGAATCCAACAGTAGATGCAAACTCATTCCCGTGCCTAAAAGGATTGCAGACAATGAAGAAACAATCAGTGGCATATCATATTGCATCACAGAATGGCATCATCCATAACCGAACAACGTTAATCATTAGAACATGTGGAAAATTCGAGTGAAATGAACAAATGATGCAATGAACTTTCACAAACCTAAACAGTGGACAACAACTTTTTTAGGATGTCTAGAAACAGGTTAAGGGTTCAAACTGAAGAGGGAAAATTACAAGGCAACATGATGTTGCTAATCTAGAACAACTCCACAAAGCAAGTTTGGATCTACTCTCAGATCTACTCCACAAAGCAAGTTTGGATCTACTCCATAGCTCTCGTGGCCACCGTCTCTCACTGCAGTAGTCTCTCTCATCCTCTTTTCTTTTTTCGGTAGCTGCCCACAGCCACAACACAGTAAAAACTATCCTTGGGCTAATGAAAATATATGTGAATACTGAATCTGCTCAATAGTAGAAGAGAGTTCAGTTATCACCTCAGCTCACCTAGGAAGCAACAACTTCCATTTCCAAGAGAAAAATGACCCGGAAACGTAAGCCGCTATTGGTTTCATACCTGCAAATGCCTAATTGTTCAAAACTACTTTGGGAACGATCGATGTGACAGTAATAAACAAAGAACAAAAAGGAACAAAACAAAGCCATGTTTTTTCACCTAAAAGGAATCGTCAAATGCAGCGATAGCATGCGTGCATTTCTCTCCAAATTGCACATGACCTTGACTTAGGGAAGAGATAAAATTTCCCACAAACAAACGAACGTCTACAATAGCTGCAAGTTGCATCTACTATCAAAGGAACACTTAGCATATCTCAACTAAATAGGTACGATAACCGTGATCTCAGGAAGCGTAGCAAGATGCATCTTATACTCTGGAGTTCAGATATATCAATAATTCATTTCATGTGACTTCTTCGGAGTTACACTGTTAAAGGGCATTGTTAAACTAAACAGCCGTTCTTATCCTGTAACATGCTACTGCTTAGTTGCACCCCTCTTACTCCTGACACTACGAACTCCAGTTTATGTTGCGTACTTTATGCATATACAAACGATGTATAAAGCTTGAACATGGCCAAAAAATGCAAGGGATTACCTGAATATATGATGCTGCAATACACCTATTTTTCTAACTGAAATTAAACCTACCACTTCCTGCTCTCAAATTTTAGTTCATTTATAAACTCTACATTCTACTCATACAAGCATACCATATCTAATGTTATGCTATAACCCAGATTATTGTTACCTTACTAAACTCATAATTATTATCAATTTATAATGGAAATAAAATACCCTAACGCAACCCCTAGTAAATGACATTACGAACTTCGGCGTATGTGTGTGCTTCTATGATTCAGATAATTGAACTCTCTTCTACTATTGAGCAGATTCAGTAACAAGATTTGGAAGTATAAAGTATTGGTAACTAATAAAATTTTGAAAGTATAAAAGGAATCATACAACCTGCAAGATCTACTATAGCCAAGCAAAAGTGGTATTGTTTAGCATTGGTAAATAACTAAATATACTAAAGGAGAAAATGGCTTGGCAAAAGCAATCAACACAACAAAAACAGAGATGCAAGTCAGCGATAATTAGTTGTTGTATTGTTCTTTTGAAACTATACATATCAGTAATGTTCTTTTGAAACTATACATATCTGTACCAGTTGACCATGATTACACAAATCTACATGAAGACATGTTTTCAAAACATATCCTGAAGGGAAAATGGACTGCATGAAAGAAACAGGCCTAATCATCCATGGATAGCAGGATTGTACAGCATGCTAAACTACAGTAAAATGGAATATATAAGTTATATCACAATCCGTCTAAATGTGCAAGAAACATTTTTGTCCTACATAGTTTTATATGTACTGTGCATCTCCCTACAATATTCAGTACCAAGCAGGTTGTAAATGTCATGGGTACGATACAGTCTATTACTCTGATTTCGATAAGCTCTTTACACATATTAATATGTTAGAAAAATGTAATAAGATAAAAATATTCTAAAAACGACATGGAAGTTCTTAAAAAAATCGTCATCAATAGAAATCATTTGCATACTGAAAGATATATTGAGCCTTACCTGCAATATAAAGAAAAATAGAGAATAAACTTCGGACACTTTATTATGCTGCTGACAACCCTATACAGCAAATGATCTGAAGTTTAAGCTGTTACCAAGCTCGCGATCGACTAAGAATGCCGTGAAGAAGTGTATGTGAAGAAGTGATGAAACTTGTTCCCACAAAAACATATGTACATTTGAAATATATTAAATTGGTAGCTGCTAATTCATTGACAATTTTCTGGTTCAAAATAATAGTATAATCAGAATGCCCTATAAACAGGTTTGGAGGAACCTTACAAAAATCGGGGATGGACGAATATACGGGATCTATTCAGGCCGGCAAAATGGGCTCCGTTCCGTAAACCGGAAGTTATTTTGCCGAATGGTCCGATTTACGAGATCTTCTAGAGATGCTCTTACACATTACATGAGGTTTGATGATTTGACCTAAGGTTGTCTCAGTGGCTAGTGGCCCCTGCCCTACCCGTCAATTTAGGGCCGCTACCTCAATATCTTGCTACTGTACGGCCTGGGAAGTGATCTCAGCGAACCAAATAGCCGTTCTGTAAGGAACTCCGCGGCAAATGAAATTATTCGTCCCTAACGTGAAATCTTGGCGAACGTCCAAATCAGTATAACCCACAACGCGACAACCCCCACCCACACAAAACATCACCTCCTCCCCACCCCTGGCCCAGACTATTAGAAAAACCCCATTAAACCCCTCTCCCCCTCCACCAAGTGACCTCCATCACATCCGTCTCCTACACTTTCCCCTCTCCTCTACCACTGTAACATCCCAAATTTCCTATTTGGAATGTTTTACAATTATAGCTAAGCATCTATGCATCCTGTTTGAATTTGAATGCCATTTGAAGTTTCAGGAGAGTTCTAAGTTTTCAAATTTGAATTCAAACTATGGAAAGTGGGAATCATTTCAAAAACTATGCCTGATAAATACTTGATCGAAAGTATGAGAGGAGTAAACATGACACTCCAAAAATATCAGAGGAAGACCTTGCCAAAAGTTTTGAATTCAAACTTGAGATTTATTTGAATTTGAAAAAAAAATGAAATTTTATAAAGTTTGGATTTTGCCTTTGGAAAAATGTTCAAATGATAGGGAATATTCCCCTGATCATTTTGGTATATATATCCCTATATAAAATATTTATATTTATTAAGTTATCTCTGTTTTTGTTTTATTTAAAAAAATAAATTAAAAAAAACAAACCCCCCCCCCCAGGCGCCAGCCAGGCCCCCTGGCCCAGCCAGCGCCGAAGCCACCGCAGCGACAGGCACAGCCCAGCGGCCCACCAGCGCCAATGAGCTGGTCCAAGACGAGGCCACCCAGCGCCCACGCTGAAAACGCTCGAGCCGCACCGCCGCGCCTCTCTCTCTCTCTCTCTCTCTCTCTCGCGGGTGGGCCACCACCCTCCTTCAACCTCCCGCCCATAACGCCGCGCCGCTGCTGCCGATCGCGGATCCCGTGAGATCCGGATCCGATTCCCCGATCGCCCCACCTTGCCAAGGCCGAGCCCCCTATTTAAACCCTCCCGCACCCCATTCCCCCTCGCCCCTCAAAACCCTCCTCCTCTCTCACGCCGTTGCCGGAGCCCGAGCCTACCGCCGCCGCCATTTTCGTCGCCGTCGCCGCCCTAGCCTCCCGAGCTCGCCCGACTCCACCAAGAGCCCCCCTCGTCGCCCAAGACCATGGAGCTCTCGCCGACCTCCCGACGACCGGAGAGGCTAACGACTCGCCACCGCCGCCGCTGCCTAGCTCGGTGAGTTGCCGGAGCTCCACCCCACCGTCGGATCTCAAACCTACGGTGTAGATTAGAACACCCCGAAGGGGTATTTTTTTTAATAAAAACCGGCCGGTTCGTTACGGTTTAAATTTAGTTAGGGTTTTTTTTATTAGCCCGGCCCGACTCGTTTAACCCTAGGCCCGTTTAGTTTATATTACGCTCAGTGCGTAGTTTAGGCCCATTAGGCCCTTTTTCATTTATTTTCGTTTTCTGTTTTAACAGAATAGTTCCTGTTTTGAAAAATTCATATCTTTTATTCTTTTTAATATTTTTAGGTGATTCTTTTTTTGTTGGTTTGCAAATTTTCCATAGTTTCTGTAGAAAGTATATTTAGCTATGTTAAAATTAACTAAAATTGCTTTAATTTAGTTTTAGTTAGAATAGTAAATCTGTTATAACATGAGTTAGAAAAATTATTTTTGGATGATTCTTTTGTCCCAACTTTATTTTGTCATTACCGAACGATAGGAATTAATTTTGGTATTTTAGGATTAATGAAAAATAGTTTTAAGCAGAATCTTGTTAATTCTAATTAATTAACTAGCTACTGTTTTCCTATTATTTTAATTAGTAAATAAATTTATTTTTAACATGTGATTGATTATTCTAGGATAGTTTCTGTCACTTTATAGGATGAACTTTTATTTATAATAAATAAAAGTTTTATTTTATTTTCTTAATAGAAATTGAATTAGGCCTAATAGGAGTTTCATAATAGATTTTAAATTAATTCTTTTTGCTCCTAGTTGCTTAATGAAATATTTTCTGTTAAGTTAACATAAAACCATGATTAGGTTATGTTGAGAAAATATTTGTTATATAAAACTACTTTTAGTTGTTGTTTGAAGTAGGAAAACTTTGAGTTGGTTTTCTTTGAGTTTTTCCTTTGGGTTTTGCTTTGTTGGTTTTGGTGTGTTACTTTGTTATGCTATTGTGTTATGTGATCCTATGCTATATGCTTATTGTGATTATTGTTTGTCTCGTAGAGTTTCTGAGTGCGAAGCTTGCTACTACGAATCTTTAGCTTACGAGGATCATGAGCAAGGCAAGTTTTGATCATGTTATTTTCTATACCTATGTTTTTGTGCATTAGAAATTATCACCACCCCACCATGCATGCAGTAGTTGAAATTTTGAAGTTATTAATCTTGAGTAGTATCATGTGGTAGGATGAACCAATTCCCCTTGTTACCATGACCCCCGGGATGAAGTAGTTTACTTTGCTTTGCTCGTAGACGGGTTTTGGTTGAGTGAAATTCATAAGAAAGATGTGAGAGTCAATGATGATGACAACCCCATGAACTACAAGATCAAGATGGACTTCGGAATTCACTACTGGGTGGAGGACGGTTGATGGGCACCCTGGAGAACCCAGTGGTTGGCCGGGATGCATGGAGAAGTGCCATGACATCTTGCGGAAAGCTTCACCCAGCCACGAAGAGACGGATGGATCCCCATTGACCGGAAGCTTACCTGTGCAGCAGCAAGCCATTATGGGCTCTGGCTGGGTTAACCTTAGTAGTGACGCTAGCTGGACGGTACTACGAGATGTAGAAGAACGGTAGGATTGGATGGGTACCGGCAGTAGCCAGAAGAACTCTTTGGAAGACCCTGTTTCATTCATCCCGTCTTCAAACACCATGAAGTGCGAACACTTTAAAGGAGGGAATGATTCTTGCGGGAAAAGTGCGCAAACCTCTGCAGAGTTTAAAGATCTAATCGATTAGTCGTGTCCCCGGTTACGGACAATTTGAGCCTCTGGAACTTGGAAGTATTCGGAAATCTCAACACTAAAACTAATGAATTAATTTGAGGGGTTTATGATTTAATAATTTGGGAATGAGATATTGGTTGGCGGAACCATCTCAATAACTACCAACAATTGTAGTAATTTGCAAGCAAGTGCACTGTAGTAGGGAAAAATTTGCTTTTCGCAAAATGATGAAACTTAGAGCTCCACAGCCAAAATGCATATAGTGTTAGAAATTTTATTATTGTTATTCTCTTCATGACTTGCCAGCTTATTCAAAAGCTGACCTACACGGCTGCAACGTCTTATGTTGCGTAGATTTATTCGATCAGAGTGAGGCTACGCTCCGCGCTTGGCGATTGCCCTTTGGAGTCGGATGGACTCGCTTTATCTTCTACGCTTCCGTAGCATTAGTAGTTTATTTCTCATGAGTTGGCCTTGAGCCGAATTTATTCTCTTGTAATAAAGACTCTATATGAGAAACGTGTAATAAATTCAGGTGTGATTGAACTTTGATTATTTCATCGATGTACTGTGAGTACCAGCATGATCTTGGGATGGTACAGCATACGTAGATTTGACCGATTTTGGGTCGGTCGCTCAGAGATGGTATCAGAGCACACGCTGACCGTAGGATCGTAACCCCTAGGATCGGAAAGCCATAGGAAGAGACCATTTACTTTATATCCTTATCATTTCATAATTCTCCCCTGTTCATTTCTAACTCCTCTCCGATTTTCAACATTCTAGATGGCCGTCGAGTTCACCCCAGTTTTGCTACCGGAGTTTTGCCAGCCCGATGAGACGATGCCCTTCAGCAGGAAGCTGGTCCAGATGGTCAAGAAGCTGAAGATTGCTCTGCCCTCGATCACCGGGAAGCCAACCAATGCACTTCCGACGGACACCCGCTACAGGATTGAGGTGCATATTCCAGGGAGAACCTTCGGAGGACATACGGAGCCTATTGACTTCGAGTTCACCGACTTCAACTGGATCATCAGAAGGGACATGGCGATCTATCGTGCTCTTGGACATCTCCGAGAGGAGTACAGGGCCGAGCTCGATCCCTCAGACCTCGCCATGGTTTCTCGCAGAGCAAGGAATGGAGATATCATCCGCACCGTAGAGGACGACTCCACTCTCTCTTATATCCAGGACTTGGAGTGCCTCCTCAGGAAACGGGAGATTCAGACTCACCGTAACTCGAAGGCACACAGGAGACTTTTGTTCCGTGAAATGGAACTGGAGGAGAAGGCACACGCAGACTTCCTTAACCATGAGGAAGAAGTCGCGGACTTCATGGAGACAGTCGACAACCTGAAGATGAATCTTGCCGCGATAGAGGAAAAGATGGACTTGGGAGAGGACCTTTTTCCGAGTGGAGATGATGGACCCCTCGTGAGCAATGATCAGGATTATGAAGGGAGTTCCACTGAAGGAAGCCGCAAGAGGAGGCGTCACAACAGAGGACATCACACCAGAGGACGCAAGGATTATTGATGAAGACTTTTTAGTCGACCACCATGTTATTTTTTTCCTTTTCGTCGATCAGTTAGGCCGATACTTCCTTCGATTAGTCATGAACTTTTGTAATCGAGATTGAACCATGTTTGAGTGGAATGAATAAATTATTGGTGTGTTTTATGATTGTGCATTCATATGGGTAGTGCTATTTCTCATTAGACCATTGTTCTATTCTAATTTTCTCATCCACTCCAAAACACCAGATGCCTCCGAGACGTGACACCGGATTTCCGCCAGAGCTCACCCAGCTGCTCCAGCAGTAGAATGCCCTTATGTAGCTACTCATCCAGAATCAGAACAACAACACCAACAATCCACCGCCACCACCCCCTGTGGACAATTTGACTCGATTCCTGAGGCTAAATCCGCCAGTGTTCTCTAGTAGCACTGAGCCGATTGTGGCTGATGATTGGCTCCGCAAAGTCGGAAGAGAGCTAACCACTGTTGGATGCACCGATGCGAGAGAAGGTGCGATTTGCAGCAGATCAACTGGATGGACCTGCAGCTTCTTGGTGGGAGAACTACACCGCCACTTATCCCATTGGTGCCATCACATGGGATCAATTCCAGCAGCCTTCCGCACCGCTCATGTTTCAGCTGGAGCCATGAGTGCAAGAAGCGTGAGTTCCGCAACTTACGCCAGGGAACCGCATTGTGGCAAAGACGTGGATGAGTTCAGCAAGCTAGCTCGCTATGCCCCGGATGATGTGGCCTCAGATGCCGCAAAGCAGGAGAAATTTCTCGAGGGACTCAACGACGAGCTGAGTATGCAGCTTATTGTGGCTACCTTCAACAACTACCAGGAGCTGGTAGAGAAGGCCACCATACTTGAAGGCAAACAGCAGCAGATTGAAAGCCGCAAGCGGAAGTACAGCCAGGGGAAGCACAACTCGGGAGCTCAGCAGAAGCCCCGTTACGCACCATACTCAAGAGGGCACACCCATCATAACCATGGAGGTCATAACCATGGAGGAAATGGGAACAACCGTAGCCAGGACAACAAGTCAGGCCATGGCAATGGCAATGGAAACGGTAATGGCAATCAGCAACGTTCTGCCCCGGCTCCGAAGGATCTGAGCCACATCACCTGCTTCAAGTGCCAGAAGACAGGGCACTACGCCACCGACTGCCCGGAAGCCAAGCAGAGGAATGGAAACGGCAATGGAAGCTCAGCGAAGAAGCCCAATCCGTTCCCTCGTGCTCAGGTGAACCACATTGACGTGGAGGACGTCTATGATCAGCCGATAATCGTGGTTGGTAAGTTTTATTGAATTCACGCTCAGTATTGGTACTCTTTGATTCGGTGCAACGATTCATTCATATCAAGGGTAGTTGTGGAGAAGCACGGGTTGCCCACTAAAACCCTTAGAAGCCCCTTCGCGTCGGTTCGCAGGAGGAGAAATGATGGCAGGCTTAGGCTGTCATGCAACCCTCAACATCGGGAACCATAAATTTCCCGCAGACCTCATAGTGTTGGAAACCCAGACCTTGGATGTAATCCTAGGCATGGATTGGTTGACAAAGTTCAAGGAAACATAGATCTGTGTTCAGAAGTCTATTCTGCTCACCACCCCGGAGCAGAAGAGGATCAAGTATGTAGCCAGGCACAGCCAGATGAAGAATCAGGTGCATTCCCTCACGGGAGTTGTTCAGGAGGAAGTGCCAGTAGTGCAAGACTTTCCCGATGTGTTTCCGGAGGAATTGCCAGGAATGCCACCGGACAGGGACATTGAATTTCTGATCGAGTTATTGCCCGGCACAGCCCCAATATCCAAGAGACCTTATCGGATGCCACCGAATGAGTTGAAAGAGATCAAGGATCAAATTAATGAGTTATTGGAGAAAGGATATATTCGGCCAAGCTCATCACCTTGGGGAGCCCCAGTTCTTTTGGTAGAGAAGAAGGATGGAAGCTTGAGGATGGTTGTGGATTATCGTGCGTTGAACGAAGTAACCATCAAGAACAAGTACCCTCTGCCGATGATTAATGACTTGTTTGATCAGCTAGTAGGAGCCAAGGTATTCTCTAAGATCGATCTTCGATCAGGGTATCATCAGTTGAAGATTCGTGAAAAGGATATACCCAAAACAGCATTCACCACCAGGTATGGTTTATATGAGTATACCGTCATGTCATTTGGATTGACTAATGCTCCTGCATACTTCATGAATTTGATGAACAAGGTATTTATGGAATATCTGGACAAGTTTGTCGTGGTGTTCATCGATGATATACTGATTTTCTCCAAGAGCGAGGTAGAGCATAAGGAACATTTGCGTCTAGTTCTGGAGAAACTTCGAGAACATCAGTTGTATGCCAAGTTCAGCAAATGTGAATTTTGGCTGAAGGAAGTTGGATTCCTCGGACATGTTATTTCAGGAGAAGGAATAGCAGTTGATCCCGCCAAGGTTGAATCAGTCACCGATTGGCAGTCACCCACCTCAGTCAAGGAGATCCACAGTTTTCTCGGACTCGCAGGATATTATCGGAGGTTTATTGAGAACTTCTCGAAGATTGCCAAGCCCATGACTGAGCTGTTGAAGAAGGAAGCCAAGTATGTTTGGACCGAGGAATGTGAAGCCAGTTTTCAGGAATTGAAGAAACGTTTGGTCACAGCCCCAATGTTGATTTTGCCAGACATACATAAGGAATACCAGGTCTATTGTGACGCTTCTCGTCAAGGACTCGGAGGAGTATTAATGCAGGAAGGAAAAGTTGTAGCTTATGCCTCCAGACAGCTACGACCTCATGAGATGAATTATGCCACACATGATTTGGAGTTAGCAGCCGTAGTGCATGCACTCAAGACCTGGAGACATTTCCTCATCGGAAATCGTTGTGATGTCTACACAGATCACAAGAGTTTGAAGTATATTTTCACGCAGAAGGAATTGAACCTCAGGCAGAGGAGATGGCTAGAGTTGATAAAGGACTATGACATGAGATTGCATTACCACCCAGGTAAGGCTAATGTTGTAGCAGATGCTTTGAGCCGTAAGAGTTATGTGAATACTCTTACAGCAGGAGGATTACCCCAGGAGTTAGTCGATGACCTCAGAGATCTCCGACTGGAGATAGTTCCGAGAGGATATGTTGCAACTCTGGAAGTACAGTCCACTTTGGCCGAAAGGATTCGTGAAGCCCAGAAGTCGGACAAGGAAATTGATGAGATAAAGCAGAAGATGAATGAAGGAAAATCTAAAGGATTCCGTAAAGATGAACACGGAACTATATGGTTCGAGGATCGTATTTATGTACCCAATGATCCCGAACTCAGGAAGCTAATTCTTCAGGAGGCTCATGATTCACCATACTCGATTCACCCGGTAACACCAAGATGTACCGGATTTGAAGGAAAGTTTCGTGGGCAGGTATGAAGAAGGATATTGCCGAGTACGTAGCCATATGCGATGTTTGTCAACGAGTAAAGGCAGAACATCAGAAGCCAGCAGGGTTACTTCAACCTTTGTCGATTCCCGATTGGAAATGGGAGAAACTTGGAATGGATTTCATCACAGGATTACCCAGGACCCATTCAGGTTATGATTCCATCTGGGTAGTGGTTGATCGTTTGACCAAGGTAGCTCACTTCATTCCCGTGAAGACTACCTATACCAGTGCTAAGTTGGCCAAGATATACATGACCAGGATCGTATGTCTGCATGGAGTTCCGAGGAAAATCGTGTCAGATAGAGGAACACAGTTTACCTCAAAGTTTTGGAAGCAATTGCATGAAACTTTGGGTACGAGGCTGGAATTCAGTACAGCTTTTCATCCGCAGACGGATGGACACCGAGAGAGTCAACCAGATTCGGAGGACATGTTGAGAGCTTGTGTGCTAGACTATGGGTCTAGCTAGGATGATAATTTGCCATACGCAGAGTTCTCATACAACAACAGTCATCAATCCAAATCAAGATGGCCCCTTCAAGCTCTATATGGAAGGAGGTGCGAACACCTTTCTTTGTGGGATAGTGTTGGAGATCGATCACTTTTCGGTTCCGACCTTATCAGGATTCAAGAGAAAGTCAAGCTGATTCGAGACAGACTCAAGATAGCCCAGTCGAGACAGAAGAGTTATGCCGACAGTAAGCGCAAGGAAGTGACTTACGAAGTGGGAGACCGAGCATATCTTCGTGTGTCTCCACTTCGTGGAATCAAGAGGTTTGGTGTCAAAGGAAAGTTAGCACCCCGATTCATTGGTCCGTACAAAATCCTCGAACGTCGTGGAGAAGTTGCTTACAAGTTGGAATTGCCGGAAGGATTGTCCGGAGTTCATGATGTCTTCCATGTTTCTCGGTGAAGAAGTTTCATGCCGACATGGCCGATGTTCCGTTGAGAGACACAAGGCCCCTAGAGGCCATACAGCTTGACAAAGGTGATCGACCTACAAGGAGAAACCCGTCCGATTCTCGAGACTGCAGCAGAGTCACCCGCAGCAAGGTCATCAAATTTTGCAAGGTGCTGTGGAGTCACCACACCGAGGAAGAAGCCACCTAGGAGCGCGAAGAAGACCTTCTTCGAGACCACCCGCACCTATTTGCTAGCCAACCCGAATCTCGAGGGCGAGATTCATCTTAAGGTGGGTAGGTTTGTAACATCCCAAATTTCCTATTTGGAATGTTTTACAATTATAGCTAAGCATCTATGCATCCTGTTTGAATTTGAATGCCATTTGAAGTTTCAGGAGAGTTCTAAGTTTTCAAATTTGAATTCAAACTATGGCAAGTGGGAATCATTTCAAAAACTATGCCTGATAAATACTTGATCAAAAGTATGAGAGGAGTAAACATGACACTCCAAAAATATCAGAGGAAAACCTTGCCAAAAGTTTTGAATTCAAACTTGAGATTTATTTGAATTTGAAAAAAATGAAATTTTATAAAGTTTGGATTTTGCCTTTGGAAAAATGTTCAAATGATAGGAATATTCCCTGATCATTTTGGTATATATATACCCTATATAAAATATTTATATTTATTAAGTTATCTCTGTTTTTGTTTTATTTACAAAATAAATTTAAAAAACAAACCCCCCTCAGCGCCAGCCAGCCCTGCCCCTGCCCAGCCAGAAGCCACCCAGCGCCTTGGCACAGCCCAATGCCCACCAGCGCCAATGAGCCTGCCCAAGACCGGCCAGCCACCTCAGGCCTGAACGCTTGAGCCGGTTGCCTGACACACCGCGCCTCTCTCTCTCTCTCTCTGGCAGGTGGGCCACCACCCCCTCCTTCAACCTCCCGCCCACGCAACGCCGCGCCGCCGCCGATCGCCGGATCCCGTGAGATCCGGGATCCGATCTCCCCCCGATCGCCCCCCTTGCCAAGGCCGAGGCCCTCCCCTATTTAAACCCTCCCCACCCCCCCCTCGCCCCGCTGAACCCTCCTCCTCTCTCACGCCGTGCCGGAGCCCGAGCCTACCGCCGCCGCCATTTTGTCGCGCCGCCGCCCTAGCCTCCCGAGCTCGCCTGACTCCACCAAGAGCCTCGTCGCGTCTCAAGACTCCGCCGAGCTCTCCGCCGACCTCCCGACGACCGGAGAGGCCAACGCACTCGCCACCGCCGCCGCCGCCGCCATCTAGCTCCGGTGAGTCGCCGGAGCTCCACCCCACCGTCGGATCTCAAACCTACGGTGTAGATTAGAACACCCCGAAGGGGTATTTTTTTTAATAAAAACCGGCCGGTTCGTTACGGTTTAAATTTAGTTAGGGTTTTTTTTATTAGCCCGGCCCGACTCGTTTAACCCTAGGCCCGTTTAGTTTATATTACGCTCAGTGCGTAGTTTAGGCCCATTAGGCCCTTTTTCATTTATTTTCGTTTTCTGTTTTAACAGAATAATTCCTGTTTTGAAAACTTCATATCTTTTATTCTGCTTAATATTTTTAGGTGATTCTTTTTTTGTTGGTTTGCAAATTTTCTATAGTTTCTGTAGAATGTATATTTAGCTATGTTAAAATTAATTAAAATTGCTTTAATTTAGTTTTAGTCAGAATAGTAAATCTGTTATAACATGAGTTAGAAAAATTATTTTTGGATGATTCTTTTTGTCCCAACTTTATTTTGTCATTACCTAACCATAGGAATTAATTTGGGTATTTTAGGATTAATAAAAAATAGTTTTAAGCAGAATCTTGTTAATCCTAATTAATTAACTAGCTACTGTTTTCCTATTATTTTAATTAGTAAATAAATTTATTTTTAACATGTGATTGATTATTCTAGGATAGTTTCTGTCACTTTATAGGATGAACTTTTATTTATAATAAATAAAAGTTTTATTTTATTTTCTTAATAGAAATTGAATTAGGCCTAATAGGAGTTTCATAATAGATTTTAAATTAATTCTTTTTGCTCCTAGTTGCTTAATGAAATATTTTCTGTTAAGTTAACATAAAACCATGATTAGGTTATGTTGAGAAAATATTTGTTATATAAAACTACTTTTAGTTGTTGTTTGAAGTAGGAAAACTTTGAGTTGGTTTTCTTTGAGTTTTTCCCTTTGGGTTTTGCTTTGTTGGTTTTGGTGTGTTACTTTGTTATGCTATTGTGTTATGTGATCCTATGCTATATGCTTATCGTGATTATTGTTTGTCTCGGTAGAGTTTCCGGAGTGCGAAGCTTGCTACTACGAATCTTTAGCTTACGAGGATCATCAGCAAGGCAAGTTTTGATCATGTTATTTTCTATACCTATATTTTTGTGCATTAGAAATTAGCACCACCCAACCATGCATGCAGTAGTTGAAATTTTGAAGTTATTAATCTTGAGTAGTATCATGTGGTAGGATGAACCAATTCCCCTTGTTACCATGACCCCCGGGACGAAGTAGTTTACTTTGCTATGCTCGTAGACGGGTTTTGGTTGAGTGAAATTCATAAGAAAGATGTGAGAGTCAATGATGATGACAACCCCATGAACTACAAGATCAAGATGGACTTCGGAATTCACTACTGGGTGGAGGACGGTTGACGGGCACCCTGGAGAACCCAGTGGTTGGCCGGGATGCATGGAGAAGTGCCATGACATCTTGCGGAAAGCTTCACCCAGCCACGAAGAGACGGATGGATGCCCCATTGACCGGAAGCTTACCTGTGCAGCCGCAAGCCATTATGGGCTCTGGCTGGGTTAACCTTAGTAGTGACGCTGGCTGGACGGTACTACGAGATGTAGAAGAACGGTAGGATTGATGGGTACGGCAGTAGCTGAAGAACTCTTTTGAAGACCCTGTTCATTCATCCTGTCTTCAAACACCATGAAGTGCGAAGACTTTAAAGGAGGGAATGATTCTTATGGAAAAGTCGCAAACCTCTGCAGAGTTTAAAGATCTAATCGATTAGCCGTGTCCCCGGTTACGGACAATTTGAGCCTCTGGAACTTGGAAGTATTCGGAAATCTCAACACTAAAACTAATGAATTAATTTGAGGGGTTTATGACTTAATAATTTGGGAATGAGATATTGGTTGGCAGAACCATCTCAATAACTACCAACAATTGTAGTAATTTGCAAGCAAGTCCACTGTAGTAGGGAAAAATTTGCTTTTCGCAAAATGATGAAACTTAGAGCTCCACAGCCAAAATGCATATAGTGTTAGAAATTTTATTATTGTTATTCTCTTCATGACTTGCCAGCTTATTCAAAAAGCTGACCTACACGGCTGCAACGTCTTATGTTGCAGAGATTTATTCCGATCAGGAGTGAGGCTACGCTCCGCGCTTGGCGATTGCCCTTTGGAGTCGGATGGACTCGCTTTATCTTCTACGCTTCCGCATCATTAGTAGTTTATTTCTCATGAGTTGGCCTTGAGCCGAATTTATTCTCTTGTAATAAAGACTCTATATGAGAAACGTGTAATAAATTCAGGTGTGATTGAACTTTGATTATTTCATCGATGTACTGTGAGTACCAGCATGATCTTGGGATGGTACAGACACAGAGATTTGACCGATTTTGGGTCAGGTCGCTACAACCACCCTATCACCTCCATCGTGAGTTCTCCCTTAATTTCGACCACAAACTATAGGAGATATGCCCTAGAGGCAATAATAATAGCTATTATTTATCTCCAAGTTTGTGATAAGTTTATATTCCGTGCTATAACTGCAATGGTCCCTGGTTCCGTACATCCATAAAGTCTCGGAGATAAACCCATATGCGTGTTGAAGGAAATATGCCCTAGAGGCAATAATAAAGTTATTATTTATTTCCTCATATCATGATAAATGTTTATTATTCATGCTAGAATTGTATTAACCGGAAACATGATACATGTGTGAATACATAGACAAACATATAGTCACTAGTATGCCTCTACTTGACTAGCTCATTAATCAAAGATAGTTATGTTTCCTAACCATAGACATGTGTTGTTATTTTATTAATGGGATCACATCATTAGGAGAATGATGTTATTTACATGACCCATTCCTCTAGGCTAGCACTTGATCGTTTAGTATATTGCTATTGCTTTCTTCATGACTTATACGTGTTCCGGTAACTATGAGATTATGCAACACCCGTTTACCGGAGGAACACTTTGGGTGCTACCAAACGTCACAACGTAACTGGGTGATTATAAAGGAGTACTACAGGTGTCTCCAAAGGTACATGTTGGGTTGGCGTATTTCGAGATTAGGTTTTGTCACTCCGATTGTCGGAGAGGTATCTCTGGGCCTTCTCGGTAATACAAATCACATAAGCCTTGCAAGCATTGCAACTAATAAGTTAGTTGCAAGATGATGTATTACGGAACGAGTAAAGAGACTTGCCGGTAACGAGATTGAACTAGGTATTGGATACCGACGATCGAATCTCGGACAAGTAACATACCGATAACAAAGGGAACAACGTATGTCGTTATGCGGTTTGACCGATAAAGATCTTCGTAGAATATGTAGGAACCAATATGGGCATCCAGGTTCCGCTATTGGTTATTGACCGAGAATAGTTCTAGGTCATGTCTACATAGTTCCCGAACCCGTAGGGTCCGCACGCTTAACGCTACGATGACAATTTTATTATGAGTTTATAAGTTTTGATGTACGAAGTTTGTTCGAGTCCCGGATGTGATCACGGACATGACGAGGAGTCTCAAATGGTCAAGACATAAAGATTGATATATTGGAAGCCTATATTTGATATCGGAATGGTTCGGGTGAAATCGGGATCTTACCGAACACCGGGGTTACGGAACCCTCCCGTGGGATAATGGGCCTTAGTGGGCCATGAGGGAGAAGAGGAGGGCGGCCAGGGGTCAGCGCCCCTCCCCCTAGTCCGAATAGGACAAGGAGAGGGGGGGGGCGGCGCACCCCTTCCTCTTTCCCCTCCCCCCTTTCCTTCTCCAACAAGGCAAGAGGGGGGAGTCCTACTCCCGGTCGGAGTAGGACTCCTCCAGGCGCACCCCTTGGGGGCCGGCCGCACCTCCCCCTCCCTCCTTTATATACGGGGGTAGTCGAGCACCCCAGAACACACAAGTTGATCTACGGATCGTTCCTTAGCCGTGTGCGGTGCCCCCCTCCACCATATTCCACCTCGGTCATATCGTCGCGGAGTTTAGGCGAAGCCCTACGCCGGTAGAGCATCATCATCGTCACCACACCGTCGTGCTGACGGAACTCATCCCCGACGCTTTGCTGGATCGGAGCCCGGGGATCGTCATCGAGATGAACGTGTGCTGAACTCGGAGGTGCCATACGTTCGGTACTTGGATCGGTCGGATCGTGAAGACGTACGACTACATCAACCGCGTTGTCATAACGCTTCCGCTTACGTTCTACGAGGGTACGTTGACAATACTCTCCCCTCTCGTTGCTATACCATCACCATGATCTTGCGTGTGCGTAGGAATTTTTTGAAATTACTACGTTCCCCAAAAGTGGCATCCGAGCCTGGTTTTATGTGTTGATGTTACATGCACGAGTAGAACACAAGTGAGTTGTGGGCGATACAAGTCATAGTGCTTACTGAAGGAAATATGCCCTAGAGGCAATAATAAAGTTATTATTTATTTCCTCATATCATGATAAATGTTATTATTCATGCTAGAATTGTATTAACCGAAAACATGATACATGTGTGAATACATAGACAAACATATAGTCACTAGTATGCCTCTACTTGACTAGCTCATTAATCAAAGATAGTTATGTTTCCTAACCATAGACATGTGTGTTATTTGATTAGTGGGATCACATCATTAGGAGAATGATGTGATTGACATGACCCATTCTGTTAGCCTAGCACTTGATCGTTTAGTATATTGCTATTGCTTTCTTCATGACTTATACATGTTTCGATAACTATGAGATTATGCAACTCCGTTTACGGAGGAACACTTTGGTGCTACCAAACGTCACAACGAATCGGGTGATTATAAAGGAGTACTACAGGTGTCTCCAAAGGTACATGTTGGGTTGGCGTATTTCGAGATTAGGTTTTGTCACTCCGATTGTCGGAGAGGTATCTCTAGGCCTTCTCGGTAATACACATCACATAGGCCTTGCAAGCATTGCAACTAATAAGTTAGTTACGAGATGGTGTATTATGGAACGAGTAAAGAGACTTGCCGGTAACAAAATTGAACTAGGTATTGGATACCGACGATCGAATCTCGGGCAAGTAAAATACCGATGACAAAGGGAACAACGTATGTCGTTATGCGGTTTGACCGACAAAGATCTTCGTAGAATATGCTGGAACCAATATGGGCATACAGGTTCCGCTATTGGTTATTGACCGAGAATAGTTCTAGGTCATGTCTACATAGTTCTCGAACCCGTAGGGCCCGCACGCTTAACGTTACGATGACAGTTTTATTATGAGTTTACAAGCTTTGATGTACCGAAGTTTGTTAGGAGTCCCGGATGTGATCACGGGCATGACGAGGAGTCTCGAAATGGTCGAGACATAAAGATTGATATATGGAAGCCTATATTTGATATCGGAATGGTTCGGGTGAAATCGGATTTTACTAGGAACACCGGGGTTACCGGAACCTCCCCGGGATGTTGGGCCTTAGTGGGCCATGAGGGAGAAGAGGAGGGCCGCCAGGGCAGGCGCGCCGCCTCCCCCTAGTCCGAATAGGACAAGAGAGGGGCGGCGCCCCTTCCTCTTCCCTCCCCCTTTCCTTCTCCAACAAGGCAAGAGGAGGGAGTCCTACTCCCGGTGGGAGTAGGACTCCTCCAGGCGCACCCTATGAGGGCCGGCCGCACCTCCCCCTCCCTCCTTTATATACGGGGGCAAGGGGGCACCCATGACACACAAGTTGATCTACGGATCGTTCCTTAGCCGTGTCGGTGCCCCTTCCACCATATTCTACTCGGTCATATCGTCGCAGAGTTTAGGCGAAGCCTGCGCGCCGTAGAGTCATATCATCGCGGAGCTTAGGCGAAGCCCCGCGCCGGTGGAGCATCATCATCGTCACCACGCCGTCGTCGTCGACGGAACTCATCCCCGACGCTTTGCTGGATCGGAGCCCGGGATCGCCATCGAGTTGAACGTGTGCTGAACTCGGAGGTGCCGACGCTCGGTACTTGGATCGGTCGGATCGTGAAGACGCACGACTACATCAACCGCGTTGTCATAACGCTTCGCCACGGTCTCACGAGGGTACGTGGACAATACTCTCCCCTCTCGTTGCTATGCCATCACCATGATCTTGCGTGTGCGTAGGAATTTTTTTTTGAAATTACTACGTTCCCCAAAAGTGGCATCCGAGCCTGGTTTTATGCGTTGATGTTATATGCACGAGTAGAACACAAGTGAGTTATGGGCGATATAAGTCATACTGCTTACCAGCATGTCATACTTTGGTTCAGCGGTATTGTGAGATGAAGCGGCCCGGACCGACATTACGCGTACGCTTACGCGAGACTGGTTTCACCGCTGCGAGCACTCGTTGCTTAAAGGTGATTGGCGGTGTCTGCTCTCTCACTTTAGTTGAATTGAGGCTACGCCCGGTCCTTGCGAAGGTTAAAACAGCACCAACTTGACAAACTATCGCTGTGGTTTTGATGCGAGGTAAGAACGGTTCTTGCTAAGCCCGTAGCAGCCACGTAAAATTTGCAACAACAAAGTAGAGGACGTCTAACTTGTTTTTGCAGGGCATGTTGTGATGTGATATGGTCAAGACGTGATGCTATATTTTATTGTATGAGATGATCATGTTTTGTAACCGAAGTTATCGGCAACTGGCAGGAGCCATATGGTTGTCGCTTTATTGTATGAAATGCAAACGCCATGTAATTGCTTTACTTTATCACTAAGCGGTAGCGATAGTCATAGAAGCAATAGTTGGCGAGACGACAACGATGCTACGATGGAGATCAAGGTGTCGCGCCGGTGACGATGGTGATCACGACGGTGCTTCGGAGATGGAGATCACAAGCACAAGATGATGATGGCCATATCATATCACTTATATTGATTGCATGTGATGTTTATCCTTTATGCATCTTATCTTGCTTTGATTGACGGTAGCACTTTAAGATGATCTCTCACTAATTATCAAGAAGTGTTCTCCCTGAGTATGCACCGTTGCCAAAGTTCGTCGTGCCCAGACAACACGTGATGATCGGGTGTGATAAGTTCTACGTCCATCTACAACAGGTGCAAGCCAGTTTTTGCACACGCAGAATACTCAGGTTAAACTTGACGAGCCTAGCATATGCAGATATGGCCTCGGAACACGGAGACCGAAAGGTCGAGCGTGAATCATATAGTAGATATGATCAACATAGTGATGTTCACCATTGAAAACTACTCCATCTCACGTGATGATCGGTAATGGTTTAGTTGATTTGGATCACGTGATCACTTAGATGACTAGAGAGATGTCTATCTAAGTGGGAGTTCTTAATTAATATGATTAATTGAACTTAAATTTATCATGAACTTAGTACCTGATAGTATTTTGCTTGTCTATGTTTACTGTAGATAGATGGCTCGTGCTGTTGTTCCGTTGAATTTTAATGCGTTCCTTGAGAAAGCAAAGTTGAAAGATGATGGTAGCAATTACACGGACTGGGTCCGAATTTGAGGATTATCCTCATTGCTGCACGTAAGAATTACGCCTGGAAGCACCGTTGGGTGCCAGGCCTGCTGCAGAGCAACGCCGAAGTTGTGAACGTCTGGCGAGCAAAGTCGATGACTACTCTATAGTTCAAGTGTGCCATGCTTTACGGCTTAGAACCGGTCTTCAACGACGTTTTGAACGTCATGGAGCATATGAGATGTTCCAAGAGTTGAAGTTAATATTTCAAGCAAATGCCCGGATTGAGAGATATGAAGTCTCCAATAAGTTCTATAGCTGCAAGATGGAGGAGAATAGTTCGTCGGTGAGCATATACTCAAAATGTCCGGGTATAATAATCACTTGATTCAACTGGGAGTTAATCTTCCGGATGATAGTGTCATTGACAGAATTCTCCAATCATCGCCACCAAGCTACAAGAGCTTCGTGATGAACTATAATATGCAAGGGATGACTAAGACAATTCCCGAGCTCTTCGCAATGCTAAAAGCTGCGGAGGTAGAAATCAAGAAAGAGCATCAAGTGTTGATGGTCAACAAGACCACTAGTTTCAAGAAAAGGGCAAAGGAAGAAGAAGGGAACTTCAAAAGAACAGCAAGAAAGTTGCTGCTCAAGAGAAGAAACCCAAGTCTGGACCTAAGCCTGAAACTGAGTGTTTCTACCGCAAGCAAACAGGTCCTCGGAAGCGGAACTGCCCCAAGTATTTGGCGGATAAGAAGGATGGCAAGGTGAACAAAGGTATATGTGATATACATGTTATTGATGTGTACCTTACTAGAGCTCGTAGTAGCACTGGGTATTTGATACTGGTTACATTGCTAATATTTGCAACTCAAAACAGGGACTACGGAATAAGCGAGCATTGGCAAAGGACGAGGTGACGATGCGCATGGGAAGCGGTTCCAAAGTCGATGTGATCGCGGTCGGCACGCTACCTCTACATCTACCTTGGGATTAGTTTTAGACCTAAATAATTGTTATTTGGTGCCAGCGTTGAGCATGAACATTATATCTGGATCTTGTTTGATGCAAGACGGTTATTCATTTAAATCAGAGAATAATGGTTGTTCTATTTATATGAGTAATATCTTTTATGGTCATGCACCCTTGAAGAGTGGTCTATTTTATTAAATCTCGATAGTAGTAATACACATATTCATAATGTCGAAGCCAAAAGATGCAAAGTTAATAATGATAGTGCAACTTATTTGTGGCACTTGCCGTTTAGGTCATATCGGTGTAAAGCGCATGAAGAAACTCCATCTTGATGGACTTTTGGAATCACTTGATTATGAATCACTTGGTACTTGCGAACCGTGCCTCATAGGCAAGATGACTAAAACACCGTTCTCGGTTCTATGGAGAGAGCAACAGATTTGTTGGAAATCATACATACAGATGTATGTGGTCCGATGAATGTTGAAGCTCGTGGCGGATATCGTTATTTTCTCACCTTCACAGATGATTTAAGCAGATATGGGTATATCTTCTTAATGAAGCATAAATCTGAAACATTTGAAAAGTTCAAAGACTTTCAGAGTGAAGTTGAAAATCATCGTAACAAGAAAATAAAATTTCTACGATCTGATCGTGGAGGAGAATATTTGAGTTACGAGTTTGGTCTACATTTGAAAAATTGCGGAATAGTTTCGCAACTAACGCCACCTGGAACACCACAGTGTAATGGTGTGTCCGAAGGTCGTAATAATACTTTACTAGATATGGTGCGATCTATGATGTCTCTTACCGATTTACCGCTATCGTTTTGGGGTTATGCTTTAGAGACGGCCGCATTCACGTTAAATAGGGCACCATCAAAATCCGTTAAGACGACTCCTTATGAACTATGGTTTGGCAAGAAACCAAAGTTGTCGCTTCGAAAGTTTGGGGCTGTGATGCTTATGTGAAAAACTTCAACCTGATAAGCTTGAACCCAAATCGGAAAATGTGTCTTCATAGGATACCCAAAGGAAACAGTTGGGTACACCTTCTATCACAGATCCGAAGGCAAGACATTCGTTGCTAAGAATGGATCCTTTCTAGAGAAGGAGTTTCTCTCGAAAGAAGTGAGTGGGAGAAAAGTAGAACTTGATGAGGTAACAGTACCAGCTCCCTTATTGGAAAGTGGTTCATCACAGAAATGGGTTCCTGTGACACCTACACCAATTAGTGAGGAAGTTAATGATGATGATCATGAAACTTCAGATCAAGTTTCTACTGAACTACGTAGGTCAACTAGAGTAAGATCCGCACCAGAGTGGTACGGTAATCCTATTCTGGAAGTCATGTTACTTGACCATGGTGAACCTACAAACTATGAAGAAGCGATGGTGAGCCCAGATTCGCAAAATGGCTGGAAGCCATGAAATCTAAGATGGGATCCATGTATGAGAACAAAGTATGGACTTTGGTTGACTTGCCCGATGATCGGCAAGCCATTGAGAATAAATGGATCTTTAAGAAGAAGACTGACGCTGATGGTAATGTAACTGTCTATAAAGCTCGACTTGTTGCAAAAGGTTTTCGACAAGTTCAAGGGGTTGACTACGATGAGACTTTCTCACCCGTAGCGATGCTTAAGTCTGTCCGAATCATGTTAGCAATTGCTACATTTTATGATTATGAAATTTGGCAAATGGATGTAAAACTGCATTCTTGAATGGATTTCTAGAAGAAGAGTTGTATATGATGCAACCAGAAGGTTTTGTTGATCCAAAAGGTGCTAACAAAGTGTGCAAGCTCCAGCGATCAATTTATGGTCAGTGCAAGCCTCTCGAGTTGGAATAAACGCTTTGATAGTGTGATCAAAGCATATGGTTTTATCTGAGACTTTTGGAGAAGCCTGTATTTACAAGAAAGTGAGTGGGAGCTCTGTAGCATTTCGATATTATATGTGGACGGCATATTATTAATTGGAAATGATATAGAATTTCTGGATAGCATAAAAGGATACTTGAATAAAAGTTTTTCAATGAAAGACCTCGGTGAAGCTGCTTACATATTGGGCATCAAGATCTATAGAGATAGATCAAGACGCTTAATTGGACTTTCACAAAGCACATACCTTGATAAAGTTTTGAAAAATTTCAAAATGGATCAGGCAAAGAAAGGTTTTTTACCTGTATTACAAGGTGTGAAATTGAGTCAGACTCAATGCCCGACCACAGCAGAAGATAGAGAGAAAATGAAAGATGTTCCCTATGCTTCATCCATAGGCTCTATCATGTATGCAATGCTGTGTACCAGACCTGGCGTATGCTTAGCAATAAGCTTGGCAGGAAGGTACCAAAGTAATCCAGGAGTGGATCACTGGACAACGGTCAAGAACATCCTGAAATACCTGAAGAGGACTAAGGATATGTTTCTCGTATATGGAGGTGACAAAGAGCTAGTCACAAATGGTTACGTCGATGCAAGCTTTGACACTGATCCGGACGATTCTAAATCGCAAACTGGATACGTATTTTTATTAAACGGTGGAGCTGTCAGTTGGTGCAGTTCTAAACAAAGCGTCGTGGCGGGATCTACATGTGAAGCGGAGTACATAGCTGCTTCGAAGCAGCAAATGAAGGAGTCTGGATGAAAGAGTTCATTTCCAATCTAGGTGTCATACCTAGTGCATCGGGACCAATGAAGATCTTCTGTGATAATACTGGTGCAATTGCCTTGGCAAAGGAATCCAGATTTCACAAGAGGATCAAGCATATCAAGAGATGCTTCAATTCCATTCAGGACCAAGTCCAAGTGGGAGACATAGAGATTTGCAAGATACATACGGATCTGAATATTGCAGACCCATTGACTAAGCCTCTTCCACGAGCAAAACATGATCAGCACCAAGACTCCATGGGTGTTAGAATCATTACTGTGTAATCTAGATGATTGACTCTAGTGCAAGTGGGAGACTGAAGGAAATATGCCCTAGAGCAATAATAAAGTTATTATTTATTTCCTCATATCATGATAAATGTTTATTATTCATGCTAGAATTGTATTAACCGGAAACATGATACATGTGTGAATACATAGACAAACATATAGTCACTAGTATGCCTCTACTTGACTAGCTCATTAATCAAAGATGGTTATGTTTCCTAACCATAGACATGTGTTGTTATTTGATTAATGGGATCACATCATTAGGAGAATGATGTGATTGACATGACCCATTCCGTTAGCCTAGCACTTGATCGTTTAGTATATTGCTATTGCTTTCTTCATGACTTATACATGTTCCGATAACTATGAGATTATGCAACTCCGTTTACGGAGGAACACTTTGGTGCTACCAAGCGTCACAACGAATCGGGTGATTATAAAGGAGTACTACAAGTGTCTCCAAAGGTACATGTTGGGTTGGCGTATTTCAAGATTAGGTTTTGTCACTCCGATTGTCGGAGAGGTATCTCTAGGCCTTCTCGGTAATACACATCACATAAGCCTTGCAAGCATTGCAACTAATAAGTTAGTTACGAGATGGTGTATTACGGAACGAGTAAAGAGACTTGCGGTAACGAGATTGAACTAGGTATTGGATACCGACGATCGAATCTCGGCAAGTAACATACCGATGACAAAGGGAACAACGTATGTCGTTATGCGGTTTGACCGATAAAGATCTTCGTAGAATATGTAGGAACCAATATGGGCATCTAGGTTCCGCTATTGGTTATTGACCGAGAATAGTTCTAGGTCATGTCTACATAGTTCTCGAACCCGTAGGGTCCGCACGCTTAACGTTACGATGACAGTTTATTATGAGTTTACAAGTTTTGATGTACCGAAGTTTGTTCGGAGTCCCGGATGTGATCACGGACATGACGAGGAGTCTCGAAATGGTCGAGACATAAAGATTGATATATTGGAAGCCTATATTTGGATATCGGAATGGTTCGGGTGAAATCGGATTTTTAGGAACACCGGGGTTACGGAACCCTCCGGGGATGTTGGGCCTTAGTGGGCCATGAGGGAGAAGAGGAGGGCGGCCAGGGCAGGCCGGGCGCCCCCTCCCCTAGTCCGAATAGGACAGGAGAAGAGGCGGCGCCCCTTCCTCTTTCCCTCCCCTTTCCTTCTCCAACAAGGAAGAGGGGAGTCCTATTCCGGTGGGAGTAGGACTCCTCCAGGCGCACCCTATGAGGGCCGGCCGCACCTCCCCCTCCCTCCTTTATATACGGGGGCAAGGGGGCACCCCATGACACACAAGTTGATCTACGGATCGTTCCTTAGCCGTGTGCGGTGCCCCTTTCCACCATATTCTACCTCGGTCATATCGTCGCAGTGTTTAGGCGAAGCCCTGCGCCGGTAGAGTCATATCGTCGCGGAGCTTAGGCGAAGCCCTGCGCCGGTGGAGCATCATCATCGTCACCACGCCGTCGTGCCG
Source organism: Aegilops longissima (assembly GCA_021605205.1). NCBI lineage: Eukaryota > Viridiplantae > Streptophyta > Magnoliopsida > Poales > Poaceae > Aegilops > Aegilops longissima. The sequence continues at coordinate 26,740,254 of CM038682.1, forward strand.
ACGGAACTCTTCCCCGACGCTTTGCTGGATCGGAGCCCGGGGATCGTCATCGAGCTGAACGTGTGCTGAACTCGGAGGTGCCATACGTTCGGTACTTGGATCGGTCGGATCGTGAAGGCGCACGACTACATCAACAGCGTTGTCATAACGCTTCGCCACGGTCTCACGAGGGTACATGGACAATACTCTCCCCTCTCGTTGCTATGCCATCACCATGATCTTGCGTGTGCGTAGGATTTTTTTTTTTGAAATTACTACGTTCCCCAACACTTACCAGCATGTCATACTTTGGTTCGGCGGTATTGTGAGATGAAGCGGCTCAGACCGACATTACGCGTACGCTTACGCGAGACTGGTTTCACTGCTGCGAGCACTCATTGCTTAAAGGTGACTGGCGGGTGGCTGTCTCTCTCACTTTAGTTGAACCGAGTGTGGCTACGCCCGGTCCTTGCGAAGGTTAAAACAACACCAACTTGACAAACTATCGTTGTGGTTTGAATGCGTAGGTAAGAACGGTTCTTGCTCAGCCCGTAGCAGCCACGTAAAACTTGCAACAACAAAGTAGAGGACGTCTAACTTGTTTTTGCAGGGCATGTTGTGATGTGATATGGTCAAGACGTGATGCTATATTTTATTGTATGAGATGATCATGTTTTGTATCCGAGTTATCGGCAACTGGCAGGAGCCATATGGTTGTCGTTTTATTGTATGAAATGCAAACGCCATGTAATTGCTTTACTTTATCACTAAGCGGTAGCGATAGTCGAGAAGCAATAGTTGGCGAGACGACAACGATGCTACGATGGAGATCAAGGTGTCGCTACCGGTGACGATGGTGATCACGACGGTGCGGAGATGGAGATCACAAGCACAAGATGATGGCCATATCATATCACTTATATTGATTGCATGTGATGTTTATCCTTTATGCATCTTATCTTGCTTTGATTGACGGTACCATTTTAAGATGATCTCTCACTAAAAAATTATCAAGAAGTGTTCTCCCTGAGTATGCACTGTTGCCAAAGTTCGTCGTGCCCAGACACCACGTGATGATCGGGTGTGATAAGCTCTACGTCCATCTACAACGGGTGCAAGCCAGTTTTGCACACGCGGAATACTCAGGTTAAACTTGACGAGCCTAGCATATGCAGATAAGGCCTCGGAACACGGAGACCGAAAGGTCGAGCGTGAATCATATAGTAGATATGATCAACATAGTGATGTTCACCATTGAAAACTACTCCATCTCACGTGATGATCGGTTATGGTTTAGTTGATTTGGATCACGTGATCACTTAGATGACTAGAGAGATGTCTATCTAAGTGGGAGTTCTTAAGTAATATGATTAATTGAACTTAAATTTATCATGAACTTAGTACTTGATAGTATTTTGCTTGTCTATGTTTACTGTAGATAGATGGCTCGTGCTGTTGTTCCGTTGAATTTTAATGCGTTCCTTGAGAAAGAAAAGTTGAAAGATGATGGTAGCAATTACACGGACTGGGTCCGTAACTTGAGGATTATCCTCATTGCTGCACAGAAGAATTACATCCTGGAAGCACCGTTGGGTGCCAGGCCTGCTGCAGGAGCAACGCCAGAAGTTGTGAACGTCTGGCAGAGCAAAGCTGATGACTACTCTATAGTTCAGTGTGCCATGCTTTACGGCTTAGAACCGGGTCTTCAACGACGTTTTGAACGTCATGGAGCATATGAGATGTTCCAAGAGCTGAAGTTAATATTTCAAGCAAATGCCCGGATTGAGAGATATGAAGTCTCCAATAAGTTCTATAGCTGCAAGATGGATGAGAATAGTTACATCGGTGAGCATATACTCAAAATGTCTGGGTATAATAATCACTTGATTCAACTGGGAGTTAATCTTCCGGATGATAGTGTCATTGACAGAATTCTCCAATCACTGCCACCAAGCTACAAGAGCTTCGTGATGAACTATAATATGCAAGGGATGAACAAAACAATTCCCGAGCTCTTTGCAATGCTAAAAGCTGCGGAGGTAGAAATCAAGAAGGAGCATCAAGTGTTGATGGTCAAGAAGACCACTAGTTTCAAGAAAAAGGGCAAAGGGAAGAACAAGGGGAACTTCAAAAAGAACAGCAACCAAGTTGCTGCTCAAGAGAAGAAACCCAAGTCTGGACCTAAGCCTGAAACTGAGTGTTTCTACTGCAAGCAAACTGCTTACTGGAAGCGGAACTGCCCCAAGTATTTGGCGGATAAGAAGGATGGCAAGGTGAACAAAGGTATATGTGATATACATGTTATTGATGTGTACCTTACTAGAGCTCGTAGTAGCATCTGGGTATTTGATACTGGTTCTTTTGCTAATATTTGCAACTCAAAACAGGGACTACGGAATAAGCGAGCACTGGCCAAGGACGAGGTGACGATGCACGTGGGAAACGGTTCCAAACTCGATGTGATCGCGGTCGGCACGCTACCTCTACATCTACCTTCGGGATTAGTTTTAGACCTAAATAATTGTTATTTGGTGCCAGCGTTGAGCATGAATATTATATATGGATCTTGTTTGATGCAAGACGGTTATTCATTTAAATCAGAGAATAATGGTTGTTCTATTTATATGAATAATACCTTTTATGGTCATGCACCCTTGAAGAGTGGTCTATTTTTATTAAATCTCGATAGTAGTGATACACATATTCATAATGTCGAAGCCAAAAGATGCAGTGTTAATAATGATAGTGCAACTTATTTGTGGTAATCGCCGTTTAGGTCATATCGTGTAAAGCGCATGAAGAAACTCCATCTTGATGAACTTTTGGAACCACTTGATTATGAATCACTTGGTACTTGCTAACCGTGCCTCATAGGCAAGATGACTAAAACACCGTTCTCCGGTTCTATGGAGAGAGCAACAGATTTGTTGGAAATCATACTTACAGATGTATGTGGTCCGATGAATGTTGAAGCTCGTGGCGGATATCATTATTTTCTCACCTTCACAGATGATTTAAGCAGATATGGGTATATCTTCTTAATGAAGCATAAATCTGAAACATTTGAAAAGTTCAAAGAATTTCAGAGTGAAGTTGAAAATCATCGTAACAAGAAAATAAAATTTCTATGATCTGATCGTGGAGGAGAATATTTGAGTTACGAGTTTGGTCTACATTTGAAACAATGCGGAGTAGTTTCGCAACTAACGCCACCTGGAACACCACAGCGTAATGGTGTGTCCGAACGTCGTAATCGTACTTTACTAGATATGGTGCGGTCTATGATGTCTCTTACCGATTTACCGCTATCGTTTTGGGGTTATGCTTTAGAGACGGCCGCATTCACGTTAAATAGGGCACCATAAAAATCCGTTGAGACGACTCCTTATGAACTATGGTTTGGCAAGAAACCAAAGTTGTCGTTTCTGAAAGTTTGGGGCTGCGATGCTTATGTGAAAAAACTTCAACCGGATAAGCTTGAACCCAAATCGGAAAAATGTGTCTTCATAGGATACCCAATGGAGACAATTGGGTGCACCTTCTATCACAGATCCGAAGGCAAGACATTCGTTGCTAAGAATGGATCCTTTCTAGAGAAGGAGTTTCTTTCGAAAGAAGTGAGTGGGAGAAATGTAGAACTTGATGAGGTAATAGTACCAGCTCCCTTATTGGAAAATGGTTCATCACAGAAATCGGTTCCTGTGACACCTACACCAATTAGTGAGGAAGTTAATGATGATGATCATGAAACTTCAGATCAAGTTTCTACTGAACTACGTAGGTCAACTAGAGTAAGATCCGCACCAGAGTGGTACGGTAATCCTATTCTGGAAGTCATGTTACTTGACCATGGTGAACCTACAAACTATAAAGAAGCGATGGTGAGCCCAGATCCAGCAAAATGGCTGGAAGCCATGAAATCTGAGATGGGATCCATGTATGAGAACAAAGTATGGACTTTGGTTGACTTGCCCGATGATCGGCAAGCCATTGAGAATAAATGGATCTTCAAGAAGAAGACTGAGGGAGTCCTAGATTAGGGGGTGTCCGGACAGCCGGACTACCATCATCAGCCGAACTATCATCTGTCGGACTATCATCATCGGCCGGACTCCAAGACTATGAAGATACAAGATTGAAGACTTACCCCGTGTCCGGATGGGACTTTCCTTGGCGTGGAAGGCAAGCTTGGCGATACGGATATGTAGATCTCCTACCATTGTAACCGACTCTATGTAACCCTAGCCCTCTCCGGTGTCTATATAAACCGGATGGCTCTAGTCCGTAGGACAACAACATCAACAACCCTTACAATCATACCATAGGCTAGCTTCTAGGGTTTAGCGTCCTTGATCTCGTGGTAGATCCACCCTTGTAAACATCCACAATATCAATATCAATCGAGCAGGACGTAGGGTTTTACCTCCATCAAGAGGGCCCGAACTTGGGTAAAACATCGTGTCCCTTGTCTCCTCTTACCATCCGCCTAGACGCACAGTTCGGGACCCCCTACCCCAGATCCGCCGGTTTTGACACCGACATTGGTGCTTTCATTGAGAGTTCCTCTGTGTCATCACCGATAGGCTTGATGGCCTCTTCAATCAACAACGACGTAGTCCTGGGTGAGACTTTTCTCCCCGGACAGATCTTCGTACTCGGCGGCTTTAGATGCGGGCCAACTTCGCAGCCATATGGAGCAGATCGAAAGCTTCGCCCCTGGCCGTCGAGTCAGGTTTGAAGCCTAAACTTCACGGCCGATATCGCGGAGACTTGATCTTGATGGATCTGAGCCACAGCCGAGCGTGCACGCTGTCACGATGGGCATGACCTAACTCGCCGCCGGACAGCACCTTGGAGGTCAAGACACGAATCCGCTCCGACCCATAGTCCGGAGCCGATCGCTCAGATCGAGGGCGGATGGCTGGACACCGCCGGAGCTGCAACTTCTACGGTGATGGGCGAACACTTACCTTGTCCGCATAAAGCTCATGACTCGAGGTGCGGACTCCTGCGGACTCGAACCTCCTGCGCCCCGCCATTCGAATCCGATTGGCGCCGATCATGGAATTCACCGCTGCGGACATCTTTCAGCACTCGCCCTTCGGCGATATCATAAATTCACTGAAGCATCTCTCGCTATCCGGAGAGCCCTTGCCGAACTACGACCAGGATGGTTGGGACGAAAAAATTCAGAGCCCACTCACCACCCACTTCATAGCCACCATCGACGATTTAACCGACGTACTCGACTACGACTCCGAAGACATCGACGGTATGGACGACGATGTCGGAGACTACCAAGAACTAGTGCCTACAGGACACTGGAAGACCACCTCGTCATACGACATATACATGGTGGACACCCCAAAGGGAAGCAACAACGAGGAACAACGGGACGCGACAGAGGATGATCCCGCCGATAAACAACCAAAACGGCGACGCAAACGCCGCCCTAAGTCCCGCCTCGATCAAAGCAGCCTTCCTAACGACCCAGCGATAGAGCAAGGCAAACCAGCGGACGACGAACAGGACGAGCCGGATAATCAACCCCTTCACGGAGCAATCAACAGTCCGGACACAACACCGGAACATAAGAACATACACAAAAAACTCGTCGCCACTGCAAGAAGTTTGAAGAAGGCGAAACGGAAGCTCAAAACAGCAAAAGACACACTCAGAATGAAGTGGAGCAAAGTATTCAAGACTGCAGACAAATATGGCAATGGCCATCAAACTAGGAGCTACCCGAAGCGCAAGTTGCTGCCAGAATTTGACGAGGAAGCCATAGAGCCTTCACGGTCAAAAAATAAAGAGGCCAGGACCTGGGAAAACGGACGGCCCAACTAGGTCAATCTACGGGCCAAAAAAGAGGACCCCAGGAAGTAACACACCATGACAAGTGTTCGAAGACAGCGACACACCCAAATACAGGGGCGCCGCACACCCGCTATGTTTTACCGATGAGGTGCTGGATCATGAATTTCCAGCAGGGTTCAAACCCATAAACATAGCGGCATACGACGGCACAACAGACCCCGGAGTCTGGATGGAAGATTATATACTACACATACACATGGCTAGAGGAGATGATCTCCACGCCATAAAATACCTACCCCTCAAGCTCAAAGGGCCAGCTCGGCATTGGCTCAAAAGCCTCCCAGAAAATACTGTTGGAAGTTGGGAAGAGCTTGAGGACGCGTTTAGAGCAAATTTTCAAGGGACTTATGTCCGCCCTCCGGATGCAGACGATCTGAGTCATATAACCCAACAGCCCGGAGAGTCAGTAGCATAAAATTGGAACAGGTTCCTTACCAAAAGAACCAAATAGTCGATCGTGCGGACGCAGAAGCCCTAGCAGCTTTTAAACACAACGTCCGAGACGAATGGCTCGCTGAGACACCTCGGCCAAGAGAAGCCAAGAACAATGGCCGCGCTAACAAGCCTCATGGCGCTCTTTTGCGAGAGAAGACAGCTGGCTAGCAAGATGCGGCACCAGCGACCGAGTACATCCGAGATCAGAGATGGAAGCGATAGTCACGGCGCAGGAAAGACCAGCGCGGAATAAAAAAAAAGCCCAAAGGGCACGGCAGTCAACGCCGGATTCAAAAGCTCGCGGCCAAACAATACAACATGGCCTCTTAAGGAGAACAGAGACGAGCTATCAATTTAAACAAAATTTTAGATCGGATATGTCAAATCCACGATACCTCGGAAGGCTCGCAAACCATACCAACCGAAATTGTTGGGTTTTTAAACAGTCCGGCAGACTCAACTCCGGACACAAGGGGCTCGATGCGCCAAGCGAGGACGATGACGAACCCCACCAGCAGAGCACCGGAAGTCAAAATACTTTCCCACAAGAAGTCAAAACAGTAAACTCACTTCACGTGATAGTACGGAAAGCCCACACGGCACTCGCTAAGACAAGTGTCGCACGATCCACCCCAGTGGACCGAGATTGGACGTCAAAACCAATCACTTTCGACCATCTGGGTTAGTCCAGAAGTATCCAGAACGCAGGATAGACTGCCCTGATAGTGGATCCCATAATAGACGGACTGCAATTAACGCAGGTTTTGATAGACGGCGGCAGTGACTTGAACCCGCTATTTCCGGACACAATCCGCAAGTTGGGATATACCCTACTATAATTCGGCATAGCCGCACTTCCTTCAAAGGAGTGGCGCCAGGCCCTTACGCCAGGTGCGCAGTTTCATTATTACTAGAAGTTGTGTCAGGGTCACCTGACAACTTTCGACGAGAAAAGCTAACCTTTCATGTCGCCCCATTTAAAAGTAGCTATCAAGCATCACAGGGACGGGAAGCTTTCGTCCGCTTCAATGCAATACCACATTACGCGTCTCTTACGCTTAAAATGCCCGGTCCACGTGGCATCATTTCACTAAAAGGTTGTTTGAGACCCCGGACACGGCTAGACGAGTCCGGAATAAATAAGCTAGGGGCTACCTAGCCGCACATCCCTTCACAAGGGTTTGCACATATAAGCCATAATGAGCTAGCATAGGCTCAGCTTTCTTACTCTATATTTCAATTTTTTATGCACTTTCTCGCACGATTTCTTTTCCAACCAAGTTTCTCTCTTTTTACAGATGAACAGCATGCACACCCGTCCAGGATACGGCACAACGGAGACACATGCGCAGACGTGCAGTAGGGACCCGTTGCAAGGACTCTTTTCAGACTAAGACCCTACGTAAACCTTTCTTACTGTCTCTTGTTGCTATAATCCCCTGGTTTATCATTATAACCAGTGTGGAGACTGGCGTTTTGGCATCGGCCGTGCCAGAAGAACCTGCCCGTACCTGGACACAAGGGGCTTAGGGCTTTGTTTTGCCCGCTATTATAAAGACCGAACACCTTCGGGAGTGTTCGGCGTCTCGAGTTAGGCCTTATATGCATCAGCTCCGAATCATGTCTTTGGTAAAATGTTGGGTTTGCCCGGCTCCTGTGTTTTGCTGCCTTACGTTCAGTATCATCGGCTAACGCGGCTCGGAGAACTCTGCGATTGTGCCCCAGTTAATTCGGGGCGAGCACCTCAATAGAGAAAGCCGAAAACTGACTGTCATCATACAGCGAGAGACTGGTCAACCACTCGATCGACTATGGGAATGTTTAGGATTCCTCCGCTTTGATGAAGGGCCGTTTCCCGGCCAGGCACATACGCGCCCCAAATTCGGAGAGCGCGGTGCCCCCAGGGGCTATGTCGTAGCCCCACCCTCGAACTCCATGGCTAAGTGAAAGTGATAAAGCATTATAGTATGGTTGCCTCGTTTGCTACGCTACCACCTCCTTTACAGGACCGAGACGTCGGATTAAGTGTGAAAACGCGCTATTTTTTGCGAACACCCCCGCACCTTGTGCGTGGGGGCTGAAACCGACGACTGCCATCTTTCGGGTTATACACACGTATACATGAACGGCCGCATAGGAGATATTCTATTACTTGAACGCACAAGTATAAAAGGCGCTTACATCATAAATATTGTTTTACATCATAAAAACGTTCATTTGAACGTAACATTTTTTGAGCACTGCGACTCTATTACACGAGCACCACGCAGCACTTCGCCAAAATAGTGCTCGGCGGGCAACCGGTTATCATCCGAACCCGGGGTCGCAACAGCGGTGGCATCCATCTCTGTCCAATGTGTCTTCACACGGGCGAGCGCCATCCGCGCACCCTCTATGCAGGCCGACCACTTCATTGCCTTGATATATGGCACCGCCCCAAGAAATTGCTGCAATAAGCCAAAGTAACTCTTCGGCTTGGGCCTATCCGGCCAGATATGGGTCACTACATCCGTCATAGCAAGCCCGGACAACCTATTTAGCTCAGCCCACTCGGCCAAACGGTCGGTCAGCGGAAGTGAACGCTCCGGACTATGGAATTGAGACCAAAACAGCTCTTCCGTCTTGTGATCCTTCTGACTCCGAAAATGCACAATGTCATCCGCCGCACTCGCTGCTAAGTCCATATAAGGGTCCTCTGAACCCCACAGTTGGCCCAGCTGAGCATACTTTGGATCCGTAAACCTTCGGCGCAGCAGAAAGGGCTTGCCAGCTACAATATCTCCAGCCTGGCGCAGCTCCTCCTTTATAGCCCGCATTGCAGAGCGGGCATCCTTGGCTTCGGCGGTGGCCTTCTCCAGGTCTTCTAGCCCCGCTAGGCGCTCCTTCACAAGAGCCTCATTGCGGTCGGTAGCATCCTTTAACTTCACGACCATTTCGGCTATCTCTTCCCTGCTCCGGCAGTGTGCGACCCTTTCGGCCGCCAACTCCTCGGCCGCCTTCGAGGCCGCCGCATTACTCCTTCTGGCCCGCTCCTTGGCTTGAGCAAGTTCGGCCCGAAGGCTCTCCACGGCAGCGGCACTATCTGCATTTCACGCACATGTTGTAAGGAGATGGCTTCGGCTCCCTTACCAAGTGACCGTGCAGTAATACTTACCTTGCGACTCATCAAGTCGTCTGTTGACCAGCGTGATGTCCGCATCCGCAACATCGAGTTGCCGCTTTAGTTCAGCAACTCCATCAGTCCGGCTGGCCCCCGGACGACCCGCCACCTGCATCGGCACGACGGGAATTTAAACCTGCGATTTTGATCCTCGGCACGCTATCGATTTCGACAACCTACCGAGTCTCAGGGGCTACTATCTATACAGGGCGCATTCTATATGCAAAATTGTTAAAAGGTGTGTCATTTTTACGTACCTCAAACCCCGCCAGTAAACTCCTGACGGCATCGTGCAACCCGCCTTCGGTGGACAAAATCCTTTCAATCACCACGCTCATCAACGCGTGCTGATCTTCTGAGATAGACGCCTTCTCAAGCAGATCCTTCAGCCGTACACCAGTTGGCGCCGAACTATCCGGCTTTGCCAAACCCGGGGGCTCCCTCTGTGACGACACTTCAGGCTCGTCCACCCTATCCGACGGCGCCCCAGACGGAGGCGTCTCGCTCTCTATCATCTTCGGACGAAGGTGCCCCAAAGACGAGCTCATCTGCGAAGGACGGAGATCCGAACTACAAGGTAAAAACTTTAGTTATCCTCAGAAGCACAAATAGGGATGTCCCTTATTATAAAACTCCTTTCTTTCTACTTACGGCTCGTTGGAGGGCTGACTCATTAAGGGAGATTGTGCGGCCGGGGCCTCCACGGACGCAGGACCCTCTGGCGAATATTTCTTCCCCCGTTTAGGGGCTTTTGCCCCCAGGTCCTCAGAGGCAGTCCTCTTCTTCCCTTGGGGAGGATTCTCGATCCCCCTCTTTCAAGATCCTCCTTAGGCGAGGCAGTAGCTTCCTTGTTTTCCCTTCGTCTTCCTCTCAAGGCGCAACCTCAACATCCGGACCAGCACGGGATCCGCGCGGTCTCGGGAGGGAGCTGGACACCGTATCAATTTTGCTTCCGCTATCCACTCCTGTGTAGAAGGAAATTGGTCATAAGGCGAATCATCGAAAGGCAAACAAGCGGTATGTCCGGACTCGAACTACTTACTTGAGTATCCGGCGATTGCAGCTTAGTCCAGCATCCTCGGTCAATTCCGGACACGCCTCTTGCGATCCGAAGAATAATTTGTACATCTCCAGGGGTGTCAAGCCCATGAAGTGTTGAAGAATCCGTGGACCCTCCGGATTGAACTCCCATAACCGGAGAGGGCGGCGTTTGCAGGGCAGGAGACGCCTAATCAGCATAACCTGCATCACCACCACCATATCGATCTCCCTTGTTTGTAGATCTCGAATCTGGCCCTGCAGTAGGGGCACTTCCTTTTGACGGCCCCCAGTTGAGCCCTTGGTTGACCCACGACATCAACCGTCGTGGAGGTCCCGGGCGGAATAAGGGCGGCGGCTTTTGTCTGCGGCCCCTCGGAACGGTAATATAGAACCACTCTTGCTGCCACAGGCCGAGCTCCTCTTGGAAGGAGCCCGGCGGCCACGGGCATCGGCCCTCCTACTTATGGCCGCCCGCCACACTCCGCAGACGCCCCGATCATCTTGGCGCCACATTAAAGGTCTTCACCACAGGCGAAGTGGGGGTGACGCGGAGGAAGGCTTCAGACGACGATAAATTCGGAAATATGGAGGATGGACTCCGGAGCCAAATCGTGGAATTCCAACCCATAGTAGAACATGAGCCCTCTCACAAAAGGATCCATCGGGAAGCCTAAACCCCGACGGAGGTGGGATACAAAAATGACATACTCGCCGGGCTCGGGGGTGGGGATGGCCTGCCCTTCGGCAGGCAGCCTGTGCGAAATCTCGTAAGACAGGTTCTTGGCATCCCGCAGCTTTAGCACGTCCTCAGTGACGGAGGAGGGCATCCACCGGCCGTGGAGGTCGGAACCGGACATCGTTGAAGGTCCGAAACGCTCGAATCTGGAGCTCTAGGTGCTGGAACTTGGAGTGGGAGAGGATTCGATGGAGGATTGAAGAAAAGAAACGAGCCTTGGTCCCGTTATAAAGAGGGAGAATACCAAGAGCCGTCTCCGTGACCGTTTGGGACTCACCTTCGATAGAGGGGGCGTGGCGACGGGCGCGGTTGGGTTACCCACGTCCGTATTGATGAGAATCCCGGATTAAGGGGAAACACGATCTCTACTTCGACAAGACGTGCCAAGGAAACCGCCTCGCTAAATCGTTGAGGTGGTAAAGTAAAAACGATTCAAGTAATGGCTTGGTAGTGGCGTGACGTCATGCCACGTAAAACGCCGGCAGATTGAGCTTGTGTATATATTATTATTCTCTCTACGGTGGAATGTGGAATTTATTTTGCGAGCGGACACTATCCTGGTGTTCACAATCTTCTATCATTTGGAGGAGGAACCCGCCTTGCAATACCAAGCAATATACGCGCGGACTTATCGTCATTGAAGCCTGGTTCGAGGGACTCTTGAGGAATCTGGATTAGGGGTGTCCGACAGCCGGACTACCATCATCAGCCGAACTATCATCTGCCGGTCTATCATCATCGACCGGACTCCAAGACTATGAAGATACAAGATTGAAGACTTCCCCCCGTGTTCGGATGGGACTTTCCTTGGCGTGGAAGGAAAGCTTGGCGATACAGATATGTAGATCTCCTACCATTGTAACCGACTCTATGTAACCCTAGCCCTCTCCGGTGTCTATATAAACCGGATGGCTCTAGTCCGTAGGACAACAACATCAACAACCCTTACAATCATACCATAGGCTAGCTTCTAGGGTTTAGTGTCCTTGATCTCGTGGTAGATCCACTCTTGTAAACATCCACAATATCAATATCAATCGAGCAGGACGTAGGGTTTTACCTCCATCAAGAGGGCCCGAACCTGGGTAAAACATCGTGTCCCTTGTCTCCTGTTACCATCCGCCTAGACGCACAGTTGGGGACCGCCTACCCGAGATCCGCCGGTTTTGACACCGACAAAGACTAACGCTGATGGTAATGTAACTGTCTATAAATCTCAAGTTGTTGCGAAAGGTTTTCGAAAAGTTCAAGGGGTTGACTACGATGAGACTTTCTCACATGTAGCGATGCTTAAGTCTGTCCGAATCATGTTAGCAATTGCTGCATTTTATGATTATGAAATTTGGCAAATGGATGTCAAAACTGCATTCTTGAATGGATTTCTAGAAGAAGAGTTGTATGTGATGCAACCAGAAGGTTTTGTTGATCCAAAAGGTGCTAACAAAGTGTGCAAGCTCCAGCGATCAATTTATGGTCTGGTGCAAGCCTCTCGGAGTTGGAATAAACGCTTTGATAGTGTGATCAAAGCATATGGTTTTATACAGACTTTTGGAGAAGCCTGTATTTACAAGAAAGTGAGTGGGAGCTCTGTAGCATTTCTGATATTATATGTGGACGACATATTATTAATTGGAAATAATATAGAATTTCTGGATAGCATAAAAGGATACTTGAATAAAAGTTTTTCAATGAAAGACCTCGGTGAAGCTGCTTACATATTGGGCATCAAGATCTATAGAGATAGATCAAGACGCTTAATTGGACTTTCACAAAGCACATACCTTGATAAAGTTTTGAAAAAGTTCAAAATGGATCAGGCAAAGAAAGGTTTTTTACCTGTGTTACAAGGTGTGAAATTGAGTCAGACTCACTGCCCGACCACAGCAGAAGATAGAGAGAAAATGAAAGATGTTTCCTATGCTTCAGCCATAGGCTCTATCATGTATGCAATGCTGTGTACCAAACCTGACGTATACTTAGCAATAAGCTTGGCAGGAAGGTACCAAAGTAATCCAGGAGTGGATCACTGGACAGCAGTCAAGAACATCCTGAAATACCTGAAAAGGACTAAGGATATGTTTCTCGTATATGGGGGTGACAAAGAGCTAGTCGTAAATGGTTACGTCGATGCAAGCTTTGACACTGATCCGGACGATTCTAAATCGCAAACCGGATACGTGTTTTTATTAAACGGTGGAGCTGTCAGTTGGTGCAGTTCTAAACAAAGCGTCGTGTCGGGATCTACATGTGAAGCGGAGTACATAGCTGCTTCGGAAGCACCAAATGAAGGAGTCTGGATGAAAGAGTTCATTTCCGATCTAGGTGTTATACCTAGTGCATCGGGACCAATGAAGATCTTCTGTGACAATACTGGTGCAATTGCCTTGGCAAAGGAATCCAGATTTCACAAGAGGACCAAGCATATCAAGAGATGCTTCAATTCCATCCGGGACCAAGTCCAGGTGGGAGACATAGAGATTTGCAAGATACATACGGATCTTAATGTTGCAGACCCATTGACTAAGCCTCTTCCACGAGCAAAACATGATCAGCACCAAGACTCCATGGGTGTTAGAATCATTACTGTGTAATCTAGATGATTGACTCTAGTGCAAGTGGGAGACTGAAGGAAATATGCCCTAGAGGCAATAATAAAGTTATTATTTATTTCCTCATATCATGATAAATGTTTATTATTCATGCTAGAATTGTATTAACCGGAAACATGATACATGTGTGAATACATAGACAAACATATAGTCACTAGTATGCCTCTACTTGACTAGCTCATTAATCAAAGATGGTTATGTTTCCTAACCATAGACATGTGTTGTTATTTGATTAATGGGATCACATCATTAGGAGAATGATGTGATTGACATGACCCATTCCGTTAGCCTCGCACTTGATCGTTTAGCATATTGCTATTGCTTTCTTCATGACTTATACGTGTTCCAGTAACTATGAGATTATGCAACTCCGTTTACGGAGGAACACTTTGGTGCTACCAAACGTCACAGCGTAATCGGGTGATTATAAAGGAGTACTACAGGTGTCTCCAAAGGTACATGTTGGGTTGGCGTATTTCGAGATTAGGTTTTGTCACTCCGATTGTCGGAGAGGTATCTCTGGGCCTTCTCGGTAATACACATCACATAAGCCTTGCAAGCATTGCAACTAATAAGTTAGTTGCAATATGATGTATTACGGAACGAGTAAAGAGACTTGCCGGTAACGAGATTGAACTAGGTATTGGATACCGACGATCGAATCTCGGACAAGTAACATACCGATAACAAAGGGAACAACGTATGTCGTTATGCGGTTTGACCGACAAAGATCTTCATAGAATATGTAGGAACCAATATGGGCATCCAGGTTCTGCTATTGGTTATTGACCGAGAATAGTTCTAGGTCATGTCTACATAGTTCCCGAACCCGTAGGGTCCGCACGCTTAACGTTACGATGACAGTTTTATTATGAGTTTATAAGTTTTGATGTACGAAGTTTGTTCGAGTCCCGGATGTGATCACGGACATGACGAGGAGTCTCAAATGGTCAAGACATAAAGATTGATATATTGGAAGCCTATATTTGGATATCGGAATGGTTCGGGTGAAATCGGATTTTTTCGGAACACCGGGGTTACTGGAACCCTCGGGGATAATGGGCCTTAGTGGGCCATGAGGGAGAAGAGGAGGGCCGGCCAGGGCAGGCCGCGTGCCCCCTCCCCCCTAGTACGAATAGGACAAGGAGAGGGGGGCGGCGCCACCCTTCCTCTATCCCCTCCCCCCCTTTCCTTCTCCAACAAGGCAAGAGGGGGGAGTCCTACTCCCGGTGGGAGTAGGACTCCTCCAGGCGCACCCCTTGGGGGCCGGCCGAACCTCCCCCCCCCCCTCCTTTATATACGGGGGCAGGGGAGCACCCCAGAACACACAAGTTGATCTACAGATCGTTCCTTAGCCGTGTGCGGTGCCCCCCTCCACCATATTCCACCTCGGTCATATCGTCGCGGAGTTTAGGCGAAGCCCTGCGCCGGTAGAGCATCATCATCGTCACCACGCTGTCGTGCTAACGGAACTCATCCCCGACGCTTTGCTGGATCGGAGCCCGGGGATCGTCATCGAGATGAACGTGTGCTGAACTCGGAGGTGCCGTACGTTCGGTACTTGGATCGGTCGGATCGTGAAGACGTACGACTACATCAACCGCGTTGTCATAACACTTCCTCTTACGGTCTAAGAGGGTACGTGTGAAGGAAATATGCCCTAGAGGCAATAATAAAGTTATTATTTATTTCCTTATATCATGATAAATGTTTATTATTCATGCTAGAATTGTATTAACCGGAAACATAATACATGTGTGAATATATAGACAAACAGTATGTCACTAGTATGCCTCTACTTGACTAGCTTGTTAATCAAAGATGGTTATGTTTCCTAACCATGAACAAGGAGTTGTTATTTGATTAACAAGGTCACATCATTAGTTGAATGATCTGATTGACATGACCCATTCCGTTAGCTTAACACTTGATCGTTTAGTATGTTAATGCTTTCTTCATGACCCATACATGTTCCTATAACTATGAGATTATGCAACTCCGTTTACGGAGGAACACTTTGGTACTACCAAGCGTCACAGCGAATCGGGTGATTATAAAGGAGTACTACAGGTGTCTCCAAAGGTACTTGTTGGGTTGGCGTATTTGAGATTAGGTTTTGTCACTCCGATTGTCGGAGAGGTATCTCTAGGCCTTCTCGGTAATACACATCACTTAAGCCTTGCAAGCGTTACAACTAATGAGTTAGTTGTGAGATGATGTATTACGGAATGAGTAAAGAGACTTACGGTAGCGAGATTGAACTAGGTATTGGATACCGACGATCGAATCTCGGGTAAGTAACATACCGATGACAAAGGGAACAACGTATGTCGTTATGCGGTTTGACCGATAAAGATCTTCGTAGAATATGTAGGAACCAATATGGGCATCCAGGTTCCGCTATTGGTTATTGACCGAGAATGGTTCTAGGTCATGTCTACATAGTTCTCGAACCCGTAGGGTCCGCACGCTTAACGTTCGATGACAGTTCATTATGAGTTTATAAGTATTGATGCACGAAGGTTGTTGAGTCCCGGATGTGATCACGGACATGACGAGGAGTCTCGAAATGGTCGAGACATAAAGATTGATATATTGGAAGCCTACATTTGGACATCGGAAGGTTCGAGTGAAATCGAGAATTTATCGAGTACAGGGAGGTTACGGAACCCCGGGAACTACATGGGCCCATAGTGGGCCTTGGAGGAAAGGAGAAAGGGCATCCCTAGGTGGCGCGCCCCCCTTCCCTAGTCCTATTAGGACTAGGAAAGGTGGGCGCCCCCTCTCTCTCTTTCCCCTCCAGGAATCCTAATCCAACTAGGATTGGGGGAATCCTACTCCGGGGAGTAGGACTCCTAGTGCGCCTCCTCCTTGGGCGGCCACCTCCCCTTGGCTCCTTTATATACGGGGCAGGGGGCACCCCATGACACACAAGTTGATCTCGGATCTTTCCTTAGCCGTGTCGGTGCCCCTTCCACCATATTCCACTTGGTCATATCGTCGCGAGCTTAGCGAAGCCCCGCGCGGAGAAGTCATATCGTCGCGGAGCTTAGGCGAAGCCCGCGTCGGTGGAGCATCAACATCGTCACTGCGCCGTCGTCTTGTGGAACTCATCCCGACACTTTGCTGGATCGAGTCCGGGATCGTCATCGAGCGAGCGTGTGCAGAACTTCGGAGGTGCCGTCGTTCGGTGCTTGGATCGGTCGGATCGTGGAGGCGTCGACTACATCAACAGCGTTGTTATAACGCTTCGCTTTCGGTCTCACGAGTGCGTGGACGGACACTCTCCCTCTCGTTGCTATGCCATCACCATGGTCTTGCGTGATCGTAGGAAAATTTTGAAATTACTCGTTCCCCAACAGTGGCATCCGAGCCTGGTTTTATGCGTTGATGTCATATGCACGAGTAGAACACAAGTGAGTTGTGGGCGATACAAGTCATACTACCTACCAGCATGTCATACTTTGGTTCAGCGGTATTGTGAGATGAAGCGGCCCGGACCGACATTACGCGTACGCTTACGCGAGACTGGTTTCACCGCTGTGAGCACTCGTTGCTTAAAGGTGGTGGCGGGTGTCTGTCTCTCTCACTTTAGTTGAACCGAGTGTGGCTCGCCCGGTCCTTGAGAAGGTTAAAACGGAGTCTATTTGACAAATATCGTTGTGGTTTTGATGCGAGGTAAGAACGGTTCTTGCTCAGCCCGTAGCAGCCACGTAAAACTTGCAACAACAAAGTAGAGGACGTCTAACTTGTTTTTGCAGGGCATGTTGTGATGTGATATGGTCAAGGCGTGATGCTATATTTTATTGTATGAGATGATCATGTTTTGTAACGAGTTATCGGCAATGGCAGGAGCCATATGGTTGTCGCTTTATTGTATGAAATGCAAGCGCCATGTAATTGCTTTACTTTATCACTAAGCAGTAGCGATAGTCGTAGAAGCAATAGTTGGCGAGACGACAACGATGCTACGATGGAGATCAAGGTGTCGCGCCGGTGGCGATGGTGATCATGACGGTGCTTGGCGATGGAGATCACAAGCACAAGATGATGATGACCATATCATATCACTTATATTGATTGCATGTGATGTTTATCCTTTATGCATCTTATCTTGCTTTGATTGACGGTAGCATTATAAGATGATCTCTCAAAATTATCAAGAAGTGTTCTCCTGAGTATGCACCGTTGCCAAAGTTCGTAGTACCCGGACACCACGTGATGATCGGGTGTGATAAGTTCTCGTCCATCTACAACGGTGCAAAACAGTTGCACACGCGGAATACTCAGGTTAAACTTGACGAGCCTTGCATATAACAGATATGGCCTCGAACACGGAGACCGAAAGGTCGGCGTGAATCATATAGTAGATATGATCAACATAATGATGTTCACCATTGAAACTACTCCATCTCACGTGATGATCGGACATGGTTTAGTTGATTTGGATCACGTGTTCACTTAGATGACTAGAGAGATGTCTGTCTAAGTGGGAGTTTTTAATATGATTAATTGAACTTAAATTTATCATGAACTTAGTACTGATAGTATTTTGCTTGTCTATGTTTATTGTAGATAGATGGCTCGTCTGTTGTTCCGTTGAATTTTAATGCGTTCCTTGAGAAAGCAAAGTTGAAAGATGATGGTAGCAATTACGGACTGGGTCCGTAATTTGAGGATTATCCTCATTGCTGCACGAAAAATTACGTCTGGAAGCACCGCTGGGTCACAGGCCTGCTGCAGATCTTGAGCCGAAGTTGTGAGCGTCGGCAAAGCAAAGCTGATGACTACTCAATAGTTCGAGTGTGCCATGCTTTACGGCTTAGAACCGGGTCTTCAACGGCGTTTTGAGCGTCATGGAGCATATGAGATGTTCCAGGAGTTGAAGTTAATATTTCAAGCAAATGCCCGGATTGAGAGATATGAAGTCTCCAATAAGTTCTATAGCTGCAAGATGGAGGAGAATAGTTCATCGGTGAGCACATACTCAAAATGTCCGGGTATAACAATCACTTAATTCAGCTGGGAGTTAATCTTCCGGATGATAGTGTCATTGATGAATTCTCCAATCACGCCACCAAGCTACAAGAGCTTCGTGATGAACTATAATATGCAAGGGATGACTAAGACAATTCTGAGCTCTTCGCGATGCTAAAAGCAGCGGAGGTAGAAATCAAGAAAGAGCATCAAGTGTTGATGGTCAACAAGACCACTAGTTTCAAGAAAAGGGCAAAGGGAAGAAGATGGGAAACTTCAAAAGAACAGCAAGAAAGTTGCTGATCAAGAGAAGAAACCCAAGTCTGGACCTAAGCCTGAAACCGAGTGTTTTACTGCAAGCGGATCGACTTTGGAAGCGGAACTGCCCCAAGTATTTGGCGGATAAAAAGGATGGCAAGGTGAACAAAGGTATATGTGATATACATGTTATTGATGTGTACCTTACTAGAGCTCGTAGTAGCACTGGGTATTTGATCTGGTTACATTGCTAATATTTGCAACTCAAACAGGGACTACGGAATAGACGAGCATTGGCAAAGGGCGAGGTGACGATGCTGGCGTGGGAAATGGTTCCAAAGTCAATGTGATCGCGATCGGCACGCTACCTCTACATCTACCTTGGGATTAGTTTTAGACCTAAATAATTGTTATTTGGTGCCAGCGTTGAGCATGAACATTATATCTGGATCTTGTTTAATGCGAGACGGTTATTCATTTAAATCAGAGAATAATGGTTGTTCTATTTATATGAGTAATATCTTTTATGGTCATGCACCCTTGAAGAATGGTCTATTCTTGTTGAATCTCGACAGTAGTGATACACATATTCATAATGTTGAAGCCAAAAGATGCAGAGTTGATAATGATAGTGCAACTTATTTGTGGCACTCGCCGTTTAGGTCATATCGTGTAAAACGCATGAAGAAACTCCATCTTGATGGGCTTCGGAATCACTTGATTATGAATCACTTGGTACTTGCGAACCGTGCCTCATGGGCAAGATGACCAAAACGCCGTTCTCGGAACTATGGAGCGAGCAACTGATTTGTTGGAAATCATACATACCGATGTTTGTGGTCCAATGAATGTTGAGGCACTTGGCGGGTATCGTTATTTTCTCACCTTCACAGATGATTTGAGCAGATATGGGTATATCTACTTAATGAAACACAAATCTGAAACATTTGAAAAGTTCAAAGAATTTCAGAGTGAAGTGGAAAATCATCGTAACAAGAAAATAAAGTTTCTACGATCTGATCGTGGAGGAGAATATTTGAGTTACGAGTTTGGTTTACATTTGAAACAATGTGGAATAGTTTAGCAACTCACGCCACCGGAACACCACGAGAAATGGTGTGTCCGAACGTCGAATCGTACTTTACTAGATATGGTGCGATCTATGATGTCTATTTCCGATTTACCGCTATCGCTTTGGGGTTATGCTTTAGAGACGGCCGCATTCACGTTAAATAGGACACCGTCAAAATCCGTTGAGACGACGCCTTATGAACTGTGGTTTGGCAAGAAACCAAAGTTGTCGATTCTTAAAGTTTGGGGCTGCGATGCTTATGTAAAGAAACTTCAACCAGATAAGCTCGAACCCAAATCGGAAAATGTGTCTTCATAGGATACCCAAAGGAGACTGTTGGGTACACCTTCTATCACAGATCTGAAGGCAAGATTTTGTTGCTAAATTCGGATCCTTTCTAGAGAAGGAGTTTCTCTCGAAAGAAGTGAGTGGGAGGAAAGTAGAACTTGATGAGATAATCTGTATCTACTCCCTTATTGGAAAGTAGTTCATCACAAGAAATGGTTCTGTGACAACTACACCAATTAGTGAGGAAACTAATGATGATGATCATGAAGCTTGAGATCAAGTTACTACTGAACCTCGAGGTCAACCAGAGTAAAATCGCACTGAGTGGTACGGTAATCATATTCTGGAAGTCATGTTACTTAACCATGGCGAACCTACAAACTATGAAGAAGCGATGGTGAGCCCAGATTCCGCAAAATGGCTGGAAGCCATGAAATCTGAGATGGGATCCATGTATGAGAACAAAGTATGGACTTTGGTTGACTTGCCCGATGATCGGCAAGCCATTGAAAATAAATGGATCTTTAAGAAGAAGACTGACGCTGATGGTAATATAACTGTCTACAAAGCTTGACTTGTTGCGAAAGGTTTTCGACAAGTTCAAGGGGTTGACTACGATGAGACTTTCTCACCCGTAGCGATGCTTAAGTCTGTCCGAATCATGTTAGCAATTGCCGCATTTTATGATTATGAAATTTGGCAAATGGATGTAAAACTGCATTCTTGAATGGATTTCTAGAAGAAGAGTTGTATATGATGCAACCAGAAGGTTTTGTCGATCCAAAGGGTACTAACAAAGTGTGCAAGCTCCAGCGATCAATTTATGGTGCAGTGCAAGCCTCTCGGAGTTGGAATAAACGCTTTGATAGTGTGATCAAAGCATATGGGTTTGTACAGACTTTTGGAGAAGCCTGTATTTACAAGAAAGTGAGTGGGAGCTCTGTAGCATTTCTGATATTATATGTGGACGACATATTATTGATTGGAAATGATATAGAATTTCTGGATAGCATAAAAGGATACTTGAATAAAAGTTTTTCAATGAAAGACCTCGGTGAAGCTGCTTACATATTGGGAATCAAGATCTATAGAGATAGATCAAGACGCTTAATTGGACTTTCACAAAGTACATACCTTGATAAAGTTTTGAAAAAGTTCAAAATGGATCAGGCAAAGAAAGGTTTTTTACCTGTATTACAAGGTGTAAGATTGAGTCAGACTCAATGCCCGACCACAGCAGAAGATAGAGAGAAAATGAAAGATGTTCCCTATGCTTCAGCCATAGGCTCTATCATGTATGCAATGCTGTGTACCAGACTGACGTATGCTTAGCTGTAAGCTTGGCAGGAAGGTACCAAAGTAATCCAGAGTGGATCATCTGGACAGTGGTCAAGAACATCCTGAAATACCGAAAAGGACTAAGGATATGTTTCTCGATATGGAGGTGACAAAGAGCTAGTCGTAAATGGTTACGTCGATGTAAGCTTTGACACCGATCCGGACGATTCTAAATCGCAAACCGGATCGTGTTTTTATTAAACGGTGGAGCTGTCGGTTGGTGCAGTTCTAAACAAAGCGTCGTGGCGGGATCTACATGTGAAGCGGAGTACATAGCTGCTTGAAGCAGCAAATGAAGGAGTCTGGATGAAAGAGTTCATTTCCGATCTAGGTGTCATACCTAGTGCATCGGGACCGATGAAGATCTTCCGTGACAATATGGTGCAATTGCCTTGGCAAAGGAATCCAGATTTCACAAGAGGACCAAGCATATCAAGAGACGCTTCAATTCCATTCGGGACCAAGTCCAAGTGGGAGACATAGAGATTTGCAAAATACATACGGATCTGAATGTTGCAGATCCATTGACTAAACCTCTTCCACGAGCAAAACGTGATCAGCACCAAGACTCCATGGGTGTGAGAATCATTACTATGTAATCTAGATTATTGACTCTAGTGCAAGTGGGATGTCGGGACCCCGATCCTAAGTCACACCGATCTAGCATGTAACACATCATATCACTTTGCGGCCTCACGCACGGTATTCCCTCGGGTGTCGCCTTACCATGGCCCGGAACCGTTTGCGTCTTTTGGCTCACGTATATGATAGTGTCGCTAGCATCCATATGACAAAGAACCCGGGCCGACATGGCTAGTCGTGAACCCAAAGCGGCGCTAACCTATGGGGACAGGCATACATGAATCACATCGAGCATGTCGGCCATCAACGTATATATTCGGGCTGTAGCACTGGGCTAACAGGACTCCGGTGAACCGGGCTGTAGCAGGCTAGGCAGGACTCCGAATAACACGCGTGACATTTCCCCGAAGGGACAGACATAGGAACGAAGTGAAACACATGCCGGCCAGTCAAGTGTCCAAGCAGTAGTGCTGGGCTAGCAGGACTCCGGTGAACCGGGCTGTAGCGGACTACTATCGCTCAGAAGCACGAGACTACATTTCCCCATAAGAGAGGCTACCAAGGATAAACAACTAGGTTGTCGGATCCCACACATAGCAGTACAAGTTACACGTACGCATAACATGCAAGTATGTGCTGTACAACATGGCATCACAACATAACGCAAACTCATATAGATAAAGGCTCAGAAGAGCCACATAGCAATTAGTACAAACAGGGGTCACATGACCCATCATTCAGAGCATACAAACAACAAGCGGAAGCATTACATGTCTGAGTACAGACATCTACAAAAGAAAAAGGCTGAGAAGCCTGACTATTACAAGACCCTCCCAAGGGTACAAGATCGTAGCTGAGGTAACAAGCTACTCGTCGAAGTCCAAGCGGAACTACTAGCAAGACCGAAGTCTCCGCTGCAAAACATAAATAAAGCAACGTGAGTACAAAGGTACTCAGCAAGACTTACATCAGATCCTATCATACATGCATTAGTGTCAAAGGGTAATGTGGAGTTTAGTTGCAGCAAGCCAGCTTTGACTCTGTGGCTATCCTGTTCTACGACTACAAGAACTCTTGAGGTGAGACAACGTACACGAGTCCACTAATCACCACATCAATACACTACTATGGATTCATTCCCGTCTCCATACGAGAAGGCCATCCATAGCACTCACACTTGTCTTGAGCATTTTAGAGTATCCACTTCAAGTTGTCTATGTACCACGTAAGCATCCAAGAAGTCCATAACCGAGGACACGGCTATTCGAATAGATCATGATAACCCTGCAGGGGTGTACTTCTTCACACACGCTCTCGCCTCTTACCGCCATATACACGTCATGTATCTCGGCAACCTTCAAGCGGAAGCCTTGGCGAGGGTGTCGGCCACGACCGACTAACCACACAAGACTCTAGTCCAGGTTTATCGCCTATTCGGGTTCCATCCGCAAGGAGATCCGGCCGGGTGTCGCTCACGGCCCCAAACGATGTGAGCAGGGTTCCCAAGCCCACCATCCGGGTGCCACTTGGTACACCGTGCCACCTGTGCCTAGTCTGTCCCAAGCCCACCCTGCCGGGTGCCACTTGGTAGAAAAGTAGCACTACCTACAAACACCAGAAACTAGTTGCGACTCCTGGACAGAGATCAAGTTGATTAATAAGTCGAGAGGGGTCGAGTTACCGGAACCCAATGTGTGGTAGTATCGAGTCATTGGACAACATACATAGAACTCAGTGCTTAAGGACGGTTCCAGTGAGACAACCCACCATGTACTCCTACATGGCCTCTCACCGCTACCTTTACCAAATCGTGTTCACACACTTCACTCTCAGCATCGGAACATAGAACTGTACTCCAATTCATTCCCAATGAATCAGACCTGACACAACTCTAAGCAATAGCAGGCATAGCATGGTAGGAACACAACATGGCTCAATCAACTCCTACACATGCTAGTGGGTTTTAACTATTTACTGTGGCAATGACAGGTCATGCAGAGGAAAGGGTTCAACTACCGCAGCACAAAGTAGCGGTGAATCGCTGTTGTCCTAATGCAATAAGCGAGAGCAGGAGCGAGAGATAGGATTGTATCGGAATGAACAAGGGATTTGCTTGCACGGTAATCAACAAGGGAGGCACCGCTTCATAGATGTGTACTGAACGCGTCTCCGGAGCGGGACCTATCGAGAAGGAGCGGTGCGGCAATCAATACACAATCATATGCAACAATATGATGCATGAGCATGGCATGTAGATGTGATGCTGTTTGAGTTAATGCAACTGGTATTTGATTTGAATGAAGTCCATTTGAACCAAAGGTTCAAATGCAATTCAAAGTAAGCTCTTATAAATGCCATTTTAGAGTTCCACTTATACAGCATGTATAAGTTGGTTTATCATGCATGAAACTAGTACAGATGGATAGATTGAATTTTTCTGATAATTTTTCATATATAAATTATTTAAATCTGAGCTACGGTTGAATTGTTATGAATTTTGAAGTTTTGAAAATATTCGGAATTTCCTGATTTAAATTAATTCGAGAAAATAAGGTGTTGCGCCAAGCATGACGTCATGCTCTGCGTCAGCAGGTCAACGGGCTGACCAGAGGTCAAACTGGCGTGTGGGGGCCACACGTCGGTGACCTGAGTTAACAGGGGGTTAGTTTTAATTAACTAGAGATTAGGGGCACTAGGGCCCACCGGTCGATGTCGGGTAGATTAGCGGTGATTAGCCTTAAGCTAATCACCGACGGCCGGACCCACGTGGCAGGCTCAGCGACGGGCTCGCCGGGCGGCCTCTGACACGGGCGGAGTCAGCGCCCACGGCCACGGGCGGCGTCGGAGAGCACCGGGGCGTAGCCCGTGCTCTCGCGCATCTGGTGGAACAGGTGGGAGGAGCGGGGACGGCCGGAGCTCGCCGGAGCAAGGCTCGCGGCGGCGCCGGAGCTCGGGTGGAGAGGGGAAGTGGGCTACGGCGTGCGGGGACGAGAACGGAGAGGGGGAGACGGTGGCGGAGCTCACCGCGGTTGCGACGAACGGGGCGGCGAGGTCGGGGAGGGACCGGAGCAGTCGTGGCGGCGGAGGGGATCTCCGGCAACCGGAGACGAAGGCGACGTCGGTGGCGGCGCTCCAGGGCCTCCCGCGCCACGTGATTCGACGGGGAGGTAGCAGGCGGCGGTGCGGAGCTAACGGACACGGGGAGAGGGCGAGGGGGAGAAGGTGACCACGGCGGCGAGCGGTGGCGCTCTCGGTGGCGTTCGGGAAAGAGAGGGAGAGAGAGCTCCAGGGGAGGGGAAGGCGAGAGAGAGTGGGGGAAGGAACCGGGGCGCGCGTGGCGTCGCGCGGGATCGTCCAGAGCGGCGAGGGGAGGGCAGGCAGGCAGGGAGGGAGGTGGCGTGGCGTGGCGGGCGGAGCAGCTGTCGGGCCTGCGCCCCTCCTCTGTCGGGGAGGAAGACGCACGGGGAGGGAGGCGGGCTGGGCAGGGGCTGGCCAGCTGGGCGGCCAGCCGCAGGAGCTGGGCCGCCTGAGAGCTAGGCGCCGAGTAAGCTCCCCTTTATTTCTGTTTTCTAATTTTCGACATTTGTTTTGATTTGTTTAAAATACCAAACCAATTTATTTAATCATGCCAATTTTGCAGGAGCTAACTATATTATTCCGAGCTCCTCAACAAAGGGCACAATTTTGGACAATATTTTATATATATAATAATATATATCCAAGGCAAATATTTATCATTAATTCCAAATGCCCAAAATAAATACTTATGAGATCCTAAAAATATTGGTTAGATTGTTAACTCTGTCCAATATTTTCAGAGGGCCACATGAGCATTTTCTTGGACCTTTTGGGAGCAATTTTTATTTAGGTCATTTCCAAAATGATTCTGAGGGTTTCACAAATCCCCATTTCAAAATTAACTGGAATTTAAACATGATGCACAATGACTAGCTTGCCTTGAGCATACCAGCACTAGGGATGTGACAACTCGCCCCCACTTGAAAGAATCTCGTCCCGAGATTCAGGGGTCGACGGAAAGAAAGCGGGGTACTCCAGTCGAAGACGATCTTCTCGCTCCCAGGTAGCTTCTCTCTCGGAATGATGAGACCACTGAACCTTGAGAAACTTGATGTTCTGACGTCGAGTAACACGTTCTGCTTGATCGAGAATGCGAACCGGTACTCTCGGTAAGTGAGGTTATCTTGGAGATCAAGCGTTTCGTGGTCCACTCATGGATAGGATCCGAGAAGCAACGCTGAGTTGAGAGACGTGGAAGACATCATGAACTCGAGAAAGATGTGGGGTAGTTCAACTGGTAGGCAACCTCTCCTCGTTTAGCGAGAATGCGAAAAGGGCCAATGTAACGAGGAGCCAACTTGCCCTTGATACCAAGCGATGGGTACCCTTTAGAGGAGTAACCCAAGGTAAGCCCTGTCGCCAACTTCATAAGCCACTTCCTTATGACGACGGTCATCTGGCTCTTTGACGAGATTGGGCTGTTTTCAAATTCTCACGAATGATGCGAACTTGCTCTTACGCCTCTGGATCATGTCGGTCCAAAGAATTGTCTTTCACGGTTTGACCAGTTCAAAGGTGTTCGACATCTTCGTCCATAAAGAATCTCAAAAGGAGCTTTCTTGAGACTGGATTGATAGCTATTGTTATAAGCAAACTCGGCGAAAGGAAGACATTTCTCCCAATCCATACCGAATGAGATAACGCAAGCTCTAAGCATGTCTTGAGAATTTGGTTGACCCTTTCCACCGACCACTTGGTGAGGGTGGAAAGCGGTCATCAAGAAAAGATGGGTTCCCATGGCAGTTTGGAAACTCTCCCGAAATGAGAAGTGAAAAGACTACCACGGTCTGAATTGATCTCTAGTGGAACACCATGGAGTGACACTATTAGAAATGTATAAGTCAGCGAGCTGACTAGCAGTGATACTCTCTCGAGCAGGAAGGAAGTGAGCCACTTTGGAAAGACGGTCAACGACTACGAAGATAGCATTATTCCTTTCTTGGTCTGGGAAAGCGGTGATGAAATCCATACCAACTTTATCCCATTTCCACTCAGGAATAGCTAAGGGTTGAAGGGTGCAAGAGGCCTTTGATGCTCTGCTTAACGCGACGACAAGCGTCACGATTAGCAATATATTGAGCAATTTCTCTCTTCATCCTAGTCCACCGAACCTCTGGCGAGGTCTGATACATCTTAGTACTACGGGATGAATTGTGAGAGGAGATTCATCGCCTCCTTAAGAATCAGTTGTCGAAGATGTTGCTTCTTAGGGACCACCAGGCGGTGCCCAAAGAAAGCGACACCTCGATCATCTATAGAGAAATTGCCAGCAATACCCTTGGCAACGTTTCTCTTGATCCGGGTAATCCCCGTATCATGCTTCTGGGCTTCTATGATATGATCCACCAGGGTAGGTTTCGCCACCAAGGTAGAAAGGAATCCGTGAGGAGCAATGTAAAGATTAAGCTTACAAAATTCCTCATGGAGAAGTGGTTGGCCTTGCTGCAACATGAGGTTGTTGCAATAGGACTTACGGCTTAACGCATCAGCCATGACATTGGCTTTGCCTGGGGTGTAGGTAATCCCTAGGTCATAATCTGTGATCAACTCCAACCAACGTCTTTGTCTAAGGTTCAAATCTGGTTGGGTGAAGATATACTTGAGACTCTGGTGATCGGTGTAGATTTCGCAACGTTTACCAAGAAGGTAATGTCGCCAGGTTTTGAGTGCATGGACTACGGCTGCAAGCTCTAGATCATGTGTAGGATAATTCTCCTCATGTGGATGCAACTGACGAGATGCGTAGGCAATCACATGACGATCCTGCATAAGAATGCAACCTAATCCCTGTCGTGAGGCGCCGATGAGACAACAAAGTCTTTAGTGAAACCGTGGCACTAGTATGGGAGCAGAAGTCAGGCGTCTTTTCAGTTCTGAAAACTGTACTCACCGTGGGGACCACTCAAACTTTTATCTTTCTTGAGAAGTTCCGTGAGGGGTTTAGCTACTTTGGAGAAGTTTTCAACAAAGCGGCGACAATAGCTGGCTAGACCAAGGAAGCTCCTAACTTGTTTAACGGTTTGGTGGGGTCCAATCAAGAACGGCCTGAACTCTCTGGGATTGACAGCAATGCCCTTACCGGAGATTACGTGGCCTAGGTAGGTCACCGCAACCAAAATTCGCACTTGGAGAACTTGGCATACAGGCGGTGCTCTCTGAGTTTTGCTAGCACAAGTCTGAGATGTTCGGCATGCTCTTCCTCGTTCTTCGAGTAAATAAGAATATCATCGAGGTAAACCACGACAAATTTATCTAAGTACTCCATGAAGATCGAGTTCATCAAGCGGGAAAATGTAGCTGGAGCGTTGGTTAGACCAAAGGACATGACGGTGTACTCATACTGGCCGTAACGAGTGACAAAGGCTGTCTTGGGAATGTCTCCATTCCTGATCTTGATTTGATGGTAGCCTAACCTTAAATCCATCTTAGAAAAGACTGAGGATCCAGCGAGCTGATCATACAGGTCGTTGATCCTGGGGAGCGGATACTTGTTCTTTATCGTGACCAAATTAACGGGACGATAATCTACAACCATCCGGTCCGTACCATCCTTCTTCTTGACGAAGAGGACGGGGCAAGCCCAGGGAGAAGAACTAGGACGGATGAAACCCTTTTGCAAGGACTCATCGAGTTGTTTCTTAAGCTCGGCTAGTTCTAAGGGTGCCATCTTATAAGGTCTCCTAGAGATTGGAGCGGTTCCTGGGATAAGATCTATGACGAATTCTACATCTCTGTCAGGTGGAACACCTGGCAGTTCCTCTGGAAAAACATCCGGAAAGTCACGGACTACCGGGATATCTTCAAGGTCTGGAAGAGGGCTGGCATTAAGAGAATAGAGTTGACGCTTTGCAACCCTAGTGGAGACAGTGACTATCTTGCCAGATGGGTGTGTAAGCTGAACAGACCTAGTGAAACAATCAATCTTGGCATAATGAGCTGTCATCCAGTCCATACCCAAGATGATGTTAATATCTGAGGACTTGAGGGCTACAAGTGAGGCAAGGAATACAAGTCTGTCAACAAGGATTTCGTTACCATGGCTTATACAAGAGGTTTGCCATTTGGATCCGTGGAGTTTGAATGACTAGCGGAGAGGGCATATCACAAAATGATATGTTGTGCAAGTTAGCATAGCTTTCAGAAATGAAGGAATGAGATGCTCCAGTATCGAATAGAACTGAGGCGGGATGACAATTGACAAGGAGTGTACCAAGAACGACATCCGGATCATCATGAGCGTCTTTAGCTGAGACGTGACGCACACATCCACGTTCAGCGGGGGCTGACTTGACACTGATCATCTTGCGTGATGGCTTAACACAGCCAACAGGCTTCTCGGGCTGGGGTGGAGCATAACTGACTTGAGAGCAGTCACGTGCATAGTGCCCTGGCTCTCCGCAGGTGAAGCAAGTCCCTGAAGTTGGACGTGGACCCACATTGACAAGTGATCTACCAATAGGCCTGGGTGGAGCATGTAACTGAATTGGGTGAGGCGCCATATGAGATGGCCTCGGTGAATATCCGGGTGGAAGAGCAGAGTTCGGAATCCAAATCCGGCGTTTCTGGGAACTAGAACCGGAGGATGAAACCAATTCACGGTGGTGCTTACGAGACTCCTCGTAAGTGAGCTGAGCTGTCTCTGCATTAATGGCCTTGTTCACAAGAGCTTGGAATGTATCGCAATGGTGCAGGTGGAGGTCACGACGCAACTTGGGGTTGAGACCCTTCCGGAACCTAGCCTGCTTCTTGGCGTCCGTGGACACTTCTTCTGGGGCATAACGGGCAAGGTTCTCAAACTCTCTGCTGTAAGCATCAACAGCCATCTCACTCTGAGTGAAACTACAGAACTCTTCTCTCTTGCGATCGATGAGGGCTTCAGGAATGTGATGCTCGCGAAAAGCCTCACTGAAATCTCTCCAGGTTGGAATCTGACCAGCTGGAAGCATAGCCTCATAGCTCTGCCACCAAAGACTAGCGTGACCTTCCAGGTGGTATGCAGCATAGGTGACCTTGTCATCTTGACATCGTTTATGAGCGCAACTTATGAGTGATGCTACGAAGCCAGTCATCGGCATCGAGTGGCTCGATGGAGTGATGAAAGGTAGGTGGGTGCAAGCGAATGAAGTCATGAATGGTTGCAAACCCTTTGGACTGATGTGCGGTGTTCTCCTCGATACGTGCCAACAAACGGTTAGACTCACGCTTGTTCCTCTCCATTTCTAGCATGAACCCTGTCAAGGAATGCTGGTCGGGAGGATCCTCATCCCTTCCATCTCCGTGGTTCTGGCTACGAGCAACAGAACTTCGCTTAACTGATGACATCCTGAGAAACGAAACCAAGGACGGAATCACATCACTATATACTGGAAATGTAGGACACCGAAATTAGTAACTCTCGAACTCCTGGGGCAATTCCGGCAGCATAACGGCAGTAAAATGTTCAAAATGAAACATTCTGCAAAATGGGGTAGCACCATACTCAACATCATCATCAACGGTTCTGGGATAATACTAACATGCTATACCGAGGGTACTCGAAAACTGGGTAAGACTCGACCAACCCAATCCTATGGGACTACGGAAATAGTAACACGTGATCACGATAGATGGAAGAGATAGCCTAGTTCCTTAACCCGTAGGAAAGATAGGGCGACTCAGATCGAGGCCATGAGGTAAAGGAGTAAAAGAGCCTTACGTTCCTTCCACAATCAATTCCCTATATAACTAAAGCATTTCTAGACTCAACTTGATCAGGTTGGCTTGGAAATCCTACAGCATCGAGCTCGATACCAAAGCTGTCGGGACCCGATCCTAAGTCACACCGATCTAGCATGTAACACATCATATCACTTTGCGGCCTCACGCACGGTATTCCCTCGGTGTCGCCTTACCATGGCCCGGAACCGCTTTTGCGTCTTTTGGCTCACGTATATGATAGTGTCGCTAGCATCCATATGACAAAGAACCGGGCCGACATGGCTAGTCGTGAACCCAAAGCGGCGCTAACCTATGGGGACAGGCATACATGAATCACATCGAGCATGTCGGCCATCAACGTATATATTCGGGCTGTAGCACTGGGCTAACAGGACTCGTGAACCGGCTGTAGCAGGCTAGGCAGGACTCGAATAACACGCGTGACATTTCCCGAAGGGACAGACATAGGAAAGTGAAACACATGCCGCCAGTCAAGTGTCCAAGCGGTAGTCTTTGGGCTAGCAGGACTCCGGTGAACCGGGCTGTAGCGGACTACTATCGCTCAGAAGCACGAGACTACATTTCCCCATAAGAGAGGCTACCAAGGATAAACAACTAGGTTGTCGGATCCCACACATAGCAGTACAAGTTACACGTACGCATAACATGCAAGTATGTGCTGTACAACATGGCATCACAACATAACGCAAACTCATATAGATAAAGGCTCAGAAGAGCCACATAGCAATTAGTACAAACAGGGGTCACATGACCCATCATTGAAGCATACAAACAACAAGCGGAAGCATTACATGTCCAGTACGACATCTACAAAAGAAAAAGGCTGAGAAGCCTGACTATTACAAGACCCTCCCAAGGGTACAAGATCGTAGCTGAGGTAACAAGCTACTCGTCAAGTCCAAGCGGAACTACTAGCAAGACCAAGTCTCCGCTGCAAAACATAAATAAAGCAACGTGAGTACAAAGGTACTCAGCAAGACTTACATCAGATCCTATCATACATGCATTAGTGTCAAAGGGTAATGTGGAGTTTAGTTGCAGCAAGCCAGCTTTGACTCTGTGGCTATCCTGTTCTACGACTACAAGAACTCTTGAGGTGAGACAACGTACACGAGTCCACTAATCACCACATCAATACACTACTATGGATTCATTCCCGTCTCCATACGAGAAGGCCATCCATAGCACTCACACTTGTCTTGAGCATTTTAGAGTATCCACTTCAAGTTGTCTATGTACCACGTAAGCATCCAAGAAGTCCATAACCGAGGACACGGCTATTCGAATAGATCATGATAACCCTGCAGGGGTGTACTTCTTCACACACGCTCTCGCCTCTTACCGCCATATACACGTCATGTATCTCGGCAACCTTCAAGCGGAAGCCTGGCGAGGGTGTCGGCCACGACCTGACTAACCACACAAGACTCTAGTCCAGGCTTATCGCCTATTCGGGTTCCATCCGCAAGGAGATCCGCCGGGTGTCGCTCACGGCCCCAAACGATGTGAGCAGGGTTCCCAAGCCCACCATCCGGGTGCCACTTGGTACACCGTGCCACCTGTGCCTAGTCTGTCCCAAGCCCACCCTGCCGGGTGCCACTTGGTAGAAAAGTAGCACTACCTACAAACACCAGAAACTAGTTGCGACTCCTGGACAGAGATCAAGTTGATTAATAAGTCGAGAGGGGTCGAGTTACCGGAACCCAATGTGTGGTAGTATCGAGTCATTGGACAACATACATAGAACTCAGTGCTTAAGGACGGTTCCAGTGAGACAACCCACCATGTACTCCTACATGGCCTCTCACCGCTACCTTTACCAAATCGTGTTCACACACTTCACTCTCGGCATCAGAACATAGAACTGTACTCCAATTCATTCCCAATGAATCAGACCTGACACAACTCTAAGCAATAGCAGGCATAGCATTGTAGGAACACAACATGGCTCAATCAACTCCTACACATGCTAGTGGGTTTTAACTATTTACTGTGGCAATGACAGGTCATGCAGAGGAAAGGGTTCAACTACCGCAGCACAAAGTAGCAGGTGAATCGCTGTTGTCCTAATGCAATAACTGAGAGCAGGAGCGAGAGATAGGATTGTATCGGAATGAACA
The DNA here is from genome assembly GCA_021605205.1 of Aegilops longissima. Taxonomy (NCBI): domain Eukaryota; kingdom Viridiplantae; phylum Streptophyta; class Magnoliopsida; order Poales; family Poaceae; genus Aegilops; species Aegilops longissima. The sequence continues at coordinate 26,773,522 of CM038682.1, forward strand.
AGGGGATTTGCTTGCCTGGTAATCAACAAGGGAGGCACCGCTTCATAGACAGTACTCTGAGCGTCTCGGAGCGGGACCTATCGAGAAGGAGCAGTGCCGCAATCAATACACAATCATATGCAACAATATGATGCATGAGCATGGCATGTAGATGTGATGCTGTTTGAGTTAATGCAACTGGTATTTGATTTGAATGAAGTCCATTTGAACCAAAGGTTCAAATGCAATTCCAAAGTAAGCTCTTATAAATGCCATTTTAGAGTTCCACTTATACAGCATGTATAAGTTGGTTTGTCATGCATGAAACTAGTACAGATGGATAGATTGAATTTTTCTGATAATTTTTCATATATAAATTATTTAAATCTGAGCTACGGTTGAATTGTTATGAATTTTTGAAGTTTTGAAAATATTCTGGAATTTCCTGATTTAAATTAATTCCAGAAAATAAGGTGTTGCGCCAGCATGACGTCATGCCTGCGTCAGCAGGTCAACCGGGCTGACCAGGGTCAAACCCGACGTGTGGGGGCCACACGTCGGTGACTGAGTTAACGGGGGGTTAGTTTTAATTAACTAGAGATTAGGGGCACTAGGGCCCACCGGTCGATGTCGAGGGTAGATTAGCGGTGATTAGCCTTGCTAATCACGACGGCCGGACCCACGTGGCAGGCTCAGCGACGGGCTCGCCGCCGCGGCCTCTGACACGGCGGAGTCACGCGCCACGCCACGAGGCGGCGTCGGAGAGCACCGGGCGAGCCGTGCTCTCGCGCATCTGATGGAACAGTGGGAGGAGCGGGACGGCCGAGCTCGCCGGAGCAAGGCTCATGGCGGCCTGAGCTTCGGGTGGAGAGGGAAGTGGGCTACGGCGTGCGGGGACGAGAACGGAGAGGGGGAGACGGTGGCGGAGCTCACCGTGGTTGCGACGAACGGGGCGGCGAGGTCGGGGAGGGACCGGAGCAGTCGTGGCGGCGGAGGGGATCTCCGGCAACCGGAGACGAAGGCGACGTCGGTGGCGGCGCCTGTGGCCTCCAGCGCCACGTGATTCGACGGGAGGTAGCAGGCGGTGCGGAGCTAACGGACACGGGGAGAGGGCGAGGGGGAGAAGGTGACCACGGCGGCGAGCGGTGGCGCTCTCGGTGGCGTTCGGGAAAGAGAGGGAGAGAGAGCTCCAGGGGAGGGGAAGGCGAGAGAGAGTGGGGGAAGGAACTGGGCGCGTGGCGTCGCAAGGATCGCCCAGAGCGGCGAGGGAGGCAGGCAGCAGGAGGGAGGTGGCGTGGCGTGGCGGGCTGGAGCTGTCGGGCACGCGCCCCTCCTCCTGTCGGGGAGGAAGACGACAGGGGAGGGAGGCGGGCTGGGCCGGGGCTGGCCAGCTGGGCCGGCCAGGCCGCAGGAGCTGGGCCGCACAGGAGCTAGGCGCCAGGTAAGCTCCCCTTTTATTTCTGTTTTCTAATTTTCTGACATTTGTTTTGATTTGTTTAAAATACCAAACCAATTTATTTAATCATGCCAATTTTTGCAGGAGCTAACTATATTATTCCAGAGCTCCTCAACAAAAGGGCACAATTTTGGACAATATTTTATATATATAATAATATATATCCAAGGCAAATATTTACCGTATTAATTCCAAATGCCCAAAATAAATACTTATGAGATCCTAAAAATATTGGTTAGATTGTTAACTCTGTCCAATATTTTCAGAGGGCCACATGAGCATTTTCTTGGACCTTTTGGGAGCAATTTTTATTTAGGTCATTTCCAAAATGATTCTGAGGGTTTCACAAATCCCCATTTCAAAATTAACTGGAATTTAAACATGATGCACAATGACTAGCTTGCCTTGAGCATACCAGCACTAGGGATGTGACAACGGAGACTGAAGGAAATATGCCCTAGAGGCAATAATAAAGTTATTATTTATTTCCTTATATCATGATAAATGTTTATTATTCATGCTAGAATTGTATTAACCGGAAACATAATACATGTGTGAATATATAGACAAACAGTATGTCACTAGTATGCCTCTACTTGACTAGCTTGTTAATCAAAGATGGTTATGTTTCCTAACCATGAACAAGGAGTTGTTATTTGATTAACAAGGTCACATCATTAGTTGAATGATCTGATTGACATGACCCATTCCGTTAGCTTAACACTTGATCGCTTAGTATGTTAATGCTTTCTTCATGACCCATACATGTTCCTATAACTATGAGATTATGCAACTCCGTTTACGGAGGAACACTTTGGTACTACCAAACGTCACAACGTGAATCGGGTGATTATAAAGGAGTACTACAGGTGTCTCCAAAGGTACTTGTTGGGTTGGCGATTTGAGATTAGGTTTTGTCACTCCGATTGTCGGAAAGGTATCTCTAGGCCTTCTCGGTAATACACATCACTTAAGCCTTGCAAGCATTACAACTAATGAGTTAGTTGTGAGATGATGTATTACGGAACGAGTAAAGAGACTTACCGGTAACGAGATTGAACTAGGTATTGGATACCGACGATCGAATCTCGGGTAAGTAACATACCGATGACAAAGGGAACAACGTATGTCGTTATGCGGTTTGACCGATAAAGATCTTCGTAGAATATGTAGGAACCAATATGGGCATCCAGGTTCTGCTATTGGTTATTGACCGAGAATGGTTCTAGGTCATGTCTACATAGTTCTCGAACCCGTAGGGTCCGCACGCTTAACGTTTCGATGACAGTTCATTATGAGTTTATAAAGTATTGATGCACCGAAGGTTGTTCGGAGTCCTGGATGTGATCACGCACATGACGAGGAGTCTCGAAATGGTCGAGACATAAAGATTGATATATTGGAAGCCTACATTTGGACATCGGAAAGGTTCCGAGTGAAATCGAATTTATCGAGTGCCGGAGGTTACCGGAACCCCCCGGGAACTACATGGGCCCATAGTGGGCCTTGGAGGAAAGGAGAAAGGGCAGCCCTAGGTGGCCGCGCCCCCCTTCCCTAGTCCTATTAGGACTAGGAAAGGTGGGCCCCCTCTCTCTCTTCCCCTCCGGAATCCTAATCCAACTAGGATTGGAGGGGAATCCTACTCCGGAGGAGTAGGACTCCTTTGCGCCTCCTCCTTGGGCCGCCACCTCCCCTTGGCTCCTTTATATACGGGGCAGGGGCACCCCATGACACACAAGTTGATCACGGATCTTTTCTTAGCCGTGTCGGTGCCCCTTCCACCATATTCCACTTGGTCATATCGTCATGAGCTTAGCGAAGCCCTGCGCCGGAGAAGTCATATCGTCGCGGAGCTTAGGCGAAGCCCTGCGTCGGTGGAGCATCAACATCGTCACCGCCCGTCGTCTTGTGGAACTCATCCCGACACTTTGCTGGATCGGAGTCCGGGATCGCCATCGAGCGTAGCGTGCAGCGTAACTCGGAGGTGCCGTGACGCTCGGTGCTTGGATCGGTCGGATCGTGGAGACGTCGACTACATCAACAGCGTTGTTATAACGCTTCGCTTCGGTCTCACGAGGGTACGTGGACGGACACTCTCCCCTCTCGTTGCTATGCCATCACCATGTTCTTGCGTGATCGTAGGAAAATTTTGAAATTACTACGTTCCCCAACAACGTGGATAATACTCTCCCCTCTCGTTGCTATAGCATCACCATGATCTTGCGTGTGCGTAGGAAATTGTTTGAAATTACTACGTTCCCCAACACATGTGTGGAGTAATAAATGGTAAAATGTATTCCTAGTCGTGCGTCTACGACAAGCTCAAGTGTTGCATGATGGTCACATTTTTCTGATCATGGGCATGACTCTGCTAGCAATTTTGAGGACACAATGTTAGAATAACACTTGTGTTGAATCGACCCAAATTGATGTTATGCTATGAGATACATTCGTCACAAGTTAACGTTTAATAACATAAAGGAAGTTAACATTTGCATAATTCCTTAGACCATGAGAGTATCGAGTTCCTTCATGCTTGCTTCATGAACTTTGGGCTTTGTTGAACATCATCCATAATAGGGTGGCTATTACGGCGGCTTACGGGTTCATGGAAAAGTATGATGAGGGACTACATAGCTTGCTGCTCAGAAGATGGAGAGATATTCTTTGAACCCTATCGGTGTCATGGTATCCGTCATCGTCTATCTAGACACAATGTGATTTGATCACGGGGATGCAAAACACGGGAATGAGAAAACAGAACAAAAATTGTAACGAGGGAACTAGCATAGCGAACAAGTTATTGTTTCATGGGGATGCCACTGAGTCCCATGATGTTGCTTGAGGCTACGTCGTCGTTTTCCCAAAGAGGAAGGGATGATGCAGCACAACTACGGTAGGTATTTCCCTCAGATATGAAACCAAGGTTATCGAACTAGTAGGAGAACCAAGCAACACAACGTAAACAACCCCTGCAAATAGATAACAAATCCTCGCAACCCGACGTGTTAAAAGGTTTGTCAATCCCTTCCGGGGAACGGCGCCTCAAGTGGCAAACGGACGTGAGATAAATTTGTAGTAGATTGATAGATCGAACGCCAAATAATATAAATAGAAATAAAATGCAGCAAGGTATTTTTGTATTTTTGGTTTAGTAGATCTGAAAATAAATGCAAGGAAAAGGTAGATCGCAAAGGCAAATATATGAGAAAGAGACCCGGGGGTCGTAGGTTTCACTAGTGGCTTCTATGAAGAAAAATACCAAACGGTGGGTAAACTAATTACTGTTGGGAAATTGATAGAACTTCAAATACTCATGACGATATCGAGGCAATGATAATTATATAGGCATCACATCCAAGATTAGTAGACCGACTAATGCCTGCATCTACTACTATTACTCCACACATCGACCTGTATCCAGCATGCATCTAGTGTATTAAGTTGATGGAGAAACGGAGTAATGCAATAAGAACGATGACATGATGTAGACAAGGTCTATCTATGTAGAGATAGACCCCATCGTTTTATCCTTAGTAGCGATGATACATACGTGTCGTTTCCCTTTGTGTCACTGGGATCAAGCACGGTAAGATCAAACCCACTAAAAAGTACCTCTTCCCATTGCAAGATAAATAGATCAAGTTGGCCAAACAAAACCCAAATATCAGAGAAGAAATACGAGGCTATAAGAGATCATGCCTAAAAGAGATCAAAGGAACTCAACTACTTTCATGGATATAAAAAGATAGATCTGATCATAAACTCAAAGTTCATCGGCCCCAACAAACACACCGCAAAATAGTTACATCATATGGATCTCCAAGAGACCATTGTATTGAGAATTCAGAGAGAGAGATGAAGCCATCTAGCTACTAACTACGGACCCGAAGGTCTACAAAGAACTACTCACGCATCATCCGAGAGGCACCAATGGAGGTGGTGAACACCATCCGAGATGGTGTCTAGATTGGATCTGGTGGTTCTGGACTCTGCGGCAGATGGATGAATATTTTGTCGACTCCCCTAGGGTTTCTGGAATATTGGGGCATTTATAGAGCAAAGAGGCGGTCCGGGGGGAACCCGAGGAGAGCACAACCCACCAGGGCGCGCCTGGGCCTCCTGGCGCGCCCTGTTGGGTTGTACCCCCCTCAGGGCACCACCAGGCGCAGCCAGGGCCCATAACGTTCCTTCTGGTCCAAAAAAATCTGCCTGGAGTTTCGTTGCGTTTGAGCTCCGTCTGATATTGATTTCCCATGATGTAAAAAACATGCAGAAAAGAGCAACCGCACTTGGCACTATGTCAATAAGTTAGTACCAAAAATATATATATAATGATTATAAAACATCCAAGATTGATAATATAACAGCATGGAACAATCTTAAATTATAGATACGTTGGAGAATTGCATACAGTAAAAGAATGGCCCTTCGTAGAGGGAAGTAGGGATTTGTAGAGGTGCCAGAGCTCAAAGTGAAAAATTAGAGATAAAAAACATTTTGGGAGGTGTATCCATCCCACCAACGAAAACGACTTAGAGTTCCCAACACTTTCCATGCTAGATATATCATAGGCGGTTCCCAAATAGAAAATATAGTGTATTCCTTTTTCCACCATACTTTTACTTTCCATGGCTAGCCGTATCCACGGTTGCCTTCCATACCATCACTTTCCAAGGAATTTATTATTTGACAACATAAAGTAAATTCATTTTTTCATTTCGGTACTGGGCATCCCTAATGCCTTTGCCTTACTCTCGTGCAATGACAAGTGAATAAACACTCATCGTGAGAATAACACATCTAGCATGGAAAATAATAGCCACCCCTCACTACTCCACAAGCGAAACAAACACACAAAAGAGAAGTTTATTGTGAAAATTAGAGATGGCACATGCAAATTTTCTTAGGACGGCAAAAGAATACCGCATATAGGTAGATATAGTGGACTCATGTGGCAAAACTGGTTTAAAGGATTTTGGATGCACAAGTAGAAATCATACTTGGTGCAAAATGAAGGCTAGCAAAAGATTGAGAAGCGACCAACCAAGAAACGGATAATCTCATAAGCAAGCATTAAGAATAAATAATGCTAATAATGCACCACAAGTAGGATATAATTTCATTGCGCTTGCATAGGGAATCACAAACCTTGTCACCAATATTCTTACTAAAGCATAATTACTCATCAACATAACTCACATATCACATCATCATCTCTCAAAACTATTACTAAGAACCAAGTTTATTTGTTCCAATGATCTTCATGAAAGTTTTTATTATATCCTTCTTGGATATCTATCACTTTGGGACCAATTTTCATGTGTTGCTTTTCATAAGCTCAAATAAAATATAAGTGAAGATCATGAACCTAATTTTTCTTTCTCTCAAAATCATTTAAGTGAAGCAAGAGAGAAATTCTTGAAAATTTTACTAACTCTCAAACAAATCTAAGTGAAGGAAAAGAGCATTTCTTAAAAAATAATAAGCACACAATGCTCAAAAAGATATAAGTGAAGCACTAGAGCAAGTCCATTGCTCGTAAAAAATTTAAGTGAAGCATAGAGAGCAATTCTAGCAAGTCATGACATAATTTTGGCTCTTCCAAATAGGTGTGTACAGCAAGGGATCAAGACTTAAAACAAAAAAAGCAAAGACTTATATCATACAAGACGCTCGAAGCAAAACACATATCATGTGACGAATAAAAATATAGCTTCGAGTAAAATACCGATGGTCGTTAGAAGAAAGAGGGGATGCCACTCGGGGGCATCCCCAAGCTTAGTTGGTTGCTCATTTTCGGATAATAGCTTGGGATGCCGGGGCATCCCCAAGCTTAGGCTCTTCTATCCTTTATTCCTTCATCCATCGTAAGATAACCCAAAACTTGAAAACATCAATGACACAAAACACAAGAAAACCTTCGTGAGATCCGTTAGTATAAGAAAGCAAACCACTACTATAAGTATTGTACCAAACCAATTCATATTTTGTTTTTGCATTATACCTAATGTATTCCAACTTTTCTTTGGAAAAACACATCAAAGAAAATCATAGAGCCATCAAAATAAGCAAACAACGCAAAGAAAACAGAATCTGTCAAAACAGAACAGTTTGTAGTAACCTGACTTTTTCGAATACTTCTACAAAAATTCTGAAAAACTAAGAAGACCTGGGTTATTTGTATATTAATCTACCGCAAAACGAATTGGCATTTTTTCACGTTCTGGTGAGTTTTAACAGTTATTCTCGTGAGCGCAACACTTTCTGTTTGTCAGCAAGATCAAACAAGTATAACTCAAGAAGATCCTATTGGTTCTACTTGGCACAAGAACTAACTAAAACACAAAAACACAATCGTAAAAGTAGCATAATTGTGCAATCACTCAAGAACATAAAGCAAAAAGAAAAAAAGAAAATTTATTCATTGGGTTGCCTCCCAACATGCGTTATAGTTTTACGCCCTTAGCTAGGCATAAAGCAAGGATCTAAGCTTTGTCATCTTTGGTTCGAGATCCATAAGATGCCCTCATGATTGATTCATAAGGTGGCCTAATTATTGTTCTAGGAAAGTGTCACATACCCTTCCTCAAACGAAATTGGAACTTAATATTGCCTTCTTTCATATCAATCACGACACCGATAGTGCGTAGAAACGGTCTACCAAGTATTATTGGACAAGACGGATTGCAATCAATATCAAGAACTATAAAATATGTGGGCACATAATTCCTATTTGCAAGAATAAGAACATCATTAGTTCTTCCCATAGGCTTTTTAATATTAGAATCCACCAAGCACATCACAGAAAGATTTAAGAATTGTAGAAACACTAGCACCAAAGTCACATAAAGCAAAACACTCATAATTTTTAATATTGACTTTGATAGTAGGTTCCCACTCATCATGCAATTTTCTAGGAATTGATACTTCTAATTCCATTTTTTCCTCAAAAGCTTTCATCATAGCATCAACAATATGTTTAGTAAAAGCTTTATTTTGTTCATAAGCACGGGGCAAACTTATCATGGATTGAAACAAATAAATATAATCACTCAAAGAGAAACTATCATAAAGTGTTTGTAATCCAAAGAGTGGGCACATCACTAGCTAAAGTTTTGACCTCTTCAAACCCACTTTCATCAATTTCCTCAACAAGATTTTCACCCTCCGAAATATTGGGACGCCTTCTACCTAAAGTTGACTCTTCTCCAGTCCCTTTGTCATCAATATTAACTTTACTAAACAAGGAATAAATATAAGAAACACTAATCGTTTTAATATCTTCATCACTTTTATGAAAGAAATCACTAGAAAACACTTGTTCTAAAAATTCTCTTTTAGCTCTAAGCATAGCAGTTCTTTTCTTAATTTAATCAACAGAAAAATAAAGAGCTTTAATTTATTCATCTACTTTAGGCACACAAATTTCCATCTTGAGATTTTCCACATCATGAGGAATTCTATCAACACTTCTACACAAATCATCAATCTTACTCAACTTTTCTTCTATGGAAATGTTGAAAACTTTTTGTGTGTTGATAAATTCTTTAATATTATTGTCAATATCAGAGGTGTTCCTATTATTAATATAAGGTTGATTTCCATAAAATTACCATAATTATTAGAGGAATTACTAGGAAAAGGCCTAGGATTAAAATTACCTCTATAAGCATTGTTGTTGAAATTATTTTGAGAGATAAAATTCACAACTATGGTATCACTATTTTGCTCAATCAAAGTAGACAAAGGCATATCATTAAAATAAATAGGAGCACTTTTACTAACAATCAATTTCATAAGAGCATCAAATTTTTCACTCAAAGAAGAAATTTCTTCAACTGAATTAACTTTCTTCCTGGTAGGAGCCCTTTCGGTGTGAATTCCATTCAATGAGAGTATATAGAAGGCTTAGCTATGATGTATATGCACTACTCATTTTAACGGCAATGGTGAATCTTGGCAGGAAGTGCACTAACCAGTCCAGTAGCCGTGGATGAACTTCGGGTAGGGAAACTGCAATCGAAGTGAATCCTTATACCTGTAAAATATCATCTCTGTCAATAAAAAGATGGGCAGCGAAATAACATTGAGATCACATCTGCGAAGGTAATGAGATACTGCATCTACTCGAGTACTTCGTCGACTATTGGAGTGCTTGATATTCTTTAATCAAGATATAGCCATGTACTCTAAGATCAAATTGTATGGAGAAGTGTTCATAACAACAAAAGCGCGTGGTATATGTCTGTATATAAATAAAGTATGACACAAGAGCTTATAAAGGATAAATGTAGAGTAGATGTGTCAACAACATTAATAGGTCACTCCAGGTCATAGTCCATGCCCAAGGTCAGGGCACCTTGAATCCTAGAAATCTGTAGAGGAGGCATCATCAGGAGCAATCTATCACAACTCACAAAATCACCCAAGAGGATGGTATAGACTATGTTAACCATTTTTGTGTACAGAATATATTAACTTCCACCACATCGGAGACATTTCTCATCGGCAGCAGATTAATTAATTTTTTGATTAACACACGAGCTCGAGCCTGCTGCCGCAATAAGCATATGACCAAAGGTGAAAGAAATAGTTAATATATAAATCAAAAAATTGGCATAACTATCTTCCAACTAAAACATAAGTATCCTAGGTATGTTTAAATATCCGACCCTGCTACCGCAATCAGCTTAAGATCAATGGTGTTTTGCAAAGCAATAAAGGCAGGGAAATGCTATAACAGAATTACGGCTCCAGAAAAATGCAATACAGGCAGCAAACTAATGTTTTCACATGGTTGTTTGTTGATGTTCTAGCTACAATTGTAGGTTGTACTATTCAAGTTCATGCTGTTGTGTCCACATGTAAGGCCATCCGAAGATCTCAGTTTTCAAATGTAAGATGATGTGTTCCTCTTGAGCATGGCATCTACGAACGACCACCTGGAAATATCAGGAAGGAGATGAGTACATGTAAACAAGCAATTGTGTGTAAATATCAAAATTCTGACAGCTAAGACCGCTCTAAATTTCAAACACAATATGAAAAATCTTTGTTTGGCTCTTCTCTTTCCAACTATAGTACATCTTCCAGGTGCATTGTTTTCTTAACTATTTTTCACCCACCACTCTATAGACAGGAAATGTGAATCTTGATTCAGACTCGGATAATCAGATATACATGTAACTATAGTTTAAGAAGTTATTACATCAGTTCCGGAGAAAACTCTCAAACTATAGTACACAATAAAAGGGGACATATAAACCACCATACTTCAAAGGTGATGAACTTGATTTGGAACAGGGGCAAGTACCTGAGACGGTTGGGTAGTAAGGAAGAATCCAAGAGTAGCTGCAAACTCATTCCCGTGCCTAAAAGGATTGCAGACAGTGGAGAAGCAATCAATGGCATACCATCTTGTATCACAGAATGGCATCATCCATAACCGAACAACCTTAATCATTATAACATGTGGAAAATGCGTGTGAAATGAACAAATGATGCAATGAACTTTCACAAACCTAAACAGTGGATAACAACTTTTTCAGTATGTCCCAAAAATAGGTTAAAGGTCAAATAGAAGAGGGAAAATTGCAAGGCAGCATGATGTTGCTAATCTAGAACTACTCCACAAAGCAAGTTTGGATCTACTCTCAGAACTACTCAACAAAGCAAGTTTGGATCTACTCCATAGCTCTCGTGGCCACCGTCTCTCACTGCAGTAGTCTCGCTCATCCTCTTTTCTTTTTTCAGTAGCTGCCCACAGCCACAACACAATAAAAACTATCCTTGGGCGAATGAAAATATACGTGAATACTGAATTTGCTCAATAGTAGAAGAGAGTTCAGTTATCACCTCAGCTCACCTAGGAAGCAACAACTTCCATTTCCAAGAGAAAAATGACCAGGAAACGTAAGCCGCTATTGGTTTGATACCTGCAAAAGACTAATTGTTCAATTCTACTTTGGGAACGATCGATTAACAGTAATAAACAAGGAACAAAAAGGAACAAAACAAAGCCATGTTTTTTCACCTAAAAGGCATCGTCAAATGCGGCAATAGCATGCGTGCATTTCTCTACAAATTGCACATGAGCTTTGACCGTAGGGAAGAGATAAAATTTCCCACAAACAAACGAACGTCCACAAGAGCTGCAAGTTGCATCTACTATCAAAGGAACACTTAGCATATCTCAAGTAAATAGGTACGATAACCGTGATCTCAGGAAGCGTACGAAGATGCATCTTATACTTAGTGTTCAGATATATCAATAATTCATTTCATCTGACCTCTTTGGAGTTACACTGCTAAAGGGCATTGTTACTAAACAGTCATTCTTATCCTGTAACATGCTAAAACTTAGTTGCACCCCTCTTACTCCTGACACTACGAACTCCAGTTTATGTTGCATACTTTATGCATATTCAAACGATGTATAAAGCTTTAACATGGAAAAAAATGCAAGGGATTACCCAAATATATGAAGCTACAGTACACCTATTTTTCTATCTGAAATTAAACCTACCACTTCCTTCTCTAGGATTTTAGTTCATTTATAAACTCTACATTCTACTCATACAAGCATACCACATCTAATGTTTTGCTATAACCCAGATTATTGTTACCTTACTAAACTCATAATTATTATCAGTTTATAATGGAAATAATATACCCTAACGCAACCCATAGTAAATGACATTACGAATTGCGGTGTATGTGTGTGCTGCTATGATTCAGAGAACTGCGGTGTATGTGTGTGCTACTATTGAGCGGATTCAGTAACAAGATTTGGAAGTATAAAGTAGTGGTAACTAATAAAAATTTGGAAGTATAAAAGGAATCATACAACCTGAAAGATTTACTATAGCCAAGAAAAAGTGGTATTGTTAAGCGTTGGTAAATAATTAAATATAGTAAAGGACAAAATGACTTGGCAAAAGCAATCAACACAACAAAAAGAGAGATGCAAGTCAACGATAATTAGTTGTCATATTATTCTTTTGAAACTATACATATCTGTAATGTTCTTGTGAAACTATACATACTTGTACCAGTTGACCATGACTGCACAAATCCACATGACAACATGTTTTCAAAACATATCCCAAAGGGAAAATGGGCTGGATGAAAGAAACAGGCCCAATCATCCATGGATAGCAGGATTGTACAGCATTCTAAACTACAGTAAAATGGAATATATATAAGTTATATCAGAATCCGTCTAAATGTGCAAGAAACATTTTTTTCCTACATAGTTTTGTATGTACTGTGCATCTCCCTACAATATTCAGTACCAAGCAGGCTGTAAGTGTCATGGGTACGATACAGTCTATTACTCTGATGTCGATAAGCTCTTTACACATATTAATGTGTTAGAACAATGTAATAAGATAAAAATATTCTTAAAACGTCATGGAAGTTTTTAAACAAATCGTCATCAATGGAAATTATTTGCATACTGAAAGATATATTGAGCCTTACCTGCAAATAAAGAAAAATAGCGAATAAACTTCGGACACTTTATTATGCTGCTGACAACCCTACACAGCAAGTGATCTGAAGTTTAAGCTGTTACCAAGCTCCTAATCGACTATGAATGCCGTAAAGAAGTTTCTGTGAAGAAGTGATGAAACTTGTTCCCACAAAAACGTAAGTACATTTGAAATATATTAAATGTGTGGCAGCTGATTGATTACAATTTTCTCGTTTAAAATAACAGTATAATCAGAATGCCCTATAAGCTACGAATTCAGCAGCCTGAGCCCTGACAGTTGCTTCTCTTCACTCGATCTTCCGAGTAGGTTAAAAAGCTCTCACAGCCACTATTTATGACCATATAAACTATGAACACAGAGCCTCCAATCATCCCCAAAGTTGAATAAGTACAGATACAACTGACTTGTTCTTATTCTGGTCCCTGACAAGCAAAACCAGTCAACTGGCTATATTCCCATTGGTGGCAACCTGAAGAAAATATAAGATTAGCTCCAAGAAAGGATACTCAACGGATAGTCCATTATCAGTAAAATATTTGAATGACTGGTAAAACAAAGTAACTGAGCAGCACAAGATTTTAACAATGAAAACCAAAAATAAGAAAACACCCCACAAAAAAAGCGTAACAATAACAGTAGATTTATTAAGGCAAAATCCGTGCTCAAAATACAGCAGCTAAAATACAATACGGACAGAGAAAGACGGGATAAGATGAGAACCTGCAATGGGATGGCCGAGCAAAGGCAGAACCAGCAAAGCAACCTCGAACAACATGGACGGGAGATCATAGTAACCTGACATGTTATCAGCTCACGGCATCCACCAATCCAATAGCAAATCATAACCCTAGAACGGCAACAAATTGAATGGCAACAGAAGACCTAGATGAGCACCGGGGATAACAAATCGAACAAAAAATATTACACAAGAGTAGCATTTCCTAGATGATGGATGAAGTAGCAGAGAGAGAGAGAGAGAGAGAGAGAGAGAGAGAGAGAGAGAGAGGGCCTGGAGTAGAACTGTATCTGAGCCCTGCCTAATGATGGAGGAGAAGGAGGGACCACAGGGGAGCACCTTCAGTCAGTGTAGAAGGAGGAGTGACGGGGGAGCCACATCGAGCGCCTCCGGCGGCTGCTCCTCGCCCTGCGCCTCTACACCTACTGCTTGGGGTCACAGCTGTGCCAAACAACGCGCCGTCGCGCCCGGGCTCGAGATCGATAACGGCCACCGCCGAACAGGAGCAAACTAGGCAGTGCTTCCCGGAGACGAAGGAGTCGGCGGGCCGGCGGCCGACAGCGCGAGGGGGCGGGGAAGAGAGGACGAGTGCAAGCTTTGGAAGGGGAAGGGGCGGCGACGGCTCCCCCTCCGTGAACAAGAAGAGGGAGGAAGATGATTGGGGAGAAACCCTATGGGCATTGGGCTTTTATATCCCATAGTGAAATTATGAAAATGCCCTTGGTGGGTGACAGGAATTACGCGTGGTGGCATGAGATTTTTACCGCGAGACGGTAACTATTCATTTCTATAGTGTCGTTGGCTCGATCCGACGGTGCATCTCCTCCCAGCTCTCGATCCGATGGCCAGAATCGCATCAAGGAATCAAGATGGACGGTTAGATCTTCGAAATTGCTGAGGAGCCTCGGTGAGACCTTCCTCTCTTATTTCTGGATGAAGGAAATGGGTCGAGGTTTGGAGGAACCTTACAAAAATCGGGGATGGACGAATATATGGGATCTATTCAGGATGGCAAAATGGGCTCAGTTCCGTAAACCGAAAGTTATTTTGCCGGATGGTCCGATTTACGAGATCCGCTAGAGATGCTCTTACACTTTACATGAGGTTTGATGATTTGACCTAAGGTTGTCTCAGTGGCTAGTGGCCCCTGCCCTACCCGTCAATTTAGGGCCGCTACCTCAATATCTTGCTACTGTACGGCCTGGGAAGTGATCTCAGCGAACCAAATAGCCGTTCTGTAAGGAACTCCGCGGCAAATGAAATTATTCGTCCCTAACGTGAAACCTTGGCGAACGTCCAAATCAGTATAACCCACAACGCGACAACCCCCACCCACACAAAACATCACCTCCTCCCCACCCCTGGCCCAGACTATTAGAAAACCCCCATTAAACCCCTCTCCCCCTCCACCAAGTGACCTCCATCACCTCCGTCTCCTACACTTTCCCCTCTCCTCTACCACCCTATCACCTCCATCGTGTCTTCTGCCTTAATTTCGACCACAAACTGTAGGAGATATGCCCTAGAGGCAATAATAATAGCTATTATTTATATCCAAGTTTGTGATAAGTTTATATTCCGTGCTATAACTGCAATGGTCCCTGGTTCCGTATATCCATAAAGTCTCGGAGAGAAACCCATATGCATGTGTGGAGTAATAAATGGTAAAACGTATTCCTAGTCGTGCGTCTACGACAAGCTCAAGTATTGCATGATGGTCACATTTTACTGATCATATGACTCTGCCAGCAATTTTGAGGACACAATATTAGAAGAACACTTGTGTTGAATCGACCCAAATTGATGTTATGCTATGAGTTACATTCATCACAAGTTAATGTTTAATAACATAAAGAAAGTTAACATTTGCATAATTCCTTAGACCATGAGAGTATCGAGTTCCTTCATGCTTGCTTCATGAACTTCGGGCTTTTTTAAACATCATCCATAATAGGGTGGCTATTACGGCGGCTTACGGGTTCATGGAAAAGTATGATGAGGGACTACATAGCTCAAGATTGGGATTTTCTGCTCCGAAGATGGAGAGATATTATTCAAACCCTCTCGGTGTCATGGCATCCGTCATCGTCTAGTTAGGCACAATGTGATTTGATCACAGGGATGCCAGAACACGGGAACGAGAAAAGAGAACAAAACTTGTAACGAGGGAACTAGCATAGAGAACAAGTTGTTGTTTCATGGGGATGCCACTAAGTCCCATGATGGCGCTTGAAGCTACGTAGATATTTCCCCAAAGAGGAAGGGATGATGCAGCACAGATGCGGTAGGTATTTCCCTCAGATATGAAACCAAGGTTATCGAACCAGTAGGAGAACCAAGCATCACAACGTAAATAGCCCCTGCACACAGATAACAAATCCTCGCAACCCGACATGTTAAAGGGGTTGTCAATCCCTTCCGGGGTACGGCGCCTCAAGTGGCAAACGGACGTGAGATAAATTTGTAGTAGATTGATAGATCGAACGCAAAATAAAATAAATATAAATAAATAGCAGCAAGGTATTTTTGTATTTTTGGTTTAGTAGATCTAAAAATAAAGGCAAGGAAAAAGTAGATCGCAAAGGCAAATATATGAGAAAGAGACCCAGGGGCCGTAGGTTTCACTAGTGGCTTCTCTTGAGAAAAATAGCAAACTGTGGGTAAATAAATTACTGTTGGGCAATTGATAGAACTTCAAATACTCATGACGATATCCAGGCAATGATCATTATATAGGCATCACGTCCAAGATTAGTAGACCAACTCCTGCCTGCATCCACTACTATTACTCCACACATCGACCGCTATCCAACATGCATCTAGTGTATTAAGTTCATGGAGAAACGGAGTAATGCAATAAGAACGATGACATGATGTAGACAGGATCTATCAATATAGAGATAGAACCCATCGTTTTATCTTTAGTAGCAACGATACATATGTGTCGTTTCCCTTTCTGTCACTGGTATCAAGCACTGTAAGATTGAACCACTACAAAGCACCTCTTCCCATTGCTAGATAAATAGATCAAGTTGGCCAAAAAAACCCAAATATCGGAGAAGAAATACAAGGCAATAAGCGATCCTGCATAAAAGAGATCAAAGAAAATAAAATACTTTCATGGATATAAAAAGATAGATCTGATCATAAACTCAAAGTTCATCGATCTCAAGAAACACACTGAAAAAGAGTTACATTATATGTATCTCCAAGAGACCATTGTATTGAGAATTCAGAGAGAGAGAGAGAGAGAGAGAGAGAGAGAGAGAGAGAGAGAGAGATGAAGCCATCTAGCTACTAACTACGGACCCAAAGGTCTACAAAGAACTACTCATGCATCATCGGAGAGGCACCAATGGTGGTGGTGAACCCCATCCGAGATGGTGTCTAGATTGGATCTGGTGGTTCTGGACTCTGTGGCGGATGGATGAATATTTTGTCGACTCCCCTAGGGTTTCTGGAATATTGGGGTATTTATAGAGCAAAGAGGCGTTCCGGGGGGCACCCGAGGTGGGCACAACCCACCAGGGCGCGCCTGGGACTCCTGGCGTGCCCTGGTGGGTTGTGCCCCCCTCGGGGCACCCCCAGGCGCAGCCAGGGCCCATTACGTTCCTTCTGGTCCAAAAAAAGACTCCGTGGAGTTTCGGTGCGTTTGGACTCCGTCTGATATTGATTTCCTGTGATGTAAAAAACATGCAAAAAAGAGCAACTGGCACTTGGCAGTGTGTCAATAGGTTAGTACCAAAAAATGATATAAAATGACTATAAAAATGAATATAAAACATCCAAGGTTGACAATATAACAGCATGGAACAAACAAAAATTATAAATACGTTGGAGACGTAGCAGTATCCCCAAGCTTAACTCCTACTCGTCCTCGAGTAGGTAAGTGATAAAAACAGAATTTTTGATGTGGAATGCTGCCTAACATGTCGTATCATATTCTTTTATTTATAGCATGGACATTTGGACTTTTCTGTGATTCAAAGCAATAGTCTAGTTTTGACATGATATTTTACATACTCAAGCATATCAACAAGCAACTAAGTCTTTCAAAATATCAACGCTATAATAAGTTATCCCTAGCCCATCATGATCAACCATTGATCTATTCACGAAACACACTCGCATATTAGCTACACCCAATACTTAAGTACGATCATATTGCCTCCTAGTTGGTGCCTTTATAAGAGAAGATGGAGAATCAAATTCCAAATAGAAATTTCATGTAGTAAAAGAATGGCCCTTCGCAGAGGGAAGTAGGGATTTGTAGGGGTGCCAGAGCTGAAAGTGAAAAACTTAGAGATAAAAAACATTTTGGAAGGTGTATCCATCCCACCAACGGAAACGACTTAGAGTTCCCAACACTTTCCATGCTAGATATATCATAGGTGGTTCCCAAATAGAAAATAAAGTTTATTCCTTTTTCCACCATACTTTCACTTTCCATGGCTAGCCGTATCCACGGTTGCCGTCCATACCATCACTTTCCAAGGAATTTATTATTTGACAACATAAAGTAAATTCATTTTTTTATTTCCGGACTGGGCATCCCTAATACCTTTGCCTTACTCTCGTGCAATGACAAGTGAATAAACACTCATCGTGAGAATAACACATCTAGCATGGAAAATATTAGCCACCCCTCACCGCTCCGTGAGTGAAACAAACACACAAAACAGAAGTTTATTGTAAAAATTAGAAATGGCACATGCAAATTTGCTTAGAATGGCAAAAGAATACCGCATATAGGTAGATACTAGCAAA
Source organism: Aegilops longissima (assembly GCA_021605205.1). Lineage (NCBI taxonomy): Eukaryota > Viridiplantae > Streptophyta > Magnoliopsida > Poales > Poaceae > Aegilops > Aegilops longissima. The sequence continues at coordinate 26,791,958 of CM038682.1, forward strand.
AGGCCCGTGCATTGCAACGGAAGAAAACACCGGTTACTGTGGAAAACCAGGGTAAAGATTAAATAGGGTTTGAATTGAAACAGGATCAGCTCTAGCATGTGCACCACAGGTTTGGCTCACCCCTTCCCTCCATCAAAACTCTGCCCCGGCGACGCCTTTCATGTCGGCCACAGTAGTTTGGCCGGTTGATAATATACACAGAATGATTTTACAGGACAGGACACTATAATATCAGTTGTCCATATATGCATAATATTAACATGCCTTTATGCCAGCTCTCAATATATTCAAGGAAGGAACATGTAAGCTTTATGTTGATTACCTTCAGGTAATACATGAGCAAATTCCCTAGCGAAATATAAACCATAGAAAACTCTTATTACACTTTGTCATATATATATATACATACATATATATATATATATATATATATATATATATATATATATATATATATATATATATATATATATATATATATATATATATAATAAGAATCACTGTAGCAATAAGATTGATAAAATAATATTCCGATCGCGGGATCAGAATAATATTCTGATCACAACAAGAACTTCCCGAGTAACGCGCCTGACCTTCCTCGAGTACTAGGTTGAACTTCAGCTAAAAGGTGTCCAAGTGGGGCTTGCGATATACCGTTGGAAATCTATGGACACCAGTATCATGACCCAAGTTAAAATTTTGGCAAAATATAAGCGGTTTAAGAGCAGTTTTGAAAACCATTTTTTCTTCATACAAAAAACATGAATCGTATTTTCGATCGCATTTCTAAACCATTTATCGGAATGAGGTAAATAATATGTGTTGGAAAGCTGCTGCAAAACCGCTCCTTCGGCATGTTGAAAGTTTTCTCTAATTCACTATGGATAAAGAGTAATTTGGAAAATCATAAAATTTTGCTAACCGAACAGCCGAGTTCGTATTTTCAATGTAATTTCTAAACGGCTAATCCAATTGAGGAAAATGATATGGCGTTGGAAATCTGGTGAAAATGCGCTACTTTTTCATGTTGCAAGTTTTTTATAATTTTGAACGGTTCAAAAGTAATTTAGAAAACGGTACAAGTTCCATCGAGTTTGTGTTTTTAAGCTAATTTTTTAACCGTACATCCGAATGCAACAAATGATACGGCATTGGAAGGCATGAGAAAATGGGAAACTTTTTTGTATATATTGTTTCTCTCAATTCCTTACTATTTTAAGTCAATTTTGAAAATGGCTAAAAACCTATTTCTGTCATAATTTCTACATACTTTATCGGAATGGTGAAAATAATATACCGCTGAAAAGCTATGAAAAATGTGAAACTTCTTCATGTTGATGGTTTTCTCTGATTCCTAGCCGTTTTGAAGTAATTTCAAAAATAGCGAGATCGTGTGTTCTCCTTTATCACGAAACGAATTCTTCAAAAATGCACCGCGTGAAGAAGTTGAACTTCTCGGCATGTCTACCAGAACTTCACTCTATTTTTCATGTGTTTTTGTTTGCTCGTAGATCTCCATCCAATGCTAGTAGCTCTCCATCCATTCACCGGAATTGTGCAGGTGATATACCGATGGAAAGCTGCTGTAAACACGCAACTTTCCCGTGTTGATCATTTTTTCATACTCGCGACGATTTTAAAGGTTTTTCATCAAAAATTCATTCAACATAGTAGTTGAACTTCCTGTTGTTTACACGTTGAACTTCTGTGACGTATTTTTGTTTGTAATTTTCTAATCCATACGTCAGTGTTACACAAATAATATTCCTTTTGTACAAACGTCTCCCACAATAAATTTTTTAACTTTCTCCGACCGAGGACTTGAACTTACACAAATGATATTCCTATCGTTTGGAGGTAAATTAGAAAATGGCGGGATCATGATTTCTGCGTTCATCGCAAACGGAAATGCACTGCGTTAAGTAGTTGAAATTCTGGGGCATGTCTGTTTGAACTTCACTCTGTTTTTGACGTGTTGTTTTTTGCACTGCGTGAAGTAGTTGAACTTCTGGGGCATGTTTGTTTGAACTTCACTCCTTTCACTTTATTGTATTTTTCTTATATGAAATACACACCGTGTAGTAGGTGAACTTCCGGTTGTTATCACTTTGAACTTCTCTCTGGTTTGAGAGAATTATTTTAAAACACAAAAAACTACATTTTTTATGTATTTCAGACATCTAAATACATGATGAACCTCTCCCACAAGAATTTTTTGAACTTTTCCTCGCCGAGCACATGAACTTCTAGCAACCATTTTTCCGTTTATGAGTTATTTTTAAAAGTGCAAAAAATGGCGTTGTGTTTTTTATTTTTTGAACAGGTAAATGCTAGGTTTTAATAAACTCAGAACTTCTGTGTTATTTCAATTTGAACTTCAGATTTTCATATTTTTTTGAGTAAAGAAATGTTTTCGATTTTTAAATAAACACCAAATTTGACTACATTCTCAATATGAACTTCATCATTGATAATCTAACAAAACGGATATGTATGAAAATCCTAGATTTTTAATAAAGATCAACACTTTGTAAACTTTTTTGTTGTTCCTTTTATTTTAATTTGAAGTTCTTCATTTTATTCTTTAGTAAATGGAAAAATCTGAGCTTTTATATATGTTGAACTTCTCTATTTTCTTAATTTGAACTTCTTAGTCTTATTCTTAGAAAAAATATATTTTCAAATAAGCATCAAACAAATTTTTTAATACTGAAGTTTCATACTTCTATTTTTCCTAGAACCGAAAATAATTTGTTTTTTCCGTATACATCGAACTACTCTGTTTTTTTTTATTTTGAACTTCTCAATTTTTATTTGTTTAGCACAAAGGAAAATTTGAGTTTTTAAATTCACACTTCTTAGGTTCCTTAAACTGAACTTCTCGGGGTTTTTTGAAATGATGGAAATCAAATGATTGTTTTTTCTAAATTGAACTTCTAGGATTTTATTTTTTAAAGTGAAATTTTAGTTTTTTAACTTTGAACTACACTGTTATTATAGTTTGAACTTCTATATTTTTTTAATGGGTAAATCATTCTTTGCTCAAAATCCTTTTTTGCAGAAATCGAACTTCATGAAGTTTTGAATCGTCAAAAAACAAAATTGAACCCCATGCAAAATCATTTTGTAATCCATATATGAAGTTTTGAATTTGCCTTGGCATGATTTATTTTGTGATACAAAAACATAGATAGCTTGGTTGCCCAAGTGTGTGTTTTAAATTATGTTCTCGGTTAAAAATAACATGTTTTCTTCCTTGGGGCATAAACACAAACACTTGTAGTGCACACGAGCAGGCTACAAGATCCGAAACTTTTCCAATTCGTGTGCACAGACATACGGCACACACTCACACCACCAGCACATGCACACATCGCTAGGACACGAACTCACCAACGGCAGCAGGCCACAGCCCTGCGGACGTGCTTAGCGTAGAGCCATTTCACATAAGAGTTGCGGAAACAAAAAGAACATGTATGAACATGTACTGAACACATATGAACACTGACTGAAAGAAGATGAACACACTGCCATTTTTTCACTTACTAGGTAATTTTAATACATGACCTTTCCTCAAAATAATATATGAACTTCTCGGAATATAAATTTCATCAAGCATTTTTCCTAAACAAAGGAGATACATGAAGGAGGTTGAAGATGTGCATGCGGGATACATCAACATGTAGGAAAGGTTCGGAAGCTCTTCACAGTGACGATTTGGAGCAGTCCACTGTGACAGCTGGGCGCAGTACGCACGAGGATCCTATCCCGACCCAACGGGAGTGACGTGGGAGGAGAAGTCACACGAGAGGTGGCCATGGACAGCCGGAACAGGAGGAGATGCAGGGCAGCGTTGGAGACTGACCAAGGCGATGCACCGGCGATGGATCCGACCGGAGCTCTGATCGGTGAACTTCGCGCGATGGCATAGTCGGCCTGCAGTAGCACGTGGGAGACCTACATGGGAACTGCTCCGCTGTGGGGATCCGATGCGCTGGGGTTGGTGGCGGATCAGAGAGAAAGGGCGGCAGAGGAGGTGCCGGGGATGGAGGGTGGCGACGGTAGTCGTGACGGAGTGGAGGTGCGGGGGGGCGACGGCAGCGGCGGCGTTGGGGAGGAGGAACGTCGGCCGTGGGGGAGGAAGCCCGCGGCCGTGGCGGAGGAGGCACGCGGCGGCGAGATCCAGGGAGGGTGGCGATGGCGGCGAGATGCATGGTGGCGGCGTGTTGTAGGGTGAAGGAACAGGGGCGGCGAGATGCAGGAGGCGACGGGAGGAGAGGCGCGTCACGGCTGAGGAGACGGCAGCGAGAGGTGCCGGATCCAGGGGAGGGAGGTGTCGTCGCGGTGGATCGTAGGGGATCGGGGGAGGTTAGGGATGAGCGGTCGTGGGATAGAGGGGCGTTTTTTTCTGTAGCGGGTTGGGTAGTTCGGGAACAACCCGATCGCTCTATATAGGGCCAGACGTGATTCAAATAACTATTCTAATCCTGAGATTACAATAGTGTTGTCCTATATATATATATATATATATATATATATATATATATATATATATATATATATATATATATATATATATATATATATATATATATATATATATATATATCACTGTAGCAATAAGATTGATAAAATAGCAGCTTCTTGAAGGAAATAAAAATACACATAACAACCATTGTGAATATATAATATAATGCAGTATTTTCTAATTCATGGACTTTGCCCTTGCCTTGAGTGATACGCTGTTAGATATATATGTTTTCATTCCTACTTTAACCGTGAATGTTCATTACCTGAGGTGCGAAGCTCTAATAGGTAATGGAACACCTGTGTTAAATTCATTGTCTAATAATCTGAAGCTTGAGCCTCCACCGGGTTTCATTCAAACAGAAGAGAAACAGCACGCCGGCTAGCCACACTCACTATCATCACGCTGGCAGCCAACATAAACGCACAAACCTGTCGGCAGCTGCACGCCGCACACCCCGCACGCTGGTCAACTGCGTCCTTTTGCAGCGAACAGTCAAGCAGAACATGCTGACAACATCACTCACGCACGGCACGTCGGCCGATCGCTGCGCCTAAAACGACGCACTCGGCCACGCAGCGGCCACGGGACCCGCTGTGGCCGTACGTCCTAGCTGGCCCTGCTGCGGCGCACCCTATTTGTCGCCGCCGCATGCCCTAGCTACGAGCGCCCAAGCTGTCGCACGCCTCCTCTCGCATGTCGCCATGAGCACCGGCTGCCGCGCGCGATTGATATCGTGGCCGATGCCGACTGCCGCACTCGTTCCTTATATTGCACAGAGATTCTTCACCACATCGGGGACCCAGCCCACTTCGCCACACTTGGCCCTCTCTCTCTCTCTTTCTCTCTCTCTAGCAGCATGTTTAGATCGAAGGAAGCACCTCTGTACCGATTTATGTTGGTACTTTTTTTAGGCGGTCGAGTTGTATTGGTACACGGAATAGGGGGAGGAGAAAACACGGGCCGACGCCCAAAGATGCGATGAGCCTTACAACGAAAAAACACGAACCAGATTTTTAGTATAGATTCCTTTAAATCTCAGCCGCAAATCTTTATGGTTAACATGGAATCAACAGATACAAATGTATGACTTATGGAGAACTATGAAACCTCTGTCCTTTAATATTAAGTAAAGATAGTGGACTCATGTGGCAAAACTGGTTTAAAGAATTTTGGATGCACAAGTAGAGATCATACTTGGTGCAAAATGAAGGCTAGCAAAAAATTGAGAAGCGACCAACCAAGAAACGGATAATCTCATAAGCAAGCATTAAACATAAATAACACCGAGTAATGCACCACAAGTAGGATATAATTTCATTGCATGACTATTGACTTTCGTGCTTGCATAGGGAATCACAAACCTTATCACCAATATTCTTATTAAAGCATAATTACTCATCAACGTAACTCGCATATCACATCATCATATCTCAAAACTATTACTAAGAACCAAGTTTTTTTTTTCAATGATCTTCATGAGAGTTTTTTATTATATCCTTCTTGGATATCTATCACTTTGGGACTAATTTTCATGTGTTGCTTTTCATAAGCTCAAACAAATATAAGTGAAGATCATCTATCTATCTATCTATACCTATACTAATTAGCGACTCCCAAGAAATTACTATGTTAATTAGAAATTACCGTCCGTTCATCTCTGTGGGGCCGAATTATAACGGTTTAGATTAACCCTTACAATTCTACATTGAAATTTGTTCAGTTCCACAAGAAAAAAAAAGTCCAAAGACCTTTCACGGTTATAAGATGCAAAAATATGAGCTCCTAGGTAGATTTTGCTGTAAACCAAGGAATTTGATTAAAATTATTTTGTCTCAGAATAGGATAATAAGTTTGTTCTTCCAGTAAGATTATATTTTAATAATATAATTATTAACTAACGAATTTTTCTGCAGTCTACCTACGATCCAATCTTTTACCTTTGATCTTGACTGCCATCTATGAATTTTTGCTATGTGTTGATGGCAGTCCAATTGAAATTGTTTCTACCAACTCTGTTGCAGCTTTTCAATCACTAATCTTGAATTGAAGGCCTTTGTTGATTAATCTCTGTCAACTTTGTTGCTTACTTTGGGCATTCACTACAGACTGAACTTGAATTAAAAATCTGCTAATTAATCCGCAGGTGCTTGGATGTCAGTCTGTCTATAACGTAGATGTTTGAATGATATGAAGAATGACATGGCGCCCTGAGTGATCTGATGTTGTGTGTTGGAATGGTGATATGTGGTTGTGGGGTTCAGGGTCAAGGATGGTTATCAGTATTACATGAAGATGTCTTCCTGGAGCTGCATGCGTACTTATTTTCGGACATATAATGAGCTACAACTGTCAGGTTTACTCTATCCAAATTGCATGTTTTGCAGTTTACATTTTACACTCCACATTTTCTTGACGTCCTGGAAATCAGTCATGTCATTTCTAAGGTTTCCCTCTCATGCTCTTCTGTTGATTCTTCTTAATTTCTTATTTGATATAGAATTAACGTTTCTGCAGTTTACGCTCAAAGTAATCATTTTACAGTGTGAGAGTATTCGTCAAAGATGGCAGTACATTCTGGGTTAGAACAGTTGTAATATTTCCATGGTTGTCAATAAGCGTTTTATTTATACTGCTACAAGTGCTTAACTGTGCATGTAAGATATTGCTGAAGGTATTGTGTGTTATCTATTTCTCTACGCTCCTTTGGGTGGTTACAACGGTAAGCTATCTAGGGTCATTTAGAAGACTGGATTTACATGAGGGCTTACATACCATGTAAAACTGGGTGCTACCTTCTTGAAGTAAACACATAGGGTTGTTTTTTTACATTCATATTTTCATTTGGACACCACGGTCTCTTGATATCCTTAAAGTTGGTCAGGTTATCTCTACTGTCTTTATCAAAAAATGTCATCTCTAAGGTTTTACCCTCATGCTCTCTCTACTGATTTTTCTTAACAAATTATTTCACGGAGCCTTAACCTTTCAAAGTTTTGAGCTCAAAATAAATGTTTTACAGATGGGGAGTATAGGGCACAAATAGGGGTACATTATGTGGGTGAGAACAATGGTAATATTTCCAAGGTCATCAACAAGAGTGCAATTTATACTACTACAAGTGTTTAACTATGTACGATATTATTAAAGGTATTATTGTTGTGTTGTCCATTTTTTAGGCTCCTTTGGGCGATTAGAAATGTAAGCTATCCAGTGTCATAGACAACAACATGATTTATACTACTACAGTTGTTTAACTGTGTAAGATAATAAGATATTCTCTGAAGTATTTACTTATTCATCTATTTTTGTAGGCTTACTCCCAGCTTTCTTATGCACCGAGGAATTTCGCTCATGACTAAAGAGGAGAAAGGTAAATTTTTCAAAACCACATACAGTACAAATATGAAGCTTTGTAGTCGAGTTTAAGGTCTTATTTTCAGCTCAAGGAATCTTCAAGTTATTGCCTAGAAATATTTTATCGAAATTGCGTGCTTTCAATTTCACATGCATGCTTCCATACCTATTAAAAGAAAGTGGTCCCAAGAAATTCAGTAGCTACTCATGGAATTATTTATGTTGTTCAAATTCCAGTCTGATCGGACCATCTCTTGATGTCTTGAGAGTTTGTTAACTGTTCGCAGATGCCAGGTCAATAACATGGATAATCAAAACCTTTCTGCCCCCATGCTTTGTGATGATCCAATTCTCCTTTGTTACTGCCGGAGCTTTTATGTTTGATAGCTTTTCCCCTGCAAATAATCATCTTACAGAGGGTCTATTTTCATTTCATTTGTAGGATCCCGGTTGTCCTCAGTTTGCAATTTTACTTGGTCACCAATATGTTGGAATTCAAATATTTGAAAGAGATAGGGATACATGATGTGGTTTAGAACAATGGTAGGTTGTGAACATGAACCCGATTTAGTCTACTATTTGTTCAACTCTGTAATATATTCTTAGAACTAGAAGTATTATCTACTCTGTATCTACTTTTTTTAGTCCTACTCTTATCTTTTATTTGGTTTTTACCATGAAGTTTTTCTCATAACTAACTTTACAAAAGGTAAATCCTCTAAAACCACGCATAGTATAAATATGTAGGTTAGTTCAGTTTGTGGTTGCTAAATTACATCTTACCTCTCAAGAAGACATTTGTATGTCTGGCGCTATTCAAAGGCTTGCTTTTCCTATGCATATTCTTCTTTTTTTAAGATTTATTTGATGACTTCATTTTTCATATTAAATGTACAGTTATTTGATTAGATTTGAAGAAAATCAGAGTAATTACAAAGTTCCAGATAAAGTGTTTTGTTCATTTAGTATTCATTTATCATGGGTATGCTTCTGTAAATAATTGTCGTACCTAAGCACACATGCATGTACATATAGCACACACAGTCCTTATTTATTAACCCGAACGATCCACCATTAGATGGAGTTGCCTTTATAATATATAAGCTCACACGGTCATGCACGAGGACTTTGAGAAGTGCCCCATTGTTGAAACAAGAAAAATGATCCTATTGCAAGTTGTAGATACATTGGAGTTAAAACTAGCGAAAATATATGAACTTCTATCTCCAAGTGGGTTCCATCTAATGGACATGTCAAGATATACGCCGACGTTCATACGTATTTTTATCATTATCAATTGGTTGAGCTACCAAAGTATGTAGCAGTATTTGTATACCTCAATCATGTGCATGTGGATAGTTCTTCCATAGTGCCTCTCGTACCTTTTCATTCTCCATTTAATAGATATCACTAAAAGTTCCAAGTTATTCCTTTTAAAAATTGTAGCCCGTGCGAATGCACGGGTAGACGACTAGTGAGCATAATTTTTCTTTCTCTCAAAATAATTTAAGTGAAGCATGAGAGGAATTCTTGAAAATTTTACTAACTCTAAAAAAAATCTAAGTGAAGCAAAAGAGCATTTCTTCAAAAATAATAAGCACACTGTGCTCAAAAAGATATAAGTGAAGCAATAGAGAAAGTCCATTGCTCATAAAAAATTTAAGTGAAGCATAGAAAGCAATTCTAGCAAGTCATGACATAATTTTGGCTCTCCCAAATAGGTGTGTCCAGCAAGGAATAAAGACTTAAAACAAAAAATAAAACAAGCAAAGAATCATATCATACAAGACGCTCGAAGCAAAACACATATCATGTGACGAATAAAAATAAAGCTTCGAGTAAAATACCGATGGTCGTTAGAAGAAAGAGGGGATGCCACTCGGGGGCATCCCCAAGCTTAGTTGGTTGCTCATTTTTGGATAATAGCTTGGGATGCTGGGGCATCCCCAAGCTTAGGCTCTTCTATCCTTTATTCCTTCATCCATCATAAGATAACCCAAAACTTGAAAACTTCAATCACACAAAACTCAACAAAACCTTCGTGAGATCCGTTAGTATAAGAAAGCAAACCACTATTATAAGTACTATACCAAACCAATTCATATTTTGTTTTTGCATTATATCTACAGTATTCCAACTTTTCTATGGCAAAAACTCATCAAATAAAACAATAGAGCCATCAAAATAAGCACACAACGCAAAGAAAATAGAATCTGTCAAAAGAGAACAGTCTGTAGTAATCTAACTTTTTTGAATACTTCTGTAACTCCAAATTTTTTGAAAAATTAGGACGACCTGGGTAATTTGTATATTAATATTCTGATAAAAATAATTGGCATTTTATCACGTCCTGGTGATTTTTAACAATTATTTTGAGCGCAAAACTATCTGTTTTTCAGCAAGATCAAACAACTATCACTCAAGAAGATCCTATTGGTTCTACTTGGCACAAACACTAAATTAAACACAAAAAACACAATCATAACAGTAGCATAATTGTGCTATCAATCAATAGCATAAAACAAAAAGAAAAAATAATTTTTTTTTATTGGGTTGCCTCCCAACAAGCGCTATACTTTTACGCCCTTAGCTTGGCATAAAGCAAGGATCTAAGTTTTGTCATCTTTGGTTCGAGATCCATAAGATGCCCTCATGATGGATTCATAAGGTGGACTAATTCTTGTTCTAGGAAAGTGTTACATACCCTTCCTCAAAGGAAATTGGAACTTAATATTGCCTTCTTTCATATCAATCACGGCACCGATAGTGCGTAGAAACGGTCTACCAAGAATTATTGGACAAGACGGATTGCAATCAATATAAGGAACAATAAAATCTATGGGCACACAATTCCTATTTGCAAGAATAAGAACATCATTAATTCTTCCCATAGGCTTTTGAATAGTAGAATTCACCAAGTGCTAATTTAAAGAGCATTCTTCAAGATCGGTAAGACCAAGCACATCACATAAAGATTTCGGAATTGTAGAAACTCTAGCACCCAAGTAACATGAAGCAAAACACTCATAATTTTTAATCTTGACTTTGATAGTATGTCGGAGTAATGGTTCACGGGTAGGCTAACCCGAGTCCCTGGACCTTTCAAGACAACGGGGCTGGCTGCGCCCCTCAAGGCGTCAAGGCGAATGTGCCGCCTTCTGGTAGCCGGCTGGAGGAATAGCCGGCTGCCCTTGGACGGCCGAGTTCCAGAGAAACCGGCTTCAAGACAAGCCGACTCCTAGTGGGCGGCTTCCGGAGAAGCCATCCCCTAGCAGTCGGCCTATATAAAGCCCCCAGGGCGCCCATGCAAAGGGTTCCCAATCTGGTAGAACTAGACCGACCATAGAGAAAGGAGGGAGCTAGCCTTGCTTCCTTCCACCTATAGCAAACAGCTCGAGGAGCACCATTGTACTCACTAGTGCCTTAGTGATCATGCGGAGACCCCGCAGAGCAGGACTAGGGGTGTTATCTCCTAGGAGAGCCCCGAACCTGGGTATGTGCACCGGCGTTCGTGTCTACGCCTCATCCCGCTTCCAGGCACCGGCGATGTTCTACTCGCTCCCACCATGATAAGCCATCCTTTGGCATATGTCGCACCCAACCTCCGACATAGTAGGTTCCCACTATCCTGCAATTTTCCAGGAATTGATACTTCTAATTCCAATTTTTCTTCAAAAGCTTTCATCATAGCATCAACAATATATATGTTTAGTAAAAGCTTTATTTTGTTCATAAGCATGGCGTGAATTTATCATAATTAAAGTCTTTGTAATCCAAAAGAGTGGGCACATCACTAGGTAATGTTTTGACCTCTTCAAACCCACTTCCATCAATTTTCTCAACAAGATTTTCACCCTGCGAAAATATTGGGACGCCTTCTACCTAAAGTTGACTCTTCTCCAGTCCCTTTTTCATCAATCTTAACTTTGCTAAACAAGGAATCAATAGAAGAAACACCAATCATTTTAAGATCTTCATCACTTTTGCGAAATAAATCACTAGAAAACGGTTGTTCTAAAAATTCTCTTTTAGCTCTAAGCATAGCAGTTCTTTTCTTACTTTCATAAAACATAAAGAGCTTTAATTGATTCATCTAATTTAGGCACAAAAATTTTCATCTTGAGATTTTCCACATCATGAGAAATTCTATCAACACTTCTAGACAACTCATCAATCTTACTCAACTTTTCTTCTATGGAAGTGTTGAAAAACTTTTATGAGTTGATAAATTCTTTAATATTATTATCAAGATCAGAGGTGTCCCTATTATTATTATAAGATTGATTTCCATAAGAATTAGCATACTTATTAGAGGAATTACTAGGAAAAGGCCTAGGATTAAAATTAGCTCTATAAGCATTGTTGTTGAAATTATTTCGAGAGATAAAATTCACAACTATGGCATCACTATTTTTCTCAACCAAAGTAGACAAAAGCATATCATTAAAATCAATAGGAGCACTTTTACTAACAACCAATTTCATAAGAGCATCAACTTTTTCAATTAAAGAAGAAATTTCTTCAACCGAATTAACTTTTTTACATGTAGGAGCCTTTTCGGTATGCCATTGCGAATAATTTTCCATGATGTTATCAAGCAATTTGGTGGCTTCACCCAAAGTAATTTCCATAAAAGTTCCACCCACGACGGAGTCTAAAAGATTATGAGAGACAAAATTCAATCCCACATAAAAATTTTGTATGATCATCCAAATATTTAACCCATGAGTTGGGCAGTTCCTTAGCATCATTTTCATCCTTTCCCGATATTGTGCAACATGCTCATGTTCAAGTTGCTTGAAATTCATGATCTGGGTTCTAAGGGAAATAATTTTTGCGGGAGGAAAATACTTAGTGATAAAAGCATCTTTGCACTTATTCCAAGAATCGATACTATTGCGAAGCAAAGAGGAAAATCAAATTTTTGCAGAATCACAGAAAGAAAACGGAAATAATTTCATATTCACCACATCGTTGTCCACATCTTTTTTCTTTTGCATATCGCATAATTCCACGAAGGTATTAAGATGGGACGCGGCATCCTCATTAGGAGTACCGTAAAATTGATCTTTCATAACAAGATTCAGCAAAGCAGTATTAATATCACAAGACTCCACACTAGTGGCGGAGGAGCAATCAGAGTGCCAATAGAATCATTGTTGTTGGTATTTGAGAAATCACATAATTTGGTGTTCTCTTGAGTCATGATGACTACACAACAAGATTGCACTCAGAAACAGATCCGGCAAGAAAACATCGAACAGAAAAAGAGAGGCGAATAAAACGGAAAATTTTTCTGAAGTGGGGGAGAGGAAAACGAGAGGCAAATGGAAAATAATGTAAATTGCGAGGAGATGAGGTTTGTGATTAGGAACCTGGTATATGTTGAAGATCCTCCCCGGCAACGACGCCAGAAATTGGTGAGTGCCCGGGAGACTATCTTGACATGATCCTCCCCGGCAATGGCGCCAGAAATTTCTTTTGATGTCGCTTGAAGCTACGTCGGTATTTCTCCAAAGAGGAAGGGATGATGCAGCACATCGGCGGTAGGTATTTCCCTAGCTACCTCTTGAGCACTGCGTTGGTTTTCTCTTGAAGAGGAAAGGGTGATGCAGTAAAGTAGCGTAAGTATTTCCCTCAATTTTTGAGAACCAAGGTATCAATCCAGTAGGAGGCCACGCACGAGTCCCTCGAACCTACACAAACAAATAAAATCCTCGCAACCAACGCGATAAAGGGGTTGTCAATCCCTCAACGGTCACTTACGAGAGTGAGATCTGATAGATATGATAAGATAATATTTTTTGTACTTTTATAATAAAGATGCAAAGTACAATAAAAGGCAATAACTAAGTGTTGGAAGATTAATATGATGGAAAATAGACCCGGGGGCCATAGGTTTCACTAGTGGCTTCTCTCAAGAGCATAAGTATTACGGTGGGTGAACATATTACTGCTGAGCAATTGATAGAATTGAGCATAGTTATGAGAATATCTAGGTATGATCATGTATATAGGCATCACGTTCGTGATAAGTAGACCGACTCATGCTTGCATCTACTACTATTAATCCACACATCGACCGCTATCCAGCATGCATCTGGAGTATTAAGTTACTAACAACGGAGTAACGCTTTAAGCAAGATGACTTGATGTAGAGGGATAAACTCATGCAATATGATATAAACCCCATCTTGTTATCCTTGATGGCAACAATACAATACGTGCCTTGCTGCCCCCACTGTCACTGGGAAAGGACACCGCAAGATTGAAACCAAAGCTAAGCATTTCTCCCATTGCAAGAAAGATCAATCTAGTAGGCCAAACCAAACTGATAATTCGAAGAGACTTGCAAAGATAATCAATCATACATAAAAGAATTCATATAAGATTCAAATATTGTTCATAGATAAACTTGATCATAAACCCACAATCCATCGGTATCAACAAACACACCGCAAAAGAAGATTACATCGAATAGATCTCCACGAGAATCGTGGAGAACTTTGTATTGAGATCCAAAAAGAGGGAAGAAGCGATCTAGCTAATAACTATGGACCCGAAGGTCTGAGGTAAACTACTCACACATCATCGAAGAGGCTATGGTGTTGATGTAGAAGCCCTCCGTGATCAATGCCCCCTTAGGAGGACAACGGAAAAGGCCCCATGATAGGTTCTCACAGGTACAGAAGGTTGCAGAGGTGGAATTAGGTTTTCGTGGATGCTTCTGTTGGTTTGGGGGTACGTAGGTATATATAGGAGGAAGAAGTACGTCGGTGGAGCAACATGGGCCCCACGAGGGTGGAGGGCGTGCCCAAGGGGGTAGGCGCGCCCCCTACCTCGTGCCCTCCTGGTTGATGTCTTGACGTAGGGTCCAAGTCCTCTGGATCACCTTTGTTCCGAAAATCACGTTCCCAAAGGTTTCATTCTGTTTGGACTCCGTTTGATATTCTTTTTCTGCCCACTTCTATTAGGGCCTTCTCGGGGTCTTGAGTAATGTTAATTTGCATTGATTGCAAACAGGGTGCGGGTGCCAAGATCTCGTCTATGCGAGAGAGAAGTTCTCAGAAATGATGGAGCTGTTGGTTTCGGTCATTGTGCGCTTGGTTGCTAAACCGTACCCTTTACGGCCGCCCCATAGAAATTGTCTACCTGAGACTGTCCCTTGGCCCACGGGTCTAACACAAAGTTAGAATCCGAGCTCTTCCAGAGTGGTATCTCACTGATGGCTCGGGCCCCCCCGGAGCGATATTGTAGGGGATGAAATGATTGAAAAGCACTGCGATACTGATCCAGTGTGGTTTCCAGAAATGTTGAAGGATTGGTAGTGTCCAGATTTCTTGTAAAGTTATTTCACAGCTAAATTCGTGTTTTCCTCGCGGGTTTGTTTCCAGGTTCTTTCGTTCTTGGTTGGCTCTCTCTATTGTTTTTTGTAGATCGTGCTTTGGGAAAGACCGGATCATAACATGAATTTCAGGGCATACTAAGTTGATGCAGATCTAGGTACTCTTTCTTCCCCAGATGGGGAATGTGCCACTCCTATTTTGAATAAGCTTATGGGCAAATACTATAATATGCTTTTCTCCATTCGGAGATTTATATTTTGTCTCCTTATTTTTGAAAATAAGTTTTTAAGCAAGTGAGCAAGCCATACCATTCATCCTCCACCTCCTCGTCCATGAAGTCCGTTGACTTTCTTTTCCGGTAAAGGCAGCATTTGCCCATTTCGATAGTAACATAATGTTGGATCCATTCCTTTTGAATTGCCACTTTGCCGGCGCAGGCCCACCACGCTTCGCGCCTGCGGAAATATAAAAGATTTGAAAATCATGGCATGGGTCTCCTTTTTTTCTTTCCTTAGAGTTTTCTATATGCACAATTTCTCGATGTTTCGATGAGAATTTCTTGAAACTCTGAAATAGGCAAAAACCAGCAATTTGGGCTGGGCCTCCGGTTAATAGGTTAGTCCCAAAAATAATAACAAAGCCCATTAATCATCCAAAACAGAATATAATATAGCATGAAGCAATCAAAAATTATAGATAAGTTGGAGACGTATCAAGCATCCCCAAGCTTAATTCTTGCTCGTCCTCGAGTAAATAAATGATAAAAACAGAATTTTTGATGCGGACTGCTAGTTGGCATAATTTTTTAGTGTAACTCTTTTAATTGTGATATGAATATTAAGATCCGAAAGATTCAAGATAAAAGTCAAATATTGACATAAAAGTAATAATACTTCAAGCATACTAACTAAGCAATTATGTCTTCTCAAAATAACATGGCCAAAAGAAAGTTCATCCCTACAAAATCATATAGTTTAGTCATGCTCCATTTTCGTCACACAAGAATGCTCTCATCATGCACAACCCCGATGACAAGCCAAGCAATCACTACTAGGGAAAACCTTATACACAGAATCTTAGCAGCAGCGCGGCACAAAAAGAGGCGCTACTGCTAATTAGCAGTAGCGATGTTATGGAAACCACGCTACTGATGTAAATTTAGTAGTAGCGTGTGTTGCCCAAACCGCGCTGCTACAAAAATCCACCGACATTACCCACCAACCTAAGTTTACCAGCAGCACCATGTCACGATGCGCGCTACTGCTAATGCTATAGTAGTAGCGTGCTTTTTAGTCACGTCGCTGTTGCTAATTTTGAAATTGTCCACATGGTTGGCCCATTTAGCAGTAGCCCGTGTGACGAAAGGGCGCTGCTGCTACGCTCTTAGCAGTAGCGCGTTTTTCCTCCCACGCTACTACTAACACGTAGCACCCCACCACCTTTTCCCCCGTCCTCCCCTCCCCCATCTCCTCTCCTCCCTTTCCCCTACCTCCCACATCCTCCCTCTCTCACTCTTCTTCTTCCTCAATACTTCTCCCCCCATTAGTCTCCCTCTTCTACCTACCTTTCTCTCTCTTCATTACTCCTAGCTAACTACACCACCTCCATTCATGCATCTCCCTTCTCTTTTTCCTTCCCCCTCCACTAGTTGAAGTTGTCTCCTCCCAAATTAGCTAGCTAGGTAAATGTAGCATTTAGTTAAGTGACCTATTTGCCCCTAACTAGATATATCTTTGTCAAGAAGAGCTTTGTGCACTTTTGATCTCCATACATCATCATCTCCACCGTGTGCTTGATCTCGAGATAGAGGTGATTAAAATTTGATGCTTTTGCAAAATGGAAATATGTGTATCTGTGTGATATGATAATTGGGCAACATGATGGAAATTGTGTGTGTGGCATGAGTTGACGCCAAATTGTGCTTTTGAGTTGCCAATGTTTTGTCGAAATGTCGATTTATTTCCGTTTCGGCGAATTCCGGGCAAACTCTAGATCTATATGTCCTATTTTTAGGGAAGGTCATGCCGAATTTTTGTATGACTTTGATGCATGCACTCATTTTTATAATCAATTAGTTTATTATTACCGTGCAGACGTTCATGATGGTCAGTGGAACGATGGTGGACAGGTGGTTGCGGTTGGCGGTGCAGGACATGAAAGAAAATAACCGGACAGAGGTTTTATGTCTGTGTCGAAAATGCAAAGGAATAGTTTGGCTCGACCCCTATGATGATGGTCGTGTCGAAGCGCACCTGCTCATGACTGGTTTCATGATTGGCTATACTCGGTGGATAATTGAGGATGAGGATGACGATGTTGAGGACGCCGACGGGGCAGGCAATGACGACACGGGGCAAGACGAAGAGATGATCGATAATGGCGGCGGAGAAGAGGCTGGACATGGCGGAGGAGAAGGGGCCGGATATGGCGGCGGAGAGAACGATGTGGACTCCACGCAGCAGAGGTCGTCGGTAGTAAGTTCAATCGTGCGGGACCCTCATGTTCAAGCATCGCCCAAGGAGACGGCAATCTTGAGAGAGCTACTTCTAGAGAGGAGGCTAAGCTGGAGCAAGCGGTGGTAGACTGGAACACTCCATTGTATGATGGTTGCAATCTGAGGTGACCCGCTTGAGTTTCACGCTCCAACTCCACGAAGGCGAAGGCTAAAACAAATGGACCGACACTAGCCTCGATGAACATCTCAAGTACCTAAAGGATGTTCTTCCCACGGGGAATCTATGTCCTACTAGTGTTGATGAGGCCAAGAAGATCGTGTGCCCTCTTGATCTGCCGCACCTTAGATACCATGCATGCACCAACGATTGGATAATTTATTGGAAGGAGCACGCGGAAAAAACAAGTTGTCCGGTGTGCAATGCTTCTCGATACAAGAAGGCCGGGAAGAAATGTACCCAGAAAGTTTTATGGTACTTACCGATCACTCCCCGTCTCCAGCGGTATTTTCTAGATCCCAAGGAAGCAAAGATAATGCGCTGGCGCGCGGAGAGGAAGAAGCCCGGCGATGGAGATGATCCGAAGCTGAGACATCTCAAGGATGGAAGCAAGTGGAGAGCGTTGAACAACTTCTATCGGTATTTCGAATGTGATGCAAGGAACATCGTTCTCGGCACGTGTACCGATGGCATTAATCTGTTTGGCAACCAGAACACCAACCATAGCACATGGCCCGTGTTTGTATGGAGGTACAACCTCCCCCTGGTTGTGCATGAAGTCGAAGTACATTCACATGAGCATGCTTATTCAAGGGCCGAAACAACCAGGAAATAATATTAATTTGTATCTGGGGCTACTTCAAGAGGAGTTAGATACGTTATGGAAAACACCGGCCAAGAAATGGGACGCTAGCAAAGGCGAGTATTTCTACATGAGAGCCGCGCTGATCACGACAGTGCACGACTATCTCGGTTACGGATATGTCGCTGGCCAGGTGTGCCATGGATATGGCGGATGCACGCGGTGCATGGATGATACGACGTCTCAGCAGCTCACTTCAAGGAAAGATGGCGGGTCTGGGAAAATCGTGTACATTGGGCATCGAAGATGGCTCGAACAGGACGACCCATGGAGAAACCGTGGAGATCTATTCAATGGTCACGCTGAGCATCGAGGACCTCCACGTAAGTGGAGCGGTGCCGAAATCGATGAGCTATTGAAAAACATAAAGGAGTGCCCTGCGCCGAGAAAGACAATGAAAAAGGCGCAGGAGCCGCTGCTGAAGGTATGGAAGACGAGGTATGTGTTCTGGGACTTGGAGTACGGGCACAATCTCAATACACCTCATTGCCTTGATCAAATGCATATATGTAAGAATGTCCTTGAGAGCTTGCTGGCGACACTAATGAACATGACGGATAAGACCAAGGATGGGTTGAAGGCAAGAAAAGACTTGCAAGATTTGAAAATCAGGGAAGATTTGCACATGGCGTCCCGTAAAATGTCATACGAGCCAGAGACGGCGACAGAGACACGGGAGAAGAAGGGCAAGAAAATAAAGAAATAGGATTATTGCCCCCCTTCTTGCTTCACCTTAAGTCAACCTGAGATCGCTCAATTCTTTAAGTGCCTTACTGGAGTCAAAGTTAGTTTTGGTTACTGTGGCAAGATAAGAAGTATCTAGACACGGACAAGAAAAGGTTCAGCGGGATGAAGTCCCATGACTGTCATGTGATGATGACGCAGATACTACCTGTTGCCCTTAGAGGGATAATGGACAAGCATGTCCGTGACAAGCTTATTGGTATCTGCAACTTTTTCGACGTCATCTCTCGAAAGTCGATCAGTCTGAAGCAGCTCCGAAGGCTATAGGAAGAGATTGTGGTGATACTGAATGAGCTGGAGATGTACTTCCCGCTTTGACGTGATGGTGCATCTATGTGCCCATATTGTGGACGACATACTAGACCTGGGGCCGTCATTTCTGCACAACATGATGTCGTTTGAGAGGATGAATGGGATCATCAAAGGATTCATTCGTAACATGTCCCATCCGGATGGAAGCATCGTCCAGGGCTATCTTACACAAGAGTGCATCTCTTTCTGCGAGAATTTTCTATATGGCGCACACCTGCAGCCGCCTGGTGTTAGTGTTGGTTTGCCCGTTAACAAGCACGATAGGAGGCTCGAAGGAGAAGGTCACTCCAACGGTCACAGGGAACTGCACGTGGCATACTCGGATCGACGCAGCGACTTTGACGGAGCAAGCTTGGTAGTGCTACAACACCTAGACGAGGTAGATCCTTTCGTGGCACTGCACAAAGAAATTATCGCAAAGAAATATCGTGACCGGGGGGTATGCAGGACGAACACCGAAGTTACTAGAGAGCACAACTCCACTTTCCTGCATTGGTTCAAAGAGCATATTAATGCTAATCCCCCGGAGGAGGGCTCTAAGGACGGATTGCTCATATACGCCTTAGCACATGGCCCCTCGCCCAACCTCGTAACCTATCAGGCATACTATATCAACGGATACACATCCTACACGGAGGCCAAAGATATGGATAGTGATGATCAGAACTCAGGGGTGACGATGGAATGCATGACCGGCAGCGACAACGGCGCAACTTAAAGATTTTACGGAAGGGTCGAGGAGATCTGGGAGCTTGACTACTCTGGACTGCACAACACGACAATGTTCCGTGTCAGATGGGCCAAGAACGTCGAAAGAGTAAACCGGTATTTCACTACCATGACTATCCCCGATGCCAAGGGCGCTACCGTGAACGCTATCGCAAAAAATGAGCCATGGGTACACGCTAAGCACGTGACACAATGCTTCTTCACAACCGACCTGTGCAATCCCAGCCGTGTTGTCGTGAGGTGAGGCAAAAGGAACATCATTGGAATGGATGGAGTCGCCAACGAGGAAGATTACGATCAGTACGGCAACCCAATGAGGGAAGATGACGATGATGATGAAGTATATGTCAGAAGAAGAATCAATACTACATTACCTAAGAAAAATCGTACTCCATGGAAAAGGCAAAGTCACAATGAGGGGCTCAATTATTCTTCAAGAACAAGAAGGGATAGAAGCTGACTCAAAAACGAACACGTCAACGCTGAGGAACCGTATGCTATCGGTCAAATGATGTAATATATATAGGAACCGTATGCTATCGGTCAAATGATGTAATCTATCTATCTATATATATATATATATATATATATATATATATATATATATATATATATATATATATATATATATATATATATATATATATATATATATATATATATATATATATATATATATATATATATATATATATATATATATATATATATATATATATATATATATATATATATATATATATATATATATATATATATATATGTTCCTATTTTGTATACATATTTAACCGTCCAATGATGCAATATATATCGCCCAACCCCGGCGCGTTTGCTCTAAAAAAAAGAAAAGTGAGAGAAAATAAAGGAAAAGAAAAAGGGAAACTGGTTATAGCAGTAGCGCATTACTGAAAAAGAGCTACAGCTAGTCAATGTAGCAGTAGCGGTTTCTGTAAGAAACCGCTATAGCTGGCTGTAATAGTAGTAGCGCGTTTGCTCTAAACACGCTACTGCTACATCCACTTAACCCAGAATCCTCACTCTCTCTGCTTCATCCCGCCTCTTTTCCCCCCAAATCCCCACTCTCTCTTCCCTCGCCACGCCCCGGCGCTCGCCCCCGACCCCGACCCCAGCCTCGGCTCCGACCCTGGCGCTCGCCCCCGACCGCGACGCGCCACGCCTCCCTCCTCTGCTTCCTCGGTTTTAGTTAGGGCAGTAGGTTAATTAGGTTATCTATTTAGTTATGTCATATTTGGAAAATGATGATTATGTGCAGGGTAAATGATCCGAGTGGCCTATGTTACGTTGGAATGTTGATTCATTTCTGTTCTGGTGAATTTCAGGCGCTCGATATGTCCATTTTTTAGCAAAGGTCATGCCGAAATTTTCCGTGAATTTTGGCATGATTTGTGCTAGATAGTAGTCATATCGAGTGTTGAGAGTTGCTGGGAAATGACATTCCGGCAAACATAGATTTCTTTTTTATGTCATTTTTCATTTTTTTTTCATACTTTTATAATTAAACGAGGAGACTTAATCATAGGAAACATGTCAAACAACGAAGAAACTGGTCCTTCTGACCAAGATGCAGACGAGATGGATTATGAGGGTGAACAAGAGTACCTCGACTATTTGACTGCTAAGCAAGGTTTGCAGGTCGGCCGCGATGATGGTACTGACACCAACATCGACACCGACGGCGCCGGCACCGATGGCGGCGCCGAGACCGGCGGGGAAGGTACCAGCGGGGAAGATACCGGCGGGGAAGGTACCGGCGCTGATGCCGCTACTGCAAAGAACAAGCCGAAGAAGCAGATGATACAAAAACCTAACAAACTAGGGATTGGAGACTAGTGATCACAAAGATGGCACCTGGCAAGTTTGAGCCATTAGAGCCGGAAGAACCTCGCAAGTGCTATGGGAACCAAGTAGGATGCATCCTACGGGAATGCGCGAGCATCAACGGTGATGACTTAAGGAGTAAAGAAATTTGACACAGTTGCTCCTAACAAAGTTGCACAAGAGATTCAAGTTCCCCGAGCGGGATGATAACATAGAACAACCGTGGGATGATCCGAAGATGAAAAAGATTAACAATCACGCCATGGGCATGTTAAGCAATGATTTGGCCTCCTGGAAAGGGAGGGTGAAACGAGCTATTGAGGCTGAGGAACCCCTGTCCAAGATTCTGGAGGAAAATCCGACACTTACGGAAGAGGAGTTCGAAAAGTTCAAGGACAGTTGCGCTACCGAGGCAGCCAAGGCTAAGGCTACGAAATTCAAGAGCGTTCAGCAAAGGAACACGGGGAAGCATCGCCTTGGAAGCCGTGGCTACCTTGGTAAAAGGCCCATATGGGATAAGGAGGACGAGGAACGTGAAGCCGCGGGTATCCTAGACCCCTTCGCGAAGTTCACCAACCCCTTGGAGCGTGACTTCATCAGGGACCGCTACAAGTGGGACAAGGAAAAGATGGTTTTTTACACAGACAAGATCACAAGGAAATTGATTAGACTACTGGTAATTACTCTTTTACCACCTTACATTTAGCTCCATATCTTGGTAACACCAGCTTGCAGCTGAAAGCCCTATTTCTCCGATGAGGCCCAAGTGGGACACCCCTCTCAACCGAGCATTGAACAAACTTAAGGGACTCCCTTTGGGCCAGCGGCCGCAATATGGTCGTGTGCACGGTGCTGGAGACAGCGCCACGTGGAAGTTGTTTTACAACGAGGGCCCGGAGGCCAAGAAGCAGAAAAAGAAGTTTTGTCAGGCGGACATCGACGCGAAGGTGAAGCTTGCGGTCGAGAAAAAAGAAGTTGATGACGCAAAAAAACAGCCGAGGACAAAAATGAGTTGCTACAACAGGCAGTCAATGTAGCTCTAACTGCCTGCAGAAATGATTTCACTACTAACTTGGTTCCAGCTATCATCAACTGGACGAAGGAAAATCCAGACAAGACGGTACATGATTTCCCGTTGCCCAGTTTCGCCGGGAGCAACTCCATGAACAACAACACCATCGCACCATCACTTGCTCACGCAACCGGGCCTCCTCTCGTAGCCGCTCCCGCTCATAACAGCATGTCCTCAATCTCTGGCGTGCTTGGTGGGCCTTCGTCTTTGGCTGAGCTCGACGACGTCACGGTAATTACATGTCGCAACATATATATATATATATATATATATATATATATATATATATATATATATATATATATATATATATATATATATATAGAATATTCCATTTTCGTTGTCTTTGGATGTTTTACGCCACGTACATATGTGTTTGCGTGCCAAAGAAACCCCGTGCACCATACTCTACTTGATCAAAGGTCAGAAGGTGGACGTGGGAAAGGGGATGATAATGGACCCCTTGCAACCCACGTTCCACAACCAGCCGATCCCCGCTAGGCACTTCAGGGTTATCTTGTCCAGTGTGAAATCAGGGCACGAGGATTTGCCTCCTCCAGTACAGCATGTGGGAGAGGACGACGAGACCCCGCCGCAGATTGGAAGCTGCAAGGTTTGGGTGCTGCTATGGCCGAAGAATATTATTCGTCTGCAGTCGGCCAAGAGCACACCAATAACCACACATCAACAAGCATGTGCGAAGACCACCACCCCCGCCTACGCAATTACCAGCTCCTGTAGTGCCGGGTGAGAGCGGCGGACGACGTGATGAAGGGGTGCAATAGTACTGGCTGATGTAATTTGTCCTGTAGAACAGAGAATGGATGATGAGACGGAGGTCGACCCTATGGGTTTCCTCAATACAAACGCGTATGACTGTGACATAGAAATGATGAATCAACCATATGATGAATCAGGCTATCAGCATGCTAACGAGGATATGGATGATATGCCCGGGCAGGAAGGTCGTAGCAGGGATTGCAAAAAGTCTCTCTTCATGAAATCCTCACAGGACACGCCTGAAGATGCCGCCTCAACACAGGCTCAACTAGCCAGACGTGAGGGTCGTACAATACTTAGCCCGGGAACACTGGGGCAGGGGTTAAGGAAGGGTCTGGAAGGTGTGCCCAAGAAAAAGGAGAGGAAGAGATCGGGGAAGATAGCTGCCTCCAAACAAGCCAGAGCACATAGCAGCCAGACGATGGATTCTGGAGAGCGTGTACCCGTGAAAGGTGCGTCCATATTCCATCTCACGGGCGAGCCGATGCTACCGCCGAAATCGCTGGAGGCACTATCAGGGGATCTCAGGAGACTGCACGACCATGTGCTCTCGACTGAGAAAAGCCTACTAGCCTCAAAGGATCCAGGATATCCGACATATGCGGCTCGTGTGCCTGAGGGGAAGTGCTACGTCGACACATGGCCTGCGGAGGTGTTCTTCCTGCGGTTTGACCATATCTTTGAGATGTTTATGACAAGGCAGCTCGATTTTACAATCGTCCGCCTTTTTGCGCTACATATGAGCTCCGTCATGAAGAGAGAAGAAGTCTTGCAAATCTCTGTGGCGGATCCGTACTACATGCACAGATTCTTTCTTGAGTCTCGGCGACCTTGAGCGTGAAACTGCTAGGGACTACCTCCAAAACTTCATGGTACAGAATAAGGACCAGGAAATTTTCCTCTTGCCTTATAATCCAAAGTAAGTCAGTTCCGGACAACCCTTTCGTACATTTAAATCATTCCTTCTCGCTCATATGGAGAATAATTTGAGGTGTCTTTTCCTCGCAGAAACGGGCGCGCCATCCTTATCGTTCTTTACCCGTGAGTCTCCCACGCCGTGTATTTCGACCCTTCCAGAGACCACGAGAAAAAGGACTACACCCACATAATGAATATTCTAGATGATGCTCTCCAAGGCTTCGGCATTAGAGGTGGCCACGTGCAGGTCATGAAACAAAGGAACAAGAAGATGGGTTTCGCGCATAAAACTAACTTCTCCTGCATCCATGTCCCAAAACCAAGCAAGAAGGATGGATTCTACATCGTCCATCTCATGATTGAGTTCAGCACGGATCACCAAAAGCTTCGCATGACAAGCAGAAATGATGATCATATCCACAAGTGGCTAGAATCTCATGGAGGAGTGGATTATAAACTTAGAGATGACTTCTTTCTCATCCAAAGGGACATCGTGACGATCATCATGAAAGAAGTCGTCGATGAGAAGGGGATCTTCCACCACGGCCCTATATCGTGAGCTGATGTCCGAACTCGTATAGGCATGCAACGTCTAGACCTCACGCCGTTCAAGAAGCTAGGGTCCATCCTCGATGATACGGAAGGATTGAACTTCTAGTGATTTACGATGCCGATGATGATGATATGTGTCAGTTGAACTTGTATACTTTCTATAGTGATGAAACTTTGTGATGTCCACGGTCCCTGCCGAACTTGCGTAGCGCTACTTGTTAGTTTGCGTACGATGACCTGCGTACCTCTACTTAATTAGTTTGCGTAGTGTATGTTGCATCTAGTTGCTAACCCTTTCTTTTTCGTGTTGCTCTAGTATATATTGTTGCACATGATTGTACATCCTCTTGATGAAGATGCATCTCTAACAGGTACCTAGTTTCTTGATGGCGAAGTGCTATGTCGTGTACGAAGGGAAGGTTCCGGGAGTGTATGACGAGTGGCATGAGTGTCAGGCGCGAGTGCAGGGGTCTTGGGTGCCAGCCATAAAGGCTTCAAAAGCAGACAAGAAGCACAAGCTAGTTACTTGAGGTTGAGGCGAGCGCGAGAGAGGACTCATGACCGCCGCCTCATGTACTACATAGTTCCACTATCACTCATAGTGATAGCACTTCTCGCGTATATCATTGTTTAGATGGATGACGTTGTAGTTGCAAGTATTCGAGACTTGCAAGTATCGCTATTTATGAGATGATGACGAGATACCACTTTGTGTTGGATGATAATTATGATGAGACTATTTGTATGTATATTCTATGAGTACATTTGTGGTCTCACAGCGATTTGTATGTGTATGATGATGACATTTGTATGTGCTAAAGATTCGTGTATAAAGAATGTTCAAATACAAAACAAATATGAAGAAAAAAAAAAGCTACTAAAATTAGCAGTAACGAGTGGAGGAAAGTTAGAAGCAGCGTGACGATAGCAGTAGCGCGTTCGGCCAAAGCGCGCTAGAGCTATTAGTAGTAGCGAGCTTCCACGCAGCACGCAGCTGCTACACTTGTATAGCAGTAGCGCGGGCGCGCACGCGCTACAGCTATGGGTTAGCTGTAGCGCCCTATTAGTAGCGCCGGTGCCCGCGCTACTGGTAGGCCAAAAACCCGCGCTGCTGCTAGGCTTTTCCCTAGTAGTGAATTGTTTCATACTTTAGTAATCTCAAACTTTTTCAACCTTCACACAATACATGAGCATGAGCCATGGATATAGCACTATGGGTGGAATAGAATAATGATGGGGGTTATGTGGAGTAGACCAAAAAGGTGAAAGTCTCACATCAACGCGGCTAATCAACGGGCTATGGAGATGCCCATCGATTGATGTTGATGTAAGGATTAGGGATTGCCATGCAACGGATGCACTAGAGCTATAAATGCATGAAAGCTCAATAAAAGAAACTAAGTGGGTCTGCATCCAACTTGCTTGCTCACGAAGACCTAGGGCATTTGAGGAAGCCCATTATTGGAATATACAAGCCAGGTTCTATAATGAAAAATTCCCACTAGTATGTGAAAGTGACAAAAGAAGAGACTCTCTATCATGAAAATCATGGTGCTACTTCGAAGCACAAGTGTGGAAAAAAGGATAGTAGCATTGTCCCTTTTTATTTTTAATTTTTTTGGGCCTTTTTTTATTTTGCCTTTCTCTTTTTTTTGTTGGGATAATGCTCTATGAACGATGATTATCACACTTCTATTTATTTACAACTTAATGATTACAACTCGATACTAGAACAAAGTATGACTCTATATGAATGCCTCCGGCGGTATACCGGGATAGCAATGAATCAAGAGTGACATGTATGAAAAATTATGAACGGTGGCTTTGCCACAAATACGATGTCAACTACATGATCATTCAAAGCAATATGACAATAATGAATGTGTCATCATAAACGGAATGATGGAAAGTTGCATGGCAATATATCTCGGAATGGCTATGGAAATGCCATAATAGGTAGGTATGGTGGCTGTTTTGAGCAAGATATAAGGAGGTTTATGTGTGATAGAGCGTATCATATCACGGGGTTTGGATGCACCGTGAAGTTTGCACCAACTCTCAATGTGAGAAAGGGCAATGCAGTAATCAAGAGGCTAGCAATGATGGAAGGGTGAGAGTGCGTATAATCCATGGACTCAACATTAGTCATAAAGAACTCATATACTTATTGCAAAAATCTACAAGTCATCAAAAACCAAGCATTACGCGCATGCTCCTAGGGGGATAGATTGGTAGGAAAAGACCATCGCTCGTCCCCGACCGCCACTCATAAGGAAGACAATCAAAGAACACCTCATGTTTCGAATTTGTTACATAACGTTTAACATACGTGCATGCTACGGGACTTGCAAACTTCAACACAAGTATTTCTCAATTTCACAACTACTCAACTAGCACAACTTTAATATCACTACCTCCATATCTCAAAACAATCATCAAGCATCAAACTTCTCTTAGTATTCAACACACTCATAAGAAAGTTTTTAATAGCTTTGCCTACCAAACATATTAGGATTGATTTCCTAATTTAAGCAAATTACCATGATTTTTAATACTCTCAAAATAGTTTAAGTGAGGCATGAGAGAATAATAGTTTCTATAAAACAAATCCACCACCGTGCTCTAAAAGGTATAAGTGAAGCACTAGAACAAAAACTATATAGCTCAAAAGATATAAGTGAAGCACATAAAGTATTCTAATAAATTCCGAATCATGTGTGTTTCTCTCAAAAGCTGTGTATAGCAAAGATGATTGTGGTAACTAAAAAGCAATGACTCAAATCATACAAGACGCTCCAAGCAAAACACATATCGTGTGCTGAATAAAAATATAGCTCCAAGTAAAGTTACCGATGGAAGTAGACGAAAGAGGGGATGCCTTCCGGGGCATCCCCAAGCTTTGGCTTTTTGGTATCCTTAGATTATCTTGGGGTGCCATGGGAATCCCCATGCTTAGGCTCTTGCCACTCCTTGTTCCATAATCCATCAAATCTTTTACCCAAAACTTGAAAACTTCACAACACAAAACTTAACAGAAAAATCCGTGAGCTCCGTTAGCGAAAGAAAAAAAAACACCACTTCAAGGTACTGTAATGAACTCATTCTTTATTTATATTGGTGTTAAACCTACTGTATTCCAACTTCTCTATGGTTCATAAACTATTTTATTAGCCATAGATTCATCAAAATAAGCAAACAACACCCGAAAAACAGAATCTGTCAGAAACAGAACAGTCTGTAGTAATCTGTAACTAACGCAAACTTCTGGAACTCAAAAACTTCTACAAAAATAGGACGACCTGGAATTTTTTTTATTGATCAGCAGAAATTGGAATGAATATTTTATCACGTTCTGGTAATTTTTAACAATTGTTTTCGTGAACAGAAAGTTTCTGGAATTTTCAGCAAGATGAAATAACTATCATCCAAGAAGATCCTATAGGTTTAACTTGGCACAAACACTAATTAAAACATAAAAACAAATCTAACCAGAGGCTAGATCAAATATTTATTACTAAACAGAAGCAAAAAGCAAAAAAAAACAAAAAAAATTGGGTTGCCTCCAAACAAGCACTATCGTTTAACGCCCCTCGCTAGGCATAAAAGCGAGGATAAATCTAGGTATTGCCATCTTTGGTAGGCAATCCATAAGTAGCTCTCATAATAGATTCATATGGTAATTTAATTTTATTTCTAGGGAAGTGTTCCATGCTTTCCTTAATGGAAATTGGAATCTAATATTCCCTTCCTTCATATGAATAATTGCACCAACCGTTCTAAGGAAAGGTCTACCAAGAATAATAGGACATGAAGGATTGCAATCTATATCAAGAACGATGAAATCTACGGGCAAATAGTTTCTATTTGCAACAATAAGAACATCATTAATTCTTCCCATAGGTTTTTTAATGGTGGAATCCGCAAGGTGCAAGTTTAAAGAACAATCATCAAATTCACGAAATCCTAACAAATCACACAAAGTTTTTTGAATCATGGAAACACTAGCACCCAAATCATACAAAGCATAGCATTAATGATCTTTAATTTTAGTTTTAATAGTAGGTTCCCATTCATCATAAAGATTTCTAGGGATAGAAACTTCCAATTCAAGTTTTCCTTCATAAGATTGCATTAAAGCATCAACGATATGTCTGGTAAAAGCTTTATTTTGACTATAAGCATGAGGAGAATTTAGCACGGATTGCAACAAGGAAATACAAACTATCAAAGAGCAATTATCATAATTAAATTCCTTGAAATCCAAAATATTGGGTTCATTGATATCTAAAGTTTTAACTTCTTCAATCCCACTTTTATCAATTTTAGCATCAAGATCTAAAAACTCCGAATTTTTGGAACGCCTCCAGGTAAAGGTGGATCATATTCAGTCCCATCATTATCAAGATTCATATTGCAAACAAAGATTTAATAGGGGACATATCAATAACTTTTATATCTTCATCCTTATTTTCAAAGAAACTAGAAGAATATGCTTTCACAAAGCAATCTCTATTAGCACGCATCCTAGCGGTTCTTTCTTTGCACTCATCAATGGAAATTCTCATGGCTTTGAGAGACTCATTGATATCATGCTTAGGTGGAATATATCTAAGTTTCAAAGAATCAACATCAAGGGAAATTCTATCAACGTTCCTAGCCAATTCATCAACTTTAAGCAATTTTTCTTCAAGCAAAACATTGAAATTCTTTTGTGAATTCATAAACTCCTTAACACTAGTATCAAATTCAGAGGGCATCTTATTAAAATTTCCATAAGAATTGTTGTAGGAATTACCATAATTCTTAGTGGAATTAATAGGATACGGCCTAGGATTAAAGTTTCCTCTATACGCGTTGTTACGAAAATTATTCCTACCAACAAAATTCACATCCATAGATTCATTATTATTCTCAATCAAAGTAGACAAAGGCATATCATTAGGATCAGAAGAAACACTCTTAGTAGCAAATAATTTCATAAGTTCATCCATCTTTCCACTCAAAACATTAATTTCTTCTATCGCATGCACTTTTTTATTAGTAGATCTTTCGGTGTGCCATTGAGAATAATTAACCATAATATTATCTAGGAGTTTAGTAGCTTCTCCTAAAGTGATTTTCATAAAAGTGCCTCCCGCGGCCGAATCTAAAAGGTTTCCAGAAGCAAAATTCAATCCGGCATAAATTTTTTGTATAATCATCCAAAGATTCAAACCACGTGTAGGGAAATTTCGTATCATTAATTTCATTCTCTCCCAAGCTTGTGCAACATGTTCATGATCAAGTTGCTTAAAATTCATAATATCGTTTCTATGAGAGATGATATTAGCGGGAGGAAAATACTTAGAGATAAATGCATCTTTGCACTTATTCCATGAATCAATACTATTTTTAGGCAAAGACGAAAACCAAACTTTAGCACGATCTCTAAGCGAAAAAGGAAATAGCTTCAGTTTAACAATATCATTGTCCACATCTTTATTCTTTTTCATATCACACAAATCAACGAAGTTATTTAGATGGGTAGCGGCATCTTCACTAGGAAGGCCGGCGAATTGATCTTTTATGAAAAGATTCAACAAAGCAGCATTAATTTCACAAGATTCAGCAATAGGAGCGCTAAGAAAATCATTGTTGTTGGTATTGGTAAAGTCACACAATTTAGTATTATCTTGAGCCATCATGACAAGCAAGCAATCCAATACACGAGCAAACAAGAAGCAGGCGAAAAGGAGGCGAACAGAAAAGAGAGGGCGAATAAAACGGCAAGGGTGAAGTGGGGGAGAGGAAAACGAGAGGCAAATGGCAAATAATGTAATGCGGGAGATAAGAGTTTGTGATGGGTACTTGGTATGTTGACTTTTGCATACACTCTCGGCAACGGCGCCAGAAATCCTTCTTGCTACCTCTTGAGCACTACGTTGGTTTTCCCTCGAAGAGGAAAGGGTGATGCAGTAAAGTAGCGTAAGTATTTCCCTCAATTTTTGAGAACCAAGGTATCAATCCAGTAGGAGGCCACGCACGAGTCCCTCGCACCTACACAAACAAATAAAATCCTCGCAACCAACGCGATAAAGGTGTTGTCAATCCCGCAACGGTCACTTACGAGAGTGAGATCTGATAGATATGATAAGATAATATTTTTGGTATTTTTATAATAAAGATGCAAAGTAAAATAAAAGGCAATAACTAAGTGTTGGAAGATTAATATGATGGAAAATAGACCCGGGAGCCATAGGTTTCACTAGTGGCTTCTTTCAAGAGCATAAGTATTACGGTGGGTGAACAAATTACTGTTGAGTAATTGATAGAATTGAGCATAGTTATGAGAATATCTAGGTATGATAAAGTATATAGGCATCACGTCCATGATAAGTAGACTGACTCCTGCCTGCATCTACTACTATTACTCCACACATCAACCGCTATCCAGCATGCATCTAGAGTATTAAGTTCATAAAAACAGAGTAACGCTTTAAGCAAGATAACATGATGTAGAGGGATAAACTCATGCAATATGATATAAACCCCATCTTGTTATCCTCGATGGTAACAATACAATACGTGCCTTGCTGCCCCTACTGTCATTGGGAAAGGACACCGCAAGATCGAACCCAAAGCTAAGCACTTCTCCCATTGCAAGAAAGATCAATCTAGTAGGCCAAACCAAACTGATAATTCGAAGAGACTTGCAAAGATAACCAATCATACATAAAAGAATTCAGATAAGGTTCAAATATTGTTCATAGATAAACTTGATCATAAACCCAAAATTCATCGGTCTCAACAAACACACCGCAAAAGAAGATTACGTCGAATAGATCTCCACGAGAATCATGGAGAACTTTGTATTGAGATCCAAAAACAGAGAAGAAGCCATCTAGCTAATAACTATGGACCCAAAGGTCTGAGGTAAACTACTAACACATTATCGGAGAGGCTATGGTGTTGATGTAGAAGCCCTCCGTGATCAATGCCCCCTCCGCCAGGACGCCGGAAAAGGCCCCAAGATGGGATCTCACGGGTACAGAAGGTTGCAGCGGTAGAATTAGGTTTTCGTGGATGCTTCTATTGGTTTGGGGGTACGTAGGTATATATAGGAGGAAGAAGTACGTCGGTGGAGCAACGTGGGCCCCACGAGGGTGGAGGGCGCACCCCTTCCTCGTGCCCTCCTGGTTGATGTCTTGACGTAGGGTCCAAGTCCTCTGGATCCGAAAATCACGTGCCCGAAGGTTTCATTCCGTTTGGACTCCGTTTGATATTCTTTTTCTGCGAAACTCTGAAATAGGCAAAAAACAACAATTTGGGTTGGGCCTCTGGTAAATAGGTTAGTACCAAAAATAATAATAAAGTGTACAACAAAGCCCATTAATCATCGAAAACAGAATATAATATAGCATGAAGCAATCAAAAATTATGGATACGTTGGAGACGTATCATCCCTCAGATATGAAACCAAGGTTATCGAACCAGTAGGAGAACCAAGCAACACAATGTAAACAGCCCCTGCACACAGATAACAAATCCTCACAACCCGACGTGTTAAAGGAATTGTCAATCCCTTCCGGGGTACAGCTCCTCAAGTGGCAAATGGACGTGTGATAAATTTGTAGTAGATTGATAGATCGAACGCCAAATAAAATAAATAGAAATAAAATGCATCAAGGTATTTTTGTATTTTTGGTTTAGTAGATCTGAAAATAAATGCAAGGAAAAAGTAAATCGCAAAGGCAAATATATGAGGAAGAGACCCGGGGGCCGTAGGTTTCACTAGTGGCTTCTCTCGAGAAAACTAGCAAACGGTGGGTAAACAAATTACTGTTGGGCAATTGATATAACTTCAAATACTCATGACGATATCCAAGCAATGATCATTATATAGGCATCACGTCCAAGATTAGTAGACCGACTCCTGCCTGCATCTACTACTATTACTCCACACATCGACCGCTATCCAGCATGCATCTAGTGTATTAAGTTCATGGAGAAACGGAGTAATGCAATAAGAACGATGACTTGATGTAGACAAGATCTATCTATATAGAGACAGACCCATCCGTTTTATCCTTTGTAGCAATGATACATATGTGTCGTTTCCCTTTCTGCCGCTGGGATCAAGCACCGTAAGATCGAACCACTACAAAGCACCTCTTCCCATTGCAAGATAAATAGATCAAGTTGGCCAAACAAAACCCAAATATCGGAGAAGAAATACGAGGCTATAACAGATCATGCATAAAATAGATCAAAGAAACTAAAATACTTTCATGGATATAAAAAGATAGATCTGATCATAAACTCAAAGTTCATCGATCCCAACAAACACACCACAAAAGAGTTACATCATATGGATCTCCAAGAGACCATTGTATTGAGACTTCAGAGAGAGATGAAGCCATCTAGCTACTAACTACGGACCCGAAGGTCTACAATGAACTACTCACGCATCATCTGAGAGGCTCCAATTTTGATGGTGAACCCCATCCGAGATGGTGTCTAGATTGGATCTGGTGGTTCTGGACTCTGCCGCTGCTGGATGAATATTTCGTCGACTCCCCTAGGGTTTCTTGAATATTGGGGTATTTATAGAGCAAAGAGGCGTTCCGGGACACCCGAGATGGGCACAACCCACCAGGGCGCGCCTGGGCCTCCTGGCGCGCCCTGGTAGGTTGTGCCCCCCTCGGGGCACGTCCGAGGTGCAGCGAGAGCCCATTAAGTTCCTTATGGTCCAAAAAAATATCTGTGGAGTTTCTTTGTGTTTGGAATCCGTCTGATATTGATTTCCTGTGATGTAGAAAACATGCAGAAAAAAAAACTGGCACTTGGCACTATGTCAATAGGTTAGTACCAAAAATGATATAAGATGATTATGAAACATCCAAGATTAATAATATAATAGCATGGAACAATAAAAAATTATAGATACGTTGGAGACGTATCATCCCACCTCGGGTGTTTGTAACGTATCGTGAAGCAATAGGAACAACGTAATTGCAAGTTCACTCAAATATTCATTCGTATGGGTATAGGGGTCAATATGGATGTCCTAGGTTCCGTTATTGATCTTGATCAGAAAGAGTTTTTCTCATGTCTATACTTCACTGAACCTATAGGGTCACACACTTAAGGGTCATCTATCTGCTAAGTAATCAACGGCGAGTCGTAGAGACTTTTCCGGAAAATTTTGGAGACGACAGGAGAAGTTACCGATAGAAAAAAGAAAATATTTCGAGGTCACCGGAAGTGTTTCGGAGATAAAAACAGCATACCAGAAATGTTATGAAACGCGTCCTGAATTATTTTAGGGGCTGCCGGAAGTGTTTAGGACCTTCGGGAATTTTTCTAGATTAAACGGTTGAGGAAAAATCGTGTCCCAGTCTGAGGGGACAATATCCCACGAATCATGGAATGATGTAGACAACACTATTTCCATGTTTGGTGGCTTTATTTGAAAGCCACCATTTGGGGCTTTGTCCCTAAAGTTGTGGAGCATGTTTTGGGGAGGTGGGGCCCCCATGAGGCTTCCCAAACCGTCCATGGTATGGGGGGCCCACCCATGAGGCTTCCTCCCATTTTTGGCGGCTTTTGTGTGGAAACTATCGAAGGTATTTTTTGCCCTCTAC
This sequence comes from Aegilops longissima, assembly GCA_021605205.1. Classification (NCBI taxonomy): domain Eukaryota; kingdom Viridiplantae; phylum Streptophyta; class Magnoliopsida; order Poales; family Poaceae; genus Aegilops; species Aegilops longissima. The sequence continues at coordinate 26,827,073 of CM038682.1, forward strand.
CCCTTGCCTGCCACTATAAATAGAGGTGGAGAGAGCTCTCAATCTCACTCATTCTCTCTCGAACACAGGGCATGCATGATCTGCCATCTCTCTCTCTCTCTCCCTCACACGAAAAAGTTTTGTAGATCCGGAAGGCTGTCTAGTCTTTGGTAGGGCCTAGTTCTGGACGACAAAGCCTTGCCAGATAGCTGACACCTTATGTGTGAAACCTGGTAAAGAGGTCGTAGTTTCGATCTTAGAACGATGAGAATCTATCCGAGAATCTGACCATGTGCTTCCTGAAGGGCTATCCGAGGGACTGATGGAGTTTCTGTCCCAGGGCCTCCCGAAGGGCTGTCCGTGGGACCGTTCGAGGGACTGTCCGAAGGATAACATCCTTGCGGTTCGGAGGTTTTAAAAGCCTAGCTGCGGGGATGTGCACCATCGATCTCCACCGACTCTCCCTCCGTTGCGCTTCGAGTCGGTAATGATCAGATCAAACCTTGTATGTATCTTCATGGGTGTCCTGGGGATGGTGCGTAGGTCAATTTTTTTTGTTTTCTGTTGTGTTACCCTGTAGTGCCATCAAGAGTCGTGCTATGTGTATATGTAGGTTACGATCTTGAATACCTGAGATGTATGGGTGTTGCACATTATAATTTTGTAGTAGATGAGTTCTATTGGCGAAAATTATTTGTGTGGCTACTAGATGAAATCTATTACCTGATGTCATGGTTGATTCCCTTGAATTTGTGCATTTCTGATCTTGACGGCATGGTGGAGTTTTGATTACAAAGATTCTGGCAATCAGTGGTCATGATAGATCAACGAATTGAGTCGGGTCTTTGGGTTTCACCACAGTTAAAGAAAGATGAAATTTCACAGAATAAAGAGCAATGCGGATATGATCTGCATGGGGATCATGCGTATGACGAAGTTTAGTATGGGGCTTGACATTATTTTTTTTCTCGTGTTTCATACGCCCCGCAAAGTTAAATCTAGTGACTTGCATAATCATTCTTGATGATGAACGTTGGTAGCTACGGTTTATTTCGAAACCTTACAAGCCACGTAAAATAAAATCTGCAAAAACCGATTAGAGCCATCTAACTTGGTTTTGCATGAAGGCATGTGATGTGGTATAGTCTTGGTCATATTTAATGAGATTATGTGTGAGATGGTTGTATAATCTAAATTAATTAATATGACCAGTATGTCATGATTAGGCATGATGGCTGGAGCCAGATGACAGTCACTTTAATGACCTACATGTCAACATTGTTGTAATGCATTAACTTTATGAGCTATAGTGATAGCAATATTAGTTGATGGATCGTCAAGGAGGTGACAACTTATGCGAAGGTGGACACCGACGCAAATGCCAAAGATGAAGAATATAAAAACTTCTTCATCACAAAGGGCTATACCATATCATGCTATTATGAATTGCTTGAGATGTTTATCCCTTTTAATGCACCCTTCTGATTGCGCGGTGGTCGCTTTTATTTGGGTGATCTCTCACTGAACGTATCAAGTAGGTAGTGTTCTCCCAAGTGTATCACGGTCACAATGTGTATCTTTTCGGGATGTCACATGGTTGCACAAGCATGAATGATTCAAGAGAAGTTTAAGGTGGGTAAGGTCAGACCTTGCAGCAAGATCACTTGGTTGTCTTGACGTTTAGGCTGGATAGTCCTAAGCTCCGAATACGCGCATCGAAAGATGAACAAGAGTCACATAGAGATGTGATCAGCAAGTTGGCCTAGCGGTTGAAATTCCCGTCATGGATGATGATTCCATGGCGATGAATTGAAATATGGATCTTGGATCATTCACAATCAATTATGAGAGATATTAATTTGAGTGGGAGTGCACTTTAGAACTAAATTCTTTAGTTGCTAAGTACAATTAATTACTAAACATAGTCTAAGTATTAGTTGCATAAAAGTTATGGAATAATGGCTTGTGTTTCCACCTCCCTATTCAAATTGAATAAGTTGTAAATTATCTTGTTAAAACTTTACAAACGGTAATGTAATGCGAGGATTGTCCTCAAGAGTGCCGAGAAGGACTTTGTCCCATCGCATGTTTTCTGTATTATCCCACTAATGCTATGGATGATGTGACTCTTGTCCTTCTACCCAAAAGCTAGAATTCTGTTACGGTCAAGTACAATATGTTTGCTTCCATGTGAGCCAAACTTTGAAAGTTTGGGATAGTTATGTGATAATCATCGAGCTGAAAATTAGTTATTAGATACAAACAAAGGCCACAAGATATGAGATATCCAAATCAATGTTTGTTTGCAAGTATTAGTATAGTGTTTGGTAAGATGGGATCCAGAAGAACACTAGTCATGTGATGATGGTGAATAAAACAACAACTTAAACAGCCACACAATAACAAAACAAAAAAAAATCAGTGATGGCATGTCATCAACCTCTACTCGTATAGAAACGTCGGCAGGAACGATACCCTAGGAAAAAAACAAAAGTTTACTCATGAAACAAAAAAGTATGCACCTCCTCTTGGCCGCAACGGAATCAACCCTTGCCCTCTTAAGTTCCAGATCAACGCCATCACCAACACACTCCCTGCTCTTCTTTGAAAGAACAACAACACCGCCTCCGGTTGCACCAACACCACCAACGACCTGTGTCTCGTGCCTCATTCCTGCCTTGTAAATTCCATTGTCTTGCCCAGTGGTGCCTGCTTCAGGTCCATCCTACCCACCGCTATCTCCCTCGCTTGGCTTGTCCATATCAACATCCATGTCAACACCGATCTCAACAGCCTCATCATGATCCTCGTCGTGCCCTGATTCAGAGTCACCATCAAACAGATTCTCCTATGTGTCGACAGGCTCTTATGAGATGTTGTACTCGAATCGGCCACGCACATCAATTGGTATGGACGCACCAGCTATAGCAACATTGTGGAAATGTCGACCAACTTCATCGCCTTCAACATCACACAAGCCCGTCCAACCATGAACCAGTTTCCCAAGAATGTTGGACATTCCATACACCAACTGATCAATATTATTTTTGAATTTACTCCTAGTCTGCAGAAACAACCAAGAAAAAACAAGGATTCCGGTCAGCATAGCACGGCGCATCTAGTTCCATATAGCTCACAATTTCGCATGCCGAAATGGCATGCTGGTCATGACAACACAAATAGAAAACAAAAAATCATGGCAACAGAAAAAACACAAAGAAAATTACCTGAGGAGGGCAAGATGGGCTCATGTTCACATCAATCCCCTTGCTGAAGTTTCCCGCAGCACCAAAAAATCTAAGGTTGATAGCATGCTTCGACGCAAACTGCAACAAAAAAATGACCCCTAATCAACACGGAAAAAATACATATGCAAAAATGCCATTTATTGAAAATTGCCATGTAGATTGAATAAAATGCCATCCAAGGTATGAAAAGATGCCACCCAACATATATGAAAAAATTTCATCCAACATATAAATAAAAAAATAAAAAATGCCTTCAAACATATATTAAAATGGCACCCAACATGGAAAAGCCATCTAAAACAAGAAATATATATTGCCAGGATGACAAAACTTGAAAATGCCAGCTAATGTGTAACAAAAATGCCATCCAAGGTGTGAACACAAAGCCATCAATAAAAAAATAAAGCAACCCAGCCTGTGTAACAAAACCCAAAGAATGCCATGTAAACACGTAGATATTTGTCGTACCGACAACAACAAAAATGGCATTTCAACTATATAAAAATGTCCCCAAAGAGGTTAGTGAACAACAACGGCAAGAACAAAAATGAACGAACCATCGGACTTCCTGTCTGCCATGAGAACGGCTTTGATGGCATCGTCAATCCATGCAGCCATAGCAAAAGTGTGGCCAAGGGGGCGACCGGCAACCTCAGTAAACTTGACAGAGCCGATGTCGAGCCTATCAACGTACAGAAGCTAGAAACAAAATGCAGAAAATGAGCTTGTAAGAGAAACCTATGGAAAAAGCAACAGAGATAAAAGAACACAAAATTGGATTGCATGAGATAAAAGTATGCTTTTCGCGTCATGCAGAATCTCGGCAATGAATTTGCATCAATTCGTATTCTGCACATCGTTTATCCGGTCTAGCACAAAAACACATACCAGCGGAACAAAAGAAATGTGAGATTACCAGCAAGTAAATAAAATGAAAAAACATAAGTAGTGAGAAAAAAGGAAAAAACCATGAACAGTTAACTTAACAGATGAAAATGTAAAAATATATATACCAAATTGGAAAACACCTTTTGCTCGCTTGTGTCGACGTGGTCGGCGCAAAAAACGGACGACACCAAATCTATACCTACTATTAAAGGGAATAGGTATTCTAGGTTTGGTTTAGTCATTTTCGTTTGGTTTAAGTGCACGCTAAAATTTGGTACCGTTGGCTCGTACAGGCTAAGCGATTTGGGCCAGGTACTTGTATGTTGATGAGTCTTTTTTCATAGAGATCGCGACAAATAATTGGGTCAAATAAACCAAAATTGTGGGAATTAAACACATGACCTCCTGTCTGGATTTTTTATGTAACAACCAACAACCAAATATACGAGTGGCAATACTCATGTTTAGGGCGAGCTAATTAAGCGAATGACCTAACTAAAGGAAGGATTGTGGGCTTAAACTTATTTAAATGAATCTTATATCTTATATCTTATATTTACTAATTTGATGCATCATACAAGCTTCCATATTATTCCACATCATTAAAAATATATTAATCGTCTGATCTATGTAATTGATCTATCTTAGCCCCACGATAAACGTTAACTTTATAGGAAAAATAAAAGACCAAACATGGTCCAAGCTACACGTAAACCTGACCAAACCAAGCCCCGTAAAAAAAACCTGACCCAACCAAGCTAGACGTAAAGCTGACCCAACCATGTTAATCCCTACAACATGCGGCACCAAAGAAAACCTCCATGTTAATCCCTGTCCTGCTTTAGAGTCCTAGAGGCTTACGTTTAGTACTCAATAGAAATTCACTACGTAAAAAAATGCTGAATTAACATTACGTATGTAACCCTTCCTTCCTGCTCACGTACATACCAAAGCTCCTAAAATTCATTAGGTAAAAAAGACTTTCAATTACCATCCGGTACGCAAACGTTCCTGCTCACGTACATGCCCAAGCGCCAGTATTTGGTCAAGACCTTCTCCCATGGACGAAGCCACCATCATGCCTTCAGCTTCATCCGGCTACCAAACTTCTCCTCTGGTTTCTCGCTCATAGATACAATTTAATCTGATGGCCACCTTTTCGCATCTAAATTTGCTTTCCCATTATCTCGCATACGACCTGTCTTAAAATTTCGTACTGCTAATGAAGTCGTGGGCTGACGATAGCCACGACGCCCATAGCCAAGACGTGTACGCAGGGTTTAGAGTCAGCACCCGATTAATCTCATGAAAGCTGCAACTTCTGATTTGGTGCATGCATCCGTAGACCTGAATACAACGGATGCATGAGCATGGCCGTACAAGCTCCAAAGAGATGTGAACATACATATTGTCTCTGCCTATAGAAGTTTGATTGTTCCCCACTCATATTAAAATTGGTATGTTACTTTCTTTCTATATTTCCAAATTCTTCATCTGCATTAAGTTGGATTTGCTTCTAAATTCCTTATAATGATTTGTTGGAAATGGTTCGGTATAGTTCCAGCATGAATGTGTGTGTATCTGACAAATTTGCTTCGCAACAACTAGAATTTGCACCAAGTGATTTACAGAAATAATTAATATCAAAATATATATATTCGTACATATTTTTCATCTAAGAGAACTATCAAAGCGGCATCTTTTTTCAATTTAAAAACATCATGGATTTTTGGATGAGATGGTAATATATTTTGTTTTTATTTCTTTGAAATACATCAAGATTGACGCTCTGCCAATTCTTTAGTGTTATTCTAATTGTTTATAGATACAATTCAATCTGATCGCCACCTTTTTGCATCTAAGTTTGCTTTCCCATTATCCCGCATACGACCTTTCTTAAAATTCCATACTGCTAATGAAGTCGTGGGTTGACGATAGCCACGACGCCCATAGCCAAGACGTGTACGCAGGGTTTAGAACTGCATACGTCTACTTGTGCGGCAGCAGTCAGCACCCGATTTATCTCATGAAAGCTGCAACTTCTGATTTGGTGGATGCATCCGTAGACCTGAATACAACGGATGCATGAGCATGGCCGTACAAGCTCCAAAGAGATGTCAACATACATTTTGTCTCTGCCTATAGAAGTTTGATTGTTCCCCACTCATACTAAAATTGGTATGTTATTTTCTTTCTATATTTCCAAATTTTTCATCTGCATTAAGTTGGATTTGCTTCTAAATTCCTTATAGTGATTTGTTGGAAATGGTCCGGTATAGTTCCAGCATGAATGTGTGTATATCTGACAAATTTGCTTCGCAACAACTAGAATTTGCACCAAGTGATTTACAGAAATAATTAATATCAAAATATATATTTTCGTACATATTTTTCATCTAAGAGAACTATCAAAGCGGCATCTTTTTTCCATTTAAAAACATCATGGATTTTTGGATGAGATGGTAATATATTTTGTTTTTATTTCTTTGAAATACATCAAGATTGACGCTCTGCCAATTCTTTAGTGTTGTTCTAATTGTCTAAGAAATAACAATATCATATGACCGTATTGTATTCCTATTTTCATTCTTTAGATGTGATATCAACCTTTGAGGAGATCCCACGGTGTACTTGCACAAATTTCTACACCATCAACATATTCTTGCATCTAGGTACTTTGTATTTATGACGTGCATAATATTGTGTAATGTATGTTTTTAACTGAGATGTCTTAACCTAATAAATCATATGTTCCTAACATTAGTCATACTAATGATATACTCACCCGCAATTTCTTTTAAATAATGATGAATACAACTTCTTTGGATATTAGTTTTAAGATTCCTGGTAAAACCGATTAAGTTTTGAACTAAAATGATTGGTGGTATGAGGGGGGTTTGCATAGCATAAATATAGTGTCCACGGTACACTCCGTAGGATAAAACAAAACAACAAACTTAGCTAATTTGAAACTAATCCCCTGGATTCTGTAGCACTCACATGATTTCTAATATGTTTAGACTTATATAATATAATTATTTCAAGAACCATTATTTTTAACTGGAACTTCTTAAGCAAGTACCATTCGTATGCAATTCTTCAATCGGTGCCATAACCTCTCAGTCAACATATTGATTGAAGAAGTCAAAACTGAGTTATATGGTGTAAATTCGTAATGACTACTAGCCCGTGCTGATGCACGGGTTGACGACTAGTGTAGCTAATTAAAGAGAGGATTATGGGTAAACAAGTGGAATAACTAAAAGAAAGATTGCGGTCTTAATAAATAGAATATTCAAATAAATGAGGCTAATTAAAGGAAGGACTTGAGGTAAAAAGGCAGGATAATTAAAAATTCAAAAGAGAGGTAGGATAACTAAAAGGAAGGATCTGTAGGCTTTAATGTGTTGAGGCTATTAAATTAGGAAAGGAAGGATTTGATTCCTGACTAAAACGGGTGAGGACGTCATGGTAATTAAAGGAAGAATTGTATTTAAATGGAATCTGTGGGAGATTATGCCCGGCAAAGAAAATATAACACGGCTAAATTGCATCATTTTTTTTTTTATAGATGCAGCATGTTCTTTATAGTGAATCCTTTGTTGTGGGACATTATGCTTGCACAAAATATCAATTTTTTCCATTGCAATGCACGGGCATATGTGCTATTACATCAAAAGCATCCTCTTGAAATCCACGTCGTGCGTCTTCATTGCCCCAACCATCTGACCCAAAGCACTCGTTTGGGGCATCTTCTCCTGTCCTGGAAACATCTGAAGAAACGGGCTCTCCTTAATTTATCTGCCAACCTTACATGGCACATCAATGCCGCCGCGAGGGACACCAAGCGTGTTGAACACGGATTCCTAATCAAGAGGGATGCTGCCACGCCCTGGGATGACAAATCATTTGGAAAAAACATTGTACTTCCTTGCAAGTCAATCGCATAGCACATTGCTGAGATTCTTGCAACGTATGTTCATCAGCGACTGCATCCCCATATCCGGCCCCAGCGGCAGCTTTGGTTGTCGCTAAAATTCTTGCTTAGCGTGGTTAATCGTTCTTGAGACCCCATATTGCGTTTTTTACCTACCAAGAAAGAGACAGAAAGTTGACCCGCAACAATTAAATGGCGAAAAACATTTGATTGACATAAAAAGAAATCTGCTATCATAAAAGATTATGTAAAAAAATGCCATCAAGAACATGATTAAAATGCCATCCCTAAAAATGTAATTTACAAACTGCCAACCTATAATGATGATACTACCATGAAAAACACATAAATCTGCCAAGCAAACTTCCATCGCACAATGATACTCTATAAATGGCAACTTCAACACAAAAATGAAAAATGCCATCCAGTATATTACCAAAAGACCGGCATCAAGAAAAGTTGTGATGCAATCATGACAGATACAAAATGCTAGGAAAGACTAGCGTTGCCATTACGATGTAAAAATGACAACTAGATTGTAATCTAAAACCACCATCAAATAATTCGTAGCAAAGAACGTTTTAAAGAATGCCCTCAAAAAATCTACCTTTTTTCAGAAAAGGAGGATGACCCCCGGCATCTGCATCTGGACGATGCATACGTCCACTTTATTAATTATTCTCACAAGACCTTACAAAGTCATACAACAGTAAGACTAAAGCCGTCGTCTAAGCAACAAACTGTCGCTACACCTATCCAGTTGATGAAGAGGCGCAGATAGCCTGGGCCTAATACCAAACAGACATGGCACCAAGCCTAACATCTAAGACGTGAGACCCCAACCTAGCCACTTGCCGAGTCTGGGGCACACACTGGTCCGGCGTGCTCTTAGAGGCCGCCGCCGCCAACTGCCACCGCTCCATCTTCAGAACTGTATTGATGCATCAACCTTGCTCGGTCTAGCTATCGTCGACGCCACCACGACGCCCAACGACACCTCCTCCCTGCGCGTAAATAGCAGAGCACGTCGCGGTTGCCACTGATACACCTCAGCGCCATGCTGCCAAGTACCACCACCGACACAGCTTGAAGTCCTTGGAAGATCTGTCGTGCGTAGCACCTGCCAACCAGGCATGACCAAGCGTAGCACCTGTCGGTCAGGCATGACTTGACATCTCCACCGAAACTCCGTGCAAGACGAAGCCGCTCCACCTCCTGCCTCTGACTGTTGGGGAACGTAGTAATTTTAAACAAATTCCTACGCACACGCAAGATCATGGTGATGCATAGCAACAAGAGGGGAGAGTGTGTCCACGTACCCTCGTAGACCGTAAGCGCAAGCGTTAGCACAACGCGGTTGATGTAGTCGTACGTCTTAAAAATCCGACCGGTCAAGTACCAAACGCACGGCACCTCCGAGTTCAGCACACGTTCAACTCGATGACGTCCCCCGAACTCCGATCCAGCCGAGCTTTGAGGGAGAGTTCCGTCAGCACGATGGCGTGGTGACGATGATGATGTTCTACCGACGTAGGGCTTCACCTAAGCACCGCAACGATATTATCGAGGTGGATTATGGTGGAGGGGGCACCGCACACGGCTAGGAGATCCAAGAGATCAATTGTTGTGTCTATGGGGTGCCCCCTGGCCACGTATATAAAGGAGTGGAGGAGGGGGGAGAGGTCCGGCCCCTATGGCGCACCCTGGAGGAGTCCTACTCCCACCGGGAGTAGGATCCCCCCCCCCCTCCAAGTAGTAGGAGTAAGAGTCAAGGCAAGGGAAGAGAGAAGAGAAGGAAGGATGGGGCGCAGCCCCTCCCCTTAGTCCCATTCGGACTAGGCCTTGGGGGGGGGTGCAGCCTCTCCTCTCTCTTTCCCCTAAAGCCCAATAAGGCCCATATACTCTCCGGCGAATTCCCGTAACTCTCGGTACTCCCAAAAATACCCGAATCACTCGGAACCTTTCCGATGTCCGAATATAGTCGTCCAATATATCGATCTTTATGTCTCGACCATTTCGAGACTCATCGTCATGTCCCTGATCTCATCCGGGACTCCGAACTACCTTCGATACATCAAATCACATAACTCATAATACAAATCGTCATCGAACTTTAAGCGTGCGGACCCTACGGGTTCGATAACAATGTAGACATGACCGAGACACGTCTCCGGTCAATAACCAATAGCGGAACCTGGATGCTCATATTGGCTCCCACATATTCTACGAAGATCTTTATCGGTCAAACCACATAACAACATACGTTTTTCCCTTTGTCATCGGTATGCTACTTGCTCAAGATTCGATCGTCGGTATCTCAATACCTAGTTCAATCTCTTTACCGGCAAGTCTCTTTACTCGTTCCGTAATACATCATCCCGCAACTAACTCATTAGTTATAATGCTTGCAAGGCTTATTGTGATGTGCATTACTGAGTGGTCCCAGAGATACCTTTCCGACAATCGGAGTGACAAATCCTAATCTCGAAATACGCCAACCCAACAAGTACCTTCGGAGACACCTGTAGAGCACCTTTATAATCACTCAGTTACGTTGTGAAGTTTGGTAGCACACAAAGTGTTCCTCCGGTAAACGGGATTTGCATAATCTCATAGTCATAGGAACATGTATAAGTCATGAAGAAAGCAATAGCAGAATACTAAACGATCAAGTGCTAAGCTAACGGAATGGGTCAAGTCAATCACATCATTCTTCTAATGATGTGATCCTGTTAATCAAATGACAACTCATGTCTATGGCTAGGAAACATAACCATCTTTGATCAACGAGCTAGTCAAGTAGAGGCATACTAGTGACACTCTGTTTGTCTATGTATTCACACAAGTATTATGTTTCCGGTTAATACAATTCTAGCATGAATAATAAACATTTATCATGAAATAAGGAAATAAATAATAACTTTATTATTGCCTCTAGGGCATATTTCCTTTAGTCTCCCACTTGCACTAGAGTCAATAATCTAGTTCACATCGCCATGTGATTTGACACCAATAGTTCACATCACCATGTGATTAACACCCATAGTTCACATCGTCATGTGACCAACACCCAAAGGGTTTACTAGAGTCAATAATCGAGTTCACATCGTTATGTGATTAACACCCAAAGAGTACTAAGGTGTGATCATGTTTTCCTTGTGAGAGAAGTTTAGTCAACGAGTCTACCACATTCAGATACGTATGTATTTTGCAAATTTCTATGTCAACAATGCTCTGCACGGAGCTACTCTAGCTAATTGCTCCCACTATCAATATGTATCCAGATTGAGACTTAGAGTCATCTGGATCAGTGTCAAAACTTGCATCGACGTAACCCTTTACGACAAACCTTTTTGTCACCTCCATAATCGAGAAACATATCCTTATTCCACTAAGGATAATTTTGACCGTTGTCCAGTGATCTACTCATAGATTAGTATTGTACTCCCTGGCCAAAATTAGTGTAGGGTATGCAATAGATCTGGTACACAACATGGCATACTTTATAGAACCTATGGCTGACGCATAGGGAATGATTTTCATTCGCTTTCTATCTTCTGTCGTGGTCGGGCATTGAGTCTTACTCAATTTCATACCTTGTAACAAAGGCAAGAACTCTTTCTTTGACTATTCCATTTTGAACTACTTCAAAATCTTGTCAAGGTATGTACTCATTGAAAAAACTTATCAAGCGTTTTGATCTATCTCTATAGATGTTGATGCTCAATATGTAAGCAGCTTCATCGAGGACTTTCTTTGAAAAACTCCTTTCAAACACTCATTTATGCTCAATATGTAAGCATAATTTTGTCCGTTGTCCAGTGATCTACTCCTAGATTACTATTGTACTCCCTTGCCAAAATTAGTGTAGGGTATACAATAGATCTGGTACACAGCATGGCATACTTTATAGAACCTATGGCTGAGGCATAGGGAATTATTTTCGTTCTCTTTCTATCTTCTGTCGTGGTCGGGCTTTGAGTCTTACTCAATTTCACACCTTGTAACACAGGCAAGAACTCTTTCTTTGAATGTTCCATTTTGAACTTCTTCAAAATCTTGTCAAGGTATGTACTCATTGAAAAAACTTATCAAGCGCTTTGATCTATCTCTATAGATCTTGATGCTCAATATGTAACCAGCTTCACCGAGGTCTTTCTTTGAAAAACTCCTTTCAAACACTCATTTATGCTTTGCAGAATAATTCTACATTATTTCCGATCAACAATATGTCATTCACATATACTTATCGAAATGTTGTAGTGCTCCCACTCACTTTCTTGTAAATACAGGCTTCACCGAAGTTCAGATAGAACTATATGCTTTGATCAACTCATCAAAGCATATATTCCAACTCCGAGATGCTTGCACCAGTCCATAGATGGATCGCTGGAGCTTGCACATTTTGTTAACTCCTTTAGGATCGACAAAACCTTCTGGTTGCATCATATACAACTCTTCTTTAATAAATCCATTAAGGAATGCAGTTTTGTTTATCCATTTCCCAGATTTCATAAAATGCGGCAATTGCTAACATGATTCGGACAAACTTAAGCATAGATACGAGTGAGAAACTCTCATCGTAGTCAACACCTTGAACTTGTCAAAAACCTTTTGCGATAATTCTAGCTTTGTAGATAGTAACACTACTATCAGCCTCCGTCTTCCTCTTGAAGATCCATTTAATCTCAATGGCTCGCCGATCATTGGGAAAGTCAATCAAAGTCCATACTTTGTTCTCATACATGGATCCCATCTCAGATTTCATGGCCTCAAACCATTTCACGGAATCTAGGCTCATCATCGCTTCCTCATAGTTAGTAGGTTCGTCATGGTCAAGTAACAGGACCTCCAGAACAAGATTACCGTACCACTCTGGTGCGGATCTTACTCTGGTTGACCTACAAGGTTCGGTAGTATCTTGATCTGAAGTTACATGATCATCATCATTAGCTTCCTCATTAATTGGTGTAGTAGTCACAGGAACAGATTTCTGTGATGAACTACCTTCCAATAAGGGAGCAGGTACAGTTACCTCATCTAGTTCTACTTTCCTCCCACTCACTTCTTTAGAGAGAAACTCCTTCTCTAGAAAGGGTCCATTCTTAGCAACGAATGTTTTGCCTTCGGATCTGCGATAGAAGACGTACCCAACATTTTCTTTTGGGTATCCTATGAAGACGCACTTCTCCGATTAGGGTTCGAGCTTATCAGGTAGAAACTTTTTCACATAAGCATCGTATCCCCAAATTTTAAGAAACGACAGCTTAGGTTTCTTGCTAAACCATAGTTCGTATGGTGCCGTCTCAACGGATTAGACGGTGCCCTATTTAACGTGAATGTAGCTGTCTCTAATGCATAACCCCAGAACTATAGTGGTAAATTGGTAAGAAACATAATAGATTGCAGCATGTCTAATAAAGTACGGTTACGATGTTCGGACACACCATTACGCTGTGGTGTTCCGGGTGGCATGAGTTGCGAAACTATTCCGCATTGTTTCAAATGAAGACCAAACTCGTAACTCAAATATTATTCTCACGATCAGATCGTAGAAACTTTATTTTCTTGTTACGATGATTTTCCACTTCACTTTGAAATTATATGAACTTTTCAAATATTTCAGACTTCTGTTTCATTAAGTAGATATACCCATATCTGCTCAAATCATCTGTGAAGGTCAGAAAATAATGATACCCGCTGCGAGCCTCAATATTTATTGGACCACATACATTAGTATGTATGATTTCCAACAAATTTTTTGCTTGCTCCATTGTTCCAGAGAACGGCGTTTCAGTCATCTTGCCCAAGAGGCATGGTTCACAAGCATCAAGTGATTCATAATCATGTGATTCCGAAAGCCCATCAGTATGGAGTTTCTTCATGCGCTTTACACCAATATGACCTAAACGGCAGTGCCACAAACAAGTTGCACTATCATTATTAACTTTGCATCTTTTGGCTTCAATATTATGAATATGTGTATCACTACGATCGAGATCCAACGAACCATTTTCATTGGGTGTATAACCATAGGAGGTTTTATTCATGTAAATAGAACAACAATTATTCTCTAATTTAAATGAATAACCGTATTGCAATAAACATGATCAAATCATATTCATGCTCAACGCAAACACCAAATAACATTTATTTAGATTCAACACTAATCCCGAAAGTATAGGGAGTGTGCGATGATGATCATATCAATCTTGAAACTACTTTCAACACACATCGTCACTTCACCCTTAACTAGTTTATGTTCATTCTGCAACTCTCGTTTCGAGTTACTACTCTTAGCAATTGAACCAGTATCAAATACCGAGGGGTTGCTATAAACACTAGTAAAGTATACATCAATAACATGTATATCAAATATACTTTTGTTCATTTTGCCATCCTTCTTATCCGCCAAATACTTGGGGCAGTCCGGCTTCCAGTAACCAGTCCCTTTGCAGTAGAAGCACTTAGTCTCAGGCTTAGGTCCAGACTTGGGCTTTTACACTTGAGCAACAACTTGTTTTCCGTTCTTCTTGAAGTTCCATTTTCTTCCCTTTGTCCCTTTACTTGAAACTAGTGGTCTTGTTAACCAACAACACTTGATGCTCTTTCTTGATTTCTACCTTCGTTGATTTCAGCATCGTGAAGAGCTCGGGAATTACTTTCATCATCCCTTGCATATTATAGTTCATCACGAAGTTCTAATAACATGGCGAGAGTGATTAGAGAATTCTATCAATTACTATCTTATCTGGAAGATTAACTCCCACTTGATTCAAGCAATTGTAGTACCCAGACAATCTGAGCACATGCTCACTGGTTGAGCTATTCTCCTCCATATGGTAGGCAAAGTACTGTTAGAGGTCTCATACCTCTTGACACGGGCATGTGTATGAAATACCAATTTCAACTCTTGGAACATCTTATATGCTCTGTGGCGTTCAAAACATTTTTGGAGTCCCGTTTCTAAGCCGTAAAGCATGGTGCACTTAACTATCAAGTAGTCATCATATCGAGCTTTTGTCAAAACGCTCATAACGCCCGCAGATCTGCTCCTGCAATAGGTGCATCACTAGCGGTGCATCAAGGACATAATTCTTCTGTGCAGCAATGAGGATAAACCTCAGATCACGGATCCAATCCGCATCATTGCTACTAACATCTTTCAACTTAGTTTTCTCTAGGAACATATAAAAATTAAACGGGGGGCAACATCGCGAGCTATTGATCTACAACATAGATATGCTAATACTACCAGGACTAAGTTCATGATAAATTAAAGTTCAATTAATCATATTACTTAAGAACTCCCACTTAGATAGACATACCTCTAATCATCTAAGTGATCACGTGATCCAAATCAACTAAACCATAACCGTTCATCACGTGAAATGGAGTAGTTTTCAATAATGAACATCACTATGTTGATCATATCTACTATATGATTCACGCTCGACCTTTCGGTCTCAGTGTTCCGAGGCCATATCTGCATATGCTAGGCTCGTCAAGTTTAACCCGAGTATTCTGCGTGTGCAAAACTAGCTTGCACCCATTGTAGATGGACGTAGAGCTTATCACACCCGATCATCACGTGGTGTCTCGGCATGACGAACTTTGGCAACGGTGCATACTCAGGGAGAACACTTCTATCCTGAAATTTAGTGAGAGATCATCTTATAATGCTACCGTCAATCAAAGAAAAATAAGATGCATAAAAGATAAACATCACATGCAATCAATATAAGTGATATGATATGGCCATCATCATCTTGTGCTTGTGATCTCCATCTCCGAAGCACCATCATGATCACCATCGTCTCGCCAACTATTGCTTCTACGACTATCGCTACCGCTTAGTGATAAAGTAAAGCAATTACAGGGCGATTGCATTGCATACAATAAAGCGACAACCATATGGCTCCTGCCAGTTGCCGATAACTCGGTTACAAAACATGATCATCTCATACAATAAAATATAGCATCATGCCTTGACCATATCACATCACAACATGCCCTGCAAAAACAAGTTAGACGTCCTCTACTTTGTTGTTGCAAGTTTTACGTGGATGCTACGGGCTGAGCAAGAACCGTTCTTACCTACGCATCAAAACCACAACGATAGTTCGTCAAGTTAGTGCTGTTTTAAACTTCTCAAGGACCGGACGTAGCCAAATTCGGTTCAACTAAAGTTGGAGAAACTGACACCCGCCAGCCACCTGTGCGCAAAGCACGTCGGTAGAACCAATCTCGCGTAAGCGTACGCGTAATGTCGGTCCGGGCCGCTTCATCCAACAATACCGCCGAACCAAAGTGTGACATGTTGGTAAGCAGTATGACTTGTATCGCCCACAACTCACTTTTGTTCTACTCATGCATATAACATCAACGCATAAAACAAGGCTCGGATGCCACTGTTGGGGAACGTAGTAATTTTAAAAAAAATTCCTACACACACGCAAGATCATGGTGATGCATAGCAACGAGAGGGGAGAGTGTGTCCACGTACCCTCGTAGACCGTAAGCGGAAGCGTTAGCACAACGCGGTTGATGTAGTCGTACGTCTTCACGATCCGACCGATCAAGTACCGAACGCACGGCACCTCCGAGTTCAGCACACGTTCAACTCGATGACGTCCCTTGAACTCTGATCCAGCCAAGCTTTGAGGGAGAGTTCCGTCAGCACGACGGTGTGGTGACGATGATGATGTTCTATCGACACAAGGCTTCGCCTAAGCACCACTACGATATTATCGAGGTGGATTATGGTGGAAGGGGGCACCGCACACGGCTAGGAGATCCAAGAGATCAATTGTTGTGTCTATGGGGTGCTCGCTGGCCACGTATATAAAGGAGTGGAGGAGGGGGGAGAGGTCCGGCCCCTATGGTGCGCCCTGGAGGTGTCCTACTCCCACCGGGAGTAGGATTTCCCCCCCCCCTCCAAGTAGTAGGAGTAGGAGTCAAGGCAAGGGAAGAGAGAAGAGAAGGAAGAAGGGGGCGCAGCCCCTCCCCTTAGTCCAATTTGGACTAGGCCTTGGGGGGCGCAGCCTCTCCTCTCTCTTTCCCCTAAAGCCCAATAAGGCCCATATACTCCCCGACGAATTCCCGTAACTCTTCGGTACTCCGAAAAATACCCGAATCACTCGGAACCTTTCCGATGTCCCAATATAGTCGTCCAATATATCGATCTTCATGTCTCGACCATTTCGAGACTCCTCGTCATGTCCCCGATCTCATATGGGACTCCGAACTACCTTTGGTACATCAAATCACGTAACTCATAATACAAATTGCCATCGAACTTTAAGCGTGCGGACCCTACTGGTTCGAGAACAATGTAGACATGAACGAGACACGTCTCCGGTCAACAACCAATAGCGGAACCTGGATGCTCATATTGGCTCCCACATATTCTACGAAGATCTTTATCGGTCAAACCGCATAAGAACATACGTTGTTCCCTTTGTCATCGGTATGTTACTTTCCCGAGATTCGATCGTCGGTATCTCAATACCTAGTTCAATCTCGTTACCGACAAGTCTCTTTACTCGTTCCGTAATACATCATCCCGCAACTAAGTCATTAGTTACAATGCTTGCAAGGCTTATAGTGATGTGCATTACTGAGTGGGCCCAGAGATACCTCTCCGACAATCGGAGTGACAAATCCTAATCTCGAAATACACCAACCCAACAAGTACCTTAGGGACACCTGTAGAGCACATTTATAATCACCCAGTTACGTTGTGACGTTTGGTAGCACACAAAGTGTTCCTATGGTAAACGGGAGTTGCATAATCTCATAGTCATAGGAACATGTATAAGTCATGAAGAAAGCAATAGCAGAATACTAAACGATCACGTGCTAAGCTAACGGAATGGGTCAATTTAATCACACCATTCTCCTAATGATTTCATCCCGTTAATAAAATGACAACTCATGTCTATGGCTTGGAAACATAACCATCTTTGATCAACGAGCTAGTCAAGTAGAGGCATACTAGTGACACTCTGTTTGTCTATGTATTCACACAATATTATGTTTCCGGATAATACAATTCTAGCATGAATAATAAACATTTATCTTGAAATAAGGAAATAAATAATAACTTTATTATTGCCTCTAGGGCATATTTCCTTCACTGACTTCCAGCGCTGCTTCACAAACGATGCTCCCAAGAGAGAAACGACACCGCAATGGCGCCATCGTCCGATCTGGAACACCAGATCCTAGGGTTTCCCCCGGAGCAGCACGAGTGGGTCGACAGTAGTTACACGACGATTCTCCATCAAGGTAACGGCGAGATCGCTGCCATCGCCTGTCGTCGGCTCGGTTTTCACTGGCAACCATGTCTCCCCTACTCGCAGCCGGGACTAGATGATGGATCTCGAGATCCGATCACCAAGCCTCCGCCGCCGCCGGCACTGCCTGGGCTTTTCCCGACTGTGTCCCTCTACGGCGGCGAATGGGAAGGGAGGGTAAAGGAGGGCCGACGGCGGAGGGAGCTAGGGTTCCCCTGAGTCGCCTCAGAGTGGGACGCGGGGGACGGGGTCTCAGAGATCTACCTATGCCACTATGATGTGAAAATGCAAACCAAGACAAGACAAAAAACATATAAACTGCCATTTAACTACCATTACAGGTGCAATCCTCAACAAAGGTTCAAATGCCATACAAACTACAATAAAAAAATTGCCATCAGAATTAAAAAAATGATGCTAGCATAAAACATGCAAGCAACCATGTAAAACTACCAACCCCAATAAGGTCTGAAAAATGCCACCCAAGATGGGGCAGAAATGCCATCTAATATAAACACATACAAAAGAAACACATTTAGTGGTGACAAAGAGAAAATATAGTGCCAATGGACAACGAAAAAGTTGATGATCAACTGCTATTGGGAAAATAAGGAATACCTCCTTTGGGGGATGATTGACGCCATGACACGCCCACTCTGGAATGTCCATGAAATCCTCTTCGACCATCTTGCAAAATAGAAAATCTAAAAATAAAATATGGACAACGACTACAAAGAACCACATCAGGCAGGTGGATGCATACACAAAAAATAATTTAACAAGATCGGTACACGCATGTCACTTATACCCCACCTAAAAGAACCAATTCTAAGGACAAATGGCATTTTCCCTCAAACAAAATCCAACTATATAACCACATGACACTTTTAATCCAAAAATGAACCACAATCTACACACCACATGTCCGCTGCATATCCACGCAGACACAAATCCGGCTCAAATTTAACCCAAAAATAGGACGAAACGGAATGGAAACGGACATCTGTTTGCATCGGGGCGTTGCGCCGCTTATTTCATCCGCAAGAGACAAACGGACACGGTGGACAAAAAGGGAGTTGGCCTTAACACTTGAACGTTTTTTTAGAGAAGCGAACCAATCTATGGTTAGATGGTTAGATAGACAGTGTTTTCCCAGCCCACCAGGGTTCAAGTCCTGATGCTCGCATTTATTCTGGATTTATTTCAGAATTTTCGGCGATGAGCGTTCAGTGAGAGGAGACGTTCCCGTCGACTACGAGGCGCCTACTGTGACTTCGTAAAATCTCAAGGTGATATGTCGGCTCAGTCTCTCGAAGGTGCTCATAGGGCTAGGGTCACTAGTAGAAAAAGGGCCTTTTGTCCCAGTTCGTAAGGCCCATTTGTCCCGTTGGTGAACCAGGACTAAAGGGTCGGTACTAAAGCCCTACACTTTTAGTCACGGTTCTTACACCAACTGGGACAGATGGGCCTCCACGTGGCCGCTGCGGCGAACCCAGGCAGGAGGGCCTTTTGTCCCGGTTGGTGGCACCAACCGGGACCAAAAGGCATCCACGCGTCAGCAGCTGTCAGGAGCTGAGGTTTTTGTTTTGTTTTTTGAAAGGGGGTGGGTTTAGTGGTTTTGGGGGATTAATTTAGGTGTTTCATATATTGTGTTAGCTAGCTAATTAATAGAAAAGTGTCCTCTCTTATCTCCGTGCTTGGTCGACGCTACGTACTATACGCATAGAGAGGACTCGACATGCTAGCTAGTAAGAAAATGAAGGAAACAGAAGATCGTCATGAACATATGCATACAGAGAGAAGTGATATCGACCTCTCCTTCTCCGAGAGATTGGTCGAACAACAAGTTTTCGTATATCTATCTGACGCTACTGGCTACATTTATATTGCTTTTACAATATAATCCCCTAATTATATATGAACTCATGGTCCACATGGTATTCTCCGTGTTTATCGATCACGTGGTCAAGAAAGAATGCCGCCAATTCCTCTTGAATTGCTCGCATGCGATCTTGTGCTAAGAGTTCATCCCGCATCCGAAACATCTAATTTGAAGAAGGGGGGCAATACATATATATGAATGAATGAAACTCAACATAAATGATGGTAATAAAATAAAATTATGAATATTATTGCTTACGCACTTCATATTGTCTGTTAGAGTAGCCCCACTCACAGGTCGTGTGGCGATGGACTCGCAAACGTAGTATCCACAGTAATTATTCCTGGCTTCCTGCCACAACCACTTTACAAGAAATAGATGTCAATCGAACTGATAAGCAAGCATGCTAAATGGTATTGATGAAACTAGCGCTTGAATCACTAGGAGATGCGCGGAACTAGCTAGTAGTTCTTACTTTCGGGTGTGTAAATTGCAGCTTCCTCGGCAGTCCCGGAGCTTTTGAGGTGAATTTTTTTCCAAACCCTGCCAGACAAACAAAAACAATTACTTGATATCAGGAAATGAACAAAGTTGCCGATATGGTGCGATAATGATCGATTTAACTTACTTCTCGAGCATTTCACCATGTCTCGCATGCTCTCGGGATCTTTTTCGTCTCGAGTCTAAGACGGTTACTAGTCCCTGCTCAAGCTTAATCTCTAGGAGAATATAGTGGAACCTGCGCACGCATGCATAACTAATCAATTACATTATTACTATAACCTCGAGTATTAAGGGAAACCGAATATGCACAAGACAGTAACACTCAGTTGAAGTTGTAAGGAAAGTGTCGATGTCAAAACCGGCGGATCTCGGTTAGGGGGTCCCGAACTGTGCGTCTAGGCGGATGGTAACAGGAGACAAGGGACACGATGTTTTTACCTGTGTTGGGCCCTCTCGATGGAGGTAAAACCCTAATCCTCGCTTGATTAATATTGATGATATGGGTAGTACAAGAGTAGATCTACCACGAGATCGAGAGGCTAAACCCTAGAAGCTAGCCTACGGTATGATTGTTGTTCCTCCCACGGACTAAAACCCTCCGGTTTATATAGAGACCGAGAGGCCTAGGGTTACAGTAGTCGGTTACAATGGGAGGAGATCTACATATCCGTATCGCCAAGCTTGCCTTCCACGCCGAGGAAAGTCCCATCCGGACACGGACGAAGTCTTCAATCTTGTATCTTCATAGTCCAGAGTCCGCCAAAGATTATAGTTCGCTATCCGGACACCACCTAATCCGGACTCCTCAAGAGCCCCGAACCAGGCTTCAATGACGATGAGTCCGCACGCAGATTTGTCTTGACATTGCAAGGCGGGTTCTTCTCCAAATTCTGTGTACCTGTTGAATAGTGTCTGGCTTCTCGTGAACATTGTGCTCCTTGGCTTCCACGCCCAATAATGGTCGTCTTCCATGTGTTAAACGAATGCGAAAAGCCAGGGTGTTTTTACTTTTACACCCCTAGCTGCGCAAATAAGCTGCCTTATAAAAGAGACGAGGATTTAGATCCGAATCACACCATCTTCCCTTCGCGAGCATTCATCGGAGCGCATCCGACAGAGATCCATTCCATCATGGCCATTCGACGCAGCTCCTCCTCTCACCCTCCCAGGCCTTAGCCTGGAGGTTGGGAGAGATGTTACGTCCCGCAAAGCGAGCTAGTGACGCTCCAAACCAAGGGATTCCTTCCACCAGCTTTCATGGTCCCGGTTCGAGCCGGACTCGCCACCTATAATGGCGGAAAGCTGACGGAGAGCATCCCCAATCCCTCCAAAGGAGAGCGGGTATGCCTTGTCCCTTATTTAATAAGAGGCCTCGGATTTCCAATTCATCTGTTTCTCTGGGGCTCCTGAGTTCTACGGCCTCCATTTGCACAACCTTACTTTGCCTCCATATTGCATATTGCGGGCTTCAGAGCCCTTTGCGAGTTGTTCTTGGCGCCGAGGCTCATTTTCGCTGTGGAAGAAGTTGTTACGCCTTGTGCCCCGCTCTCGGAGGGGTCGATATATCAAGTGGGCGGAGCCGAACTATGGCGCATCGCCGGGGCCGGATATCTATCCGGAACCCCAAGGAAGGCGTCCGATGACTGGCCTTCAGAATGGTTTTATATAGAAGATGTCCCTCTGCCAGACCCTGTTCGGATCGGCTTCCCCGAGTTCAATAATGCTCCCTTGAAGAAGTGCCTAAGCTGGCGTCCACGGAGCCCTCAGAGGGAAAATGACAAGGATCACTACAAGAAATATGTCAACTTATGACCTTCTGTCAGTGACCCTGGAAGAATTGGTCATAGATTTATGACCATTTGAGACCAATTGGTCAAAAGCTGTTCGAGGGGCTCCAAAACCGAAACCATTGCGACCATTTTGGTCAGAAAGGTCATAATTTCCTTACATGAAATGGTCATAAAGCTAACAGCGCTAGTCCGCTGCCTTATTTCTAGTTGTTAACGACCAATATAGATGGTCATAGCCTTGTAAATTGTGGTGGGTTGCTATGACTAGGCGCCACCTCATCGGCTTTTGCCTATGTGTCATGTCCATGTGGCGTTTTGCCCTAGGTTGTGAAGCAACCTATATTTCTATCATTCCCAAAATTCCCAAAAAATCTCATAAATTCTTTGGGTCATATCTTCGTCAAATATGTAAAACCTTCCTTGCCTAGTTCAAAATAATTCAAAAATATTCATTTTCCTATTACATTCAGAGTAACAGTTTGTGAAGGAAGTACCACTTTGGCATGTCCAAATAGTATCCATTTTCTACGGTGCTTTCCTATGCCCAAATAACCATCCTCCACCAAATGCCAGCTCAATCCATTCATTATTTTGAGCCGAGCTCAAAGATTCAGATTTATGTCCAAAGTGTGGTGGTTTGCAAAGCAAGTACCACCTAGGCTCCTACTTTTGAGCTGAAAATTTATGAAAACGGTCTTCTTAGTAACTGATCATCCTCAGCCAAAACTCACGCCCATTAGCCATGTACATTTCCCGTACCGCTAATCAAACACTTGGCTGCTAATTCATGTTTGAGCATCGATCGGTCTCCTCGTGAGAATCTTATGTTGTAATTTTCTTCCTAGCACCAACCTGGGGAGTTCCCAACCCACTAGACATGCCTAGGCCGCCCAGAACACATGGCAACGCCACGGTCACGTGGTGACCACGCGGCGGGCATGCGAGTTTACGCGCTCTAGAGTTGGGGCCCTCGGCCACCGCCCAAACCTCGACGTATCGCCACCAAACCATGTATTTATGATTAAATAGGTCCTTATGTAACTAGAAATGATTTTTGGAAAAAATAATAGCAAACTATGAGGAAGCTGCAGTTCAAATTTGACCCGCTTCCAACTGAATTGGCAGAAATTTGTCTTTTTCACGAGAGGTGGATCAAATTTTTTTTACACCAAACCATTTTGTCAATTGTGCATTAAATATGGCCTAGTTTTTTATAAAAATGATTTGGTCCAATTTGGCAACAATTATTTGGTAGTTCCTTCACAAAAAAACCTCCTTTCGGGCACTCGAAAAATGGAAAATGGTTTTTTCGTCCAACGAAAATGAAAACTTCCTTAGGCAACATTGTTTTCTATTCCAATATGCACCCTTGTGCACAATATGAGATCATTTGAACAAACTATGCCATGAATGTGGCCATAAGATTGATCATTTGGCTTGAAAGCCATGAATCTTCACGCTTGATAGCTCATTTCTTAGAACACTTTTTAAAATAATTACCGTATTACAAGTTTGTTATTTTTCCTAGGAACTTGGCCACATATGATGACACAATGCGAAGGTTTCCCAATTTTTTGATTTTTTTGAATTTTTTATACCCGTTTCAAAATGCGGTCAAAATGGCGGGCTTGACCGTTCCTAGCTAGTGGTTGAATCTTGGAATTTTTTTGGCGTTTCCATGATTAAATAGGTACTTATGTACCTAGAAATGATTTTTGGAAAAAATAAATAGCAAACTATGCGGCAGCTGCAGTTCAAATTTGACCCGCTTTCAGCTGAATCGGCGGAAATTTGTCTTTTTCACGAGAGGTGGATCAAAACTTTTTACACCCAACCATTTGGTCAATTGTGCATTAAATATGTCCTAGTATTTTAGAAAAATGATTTGGTCCAATTTTGCAACAATTATTTGGTAGTTCCTTCACAAAAAAACCTCTTTTCGGGCACTCAAAAATGAAAATGGTTTTTCGTCCAAAGAAAATGAAAACTTCCTTAGGCAACATTGTTTGTCATTCCAATTTGCACCCTTGTTCACAATATGAGATCATTTGAACAAACTATGCCACGAATGTGGCCATAAGTTTGATCATTTGCCTTGAAAGCCATGAATCTTGAGAGATGATAGCTCATTTCGAGAACACTTTTTAAAATAATTGCCGACATAAGTTTGTTATTTTTCCTGGGAACTTGGCCACATATAATGACACAATGCGAAGGTTTCCCAATTTTTTGATTTTTTTTGAATTTTTTATGCCCGTTCCAAAATGCGGTCAAAACGGCGGGAATGACCGTTCCTAGCTAGTTGTTGAATATTGGAATTTTTTTGGTGTTTCTCTGATTAAATAGATACTTATGTACCTAGAAATGATTTTTGGAAAAAATAAATAGCAAACTATTAGGCAGCTGCAGTTCAAATTTGACCCGCTTCCAACTGAATCGGCGGAAATTTGTCTTTTTCATGAGAGGTGGATCAAAACTTTTTACACCCAACCATTTGGTCAATTGTGCATTAAATATGTCCTAGTATTTTAGAAAAATGATTTGGTCCAAGTTTGCAACAATTATTTGGTAGTTCCTTCACAAAAAAACCTCCTTTCGGGCACTCGAAAAATGAAAAATGGTTTTTTCGTCCAAAGAAAATGAAAACTTCCTTAGGCAACATTGTTTGTCATTCCAATATGCACCCTTGTGCACAATATGAGATCATTTGAACAAACTATGCCACGAATGTGGCCATAAGTTTGATCATTTGCCTTGAAAGCCATGAATCTTGAGAGATGATAGCTCATTTCTGAGAACACTTTTTTAAAATAATTGCCGTATTACAAGTTTGTTATTTTTCCTGGGAACTTGGCCACATATAATGACACAATGCGAAGGTTTCCCAATGTTTTGATTTTTTGAATTTTTATGCCTGTTTCAAAATGCGGTCAAAATGGCGGAATGACCGTCCCTAGCTAGTTGTTGAATCTTGGAATTTTTTGGTGTTTCTCTGATTAAATAGATACTTATGTACCTAGAAATGATTTTGGAAAAAATAAATAGCAAACTATGAGGCAATTGCAGTTCAAATTTGACCCGCTTCCAAATTGAATCATGGAAATTTGTCTTTTTCATGAGAGGTGGATCAAAACTTTTACACCCAACCATTTGGTCAATTGTGCATTAAATATGTCCTAGTATTTTAGAAAAATGATTTGGTCCAAGTTTGCAACAATTATTTGGTAGTTCCTTCACAAAAAACCTCCTTTTCGCACTCAAAAATGAAAATGGTTTTTTCGTCCAAAGAAAATGAAAACTTCCTTAGGCAACATTGTTTGTCATTCCAATATGCACCCTTGTGCACAATATGAGATCATTTTAACAAACTATGCCACGAATGTGGCCATAAGTTTGATCATTTGCCTTGAAAGCCATGAATCTTGAGAGATGATAGCTCATTTCTGAGAACACTTTTTTAAAATAATTGCCGTATTACAAGTTTGTTATTTTTCCTGGGAACTTGGCCGCATATAATGACAAAACGCGAAGGTTTCCCAATTTTTTGTTTTTTTTTGAATTTTTTATGCCCGTTTCAAAATGCGATCAAAACGGCGGGAATGACCGTTCCTAGCTAGTTGTTGAATCTTGGAATTTTTTTGGTGTTTCTCTGATTAAATAGATACTTATGTACCTAGAAATGATTTTTGGAAAAAATAAATAGCAAACTATGAGGCAGCTGCAGTTCAAATTTGACCCGCTTCCAGCTGAATCGGCGGAAATTTGTCTTTTTCACAAGAGGTGGATCAAAACTTTTTACACCCAACCATTTGGTCAATTGTGCATTAAATATGTCCTAGTATTTTAGAAAAATGATTTGGTCCAATTTTGCAACAATTATTTGGTAGTTCCTTCACAAAAAAACCTCCTTTCGGGCACTCGAAAAATGAAAAATGGTTTTTTCGTCCAAAGAAAATGAAAATTTCCTTAGCCAACATTGTTTTCATTCCAATATGCACCCTTATGGACAATATGAGATCATTTGAACAAACTATGCCACGAATGTGGCCATAAGTTTGATCATTTGCCTTGAAAGCCATGAATCTTGAGAGGTGATAGCTCATTTCTGAGAACACTTTTTTTAAATAATTCCCGTATTACAAGTTTGTTATTTTTCCTGGGAACTTGGCCACATATAATGACACAATGCGAAGGTTTCCCAATTTTTGATTTTTTGAATTTTTATGCCTGTTTCAAAATGCGGTCAAAACTACGGAATGACCGTTCCTAGCTAGTTGTTGAATCTTGGAATTTTTTTGTGTTTCTCCGATTAAATAGATACTTATGTACCTAGAAATGATTTTTGGAAAAAATAAATAGCAAACTATGAGGCAGCTGCAGTTCAAATTTCACCCGCTTCCAACCTGAATCGGTGGAAATTTGTCTTTTTCATGAGAGGTGGATCAAAACTTTTTACACCCAACCATTTGGTCAATTGTGCATTAAATATGTCCTAGTATTTTAGAAAAATGATTTGGTCCAATTTTGCAACAATTATTTGGTAGTTCCTTCACAAAAAAAACCTCCTTTCGGGCACTCGGAAAATGAAAAATGGTTTTTTCGTCCAAATAAAATGAAAACTTACTTAGGCAACATTGTTTGTCATTCCAATATGCACCCTTGTGCACAATATGAGATAATTTGAACAAACTATGCCACGAATGTGGCCATAAGTTTGATCATTTGCCTTGAAAGCCATGAATCTTGAGAGATGATAGCTCATTTGTGAGAACACTTTTTTAAAATAATTGCCGTATTACAAGTTTGTTATTTTTCCTGGGAACTTGGCCACATATAATGACACAATGCGAAGGTTTCCCAATTTTTTGATTTTTTTTGAATTTTTTATACCCGTTTCAAAATGCGGTTAAAATGGCGGGCTTGACCGTTCCTAGCTAGTGGTTGAATCTTGGAATTTTTTTGGTGTTTCTATGATTAAATAGGTACTTATGTACCTAGAAATGATTTTTGGAAAAAATAAATAGCAAACTATGAGGCAGCTGCAGTTCAAATTTGACCCGCTCCGGTGAATCCATGGAAATTTGTCTTTTTCACGAGAGGTGGATCAAAACTTTTACACCCAACCATTTGGTCAATTGTGCATTAAATATGTCCTAGTATTTTAGAAAATGATTTGGTCCAATTTTGCAACAATTATTTGGTAGTTCCTTCACAAAAAACCTCCTTTCGCACTCGAAAAATGAAAATGGTTTTTCGTCCAAAGAAAATGAAAACTTCTTTATGCAACATTGTTTGCCATTCTAATATGCACCCTTGTGCACAATATGAGATCATTTGAACAAACTATGCCATGAATGTGGCCATAAGATTGATCATTTGGCTTGAAAGCCATGATCTTGAGACGTGATAGCTCATTTCGATAACACTTTTTTAAAATAATTTCCGTATTACAAGTTTATACTTTTCCTGGGAACTTGGCCACATCTCATGACACAATGCGAAGGTTTCCCAATTTTTTGATTTTTTTTTGAATTTTTTATGCCCGTTTCAAAATGCGGTCAAAACGGCGGGAATGACCGTTGCTAGCTAGTTGTTGAATCTTGGAATTTTTTTGGTGTTTCTTTGATTAAATAGATACTTATGTACCTAGAAATGATTTTTGGAAAAAATAAATAGCAAACTATGAGGCATTGCAGTTCAAATTTGACTCGCTTCAAATTGAATCCATGGAAATTTGTCTTTTTCACGAGAGGTGGATCAAAACTTTTACACCCAACCATTTGGTCAATTGTGCATTAAACATGTCCTAGTATTTTAGAAAAATGATTTGGTCCAATTTTGCAACAATTATTTGGTAGTTCCTTCACAAAAAAACCTCCTTTCGGGCCCTCGGAAAATGAAAAATGGTTTTTTCGTCCAAAGGAAATGAAAACTTCCTTAGGCAACATTGTTTTCATTCCAATATGCACCCTTGTGGACAATATGAGATCATTTGAACAAACTATGCCACGAATGTGGCCATAAGTTTGATCATTTGCCTTGAAAGCCATGAATCTTGAGAGATGATAGCTCATTTCTGAGAACACTTTTTTAAAATAATTCCCGTATTACAAGTTTGTTATTTTTCCTGGGAACTTGGCCACATATAATGACACAATGCGAAGGTTTCCCAATTTTTTGATTTTTTGAATTTTTATACCCGTTTCAAAATGCGGTTAAAATGGCGGGAATGACCGTTCCTAGCTAGTTGTTGAATCTTGGATTTTTTTGTGTTTCTCTGATTAAATAGATACTTATGTACCTAGAAATGATTCTTGGAAAAATAAATAGCAAACTATGAGGCATTGCAGTTCAAATTTGACCCGCTTCCAAATGAATCCATGGAAATTTGTCTTTTTCACGAGAGGTGGATCAAAACTTTTACACCCAACCATTTGGTCAATTGTGCATTAAATATGTCCTAGTATTTTAGAAAAATGATTTGGTCAATTTTGCAACAATTATTTGGTAGTTCCTTCACAAAAAAACCTCCTTTCGGGCACTCGGAAAATGAAAAATGGTTTTTTCGTCCAAAGAAAATGAAAACTTCTTTATGCAACATTGTTTGCCATTCTAATATGCACCCTTGTGCACAATATGAGATCATTTGAACAAACTATGCCATGAATGTGGCCATAAGATTGATCATTTGGCTTGAAAGCCATTGATCTCCACACGTGATAGCTCGTTTCTGATAACACTTTTTTAAAATAATTTCCGTATTACAAGTTTATACTTTTCCTGGGAACTTGGCCACATCTCATGACACAATGTGAAGGTTTCCCAATTTTTGATTTTTTGAATTTTTATGCCCGTTTCAAAATGCGGTCAAAAGCAGGGGAATGACCGTTGCTAGCTAATGGTTGAATCTTGGAATTTTTTTGGTGTTTCTCTGATTAAATAGGTACTTATGTACCTAGAAATGATTTTTGGAAAAAATAAATAGCAAACTATTAGGCATCTGCAGTTCAAATTTGACCCGCTTTCAAATGAATCAGAGGGAATTTGTCTTTTCACCAAAGGTGGATCAAGGCTTTTACACCCAACCATTGTGTTAATTGTGCATTAAACATGTCCTAGTATTTTAGAAAAATGATTTGGTCCAATTTTGCAACAAATATATGGTAGATTCTTCACAAAAACTTATTTTGGGCATCGAAAAATGGAAATGGCTCTTTTGTGCAATGAAAGTGAAAACCCCAAATCAACATTGTTTGTCATCCCACACACATGTGCACACTATTTGTTCATTTTAGCAAACTTTTTCGTCCAAAGGAAATGAAAACTTCCTTAGGCAACATTGTTTTCATTCAATATGCACCCTTGTGGACAATATGAGATCATTTGAACAAACTATGCCACGAATGTGGCCATAAGTTGATCATTTGCCTTGAAAGCCATGAATCTTGAGAGATGATAGCTCATTTCGAGAACACTTTTTAAAATAATTCCCGTATTACAAGTTTGTTATTTTTCCTGGGAACTTGGCCACATATAATGACACAATCGAAGGTTTCCCAATTTTTGATTTTTTGAATTTTTATGCCCGTTTCAAAATGCGGTCAAAGCAGGCGGGAATGACCGTTCCTAGCTAGTTGTTGAATCTTGGATTTTTTGTGTTTCTCTGATTAAATAGATACTTATGTACCTAGAAATGATTCTTGGAAAAAATAAATAGCAAACTATGAGGCAGCTGCAGTTCAAATTTGACCCGCTTCCAAATGAATCGGCGGAAATTTGTCTTTTTCACGAGAGGTGGATCAAAACTTTTTACACCCAACCATTTGGTCAATTGTGCATTAAATATGTCCTAGTATTTTAGAAAAATGATTTGGTCCAATTTTGCAACAATTATTTGGTAGTTCCTTCACAAAAAAACCTCCTTTTGGGCACTCGGAAAATGAAAAATGGTTTTTTCGTCCAAAGAAAATGAAAACTTCCTTATGCAACATTGTTTTCCATTCTAATATGCACCCTTGTGCACAATATGAGATCATTTGAACAAACTATGCCATGAATGTGGCCATAAGATTGATCATTTGGCTTGAAAGCCATTGATCTCCACACGTGATAGCTCGTTTCTGATAACACTTTTTTAAAATAATTTCCGTATTACAAGTTTATTATTTTTCCTGGGAACTTGGCCACATATCATGACACAATGTGAAGGTTTCCCAATTTTTTGATTTTTTTTGAATTTTTTATGCCCGTTTCAAAATGCGGTCAAAAACTATGGAATGACCGTTCCTAGCTAATGGTTGAATCTTGGAATTTTTTTGGTGTTTCTCTGATTAAATAGGTACTTATGTACCTAGAAATGATTTTTGGAAAAAATAAATAGCAAACTATTAGGCATCTGCAGTTCAAATTTGACCCGCTTTCAAATGAATCAGCGGGAATTTGTCTTTTTCACCAAAGGTGGATCAAGGCTTTTGACACCCAACCATTGTGTTAATTGTGCATTAAACATGTCCTAGTATTTTATAAAAATGATTTGGTCCAATTTTGCAACAAATATATGGTAGATTCTTCACAAAAAACTTATTTTGGGCACTCGAAAAATGGAAATGGCTCTTTTGTGCAATGAAAGTGAAAACCCCCAAATCAACATTGTTTGTCATCCCAAGATACACACATGTGCACACTATTTGTTCATTTTAGCAAACTATAAGTGGTTAATATGTTGAATGTTTACCCTGAATTAGAGGGTGAAAATTATAAGAGAAACAAAAGAAAAAAACAAAACTACCTAAGCTTAATTCTGATTGGTGGAATCACTTGTGTCTTGGATCGATGACCTGTCATCCATCCGTCCATCCGTCCATCCATCCATCCCATCCCACGGCAGCAAACCCCTATCTCTCGCGAACCCCACCCAACCCCCCTCTCTCTCTCGCGAACCCCACCCACGGCAGCAAGCCCTCCTCTCTCTCGCGCTAACCCTAGCGCTGCACTCCTCCCTTGCCGCCGCCACCTCCGGCGCCAGATCCTGGCTGCCGCGTCTCCCTCCGACCTCACCGCCGGCGCTCCCGCCCTCTCCCCCCTCCCTCACCTCCTCTCACCTCATCGGAAGAGAAGAGGGAGATCGTGCGCGCGAGCAGGTCAGGCGGCGGCGCCGGCTCCCAGATCCGCAAGGGCTTGGACCTGGAGCTCCAACCCCATGGCAGCGGCGCCGGCTGCAGTTGACAGGTCCACCATGGGCCTGGACCTGGAGTTCCGTCTCCTCCATGGGGTCGGCTTCCAGATCCGCGCCCCCATGGGTTGGACCTGGTGCTCCATCTCCATGGCGTCGTCTGCTTCCGCTCGGCCGTCTGCGTCCTTCTGTTGCTCGTCGAGGTAAGATATTCTCCCGATTTGCTCTTCCTTTCTCTTCCATTCCCTTACCTGATGCGTTGTGGATTCCCTCCCTCCTCACGTAGAGCGCTGTGGTCGTCGTCGCGGAGACCTCCAGGCCCCGGCTTCGCTGCTTGGCGCGTTTTCAGGCCGTCGGTCATCTACTCGGACAAGTTTCTCAGTTTCATTGATCCCCTCTTTTTCAGCGCGAGCGCCGACGCAGCGGGGCGGGGCTTGCTCGGCCCGTTCAGGCTACTCGTGCTGGTCGACGACGGCCTGTTGGAGCAGACCGCTATCTACTTCTACCTGGTCAAGGGTGCGGACGGGAAGCTCAGCACTCACTTCTGCCAAGATGCCTTCAGGTATGCACACATCGATCTTAAATCTGCACGCGCTTCTAATTACAGTGTACTGCGCCATGTTGTTTCAGTATTTTTGATGTAATAACATCTTTTCTTGTGGGATGGAGGGAGTGGCATCTATCTATCTTACCTTGCTGAGAAACTACTTGCCATCTCAAATCATGTTTGTCAGGTCATTGAAGGCGAACATTCTCGTCAAGGCCGTTTATGGCAGCTTCGTCCCTGTACTTGATGGAGAAAATCTGTAAGTGAGAATACGTTTCTTCAAGTAAATTCAGAAGCGTCAGTCGACATATTAAGATTGATTGGTCTTTGACCCATCAGTTATTGATTTGATTTTGTCCTGGCGGGGCGCTACTAGGCCAAGCAGAACAGGAAGAATGTCATGCCGGCCCGCATCATCAAGCACACCATGGAGATCATACACCTACTCACCGACGCCAACCCCATATTCCCTTCTCTCCTTCCTTGAGATAGCTTGTATTATATGATGTCAGTTTAATGGATGAGAGTAGCAGTAGGATCGTATTTTTCTTCAGCTGCTGTCAATTGTCACTGTTTGCTGTTCCTTCAGATAGCTAGTATGAATTGGTTGCTTGCTTCTGTACCATGCTATCTATGGGTTATTACTTATTAGTATTGTTTATCCCGACCATGAGCTTGAATGGTGTAGGAGTACAACAGCACCAGGTTAATTTGTAGAAGTGAGGTTACTGAATTTTTTCTATGCCATGGTACAATAACAATTCGAATGGTAGCCAGTTGACACGAGCTGTTTGGCCCAATTCCTGGTCTCTATTAGGGGGTACAATTTATTACTTTCTGTATAGATTTGTTAGCAATGGATGAAATGATCAGGGAAACAGTTCTGAGCTGATCTGAAGTTCTGAATTGGTCCAGCACATCTTAATTTGGAGTGCTTTACATCTGCGATCGATTGCCTTAGCGCTATATGTTAGTGCCGGGCTGTTCGGCAGTTTTACGCTTCTCTGCTAGTAGCTTAATTATAAGAATACAATTCTCACTAAATGTACTTTGCATTCTTATTTGTATCTCTGTTGCCACAATCATTCTTGTACCAACTTATTTATCGAGCTAAACAATAAGCTGTAGAGGCAATTTTGCGACTGTCGATGCCACCGGGATAACAATGACCCTTGCCCTGTTAATTTATAGTATCGCTGCTCTACTCCTCAAGGTACCCTCATCTTTGATTTCTTCCTTCAACTCTCGATCTTGCTTTCCTTCCTCGTGCGAGCACGCCTTGATGCTCCCCTTAGTGCAGGCACCCGATGCAGGCGGTGTGGATGCCCAGGACCTCAAGGCAGCCGTGCTCCTCTAGTTGCTCCTTCCCGGCCATGCTCAACCGCTCTGGTTAGTTGCTTGGTGAGACACTTTCCTCCATGCTTGGATGATTCTACTGCTCACTTAGTATCATACTTGAATCTATGCGTACATGGTACATATAATTTGACTTAGTTTTGAAGTTTTACTTTGTGTTCTTATAGTTTCTTTGGCTGTCAGAGAAATGGTGATGCACAAATTATTGAGAATAGAAAGCTTGACCTCAAGTCTTTGTTGCAACAAGCTGGAAGCGATGTGTCTAAATTATTGAGAATATGTTCTTTGATTCGGTCTTGATGCACAAAACCTTCTCTGCGATATATTAGCTGGTCATATTCTATACGTAGCTATACCTTCTCTGCGAGCCCATGGTGCTCAAACAAAAGAAAGAGGCTCTCAACTATTTGTTTATCTGGTCCCTTTGATCAGCGTGGTTTTACTAAAGCGTAGTTGGTACTTCCTTAGTGTTTAGTACATGGTACATATAGAGCTGCGTCTGACAATTACAAGAGGCATTCTCTTGTTGATGTCATTGTCTCAATACCTTTGCACATGTATAATATGTTGACAAAGTGTTAAGTTGGATTACTGCCTCATGTTGATGGCATTGTCTCTAAACATTTAATAATGTTTCTTTTTGGTGATCTGGATCGGGATCTAATGTTGTTTAAATTTCTTCTTCTGTGACGGAAGATCGAGAAGAGGCACGGAGATCGCACCACCGTTTTAGTTGATGTTGCACCATGTTTTGGTGCTTGTGTATCTGTTTTTCCTTGTAAGCACACTTGTATGTGCTTGTGTATCTATTTTGCTTGTTTTAGTTGATGTTGGACGTGCGGATTGTATCTTATTTGTTGTGTGTATTTGGTGAATGATTTCTAAATTTAATCATTTAATCAAGAGAATTATTGAGTGTTTGTTGTTCAAGTGTATGGCGGAAATCGGTGAATAAAACACCAAATGGTCTATTGGACCAAATAATATATGGGCTCTAAAAAGGCTATGGCCCAAATAATAGTGGACTGGAACATTGTTTACTTCTGGGAAACTTGAACAAAAAGGCTTAACGAAATGGTCTGCAAAAGGGCCATGGCCTAGAGAATTAAAAGGCCGAATTGTTGGGCTTGGCCCATGAAGTCGACCAAAAATTCACAGGAAAAAATATATAAAAAGGTGACTTAATGGGCTCGGCCCATGTAGAAAATCGAATTGGACCAGTGAATCTTGTGCCACATCGACTTGCCACTTTGGATGCCTCGTGGCACAGGGGAGGTTGCTAGTGACCAAAATGCCACGGTAGGAATATTTTGGTCGTGCGACTTTGACCATTCGGAAGAAAGGTCATTTGTCGGTTCTGACGCTTGACTTTGACCTTACATTTTTGGTCACAAAAGGTCGTAAATGGAAATTTGTGACCTTCGGTGACTAATAGTGGTGGTCACAAGTTGACATATTTCTTGTAGTGGATTTCCTCTACGATGGTAGGATAAGGTTGTTAGCTCATTCGGATGACCATGATCGGGTCATGGCCACATGTATTATCTTGAAGTGCGGTAGCTTGATTATAGATGCCACCCCATGTGGGATTTCAGCGGGAGGATGATGCCACCATTGCGGTCGTAAGGGGCGGGATCGGTTCTTTGCTCTGTACAAGGGAGAAGAGGAGGAGTTCCTCGCGTCAATCCATGTATGGATTTCCTATGTACAATCCTCCAATTTGGGTAGCGGACACTTCTTTTGCCCATCCGTTCCATATTCCCATAGTTAAGTACCTTATCTTTTGATTTCGACGCAGAGGCTAGCAGGGCCGTAGAAGGATATAAACAGCCCTCCTCCACAACCCGGGGATCCGGGCGGTCCCTCGATCCGGCCTCCCAAGAGGATCCGGACATACCGTGGAGTGATCGATGGGGTATTTTACCAACTTAGCATCGACAATGCCTTGGTAGCCATTCGGCCGATTCTGTGAGAATACTTCCGCCTCACAGTGCTCGAGACCCAAGTCCCAATACTTTGAAAATGATACATCCGTGCTTATTTTTATCACCGTATACCGATGGTGTTTTGTAGGGGAGCCCTTGAGGCGGAAGGCCGAACTGCGGTGGCTAGCCAACAAAGGCGACAAGGCCAGAGGGTGAAAAAAGTGCGGTCGAATTGAGACCCGTGGCAGCGGTATGGCGTGTCGTCTTACTCCCGAGTTTTATTCCCGGAAGGCATACTAACGCCGTGCTCTTTTCGGAAAAAAGCGCTCACGGACTATATCAGGAGAGGTTGCCAATCGAGCCTCCACCGGCCGGGCTCCAAAGCCGAGTCGAAGCGGAGGCAAACACGAGGCGTGCGTCGGACACTCCTCCGACAGAGGATGCCGACGGACTATCTGCCACCAATTCCGAGGTCGAGAGTGCCATGAATCACAGGCGTCGCTAGACAGTTCTTCATGACGCATGTTTCTCCCAAGAGGCATTGGATGCCTTCAATTCGGGAGATGTGCACCTCCGTGCCGCTCAAAATGGTCTAGCCAGAGCCACGGAGTAGTATGTGAAAGACATACGGGTGAGAAAATTTGATGGTTATATATACCAGTACCCCCCGAGACTTCAAATAGTTAGAATAACTGATTTAAGAATCATTTGTTATGCAGGATCTTACAAAAAAGAATACCCAACTGTCGGGGAGTGGAAGAGTGCAAATCCCAACTTGAGGCCGCACTAGCGGCTGCAGGGAGGCCAAGAGACCCCTACGGTAATATCGTTTCAAAAATAAGTATGTTGTGAAGTCGGCGTATGTGTAAATCGACAATATCATTGCAGATGGCGCCGAGTAGATCCGTACAAGCAACAACTCTTGCGCGGTTAAAGGTGGGGAGGCGTGCTTACGAGGTGAGGCGGAGAAGAATAATCTCAAGATGCCAACACCCGGTGGGCGAGGAACTAAAGGATGTTCGTGCCCAACCGCCGGACTCTGTGAAGGAGAATCGGCGGCTTCGACGCGGCATTTTAGTAAGTGCTTGAGCGAACTTTGAAAAAGAGTTGGCGAGGAAGTCGACTAACGAGTTATGTACGTAGGTATGCTCACAGGTCATCCTGCGGAGAAATGCCAGTTCTCGGGTGACCTTCTTCGAGCTCTTACAAGCTGCGAGCGAGTTGGTAGGTGATGAAAGCGTCGCCCGAGCCTTGTGGCCATCTGTCTCCCTGCCGAAGGCCTTGGAGAGCTTGCAAAGAGGCTTAAGGTAGTCTTGGTGGCGCTTCGATTATGGAAGATATCGGCCTACCGTCAAAGGCGCCGAGGAGGCTGGGCCATGGTGAAGCAGCGGTACACGGTGACCCAAACCACATGGCCGTGGTGGGACTGTGGGGCCCGATGGGAAGGAGATCCTGTGAGCTTAGTGTGCGGCCAAGTATAATTGGCATAAAGTATTCTAGCAGGATTGTAAACTAGATAGCCTATTAGATGGTATCGAGGAGGAATACACCAGTCAAATTGACTATGTAATTGAAGATGACATGTACAAATGCCTTCTAGCGGATTGTAGATCGTTTGTCATGGTGGACCTTTTAAGCCGACCTCGGGACCCTATAGTGCAGTGTGTCCGAATACCCTCACGGTTATGTAAGAACAGGGCATGCATGGAGACCCGCGTAGGGGTCATTAGTGCTTGAGCAGGACAAGTGCCCAACTAGTTATGTTATATTACATGGTTAGTAAGAAACATCTTCGGGGAAAATAGTTCCGTTAGGGGTTCCTTTCCACAGGAGGCATGCCTTAAAGTGCATGTCGGACTAAAAAGAGAAAAAGCATGCAGGGGCAGATAAATAAATAAGTAAGAAATCATCTTTAGTTCACCGACCGAATATTCCCTTAAGAGCGCTAGCTTTGGCTTCACCCATTCGAGGTACATATCCGGCTAACCCGTCGATAACAATCGCAGAGGTGCTCCTTTACCACCTAGCGAACAATCGGTAGCGTGAGGGGTAAGCAGGAGCCGAACAACCCAGCTTGGCCAAAACTTAAGTCATATTGATGCATATAATGGTGAATAAAAGGTACATGCGGGCGTTACACATGTGTTAGGCATGAAGCCCGTACAAATAAGCACATTAAAAAGCCCCAGTATAATGTAGCGGATAGCGCGTCAAGTGTGTCGAACAATGCGCGGACGAGCCTTTAAAGGCTGTAAGAGAAAAAGAGGAGAAGAGAGAAATATAAGACAGCTAATGTGTAAAAATAGCGAGAGGAAGGAAACAAACTTCGAATCCGGCGCTAGGCGTAGAATCTTCGGAGGCGGGCTGCGTTCCATGGGTTCGGCTCGAGTCGGTTATCCGATGCATCTCGCAGACGGTACACTCCATCGGTCGGGACTTGGTCGATAATAAAGGGACCTTCCCATTTGGGCTTGAGTTTGTCCTTTTTCTTGTCCGGCAGGCGTAGAATTAACTCGCCAACATTGTAAGTTTTGGCCCGTACTTCTCTGCTTTGGTATCTTCGAGCCTGATGTTGATAGAATGCGGAACGGGCTTTTGCCACGTCATGCTCCTCCTCCAAGGCGTCCAAACTGTCCTGCCGATCGAGCTCGGCTTCTCTTTCTCCGTACATGCGCACACGAGGTGAGTCATGAAT
Source organism: Aegilops longissima (assembly GCA_021605205.1). Taxonomy (NCBI): domain Eukaryota; kingdom Viridiplantae; phylum Streptophyta; class Magnoliopsida; order Poales; family Poaceae; genus Aegilops; species Aegilops longissima. The sequence continues at coordinate 26,865,294 of CM038682.1, forward strand.
TATGTCGCAGGGCAGAACTGCCTCTGCGCCATATACCATAAAGAATGGTGCGAATCTGGTGGTGCGATTCGGTGTGGTCCGCAGCCCCCACAGTACGGAGTCGAGCTCCTCTACCCAGTGCGTGTTAGATTCCTTGAGGGACTGCACTAATCTGGGTTTGATGCCGCTCATGATTAGACCATTTGCTCGCTCGACTTGACCGTTAGTTTGAGGGTGATAGATTGAAGCATAGTCGAGCTTGATGCCCATGTTTTTGCACGAGTTTGACCTCTTGGCCGTGAAGTTCGTGATTATCAATGATTATCTTTGTGGGGACGCCGTAGCGGTGTCACGACCCACGATATGAAGTCTATCACGGTCCGGATTCTGCCGTCTTAATGAGCTTGGCCTCTATCCATTTGGCGAATTTATCCACCATGACCAGTAGTTATTTTTGCTACGGGTTCCTCCTTTAAGGGTCCAACCATGTCAAGACCCAGCACGCGAAGGGCCGGTGATGGGTATAGTTTGGAGGCGGTGGGTGGCATGTGGCTTTGATTAGCAAAGAGCGGCAACCGCGCATCATTGGACTAAGTCTGAGCATCTGCCGGGGCGTCGGCCAATAAAATCCTGTCTGGAAGGCCTTGCTTACAAGGGCCGGGCTGCGACATGGTGCCCGCCGAGTCCGGCATGAATTTCAGCCGAAGATTCTGCCCTTCCTCTTGGAGATACACCTTTGAAGGACTCGGTCGTGCTTTTCTTATAAAGCTCTCCTCATGGACTTTATAGGCTTTAGATCGCCGTACTATGCGGTGTGCCTCGTTTTGGTCCTCGAAGTTCCTGCCTGGTTAGGTAGGCAAGGAATGGTTCGATCCGCGGGCAATGAGCGCCATTATTACGTAATGAAGATGTTACTTCATTGGCGAGCCTCGGTTGTGTCGAATGTTCGATGTTAGGCGGTCTTTGTTGGGTCCGGTCTATTATTTCGGACTCCTTCCCATACTACGGATGGCTTGAATAGCCTCTCTAAGAAGATATTGGGGTGGTAGCGGCATCGCGCTTTGCGCCAATGCGTGCCAAGGCGTCTGCTTTGCTGATTGTTTTCTCGAACTATATGGTGAAATTGAGCCCTTGAACCGGTGACATTTTTAGGGCGGCGTTGCGATAAGCTGCCATTTTGGATCCTTGGCATCAAAGTCTCCATTCATTTGGGATATCGCGAGGTTGAATCGCCACGCACCTCTAGGCGTTGAATGCCCATGGATCTCGCCATCCGGAGACCATGTAGAAGGGCCTCAGATTAATTTGTGTTGTTGGAGTCCGTATATATTATCTGGAGTATGTATTGAAGCTGTATCTCTGTTGGGGCGTCGAGCAGCGCCTTGACCCAGACCAACCAACATTTTGGAGCCATCGAAGTGCATGATCCGGTTGGAATATGTGCCGTACTCTTTAGGGAGTTACGCTTGATCCATTCGGCGACGAAGTCGGCAAAACTTGCGACTTAATGGCTCGCCGTGGCTTATAGGTTATGTTGAGCGGGAGGAGCTCAATGGCCCATTTGGCAATCAGGCCCGTCGCGTCGCGGTTGTTTATAATGTCGTTAAGAGGTACTTGGAGGCTCTTGTTATCGAACACTCTTGAAAATAGTGTCACGGCTTCGGGATGCCATAAACACGCGTCGCTATCTTTTGATAATGCGGATAAGCGTGACTTGCATGGAGTGAGGACAGTGGACACGTAGTAAACAGGTTTTTGAAGGGGAAACTTGTGTCCGTCCGTTTCTCGTTCGACAACGAGCACCGCGCTTACAACTTGATGAGTTGCGACGATGTATAATAGCATTGGTTCGCCCATGTTGGGCGCGGCCAGGACCGGGTTTGTTGCCAATATGGCTTTTATTTCTTGAGTCCGGCCGTGGCGGCATCCATCCACTCGAAGTGTTGGTCTTGTTGGAGGAGGCGATAGAGGTAATGCCTTTTCTCCCAAGCGGAGATAAAGCGGCTTAGAGCCGCCAAGCATCGATCAATTTTGTATTTGTTTGAGGTCCTTTGGGATATCCAATTGTGAGCTCGGATCTTGGCTGGGTTTGCTTCAATTCCTCTACGGATACAATGAAGCCCAAGAGCTTTCCGGTGATGCGCGAAAATGCATTTTCGGGTTAAGCTTGATGTCATATGTTCAAAGATTATCGAATGTGAGCCTCAAGTCGTCTACTAGAGTTTCGACATCCTTAGTTTTGACGACCACATCATCTACGTATGCCTCCTTTGTTTTGTCGATCTGGTTTGCGGACATCTACGAATCATCGCTGATATATTGCGCGCGGCGTTTTTAGCCCGAAGGGCATTGTGTTGAAGCGAGAATGGGCGTATGGGGTGATAAATGCCGTTGCGGCTTGGTCAGGCTCTGCCATCTTGATTTGATGGTAGCCGGAGTATGCGTCGAGGAAACACAATGATTCGTGTCCTGCGGTAGCGTTAATAATTTGATCGATGCGGGGGAGCAGGAAGGGATCCTTTGGGAAGGCCTTGTTGAGGTCCTTGAAATCGACGCTTAGGCGCCAGGATTTGTCCTTCTTTGGTACCATCACTAGGTTTGCTAGCCAGTCCGATGTTTTATATCTCTGATGAATCCGGCCTCCAATAGTTTGGCTAGCTCCCCTCCCATGGCTTGTCTCTTAGGTTCGGAGAAACGCCGAAGAGCCTGTGAGGGAGTCCCGGATTAGGGGGTGTCCGGATATCCGGACTACCATCATCGGCCGGACTATCATCGGCTGAACTATCATCATCGACCGGACTCCAAGACTATGAAGATACAAGATTGAAGACTTCGCCCCGTGTCCGGATGGGACTTTCGTTGGCGTGGAAGGCAAGCTTGGAGATACGGATGTGTAGATCTCCTACCATTGTAACCGACTCTATGTAACCCTAGCCCTCTCCGGTGTCTATATAAACCGGATGGCTCTAGTCCGTAGGACAACATCAACAACCCTTACAATCATACCATAGGCTAGCTTCTAGGGTTTAGCCTCCTTGATCTCGTGGTAGATCCACTCTTGTAAACATCCACAATATCAATATCAATCGAGCGGGGCGTAGGGTTTTACCTCCATCAAGAGGGCCCGAACACAGGTAAAACATCGTGTCCCTTGTCTCCTGTTACCATCCGCCTAGATGCAGTTCGGGACCCCTACCGAGATCCGCGGTTTGACACCGACATTGGTGCTTTCATTGAGAGTTCCTCGTGCCGTCACCGATGGGAAGGATGCCTCCTCCGTCTTCAAGGGCGGTATTTTTGCCAAAGGAGCCTTGGCCGCGGCCAAACTATCCGACTAGGTGGTTTCTTATGACCGCTTTGTCCGGCCACCGCTCGACAATGACCTCTCGAGTCGTCAAAAGCAATTTTCACGTCGACTTGGAATTCGCCGAGCGGCTGGATCAATAGAGCTCTCGTCGTAAGCGAGCTCTTGGATCGCATCGCCCGCCAGGAGTCGCTTCTGGACTACAATCAGATTGGGCTTAAAACCGATCGAGAGAGATTAACTCTCCCGGTCACCCACCACATTGAAGTGGTAGAGGAACAATCTTGCGACGCTTCTCACTGTATTGAAAACTAGTCATGTCAGGGCTCCCGAACCCTCCATGCGGATTCCAGCGGAGGGCGGACTTCGATCAAGCACTCGAACTTAAAGTGAGGCATCGGACCGGACTTCGTTGGACAACGTCTAGCAATCAAGCTTCAGTTCGGAAGCTTCTCGCCTCGAGCCTCGAGATGGGTAGGGTTAGGACTTAATTCCACCCACCCGCCCGGACATATCGATCTATCTATCTCTAATCCGGCAAGAGCCCGCTAAGACAAGTACATCACTCTTTGGGCGATTCCTCCTGGTTATGGACGGGATAAAGGACTGCCGAGAGGAAAAGCATAATCTCAATTTTTGCAATAATTGCACGGACGAGGACTCTTGAGCGCCGTCGGCCGTCGTGAAATTACACGCCGCCGATCTGGCGTCCATAATCTGAAAATCTTGTGCGATGGAAGTTTCGGACAACGAAAATAATTTTGGGACAATCCGGCCCGAATACAGCCTTAGTCCGCAACAAAAGGGTGCATTACACTCGGGCACCGGATACAAAAGCCAAAAAGCAAAGACCCCATAAAGGGCACAGAACGTACTAGAGGGATGGCTTAGCGGACCTGTAAAATTCACGATCTGAAGGCACCGTCCCAACACATAACCTTCGAGCATGTTGGATATTCGGCGGTGGCCAAAAGTGGAGAGGAGCTTCTAGCCCGGAAAACCACTCCAACAACATCGATGCAGTATCATCGGTCTTGAGACTTTCGCATCAAATAATATGCGGAAGCGAACAATCCGCAGCCTCTTGAAGTCTACCAAGTAGCAACAACCAATCCATGGGCGACACAGCCATCACCTTCAATGCCAGCGACGAACCTAAATTCGGACAGCCCGAGCTCCGGCCGACCGGTACTTAGTCCAATAGTGGGCGGACTTTCGACTTACAAAAGTCCTCATGGATGGCGGCAGCGGATTAAACCTCATCTCGAGGAAACCCTTCAAAAATGGAAATAGACTAGAGCCGCATTGGCGAAGCAGCACAACCTTTAGAGGAATAATCCCTAGCCGGAGGCGCTGCACTGGGAAAAATCACACTCGATGTGGTATTGGCTCACCGGACAATTACAGATCCGAAGAAGTCACGTTCCAAGTGGCCCTGTTCAACAGCGGATATCCGCTATATTAGGGCGAGAGGCATTCACAATTTTTCAAGCCGTACCCCATTACGGGTACATGAAGCTCAAAATGCACGGCCGGCGGAATAATCACTCTTGTTAGTGATCCGGACATAGCACTCGCGCCGAAAACAAGACAACCGCATTAGCCTTAGAGGCACTATCAAAGCCCTAGCGGCGGAGGAACTCACCGCGCTGCGCTCTCACGGTGAATAGGGGCGATGTGATACTCGATAAGAGATCCAAGTCCACCTCCTTTAAACCAGCAGATGAAATAGTAAAATTCCAGGTCCACCAGCGGACCCTACAAAGACGGCCTCCATCGGGCACAATTGAACCACAGCGTAGATGCCGCGCTGCGAAAATTCCCGGAAAATTGGGACATTTTGCACGGCACCCCTCGGATATGCCCGAATCCCATGATTGGCGAACACAGCCTAAACATCCTAAAAGATTCAAGCCGATTAAACAGGCTCTTGACGGTTTCGAACCCAAAAGACGAGCAATGGGAGAAGATCTAGCCAAACTATTGGAAGCGGATTCGCCGAGACATCAAGCATCCGGATTGGCTAGCAAACCTGGTAATGGTACCAAGAAGGACAAATCCTGGCGCCTATCGTCGATTTCAAAGACCTAAATAAAGCCTGCCCAAAGGATCCCTTCCCCTCCCCGCATCGACCAAATCGCCGATGCCACTGCGAACACGATTCATTGTGCTTCACGGGCGCATACTCGGCTATCATCAAATCAAGATGGCGAAGCGGATCAAGCATAGCGGCATTCATTACTCCATATGGACCATTACGCTTCAACACGATGCCCTTCGGACTTAAAAGCGCCCGCGCAACATATCGGCGCATGATTCGGACATGTCGGCTACCCGGATCGGCAAAACAGTAGAGGCATACGTGAGCGGCGTAGTCGTCAAAACTAAAACGTCGAAACTCTAGTAGGCGACTTGAGGCTCACATTCGACGACCTCGAGCATATGACATCAAGCTGAATCCGGAAAAATGCGTTTTTGGCGTGCCATTTGGAAAGCTCTTTGGGCTTCATCGTATCCGGTAGAGGAATTGAAGCAAACCCAGCCAAGATCCGAGCTCTGTCACAGCTAGATATCCCAAAAGACCTCAAGCAAATACAAAAATTATTTGGATGCGTGGCGGCTCTAAGCCGCTTTATCTCCGTCTAGGAGAAAAGGCATTACCCTCTATCGCCTCCTTAGGCGCACGAACACCAGTGGACGGATGCTTCCTTCTTGGGACTCGAAGAAATAAAGGCCATATTGGCAACAAATCCGGTCCTGGCTGCGCCCAACCTGGGCGAACCAATGTTGTTATACATCGCAGCAACGCATCAAGTCGTAAGCGCGGTACTCGTCGTCGAATGAGAGAAAGAAGGGCATAAATTCCCTCTTCAAAAACCAGTATACTACGTATCCTTTGTGTTAACCCCCGCAAGTCCGTTACCGCACTATCGAAGATAGCATACGCGGTGTTCATGGCATCCGGAAGCTCGACACTACTTTCAAGAGTGTTCGATAATGATGGCCTCTGAAGTACCACTTAACGACATTATAAACAACATGACGCGACGGGCAGGATTGCAAAATGGGCCATTGAGCTCTTACCATTTGATATAAGTTACAAACCTCGTGAGCTATAAAGTCACGAGTTTTGGCTGACTTTGTCGCTGAATGGACGAAGCCGAACTCCCTAAAAATACGGCGCATACTCAATTGGATTATGCGCCGACGGCTCTAAAATGTTAGCGGATTGGGGGCTGGCGTCGTATAGGCGTCTCCGACCGGGACACAGTCCAATCGTGCTTCAGATAATGTACGGACTCCAACAACGCGGCGAATCGAGGCCCTTTTACATGGTCTCCGGATGGCAATCTCCATGGGCATTCAACGCCTAGAGGTGCGCGGGTATTCAAACCTCGCAATATCCCAAATAAGCGGAGACTTTGGCGTCAAAGATCCGAAAATGGCAGCATATCATAGCGCTGTCCTAAAATGTCAGCCGGTTTGAAGGACTTGAATTCCATCACGTGGCAGGGATAATAACCAAGCAGCCGACGTCTTGTACGCATTGGCGCAAAAGCGACGCTGTCCCTCTAACATCTTCTGGAATGGCTCTTCAAGCCATCCGTAATATGGGAAGAGGAGTCGGAACTAACAAACCGGAACAAGCCGCACCAACGGCGATTCAGCCGATGACATAACACCTTACGCCCACGACATAATGGCAGTAATTGCCCGTGGACAGAACCATTCCTCGCCTACTTGCTTAGGCAGGAGCTTCCAAGACCAAAATGAGGCCCGCTGCATTGTCCGCGATCTAAAGCCTACAAGGTCTATGAGGAGAACTTTATAAGAAAAGCACAACCGAGTCCTTCAAAGGTGTATCTCCGAAGAGGAAGGCGAAACCTCTGGCTGAAATTCATGCTGGACTAGGTGGACACCACGCCGCAGCTCGGGCCCTTGTAGGAAAGGCATTCCGTACAGGATTTTCTTGGCCGACGGCCCGAGCGGATCTCGGGACTTAGTCCAAAGATCGTCGGTTGTCGACTCTTTGCTAATCGAGCCATATGCCACCCACGCCCTCAAAACTATACCCATTACACGGCGTTCGCGTGCAGGGGCTTGACATGGTTGCACCACTTAAAGGGAACCCACAAGCAAAGGTACCTATTGGTCATGGTGGATAAATTCACCAAATGGATAGAGGACAAGCCGGTTAAAATGGCGAGTCGGACCAGTGATAGACTTTATATCCGGGGTAGTACACCGTTATGGTGTCCCCACAGCATCATCACCGATAGCGGCACGAACTTCACGCCATGAGGTTAAATCATGGTGCAAAAATATGGGCATCAAGCTCGATTACGCTTCAGTCTATCATCCTCAAACCAACGGTCAAGTGGAGCGAGCAAATGGTCTAATAATGGCGGCATCAAACCCGGACTAGTGCGGTCCTTACGAAATCTGACACGCCTTTGGGTAGAGGAGCTCGACTCCGTACTACGGGGGCTGCGGACAACGCCTAACCGTACTACGGATTCACACCATTTTTATGGTATATGGCGCGAAGCAGTTTTGCCTGCGACATCATTCATGACTCACCTCGAAAGTGCGCATGTACGAAGAAAGAGAAGCCGAGTTGGATCGGCGGGACAACTTGGACACATTGGAGGAAAAGCGCGACATCGCCAAGGCGGTTCCGCATTCTATCGCAGCAGGCTCGAAGATATCAAAGAGAGAAATGCGGGCCAAGACTTACAGCGTTGGCGAACTGGTTCTCGCTTTGCCGGACAAGAAGAAGGACAAGCTCAAGCCCAAATGGGAAGGCCCCTTCATCATCGATCAAGTCCTGACCGGCGGGCGTACCGTCTCTGAAATCGTCGGATAACCGACTCGAGCGAACCCATGGAGCGCAGCCCGCCTCAAGCGATTCTATGCCTAGCGCCGGACTAAGAGTTCGTCCCTTTCCCCGTCCAAAATTATTTTTTACTTCAGCTGCCTTTTGTTTCTCTTTTATTCCCAACCCTATTCATCCAAGCCTTAAAGGGCCTACTTGCATAGCGTTAGCGGCAAGGCGATGTGCTATCCGCACTCATTATACACGGGGCTTCTTTACCGAAGCTTAACTATACGGGCTTCATGCCCAGCACATGTGTTAAAGCCTCCACATGTACCTTTTATTCACCATTATATGCATCGATATGACTTGAGTTTTGGCCAAGCTGGGTTGCTGGCTCTGTGCTTACCCCTCGTTCCCGATTGTTCGGCTAGGAGGTAAAGGAGCACCTCTGCGATTATTCTTGCGGGTCAGCCGGATGTGTACCTCGACCGGGTGAAGCAAAGCTAAGCGTTATTAAGGGAATATTCGGTCGGTGACTTAAAAGATGATTTTTATCAACTTATTTATCTGCCCCAGATGTTTTTCTGCTTTTTTGCAGTCGGACATGCACTTTAGGGCATGCCACCCCGAGAGGAAAGGAACCCTTAACGGAACTATTCTCCTGGAAGATGTTTCTTACTACCCATGTAATATAACATAACTAGTTGGGAACTTATGCGATAAAGCACCGATGACCCCTACGCTGGTCTCCATGCATACCCGGTTGTTTCATAACCGAGAAGGTATTCGGACACACTCCGGACTCTAGGGTCCCGAGGTCGAAGCGAAAAGGTCGGCAAAGACAAACGATCTACAATCCGGCTAGAAGGCATTTTGTATGTCATTTTATAATACATTGTCAAATCGAATGATTGTATTCTTCCTCAATCCCGTCTAATAGGTTGTCTAATTTACAGTCCTGTTGGGAAATTTCGCGGCCAACTCCACTTGGCCGTATACTAAACTCACAGGGATCTCCTTCCCATCAGGCCCCACAGGTCCGACTTCAGCCATGTGGTTGGGACCGCCTTCTTGTACCGCGTCTTTACCATAGCCCAGGCCTCCCTGGCACCTTGGCGGCAGGCCGAAATCTTCCATAAATGGAAGCGCTGCCGCACTCCCTGCAGCTTCTCCGCAAGCTCCCCAAGACCGTTGGGTAAGGAGAAGGCTGGCCATAACGCCTGGATGACGCCGCTCATTGCCTGCCGAACTCGTTCAATCAGTTGCAACAATTCGGGAAGTTGATCTCCCGTTGATACGGGCATCTCCTCCATGAGGCGACACAGTGAGCATACTGCGAAATATTACATCAAATTGACTTCCTCGCCGAACTCTTCTTTTCAAAGGAGTTCGCTCAAGCACTACTATATATGCCGCGGCGAAGCCGCTGATTCTCCTTAACGGGCCCGACAAATCGGCCCGAACGCTTTTCAGCTCTTCTCCAAGCTGGGCATGGGCATCCTGGAGCTTGTTCCTTTCATGCTGCACCTTATGCAGCACCCTCTCGCCGACCTTTAGTTGGCGCGAAGTTCTTGCCTGTCCGGATCTTGTCCGCAGCACCTGCTAACGTCATTTTTAGACTTGCGCATAGGCCAAACGCTACTTATCTTTCTAAAATAATGCGTTACCAGGAGAGGTCCCTGCGTTTCCTCCTGCGCCAGAAAATGCGGCCTCAAGTTGGGCCTTACACTCTTGCAGCTCCTGAGACAGTTGGGTATTCTTCTCGGTAAGATCCTACATTTCATATGATCCTTAAATCAGTTTAATATAACTGCTTTAAGTCTCGGGGGCTACTGGCATATATAACTATTAAATTCTCTTACCCGTATGTCTTTTACATACCGCTCCGTGGCTCTGGTAAAACCATCTTGAGCAGCACGAAGGTGCGCGTCCCCCGTGTTAAAGGCATTTAACGCCTCGGGGGAGAAGCACGCGTCACGAAATACTGCCCGGCGGCGCCTGTGATTCATGGCACTCTCCACCTCAGACTTGGTGGCGGACAGTCTGTCGGCATCCTCCGTCGGAGGAACGTCCGGCTCGCGCCTTGCGCCCGCCTCCCCCTCCAGACCAGGTGCGGGAGCCTAGCTGGTAGAGTTTGGATTGGCAACCTTCACGCCCGCAGTCCGGCGGGCGCTTTTTTCCCTATAAAAATCATGAGCACTCAAACGCTTCCTAGGAACGTTGCCCTAAATAATGAATGGTGAACTGCACCTTTGCGGCGGCGTTTGATCGCGCGCGCCCTCTTCCGCCCTCTTGGTCGGACCGGCCTTTGTTGGTCAGCCACATGGCTCGGCTTCTCTCCTAGGCGCCTCCTGCACAGCGCCATCATATACGGTGGTCGAAATGAGCAAGGAAGGAATAGCGGTGTCGGGCTTCGATCGCAATCACACAGGAAGCCGATATAGTCGGGATAATCGGCCATTATAGCGACTAAAGCATTGTCCATGCTGAGCTGGTGGAACACCCGTCGATTAGCTCCACCTTTATGTCGGATCCTCTTGGAGGCGGATCACTGGGATCTCTCCGGATCCTTGGGCTGCGGAGCGGACTTAGCATGTCCTTCACGGTCCGGCGCAGTTCTGCGTCGAAGAAGAACACAATATAAGAAACTTAAGTTTGAAAGCACAGGTCGGGCACGCAGAGTGTTCGCTTACCCAAGGCCAGGATTATTCATGGAGAACCCATTTAGCGGGTTCGTCAGAAGAAATCCTCCTTCTCCCCTTATACAGGCGGACAGGATCGTCACGGATCTTGGCGAATCCGCCCTTGCGGCCATGGCGGGTGGCATCGTCCTCCCGTTGAAATCCCACATGGGTGGCCCTGTATTGTAGTGGCTGCACCCCGCATAATGCATGTTGTCATGACTCAATCATGGTCAACCCGGCATGGGCGATAACCTTATTCGCCCATCAAATAATGGGCGCTCTTATCTTCCTCGGGCAGGGCTCGCGGACGCCAACTAAAGCGTTTCTTGAGAGGAGCATTGCTGAACTCCGGAGGCCGATCCGAACAGGGTCCGACAGCGGGCGTCTTCTATATAAAACCATTCGAAGGCCGGTCTTGAGCGCCTTCTTAGGGCTTCCGGATGGATATCCGTCCCGCAATCGCCATATTTCGGCGCCGCCCACTTGATATATGGACCCCTCGTGAGAGCGGGGTACAAGGCAGAACAACCTCTTCCACAGCGCGAAGTGGGGCTCGACGCCCAGGAATAGCTCACAAAGAGCTACGTAACCCGCAATATGCAGGATTGAGGCGGGCGTGAGGTGATGAAGCTGGAGTCCGTAGAACTCCAGGAGCCCGCGGAGGAATGGATGTACAGGAAATCCGAGCCCCTTATCGAGATAGGGACGAAGCATACCCGCTCCCTTTGTTGGGATTTTTGTAACCTCCGCTTGCTTCCTGTAGCGACCCGACCCAAAATCGGTCAAGTCTACGTATGCATACCATCCCAAGATCATCTTGGCACTCACGGTACATTGATGAAATAATCAAAGTTCAATCACACCTGAATATATTACGATTCTCATATCGAGTCTTTATTACAATAGAATAAATTGGCGAAGGCCAACTCATGAGAAATAAACTAAGTAAAGCTGCGGAAGCGTAGAAGAATAGCGAGTCCATCCGACTCCATAGGGCAATCGCCAAGCGCGGAGTGTAGCCTCACTCCTGATCGGAATATTCCTCTGCAACATAAGACGTTGCAGCCGTGTAGGTCAGCATTTTGAATATGCCGGCAAGTCATGAAGAGAGAATAACAATAAAAGTTATTACTAATACTACATGCAATTTGGCTGTGGAGCTCTAAGTTTCATTGTTTTGCGAAAAAGCCAGTTTTTCCCTATAACAGTGGACTTGCTTGCAAATACTACAAAATTGTTGATAATTATTGAGATGGTTCCGCCAACCAATGTCTCATTCCCAATTATTAAATAATAACCCCTCAATTAATTTATAAATTTTAGTGTTGAGATTTCCGAAATACTTCCAAGTTCCAGAGGCTCAAATTGTCCGTAACCGAGGACACGACTAATCGATTAGATCTTTTCTCTGCAGAGGTTTGCGCACTTTACCCGCAAGAATCGTTCCCTCCTTTTAAAGTCTTCGCACTTCATGGTGTTTGAAGACGGGATGAGTAAACAGGGTCTTAGAAGAGTTCATCGGCCTTTGCGGTACCCATCCAATCATACCGTTCTTCTACATCTCGTAGCACCGTCGCCGAGTCACAACTAGGGTTGACCAAGCGAGCCCATAATGGCTTGCGGCTGCACAGTAAGCTTCCGGTCAATGGGTATACATCCGTCTCATCGTGGCTGGGTGAAGCTTTCCGCAAGATGTCATGGCACTTCTCCATGCATCCCGGCCAACCTTTGGGTTCTCAGGTGCCCGTCAACCGTCCTCCACCCAAGAGTGAATTTGAAGTCCATCTTGAGCTTGAAGTTCATGGGGTTGTCATCATCTTGACTCTCACATCTCCCTTATGAATTCACTCAACCAACCCGTCTCTGAGCATAGCAAAATAAACTACTTCGTCCCGGGTCATGGTAACGAGGGGAATTGGTTCATCCTACCTCATGATACTACTCAAGAACATAACTTCAAAATTTCACCTACTGCATGCATGGTGGGGAGGTATAATTCTAATGCAACAAAATCATAGGTATTGTAAAGAAACATGATCAATGACTTGCCTTGCTGACGATCTTCGAAAGCTAGGGACTCGTGGTAGCAAGCTTCGCGATCCGAAAATTCTACCGAGGCAAACAACAATCATAATAAGCATATAGCATATGATCACTTAACATAATAGCATGCTAACATAACACACCAAACAAACGAATCAAAACCCAAAGAAAACTCGAAGAAATCCAACTCAAAGTTTTCCTACATCAAGCAACAACTAAGAATAGTTTTACATATCAAAATTTTTCTTAACAGAACCTAAGCATGGGTTTATGCTACCTAACAGAAAAGAATTCATCATGCAACTAGGAGCAAAAAGAATCACCTTAAAAGCTATTATAAAACTCCTTTTAGGCCTAAAACAATCCTAGCAAGAAAAAATAAAATAAAAGTTTTATTTATTATAAATAAAAGTTCATGCTCTAAAGTTACAGAAACTATCCTAGAATAAACTATCTCTCATGAAAAATAAATTTATTTGCTAATTAAAACAATAGGAAAACAGTAGCTAGTTAAATAAATAGGAATAACATGATTCTGGTTAAAACTATTTTTTATTAATTTCTAAAATGCCCAAATAAATTCCTACGGTTAGGCAATGTCAAAACAAAGTTGTGACAAAAGAATCACTAAAAATAATATTCCTAACTCATTTTATAGCATAATTTCTATTCTGTCTAAATCTAAAATAAAGCAATTTTAGATAATTTTAACATGACTAAATATATTTTCTACACAAACTACAATAAATTTGCAAACCAACAAAAAAAGAATCACTTAAAAATATTAAGTAGATTAAAAGATATGAATTTTTCAAATCTGAAACTATTATGGTAAAACAGAAAACGAAAAAAATAAAATTAAAAGGAAAATCGGCGCTAATGGGCCTATCTAGCGCCCTGGGCGTAATATAACTAAATCGTGCCCTAGGGATTAAACCGAGTCGGCCGGTTCAACTAAACCCTAACTAAAACCAGAACTAACCGGTTTATTTGAAATAAACCTACCCCTTCGGGGGGATCTAATCTACACCCTCCGCGATAGATCGAACGGCGGAGGGGAGTCCGGCGACTCACCGTGGCGGCGACGGCGACGGCAGCTGGGCGGCGGCGGCGGCAGCTCGGGCGGCGACAGTTCGGGTGGCTCGGTGGTCGGGGGCGTCGGCGGGGACCTCCGTGGTGTCTTGGCGTGGTGGGAACTCGGGGTGGAGTTAGGCGAGCTCGGGAGGTGCGAGGCGTTCGGGATGGGGCTAATGGCGTGGCGGCGCACTCGGGCTCCAGCGGCGTGTCTGCGAGAGGAGGGTCAGGCGAGGGGTCGAGGGGGCACGGGTCGAGGGGGTATTTATAGGGGAAGCGTCGACTTGGACGAGGGGCAATCGGGAGGATCGGGATGAGATCCGGAGATCTCGGGGTTCATGAGCGGCGGCTGTGGTGACTTTGGCGAGGAAGAAGGAGGGTGGGGCCTGGGTGTCGGTGGGTGAGGAGAGGGGATCGGGCGGGCGACCGGTCGGAAGGGTTTCGGCTCGGCTCGGTCGGTCAGCTGCGGTTGGGCGGCTCGGGCGGGCGCTGGGCGGCTGGTCGGTTCTTGCTGGTGGGCCTCGGGCTGGGTGGGCAGGGGCTGGCTGGTGGCGCTGGGTCCTTTCCTTTTCTATTTTTTTGAATTTAGAGAGAGAAAAATACTTAAATATAAATATTTTATATAGGACATATATATATCAAAATGATCGGGAAAATTCTCTATAATATGAACATTTTCAGGGCAAAATCAAACTTTATAAAAATCATTTTCTAAAATTCCAAATAAAAATCAAATTTGAATTCAAAATTTTTGGCAATGTTTTTCCTCTGATATTTTTGGAGTGTCATGTTTACTCCTCTCATACTTTTCTCAAGTATTTATCGGGCATAGCTTTGAAATAATTTCCCTTGCCAAAATTTGAATTCAAATTCCAACAACTCCAAAACTTCTGAAACTTCAAATGCCACTCAAATTTCAACCAATATGCATAGATGCTTAGCTATAATTGTAAAACATTCCAAATAGGAAATTTGGGATGTTACAAACCTACCACCTTAAGATGAATCTAGCCCTCGAGATTGGGTTAACTAACAAATATGTGCGGGTGATCTCGAAGGAGGTCTTCTTCTCGCTCCCAGGTGGCTTCCTCCTCGGAGTGATGACTCCACAACACCTTGCAAAACTTGATGATCTTGCTGCGGGTGACTCTGTTCGCAGTCTCGAGAATTCGGACGGGTTTCTCCTTATAAGTCAGATCACTGTCGAGCTGTATGGCCTCTAGGGGCACTGTGTCTCTCAACGGAATATCGGCCATGTCGGCATGGCATTTCTTTAGCTGAGAAACATGGAAGACATCATGAACTCCGGACAATCCTTCCGGCAATTCCAACTTGTAAGCAAATTCTCCACGACGTTCGAGGATTTTGTAGGGACCAATAAATCAGGGTGCTAACTTTCCTTTGACACCAAACCTCTTGATTCCACGAAGTGGGGACACACGAAGATATGCTCGGTCTCCCGCTTCGTAAGTTACTTCCTTGCGTTTACTGTCGGCATAACTCTTCTGCCTCGACTGAGCTATCTTGAGCCTATCTCGAATCAGCTTTACTTTCTCTTCGAATCTCTCGATAAGATCGGAACGAAAAGTGTTCGATCTCAACACCATCCCACAAACAATGGTGTTACGCACCTCCTTCCGTATAGAGCTTGAAGGGGCCATCTTTAGACTGGTGCGATAACTGTTGTTGTATGAGAACTCTGCGTATGGAAAATTATCATCCCAGCTAGACCCATAGTCTAGCACACAAGCTCTCAACATGTCCTCCGAATCTGGTTGACTCTCTTGGTCATCCATCATCTGCGGATGAAAAGTTGTCTTGAACTCCAGCCTCGTACCCAAAGTTTCATGCAAGCTGATTCCAAAACTTTGAGGTAAATTGTGTTCCTCTATCTGACACGATACTCCTCGGAACTCCATGCAGACATACGATCCTGGTCATGTATATCTTGGCTAACTTAGCACTGGTATAGGTAGTCTTCACGGGGATGAAATGAGCTACCTTGGTCAATCGATCAACCACTACCCAGATAGAATCATAACCTGAGCGGGTCTGGGTAATCTGTGATAAAATCCATTCCAAGTTTTCCCATTTCCACTCGGGAATCGGCAAAGGTTGAAGTAACCCTGCTGGCTTCTGATGTTCCGCCTTTACTCGTTGACAAACATCGCATACTGCTACGTACTCGGCAATATCCTTCTTCATTCCTGTCCACCAGAAACTTTCCTTCAAATCCAGATACATCTTGGTGTTACCGGGGTGAATCGAGTACGGTGAATCATGAGCCTCTGAAGAATTAACTTCGAGTTCGGGATCATTGGGTACATAAATCGATCCTCGAACCATATAGCTCCGTATTCATCCTTACGAAACCCTTTAGCTTTTCCTTCATTCATCTTTTCTTTATCTCATCAATTTCCTTGTCCGACTTACGGGCTTCACGAATTCTTCGGCCAAAGTGGACTGAACTTCGAGTTGCAACATATCCTCTCGGAACTATCTCCGATCGGAGATCTCGAGGTCATCGACTAACTCACCGGGTAATCCTCCTGCTATAAGAGTATTCACATAACTCTTACGGCTCAAAGCATCTGCTACAACATTAGCCTTTCCTGGGTGGTAATGCAATCTCATGTCATAATCCTTGATTAACTCTAGCCATCTCCTCTGCCTGAGGTTCAACTCTTTCTGCGTGAAAATATACTTCAAGCTCTTATAATCTGTGTAAACATCACAATGGTTTCCGATAAGGAAATGTCTCAGTCTTGAGTGCATGCACTCTGCTGCTAACTCCAAATCATGTGTGGCATAATTCATCTCGTGAGGTCGTAGCTATGCGGAGGTATAAGCTACAACTTTTCCTTCCTGCATGAGTACTCCTCCGAGTCCACGGCGAGAAGCGTCTAATATACCTGGTAATCCTTGTGTATGTCCGCAAAATCAATCTTTGGGGCTGTAACCAAGCGTTTCTTCAATTCTGAAGGCGGCTTCACAATCCTCGGTCCAAATGTACTTGGCATCCTTCTTCAAAAGCTCAGTCATAGGCTTGGCAATCTTGAGAAATTTTCAATAAACCTCCGATAATATCCTGCGAGTCCGAGAAAACTGCGGATCTCCTTGGTGAGGTGGGCGAACGCCAATCGGTGGTGATTCAACCTTGGTGGGGTCAACTGCTATTCCTTCTCCTGAAATAACATGTCAGGAATCCGACTTCCTTCAGCCAAAATTCACATTTGCTGAACTTGGCATACAAGCGATGTTCTCGAAGTTTCTCGAACTAGACACAAATGTTCCTTATGCTCTTCCTCGCTCTTGGAGAAAATCAGTATATCATCGATGAACACCACGACAAACTTGTCCAGATATTCCATAAATACCTTGTTCATCAAATTCATGAAGTATGCAGGGCATTAGTCAATCCAAATGACATGACGGTATACTCATATAAACCATACACAGTGGTGAATGCTGTTTTGGGTATATCCTTTTCACGGATCTTCAAGCGATGATACCACGATCGAAGATCGATCTTGGAGAATACCTTGGCTCCAACTAGCTGATCAAATAGATCATTAATCATCGGCAGAGGTACTTGTTCTTGATGGTCACGTCGTTCAGCGACGATAATCCACAACCATTCTCGTGGTTCCATCCTTCTTCTCTACCAAAAGAACTGGGGCTCCCCAAGGTGATGAGCTTGGTCGAATATATCCTTTCTCCAATAGCTCATTAATTTGGTTCTTGATCTCTTTCAAATCGTTCGGAGGCATCCGATAGGGTCTCTTGGATATTGGGGCTGTGCTTAGGGCAATAACTCAATCAGAAATTCAATGTCTCGTCGGTGGCATTCTGGTAATTCCTCCGGAAACACATCGGAAAATCTTGCACTACTAGCACTTCCTCTGAACAACTCCGTGAGGGAATTCACTGATTCTTCATCGCTCGTCTCGGATACATACTTGATCCTCTTACGCTCCGGGTGGTGAGCAGAATCGACTTCTTGGGCACGATCTATGTTTCCTTCAAACTTCATCAACCAATCCATGCCTAGGATTACATCCAAGGTGCGGGTTTCCAATACTATGAGGTCTGCGGAAATTTATGGTTTCCAATGTTGAGGTTGCATGACAGCCTAAGCCTGCCATCATTTCTCCTCCTGCGGAACTGACGTGAAGAGGGCTTCTAAGGGTTTTAGTGGGCAACCCGTACTTTTCCACAACTACCCTTGATATGAATGAATCGTTGCACGTAATCAAAGAGTACCAATCTGGATGCGAATTTAATAAAAACTTACCAACCACAGTGTCCGGCTGATCATAGACGTCCTCCACGTCAATGTGGTTCACCTGAGCACGAGGAAAAGTATTGGGTTTCTTCGCTGAGCTTCCATTGCCGTTTCCATTCCTCTGCTTGGCCTCCGGGCAGTCGGTGGCATAGTGCCCTATTTTCTGGCACTTGAAGCAGTGATGTGACTCGAGCTTTCTGAGCCGGAGCAGGACGATGCTGGTTGCCATTGCCGTTTCCATTGCCATTTCCATTGCCTGACTTGTTTTCCTGGTTGCGGTTGTTCCCATTTCCTCCATGGTTATGTCCTCCATGGTTATGATGGGTATGCCCTCCGAGTATGGGGCATAACGGGCTTCGCTGAGCTCGAGTTGTACTTCCCGACCATACTTCCGCTTGCGACTATCAATCTGCTGCTGCTTGCCTTCAAGTATGGTGGCCTTGTCTACCAGCTCACGGTAGTTGGTGAAGGTAGCCACCATTAGCTGCATACCCAGCTCGTCATTGAGTCCCTCGAGAAACTTCTCCTGCTGCGGCATCTGTGGCCACATCATCCGGGGCATAGCAAGCTAACTTGCTGAACTCATCCACGCATCTTGCCCACGAGACGGTTCCCTGGCGTAAGTTGCGGAACTCACGCTTCTTGAGACTCATGGCTCCAGCTGAAACATGGCGGTGCGGAAAGCCTGTTGGAACTGATCACGTAATGGTGGCGATGGGATAAGTGGCGGTGTAGTTCTCCCACCAAGAAGCTGCAGGTCCATCAAGTTGATGTGCGCAAAGCGCACCTTCTCGCATCCGTGCATCCAACGGTGACTAACTCTCTTCCGACCTTGCGGAGCCAATCGCCGGCCACAATCGGCTCGGTGCTGCTAGAGAACACCGGCGGATTCAGCCTTAGGAAGCGGGTCAAGTTGTCAACGAGGGGTGGTGGCGGTGGATTGTTGTTGTTGTTGTTACGGTTACGGATGAGCATCGCATGAGGGCATTCTGCTGCTGGATCAGCTGGGTGAGCTCCGGCGGAAAGTTGAGGCCGGGGTCACGTCTCGGAGGCATCTGGTGTTTTGGAGTGGATGAGAAAATTAGAATAGAACAATGGTCTAATGAGAAAATATCACTACCCATATGAATGCACAATCATAATCACACCAATCATTTATTCAATCCACTCAAACATGGTTCAAATCTCGATTACAAAATTCTCACGACTAATCGAAAATAACGACCTAACTGATCGACGGAAAAATAAAATAACAAGTCGGTCGACTAAATGTCTTCATCAATTATCCTTGCGTCCTCTGGTGCGGTGTCCTCCGGTGTGGCGTCCTCTGACGCGGCGCCTCCTCTTGCGGCTTTCTCCAGTGGAGCTCCCTTCATAATCCTGATCATTGCTCACGAGAGGTCCGTCATCTCCACTCGGAAAAAGGTCCTCTCCCAAGTCCATCTTTTCCTCTAATGCGGCAACATGCATCTTCAGGTTGTCGACTCTCTCCATGAAGTCCACGATTTCTTACTCATGGTCAAGGAAGTCTGCGTGTGCCTTCTCCTCCAGTTCCAGTTCACGGAACAACAGCCTCTGTGTACCTTGAGTTCTGGCGAGTGCGGATCTCCCGTTTCTGAGGAGACACTCCAAGTCTTGGACATATGAGAGAATGGAGTCGTCCTCTGATGCGGATGATATCTCCATTCCTCGCTCTGCGAAATCATGGCGAGTCGATGGATCGAGCTCGGCCTGTACTCTTCTCGGAGATGTCCAAGTGCACGATAAATCGCCATGTCTCTTCCGAGGATCCAGTTGAAATCAGTAAACTCAAAGTCAATGGGCTCTGGATGTCCTCCGAAGGTCCTCCCAGGATATGCACTTCAATCCTCAGCGGGTATCCGTCGGAAGTGCATTGGTAGGCTTCCGGTGATCGAGGCGAGCAATCTTCAGCTTCTTCACGATCTGGACCAGCTTCTTGCGAAAGGCATCGTCTCATCTGGTGGCAAAACTCCGGTAGCAAAGCGGGGTGAACTCGCGCCATCTAGAATGTTGAAAATCGGAGAGAAGTCAGAAATGAACATGAGAGAATTACGGAATGGTAAGGACATAAAATAAATAGTCTCTTCCTATGGCTTTCCGATCCTAGGGGTTCGTCCCACGGTCGCGTGTGCTCGAATACCATCTCTGTAGCAACCCGACCCAAAATCGGTCAAGTCTACGTATGCATACCATCCCAAGATCATTGGCACTCAAAGTACATTGATGAAATAATCAAAGTTCAATCACACCTGAATTTATTACGATTCTCATATCGAGTCTTTATTACAATAGAATAAATTCGGCCGAAGGCCAACTCATGAGAAATAAACTAAGTAAAGCTGCGGAAGCGTAGAAGAATAGCGAGTCCATCCGACTCCATAGGGCAATCTCCAAGCGCGGAGCGTAGCCTCACTCCTGATCGGAATACTCCTCTGCAACATAAGACGTTGCAACCGTGTAGGTCAGCATTTTGAATATACCGGCAAGTCATGAAGAGAGAATAACAATAGAAATTATTACTAATACTACATGCAATTTGCCTGTGGAGCTCTAAGTTTCATTGTTTTGCGAAAAAAGCCAGTTTTTTCCTATAACAGTGGACTTGCTTGCAAATACTACAAAATTGTTGATAATTATTGAGATGGTTCTGCCAACCAATGTCTCATTCCCAATTATTAAATAATAACCCCTCAATTAATTTATAAATTTTAGTGTTGAGATTTCCGAAATACTTCCAAGTTCCAGAGGCTCAAATTGTCCGTAACCGGGGACACGGCTAATCGATTAGATCTTTTCTCTGCAGAGGTTTGCGCACTTTACACGCAAGAATCGTTCCCTCCTTTTAAAGTCTTCGCACTTCATGGTGTTTGAAGACGGGATGAACGAAACAGGGTCTTAGAAGAGTTCATCGGCCCTTGCCGTACCCATCAATCCTACCGTTATTCTACATCTCGTAGCACCGTCCGGCCAGAGTCACAACTAGGGTTGACCAAGCGAGCCCATAATGGCTTGCTGCTGCAGAGTAAGCTTCCGGTCAATGGGTATACATCCGTCTCTTCGTGGCTGGGTGAAGCTTTCCGCAAGATGTCATGGCACTTCTCCATGCATCCCGGCCAACCACTTGGGTTCTCCAGGTGCCCGTCAACCGTCCTCCACCCAGAGTGAATTTGAAGTCCATCTTGAGCTTGAAGTTCATGGGGTTGTCATCATCTTGACTCTCACATCTCCTTATGAATTCACTCAACCAACCCGTCTCTGAGCATAGCAAAATAAACTACTTCATCCGGGTCATGGTAACAAGGGAATTGGTTCATCCTACCTCATGATACTACTCAAGAACATAACTTCAAAATTTCACCTATTGCATGCATGGTGGGGAGGTATAATTCTAATGCAACAAAATCATAGGTATTGTAAAGAAACATGATCAATGACTTGCCTTGCTGACGATCTTCGAAAGCTAGGAACTCGTGGTAGCAAGCTTCGCACTCCGGAAATTCTACCGAGGCAAACAACAATCATAATAAGCATATAGCATATGATCACTTAACATAATAGCATGCTAACATAACACACCAAACAAACGAATCAAAACCCAAAGAAAACTCAAAGAAATCCAACTCAAAGTTTTCCTACATCAAGCAACAACTAAGAATAGTTTTACATATCAAAATTTTCTTAACAGAACCTAAGCATGGGTTTATGCTACCTAACAGAAAAGAATTCATCATGCAACTAGCAGCAAAAGAATCACCTTAAAAGCTATTATAAAACTCCTATTAGGCCTAAAACAATCCTAGCAAGAAAAATAAAATAAAAGTTTTATTTATTATAAATAAAAGTTCATGCTCTAAAGTTACAGAAACTATCCTAGAATAAACTATCTCTCATGAAAAATAAATTTATTTGCTAATTAAAACAATAGGAAAACAGTAGCTAGTTAAATAAATAGGAATAACATGATTCTGGTTAAAACTATTTTTTATTAATTTCTAAAATGCCCAAATAAATTCCTACGGTTAGGCAATGTCAAAACAAAGTTGTGACAATAAGAATCACTAAAAATAATATTCCTAACTCATTTTATAGCAGAATTTCTATTCTGTCTAAATCTAAAATAAAGCAATTTTAAATAATTTTAACATGACTAATTATATTTTCTACAGAAACTACAATAAATTTGCAAACCAACAAAAAAAGAATCACTTAAAAATATTAAGTAGATTAAAAGATATGAATTTTTCAAATCTGAAACTATTCTGTTAAAACAGAAAACGAAAAAATAAAATTAAAAGAAAAATCGGCGCTAATGGGCCTATCTAGCGCCCTGGGCGTAATATAACTAAATCGTGCCCTAGGGATTAAACCGAGTCGGCCGGTTCAACTAAACCCTAACTAAAACCGGAACTAACAGGTTTATTTGAAATAAACCTACCCCTTCGGGGGGATCTAATCTACACCCTCCGCGATAGATCGAACGGCGGAGGGGAGTCCGGCGACTCACCGTGGCGGCGACGGCGACGGCAGCTCGGGCGGCGACGGTTCGGGTGGCTCCGGTGGTCGGGGATGTCGGCGGGGACCTCCGGCGGGTGCGGCGTGGCGGGGGGAACTCGGGGGTGGAGTTGGGCGAGCTCGGGGAGGTGCGAGGCGTTCGGGACGGGGCTAATGGCGGCGGCGGCGACTCGGGCTCAGCGGCGTGTCTGGCGAGAGGAGGGTTGGGAGAGGCGAGGGGGGAACGGGTCGAGGGCGGTATTTATAGGGGGAAGGCGTCGACTTGGACGAGGGGGCAATCGGGAGGGGATCGGGATGAGATCCGGAGATCTCAGTGGTTCCGCAGGGTGCGTGGTGACTTAGGCGAGGAAGAAGGAGGTGGGGCCCGGTGTCGGTGAGTGAGGGAGAGGGGATCGGCGGGCGACCGGTCGGAAGGGTTCGGCTCGGGCGCTCGGTCGGTCGGTCTTGGTGGGCGGCTCAGTGCCATTGGGCGGCTGGTCGGTTCTTTGGTGGGCCTCGTATTTGGTGGGCAGGGGCTGGCTTTGGTGGCGCTGGGTCCTTTCCCTTTTCTATTTTTTTTTGAATTTAGAGAGAGACAGAAAAATACTTAAATATAAATATTTTATATAGGACATATATATATCAAAATGATGGGAAATTCCTATAATGTGAACATTTTCGAGGGCAAAATCAAACTTTATAAAAATCATTTTCTAAAATTCCAAATAAAACTCAAATTTGAATTCAAACTTTTGGCAATGTTTTTCCTCTGATATTTTTGGAGTGTCATGTTTACTCCTCTCATACTTTTCTCAAGTATTTATCGGGCATAGTTTTGAAATAATTTCCTTTGCCAAAATTTGAATTCAAATTCCAACAACTCCAAAACTTCTGAAACTTCAAATGCCACTCAAATTTCAACCAATATGCATAGATGCTTAGCTATAATTGTAAAACATTCCAAATAGGAAATTTGGGATGTTACATTCCCACCTTTGTAGGTGGCCAGCCCGGCTCGAACCGGAACCATGAAGGCCGGAGGGAGATATCCCCCCATTTGGAGCTTCACCAGCTCGTTGTGCGGAACAGAGCATCTCCTCCAATCTCCTGGCAAAGGGCTAGGAGCGCGAGAAGAGGAGCCGCGTTGACGGTCCATGATGGAATGGATTCTTGGTCGAAAGCGCTCCGATGAGTATTTGCGGGAGGAAGATGGTGATTTGGATCTGGATTCTTGCCTCCCTTATAGGCAGATTATTCGCACAACTAGGGGGTAAAACATAAAAGACACCCTGGCTTTTCACATTCACGTGACGCGTGGAAGAAGGCCATTATTGGGCGTAGAAGCCGAGACGCGCAACATTGATGAGGAAGCTGGACACTGTTCGGCAAGTACGTAGAACTTGAAGGAGAACCCGCCTTGCAACGCCGAAGACTACACACATGCTGGACTTGTCGTCATTGAAGCCTGGTTCGGGGCTCTTGAGGAGTCCGGATTAGGGGTGTCCGGATAGCGGACTACCATCATCGGCGGACTATCATCGGCGAACTATCATCATCGACCGGACTCCAAGACTATGAAGATACAAGATTGAAGACTTAGCCCGTGTCCGGATGGGACTTTCCTTGGCGTGGAAGGCAAGCTTGGCGATCTGGGATATGTAGATCTCCTACCATTATAACCGACTCTATGTAACCCTAGCCCTCTTGGTGTCTATATAAACCGGATGGCTCTAGTCGTAGGACAACATCAACAACCCTTACAATCATACCATATGCTAGCTTCTAGGGTTTAGCCTCCTTGATCTCGTGGTAGATCCACTCTTGTAAACATCCACAATATCAATATCAATCGAGCAGGACGTAGGGTTTTACCTCCATCAAGAGGGCCCGAACCTGGGTAAAACATCGTGTCCCTTCTCTCCTGTTACCATCCGCCTAGACGCACAGTTTGGGACCCCCTACCCGAGATCCGCCGGTTTTGACACCGACAGACTGTTTGACTGGCTTGAATCCTTTTAGGATGTTTAGGCTGTGCTCGGCCAGCCGGCGTGGGATTCCTGGCATGTCTGAAGGGTGCCAGGCAAAAATGTGCCAATTTTCGCGTAGGAATTCTCGTAGTGCGGCGTCTACATCAGGGTTTAATTGTGCCCCGATGGAGGCCGTTTTTGTAGGGTCCGTTGGGTGGACTTGGAATTTGACTATTTCGTCCACTGGTTTAAAGGAGGTGGACTTGGATCTTTTATCGAGTATCACATCGTCCCTGTTCACCGTGGAGCGTAGCGCAGTCAGTTCCTCGGCCGCTAGGGCTTCGGATAGTGCCTCAAGGGCTAGTGCGGCTGTCTTATTTTCAGCGCGTAGTGCTATGTCCGGGTCACTAGTAAGAGTGATTATTCCGTTGGGCCCAGGCATTTTGAGCTTCATGTACCCGTAATGGGGTATAGCTTGAAAAATTGTGAATGCCTCTCTCCCTAATAGAGTGTGGTATCCGCTGCTGAACGGGGCCACTTGGAACTTGACCTCCTCGGACCTGTAATTATTCGGCGTGCCGAACACCACATCCAGTGTGATTTTTCCTGTGCAGCACGCTTCCCGACTGGGTTTTTTTCCTCTAAAGGTTGTGCTGCTTCGCTCAATGCGGCTCCAGTCTATGTCCATTTTTTGAAGGGTTTCCTCATAAATGAGGTTCAGTCCGCTGCCACCGTCCATGAGTACCTTGGTAAGGCAAAAGCCGTCCACTATTGGACTGAGGACCAATGCTGCTGGTGCTCGGGCTGTTCGGATTTTAGGTTCATCACTGGCATTAAAGGTAATAGCCGTGTCACTCCATGGATTTATTGTTGCTACTTGGTAGACTTCGGCAAGGCTGCGGAGTGTTCATTTTCGCATATTGTTTGATGCGAAAGTCTCGAAGACTGTTAATACCGTACTGGTATCCCTGGGCTGATGCTTTGTGGATGCTGGGGTTAGAAGCTCTTCGCCACTTTTGGCCACCTGCCGGAGTATCCAACATGCTCTAAGGCTATGAGTTGGTGTGGCGCCCTCTGTACTATGAATTTTAGAGGGTCCGTTGAGCCATCCCTGCAGTACGTTCCATGCCTCGTAGGGGGTTTTCGTTTTTTGGTGTTTACCCCGGGTGATTGGCGATAATGCACCCTTTTATGTCAGACTGGGTTTGTATTCAGGGCCGGATTGTCCCAAAATCTTACTTCGGTTTTCCAGGCGCTCTCCATCGCACAGTACTTTCGTACTATGGACGCCATGTCAGCAAAGCGTGTAATTTCAGGGCGACCTATGGCGTTGAGGATTCCCTTGTCCATGCAATTATTGCAGAAGAATGAAATTGTGTCTTCCTCGCGGCAGTCCTTTATCCTGTTCATAACCAGGAGGAATCGGCCCGATAATGATGTATCTTGTTTCCTCGGGCTCTTGCCTAATTTTGGATAGATCGCCTATGTTGGGTGGGTGGGTGGAATTAGATCCGAAACCTCACCCAATCTGAGGCTCAAGGGCCAAGGAGTTTCCGAACTCGGAGGCTTGGATTCTTGGATGTTGTCCAATGAATCTAGCCTGTTGCATGACTCTAAGTTCAGGTCGTCCTCCCCTCCGCGGGTATCCGGCTTGGAGGGATCGGGAATCCGGACATAGCTAGTCCTTAAGATAGATGAAGGGTCGCCGCATTGTTCCTCCACCACAGCAACGTGATGGGTGACTGGGAGAGTTAATCTCTCTCGGATCGGGTTTAGCCCAATCTCATCGTGATCATGGCGACTCCTGGCGGCGATGCGATCCAGGAGCTCGTTTAAGGAAGAGAGCTCCGTCCGATCTAACTGCTCAGCGAGTTCTGAGTTGACGTGAAGATTTCTTCCGA
The DNA here is from genome assembly GCA_021605205.1 of Aegilops longissima. NCBI lineage: Eukaryota > Viridiplantae > Streptophyta > Magnoliopsida > Poales > Poaceae > Aegilops > Aegilops longissima. The sequence continues at coordinate 26,891,862 of CM038682.1, forward strand.
TGACCCGAGAAGTCATCGTCGGCGCGGCGGCCGAACAGGTGGTCATAAGAAAACCACCTAGCCGGAGAGTTTGGCCGATAGCCAAAGCTCCTTTAGCAATAGTGCCGTCTTTAAAGACGGGGTAAGGCATCCTTCCTGATGGCGACGGCATAAAGGAACTCTCAATGAAAGCACCAATGTCGGTATCAAAACAGGCGGATCTCGGGTAGGGGGTCCCGAACTGTGCGTCTAGGCGGATGGTAACAGGAGACAAGGGACACGATGTTTTTACCCAGGTTCGGGCCCTCCCGATGGAGGTAAAACCCTACTCCTGCTTGATTAATATTGATGATATGGGTAGTACAAGAGTAGATCTACCACGAGATCAGAGAGGATAAACCCTAGAAGCTAGCCTACGGTATGATTGTTGTTCCTCCTATGGACTAAAACCCTCCGGTTTATATAGAGACCGGAGAGGGCTAGGGTTACACAGAGTCGGTTACAATGGGAGGAGATCTACATATCCGTATCACCAAGCTTGCCTTCCACGACAAGGAAAGTCCCATCCGGACACAGGACGAAGTCTTCAATGTTGTATCTTCATAGTCCAGGAGTCCGGCCAAAGGTTATAGTTCAGCTATCCGGACACCCCCTAATCTGGGACTCCCTCAGAAAGAGTATTATAGCTTTGTGTTGATTTAATACCAACGATCGTAGCAAGTTGGCCTCAGTATCTTTGGCATTAAATTCAACCGTATATGCATCTATGAGATTTGTGTTAATGAACCCAATATCACTGATTTGTCTTTTCTTCAATTCGGCGATCTTCAATCTGCATAATATAGTGAGGATAATTATATATACATGCAAGGAAAGAGCTGACCTATATATAGAGACTTAATGACAGAAGTAGTACTTATAGACAGTAGCAAGTGACCGTTAATTTATCGAGGGCCTTTTTATTGAAAAACTGGAAGAACTCCTCAAATGGAACATTCAACGGATCAATTCCAATGAGGTCATGCTCCTGTTTAACTCCCAACGTCAAAGTATTCATCCTCCCAGACTCTCTGCAGGTTTTCATGTACCAATCATGGAATCTTCGCATAATCATTGTTAGAGATCTTTCATCTTTGACGCGAGGCTTCCCGTAATGGTATTTGTGTTTGTCCACCTCCAAGAAATCATAATGTACATCGTCGGGCAGGTAATCTCCAAGATTGGTATTGGGAAAATTCACCGGATGATTAGCGACGATATCACTAGACACCTTGAGCGGGGGGCACGATTGTTTCGCTTGTTCGCCGAGATGGGCAATTTTTTTCCCAGCTCGTCGTTCTGCTAACCTTTGATCGCTGATAGTACTTCACGACCGCTCCGCTTAGAAAAATGACCTTTAAATAATGCGATCATAGTTGGATTGCGGTGGAGAAGGTGGTGTTCGCTTCAGGGCATCGATAGTGCGCTTTGCTTTCACCGGATCTATCTTCTCCTCCGGAGGTGGATGTTTCTTTGCTTTCACCCCTTCAAAGAAGTCCCTCACTTCAGCTTCCACGATCTTCACGTTTTCCTCCACGCTCCACTCATATGGTAACTTCTATAGAGGCTTGAGAGATGGACTGGATATGTATTGCCTCCCACCTCTGGCTGTACTGCTAGACGCCGGCCGAGCAGACGGAGCGGCTGCGGCTATCTTCTTTCCTTGCTTACGAGGCGGAGGAGCAGCTGGAGCGGTGGCGGGTCTCTTCCGCCCTTGCTGACGAGGCGGAGAAGGAGGTGGCTGGCTGCTCGAGCACGCCGGCGCAGGCGGAGAAGGAGGCGGAGTGCCTCCACGCGCCGGAGAAGGAGGCTGAGTGCCCTGATCACTCGCCGGGGTAGGAGGCGGAGGAGGAGGCGGAGTGCCCTGCTACCTCTTGAGCATGTGTTGGTTTTTCCCTTGAAGAGGAAAGGGTGATTCAGCAAAGTAGCGTAAGTATTTCCCTCATTTTTTGAGGACCATGGTATCAATCCAGTAGGAGGCCACATGCAAGTCCCTCGTACCTATACAAACAAATAAGAACCTTGCAACCAACGCGAGAAAGGGGTTTCCAATCCCTTCACGACCACCTGCAAAAGTGAGATCTGATAGAGATGATAATATTTTTGGTATTTTTATGATAAAGATTGAAAGTAAAGATTGCAAATTAAAAATAGATTGGAAACTTGTATGATGGAGAATAGACCCGGGGGCCATAGGTTCCACTAGTGGCTTCTCTCAAGATAGCATAACTATTACGGTGGGTGAGCAAATTACTGTCGAGCAATTGATAGAAAAGTGCACAATTATGAGAATATCTAGAATATCTAGGCATGATCATGTATATAGGCATCACGTCTGTGACAAGTAGACCGACTCCTGCCTGCATCTACTACTATTACTCCACACATGGACCGCTATCCAGCATGCATCTAGAGTATTAAGTTCATAAGAACAGAGTAACGCATTAAGTAAGATGACATGATGTAGAGTGATAAACTCAAGCAATATGATATAAACCCCATCTTTTTATCCTCGATGGTAACAATACAATATGTGTCGTTTCCCCTACTGTCACTTGGATCGAGCAACGCAAGATTGAACCCAAAGCTAAGCACTTCTCCCATTGCAAGAAAGATCAATCTAGTAGGCCAAACCAAACTGATAATTCGAAGAGGCTTGCAAACATAACCAATCATACATAAAAGAATTCAGAGAAGATTCAAATATTGTTCATAGATAATCTTGATCATAAGCCCACAATTCATCGAATCTCGACAAACACACCGCAGAAAGAGTTACATCGAATAGATCTCCAAGAAGATCGAGGAGAACTTTGTATTGAGATTCAAAGAGAGAGAAGAAGCCATCTAGGTAAAAACCATGGACCCGAAGGTCTGTGGTAAACTACTCACACATCATCGGAGAGGCTATGGTGTTGATGTAGAAGCCCACCGTTATCGATGCCCCCTCCGGCGGAGCGCCGGAACAGGCCCCAAGATGGGATCCTACGGTTACAGAAGGTTGCGGCGGTGGAAATAGGGTTTCGTGGTGATCCTCGATGGTTTCGGGGTACCTAGGTATATATAGGAGGAAGAAGTAGGTCGGTGGAGCCACGAGGGGCCCACAAGGGTGGAGGGCGCGCCCCTGCCTCGTGGCCTCCTCGTTGATTTCCTGACGTCCACTCCAATTCCTCTGGATCACGTTTGTTCCAAAAATCACGCTCCTGAAGGTTTCATTCCGTTTGGACTCCGTTTGATATTCCTTTTCTGCGGAACACTGAAATACGCAAAAAAACAGCAATTTGCACTGGGCCTTGGGTTAATAGGTTAGTCCCAAAAATAATATAAAAGTGTATAATAAAGCCCATTAACATCCAAAACAGAATATATTATAGCATGGAACAATAAAAAATTATATATACGTTGGAGACGTATCAAGCATCCCCAAGCTTAATTCCTGCTCGTCCTCGAGTAGGTAAATGATAAAAATAGAATTTTTGATGTGGAATGCTCCTTAGCATATTTCTCAATGTAATTTATTGTGGCATGAATGTTCAGATCCGAAAGATTCAAGATAAAAGTTTAGTATTGACATAAAAATAATAATACTTCAAGCATACTAACCAAGCAATTATCTCTTAAAATAACATAGCAAAAGAAAGCTCATCCCTACAAAATCATATAGTTTGGCCATGCTTCATTTTCGTCACACAAGATGCTCCCATCTTGCACAACCCCAATGACAAACCAAGCAATTGTTTCATACTTTAGTAATCTCAAACTTTTTTCAACTTTCACGCAATACATGAGCGTGAGCCATGGATATAGCACTATGGGTGGAATAGAATAATGATGATGGGGGTTGTGTGGAGAAGACAAAAAAAGGAGAAAGTCTCACATTGACGTGGCGAATCAACGGGCTAGGGAGATGCCCATCAATTGATGTCAATGCAAGGAGTAGGGATTGCCTTGCAACGGATGCACTGGAGGTATAAATGTATGAAAGCTCAACAAAAGAAATTAAGTGGGTGTGCATCCAACTTGCTTGCTCACGAAGACCTAGGGAATTTGAGGAAGCCCATCATTGGAATATACAAGCCAAGTTCTATAATGAAAATTTCCAACTAGTATATGAAAGTGACAAAACAAGAGACTCTCTATCATAAAGATCATGGTGCTACTTTGAAGCACAAGTGGAAAAAGGATAGTAGCATTGTCCCTTTTTATTTCTCTTTTTTTCTTTTTCTTTTTTTCACCCCGTTTTTATTTGGCCTTTCTCTTTTTTGGGGACAATGCTCTATTAATGATGATCATCACACTTCTATTTATTTACAACTCAATGATTACAACTCGATACTAGAACAAAATATGACTCTATATGAATGCCTCCGGCGGTGTACCAGGAAGGGCAATGAATCAAGAGTGACATGTATGAAATAATATGCATGGTGGCTTTGCCACAAATACGATGTCAACTACATGATCATGCAAGGCAATATGACAATGATGAAGCGTGTCATAATAAACGGAAGGGAGGAAAGTTGCATGGAAATATATCTCGGAATGGCTATGGAAATGCCATAATAGGTAGGTATGGTGGCTGTTTTGAGGAAGATATAAGGAGGTTTATGTGTGATAGAGCGCATCGTATCACGGGGTTTGGATGCACCGGCGAAGTTTGCACCAACTCTCAAGGTGAGAAAGTGCAATGCACGGTACCGAAGAGGCTAGCAATGATGGAAGGTTGAGAGTGCGTATAATCCATGGACTCAACATTAGTCATAAAGAACTCACATACTTATTGCAAAAATCTACAAGTCATCAAAAACCAAGCACTCTGGCGCATGCTCACAGGGGATAGATTGGTAGGAAAAGACCATCGCTAGTCACTGACCACCACTCATAAGGATGACAATCAAAGAACACCTCATGTTTCAAATTTGTTACACAACGTTTACCATACGTGCATGCTACGGGAGTTGCAAACTTCAACACAAGTATTCCTCAAATTCACAACTACTCAACTAGCACAACTTTAATATCACTATCTCCATATCTCAAAAATATCATCAAGTATCAAACTTCTCGTAGTATTCAATGCACTTTAAAGTTTTTATCTTGGATGCCTATCATATTAGGACTAATTTTATAACCAAAGCAAATTACCATGCTGTTCTAAAAGACTCTCAAAATAATATAAGTGAAGCATGAGAGATCAATTATTTTTATAAAATAAAATCGTGATAGCATCCACGGGGTAGCTAGCAGGAGCCGTGAAGACAGGCTCCAGCTGAAGTAGCTCGGTGGAAGCCACGCTGCTTCTCAGCTGAGATGGCGGGGTAGCTTCAAGGGTAGCTTCGGCAGGTCGCTTGCTGCGAACTGCTTCTCGTTCCTCTATCGCTTGTACCCTTGCGTGCAGCGCCTGCAGTTGAGTCTGCTCCACATTCTTCCTCCTCTCCTGGCATTTGTAATCGCCTGCATCCGGAAACCCAGCCTTCCACAGAACGGAGCCTGGCATGCCTCGTGTCCGTCCAGGGTGCTCAGGATTCCCGAGGGCCATTGTGAGCTCGTCATTCTCTCTGTCTAGAACGAACGTCCCTTGCTGTGCTGCATCGATATACTGCTGAAGCTTCTTTACGGGTATTTCAATTTGGTCCTTCGTCCAAACGCACTTCCATGATACAGGGTCCAAGGTTCCGCCAACCCAGAAGAACCAAGTCCGGCAACGGTCTAGCCAGTTCAATGTCTCTGGTTTGACCCCTTTATCAACCAGGTCATTCTCAGCCCTGGCCCACAACGGTCGGGCTTTGAGGTAGCCATCAGACCCCGTGCGATGGTGAAACTCCTTCTTCGCAGCATTTATCTTGTTTCTCGCTGACATCTTCTTACTCTTGTCTGATGTCTTGTGGGCCACAAATGCGGACCAGTGATCTCTGATCTTCTCAAACGGGCCGGTGAATTCTAGTGTCTCTTCTTTGTCAACAAACGTTTTCAGCTCATTCTTCCACCTCCTGAATAGATCTGCCATCTTCTTAAGAGCATAAGACTTGATCAATTGCTCTTTAACTGGCTTCTCCGGATCCTCCTCTGGCGGTAGGGTGAAATTTGCCTTCAGCGCGGTCCAAAGATCATCTTTCTGTATATCATTGACATAAGACACCTCAGGGTCTTCCGTCTTAGGGTTTAACCATTGGTGGATGCTAATCGGATCTTGTCCCTAACAAGAACCCCGCACTGAGCAGAAAATGCTTCCTTGATCCGGATGGGTTCAATCGGTTGGCCGTTGCGCACGATTGCTGGGGTCTCAAACCTTTCATCTGAGCGCAACTTTTTCTTTGGGCCTCGTCTCCTTACCGAAGTTGTGCTCGATCCGGAGGGCTAGAAAAAAGAAGAAAGACGAGAGTTAATATGTGTACATACCAAAACAATGAATGCATCAATTAGCTAGTCAGCACAGGATTAATTAATATATATACCTGGCCGGACTTTGTTCGGTCACTGGAGCCGTCATCACGGTCTCATTCTTGCACCGGCATTCTGTCACCAGAGCCATCATAATCATGTCTTTCCTCCTCCATTGTTCGACCACCGTAGCTTGCTTCTTCACTATGTCCTTCCAGACCATCATTGTCGTTAAGATACGACAAGACATCACCTCCGACTAAGATTATGTCCCCCAACACCTCTTCTGCTGCCTCTTCTCGTCCGTGCTCCATTGTTTCTGCAAATATTACAACATGGCAATTATTATACAAACATGACAACTGGAGGATATATTAGTGGCAAATGTAGACCTAGCTTCTCCCGGGTTTGGGGTGGCCTCGGGAATGCTTCAAGGGTTCGGGGTGGCCTCGGCAACTATGCTCTTTTAACTTGGTAAATTTGGGTGGCTTCAAGGGTTCGGAGAGCTTCGTACCATCATACCCTAGTTCCCGACCCTCGACCCACCCATGTCACGTATGTCTAGTGTCAAAGGATTCAACAAAACCGCTCGGCGTTCCTCGACCCTCGACCCCTCGACGACCCTCGCCCCTCGAACCCTCGACGACCCTCGACCCCTCGGTGACCCTCGTCCCTCTGCCCTAGTTTCCGACCCGCGACCGCTCAGCGATCCTCGACACCCTCATTGCCGATAAAAAAGAAGAAGAAAAAAAAAGAGAAGAAGAAGAAGGAATAGAGGAGTAGAAGAAAAAATATATTTCCACTCATCTATTCCTTCTTCTTCTCCTCTTTTTTCTTCTTCTTCCTCTTCTTATTTTTTCCGACGTCCCCCTAATGTCATGTCTAAGGTACCCCCCCTCATGTAATGTCCGGCGTCCCCTCTCGTATCATGTCAAGCGTCCCCCCCCCTCATGTCATGTCCAGCGTCCCCCTCACTTTAACAAAAAACTACCTTAAAAAGACTTGCTTACGCGCGGCTGCTCACTACAAAAAGACACATCCGTGACATTTGGGCGAGCAGAAATTTTTTACATCATACATATGACACTTCTATGAGCGATAATTGTGACAAAACCGGTATCATCATAGATGTGGTGGGCTCCTACTTCTATGACAAAAATCATGACAGAAAATGGGCTTTTCGTCTGGGCGGCCGGAGACGCAGCTGCATGACATTCTTTGGGCCGTCCATGACAGAAAAAAACAGTGGTAGAAGCGAGGGGAGGGAAATTTCGGGAGTTGCGGTTATGGTGGGAGGCAGGCGGCGCGATGCACGCTTTCTCTCGTCGTCTGTGGCGTGTGTGCGGCGTTGGCTCTAGCGAAGCCGAAGCGAGGCGTTGGGCTCCAACTGAACCCGAGTGATTGCCTTTGCGAGCTACGCGTTCTTGAACCAGTGATCGATCGATGGTGATGGCGAACCCGATGGGCGATTCGCCGCTCTGCTGCTAATCGAAGCCGATCGATGCTGCCTCTAGGATGAGCAGTGGCGTTGCGGCGGGGGGGTTGGATGAGCGAGTGGCGGTGGCGTTGCCTCTGGATGAACAGGAACCCGTGGTGTGGAGGGCTGGATGAGCGATGAGCGGTGGAGGGGTGGTGTAGCGACCGGACCGAATGGATCAAGTCTACGTGCTCGGTGTCATCCCTGGATCGATGAATTGACACCACGATGCCGAAGGATTTATAGCGAGTAGCAATCACACACTTATTACATCGTTGTCCACAAGGGGACTGAATACAATAATATGGCTTAAGGCCATCTAATAATAACAATGGAAGGCTTGGAAGATAAGCGAGTCCATCAACTCCAACGGCATCACCGAGTATAGAACCACGACCTAACACCTTACTGTAAATGCGAAAAGTCTGCATAGCGTGAAAAGTTGCAGCCAACAGGTTGACACATGGAATATCTTTGGCAATGTAACACATAAAGAGCAATGAAAGAATAACCTATACTACATGCATATTTGGCTGGTGGTAAGGCTCTACTGTTACATTTGCATAAAGCTGATTTTCCCTACATCAAAGGAACAATTTTATTTAACTATCATGGTGGTTGTTAAACATTGAGAATGGTTGTGACATCCTCAATCCCAATTAAAAGTACTCATCAAAACCCAACAACTTTTATTAGAGGTAACATGTTGAGATTCACATGATAATCAAGTACGGATACTCAAATTGTCCATAACCGGGACACGGCTAATCATGATTAGTTTATACACTCTGCAGAGGTTTGCACTTTTCCCCACAAGACTCGATCGCCTCCGCTTGATTCTCGCACTACATGGTGTTTGAGAAGCGGATGACCGAGACATAGTCTTTCGAAGCGCTAGCACCTTACATGTGGGTAGACCGTACCAACCTACATCCCCTACATCAGCTAGCCTACCCGTAAGAGTTCATGACGACTTAGTCAACTACGCATGAGCCCATAATTGGCTTGTGGCTGCACACGGAAGTTTCAGTTTGAATAATCTTATGATCCCTTAGAGCACAGGTGGCGGTCCGAAGAAATCTGAGCAAGTCTGATGGAAACCAGGTGCCTCAATCCACCCAGATGTGTGTTTAGGTTGCCACCTTAGATAAACCATTAATTAAAATCTCACATCTGTCATGGATATTCACTCACCCAATCCACGTCTACTAGCATAGCATGGCATGAACAAGCAAGCGTAGAAGTAACTCCCAAGGTTTCATAAGTAAAAGCAGGTAATAGGTACTACCTCAATCTACTTCCCAAACCCACAATTTAATTAGATCCTAACCATGCAAGTGTTTGAGGATAGATCTAATGCATAAAAACTGGGTATGAGAAAAAAGTATGATCAAGTGTTACTTGCCTTGTCGATGATCCATGAGTCCTAGAGATTGAAATAACAAGCGCGCACTCCGGGTGATCTAACGCAGACAAACAATAAGCACACAATAAGTACTCATCTAATGCACAGGGAAATCTCGAATAAAAGATCTAACCAGAAAGTTCAACTTAAGAACCCTGGTTGCAAAAGAATCGAATCAAAACAAACTCCGAAAGTCGAAACTCGAGAGAGAACGACTCGGTTTAGCAATCTGAAATTAGGTCAAAATTTCACAGTGGCAAAACTCTGTGAAAGTAGGGTAGTCGGAACGGCGGTTTCGTTACGAAACTCCAGCGCTTGAATCACGATTCCGATAAGCGGCGAGAAATAAAACAGTTTTGAAAATCAGATCGAAATCAAATCGAAAATAACGGATTAAATCCGATTAAAAGAAAAACGACGAGCGGGTTAAATAGTGAGCGTTAGTTAACGAAACGAATCCAACGAACGCGTTCATTGAAGCGAGCGGTTCGGTGAGCGTCCGTTAAATAAGAAAACGAAAAAAATAAAACCAATCTAGGGTTTTTTAAAAAACCAAACATATATTTTTTTAAAAATAAACCGGACAGTTCACGGGAGAAAACCGAATCGGCTGGCGGCGGTGGCTACCTCCGCGATCGCCGGCCAGGCGCCCGAGGCTCGGGAGAGGCGGCGGGGTTCAAGGCGTCGAGGCGGCGAGGTCCACGCGGCGTCGGCGCCAGCGGCCGGGCGCCCACGGCGGCAGCAGGGCTTCTTGGCGTCGGCGTGCAGGCGGCGTCGGCTCGGCAGGTGGGGGTGAGGAGAGGGGGGGTCCGGGGTATTTAGAGGAGGCGGTGGCTTGGGAGGGCAAGGGGGCAGGGGTCGGGCGGACTCGAGGTGGCGGCGATGGCGTCTTGCGGCGGCGGGCACCGCTTCAGGCGCGCAAGGCGAGGAGGAGGCGGAGTGGGCAGGCGCTGGCTGGGCTGGCTGGCTTGGGCAGTGGGCCTCGGTCGGGGGCGCTGTTTTTTTTAAAAATAAACTTAAACCAAAACAAATTAAAAAAATACCAAATGAACTCGGATTTAAATAAAACAAATTTTCCCGACTCCTAAAATGAGTCGAACAAAATGAACTTTAAAAACAGCAAACATGCATAATTTTTTAAAATGCTCATTTTGCCTAAGCAAAATAAATCTTTCAAAACCAAATTTGGTTTATTTATAATATCTTCATTTTCCTAATTGTTTGGGAAAGTCATATTATTCCCTCTCAAATATTTTTTATAGGAAAACTTTATGAAGATAATTTAAATAATCCAATGATCCTATTTTCAAAATTTGAGGATTCCCAAATATGAAAATAATGAAACTTCAACTCTCTCGAGGGTCCTTGAGTTGCGTGAAATTTCTAGGATCGGAAAAATGCGAGAAAATATGATATGCATGATGACCTAATGTATAACATTCCAAATTGAAAATTTGGGATGTTACAAACCTACCCTTAAGATGAATCTAGCCCTCGAGATTGGGTTAACTAGAAAATAGGTGAGGTGGTCCTTAAGCAAAACTTCCTCTCTTTCCCGGTGGCTTCATCCTCGGTGTGGTGGCTCCTTGAACTTTGCAAAACTTGATAACCTTGCTGCGAGTAACTCTGCTGGCATAATCGAGAATCTTAACGGCTTTTCCTCATATGTCAAGTCATCCTTCAACTGAATTGCCTCGGTGTGGCACTTGTGTCTCTTAACGGTACCTCTGCTATCTCGGGTGACATTTCTTCAAGCGAGAAACATGGAATACATCATGAACTCTGACAGTCCTTACCGCAATTCCAACTTATCATAACTTCTCCCATGCGTTGCAAAATCTTATATGGTCCAACAAACGGGTGCTAACTTTCCTTTAACTCCAAAGCGCTTCACTCCTCAAGCGGGGATACTCTGAGATATACTCTGTCTCCAACCGTACTCAATCGCTGCGCTTTGAATCGGCGTAGCTCTTACATGCAGGACTGGGCTACCTTGAGCCTGTCTCGAATCAACAACTTTCTGTTCAGACTCCTTAATCAAATCTGGTCCAAATAAGCGGCGATCTCGGTTTAGTCCCATGACAATGGTGTCCTACACCTTCTTCCATACAAGGCCTCGAAGGTGCCATTTTAAGCTGGTTTGGTAGCTGTTATTGTAGGAAAATTCTGCATACGGCAAATTTTCATCCCAACTAGATCCGTAATCTAGTGCACAAGCTCTCAAACATGTCTTCCAAAATCTGATTAACTCTCGGTTTGTCCATCGATCGTGGGTGGAAAGCTGTGCTGAATTCTAATCGGTTCCCAATGTTTCGTGCAAGCTGGTTCCAAAATTTGAAGTAAACTGGGTTCCTCATGCGATACAATGCTCCTCGGAACTCCGTGTAAGCACACAATTCTGGTCATGTATATCTTTGCCAACTTAGCACTGCTATAGGTAGTCTTGATTGGAATGAAATGAGCTACCTTGGTCAAGCGGTCGACTATGACCCAAATCGAGTCATATCTGAGCGGGTCTTGGCAAACCTGTGATGAAATCCATGCCTAGTTTATCCCACTTCCATTCGGTATCGGCAATGGTTGTAACAATCCTGCTGGCTTCGATGCTCGCCTTTACTTTCGACATACGTGCAAACTGCTACATACTCCATAATATCCTTCTTCATTCCGGTCCACGGAAAATATTCTTCAAATCCAAATACATCTTGGTATTTCTGGGTGAATCGAATAGGGTGAATCATGGGCTTCTTGCAAAATCAACTTCACGATCTACGGGTCATTGGGCACATAAACACGGTCCTCAAACCATAGGGTATCGTGTTCATCCTCTCGAAATCCTTTAGCCTTTCCTTTGCTCATTTTCTCCTTTATAGCGGCAACTTCCTTATCGCCTTTTGGGCTTCTCGATTTTGTCCATTAGTGTCGATTGAATCTCCAATGCTGCTACATAGCCTCTCGGAACTATTTCCAAACATAGCTCTCGAAGGTCCTCGGCTAACTCATTGGGTATTCCTCCCATCATTAGGGTATTGGCGTGGCTCTTACGGCTCAATGCGTGCGCTACGACATTAGCCTTTCCGGGTGATAATGCAATCTCATATCATAATCCTTGATTAGCTCTAACCATCTCCTCATGCGAGATTCAACTCATACGTGTGAAAATGTACTTCAAACTCTTGTGATCCGTATATACTTCACAATGATTTCCAATGAGAAAATGTCTCCACGTCTTCAAGGCATACTGTGACGCTAACTCCAAATCATGAGTGGCATAATTCAACTCATGGGGCTTAAGTTGTCGTGAAGCATCTGAAACAACTCTTCCTTCCTGCATAAGCACTGCTCCAAGTCCTCGGCGTGAAGCGTCGTAATACACCTCAAAATCCTTAGTTTGATCGGCAATATCAAAACTGGTGAGGTAACCAATCTTTTCTTCAACTCCTGAAAACTTGCCTCACAGTCCTCGGTCCATATGAATTTGTTTTCCTTCTTCAACAATTCAGTCATAGGCTTTGCAATTCTTGAGAAATTCTCAATGAATCTTGGTAGTATCCTGCGAGTCCAAGGAAACTCGAATCTCTCCAACTGTCGTTGGTGCTTCCCATTTAGTTCTGGTCTCAACTTTTGTGGGGTCAACTGCTATCCCTTCTCCGGATATAACATGTCGAGAAATCCAACTTCCTTTAGCCAAAACTCACATTTGCTGAACTTGGCATACAAGCTGGTGTTCCCTCGGTTTCTCCAAAACCAATCTCAAATGTTCCTTATGTTCTTCTTCATTCTTGAGAAAATCAAAATGTCATCGATGAACACCACGACGAACTTGTCCAAAAATTCCATAAACACTTTGTTCATCAGGTTCATAAAATAGGCTGGTGCGTTAGTCAGTCAAATGACATAACGGTATACTCATACAGATCCATATCTCGTGGTAAATGCTGTCTTGGGTATGTCTTGCTCCCGAATCTTCAAGCGATGGTACCACGATCGCAAGTCGATCTTAGAAAACACTTTGGCTCCTTGCAAGCGATCAAACAGATCATTTATCATAGGTAGTGGGTACTTGTTCTTGATTGTTACTTCATTCAATCCACGATAATCAACAACCATTCTCAACGATCCATCCTTCTTCTCCACCAACAAAGCGGGTGATCCCCAAGGTGAAGAACTTGGGCGAATAAAACCTTTATCCAATAGTTCCTAAATCTGTTTCTTAATTTCTGCCAAATCCTTTGCGGGCATCACTGACGGTCGCCGATATCGGGCCTGTTCACGGCAACAGCTCGATCAAAAACTCAATGTCTCTATCCGCGGCATTCACGGCAACTCCTTCGGAAATACATCGGGATAATCCTTCACCACTGGTACTTCTTCTGTACCACTCGATAAGCAATTAACTTGTGCTCTCCTCGGCTCGTGCCGTGATACATACTTAATCCTTCTTCCTTACGGTGTGGTGAGCAAAATTGACCTTGTGGTACAATCTATGTTTCCTCCATACTTTGATAACCAATCCATTCCTAATATCACATCCAATCCTTGGGATTCCGAACTATTAGGTGCGAGGGGAAAACATAGTGTCCAATCCTTAGTGGCGGTCGATCACACCATTTACTAGCCATGTACTCTGCTCGGGTGAGGTTACTAGCATGGGTGACCTAAGGGCTTGGGTTGGTAACTTGTACTTATCCACAAATCCCTTGATATGTATGAATCGATGCACCGGTATCAAAAAGAACAAGCTGCAGTAAAGACTTAACCAAAAACTTACCGATTCTTGCATCGGGCTGATCTTCAACCTCCTCCACATCAATGTGGTTCACATCCCCTGTTGAAAGGGTTGGGCTTCTTTCGAGCTTCCATTGCCATTTCCATTCGCCTACGGACAATCATTTGCATAGTGCCCAGTCTTGCGGCACTTAAAGCAAGTAATGTGACTCAGGTCTACCTTGGATGGTGTAAGCGGGTTGGTGCGGTTCGTCCGTTGCTTCCTCCATTCCGTTCCCATTCTTGGTGCCATTATGGTTATCTGAATTACCTCCTCCATGGGTATCTGAAACTGAATTCCTGATTTAGGGGTATAACGAGGCTGCTGGGATCGAGTTATACTTCCCTTGTCCATACTTCCGCTTGCAGTTCTCAATTTGCTGCTTTCCTTCAATCATGAGAGCTCGGTCTACTAACTCCTGGTAGTTGTTGAAACTTGCTACCATCAACGGCATCTGAACTCATCATTCAGTCCTTCTAGAAACTTCTCTGTTTAGCTGCATCCGTAGTAGCGTCATCCAGGGCATAACGTGCTAATTTGCTAAAGTCATCCACGTCTTCGCCAACAGATCCTTCCTCCTTGGCGTAAGTTGCGAAACTCACGCTTCTTCATAGCCATGGCTCCTGCTGAAACATGGGCTGTCTGAAAAGCTTCTGAAACTGGTCCCATGTGGCGGTGTCTCACGCGATAAGTGGCTGTGAAATTCTCCCACCATCTTCTGCGGGTCCTTCAAGCTGATGTGCTGCAAACTTCACTCTTTCACCATCTGTGCATCCTGCGTGGTCAGCTCCTTCCTATCTTGCGGAGCCGGTCATCTGCTACAATTGGCTCGGTGCTCTTGGAATACACCGCGGGTTCAGTCTAAGAAGCGAGTCGTCGATGATCCGCGGTGGTGGTGGTGGTGGTGGGTTGTTGTTGTTGTTGTTGTTGTTACGCACCAATGTTTGAATCGGGGTATTCTGCTGCTGGATCAATTGGGTGATCTCTGGTGGAAAACGAATCCGGGTCGCGTCTCGGAGGCATCGATGGGTTTAAAAGAAGAGGAATGTAGAATAGAATGAGGTCTAAGGGAATCACTACCCAAATGCACATGAGCAAATGCACACAAAATCACTTCATTCAATCAAACAAGAGTTACAACGATCTAACTATCGCAAAAGTGCGTGTACTATAATGTTTACATGGAGGAATACTACTAATATGTGGGGACTTCTACTAATTTGAACGGTGGAAGACTCCATGATGTCTGCCCGACCGTCTTCAAAATCGGGTTCACTTGGATCCGAATCGTGTCGTCGATGTTGATGTAGTCGATTGGGTGTTCGACATACTGGTCTTCATTCTGGCGCCAACTTCTTCTTGAGTTCTTGATCTCGTACTTAAGATCGTTATTGTGTCTTGCGAGCTACGATCTCGTCCATGTAGTCCTTGCGTGTAGTCTTTAGTTCTTCTTCCATTCGATGATCCTTTCCTTCGTCTTACGCAACTCCAACATGTCATTGCACATTTGATTCTCTGGCGTCGAATGTGCTGGTTTAACTCTGGATGAAAGCTGCAATGGACCTATCCTTCTTGGTGTTGACGACGTCCCGGTTGTCATCTCGGCGTCCATAAATTTGGTAGATGGTGTCCTTGAGATCTTCTTGATAAACTTCTCCAATCGTCCCATGGTGATGTGAGCTGCCATGCTCTTTCCTGCACTCAAGTGGGTGCCTGAAAACACTATCTATTGGCTTGGTGATTGGGGCGAATGTCCTTCTGGAGCGTGAGCATGAATCTTCGGCGCTCCTCTTGAGCGAGTGGCGTTGAAAGTCCGGTGAAGCTTGGTAATCCAATGTTGGTACTTAGTAACTTCCTTCAAGTGAAATCCAAAAGGTGTGCCTTCATCCGGTTGGGTGTACTTGATCTTCGCGTCCGTCATCCTAAAGAGAGTAGAAAAGATGAGGAGTTAGAAAATGGGAAGAGAGAGTGATCTATGGCTTTATCTTAGTAGTCGTGTCCTCTGATCGCGTGTGCTCGATACCATTCTCTCGTAGCGACCAGACCGAATGGATCAAGTCTCGTGCTCGATGTCATCCCTGGATCGATAATCTGACACCACAGTGCTTGAAGGATTTATAGCGAGTAGCAATCACACACTTATTACATCGTTGTCCACAAGGGACTGAATACAATAATATGGCTTAAGGCCATCTAATAATAACAGCGGAAGGCTTGGAAGATAAGCGAGTCCATCAACTCCAACGGCATCACCGAGTATAGAACCACGACCTAACACCTTACTAAATGCGTCGAAAAGTCTGCATAGCGTGAAAAGTTGCAGCCAAAACGGGTCGACACATGGAATATCTTGGCAATGTAACACATAAAGAGCAATGAAAGAATAACCTATACTACATGCATATTTGGCTGGTGGTAAGGCTCTCTGTTACATTTGCATAAAGCTGATTTTCCCTACATCAAAGGAATAATTTTATTTAACTATCATGGTGGTTGTTAAACATTGAGAATGGTTGACAGCATCCTCAATCCCAATTAAAAGTACTCATCAAAACCCAATAACTTTTATTAGAAGTAACATGTTGAGATTCACATGATAATCAAGTACCGGATACTCAAATTGTCCATAACCGGGGACACGGCTAATCATGATTAGTTTATACACTCTGCAGAGGTTTGTGCACTTTTCCCCACAAGACTCGATCGCCTCCGCTTGATTCTCGCACTACATGGTGTTTGAGAAACGGATGACCGAGACATAGTCTTTCAGAAGCGCTAGCACCTTACATGTGGGTAGACCGTACCAACCTACATCCCCTACATCAGCTAGCCTACCCGTAAGAGTTAGACGACTTAGTCAACTACGCCAGAGCCCATAATTGGCTTGTGGCTGCACACGGAAGTTTCAGTTTGAATAATCTTATGATCCCTTAGAGCACAGGTGGCGGTCCGAAGAAATCTGAGCAAGTCTGATGGAAACCAGGTGCCTCAATCCACCCAGATGTGTGTTTAGGTTGCCACCTTAGATAAACCATTAATTAACAATCTCACATCTGTCATGGATATTCACTCACCCAATCCACGTCTACTAGCATAGCATGGCATGAACAAGCAAGCGAGAAGTAACTCCCAAGGTTTCATAAGTAAAGCAGGTAATAGGTACTACCTCAATCTACTTCCCAAACCCACAATTTAATTAGATCCTAACCATGCAAGTGTTTGAGGATAGATCTAATGCATAAAAACTGGGTATGAGAAAAAAGTATGATCAAGTGTTACTTGCCTTGTCGATGATCCATGAGTCCTAGAGATTGAAATAACAAGCGGCGCACTCCGGGTGATCTAACGCAGACAAACAACAAGCATACAATAAGTACTCATCTAATGCACAGGGAAATCTCGAATAAAAGATCTAACCAGAAAGTTCAACTTAAGAACCCTGGTTGCAAAAGAATCGAATCAAAACAAACTCCGAAAGTCGAAACTCGAGAGAGAACGACTCGGTTTAGCAATCTGAAATTAGGTCAAAATTTCACAGTGGCAAAACTCTGTGAAAGTAGGGTAGTCGAACGGCGGTTTCATTCTGAAACTCCAGCGCTTGAATCACTGATTCCGATAAGCGGCGAGAAATAAAACAGTTTTGAAAATCGGATCGAAATCAAATCAGAAAATAACGGATTAAATCCGATTAAAAAAAAAACGACGAGCGGGTTAAATAGTGAGCGTTCATAACAGAACGAATCAACGAACGCGTTCATTGAAACGAGCAGTTGGTGAGCGTCGTTAAATAAGAAAACCAAAAAATAAAACCAATCTAGGTTTTTTTTAAAAAACCAAACATTTTTTTAAATAAACCGGACGGTTCACGGGAGAAAACCGAATCGGCGCGGGCGGCGGTGGCTACCTCCGCGATCGCGCGGGCGCCGAGGCTCGGGAGAGGGCGGCGGGGTTGGCGTCGGGCGGCGGGGTCCACGGCGGGCGGCGGCGTCAAGGGCGGCGGCCCGGCGGCGGCGGCTGGGAGCCAGCGTCGGGCGCGGGCGGCGCTGCCCGGCGGGGGGGGAGTGAGGAGAGGGGGGGGGGTATTTAAGAGGCGGTGGGGTGGCTTGGGAGGGGGCAAGGGTGGGGTGGGCGGACTCGAGGTGGCGGCGATGGCGCGGTGGCGGGGGCACCGCTTCGGGCGCGGGCGCTTGTGAGAGGAGGAGGCGGAGTGGGCGGGGCCTGGCCTGGGCTGGTTGGCTTGGGCGGTGGGCCTCGGTCGGCGCTGTTTTTTAAATAAACTTAAACCAAAACGAATTAAAAAAATACCAAATGAACTCGGATTTAAATAAAACAAATTTTCCCGACTCCTAAAATGAGTCGAACAAAATGAACTTTAAAAACAGCAAACATGCATAAAATTTTAAAATGCTCATTTTGCCTAAGCAAAATAAATCTTTCAAAACCAAATTTGGTTTATTTATAATATCTTCATTTTTCCTAATTGTTTGGGAAAGTCATATTATTCCCTCTCAAATATTTTTTATAGGAAAACTTTATGAAGATAATTTAAATAATCCAATGATCCTATTTTCAAAATTTGAGGATTCCCAAATATGAAAATAATGAAACTTCCAACTCTCCGAGGGTCCTTGAGTTGCGTGAAATTTCTAGGATCGGAAAAATGCGAGAAAATATGATATGCATGATGACCTAATGTATAACATTCCAAATTGAAAATTTGGGATGTTACAGTGGTTGAACAGACCCCGTGGTGTGGAGGCTGGATGAGCAGTAGATGGTGGAGGGCGCCCGTGGAGGGGTGGTTGAGCAGAGCCGGTGGAGTAAGCGGTGGAGGCAGGATGAACAGGAGCCCGTGGAGGCTGGAGGAGGTCGACGGTAGCCCGTGGAGGCTGGAGGAGGTCGACGGTGGAGATGAACAGTATCCCGTGGAGTCCGTTTTGATGCGCCACAACCTCCCCGGTTTGACCGTGGCGCCCAACACAAGTCTGTTTGGTCCATTTTGCAAGACGCCACACCCTCCGATGAACAGGAACCCCGTTTCGACCGTGTAGCGCCCAACACAAGTCCGTTTCGTCCATTTTGCGGTATGCCACACCCCTCCCGATCAACAGGACCCCCCGTTTCGACCGTAGGAGGTCCGTTTCCTCCGTTTTGCGGTACGCCAGGCCCCTCCCGATCAACAGGACCCCGTTTTGAACATGGCCGGTCGAACACAAGGCCGTTTCTCCGTTGCGATACGCCAGCCTCGCTTCCATCGCTGTTCCGTCCAAGCCCTCCCGATGAACACGACCACGCATTCCGTTCCGACCCAGCCGGTTGGCTCCCCATGAACACGACGACGACGTTGTTTCTCCGTTCCGACCCAGCCATGTACGTATGCGCGATAGGCGTTAGAGACCCTGCCCGTATGTACGTACGTGGCCGTATTTTCTTTCTTGCACCCTCACCGTTGTACGTACGTGTACATGCTACGTGTGTGCCACTACTACGACAACCTCTACATCCACCAGTATATATGTATGTACACGTTCGCGACCAGAATGACAACACTACGTACGCTTCGACCAGGTGGGTCCCGACTGTCAAGCACTTCCTTGTGTGCGAAGATGTAGCTGGTGGGTCCCAGCAGTCAGGGGGGCGAATCGTTTTGGTTTTTTTTCGGACGCACTTCCTTGCGTGCGAAGATGTAGCTGGTGGGTCCCAGGAGTCAGGGGAAACGTTTTTTTCACGAAATACAGTGGTCCGTCCGAGGGGTCCCAGTTGTTAGGTGGAGGAATCATTATTTTCCGCGTAATAAGGAGGCACTTCCTTGTTGCGGCTGTGGACCCAGCTGTCAGCCTCTCCACGTACAGTCCATGTCCGATGGAAGTCGTTCCTTGACCACGTTGACCACGCTGCACCGAGAGCACCAGGGCGGTGGACGGCGTCGAGGCGTAGGAAGGGGACGACGGGGAGCCGGGGAAGACACGGCAGTGGAAGCCAGCGAGAGGCAATACGAGGTTCTTTGGTTCGGCTGCGGTGTGAGGCTGCCGTCGCCATGAGAATAACAGGGGTGTGAGTGAGTAGAGGATACCCTGGGCCAGCGGTGGGAGTAGTAGGGGCGGTGAGTCCTCCGCGGCATCACAGCCGGCCACGAGAGGCAGGAGCACGCGGCACGACCGGCGCTGCTTTGGGCGGCTGGAGCAAGAAGACCAGAGGTTGAAGAAGCACTATGGCCGTTGGATGGACATCGTACGGTCACTTGAGCTAGAATCGTTCATATTGACTAAGTTGACAAAGCCCTCCGTCCCCGTCAACTTAGTTGGCCCACAAGTCATCCTCCCACTATGGTGGGTCCCATCTAGTAGGGTGGGTATTCATTTTCTTGTGTGTAATAAGGAGGCACTTCCTTGCGTGCGAAGATATAGCTGGTGGGTCCGACATGTCAGTGGGGGGAACGTTTTTTTCACAAAATACAGAGGCCCTTCTGGTGGGTCCCAGCTGTCAGGTGGAGGAATCATTATTTTGCGCGTACAGTCCACGGCCGATGGATGTCGTTCATTGACCACGTTGACCAGGCCGCGCCGAGAGCACCATGGCGGTGGACGACGGCGAGGCCTAGGAAAGGAACGACATGGAGCCGGGGAAGACTCGGCAATGGTTGCCCACGCGTGGGGAGTCTGAGGTTCTTGGTCGGCTGCCTTCGCTAGAAAATAACAGGAGGTGTGGGTGAGTAGAGGAATGGCCTGGCCAGCAATGAAGTAGGGTGGGGCGGTGCGGCCTGTGCGGCAGCACAGCCGACCACGGGAGGCGGGAGCCGGCAGTCCCACCAGAGCTGGTTTGGGCGGCTGGAGCAAGAAGATCAGATATTGATGAAGCAGCACGGCCGTTGGGTTAACATCCAACGGTCACTGTTGCTAGAATCGTTTGTGGACTAAGTTGACAAAGCCAAAGTACATGTCAACCTAGTAGACCCACAAGTCAGCCTCCCAATATGTCCCAAACAGCATACGGCCCGAAATTTCTAGATGGATTCAAATTAATTTTAAATCTAAATATACCTTAATTTAAATTCAATGAAATTTTACCCGCACAAAAACAATGAAATTTAAAATATCAAAATCCGAAAGAAAACAGTATTTGGGAACTAATTGCCTGTTTGCTGTATTTTTTTCATTTTACAGCCCATTTATTATTACTTATAGCCCATTTATTATTACTTATAGCCCATTTCTTATTACATATAGCCTATTTCTTATTACTTATAGCCCATTTTCTGGGCAAAATGCATCCTCCTCGTCTTGAAAGATTTCGGCCCATTGAGGCGAGAAAAGCAAGTAGGCTGTGTTGGTTATTCTGCAAAAAACAAAATAGTTGGCTAGCCATTTTCAGAAAGGAAAAAAATAAACTGGGCTGGTCATGTGCTAAACATATGAAATAAAAGCCTGGGCTAGATGGGCCACGGGTCCCGCAAAACCCAGTTGATACCCTTCTCCGTCCCGAAAAAACAAAATTACTGCGCGCGCTGCTGGGTCCCTACTGTCATCCTCACCATGTACAGTCATCTCCTTATTCCTCTCGGTTGTTGACCATGTTTACAACACCGGAGGGCGGCGCCGCGGTGAGCGCGGAGGATGATGGTGAGGCCTCGGACGGGAACGAACAGGAGCCGGGGAAGATCACAGCCAGCCGTGGGAGGCGGGAGCATGCGGTCCCGCCGGCGCTGGTTTGGCTTTGGCGGCTCGAGGACGAAGAGACTGAAGAAACGTGACAGACATTAAATGTCAATCGAACGGTCAAGGTTGGCACAATCATTTTTTTACTAAGCGGACACCAAGTAGCATACTTTTTTATATATAGGAAGAAAACTGCGAGGAAAATGCATTGATCGCCGCCCTCCTCCTCACGAGGAGCGTTAAGCCACATAATTTTTTCGTCCTTCCTTCCTCGCAAAAAAAGGGAAAGAAAATCAAAGACTTGGGAAGGCATACAGAAGAAGCTAGTGTACCAGTAAAGAGACGTTGCCGAGTTTTAGAAAAAAGAAAGACGTGCTCATGTAGCTGGTTTGAATCCAAACCTAGACTATGACTATATATATTGCTATGCTACTCTGCAAGTAATGATACTGACATATCCAACGTTCGCTTCTCCTCTTCTCTACTTACTCTGCCTAGCATCAGAAGCTCTGGCCGCAGCAACCATGTCCGCTGGCTGCTCGTCCACCTGCTCTTTAGTAGGCAACAACCGGATATGCGCCAAGTCGCCACCCGTACCATCGCCTGTGGGTCTCATCACACCCCCGCCGGCACGCGCACCGCAGCCAATTGCTCATCGCAACCCGCTGCCGTTGGTGTGGTGCCACTGCTACAAATCACGCAGAGTCATCCGTCGCGTCTCAACCACAATCCGCAACCCTGGCCGAGTCTTCTACAAATGCCCGAATCATGGGGTAATAATATGTTTAAGTGTTGTTTTGCTGCTTTCAGTTGCTGATTTTTTTAATAGTTTGGTTGATGATCTTCCAATTTGATTCGTGTAGAAAAGGGAAGATTCATGTGATTTGTATTTCTGGGAAGTTGCTGATGTGGGGGAATGCAACTACGCGGATTATTTGGTTAGCCGAGGAATCCCAATACCAGCAGGTTGGGGTGTTGGACGAGTAACTAAAGGAACGTCAGAAGAGGAAGATGCAGAGGAGAAGGTTAAAGACGCAGTTCCTCTGATTATGGCCAAGCAATAGCTGCTGAACGGCCTTGACAGCAATGAGGAGATGAAAGAGCTTGTGAAGATAATGGGAAAAATCGATGTTCTCTGTAGGATGATTGTCTCTTTATTTGCAGTGTATGTATCACTCGTGATGTATTCAGTGGCTATGACATGAGCACTTTGCTAAAACTAGTGATGAATGAAACTTGTGTAGCAGGCTGGGCGTAGTGTTGTGAACATCTAATGATTTATATTAAGGGAAATCAGGGGGTATCCCCTTTTGCTCATATAAATAAATAGATAGCAGAGGCCCTGTCAGGTCAGCTTTGTTCTCATTCGAAGACGTCGAGCAAATTGCAGTCCAATAGCAAACTATGTCATCAAAATCAAGTTTCACAGCCAAATATGAGTACAACTAAACAACAATGTCATCATCTTTTTAGTTGTCATACAATCACCAAACACAAATCAGCATACATAACAAGTGATGTTCTCACAGCAAAATACTAAACAACATGTTCATCAGGATTCAGTTGTCATAGCAAACACAATTTCACATAGTAGATAAAAAAACGTTTTCTGACAGGCAAATACGACAAAAGCAATGTAATCATCATCCGCAGCAGCAGCGTCAACATCTTCGCCATGTGTATCAGTCTGAATCGTAATTCCCCACGGTGTCATCTTCTTCTTCGTCCTCAACGTCCTCGAACGTTGGCTTCTTCTTGATCAACTCTCGTATGTCCACAGAACGACAGGCAATCTTTTCGCCGGCGTCATTGACGTGATGGTTCTCAAAGATATTAGGAACATCTGTGTTATCTTGTACATCAGGAGCAGTGTAAGCATCATCTTGTTGTGCAACTTCATTAAACGAATTTCTCTGCTCAAACCTTTGCAATACTCTCCAGTCATTGCTACGTGCAAATGTGTCTTCCAAGAAAAATATCTGTGTTGCTTGATTTGCCAAAATAAAAGGCTCGATGGTGCCTGCACGCCTTGACATTGATGGATTTGAAAAATCATCAGCTATAGGTTTTGCGATCTGGAAAATAGGTTATACCAATGACAGACAACAGAACCACACACCGATGATCCTCGAAATCGAGATATCTGCAAGCTGAACAATGTCATTATGTTAGCATACATTTCAGTTGTCTCTTTGACATACGTATCCGTGCTCATGATGGCACTGTTTTGTGTCTTCCTGCCTTTGTCTCGTGCAAGGGTGTTGTAGCGCACATCTCCAACAACGCAAGATTCATAATGTCTTACCCGAGTATCAGGACCCATTGCTAGTGAGTAAAGGGCATCATCAACTGCCTACCCATCCTCCCGCATCTTCTTAACCTATGATTAGAAAGTAGACAAGCTGATCATCTTATGTACTCAATATATTAAAAAAACTGACAGTGCACTTCAAAAACTTACATGGTTCTTGAACCATTTCGCAAATCCTGCCATAACCAGTTTGTCAATGTTTCTTGGATTTTGCGGCAGTAACTCCTCTTTGTACATGCTGCACAACATAGTGATCGCGTCAAACATCTAAATATATAAGAATGTGCTGCAAGTTTAGTAGATTATGATGTATAAGCTGCGATCGCACTTACTTGATATAAGGTAGTATCTCAGGACAGTTATTCAACACATACCAAACCATTTTGTCCAAATCTTTAGGTTTGTCCTCTTGTCGACTCTTCCCTGTAACTCGAACAGAATAATCGAAAACATTGAGCCCGGGATTGTCTTCACCCACCTCTTTGCTAAGCTGATCAGTTGTTTCAATGTATTTTGAGCAGAATGTCAACGCTTCTGTAGCAATGTAGGCCTCTGCAATGGAACCCTTGGGTCTAGCTCTGTTCCTAACATAGCCCTTGAAAGTGCCTAGCCGCCTTTCAATAGGGTACATCCAGCCATACTGTATTGGACCTCTAAGTAGTGCCTCATCAGGTAGATGAACAGCCAAATGCACCATCACATCAAAGAAGGCTGGAGGATATATCCTCTCAAGGTCGCATAGGATAGTTGGTATCTTGTCTCTAAGACGCTCCAAAGCATCTATCCTGATATTTCTACTGCAGAGTTCCCTGAAGAATTTTCCCAACTCAGCAATTGCTCTGTATAAGTCAGGGCGGCCCAATCTTCTAAGGGTGACACGTAAAACCCTTTGAAGTAGGACGTGTCAGTCATGAGTTTTCAACCCTTGTACCTTGTTTCCATCTACACTGACTCTCCTTTCAGGGTTGGAAGAAAATCCATGTGGGAATCTCACACGTGACAGGACTTCGCAGAATTCTTTTCATTTTACCTTGTCCAAGACGCATACAACCTGGTGCCATATCCCGTGGTTTATCTTCATCTTGCACCTGCAAATCCTTTCGATACCTGTGTGTCAAATCAATCCTAGATTTTAAGGTATCTTCGTCTTGCCTTCAATGTTAAGAAGTGTGCCGATAATGTTGTCACATATATTTTTCTCGATGTGCATCACATCAAGATTATGCCGCAGATCCAAATCTTTCCAATACTCCAAGTCCCACAAAGTGGACCTGCGGGTAAACAATAATCTCTCTTCTACCGTGCCACGCTTCCTTTTCCCGCTACCATTACCAGGATGGTTTCCTGGTGTAATATGCCTGACCTTCTCTAATTCCACTTGCAACTCATCGGCGGTGAGCCTCTTTGGCGCATCACGGTTTTTATGCTTTGCATTGAACACATGTCTTCGGTATTTTCTAGGATGTGGCTTGTCCTTGGCAAGGAAACGGCGGTGTCCAATGTAACAGATCTTGCTAAGTATTGCGTATGACAGCGGATTCCTGTCACAGCGAACACATGCATTGTAACCATGTGTCGTTTGCCCTGACATAGTGCCCAAAGCCGGATAATCATGGATGCACCAAATTACAACAGCACGCAGAAAGAAATCAGTTGGTGGGCTGCTATATAGGTCTCGAGTGAGAACACCTTTCCATAGCTGTTGAAGTTCCTCCACAAGAGGCTCCATGAACAAATCAAAATCCTTTCCAGGACTTTTTGGGCCTGGGATGAGCAAGGCCATCATGTTGTTTGATTCTTTGGTGCAGACATTTGGAGGCATGTTGTAAGGGATAACAAGCACTGGCCACATGCTATATGTGGCGCTCTGGTGGCCAAATGGGTTAAATCCATCTGAAGCTAAGCCAAGTCTAATGTTTCTCGGGTCAGCAGCAAACTCTTTGTGTTTATCATTGAAGCTTTTCCACTCACTACCATGAGATGGATGGCTCATTAAATTCTGATCTCTGTACTCCTGGTTCCTAGAATGCCACAGTACATCCTCTCTTGTTTCAGCATCATGAAACAACCTCTGCAATCTTGGTGTAATTGGAAAATGTCTCAGAACATTATGAGGAACCCTCTTCACAACATCGCCATCTTTCCATCTTGATGATTTGCATTTCGGGCATTCACTTAAGTTGGCATAATCCTTCCGAGCAGAACACAATTATTCTTACAAACATGGATCATATCATATCCAAATCCAACTGCACGAAGGAAATTCTTCATTTTTTGTAGGTGTGTGGCAGCTCGAGGCGATCGGGAAAGATTTGCGGAAAGCAGCAACATTGCATCGAATGATTTGTTGGTCATCCGCTCAGATGTCTTCACCTGAAGAAAGGTGACCATAGCTGAGAATACTGACAACTTATTTCCTAGGGTGACAGCAACGTTGCATTGTTCCAACATGCGGGCCCACCATTTTTCTTCTGCAGGTGAAAGTTCACGGAATGCATGAGCATTTCGTAGCATTGTTTCAATGTTGGTCAAACTCACTGGCTCCGCCACCACCACCTCCTCCTCCTCATCCACCTGAGCATCAGCTGATCAAGATGGTGATCTGCTGCTTCCACAGAGTCAATAACATTGACGTTCACAACTTCACCATGATGAAACCACCTAGTATATGTGATCGACATCCCATACAAGTGTAGATGATTTTGCACAGTTGACTGGGGTCTTGTAAACATCTAATTTCGGACCACCGTACTCAGCTCTGATAAAGTTCATGAAGTTTTCAAGCCCCTCAACATATGCAGCGGAGAATCTTCGAGCAGAAGTTATCCAAGTCCTGTCCATCTGTTAGACATACAAATTAGTTCTTCTACTAGAAATTACAGGAAAAACATATATGCTTTTTTATGAACTCCAGAAAAAAAAATACCTAGGTCGATGTCTAAAGCTATGGTAAGATATTTGGACGAGCAGATCTAAGTAACGAAATATATGTAAAGCTAATTCAGCAAACAGATTTGAGAGCTAAATTATGGCAGGCTGTTTTTCAGCAGTCAATGAGCCCGAGCACACAGCCATCAAACTATCGAAGGCCATCGCAACAACAAAGATCGAGTATAAAACGGTGTAGAGCTATTTCACCTAACAGATTGGCTACTAGACCATGGCAATCTACGTCACAATAAATATATGGCAGGATATTTTAGCAACTAATTGGCCTTGGCATGCCATCTCAGCTAAGTAGATTGAGTGCAGAACAGGGCAAGGAAGCTTCTTAAGCAGAGCATATTGACAGTAAACTACTTCGGCAAACAGTGAGATTAACAGCGTCTATCAGCTAACATTCAGCGCTACACCAACATGAACGGGCCTTAGTCTAGAATGCGTGCATACCGTGGGAGAAGCTGATCGCCGTGCGTCCACACGAATGTCGCCGGTGGTGGCGGCGCTGACCGCCGGCGCCCCACAAGAATGTAGCTAGAGGTGGCGGCGCGGCTAGAGGACGGCAGTCTCACGAGAGCGCATTGTGGAGCGAGAGGATCACCGTGCGGCGGGAGGGCGGCTTTGGCGGAGCGAATGGAGTGGAGGGGGACGGGGAGGGGTTTGGGGAATATTTGGTCAAGGGCGGTTGAATCAATTTGGGGGAATTTTGTGTGTGTGTGGGGGAGGATTTTCGCGTGGTGGGCGGGGAGTTTGGCGCATGGTCGGTTTCTCCAAGTGCAGTCCCGTGTCGGTGAAGAGGCAAGCGAAGCGCGCCCGCTTGCGTGAGCCGTGTGCAGGACCGAGCGTGTGGGGTGCAATGCAACCATGACAGGAGTGATGTGAGTGTACCGCCTTTTTCCTTTTAAACTAGGTGCCGCCCCTCAAAAAATGTTGCTTCGCGATCCATCGATACTACTACTAGTAATCCGTAATCCCGACTAAAATGGCACGGCGGGTCATTTCCAGCGATATCTTTGGGAGGTTGGCTTAGTTGGGTTTTTCAGATTTGTCTCGGTTCAATAAAAAGCAGAGTTGGTGATGATGGTGTGCCTGTCATCCTGCAATATAGGCCGTCCGATCTATATCTAACGAATAGGAAGGAAACTATGACAATTTACCCGCACTCCTCTCCAAATTTGCAGATAAGGCTTTCCCTCGTTCATCCTTTTCTCCCACCAGATCTTGATCTTCCGTGCACTAGTACTCCTACAATATGTATATTATTGTGAAAGTTCATATACACCAGCCGAGATTAATGCTAACACGGCAGATTTTCATTACATTTCGAACTTTTATAAGACAGAAAAATAAAAGAAACCCGACCCTGAACCTATTCTACGGCGGCGACCGACGTCCTCCATCTGCGATCTCTATGTACGAGGGCGGGGTTCAAGACCCGTGAAGTGAAGGTGTGGTCTCCGGCGAGGAAGAGTAGAACACGGGATACGGACCGGCCAGTTGGCACACCATGCCCTGCCGCCTCCCATGCCCTACTCATCCTCGGAGGAGTCCCCGACCTCGGCGGTGCCAGACGTTGGACGACGGCAAGTAGGACGCATGGCTGACGGTGCTCCCGTCATCAGCTGCCAGCGTGGCCACTGCTTGTGCAGTCGCGTCCGTGTCCGGCTACGCCGCTATTGCGTCGCGAGAGGCGACTTGAGAGAGGGCGGCGACCTCGAGCTTCATCCCCGAAGACAAGCTCTCCCGCAGAGCGTTCGCACTTGCGGTCATGGCGGATGTGGTGTCAGGTAGGAGGATGATGTGCTATGGTGTGGAGGTTAGCTGGGCGTTGCCGCTTTAAGTAGCGCATTCCGGTGAGGCCAAGCGTCCGGGTGCACCATTAAGTCGCCGGAGTTGGTTCCTCGGGCACCGAGCCTCTTAACGACGACATACGAACGAATGGCATGAATGCGGGCAGCTGGCGCCGGCTGGGAACGCACCGCGCGACGGCGCGAGGGACGAGGGCTTTGGTGTGCCAGGGTAGTCAGCTGCGGTCGTGGCAACGTTGGAGATGCCCTTTGCTCAAATGCGATCCCCGCATATCATTGAAAAAGCAAGACGACCCGGCATGGTCTCAGGTCCAGAGGATGCAGTTGGCCGTGCTACACCACTCCGCGGACGCGTCGCGGTGCCCCGTGCATCCGCGACGAGCTGGGTGTTGGGATGTGTTTCGATTGTGACCAAAGTGCACCTTACCAAAATTTTGGTCATGACCCAAAGATTGGTCTTTGGTTGCCATTTCTTTGGCATGCCAATGAACTCTAGCCAACTCTAGTTCATTTTTCTTGCCAATGTTGGCCAAATCATGGGCAACCAATACCTCAACCAAAATTTTGGCTACCCAATGCTTTGATGGGGCAACCTTGGGCACAAACCAAACATACCGTTGGTCGTGCCATAGCACAAACGCCACCCTCGGCACACTGAAACCGACCGTGTCTATCGACGATATGAGCGTGTCGATCACCGCGGTCGCCGTGTCCACAGGCGGTGCTGGAGCTGCGCCCCGTTGTTGGCCCCAAAGACCCACATGAACGGTTGTCGGTGGTGAGGAGGTCGTGGGCCAGCTCCTCCATTGGACTAGTCTGCGCTACATCGTCCCGACGGGTGTGCCCCACATGTCGGTTTCCCTGTTTTCCCGGCCATATTCGAGCGTCAGTGCTCCACGTTGCGCATTAGGCCTTTCACTATGTAGGCCAAGCGAGACAACTTATTGTTTATTTGAGCCATTCAAGTGTAATCATGTGGCATTTTCTTATTTATCATTCCTCTCCAACCCTTTTCTCCGTCGATCATGTCGCCCTCCAGTCGAGTCCATCCTCCCGCATGCCTCATTTGAACATTCCGCCGAGTATCATTCGCATGTACCCACCATAGTCCTCTTTCAATAGATCTCCGGACCCCGTGATGAAATCGAGAGGGAATGAGTGGGCGCATGTGATACCTAAGGCGGATTCAAAATTTTGAACCGGTGATCATAGCATCCGCAAATCATATATAAAGGGTATTCAATGTTCGTTTCGTTTTTGAACGTACAATATACTCCCTCCTATCCTTTCTACCTTACATATAAGTTATGTGTAGTCAAAGTATCTCTACTATGATAAAAAAAAGGTATCAATATTCAACAACGCCCAATTAATATTGTTAGATTCGTACATACTCCTAGATTTGTACTCGAGATGGTTTCCAATTTGACTATTGACAAGATTAATAGTACTCCTTTCACATAGGTGAGTAAGTCATCTTAGGCTGTGCACCATGACCAAGGAGGAGGTGAAAACGACAGGCATTAATCTTTATTTGCTAATTAATAGTATTGCATGCAATGAACTAACCACTGCATGTCATGTTTGATAGTTTCAGGTCATTAAAAGCATGCACACCCTCATCTCTTATTGGTTCTTATGTCAAGAAACAAGAAACGAGGTAGAAGTTAATGCACCGCGCCTGCGTGTTTTGGGATTATCTGGTTTTCGTAAGATGACTTACACACCTAGCCGGAGGGAGTACATGAGATGCATAATGTGAAAATTATATCATTGGAAACTCCTTTCACATAGAAATTGACCATATGCTTTGTGTAAGTTGCATGTCATATATTATTACTCTAACATTTGGTCAAAGTTAGCCTCGAAAACGCATTAGACCCTGTATGCTTTGTGTAAGTTGCATGTCATATATTATTACTCTAACATTTGTGTAAGTTGCACGTCATATATTATTACTCTAACATTTGGTCAGAGTATAGTGGAAGTGGATCCTCTGACGTAGGTATCCCTGCCTTACCCTCCCTTTCGGTCACTTACTGGCGGACCCCATGCTTGCTAGGCCCCGCATGTCAGTTACTCAATGGGTTCGGCCACGTCAGGGGATCCTCATCCGTAGTATACTTCCTGTGTTTTTATTTACTCCGCATAAAACGGAGGGAGTAGTGGTATAATAAATGACGCGGCGGGGAGGGGAGGGACGTCAGTTTGCTCTCAACTGCGGTCCCACAAGCGAGCAAAACGCAAGACGGCGCTGTTCCATTCGGTGAGCGACGTGGAGGGTCCAACGTGCGGGCTGCAACGCTAACGCGACAAGAGCGATGTACAGTCAAAACCGATTGACCGGTCGTCACCGAACCACTATTCACACCGTAACCTTCGCCGCCGGCCACGCCAGCCACTGCCCTAAAACCACACCAAATCTCCAGCCCATTCCCCCACCTTTCGATCCCCTAGCCCGCATCAAGCGTCCCCTAGTTCGCCGGAAAGCCATGGTGCGCCGCAAGATCACTTACTACAAGATGCTGACGCCGGAGCGCCGCGCAGAAATCGCAGCGGCGGTCGGTGCCGCGGACCTCTGTTCCCAAGCTCGCTTTGCGCCGGGCTAATCCCCGAGTTCTCTGGAGCCAAGCTACGAGGAGGAGGAAGCCGATCCAATGTTCACTGCGGAGGTCGCGGCACAGAAGGCCCCCGATGGGTATGAGACGATGGACGTCGACTTCGTGCCGGCGTCCGAGTCCCCCATGGTGCAGGCGGACCAGCGGTTCAACATGGCGATACTAAAGCAGGACCGGGAGGCAGAGGCTCAACTCAACGCGGGGCGCGCGCATGCCGCTGCCATCGAGGCTCTCCTGCAGGCGGAACCGGATGTCGTGGATGTGAACCGGGCGGTGGAGACTCAACTTGAGGCGGAGCGCGCGGATGCCGCTGCCATCGAGGCCCTTCTGCAGGCAGAACCGGACGTCCTGGACATGAACCGGGCAGCAGAGGCTCGACTCGACGCAGAGGGCGCGGATGCCGCTCTCATCGACGCCCTCCTACGGGCGGAACCGGAAGTCCTAGACTTGAACTGGGCGACAGAGGCTCGACTCAACGCGGAGCGCGCGGATGCCGCTCTCATCGACGCCCTCCTGCAGGCGGAACCGGAAGTCCTGGACTTGAACCGGGCGGCGGAGGCTCGACTCAACGCGGAGCGCGCGGATGCCGCTGCCATCGAGGCCCTCCTGCAGGCGGAACCGGACGTCCTCGACTTGAACCGGGCTGTGCCCTCGTCCATGCAGAGCGCCCGCACACTCCACTTGAACGAGTAGCTGGAGGCCGAGGACAACCACGGTGCGGAGACACGCGTCGGCTGGTTCGCGCCGGCAGCCAAAGACGACGAGGCCGTCTCTTTCCGCGAGCAGTGATAGTTTTTCATTATGTTGTTGTTTTTATTATTATGGATCTTTTGCTGTGTAAAAACATACTATTTGTTATGCAAGTCGCCTGAGTCTACCATTTCAGGCGGTTGGATGAATATCCTACGTCTCCTAACCCTTCTTTCCTTCTTCCTCACCTCTTCTTCTTCCCCAACACATCACCGCACGGGCCGTATGGATACTCCGGTTGGATAAACATACTCTATGAACGAAAATTATGTGTCAGCGATAGGATGGCTGAGTTTGGTTTGTTCACATGCGACAGCACGTGTCAGTGAGGGTGAGTTCCCTTGGTTGGGTTTGCGGCGTGCAGGAGCGAAGTGTGAGGGTGCGGTGCGACCGCGGCGTGCAGGAGCGACCGTGTGAGGGTGCGGTGCGACCGCGACAGCCATGCGCAAGTGTACCTCATTCTCATTTTGAAAACTTTAGGCAAGCTTGGCAAAAATGTGTGGTGAAGTTTGGCAATGCAAGGCCTAGACCCAAACAGGATAAGTACGTACTACCTCTGTCCGGGTTTATTGGTCCCCATTGTATTTCGTGCCAAATTTTGACCATAGATTAAACTAAGAAAATGTTCACGCATCTCACCAAACATTATATTTTTCAAAACTATGTTCAAATACGAATCCAATGAGATAATTTTTCTTCACATGCATTAACATTTTGTTAGTTAAATCTTTAGTCAAAATTTGGCACGAACTATAAAAGGGACCTATAAACCAGGACGGAGGTAGTACGTACTAGGAGTACTAGTGTTAAAAAAGAAAGGCGGGGTTTTCCTTCTCACTTCCGCATGGAGGCAGGGGATATTAATGTCCTTGGTTGCTAATCCCATCAATTTTGCTTCGATTAGTGTTTGTGGCCCTTTGAAAATTGTAATTTTGATATACTGGACAAAAAAATGGAGATAGTAACTATATTTGAATTCCTTGCCCATTGCGGTGACGTCGACGACTTTTTTTTTGTGGTTTGGCGAAGTGCGTTCGACGGAGAACACCATTGAGGGAGACCACGGTAAGTCGTTCGCAAGTGTCGCCTGCAAGCCGAGACAACCGCCTTATTTGCATCCAGGAAGTCCTTTATTAGTACTACTACTAGGAGTACTAGTGCGGTGAGATGGTTTCTCGAAGAAGACGATGGTGAAGCGGAGTCAGCGAAGAGTGAAATGATAGTTGCTTCGTCCGTGCTTTGTGATTTGATGCCTCACTGCTTTGTGATTTGTGATAGAAGGGACAGGGGAGTAGAGTCTGTGCTCTATACTGTACTACTCCTACATGCGTCCAAGCATGGGAGAAAGAGGAGAGACGTTGCATTTTTCTATTCCTTCAATCAATCAATCAGGGAGCTTCGGTTCCATCTTTTTGGCTTCGGCAACGCCTTCCACAATGGTTCCCGCGATGCCAAAAGCTATTTTCACATTTGGCTACACATTGTGG
This sequence comes from Aegilops longissima, assembly GCA_021605205.1. Taxonomy (NCBI): domain Eukaryota; kingdom Viridiplantae; phylum Streptophyta; class Magnoliopsida; order Poales; family Poaceae; genus Aegilops; species Aegilops longissima. The sequence continues at coordinate 26,925,480 of CM038682.1, forward strand.
ATGCCCTTAACCGTACCACTTGGTTTTGCTCCTGTGTGCTATCTATACAAATCTCAATTATATTGATCTAAAAAATTATAGAATCAAATATTAGTAAAAAGGAGGTGATTTTACCACGCGGATGGCGGGGGAGGTTTCTTATTTTCGGAGGACGTTGTCCTGGCGGTTTGCTAACATGCGGTCCCACGTGTCAGTGCTTTACCAAGCTGATCCGTGTCCCACATGAGGCAGAACAACGGCAGAAGCAACACGTGGTTAAGTTGAAGAAGATGAGGGAGAAGCGACCAAGCTGATCCGCGTCCCACATGAGGCAGAACAACGGCAGAAGCAACCCGTGGTTAAGTTGAAGAAGATGAGGGAGAAGCGGATTCAGCAACGAATAAAATGATGGTTGCTTCGTCCCTACAACTTCTTTTTTTTAGCATTACTACTTCGTCCCTCCAACTTAACTGCGGGAAAGGTGCAGCTTTGTGATTTGACGCCTCATTGCTCATTACTACGCCGGCGCCATGACTGGGGTGCTTCACCCCGGCTGCTCTGCACTGTATTCCGGTATGGCACATGGACCCGGTAGCTTGATGTCCCACATGTCGGCGAAAGGGACTAGAAGATTTATCAAAGCGAGCGCTCCACTCTTACGACGGAGGAGTAGACGACACGACGGCCCAGTGAATTGTCACTTGTACTGTATAGTACTATAGTTTTGCTGTTTCGCACGATCCATCGATACAAACCCGATTAAACAGGAAAGGGCGGCATTTTTCCCGTGCGGTAGATGATACTAGCCATACATTTAAAAGGCAATTTTAATGTACGCAAACTGAATAATTATAAGTAACAATATGATATCTAGTAAAACTAAAAACACATATGATTTATTGTGTTAGAGTGTAGTAGTAGTGCTGTATTGCATAGTTGTTAGATGTAACATGCGAGAACGTGTAGAGATGTAGTTTTGGAGGGCCTACAGAGACAAAAGCGTAGTACGGTCACCGAACTTCAGAATAAGCTGATTATGGTCGCTATATACGTTCTGCGGTGATTATCCGGTCACTTGCTCACAGTTCAGCATCGGATTGCACTCTGTTGACCGGCCAAATAGTCTGCGTGGCGCCATGTTGACTAGTTAAATTGACCACGTTCCTTGTGGGTCCCACCTGTCAGTTCGCATAGGGAAAAGGTTAGATAAACACACATTTACGCAGGCGCGACAAGGCTCCAACCCGTGCGCAGGAATCACCTGGTTGTGTATGTGTCTGTTAGGGCCTGATGTGTGCGCATGCACGTGTAGGTTGAGCACTTGAGCGTGAGAGTGTGTGTTGGTCGTGTGGTGTACTGGTGTGTGCATGCATGCGTGCGTGTGTGCGTGTGAGTGTTGCGTGCGTGCGTGGCTGCGTGTGTACGTGTGAGTGTTGCATGCGTGCGTGGGTGCATGTGTTTGTGTGAGTGTTGTGTGGATGGAGTTCGTGTGCATGCGTGCTTGTGTGTATAATCACCACACCAGCTCATGTGTGTTAAAACAGACGGCTCAGCATACCAATACAAGGCCACCTTGTCAGCTGTGCCCGCGGTCATGACTTCACACCACCGTCAAAATATTTTTTTGTCGTTTGTTTTCATTCTTACTAGCAAGATACCCGTGCGTTGCACGTAACATCAAGATGCATTTGTATGACTTGTTTATCTTGTGAGAGAAAAGGATGAACGAGGGAAGGCCTTATTTGCAAATGTGGAGAGGTGTGTGGGTATCTTTTTGCAAAACTGACATAGTTTCTTTTCTATCCGTCAGATATAAATCGGACGGCCTATATTGCAGGATGGCAGGCACACCATCATCACCAACTCTGTTTTTTTATAAGAGTGTATTTTATGTATTTTATAATAGTGTAGATGTAGAGTAGATACAAGTCGACAGGTGGGCACGATGTTAGTGAGATAATGTGATTCAACACTAGATCACGTGCCACGTGGAGCGTTCAACTGGTCAACTAGTCATGTCATGAGCAAATACAAAGTTGTACGGTGAGGCCGTGACTGTATAATAACCACTAAACGTAAACAATGACCGTAATGAGTGGATTATGAAGTCCAATATATGTATCGTGCTTTCACTTCAAATACAATGATTGTCATTGCATATATCGCGAGAGAAAGATGAAACACACGTGAATTTTCTGGGGGCTTACTTTTAGAGGACATGGAGATAGTTTTGTGTGCATACATGAAAGGGGCATAAGGGGGGGTATGCGATGGAGAGAGAGATGCTCTTCGTTTCTCTTTATTATGACTAACTTTGTATATAGTATAAAAATATACAAATTCACAGTGCGGAATAAATATCATTGTGGGCACAATGCAATGCAAATTAGCGTTCAGACTCCTCCATATAACTTTGTAATGTTGTATATATGTAGAAACTCTAAAATAATTTTTGGCCACACTTTATTCAAAAGGAATGTTGTATGCGAAATAAACGTGAAGAGAGGGCTTTTAGATCAATGGGGTACGTGATGTAACATGTGTGAATGTGTAGTTGATGCCTTTGGCGGGGCCTAGAGAGGTATGTGTGTGTATTACGTATTCGAGAGAGGCATGGATAGACGGGCCGACGGGGGGGGTGGAGAGATAGCACGAGAAATGAGGGTGGTCTAGAGAGAGAGACTAATATGACGTCACGACAAGAGATTCCATTCCCTTGAGTGTGTATATGCAAGGGGGGAATAGAGGCACCAGGAGAATTTTTCTGTGTGTGTGGTGTTTGTGTTGGTATGTGTGGGTGTGAGAAGATAATGAGACGTGGGGGCAGATGGTGTGTCACCGCGTGAGGTCCGGTGGGTCGAGGTGAGGCCCTTTGTTCGGTTCCGTCCTGCGCCACATTGGTCGGCCCATGACACATTTAGGAAGACCCATGGATGAATAGTCGTACAAGACAAAGATAGCAGAATTGTGAAGGACTCTGTGTCCATTGACAAAGCCGGGTAGGATTTGTAACCCTAGGTTCTCGGACTAAGGTAACCCCTCTATCTCTGATATTACTATTCATCCAATCTAACTTTAAGGGGCATCCTACAGAATGCTCTCCTAGAATCATACTAGTCGATTAGGAAGAGAGGTGTGAGATAATGCGTGAGAGACAGGCGTAAAGATAATGTGCATACATGAGACACGTAGGCAGGTCCATGTATATAGAAAGGGTCGATGAGGATTGTGCGTGTGTATTTTTGCGAGAGGAAGAGTGCTTGTGATAAAGGTTAGTGAAAACAGTTGTAAATGGTTACGAGAGGGAGGGAGGGTTATATCTAGAGAATGTGTGCGAGAAAGACACCTCGGGAGAGAGTGTGTGGCATGTGTGAGAGACCACCGATGGAGAGTGAAACTACACGAAAAGACTGCTCTACACATTGATTAAAGATATAAATTGTATCCAAATATTAGGATGGGATCATGATATTTGCAAGTCGCGTAAGGAGCGGTCATTGATCCATCAGACATCTAGATTCTATCGAATTTGAGCATGTCTATGTTATTATTCGACACAATTGATCCACATAGTTAGTATTTTGAACTCCAAACAATGCATCGCTTTAGCAATCGAATATAAACGTGAGTATAGTTCATGTTGTGTGTGTAAAGCACATTATACATAAGAAAGTTACACAATGGACATTTATAAATAGCTACCTATGAACTAGTATACATTTGAATTCAACCTAAGGTGGTTTAAAAAAATCGAATTCAACATGAAGTTCATTCAATTATTTCAATTTGATATCATGGCATTTGTAAACCATACCTAAACTATGGGGGTACCAAGCTTTGCTCTGATTTTGTACATAATAGCATATGTAGTCGTGTACAAAATAGATTCAAATTTAGCTCCTCCATTCCAAAATAATCGTAGTTATAGGATTTTCAAGTGTCAAAATTCAAAAGGAAGCGGATAATTTAATGAGGTTTTCAAACATATAAGGTCAAATATAACGTTGTCTATTTAGGTCAATCCTCATAGTTCAAGAGTACTCTAAACGTGAATGCTTGTGTTTCAAAATTTGAACGAAGCGCTAAAAGAGCCTCTACTACTTTGAAACCGCGTGAGACCAATGTTTGGTAGTACAAGGAAATTACTTTTCTAATAACTCCGACCTATGAAACCTACCGGCCCGACGTCCAAAGGTCTAAACTGGGGTAGGTTTGTAGCTTCATCTAGACGCCACGCAACCGCCTCCGAAAAACATTCATACACAATGGCCGCCTAAGCACACACATGCTGTGTCAAATCGCTCCCGCCCACTATTTGGGACACCTGGGATTACCATCCTACCCCCGACCCGCAGTAGGTCTGAAATTTAAGAGGGGGGCAAAGTTTGTACACTCCCCAAATTTCAAACAAGCGCGTCCCATCTTGTGTTCAAAAAAGCCAAAAACAAGCGCGTCCCAGACCAAAACATGGTTCCCCCCCCACTCGTCCGATTCCCCATTCGTACTCCGTGGGCACCAAAACTACCTCTCCACCAGCCGTGAAACCCCGGCGTCCTCCATCCGCCACCCCATCCCACCCATCAACCGTCGCCCTCCTCCATCACGCCGGAGCCGATACCCCGACGTCATCATCCACCGCAACCTCAACCGCAACGCCCTCCACGGCTAGTTGTTGAAGCCGAGGCCGAGTCGTCCGTAGCCGAGCCAGTTCAACCACGCCGTCCTACACCTCACCGCTGACGCTCCAACTTTGCCACCCTCCACCGCACCGAAGATGTTCCTGCTACGCCGTCCTTCGCCGCCTCGGATCTGCTTCCCCTCCGCCGACATACAACCATGGCAACACAGTCAACAATTTGGCCATGGGTTCGTCCAAGCCTGCACCCTCTAGAACATCGGTTTCCCCAGTAAAAACAAGAAGATCGGCGCGACATGTGGAGGTGACCGCATCGGCAACCGAAGAAGGTACTCCTCTTCCCTTATTCGTGCAAATCTTATGTCTCTGCTTGCACGGTATTCATCCCACAGAATACACTAGTTGACCGCTTCTTCTTGATACTAGATGTTCCTAGTAACTCGCGATGCACAAGGTTTCTCCTCATATACTATTTCACCTTAGCTAGAGGTCCGTCGCCCCCCTGAATTTCAATTTCTGGCCAGTTGATTCCCATTTAACGGAAGCATTCCCCAGCATAACAGGCGCTAGTACTACTATTACGCCGGGGAAGTAGCGCCTTGGTGTTTATCTTAGGGGCGTCTGCGGCCTAGAGCTACTGGCGCCCATCTAGAGGTCGGCCGGGATTAAAGGGATGGCTTGGGGGCACTACCAAGCACGGCGGTGGTGTGAGGTCGATGGGAGGGCGGGGCGGCGGAGGCACGGGTCTGGGCCGGTGGTCACTGGCGGTTCGTGAAAGATCGTCAACAGTGACTGGCGGGAGGTAGATGAAGGCCATCTGCCCGTTCCTTATAGATCGGATGGTTCATTAAAAAAATCGACTGACATATTTATTTTCAGTCGACTGTTATCTTAGATATGACCACATGTGGTGGTGTGCTGGAGGAGTAACTGCATTTCCTGTGCTCATATATTACAAAATAATACGGAGTAGAATCTAATTTTGTTTGCCATGCAATGTTGTAGAGCTATCATATGTCTCCGTCATTTATTTTTAAGCCACCGCTATCTGCTACTTTTACAAAGGCACTAGTTCTGCACACACTTCACCCATACTCTCACTATTGTGTTTTTATGCAAGGGTATTTCAGACTCTCCTGCCGAAAGAGAAGCAGCAAAGAAAAGAGAGAAGTCGCCCAACTTGGTATACGGGTAGGCAAGACACGCTATAACGCTATAAAGGGTGCAAGTGTCGCAGACGAGAGACGGTAAACGTAGCTCTGTAGTTGATGACCTCGCTCGCAATGAACCACCAACCCAGGTGCTTGCTTTAACTTCGCGGTGTCATATGTGGTTGCATGTTGGTGTCTAGCTTGTATTCGAAAGGCCAAAGTCGGTCTTTATTAAGATAAGGAAAGATATTTTTTACATGAACCACCATCCCGTGAGCACCAGAAGACAAATAGCTAGTCAGGGCACTGGCCGAGCCAGTGACAAGCCCAGCAAAGACAGGCATCACCTGGAAGCCAACTAAAAAGCCGCGATGGTGGCTAAGCAGCCCGCCTCCCACCAGGCTCTCAGGTCCTAGATGATCATGCATGAATGTCTAGCTTGTATTGCTTCCAACTTGGTTAAATTGCATCTGCTTAGCTTACACATTATACCTTTGAATATGACATGCCTTTCTGTTTTTGGTACATACTAGTACATCTGTGTATTAACCATGTTCTTACATCAAACTAATGTTCTTGTGGATCCCTCATCAATCACTTATGACGAGGCAGGCAGGCAAGGGGACTACTCCTCATTTAAAGAATGCAGCGTCAGCCTCCCAACATGATTCTCAAGAAACAGAAATGCTAGATGAAGATAGTGAACGTAGCTCTGTAGTTGATTATAGCATTTTCCCTACACTAGCATTGCAGGTGCTTGCTCTAACTTGGCAGCGTGATATGTGGTTTCATGTTGCATATGGTGTCTAGATTGTAATTCTTCCAATCTGGTTAAACTGCATGTGCTAGTCTGCTTAGCTTATACTCCTGTAAATGTGACATTATACCTGTTAATGTGACATGCCTTCCTATATTTAGTACATAGTACATCTGTCTATTAAGCATGTCCTTACATAAAACTATTGTTTTTTTTGTATCCCGCATCAATCAATATGACGAGACACCTTTAGTATATGCAGTGCGATATTAGTTGCATCTTTCATATGATATATAGCATGCGTTGCTTCTAATTTTTTGAAATTCCATTTATGATGGGACGCTTTTAACTTGGCAGTCATATTGGTTGCATCTTTCATGTGGTGTCTAGCTTGCATTGCTTCTTATTTGCTGGAATGGTTTCTGCTTAGTTTACACAAACAGTTGTGAACATGCCATGTCGTCCTGTTTTTCGTACATATTCCATCCTGGTATCATGTGTTTGCCTTACATCAAAGTAGTGATTGTCAGTATCATGCATGAATGAGTTCTGAAGAGATAATTTTATTGCTTTTTCTTGTCGGTTTTACTTGACAATTCAAAATCAATAAAGCGGAAGGAAGTTAGCAAGGCAACGGATAAATTTTCTCCTTCCAAACGGAGGGCCTCTACAGTTTCTACTCCTCCACACCCCCAAGATGATTTCCAGGACAACACATGCATAGGCACTCAACAAAGCTGTGTTTATGATGAGCACGTCTCCCCTAGTGCAACATCACTGGTGCTCCCTCTAACTTGGCACTGTTATATGTGGTTGCATGTTATGTGTGATGTCTAGCTTGTATTGCTTCTAATTTTGTTGAATTCCATCTGCTTACTTTACACATTATACTTGAATAAGACATGTGTTGCTGTTTCTAGAACATACAATATCTGTCTATCACACCATGTTCTTACATAAAATTACTACTGTTGTGTAACCCGCAACAATCACTTACCGTAAGACACGTTTGACTTCGGAGTGTGATATATATAGGTTACATCTCACATTCTTTTCTAGCTTGTACTACTAATTTGTTGAAATGGCACTTATGACGAGACAGTTTTAACTTGGTAGAGTGATATTATTTGCATCTTTCATATGGTGTCTAGCTTTCGTTGCTTCTAATTTGTTGAAATGCCTTCTCCTTAGTTTACACATCATAAGCTGTGAATATGCAATGCTGTGAATATGCAATGGCACTAATGACGAGAGACCTCTAACATGGTAGTGTGATGTTGTTTGCATCTTGCATATGATTTATTTCTTGTACTGCTTCACATTTGTTTAAACGCCATTTATGCTGAGACACTGTTAACTTGGCAGAGCGATATTTGTAGCATCTTTCATATGGTGTCTACCTTCCATTGCATTGCTTCTAATTTGGTGAAATGTCTTCTTCTTTGTTTACACATCATAGTTCTGGTTATCTCTTCCGTCCTATTTTTCATACATATTACATCCTCCTATCATGTGGTTGTCTAACATCAAAGTTTTATTCGTCTGCATCACGCATTAATTTGTTCTGAAAAACAAAATTTTATTCGTTTTTCTTGTCGGCTTGACTTAACATGGCACAGAGAAAGAGGAAGAAACAGAGAATGGCAGGGAATGAGAAGCGGATGAATCCTGCAAATTCTGTTGGTACCGATGGTGCAATAGAAGGTGAAAGTCCAGCGGAAAATTCTACAAACACGGCATCCCATGCTACTTAACTGCAAAAAAGCCAAACAGAAACAAATAGTTGCCACCAAACAAGTAGAGACAGCCCAAGTTCTTGCAACACCTACCACAAGTACTACCGGCTGCACGACATACTCGTAAGGTCAACGAGCTAGCAGCACGTTACCAAGCTCCTTGCCACTGACACTACTTCCCAAGCACTCTTGACACAAGACGAGTTGGCAATATCAGATGAACCTTGTGAGCTTCAACAGCAAGAAGGTAGTTGCTGGAGTCAAGTTCTGATTGCATGCTTCTTTATATGTAGTCTCACAGTTTGATGTACACTAACACTTCCTATGTTGGTTTTTGGACTAGCACCTAGGCGCAAGAGGAAACAAACATCAGGGATAATGCTCGATAGGTTAACTAAATCTAGAGAAGGAAGAATGGAGATCGGTTTTTGGTAGGTTTAAAAAGGCCACGTGATGCTACAGAGTCAGCCAAGTTAGTATCAGAGGCAGCAGTTGCCGTTAGGTTTCATGTACGTATCCTCCCAACATGGATTCAGTACAGGAATGACAAAGACGAAACCCAGTTCAACACCTTCCTCGACCATTTATCTGTAAGTATTGTTATGTATGGAAACTAGTAATATCATCTTGCTCTGTCCCATACTTTCTAGGTTGCTGATAATGAGACTGAAAGTGCGTTATATCGACTAGAGGGGGGGGGTGAATAGGCGATTTTTATGAATTCTTCACTGAGGAATTTGCCGGTGAGGAAATTCCTTAGCGAAGAACTACTTGCAGCGGAATAAGTACTCAGAAGTAAGCATAACAGAATACACGCATGGTCATCATGATGAAATGAATACTAGCACAGAGTACAAAAAGCATAATCACAGGATAACACAAGATGAAGACAAACAGACTGAAGAAATTGAACTGAGGAAATTGAGAAAGTCTTCAGTCAAAGTCTTCAAACACAGATATGAACAAACACTCAACACAGTAATGAGGAAATGAAAGGGTTGAGGAAATAGAACCAGTTAGGTTGGTGAAGACAATGATTTGGTAGACCAGTTCCAACTGCTGTCTGTCTTGTATGCGTCTGGTTGAGCGGCTGAGTATTTAAACTCGAGGACACACAGTCCGGACACCCATCGCTGAGCACGCAGCTCGGGACACCAAGTCCTCACCGTATTCTCCTTGAACTAAGATCACATGACCTCGCCCAATCACTCGTGGTAAGTCTTGGTGACTTCCAAACCTTCACAGACTTGGTCACTCGGCGATCCACAATTCCTCTTGGATGCTCTAGACCATGACGCCTAACCGTCTGGAAGAAGCACAGTCTTCAAAGGTAACAAGCGCCGGATCCACGCAGGATCAATTTCTTGATGATGCTCAATCACTTTGGGTTTGTATGGGTTTGGTTTTGGGTTTTCCTCACTCGATGATTTTCGCCAAAGTCCTCGGAGGATGGGTTGCTCTTAAATGACAAATGTCAAGTTCTCTCGAGCAGCCAACCAGCTAGTGGTTGTGAGGGCGGCTATTTATAGCCTAGGAGCAGCCCGACATGATAAGACATAAGTGCCCTTCAATGGTATGACCGTTAGGTGGATAAGATATTTTGGGACAGGTGGCAAGACAAAGAACGGTCGGAAATTTGAATATCAAATTCTTCAGGGCTATCATGTTCCTCATCGTAGGCAATCCAGATGGCGAATTCCTAACTCCTCGTCGAACAAATTCTCGTGACCGGAAGAACTTCGCTCTCATCCATCAAGAAATTGACTGAGCTGTATGAGATTTCCAATGGCTTCACTTGAAGGGATTGGTAGGTGTAGGATTTTGAGTTGAGCATCACATGGAAATTTCTCCTTAGTATTTCCTCGACCCCCTTTAACAGTACGGTGTTTCCTATGACTCAAGAAAGAGAATATGAAACTACGAAAACAAAAGTCTTCATGCTTCATGTTCCTCAAATGAATACCAAGTCTTCAAGGCCACACCAATTTCTTCACTTTCAAAGTCTTCAGAAAGTCTTCAGAATATCAAAGTCTTTAGTCAAAGAACTTCATTTTTAGGGGTCGACTTTCACTGTAAATATCAAACTCCTCATAGACTTATAGACCTGTGTACACTCACAAACGCATTAGTTCCTTAACCTATAAGTCTTCAATCCACCAAAATCACTAAGGGGCACTAGATGCACTTACAATCTCCCCATTTTTGGTGATTGATGACAATATAGGTTAAGTTTTCAACGGGGATAAATATATGAAGTGTAAATACTGATAATGAGGAATTTGATTGCAAGATATAGAAGAACTCCCCCTGAAGATGTGCATAGTGAGGAATTTTCTTTTGAAGCAATGCACATTTGAAGAGTTGAATCATGGAGATCTCCCCCTATATCTTGTACTTCATACACGCATTTGACATATAATATGAAGAATTTGAAATGCATGATGAAATATGGTGCTTGATGTTATTCAGCATGTGTGCGATAACATTAATGAGGCACAAGCATGCAAAATAACGCATCAAGAGTATCAGAGCTCAAACAGATTTGCTATGAAGATTTTCAAGGAGCTCAAGAGAATCAGAGCATAGTGCAAGAGCATAATGCATCAAAAGTATCACACCACCATCGGGTTTAAGATTACAACTCGATCCAATAAAAGTTTCAGAAGAACGAGAGTTGTAACTTAACAAGAATAAATTACTGTATATAGGCAATAAACTAGACCCGCTTGAAGACTAACTCAAATTTCTCCCCCTTTGTCATCATGACCAAAAGGATCGAAACTTAGGACTAACGCTCCTGAAGAATTTTAAGTTGAAGAAGGAGCGCCAGCGTTGTTGGGGTCGGTTGTTGCAGTAGGACCAGCCGCGGTGTCGTCCAAGTCTTCATTTTCATCAGTGTCGCGAGATGAAGAATAGGAGCTGGCCACCAAGGAAGGAACTTTGACCTTCTTGTATTTCTTCGGAGGAGGTGCGACCAGTCAAATTCTTCCTTGAGTCCCATTGCCGTCGCTTCTTCTTCCTTTGTAGACATGTGAAAGAACAGCCCAAAAGTGCGTTTGAAGGTTTCATGGAGGTAGTAGTGGTTTTTCTTCACTGTATTGTGTGTTGAGGTCATGTTGTGAAGAAATGAACCAAACTGACGCTTGACCCATTTATGATTACGATCAACCTTCTGATGAAGACTGAGGAGTAACTCATGATCAGTCATCACCTTGGGTGCAGTAGCTTGAGGACTTTGCTTGACTGAGGTATTTGCGGCAGAGTCATGTGTGGCAGAGTCATCATTGGTGGAGTAAGATGCTGCTTTGCGAAACTGTCCATCCAATGGACGAATGCCTTCATCGATCACAGCCGTAGACTTGCCCTTGTCATCAGCTGAGGTAAATGTCCGTTTGAGGACTTCAATCGGGGGCAAGTAGCTGCAGTGGTTCAAAGTATCAGCCTTGTAATTGAGTGAAGACCTTGTCCTGATGAATCTCATTATCCAAGGCGCATAAGGCTTCAGCTCAAATGGTGACATAGCAATGTTTGCCAGAGTCCTCATGAAGAAATCATGGAAGTTGACGGGAACGCCATGGATGATGTTGAAAAGCATATTCTTCATGATGCCAACGACTTGTTCATCATTCGAGTCGTGGCCTTTGATAGGACTCATTGTCTTCGTCAGAATCCGATAGACAGTCCGAGGCACATATAATAATTCCTTGACGAGAAATTTGGTTCTTGGGGCCTGCCTTGGCTTCAAAGGCTTCATCAGCACTTGCATATAGTGATTTGAAAGTTCTGGTTCGTTGTAGATATAACGAGCACCATCAAGTGGAGGACTGAGTGGTAGAGCACGAAGCAATTCAGTTGATGGTGCCTTGTAGTGAGTATTTTCAGTCATCCAGTCTAATACCCATGAGTTCACGTCTTCAGCGTCTCCGGTGATGTGCAGCGTTGCATAGAATTTAAGAATTAGTTCTTCATTCCAGTCACACATATCAGTGCAGAAATTCAGAAGTCCTGCGTCATGAAGAACACCGAGGACTGGCTCAAAGCCTGGCAGCGACTCCATGTCCACATGAGGAATATGAGCATGATCGAAGACTTTATCCTTGTTGAAGAGCACTTAGGAATAGAAGTTGGCTTGGCTGGCAGTCCAGAAACGCCTCTTCCTAATGCGAGCAGAATCATATGGATTATAGTCAGTGAAGAATACGTGCTCGGCAAAGAAATCATCAGCCTTGAACTTTTGTTTGCTTGAGAACGGATTCTTTTGCTTGGGCAGAAGGGTGTCAGTGAGTTGCATCACCACCTCAGGAATCGCAAGTTCAGGTTCTTCAGGCTGAGGAATTTCTTCTTCCTCAATAGGTGCAGTCTGAGGATCAGCAGCAGCAGGTTCATCAGCACTAGTGGCTGGAATTTCTTCATGCACAAAGCAAGTGGGTTGAGTTTCTCCAGAGTCCATTTGGACTGTTTGTGCAGGGGACTGAGGAATTTGTTGGAGCGGGGTGAAGAGAGGAGTATTGGGATGCAGACTTTCCCAAAAGTCATCATTCATCACCGGTGTGGTGCATCCTATATCCACATCTTCATCTTCAATTTCCTCAACACCAGCCTCTTCAGCTGTGAACTGAGGCATAGGTGAGGAAATGACTGGGGTTGAAGGGATGGCGTCCACTTCAATTTCTTCATCAATCTGCTCTGACGAAGCAGCAGAATGATGGTCTTCATCAGATCCGATTGGGATCTCATAGTCTTCTCCAAAAGGAACAAGGTCCTTCGATGGCACGGAGGAAATCGGAACAGCATCAATTGGATTTTCGAATGAGCTGGTCATAGGCTTCATTTTCTTCACAGCCGAAGAATTTGACACAGATGATGGCTTCCTTTTCTTCACAGCAGCTCGTTCTGCAGCCTTGGTTTTCTTCACATCAGAGGCAGATGGAAGAATTGGAGTTGGAGTTGGCGCAGGAGGAGCTGAGGAATCTGGTTGAATTTCTTCAGGCGCAACTGATGCAGTTGCCCTGTCTTGTTCAGTTTCTTCAGGCGCACCACTAGTGGATGCCCTGGCAATTTCTTCAGCGGCTGGAATGGGATCATCAGCCCTGGAACTAGCATTTTCATCAGCAGCCTGAACGTCATCAGCGGTGCTGGCATGTTCTTCAGTCTGCTGAGCTGAGGCTTCAGCCTGAGGAATTTCATGTTGCACTGGGGCAGCAACATTTGTGAATTTCTTCGTCAGATTGACGAATCTGACCTTGGCTCCTTGCCAATCAGCATAATAGGAATCGAAGTTTTTGCTGAGGTCTTGAATTTCAGTCTGGACCTTGAGAAGCTCCTCACGTGTCATTTTGACAACGTTTTTCTTCAGGAACTTCTCCTTTCTGTATTGAGCCTTTTTGATTTCCCTTGCCTTCTCAAACTTCCATTTCTCTTCAGCGATGAAATGGGTCAACATATGACTTTGTCCAGGGGTCAGATGAAAGTCAGGCATAGGGGTATTGGGATCCTTGTGCTAGAGATCAATATAATCGAGGACTTTCTTCGGATCCAGCAGCAGTGGCACAAATGTACCTTTGGCTCTAGCGGCCTTTTCTTGACGGTCTCTGATGATTTCTGCAAGTTCATCATCAGAAGGCACATGGAATGCAACCTGTTTCTTCTTTGGACTTGGCCGAGGACCTCGTCCAGCTGTTGCTTTGGTCTTCACCTGAGTCGGGCCAGATGATGAAATTGGAGCTGCTGAGGAACTTGCTGAAACTCCAGAGGCAATTGAAAAACCAGCAGTCCTTTGACATGTAGCCAGATGCACAGGAACTGAAGCCTTTGATGGAGCAGTTGAGGACTTTGGTGGAGCAGCAGCAGTGTGAGGAATTTGCTTTGAGGGTGCTGCTGAGGAACTTGGCCGTGAGGGCGCTGATGGTGAAGCACTTGGCTTATAAGCAGGCTTCTTAGGCATGGATTTCCTCGGTTTGACCGAGGGCTCAGTAGCAGTAGCAGTGGCAGAATCCTCATTGAATTTCTTCACTGCCTCCTTGGCTTGTTTTGAAAATTTAGCTTGGCGCTTAGCCCATTCATCAGGAAAGTCCTCACCACGTTTGATGCTTGTGGGATCAGCTACTTGGCCAGGTGCCAATGGAGCTCTTGGGCATGGAGGATTGGGAGTGAATTTCTTCATGTATTTTGGAGTCACATATCTGTACTCCCTCCATTCCCGTGCCCATCTCCGTTCAATCTTCTGAATACACACCTTGCGCTGATTTTTGTTTTCTTCATCAGGTGTGCAATAGTCAACATAGATTTCCTCAGGGATTTCAAACACAGTCATAACCTCAGGTTTCTTTCCTCCTTTCTGTGGCTTCTTACCATCTGCCATGTTCTTCAGTTGAGGAATTTGAACAATTGAGTTCTCTGAAGAAGTATGCAGTTTTTCTTCGAGGAACGCTGCAAATGAGTTAAGTTGATGAGAACCTAGTGATTCAGCAGCGGAGATGTGTACCTGTGAATAGAGTATAGTTGCGAGGAATTTGGAGAGGTCATATGCGTTCTCAGAAGGTTTTTCAAAAAGAACAAATTTTGAGGATTTTGACCAGATGAGCCTTGAAGAATTTCACTAAGCGTTCTTTGTCTTAGGTTCCAGAGTTGTACAGATCGAGGATCCACACAATTGAGGAATCTTGAAGAAAATCATTGCTTAGAGAAACGAGTCAAGAGCATATTTTGTTTGAGGTGTTCATATGTGTGAAGATTTGAAGAATAAACACCTTTGAAGATTTTTAGGAAGATTTGAGAATCAAAGCGAGTAATAAAAGTAACTTTTAATTACCCAAAGTGAAGAACACGACGAACTAAGAAGAACAGTTGGGAAGTTCGTCAGTTCAGATCTTCCACGCCCTAACTTGGCGGAGGAAGACAGCTACGGCGGCCGCGGAGTGAGGATTTTCACGGTCGGCGCGAGTACGTCGGCGACGAGGTCGAGGCAGTGAAGCTTTTCCTCACCGGCGACGATGGAGTAGCGGCAGCGCTAGGGTTTGAGGAGCTCGAGCGGGAGAGAGAGATCGAGCGGAGTAAAAGAAGTGAGGAAGGGGAGAGGGGTATTTATAGACACGGTGAAAAATGGGTCGCCCGAAGATATAGGACGAACATGCCCCTGACCATTTCCCTTCTCACGACATGTGTCATCCACGTACTGTGTAGTGGAGATCGTGTACCATTGTGGGTGAGTAAAATAATGCATCGTGGGATGCGGAACGGTTTGAGCGGCAAAACCGAAAGTTTGGATAAGATCAGTTTTAAAGTTTCGTTCGCAATTTCTTCAGCTGTCAAGGACACAGTGAAGATTTTGAACGAGTTTCAAAATAGAACGCACATGAAGAATTTGTGAATAGATTGGGTTGAGTATAGCATAGAGGAGGAGGGGTCCGATCACATTCACTTAGCAAAAAAACGACTTGAAGAAATAGCCATAAGTGAATGCTGTAGAGGACATAAACCCGTATATATATATAGCCAATGAAGAAAGACGACGGAAACAGTGAAGATTTTGCAAAGTTGAAGAATTTGAAAAACTGAAGAATTTCAAAACTGAGGAAAAACTCAAATTGAAGATTTTCAACTTTGGTGGTGGCGTGACCCACAGATAAGAATGATGATTTCAGACACCGCTGTATAATTGTCGAGGGTTACGAGAATCAAATTCTTCATTAATTTCTTCACACTAGAGTGTTATTCTTCATTTATTGAAGAAAAACGTTTCTTCATGTGTTGCACATCTAAGTCATCAATTTTGCATAAGTGTCGGGATGTGTGTCCTTTTCAAAGAACGTTCGAAGATTCTAAGATATTTAGCTCACACCGCAACTTGCTAAATCTCTTCTCATCCAAGGGCTTAGTGAAGATATCAGCTAGCTGTTCTTCAGTCTTCACATGCTCGATGGAGATGTCGCCCTTCAACACATGATCACGAAGAAAATGATGACGAATTTGAATTTGCTTTGTCTTCGAGTGCTGAACTGGGTTGTGAGCAATCTTGATGGCACTCTCATTGTCACAGTAGAGAGGCACATTCTTCACGTTGATGCCGTAGTCCTTGAGAGTTTGCTTCATCCACAGCAATTGAGCACAACATGAGCCAGCAGCAATGTATTCAGCTTCCGCAGTAGACAGTGATACGCAGTTCTGTTTCTTCGAGGACCAACAGACCAAAGATCGTCCGAGGAAATGACAAGTGCCAGATGTTGACTTGCGGTCCACACGATCACTAGCATAGTCAGAGTCAGAATATCCAATGAGATCAAAAGTAGAGCCCTTGGGGTACCATAATCCTAGTGTTGGTGTGTGAGCTAGATATCGAAGAATATGCTTCACAGCCTTATGGTGTGATTCCTTCGGTGTAGCTTGAAATCGGGCACACATGCAAACACTAAGCATTATATCTGGCCTAGATGCACATAAGTACAATAAGGAACCAATCATGGAGCGGTATACGCTTGTGATCAAGTCAATACCATTTTCATCAGTGCATAGATGGCCATTTGTGGGCATAGGAATTTTGACGCCTTTGCAATCTTGCATGCCGAATTTCTTTAGGACATCTTTGAGGTATTTCTCCTGAGATATGAATATGCCATTGTGTTGTTGATTTAATTTGAAGACCTAAGAAGAATTTCAACTCTCCCATCATAGACATTTGATATTCTTCACTCATCATATAGGCAAATTCATCACTATAACGTTGGTCAGTACAGCCAAAGATAATATCATCAACATATATTTGGCACACAAACAGTTCACCATCATAAGATTTAGTAAAGAGAGTAGGGTCGAGTGAACCGGGTGTGAAGCCATTCTTCACGAAGAATTCCTTCAATGTATCATACCACGCCCGAGGGGCTTGCTTGAGGCCATAGAGGGCCTTATTGAGTCTCAAGACTTTGTCGATTCTTTGGATCTTCAAAACCTGGGGTTGAGCAACATATACTTCTTCCTCAAGCTTACCATTGAGGAATGCACTTTTCACATCCATTTAATATAAAGTGATATTGTGATGGTTAGCATAGGCGAGTAATATCTTGAATAGACTCAAGTCTAGCAACAGGTGCAAAAGTTTCATCGAAATCAATTCCTTCAACTGTGTGTAGCCTTGAGCTACTAGTCGTGCCTTATTCCTCACCACAAGACCATTTTCATCTTGCTTGTCGCGGTAGATCCACTTTGTGCCAATGATATTATGCTTGCGAGGTTCGGACGTTTGACCAGTTCCAGACATTGTTGAGCTCGAATCGAGTAATTCTTCTTGCATAGCCTGAATCCACTCCGGCTCCAGAAATGCTTCATCTACCTTAGTGGGCTCTGTGATAGAGACAAAAGCATAGTGCCCACAAAAGTTAGATAAATGTGAAGCTTTTGAGCGTGTGAGAGGACCTGGCGCTTTAATGTCATCGATGATCTTCTCCACTTGCACTTCTTTTGCAACGCGAGGATGAGCTGGTTGTCGTCGAGGAATTTGATCATTTTCCTCAGCACCATTTTCTTCAGCATTATCTTCAGGTGCATCAGCTCGATGTTCTTCGCGTACAGGAACGAATTCTTCAGCAGTTTCTTTAGTAGGTATGATATCCTCAGTTGCCTTGAACTTGATAGATTCCTCAGGTGCTGGTTCATCTAACACCGAAGGTAGGTGCTCTATTGGGTTTCTTGTCAGTGAGGAGTTCCTAGGCTGTCTTTTTGAAGAATTTGTGAAGATATACTCTGTTGATGATGTGGCACGCAGTATCAATTGCATCAATCCAAAAACGACTAGGCGTTTTGTATTCATCAAGCATAGTGCGAGCCATCTCAACAAGAGTTCTGTTCTTGCGCTCCATGACGCCATTTTGCTGAGGAGTATAAGGAGCAGATAACTCATGAGTAATACCAAGTTCATCAAGATAGGCATCAAGACCGGAATTCTTGAACTCAGTTCCATTGTCACTCCTGATGTGCTTGATCTTCACACCAAAGTTAGTTGAAGCCCTCGAGGAAAATCGTTTGAAGACTTCCTGCACTTGATTTTTGTAAGTAACAATGTGTACCCATGTGTAACGAGAGTAATCATCAACAATAACAAAGCCATATAGAGATGCATCATTAACGACAGCTGAGTAATGATTAGGACCAAAGAGGTCCATGTGAAGCAATTCGAAGGGACGAGTAGTGGTCATGATAGTCTTCGCTGGATGCTTGGCCTTGGTCATTTTTCCAGCTTCACAGGCTCCGCACAAGTGATCCTTGAGGAATTTGACATTCTCAATGCCAATGACATGCTTCTTCTTCGCAAGCGTGTGCAAATTCCTCATGCCTGCGTGACCAAGTCGCCGATGCCATAGCCAGCCTTCTGAAGCTTTTGCAAGTAAACACACGGCTGGTTGTGGTCCTGTAGAGAAGTCAACAATATACAATTCTCCTCTCCTAAAGCCTTCGAAGACTTTGGAATTATCAGCTTCCATAATCACAACACAACGATACTTGCCAAAGATAACTACCATATCAAGATCACAAAGCATTGAGACTGACATGAGGTTGTATCCTAAGGACTCAACAAGCATGACTTTGTCCATGTGTATGTCCTTAGAGATCGCAACCTTACCGAGACCCAATACCTGACTTTTGCCTTTGTCAGCAAAGATGATATGCTTCAGATGTGACGGTGATAAGGGAGCATCCATCAATAGATTCTTGTCACCAGTCATGTGATTTGTACATCCACTATCGAGAACCCACTCAGCGGTTTTGGGTTGATCATCCTGCAGATGAATTAGTACAACTTACGATCTCATATACTTCATCAGTGAAGAATATGATATCAAGTTCATCAGATGAATTTCATCAGTCAGTATTCAGATAAGCAATATGAGGACGTGTGAAATGAAAGTTCATTTCATCATGGTTAGCCTGCGACCTTTCAGGCAATTTCGTCAGGTCCCCAGCAAATTCTTCAGACGTTAAGGCATGTCTGGAGACCTGACCCTGCAGAAGAGATTAGTTCTTTTTCTTCACCACCCACATCTGAAGGGGTGGCAAAGAGTTCATCACTCTGCGAGCACCATACGAGAATGGTGGCATAGAAGCCAAACCATTTCGTTTCACATAAGAGGGGTTAGGGTAAGCATATGAATAAGCAGAGAAATTCTTCGAAGACTTATGAACATATTGGTTTGAAGAATAATGCACATATTCATAGCCCTTAGCTCTACCCTGCGAAACAGAGTTGTTAGCATGATGATAATCATATGAGGACTTTGATCCTTTTGAGGAATTTGATCCATGTGAGGAATTTCGTCCGTATGAGGACTTGGATCCATATGAAGAATTTGGTCCATATGAAGAATTTGATCTGGGGTTCCTATTCTTCACAGGTGGTGTCATGAGGACATTCACCTGAAGACTTTCAAGACACATCTTGGGAACCCAGATTTTCTTCATAGGGGAACCGTTCTTGCAGTTAGTGCCAACATATCTAGCAAATACTTTACCATTCTGATTTTTGAACAGTTTATAGTTGGAGTCAAATGACTCATCAGAAGAATGAGGAGATTCGCATGTAAAGCCAGATAAGTTAGATGGATCAATCTGGAGGTCCCTTTGCAGCAACCCATGAGGTTTTGGGATACCGCCAAAGCTTCCAATATGTTCCATCAGCATTGAGTTTCCTCTCAAAGGCAATACCCTCTTTCCTAGGGTTCTGTTGAGGATCTGCTTTTAAGCACATCACAAAGAGTCGATGCCCTTTGAGGCTTTTGTACATGCTGTCATATACAATTCCTTCAGCCCTGCATCGTCAAGTGATACTAGCAATGTCCTCGATGAGGAATTAGTGATAGCAGATGCAAGTGAAGAATTTGTAACAGTTGAAGCATTTGAACATTCGGTGAAGAATTAGCGATTCACGCTCAATGCACTTTAAGCATGGAGGAACAAATTCTTCCCGAGAAGCGCTGATTTGTTGAGCAAGTAATGAATCGCGCTCCTTCTGAAGATCTTCATAACTCACTCTTAGATTCTCAAGATCTTGCTTTCTTTGAAGAAATTCATAAGAAAGTTTCTCATGATCAGATAAGAGAGTGTTATGATGACCTTGAAGGTTATCAAACCTAGACTGAAGTCTCTGAAGATTTTCAGTCAGGGCTTTAGTGCGATCCATTTCTTCACCTAACATATCATCACTTTTATCTAGCATGGTTTGAACCTTTTCCAAAGCCCTTTGTTGTTTTACAGCAATTTTAGCAAGTTTTGAGTAACTGGGCTTTAGATCTTCATCAGATTCATTTTCACTAGATTCAGAGGAGGTATATTTGAGTACCTTGGCACCCTTTGCCATGAAGCAATAGGTGGGAGTGTAGTCATCACTATCTTCGTCAGTTTTGTTGGTGAAGTTATTTTCTTCAGAGTTGAAGATGGACTTGCTGACGAAAGCAGTAGTGAGAGCTAGACTCGCCACACCAGACTCAGATTCTTCTGATGCCTCCTCTTCCTCATGTTCCTCAGATTCAGCTTCAGAGTCCATTTCCTTGCCAATGAATGCCCGAGCCTTTTTGGAGCTGCTCTTCTTGTGAGAAGAAGTCTTTGAAGATTTTGATGATGAAGATTTTGATGATTTCTTTTTCTTCTTCGCGTCATCAGAACTGTAATCCTTGTGTTTCTTCTTCTTTAATTCCTTTTCCCACTGTGGACAATCTTGGATGTAGTGACCAGGTTTCTTGCATTTGTGACAAAGTCTTCTCTTATAGTCACTGGATGAGGAATCACTGCTCCTTGAGGATTTTCCAAATCGACCACGTCTTGAGAACTTCTGGAATTTCTTCACGAGCAGTGCTAGCTCCTGGCCTAATTCTTCAGGATCTCCAAGGCTACTTTCAGAGTCTTCACACTCAGATTCAGACACAGCCTTGGCCTTCAGGGCACGTGTTTTTCCATAGCTAGAACCATAGAGATCTCTCTTTTCAGCAAGCTGGAACTCATGAGTATTTAGCCTCTCGAGGATATCAGCAGGATCAAGTGACTTGTAGTCAGCACGCTCTTGTATCATCAGTGCCAGAGTATCAAATGAGGAATCAAGCGATCTTAACAATTTCTTCACCACCTCATGGTCGGTGATGTCAGTGGCGCCAAGTGCTTGAAGCTCATTTGAGATGTCAGTGAGGCGATCGAAGGTTTGTTGAACATTTTCGTTGTCGAGTCTTTTGAAGCGGTTGAAGAGATTTCGAAGAACATCAACTCGAGAGTCACGCTGAGTTGAGACCCCTTCATTCACTTTGGACAGCCTGTCCCAGATGAGCTTGGAAGATTCCAAAGCACTCACTCTCCCATATTGACCTTTGCTCAGATGGCCGCATATGATATTCTTCGCTTGAGAATCGAGTTGCTTGAATCTCTTCACATCAGCAGATTCGGAGAAGGTGTGGTGAGGAACACCATTTTCCACAACATACCGTAGATCGTTGTCAATTGCTTCAAGATGCATTCACATCTTGTTCTTCCGATCTGGGTAGTCCGTCCCATCAAAGGTAGGACACCCAGCTGAGACCTTGATCATACTGCGGTCGACATAACTAAAACCCGGTGGTTAAACCAAAATCACATAGAACAAGGGAGTACCTTGCTCGATACCAATTGAAAGTGCGTTATATCGACTAGAGGGGGTGAATAGGCGATTTTATGAATTCTTCATCGAGGAATTTGCGGTGAGGAAATTCCTTAGCGAAGAACTACTTGCAGTGGAATAAGTACTCAAGTAAGCATACCAGAATACACGCATGGTCATCATGATGAAATGAAGACTAGCACAGAGTACGTAAAGCGTAATCACAGGATAACACAAGATGAAGACAAACAGACTAAAGAAATTGAAGCGAGGAAATTGAGAAAGTCTTCATCAAAGTCTTCAAACACAGATATGAACAAACACTCAACACAAGAATGAGGAAATGAAAGGGTTGAGGAAATAGAACCAGTTAGGTTGGTGAAGACAATGATTTGGTAGACCAGTTCCAACTGCTGTCTGGGCTTGTATGTCTGGTTGGACCGGCTGAGTATTTAAACTCGAGGACACACTGTCCGGACACCCGATCGCTGAGCACGCAGCTCAGACACCAAGTCCTCACCGTATTCTCCTTGAACTAAGGTCACATACCTCGTCCAATCACTGTGGTAAGTCTTTAGGTGACTTCCAAACCTTCACAGACTTGGTCACTCGGCGATCCACAATTCCTCTTGGATGCTCTAGACCATGACGCCTAACCGTCTGGAAGAAGCACAGTCTTTAAAGGTAACAAGCGTCGGATCCACGCAGGATCAATTTCTTCATGATGCTCAATCACTTTGGGTTTGTAGGGTTTGGTTTTGGATTTTCCTCACTCGATGATTTTCGCCAAAGTCCTCGGAGGATGGGTTGCTCTTAAATGACAAATGTCAAGTTCTCTCGAGCAGCCAACCAGCTAGTGGTTGTAGGGGCGGCTATTTATAGCCTAGGAGCAGCCCGACATGATAAGACATAAATGCCCTTCATTGATATGACCGTTAGGTGGATAAGATATTTTGGGACAGTGGCGCCAAGAAGACAAGAACGGTTGGAAATTTGAATATCAAATTCCTCAAGGCTATCATGTTCCTCACTGTGTAGGAAATCCAAGACTGGCGAATTCCTAACTCCTCGGTCAGAACAAATTCCTCGTGACGTAAGAACTTCGTCTACCTCACATCAAGAAATTGGTGAGCTGTATGAGATTTCCAATGGCTTCACTTGAAGTGATTGGTAGGTGTAGGATTTTGAATTGAGCATCACATGGAAATTTCTCCTTAGTATTTCCTCGACCCCCTTTAACAGTACGGTGTTTCCTATGACTCAAGAAAGAGAATATGAAACTACGAGAACAAAAGTCTTCACGCTTCATGTTCCTCAAATGAATACCAAGTCTTCAAGGTCACACCAATTTCTTCACTTTCAAAGTCTTCAGAAAGTCTTCAGAATATCAAAGTCTTCAGTCGAAGAACTTCATTTTTAGGGGTCGACTTTCACTGTAAATATCAAACTCCTCATAGACTTATAGACCTGTGTACACTCACAAACGCATTAGTTCCTTAACCTATAAGTCTTCAATCCACCAAAATCACTAAGGGGCACTAGATGCACTTACAGAGACTCCCATAATTTTCAACAGATGAGGTTCAAGTTGGATAGCCAAGATGATGCAACCAGACAAGCTTGCACCCATGTTTTCAAGTCCGCTGCATGACAAGATCGGTATAACTTGAGGAAAACTCACTTTGAAGGCAAGGCTAACAGTGAACTTACCCAAACATCTCCAGTGGAAAATATATCGGATGAAGACTGGAGGGGCCTTGTTAAACACTGGTCTGATCCGAAGGATCAGGTACATTATATATATGTGATCAGATCACATGTTGAAGTCCTATTGGCGCATGTGCCACACAAATCTATCTTCTTATAGGTGAACTGTTCAAAGAACAAGGCCAACTGTACGAAAGTGACATTCCAACAGACGATAGGATCTCGTAGCTATATTGCACACTACGAGGCTCTTGTAATTAGCTGTTGTTTCACTCTTTTCGCTGTACCATATTATCAGATCTATATTGACTTGTTCGAAATGCAGAGGAAAGCCCGCAAGGACCAAAAAGTACCTGAACCAAATGCTGTGGAAATCTTCAAGGACTGTAACACCAGCAAGAAGAAGGGCATGACTACACCAGTCAAAGCCGCTGTTGTAAGTCCTTAATCCTCATCCCTTTTAACTACTACTTACTCTGACTTGTGCCTTGAACTGCATGGTTTGCAGCCAATGTCTATTACTCTTTTCAATTTTATACACAGTTGTCTTAGCGTATCATTGCACCTTACAAGGTTTAAAAGGGAGGAGTGATGTTCCTTTGATCTTGACCCGTAATCTAGTTCCGTCTTGGACTTTCCCACACAATGTTACAATTGCTCGTTTGTGCATTCTCGCTTGTTTTGTGATATGAATGATGTCATACTATGCTTACCGTATTATAAACTTCGCCTCTTTATCCTTAGCCCTCAATACAATGTGAAGAAATAGACAATACATTAGCGATGGTACATGGTCATATGTTTGGAACCTGGTTTTATTATGTACTTTGCAATAAAATACAACTAATATTTTACATGGGTTCACCGAATAAGTTTCAGATATAGACCAAAGATATTTTGTTTGGTTTTGCTGCCTCCTTAATATCTTACTGCTCGGTACTACTAATGTAAAACCTCAACTTTTCAGCGAGCTATGGAAAAATGGTGGAACCACCACCTTACGAAGGTGGCGAGGCAACTATAACCGCAATGTCGGCTCTTCTTGCGATGGGTCAAGACTGTCCACTAACAAGTGCCAAAAGCACATTCTGCGTAATACTGGGTTGGTTGTTAAGGCAATATCGTCCAAACTGCCTCATGATCAAGATATGCAAGCTCAAAGCAAAGTTGTATCTGCGCTCCAGACACAAGTCCATTCCCTAACAGAGGCCCTTTGTGAAACAAGGAGAAACATTGCTCAATGTCATCAAGATATGCATGGTTTTGAAACTAGACTATCAGACATTTGCTATGTTGTTCAGGAGCCTAGGGGAAATAAAGGCGAGGGTTACGGTGTTCCATCGGACAATACAGCATGAAAACGTAACAGTCAGGTCAAATGAACCGAGCTTCTGAACTTCTGGTGGTGCATTTATCTGCTAGACTGTTAAGTTTTATTCCATCCTTCCTTTTGTTGTATAGTTGTAATTTGTTTTGGTGCGATACAAAATTTATTCTTAACGTGCAGCCACCGGCTGAAGAAAACAGCAAGCCATTTTTGTATAGTGTAGGGTGTTCCCTATATTTGCACCGGTGGCGATCTTTGATGCGAGTGGATGTAATCTGTAATCGCTTAATAGCCTAGCATTAGTTTGGGCCTTATTTATTTCCTAGTCTTCTTTTTCCCTGGTTTGCTAGTGGCCGCAACTATCCATGGGCCATATACGGGCCGTAGGATCCATGTGTCTCCTACGGGCCGTCGATAAATGGGCATGTAATCAGTGGGCCTCGGGCCGTCGATAAATGGGCCTCAGGCCGTCGGATAAATGGGTCTACATGGGTCGTAATCGGGCGTAATTGGTATCGGCCCAGCATGGTAATGGGCCGTTAACAGGCCGTAGGACTGCAAAAGCTTAATTCTGTCACAGGCATAACAGGTCGTTAATGGGCCAGAATATAGGACGGGCTGGCCAAAAACGGGCCGACTCTTGCCATGTGCCAAATTTGGCCCATTAGGGTAACAGGCCAGTAACGGGCCGACTCTGGCCATGGGCCGAATTTGGCACATTTGGGGAACATGCCAGTAACGGGCCGACTCTTGCCATGGGCCGAATTTGGCCCATTAGGGGTACAGGCCAGTAACGGGCCGGAAGTAATCGAGGGCCGAAAAGGAGCCCAAGAACGTATGGGCCGTCGATAGGCCGAAAGCTAACACGGGCTAGAAATGGCCCATGTAAATCACGGGTCGTTAATGGGTACAAAGAAAATTACTGTTCATTATGGGCTAGAGTCACCGTGGGCCTGTAAAGGGCCAAAAGATACGAAGGCCTCATATGGGCAGAAAGACGTCGTGGGCCATACATGGGCCGAAATTGAAATGGCTGGTGTTATATTCGACGGGCCACATGACGTTGTTGGGCCGATTTCCTTTAGTGCCTAACGGGCCATAAAATGGGCTATTTGCGAAGAGACCGTTAACAGGCTTTTCATGGGCCAGCCCGTTAACTTTTGACCAAGTCAAACGGGCCGGCTTTGTAAGATAAATAGGGCAGTGGTGGGCCGTGGCACGTGTCGACATATCATAGGC
Organism: Aegilops longissima; assembly: GCA_021605205.1. NCBI lineage: Eukaryota > Viridiplantae > Streptophyta > Magnoliopsida > Poales > Poaceae > Aegilops > Aegilops longissima. The sequence goes on from CM038682.1 coordinate 26,951,618, forward strand.
GCCTATCTGACCCACTAACGAGCTGGCACGTGTTTCGTCCGGCCAATAAGAATTTTACACGTGGAAATTTCCCATTAGTCGGGGCTGTTAACGGGTTATCGGATCCAAAACCCGACCCGATAGCTTAACGGCGTTCCGTTACGGTGGATGCCACGTGTCGGTCACCCTTGACGAAAGAACTTCTGTGACGCACAATTTATCGTCATGGAAGTGGACACTTCCGTGATGATAATTTTGGTAATGTCATGGAACACTTTTACGACAGCTCAGGTATGACTATCTTGATTCTGTCATAAATTTGTCATGGATGTACATGCATGACAAAAAACGCGACCTACTGCGACAAACACGTATCATCACGGAAGTGTATTTTTTTGTAGTGGCTCGATCGGTGCTGCGTGGACTCGGTGGAAACACTTTATGAAAATGCGGTGGTGGCTGGGCCGGGCGGTTTTCTTTTCCTTCTTTATTTTTTCCTTTGTTTTTTCTTATATGTTTGCTTTCGTTTTCACTCTACATTTTCGTACATATGAAAACAAAATGAAGTTTCTATACAAAAGTGCACAATTTTTATGAACAAATTACAACATCTAAATTAACTACACATCTAAATAAATATAACTACACATCTAAACTTAATTATTAAAATGCATCTAAACTTCGCAAAATTCATAACAATGAACATCAAAATGAACTCTAAATAAAATATAAAGAAAAAAATCATCATCATCCATCTACAGAGGACGGCCGGCGACGAGGAGAATGAGCTCACCGGGGTGGCGCGAGCTCACTCTGCTGGGGGGGGGGGGTGAGGAGGAGGCAGGGCACGGCGATGGCAACGAGGAGGCAGGGCACGGCGACGGCGACGAGGAAGCAGGGCACGGTGACGGCCGCGATGGCGGGGCAGGGGCGCGGCGACGGGCGACGAGGAGGCGTCTGGGCAGGTAGCGCAAGGCGTGGTGTCAGTCAGTAGAGAGCGCGACGAGCGGCGTCGTCGGGGGCAGGGCGCGGCGAGGGCTAGCTCGGGCAGCCTGCCGGCGTCGTGGATGGATTCGCCACCGTCAGGGGGAGAGGAGGAGGAGAGATCGAAGTGGGGATGGGCGGTTCTGAAATTTTCCTAAGTTCTACTTATATAGCAAAGGCTTTGATCCCGGTTCGTGGCACCAACAGGGACCAATGCCCCTTTAGTCCCGGTTGGTGCCACCAACGGGACCAAAGGCCTCTTTTCAGCAGCCCAAAGGATGGGAAACAAAGACCTTTGGTCCCGGTTGGTGGCACCAACCGGGACTAAAGGGGGCATTGGTCCCGGTTGGTGCCACGAACTGGTACCAATGCCGCCCTTTAGTCCCGGTTGGTGCCATCAACTGGGACCAATGGCCTTGTACTGGCGTGGTGCGGTGGGAAGTTTAGTTCCACCTTGCTAGTTGAGAGAGCCCAGCACCTGTTTATAAGCTCTGCTGCCTCCTCCCTCTCGAACTCCCCTGAACTGCAGGCCTATGGGCCTAATCTGACACTGCTTTGCCTGTTGAGCCTTCTGCAGACCTGAATCCTGGCCCAACTAGCTGGGTTTCTAGTCGTATTCACGCCGTTGTGGCCTAGTAGGTGGCATTTTTTTATTTTTTTCCAGTTTTTTTGTTTTCTTTGTGGCTTTATTTTTTAGTTTGTCTCTACTTACAACAAAATACGTACTGTTGCTATTTTTTATTTTATTTTTTATTTTTTTATTTTGTTTCTACTTATTTCTTTTATTAAAGTTTATTTCATTTTATTTTGTTTTGTTTTGTTTCTACTTATTTATTAAAGTTTATTTTGTTCCTACTTATTTATTTTATTTTATTTTTTTCTTTTTTATTTATTTTATGAAAATTCTTTTTTCCTATAATGTTTTCAACAGAAAATACTTTGATGATTTTAGTTGCATAAATTTTATATAATTTTAATTTCAAGAATACTAGAGGTTTATAAAAGCTTTTAGTTGATTCCTTTTGTACCGGTTCTAAGGCTAGGGCCCCACGAGCACCTTTACTACCGGTTCGTGGCATGAACCGGTAATAGAGTTTTTGACTTGATTCTGACTTCATTTGTTATGTTTCATGTATTTATTGTTTTTTTAGCTAAATGACCCTGAAAACTGAAAATCGTTTCAAATAAACTCTGAAAAGGTTGAAAGTTGGTATGGTATCATCATTTCACCCACATAGCATGTGCTAAAAAGTTGAGAGGGTTACTCAAAAACTAGATGCACTTCGTGTATAAAACGGAACAATCTCTTTCGAAGTATCAGGGTTTCATACGGAAACTCATCTGTTACAAAGGGATTTCTTTTTTTGAACTTACTTGAACTCCAGACTTATTGTGTATTCAAAATGCACCATTGAAAGCCACATCATCAATTTTCAACCCTTTCTGAATTCATTTGTTATTTTTCATGCATTTACTGGGTTTTTTTAGCTAAATGACCCTGAAATTGAAAACCATTTCAAATAAACTCTGAAAAGGTTGAAAGTTGGCATGGTATCATCATTTCCCCCACATAGCATACGCTAAAAAGTTGAGAGGCTTACGGCTAAAACTAGATGCACTTCGTGTACAAAACGGACAATCTCTTTCGAAGTATCAGGGTTTCATACGGAAACTCATCTGTTACAAAGGGATTTCATTTTTTTGAACTTATTTGAACTCCATACTTTTTGTGTGTTCAAAATGCAAAATTCAAAGCCACATCATCAATTTTCAACCCTTTCTGACTTCATTTGTTATTTTTCATGCATTTACTGTTTTTTTAGCTAAATGACCCTGAAATTAAAAAGCATTTCAAATAAACTCTAAAAAGGTTGAAAGTTGGCATGGTATCATCATTTCACCCACATAGCATGTGCTAAAAAGTTGAGAGGGTTAGGGCAAAAACTAGATGCACTTCTTGTACAGAACGGACAATCTCTTTCGAAGTATCAGGGTTTCATACGGAAACTCATCTGTTACAAAGGGATTTCATTTTTTTGAACTTATTTGAACTCCAGACTTTTTGTGTGTTCAAAATGCACCATTCAAAGCCACATCATCAATTTTCAACCCTTTTTGACTTCATTTGTTATTTTGTATGCATTTACTGATTTTTTTAGCTAAATGACCTTGAAATTAAAAAGCATTTCAAATAAACTCTGAAAAGGTTGAAAGTTGGCATTGTATCATCATTTCACCCACATAGCAGGCGCTAAAAAGTTGAGAGGGTTACGGCAAAAACTAGATGCACTTCGTGTACAAAACGGACAATCTCTTTCGAAGTATCAGGGTTTCATACGGAAACTCATCTGTTACAAAGGGATTTCATTTTTTTGAACTTATTTGAACTACAGACTTTTTCTGTGTTCAGAATTCACCATTCAAAGCCACATCATCAATTTTCAACCCTTTCTGACTTAATTTGTTATTTTTCATGCATTTACTGATTTTTTTTAACTATAAGACTCTGAAATTCAAAAGCATTTCAAATGAACTATGAAAAGGTTGAAAGTTGGCATGGTATCGTCATTTCACCCACAGAGCATGTGCTAAAAATTTGAGAGGGTTAGGGCATGGACAACACATAAAACCATTCTTCTTGTTTGCCTCAGCCACTTCGAGAAAATTATGCATGCCCTTAATGTACTCGGAGGTGTGTCTGTCACCGTACATCTGTTGCCGGTTCATCTGCATGCATTATATATAATTATGTGTGTCAAAAAACCATTACAGATTCACATGGATATATAAGTGACCAAATTAATAGTAGTTCATCATCACATTAAAATCAAAGTACATACATAGTTCAAATTGAATGACATATAGCTCTACAGAGCATCTAGTTAAACCATACATTGAAACTATGTAAAACCTTTGAATGCAACAACAAATGCGATCATAATCACAACCAAGGTAACAATTGATCCAACGACATAATGATACCAAGCCTCGGTATGAATGACATATTTTCTAATCTTTTTAATCTTCAACTGCATTGCATCCATCTTGATCTTGTGATCATCGACAACATCCGCAACATGCAACTCCAATATCATCTTCTCCTCCTCAATTTTTTTCTAATTTTTTCCTTCAAGTAATTGTTTTCTTCTTCAACTAAATTTAACCTCTCGACAATAGGGTCGGTTAGAATTTTAGGTTCAACCACCTCCTAGGTAAATAAAATCTATGTCACGTTGGTCGGCATAATTGTCATAAACAATAAATGAACCAAATAATTATAAGAAGATAATATATACCACATCCGAATCATAGACAGGACGAGGTCCGACTGGGGCGGATACCAAAAGCATCGCACTATATAATAACAAGGAATCATAAAATTAAGAAAATTAGACAAGTATCTAACTGAAGTAAGAATTTTTTTCTTTCAGAAAGAAGATAAGAACAAGAGGCTCACCACGGTGGTGCCGGCGACGAGATCGGCGCGGGAGATTGACGGCGGTGAAGACGGAGACGGCACGTGACGGACCGCTAAACCTAGAAAAATCTCGAGGAAAATGGAGCTCGGAGGTCGAGTTTCGAGAGGAGAAAGATTAACTAGTGTGGCTCGGACATTTCATTGAACACCTCATGTGCATAGGGGGTGAGCTAGAGCACCCAAATGCCCTCCCCTCGCCGGCCAGAAAAAACAGAGCACTGTGGAGTGCTCTGCTGCGGCGACGAGGTATATATAGGCAATTCATTTGTCCTAGTTCGTGGCTGAAATCAGGACTAAAGCTCCCCCTTCTGTCCCGGTTCGTGGTACATTGGTCCCGGTTCGTGCCTAGTACCGGGACAAATGGTTCCAGACGAACCGGGACCAATGCCCACGAGGCCCCGACTGGCCCCCTAGGCTCACGAACCGGGACGAATGCCCCCCATGGGTCCCGGTTCGTGCAGAACCGGGACTAATGGGCTGGCCAGGCCCGAACCAAAGCCCTGTTTACTATTATTGGGTGTGCGTGTATGCAATCATAAGGGTGAGTGTATTCATGTATATATGAGCGCTTGTTGGGTTAAATCTTTTAAAGAAGTAATTTATCGTATTTTTTTTTGTAGAGTTATCTCATGAGCTTCGAGAAAAAAATAAGGACAATGCTAACGCCCACATGTGTGGTGGGAACGAAACCTGCCCACACGCCCTATAACAGACAGACTGCACCACGTCACCGCATGCATGCATGCATGTGGGAATCTTTTTGGATTTTCAGTTTTTAAAATGTTTTATCTCTTAAATGAAAAATCTGATTGAAGATCCGTTTTCACCAATAAATCCCTCACGACGAGATCTTCGAAACTAGATCTCATATCAATATATTTTGACGAATTTTTTTGGTTAAAAGTTGCCATGTCTATTGCAAATGAATTGCCATGGTGTTTACACTGAAGTTGCAATGATATGTTTCAGCTATTTTTTCTACATTTAAAAGTAAATTTTGACATTTATAAAACGGGGAATTAAGAAACTAGACATGCCATGAACCATAAACTAAAATTGCCATGATACATGCACTTAAAATTGCCATGTTCATACAAAAAATAATTTCCATGGTCAAAGTACTAGAGTTGCCATCATCAAAATACTAAATTGTCATGCTCTACAAAGTGAAATTGCCACATGGTAACTTTAGTTTAAGCACTATGACAACTACAGTGTAAACATCATGGCAATTTTTTGGCAAAAAAAAAATTCATTGAAACATATCAACATAGGGTCTAGTTTTGAAGATCTCGTCGAGATGGATTTAATAGTGAAAACAGATTTTTAATTTGATTTTTAATTAGAAGATAAAATATTTTAAGGCGAAAATCAAAAAGATTCTTGCTGATGTCATCTGCTGGCGAAATGAGTGGTAAATGAGGCGTGTGGATAATGTGAAAAGATAGCACACGTATGGGCGTTAGCTTTTTTTCAAAAATAAAAAATTCGGTGTTCCACTTAATGGCTAACCTACCGTAGCACAATAGTACAGTACTATAGTCCCACCTCCCACGGATCACTCACCGTGCCTCCTCTCTCCTGCCCAAGTCCCAACTCCCAAGATCGCTCCGCCCATTGGTCGTCGTAGTTGCCTTTCCAGTTCCCACCACCTCGCCGTTCTCCTCCTCCTCCTTCGCCCACGAATTCCAGATCTGGATTCTGACCAAGAAGTTCTCAGTGACTAGCAACAAAGGAGAGAATGGAGCTCGCCGTGGGCGCCTCGGACAGCGCCATGAGGTCCCTGCTGGGCAAGCTGGGCAGCCTGCTCGCGCAGGAGTACGCGCTCATCAGCAGCGTTCGCAGCGAGATCCAGTACATCAAGGACGAGCTCACCAGCATGCACGCCTTCCTCCGCAACCTCAACTACGCCGCCGCCGACGACCACGACGAGCAGACCAAGGACTGGATGGAGCAGGTCCGCGACGTGGCCTACGACATTGAGGACTGCGTCGACGACTTCAGCCACCGCCTCCGCGGCCAGCCCCGTGGCGAGGGCCTCCTGGCCGACATCCGCCGCGCGTGGTACGCCATGACCACCGTCTGGGAGCGCCGGTCTATCGCGACCAAGATCGTTGACCTCAAGGACCGGGCGCAGGGCGTCGGCGAACGCCGCACGAGATACGGCGTCAAGGACCCGGGGCCAGATGCGGCGGCCAAGGCAAGCACCAGGGCTACGCCTTCTTACCACGCCAACGATCACCCACAGCCTGCTCCGCAGCTCGTCAGCTCGACGGAGCCGGTCGGCATGGAGGAGGCCATTGAGCAGCTTGGGCCATGGCTGACCGAGGGGTCAAACGACCACCTCAAGGTCCTGGCCATCGTTGGATTCGGTGGCCTCGGCAAGACCACTCTGGCCTTGGCGCTGCAGCGCAAGTTCGGGGAGAAGTTCGAGTCCCGGGCATCAGTGCAAGCGTCGCAGAAGCTGAACCGTGTATCGCTCTTGAGAAGCATTCTCAAGCAGGTCTTGCCGAAAATTCCTGATGGAGTTGATGAATGGGGCCTCAAGAAGCTAGAGGAGGAGCTTAAAACACACCTGGAGAAAAAGAGGTATATACCGCAGAATTTCCATTGCATTTTCTGTTAAGTATATTATTTCATCGCCTTCTATCGCTCGCAAGTGATTCAGATTGCTGTATTGTGTGGTTGATCATGATCTTTTACAAACCATAATTGCTTGCATTTCTCTGCTATACAAAATATCCTGATTTATGTTCTCTAACGTTGAAAATGGAGGTGAAGATGCACTGTGAATATCATTGTTGGACTGATGGGGTTACTAAATTAATTATAAGCCAGAATATCATAGTTTCATTAGTAAAATGATCATAAATAGGTAGTTAAACCGATAGAACAAGTACCTAATTGAAATATTCCTTAATGAATTGTATATGTTACAATGTCAATACCTGCTGAGTTGGATTCCGTTCCATTAAAGAAAAAGTGAAACAAGAAGTAGAATTGTTCTTGAAAAAATATCTGTGGATAGTGTCAGTATATATGTTACTAAATTGTTTTGTTGTACATGTTGTTTCAATAGGTACTTCATCTTAATAGATGATGTGTGGTCTGTATCAGCATGGGAAGAAATTTGGGTATCATTACCCAAAAATAGTAATGCTAGCAGAATAATGCTAACTACAAGGTTCAAGTCTGTAGCCGAGGCTAGTAGCAGTCAACAAACAGGCCGTACATACCCTCTTGAACGGCTCTCTGATGACAAATCAAAGGACTTGTTCTTTGAAAAGATCTTTGGTGGTAATGATCCAAATCCCAATGAATTTAGAGATACCAAATATGAAATTTTGAAGAAATGTGGAGGCCTGCCTTTGGCAATAGTTGCAGTAGCAGGGCTTTTGGCGAGAGACCGCAAATCAGAGAGCCATTGGATGAAAGTGCACAACTCTCTAAGTTCAGAGTTGGAGGTGAATCTCACCCCTGAGGGAGTGACACAAATACTTAATCTTTGCTACAATGACTTACAAGCTGATCAGAAGAATTGTTTGTTGTACTTGAGCATATTTCCAAAGGGATACAGCATTAACAGGAAGCGTTTGGTCAGGCGGTGGATAGCTGAAGGTTTCATTATTGAGAAACAAGGAAAAACTGTCGAAGAAGTTGCCGAAGACTACTTTAATGAGCTCATTAGTAGGAATATAATTCGGCCAGTTGACCACAATAGCAATGGAAAGGTTAAAACTTATCAAGTTCATGACATGATCCTTGAGTACATTGTGTCAAAGTCAAGCAAAGAGAATTTTATCACAGTACTTGGGGGGCATTGGCACACAGCAACACCAGGCAACAAGGTTCGCCGGCTATCCCTGCATAGTAGTGATCCAGACAGTGCAAAATCTGAAATCGAGAACATGAACTTGTCACATGTCCGATCATTGACAGCATTTGACAGCTTGGAACGACTGCAATCTTTTTCATTCAAATTTGGAATACTGCAGGTGTTGGATCTTGAAGGTTGCAAGGGCTTGACTGAAATTCATCTGCGCAAAATATGCAAGATGTTTCATTTGAAGTACTTGAGCCTACGCAAGACAAGCATCAAAAAGCTCCCTTCAGCAATTGGGAAGTTGATATATCTGGAGACCTTGGATATAAGGGAAACAAATGTGGAAGTCTTGCCGGATTCAGTTGCAGATCTGAAGCAAATGGCCCATCTACTCGGCGGTAATAAATCCACGCGTGCTGCCTTGAGATTCACTGATGGGATTGCCAAGATGACAGCACTGCAAACACTATCAGGGATAGGGATAAGCCAGAAGTCATCGAGAGCCCTTGGAGGCATGCATAACCTCACCAAGTTGAGGAAGCTCAGCATCTACAGTATTGCAGACTTTGATAAAGACAACCAGAAATATGGTGATTTACTGTCTGCCATTGAGTACTTAAGTGGTTGCTCTCTCAAGTATCTTGCAGTTGATGATGGTTTCACAGGCTTTCTTGATCTAGTGGTTTCCTCATCCAGTCCCCCAAAATACATCCACACGCTCGAGCTTTCTGGTAAACTGCCTAAAGTTCCTCAATGGATCAATGAGCTTGAAAAGCTTGAAAAACTGACCTTATCGTTGACTTCGCTGAGGACACATGACCTGTTTGTTCTTGCTCAACTGCCCCTGTTATTTTCTCTCACGTTTTCAGTCAATGCAGCGAGCCAGGATCACAGTGTCATGAAGGTTTTCCTGAGAAATACAATGGATTCAAGAGGAAACATTCTTATCCCGTCTGATGGATTCCATAGCCTTAGACTGCTCCGTTTCTCCGCGCCGGTGCTGCCGCTGCTAAGCTTCCTCGAAGGCGCGATGTCGAAGCTCCAAAGGCTTGAGCTCCGGTTCAAGGTGTTGGAAGGTGCTTACGGAGTAGAAAACCTTGTGTGTCTCCAACAAGTGCTTCTTAGAGTCAGCCAGCAGGCTTCTGAAACCACCAAGGTCAAGGTGTCTGATATAAGAAGCTCCGTCCGCATGCATCCCAACAAGCCCACTGTCGTCGTGGATGAGTACTACTGATTGATTATAAATGGTGAAACAATCCATGATGTAATCCTGGTCTTTTTATTTTGCAGTCTTGCTGGAACACCTAATTGCTGAATTGAAATATAGGCCATGATGTGGCTGCTGTGTGGAACTGTAAATTTAACTTTCTGGTGAGTAAATTTATAGTTTGGTCCGTTCACGTGTGAGCTGAAATGCTTATTATTTTTGCTGAGGACACATAATGCATATTTTCACAATCCCCCGTTGGATCATCTTATTACATTAGAGAGATGCTTCACTATTTTTTTCATATTTTTTGATAACTTTTAAACTGTTAAAATCTTAACAAGCCTAAACAAGTTCTGTGGCAAGCAATGAAAAACACAATTTTACCTATATTATATATATCTGTGTGTGTGTGTGTGTGTGTTGGGCTATAATTGATTAAACAAGCTTAGCGGATGGCATACATTATTTCTATGATGTTGTGTTTCCTTCACACTTTGTTAGACTAGTAAGAGCAACTCTAGCAGACCGGCATCCGCTCCCGACCCGCAAAATAACCGCCAAAATGCGGGTAGGGGCGGAAAAACCTGCCCGTTCAGATCCCGTATCCGCCCCGGCCCGAAAAAAATTTTGAGGGGCGCGGCAAAATCCCGACCCCAACCAGGGAATATGCGGGTTTCCCCCTCGCGGCTGCGGTGCCCTGCATCACACAGAAGCAGTTGGCGGGAGAGACATTTCAGCCCGTGCGCTTTCCCCCCTCCTTCCGCCGTCGACCGCCCTTGCTTCCGCCCGCCCGCCGCCGGCGATTCCGGCCAAATCTGCGGGCGAAATCGGTCCGCGGGGCCGCCCCACACCCTCCCGCGCCGAGACGCTACACGACACCCCCCCCCCCTCCCGATCCGACAAGAAGAGCCGCCCTCGTCGCTGCCTCCGCCGGGGATCAACCATCGTTGGGCCTGCCTCTTCGTCGCCACCCGGGATCACCCGCCCGCGTCCGTCACCAGTTAGTGCGTTTTTGTTGTGATTTTTGCGAGCGGTATAGTTAATTTGACGTGCCGGTGCCATGTAGATGGAGTTGAGCCCGTGCGAGAAGTTCTTGCTCTCCGATTCGTCCGATTCGGACGACTCGGATGTTGAGACCATGCTTGCAAACTTTCGGCAGCAAACATTGGTCATGGAACTTGCCATGAAGTAGCACGAAGACGAGAACCGGAAGAGGAGGTGAGGATCGACCATCGGGCGTCTTTGCATTTCCCGGAATCGTCATCTTGGGAACGAGATGTTGATGCAAGACTACTTCACGGAGAATCCTACATATCCACCGCACCTCTTCCGGAGAAGGTACCGAATGCGCCGATCCCTCTTTGTCAAAATTGTTCAAGCTTGTGAGGCAAATTGCTGGTATTTTACTCAAAGAAGAAATGCTGAGGGCTTAAAGGGATTTAGTGCATATCAAAAAATCTCCACAGCAATGCGGGTGATTGCATATGGTGTTCCGGCTGACTATGCCGATGAGTACCTTCGCATTGATGAAGATACTACAACTGAGTCTGCGCGTATATTTGCAAAGGTGATCATCCGCGTCTTTGGTCCTGAGTATCTTCGGACACCCAACAAAGATGACACAAAGAAATTGATGGCAACTAATGAGAGGAGAGGTCGGCCTGGCATGCTAGGTAGCATTGATTGTATGCATTGGACTTGGAAAAATTGCCCCAAGGCATGGCAAGAAATGTATTGTGGCAAGTCTCGTGATGCAATAATTGTGCTAGAGGCTGTAGCATCCGAGGATTTATGGATTTGGCATTGCTTTTTTGGTATGCTGGGCACTCTCAATTATATGAATTTGTTGCAACGGTCTCATTTGTTTGCTAGGCTTGCTAGTGGTGATGCTCCTGCTTGCAACTACACTATCAATGGGCATGAATACACAAAGGGGTACTATCTTGCAGATGGTATATACCCTCCTTGATGCACATTTTTCAAAAGCATCAAAGATCACAAAACTAAAAAGCAATGTGAATTTGCAAGGGTGCAAGAGGCAGCCCGAAAAGACATTGAAAGAGCATTGGGTGTTTTGAAATCTAGGTTTGCCATTGTCCGTGGTCCTGCTCGTTTTTTGGATAAGAAAACCTTGAAAAATATTATGACATGCTGTGTTATCCTGCACAATATGATTCTTGAAGATGAGAGACGAATGAACTTGGAATTCTTCTATGAAGATGTGGGTAGTCGTGTCAAACCAGCTAGAGACCCTAACCGCATTAGAGCTTTTCTGCAAACATACAAGGAGATTGCAAATGCAAACACCCGCTTTCAAATTCAAGAGGATCTTGTCGGTGTCAAAACCGGCGGATCTCGGGTAGGGGGTCCCGAACTATGCGTCTAGGCGGATGGTAACAGGAGACAAAGGACACGATGTTTTTACCCAGGTTCGGGCCCTCTCGATGGAGGTAAAACCCTACTCCTGCTTGATTAATATTGATGATATGGGTAGTACAAGAGTGGATCTACCACGAGATCAGAGAGGCTAAACCCTAGAAGCTAGCCTATGGTATGATTGTTGTTTTTTTACGCACTAAAACCCTCCGGTTTATATAGACACCGGATAGGGTTAGGGTTACACAGACTCGGTTACAATGGTAGGAGATCTATATATCCATATCGCCAAGCTTGCCTTCCACGCCAAGGAAAGTCCCATCCGGACACGGGACAAAGTCTTCAATCTTGTATCTTCATAGTCCAGGAGTCTGGCCAACGGTGATAGTTCGGCTATCCGGACACCCCCTAATCCAGGACTCCCTCAGTAGCCCCCGAACCAGGCTTCAATGGCGATGAGTCCGGCGTGTAGATTGTCTTCGGCATTGCGAGGCGGGTTCTTCTCCAAATTCCATATACTTGTCGAATAGTGTCCGACTTCTGATAAATGCTACGCTCCTTGGCTTCCACGCCCAATAATGGCCATCTTCCACGTGTTTGAATGAATGCGAAAAGCCAGGGTATTTTTACACTTATCCCCCTAGCTGGGCAAATGAGCCGCCTATAAAAGGGACGAGGATCTAGATATGAGTCACACCATCCCCCCTCCGCGAGCTTTCATCGGAGCGCCTCCGACAAAAATCCATTCCATCATGGACAGTCGACGCGGCTCCTCCTCTCGCGCTCCCAGCCCTCAGCCTGGAAATTGGGAGAGATGCATAGTCCCTCATAGCGAGCTAGTGACACTCCAAACCAAGGGATTTCTTCCCCCGGTCTTCATGGTTCCGGTTCGAGCCGGACTCGCCACCTATAAGGGCGGAAAGCAAGCGGAGAGTGTCCCCGATCCCTCCAAAGGAGAGCGGGTATGCTTTGTCTCTTATCTAGTAAGAGGACTCAGATTTCCAATTCATCCGTTTCTCCGGGGGCTCTTGGAGTTCTATGGCCTCCAGTTGCACCACCTTACGCCTGCCTCCATTTTGCACATCGCGGGCTTCGTGGCCCTTTGCGAACTGTTCTTGGGCGTCGAGGCTCATTTTGCGCTGTGGAAGAGATTATTCTGCCTTGCACCCCGTTCTCATGAGGGGTCAATATATCAAGTGGGCGGAGCCGAGCTATGGCGCATCGCGGGACGGATAACTATCCGGAACCTCAAGAAGGTGTCCAAGACTGGCCTTGTAATGGTTTTATATAGAGGACGCCCCGCTGCGGATCCTGTTGGATCGGTCTCCGGAGTTCAGCAATACTCCTTTGCGAAGCGCTGAGTTGGCGCCATGAGCTCCGGAGGGAAGACCACAGGCGTCCTTTACGATGAGCCGAATAAGATTGTTAGCTCATTCCGGACTGACCATGATCGGTGTCATGGCCACATGTATTATGCGGGGTGCAGCCGCAAAGATAGGGGCCACCCCATGTGGAATTTCAACGGGGAGGACGATGCCACCCGTCATAGCCGTAAGGGTCCGGGATCGGTCACCGATCTGGTGAAGATCTTGTCCGCACTGTACAAGGGAGAAGAGGAGGATTTTTTCCGCGTCAGTCCATTGAACGGATTTTCTATGAACATTCCTCGAAGCTAGGTAAGCGGACATTTCTTTTTGCACATCCGATCCGTATTCCCATGGTTAGGTATCTAATTTTGTGATTTTGACGCAGGAACTGCGCCAGACCGTAAAAGACATAAACAGCCCGCCTCCACAACCCGAGGATCCGGAACGGCTCCTCGATCCGGCCTCCCAAGAGGATCAGGACATATTGGTGGAGCTGATTGATGGGGTATTTCACCAACTGAGCATCGATAATGCCTTGGTTGCCATTACGGCCGATTACCCCGGAATACTTCCAGCCTCACAGGTAACTGAGACCGAGGTCCCAATACTCTGATAATGACCCATCCATGCTTATTTTTTATCACCATATACCAATGGTGTTTCGCAGGGGGTGCCTTCGAGGCAGGAGGCCGAGCCCGCGGCGGCTAGCCAACAAGGGGCAGCACGGCCCCGCAGGCTAAAAAGAAGTGTGGTCCAGATCGAAACGCCACCGCAACGGTATGGCGCGTCACCATATTCCCAGGATTTATTCCTGGAAGGCGTACTAACGCTGGTGCCCTTTTCAGGAAAAAGAGCGCTCGCCGGACTGTGTCCGGAGAGGTTGCCAATCGAGCCTCCGCCAGCCAGGCTCCAAAGCCGGGTCCTAAAGCGGAGGCGAGCACGAGGCGTGCGTCGAACGCTCCTCCGACAGAGGATGCCGACAGATTGTCCGCCACCAACTCCGAGGTGGAGAGCGCCATGAATCACAGGTGCCGCCGGACAGTTCTTCGTGACGCATGTTTCTCCCAAGAGGCATTGAATGCCTTCAATCCGGGAGATGCGCACCTCCGTGCCGCTCAAGATGGTCTAGCCAGAGCCACGGAGCAGTATGTAAAGGACATACGGGTGAGGAAATTTGACGGTTATATATGCCAGTAGCCCCCGAGACTTAAAATAGTTAGAATAACTGATTTAAGGATCATTTGTTATCTGGATCTTACAAAAAGAATACCCGACTGTCCCGGAGCTTGAAGAATGTAAGGCCCAACTTGAGGCCGACTAGCCGCTCTGAGGGGAGCCACAGAGACCCCTCGGTAATATATGCTTCAAAAGATAAGTAGTTTATGAAGTGCGGCGTGTGTAAATCGACAATAATATTGCAGATGGCGCCGGACTAGACCCGGACAAGCAACAGCTCTTGCGCCGGTTGAAGGCCGGCGAGAATGTGCTTACAAGGGTGAGGCAAGAGAAAAATAATCACCAAGATGCCAACACCCAGCTGGGTGAGGAACTAAAGGATGTTCGTGCCTAGCTGTCTGACTCCGTGAAGGAGAATCGGCGACTTCGTCGCGACATTTATAGTAAGTACTTGAGAGAACTTTGAAAAAGAGTTCGGCGAGGAAGTCAATTAACAGAGTTATGTCTGTAGGTATGCTCACGGGTCGCCCCAGAGGAAATGCCGGTTCCACGGGTGACCTTCTTCCCGAGCTATTGCAACTGCACGAATGAGTTCGGCAGGTGATGAAAGGCGTTGCCCAGGCCTTGTGGCCCTCTATCTCCCTGCCCGAAGGCCTTGGAGAGCTTGCAGAGAAGCTTCAGGGAGCACAGCGGCGCTTCCGACTATGGAAGATATCGGCATGTCGTCAAGGCGCCAGGGAGGCCTGGGCCATGGTGAAGACGGACCCAAACCACATGGCCGAGGTCGGACCTGTGGGGCCCGACGGGAAGGAGATCCCTATGAGCTTAGTGTACGGCCAAGTAGAGTTGGCCCAAAGTATTCCCAGCAGGACTGTAAACTAGACAGCCTATTAGATGGCATTGAAGAGGAATACAATCAGTCAATTTGACTATGTAATTTAAAATGACATGTAAAATGCCTGCTAGCCGGATTGTAGTCGTAGCGGACCTTTCCGCTTCAACCTCGGGACCCAATAGTCCGGAGTGTGTCCGAATACCCTCGCGGTTATGTATAAACCGGGGCATGCGTGGAGACCAGGCGTAGGGGTCATGAGTGCTTTATCAGACAAGTGCCCTAAAGTGCATGTCCGGACTGCAAAAAAAAAAGCAGAAAAGCATCTGGGGGCAGATAAATGAAAAATAAAAAATCGTCTTTTAGTTCACCGACCGAATATTCCCTTAAGAATGCTAGCTTTCGGCTTCACCCAGTCTGAGGTACACGTCCGGCTGACCCGGCGGTAACAATCGCAGAGGTGCTCCCTTTACCACCTAGCCGAACAATCGGGAATGTAGGGGTAAGCACAGGAGCCAGGCAACCCAGCTTGGCCAAAACTTAAGTCATATCGATGCATATAATGGTGAATAAAAGGTACATGCGGAAGTGTGACACATGTGTTGGGCATAAAGCCCGTATAAATAAGCTTCTGTTAAAGAAGCCCCCATGTATAATGAGCGTGGATAGCGCGTCAAGTGTGTGCGAACAATGCGCAAACGAGCCTTTAACGGCTTCGGAAAAAAGGAGGGAGAAGGAGAGAAATAAAAGACAGCTTAAAGTATAAAATATAGACGGAGGAAGGAGATTAACTCAGAATCCGACGCTAGGCGTAGAACCTTCGGAGACGGGCTGCGTTCCATGGGTTCGGCTCGAGTCGGTTATCCGATGCGTTTCGCAGACGGTACGCTCCGCCGGTCAGGACTTAGTCGATGATGAAGGGACCCTCCCATATGGGCTTGAGTTTGTCCTTTTTCTTGTCCGGCAGACGTAGAACTAGTTCGCCAACATTGTAAGCTTTGGCCCGTACTTCCCTGCTTTGATATCTTCGAGCCTGCTGTTGATAGAATGCGGAATGAGCTTTTGCCACGTCACGCTCCTCCTCCAAGGCGTCCAAGCTGTCCTGCCGATCGAGCTCGGCTTCTCTTTCTTCGTACATGCACACGCGAGGTGAGTCATGAATTATGTCGCAGGGCAAAACTGCCTCTGCGCCGTATACCATAAAAAATGGTGTGAATCCGGTAGTGCGATTCAGCGTGGTCCGCGGCCCCCAGAGTACGGAGTCGAGCTCCTCTACCCAGTGCGTGTTAGATTCCTTGAGGGACCGCACTAGTCTGGGTTTAATGCCGCTCATGATTAGATCGTTTGCTCGCTCGACTTGACCGTTAGTTTGGGGGTGATAGACTGAAGTGTAGTCGAGCTTGATGCCCATGTTTTTGCACCAGAGTTTGACCTCGTCGGTCGTGAAGTTCGTGCCGTTATCAGTAATGATGCTATGGGGGCCGCCGTAACGGTGTACTACCCCTGATATGAAGTCTATCACCGGTCCGCATTCGGCCGTCTTTACAGGCTTGGCCTCTATCCATTTGGTGAATTTATCCACCATGACCAATAGGTATTTTTGCTTGTGGGTTCCTCCTTTAAGGGGTCCAACCATGTCAAGCCCCCAGACCGCGAAGGGCCAGGTGATGGGTATAGTTTTGAGGGCGGCCACTACTAGAAAAACGGCTATAGGTAATATCACTGTTAGTGGCACACCAGAGATGTGGTGCGCCACTACTATATAGCAGTGGCGCACCACAAACAGGTGCTCCACTAATAGTGACATTACTAGTGGCGCACCAGGTGTGGGGTGCGCCACTACTATTTTTTGAACAGTAACCAGCCATGCCCAGGCTTACCAGTGGCGCACCAGGACAAGGTGCGCCACTACTGGCCTGATAGTAGTGGCGCACCTTGCCCAATGCGCCACTACTATTCCCACGAACAGTAGCCAGCCATGCCCAGGATTACCAGTGGCGCACCAGGCCGTGGTGCGCCACTACTGCCCTGATAGTAGTGGCGCACGTTGCCCTGGTGCGCCACTGGTAAACTGGCGTGGTGGTCAAAAAAACATAGCAGTGGCGCACCCTTCACTGGTGCGCCACTAGTATTCCTGGCTACTAGTGGCGTACTAGTGAAGGGTGCGCCACTGGTAACCTGGGAGCAGTAGCTATAATTAGGCAGCCACACCTACCACACACTCACTTTCCCCCCTCCACCAAAACAGATTTGGTCTTCTTGCTCCTCCTCCTCACCTCATTTGCACCATAGATTCACCCAAATTAAGTGGTTAAATTTCCTTTTTTTGATAGGTAAGTAAGGGAAAGCTTTCTTTATGTTCTAGATCTACTTTTCTCTCCGTCTCCAACAACGTACACACTTTTTATGGCCTAGAGATCTCACGTATGTTTGTGGTGTTGCATATGTTTGTGTTTGCAGGTACGGTATTTGAAATGCGATAGTTGCCAATATTTTGCTGGAATGTTGATTCATTTCCGTTTGGCAAGAATTTGGCACTATATGCATTCTTTTAGTCCTATTTTTAGGCAAAGTCATGCCAAATTTTTTTTGTTCTAAAATATCATTTTGCTCTACCCATGGCGACCATGGTCCATACGATGACGAAGGCATCGTAAATAGGTTTTGAGCTCCATGAAGGCGAGATGCTTCAAAAGAGCGAGGCGGAGATAAGATGTCCGTGTCGAAGATGCAAGTGAAGAGCCTTATTGCGGACCCGGATTCGGGCAGGTCGGGACCACTTGCTCTTGCGTGGTTTCATGGATGGCTATTGGTGGCAAGGTGATGAAGATGACTATGAAGTCATCCATGGGGGCGAACAAGCAGAAAAAGGAAGGGCAGCAAGACAATAGCGGCGAGGCGGGCGAGAAGGCGAAGAATCTCGGGACATGATCACGAAGTAGATGCAGGACACGGTCATCATGTAGAAGATGCGGACATGATGATGAGGAAGATCAAGGCGAAGGGCATGATCATGAAGATGAAGATGCGGAGCGACGACGATGGACCATCGATGGGCTGGGTGCATGACCCTCATATTCAAGAGCTGCCGCAAGCGGGACGGTAACGCAAGAGCTGCCGCCGAGAGAAAGCCAAGCTGGATCAGCTGGAGACAGACGCGGTTACTCCATTGTATGAAGGATGCAGGCCGAGGATACCGCTGAAAGTAACGCTCATGGCTCGGAGATGAAGGTAAAACACAAAATGGCGGACGCATGCCGGCGAGAACATGTCATTACAGCACGAGCGTCTTCGAAGGGAACAAGTGCCCGACCAGTTTGGAGGCGAAGAAAATCGTGTGTCCTCTGGATTTACCGCACGTGAAATACCATGTCTGCATGAACAATTGCATCATTTATCGGGCGAGCACGCGGAGTCTACCATATGTCCGGTGTGCGGCGTCACTCGATACAAGAAGAGGAAAAGCTCCTCGAAAAGTGGTGTGGTACTTTCCGATCACTCCTCGTCTGCAGCGGTATTTCGCGGATCCTAAGGTAGCAAAGCTCCTGCGTTGCACGCGGATAGGGAGGAGAAGAAGCGAGAAGATGGCGCAAATGATCCGGAGATAGATAAAAAGACAAGATGCTGAGTCACCCTAAGGATGCGAGCAGTGGCAAGCGTTGAATTTTGAATACCCAGAATTTGGGAAGGATCCAAGGAACATCGTGCTCGGCGCGAGCACCGATGGAGTCAATCCGTTTGGCAGCAGAGAAGCACACATAGCACCTGGCCTGTGTTTGTGTGGATGTACAACCTTCCCCTGGTTGTGCATGAAGAGGAAGTACATTCACATGAGTATGCTAATTGAAGGGCGAAACAACCAGGGAGCGACATCAATCTGTATCTGGGGCTGCTGAAGGAGGAGCTAGACACGCTGTGGAAAGCGCCAGCCAATCGTGGGGCGCCGCAGAGAAAGAATATTTCCCTATGAGAGCCGCACTGCTCACGACGGTGCACGACTATCTCGATTCACGGATATCTCGCGGGGCAGGTAGTCCATGGATTTTCGGATGCGTCACGGTGCATGGATGACTGGCGTATCGCCAGCTAGATAGAGATCCGGGTCTTGAAAACCGTGTTCATGGGACATCGAAGGTGGCCAGCGGCGATGGCGCATGGAGAAAGCGCAAGGATCTGTTCGATGGTGAAACCGAACCCGAAGACCCCCACGTCGCGAGGCGGCGAGGAAATAGGCGAGCTGTTGAAAAATTGGAAAGAGTGCCCACCGTCGGGAAAGAAGCGAAGGCGCGAGCAGCTGCTGAAGGTATGGAAAGCGAGGTCTGTTTTACGGGACTTGCCGTCTTGGAAGATCCTCCGTGTGCCTCACAGCCTTGATGTCATGCATATCACGAAGAGCGTGTGCGAGAGTCTGCTTGGTACCCTGCTCAACATGCGGAGAGGACCAAAGATGGGCGAAAGCAAGGGCAGACTTGCAAAAATGGGCATCGGGGAGGAGCTCTGGCGCCCTAATGATGATGATGATGATGATGATGATGATGAGGCGAAGGACACGGAGAAGTCATCGCAAAGGCAAAAAGGCCAAGAAGATCGAATATGACTACCCTCCGCGTGCTTCACTCTAAGTCGAAGGAGATCGAGCAGTTTTCACCTGCCTCGTAGGAGTAAAACTTCCTTCTGATTCTGTGGGGAAGATAAGCAGATACCTAGACTCAGCCAAGCGAAGTTCAGCGGGATGAAGTCTCACGGTATCACGTCTGATGGCGCAGATACTTCGAGTTGCAATCCGTGGGATCATGGGCGCGCGCGTCCGTGACACGCTATTTGGCCTATGCAACTTTTTCGGCGTCATCTCTCGGAAGTCGGTTGGCGTGAGCAACTCGAAGGCTACGAGGAAGAGATCGTGGTGATACTATGCGAGCTTGAGATGTACTTCCGCCCGCATTCTTGACGTTATGGTGCATCTGCTGGTCCATATAGTGGAGGATATCATCCAACTCGGGCGGCGTTCCTGCACAGCATGATGCCGTTCGAAAGGATGAATGGTGTCATCAAAGGATACGTTCGCAACATGTCACGTCGAGAGGAAGCATAGCGGGGGCTTTCGACCGAAGAGTGCATCTCGTCTTGCACGAATTATCTAGGCATCGAGAACCCGTTGGTCTGCCCGTCAGCAGCACCTCGGCAGGCTCGCTGGATGGGGTCACCGCGAGGGTCGCCGCGAAATGCATGTCGACTTCATGGGTCGACTCGCCGACTTTGAAAGAGCAAACCTAGTCGGCGCTACAACACATAGGCGTGGTCGATCCTTGGGTGGTAGAGCACAAAATCTTTATTGAGAAGGCGTACAATGACCGAGGCCAGCAGAGGGCGGAGGAGCTATAATCAAAGAGCATAACTCATGTTTCACGCGTTGGTTCAAGGAGAAGCTTCATGTCGTACCCTTTACATGAGGATTCTTCGCGGAAGAAAAACTCATATTCGCCTTATCACGAGGCGCCGAGCACAACCTGATGACCTATGAGGCGTCACGATATCACGACTACACATTCTACACGAGGAAAAGGACATGAAGGCGATTATCGAACTCCGGGTAGCGATGGAATCCTACACGGTAGCGACAAGGACAGATACTACGGAAGGATCGAGGAGATCTGGGAGCTGAGCTCTGTTGGAGAGAAGGTCCCGATGTTCCGTGTCGAGATGGGCCAAGGCGTCCTAAAGAAGACCGGTATTTCACCACCATGGTTATACCCGAAGCCAAATCAAGACCATGGCATAAGCGTCACCTTGAAAAATGAGCCATGGTACTGGCTTCCAAAGTGGACCAATGCTTCTTCATTACCGACCGCCAAAGCCCGGTCGTGTTGTCGTGAGGAGAGGCAAAAGGAACATCATCGGAATGGATGGAGTCGCCAATGAGCAAGACTTTGACAAATCTGGCGACCGAAGATGGAAGATAGCGGCGACGATGAAGTACCATACACCACAAGAAGAAGCAGGACCACCCTACCTAAGGGCGTCCGTTCAAGAGAAGATCAATTCAAGGGGTTCGGGGCTAAATTATTCAACCGCGAGGAAGAAGGGCAAGAAGATTGTGAAAAGATAGCTAAGATTGAATCACGGCGTGTCGACGGCGTGTGTGTGTGTGTCGATGGCAAGCTCAATTATTACATGCAACTAAATTATTACATGTATCACTTGATTTCAACCATTATTAAAGATCTTTTAAACATTATATTACTTTACATGCAAACTCAATCTTAATTTGACGACTGTTATTTCATGTCAATCTTTGATGACTGTTATTTCATCTCACTTGATTTCAACCATGCCATAGCATTGTAAATGATTCTATATTGTGATTGAGTAAAGGAGATGCATTGTAAAAAATTATCGCCCTACTTTTAGGAATGGAGGGAGTATTAAAATTGCCATGTGTTTATTTTAAAGTGTTTGGATGTTTATCATAAGGTTAAAATAAAATTTTAAAAATATGCAAAAGTGGGGTTGCGAGATTCGGACCTGGGTGGTTACATCCATAACCAACGCGCCAACCACTAGGCCATGTGTGTGGTTCTGTCCATAACCACACACACAATTCTTATGACTTTGATATTGAGCTGTTTATGGCGCATGTCCCTGGTGCGCCATTGATATCGATCTGTTATGGCGCATGTCCCTGGTCCGCCATTGCTAGCTAGCCCTCCCCTGCTTTCTCTTCTCCCCGCCTCCCTCTCCTCCCCTGCTTTCTCTTCTCCCTTTTAAATCCCCCCCCCCGCCCCCGCCCCCCCGCCGCCGCCTCCGCCCTCTCCCCCCCGCCGCCCGCCTCCGCCCTCGCCCTCTCTCCTTCCCAGCGTGCTGCCGGCCTGGACCATGGTCCCCGACCTCCTCAAGCGCCCTCCTCGCGACCTCATCCGGCCGCTTCTTCCCATCTGGGCGCCCTCCTCCGGCGACCTCCTCCAGCGCCCTCTTCCGGCGACCTCCTCCGGCGCCCTCCTCCGGCGACCTCCTCCAGCGCCCTCCTTCGACGGCGTCCTCCAGCGCCCTCCTCCGGCGACCTCCTCCAACGCCCTCCTCCGGCGACCTCCTCCGGCGCCCTCCTCGTGAGTTCCCTTCCTCTCCCTCTCTCTTTCTCTAATCTAACTTCTCTCTGCTGCCAGCTCTCTGTCAATTCGAGGGTTCCTGTTCTAGGGTTCATACCTTTTGATGATGCTCTGGTTCAATTGGGTACTAGCTTAGGGTTCCTAGGGTGTTAATCTAGCTTCTACTTCATTCTAGGGTTCAATTTAATTACTTGTTCGAGCTAATCATCTCTGTCTCAAAATTTATGCGAACCTAAAGTTCAGTTTAAATCGGACATAAAGTGTTAAGTGGTTCTTGCCGGTTGTTCTAATTTAATTACTACCTGTTTCTCTTCACCTCCATTTTACGCTTTCAGTTCAGACTTCGAGCTGGGTAATGGCGAGGTTTCTGACCTTTGCTTCACCATCAGCTTATGGTGGAAGTTGAAGCCGACAATGACAACGCATGCAATGTGCACTCGTAGTTTGGCTTTCAGGGCTACCAGCATGACATTGCACATAGAGTGAAACAAAAAGAGCATGACCCAAGTTATTAGTGAGTTTAGAACATAGACATATTAAAGCTTGCAGCTCACTACATGTTAGTATAAAAATCCTGGAAAGAACCAAAAGGCACAACGCCGTGCTAAGTGTTCACTTGCGGGCTGATTGTCGAACTTGATGCAAAACCTCATCTCCATTTCCCGGTCGATTGCAAATGTAATCTTTGACCTATCATGAATTGCCTACAATCTTATGTAATACTTTTCTCTCTTGGATATTTCCATGTTGGTTATGAGTGTCTGATCAATTGGTCCTGATTGAGATTAATACTCTTATAAACATTTGTATTGATGCCAAATTGTTGTCGTGTTTCCCCTTTTCTCTTAGGAACGGGGCGTATAGATAGGAACAAGTAAAATAAAAGCAGGTCATCATGCGCCGATGGTTTTGTTGCAGTCAGTTTCATGCTTCATATCGTGAACATGAACATGAATTTCCTTCAAGCCCAGATGAGAACAGCAAAGAGCCAATATTTACTACGTACATACCTCTGAAAGCGAGTACCCTAACAATAAGTATTATCTTGGTAGAATTTCCTACTGATTGTCAACTTAGTGAACTATACACATCTTGATAGTCATATTTTACGAGAAGAATTGCTACTGTTTTATCAAAATTCTAGTCAAACCGGTGAGCTATTAGAAGGAAATATACACTGCAATACTACTGGTAGGTTTATACTACTGTTGTATTTTCTTTAAATGCAGTTATGCTGTTGGTCTGTTACACTCTTGTAGGTATATAAGCACTAGTTATATGGCTCTGCCATGTTCCTATACAGGTTCTTATACTACTTTACTTAAATTATTATCATGGTTACGAAAGTACACTTGTTCGATATTGGACAATAGACTTGCTGCTCTGTTATTATACAGATTCAAACATAGTTTCTGTTCACCAAAAGAGTGATGGGCTTGCTGCTCTGTTGTGCCTATATGTAGGCCTTTTTGTCCATATGAAAGCAGAGGACCATATGGTGCTGTGGCCTTTTCATCCATCAAAGTAGAGGCACATTGTGGTGCTAGTTTGCTGGGTTTTGTCTCCGACCATCGTGTCGTGATGATTTTGCAGGTACCCGAGAGGCCCTTGAGTTTGCGGAATGTCGATTAACTTCCGTTCCGGCAAGTTGGGTACTCCATATGTCCTATTTTCAGCAAAGGTCATGCTGAAATTTTCCGTGAATTTTAGCATGACTTTGCTAAAAATAGGACATATAAATACTGCGACTAATGCATGGGCAGGGTATCTTAGTACTTAATTAAGTAGGATCAAGAATTAAGTAGGACTAGTTCTGAATAGCTTCTATCAGCGGCACTCTAAATGATAAAACCGTAGCTTTTAGGATGCCTCGGTGTCGACAAACCCTAAGTGATGAGACCATGATAATTCCTCACAAACCCTAAATGATGAGATCTTGTTCCTTGACAATAACCAACTTTTGACCAAACTTTTTCCTATTTAGGCGAACATGGCCGACAACGATGAGGCGGCGGTTGGGCGGACAAGCCATTCAGGAGCTGTCCCGGAGATGGAGAATACCCTCACCGCTATGAGGGCGCGCGGAAGACACCGATCCCGACTACACAACCCCTAGTGGCGTCGGGGATGACACCTGTGATGGTGCCGCCGGGATGCCACCACCGATGATGGCAGCGAACGCACAGATGGTAGCCAACCGAAGAGGCAGCGGAAGGACCGGCGCCCGAGCGTGCTCGGCACCGTCAAGGAGGAATTCTTGAAGTGTCCTCGGTGGGCATCCAACGGCGCCCAAAGAATTAGTCGATGGAGTGCAGCGGGACAACTCGGGTGCATTGTCCGGAGCACCGTCACGATCAACACCGAGAACCTAAGGCATCGTGAGCGAGGGAATTTGCGGATCCTCCTCTTCACGAAGCTGCACGAGCGATACAAGTTCCCGGTGACCGCAAACACCGCCTCTCGGGAATAAAGTGAACAGTGCCGCCCTCACGAAGATGAGCACGGCCCTGGCTTCTTGGAGAGCCGGGTGAAGAAAATGATTGAAAGAGGTGATAGTTATGAGAAGATCAAGGAGAAAATCCTTGATCAGCAAAGCTGACTACACGGAGTTCAAGACCAAGTGCGAGAGCAACGCATCCGTGGAATCAAGTCGATTGGGGAAAGAAATGCGGAATTGAACTTAGGGGTCCACAAACTTCGGTCCGGCGGTTCTGAGTGGCGGAACCTAAATGGGACAAGGAGGACGCGGGCGTGTCGAGCAAGGCCTACCGCCCCTCTTCGATAAATACCGCCATGAAAAGCAGACCAGGAACTATATCAGAGCCCGGTACAAGGAGGACCCGGTAACAAAGGAGCTTACCACGGATCCGAAGGTGAAGGCGCTTGAGCTTGTTACAGTAAGGAATACACCCAGCGTAATTAGCTCCATATGGTTGCATTCTAATTAATGAAGCCAAATTTCTAAATGGTTCACGTTCCTTCCGAGAAGCTGAAAGCGATGGCTGGGTCTCGAGCTCCCGTCGCCTTGGGACACCACTTTAAATAGGGCGTTGAATGTAATGAAACGAAGGATAAGTTAACTAAGCCGGCGTCAGCTGGTCGTGTGGCGGCGAAGGCTTGTCCACGAAATGGTCGGAATACTATAAGACTGGGCGAAAGGAGAGAAAGACCAGCTTGGAAAGCCAGGAGGTTAAAGAACTCAAGGCAAAAGTGGCGCAGATTCCTCGGATAGTCGAAGAGCAAGTGCGAGACCAAGCTGGGGCGGCGATCACCGCCATTATGCCTACCTTGGTTGAGGGCTGCGGGGGTGGTTTGTGGGCGGCAACAGGGCCGCCCGATTCAACAGCGGGCAGCAACTTCGCTGTAACGCGGCGTGGTGTCTCCGGCGGGCGTCATTGGTGTCTCCGGTGCGGCGCCCGGCATTGGAGCTTGATGCACCGGGTGTGGGAAGAATCGCCCGGCGGCACCTCGGCAGCAAGCGGCCCCTCCGTCACTTACCGCCCGCCGTTGGCGGTGCCTCGACGATAGCCGAGCTCGGCGCCATCACGGTAACTAAGCCTCGGCCGATGACTTCATCTCCTTGCCTTTGGTGGGCATCCACGGCGCCCTACATGTTTTCGCGGCGCCGCCAGCGAAGTTCCATGCACTCTCCTGCACCGTGGGCGGCAAGTTGATCGATGTCGCCAAGGCCAAAATCGTTGAACCGGGCAACGCGTGTTCCACCATAATCCGATGCCACCCACCGTGTATAGGGTTCAACTGGTTGGTGCTGCGGGGCTGCGACGACTTGTTACCTCCGTGTCGACCCCATGGGGCGGCGAAGAGGATGTGATGACCCTCGGCGCTGCTTCAACTGGCCATTGCTTTGGCGAAGAGCCAGATTCGTTTGGGGCGGGGTCACCACCCCACGAACAACACCGCCAGATCTGCGGCGCCAAGCCATAGCAAGACCGCCCATACGCTACCGCCGTCGATTGATCCGGGCATGCATATGGCACAGGATCCGGACGTCGGCAACGGTACATTTGTCAGCGTCGATGACTACTTCAGCGAACATGGTGGGTGCGGTGGCGAATTCTTGGCGCCTCCTTCTCAAGAACCCAACCCTGCAAAAGTCGATCGCGATCTAGCTGGTACCGCGGAGAAACCCAATTACAACAGGCGTCGTCATTCGGTTCTCGAGAGCGCCTCCAGCTGCCGCCTTCACGAGACTCAAACAGCCGAGGTGGGAAATATTATCAGCCCCACCACACTCAAGAAGGTGGTCTCGAGCAGACCTCGATCCCATTACATCAGCGAAGCCAAAGAAGGGCGGAAAAGAAAAACTAACAAGGGTGCGAGCCAGCCGGCACAAAATGCGATCCGTGCTCGGGGCGGGCCACCAATACCTAAGGATATCATGAGGCGATGCATGTGGCGGGTAGGCCGATGCTACCGGCTAATCTGCTCAAGGCTGCAACGGTGCTATCGGAGTCTGCATGACAGTGTTCTTTCTATGGAGAAGCGGCGTCTCTCGAGAAAGATGACTCATACCGGTTTTCGTGGCCAAGGTGCGGAGGGCAAGGGCTTTGTCGATGGCACCATTGGGAGTATGATCGTCCTGCGGTTTGATGACATCTTCGCTATGTTTAACCTTCATCCGCTGCACTACACCTTCATTCGGCTATTTTCGCTCAATATGGAATGCAGATCATTAGAGACAAGACCCCGGACATCGTGATAGTCGACCCCTTCTACATGCGTGCCAAGCACTTGGACAGCGCTGGGGACCGGCAAATCGCGAGTTCATACCTCGAAGGCGTCATTATGGCGAACAAAGATAAGGATACCTTCCTCGTGCCTTACTTTCTGAGTAAGTCATCCCCTCACCGCCCGTAACATATGATTTCTTAGATTTGATCGTTCTTTTTTTCTAACATTCCGTGTTTTGTGCAGTGACACACGTTGCACACTCATCCTCTTAAGCCCGAAATATTCCACGGCCACGTATTTCGACTCGGACCGTCAGTCGAAGAAAGACTACACAAATATCAAGAAAGTTCTTGATGATGCTCTCCCAGCTCGCCAAATCTGGAGGCACCTTGGGAAGGAAATGTGTAGATGCGGCAAGCGCGTGTTCACCCCGTAACAGCGTTCCCCTGCGTTAAGCAGCCGCCTAGCAGTCGAAGGATGCCTACTCGCCCTCCATCACATGCGAGGCGATCATACGGGACCATAATCACCTTATGCTACCAAAGGGTCTCCAAGATTGGGGCCGCGGCAGCCGGCAATCCAGGACATGGACATCGGACAAGAATTCTTTCGCATCCGATCGGAGTTTGCGGAAATCATCTGTCAAGATGTCGCCGTACCTCGGGGCAGTTCCACCTCAAATATCAACCGTCCAACAGGAAATAGAAACAACGCTTCTGAATGCAGGCTGACAACTACCGCACATTCATGGCGCCGACGGATGACGGCGGCTTCATCCACTCCGGTCCCTGAGTCGAGTCGAAGAAAGTATTGATGGTATATAGTTCTGAAATGTCGATTAGCTCGTGTTGTAATTAAACTTTAATGAACTTGTATGTCTCTTTAGTTTGGAGAGTCGTTCAACTTATATGTGTCGATGCTATTTATTAGTAGGACCATGAACCGTGCTATTAATGTGTTGCTTTTCTCTTCCGATCCTTTTGTTGCATACTTATATATTATCTGTGAATTGCTACTAACGTTTTGTTTGTCTAGTGCATAGAGATGCCGTCGTATATGTAGGTGTACAAGGGTAGGGTTTCGGAGTCTATGACGATTGGGAGGAGTGTCGGAGACAGGTTCACCGTTCAGCGGTAACAGTTACAAAGGTACACCACTAGGCGGGCGGAAGCTAGATCTGGCGCTATCTAGAGGAGAGAGGAGGGGCGGAGGAGGAACGGATGAAGACTAGTTTCATCGCGATGATGCTCATCGTGACCGCAGCTCTCTTCTATGTGATGGTAGTTTAGATGATATCAACTTTGTAATGTGACGACAAACTCGCTACTCGGTCTCGAGACCTAAACTTGTCTAATATTTGAACTTTGTTCGCTATTTGGTCGGAGACTAATGTGATGATTTGTATTATGTGCTGTTTATATTCTGTGATGTATTGTATTTTGTAACCTGTGCAAATACCAGAAATGCAGAAAAAAAATTCCTAAATTAATAGTAGTGGCGCACCATATTGCACATTAGTGGCGCACCAGTTAAATAACGATGGCGCACCCATATGGATATCGATGGCGCATCGGTAGGGACCCTGCTGCAATACCGATGGCGCACCATCTTGCACATTAGTGGCGCCCAATTAAATAACGATGGCGCACCCAAATGAATATCGATGGCGCACCCGTATGAATATCGATGGCGCACCCGTATGAATATCGATGGCGCACCCATATGATTACCGATGGCGCACTATGTGGAATACCAATGGCGCACCGGTGGTGCGCCACTGTTATTTGGATTAACGATGGCGCGCCGAGTGCGCCATTAGTATTCCTTATTAGTGGCGTGGTATTAGTGGCCCACCATGGTGCGCCACTAATGGCAATATTGGGTGCGCCACTAATAGCCTTTTCTAGTAGTGCGGTGGGTGGCATGTGGCTTTGATTAGCAAGGAGCTGGCAGCGGAGCGCATCGTTGGACTAAGTCCCGAGCATCTGCGGGGCCGTCACCAATAAAATCCTGTCTGAAGGCCTTGCCTACAAGGGCCGGGCTGCGGCATGGTGCCCACCGAGTCCGGCATGAATTTCAGCCGGGGAGATTCCGCCCTTCCTCTCGGAGATACACCTTTGAAGGACTCGGTTGTGCTGTTCTTATAAAGCTCTCCCTCATGGACCTTATAGGCTTTAGACCGCCGCACTATGCAGCGGGCCTCGTTTTGGTCCTCGAGAAGTTCCTGCCTAGTTAGGTAGGCTAGGAATGGTTCTGTCCACGAGGCGATGACTGCCATTATTGCGTGGGCTGACGGTGTTATTTCATTGGCGGGACCACCAACTATGTCGGAATGTTCGGTGTGGGGCAGTGTGGTTGGGTCCGGGTTGTTATTTCGGACTCTCCCTCCCATAATGCGGATGGCTTGAAAAGCCTCTCTAGGAAGATGTTGGGGGGGGCGGCATCGCTTTGCGCCAATGCGTGCCAACACGTCGCTGCTGGTTGTTATCCGGGCTATATGGTGAAATTGAGCCCCTCAAACCGAGCTGACATTTTAGGGCGGCATAGCGACAAGCTGCCATTTTCGGATCCTTCGCATCAAAGTCCCCATTTATTTGGGATATCGCGAGGTTGAATCGCGCACCTCTAGGCGTCGAATGCCCATGGAGACTGCCATCCGGAGACCATGTAGAAGGGCCTCGTATTCGCTGCGTTGTTGGAGTCCGTGTACATTATTTGAAATACGTATTGGACTGTATCTCCGGTTGGGGGCGTCGAGCAGCGCCAGCCCCCAGGCCGCCAACATTTTGGAGCCTTCGAAGTGCATGATCCAGTTGGAATATGCGCCGTACTCTTTAGGGAGCTCGGCTTCAGTCCATTCGGCGATGAAGTCAGCCAAAACTTGCGACTTAATAGCTCGCCGTGGCTTGTAGGTTATGTCGAACGGGAGGAGCTCAATGGCCCATTTAGCAATCCGGTCCGTTGCGTCGCGGTTGTTTATAATGTCATTAAGAGGTACTTCGGAGGCTACTGTTATCGAACACTCTTGGAAGTAGTGTCGCAGCTTCCGGGATGCCATGAACACCGCGTATGCTATATTTTGATAATCCGGGTACCGTGACTTGCATGTAGTTAGGACAGTGGACACGTAGTAAACTGATTTTTGGAGAGGGAACTTGTGTCCGTCCGTTTCTCGTTGGACAGCGAGCACCGCGCTTACAACTTGATGGGTTGCTGCGATGTATAATTGTTGGGGAACGTAGTAATTTCAAAAAAATTCCTACGCACATGCAAGATCATGGTGATGCATAGCAGCGAGAGGGAGAGTGTTGTCCACGTACCCTCGTGAACCGTGAAGTTTAAAGTTATGACAACGCGGTTGATGTAGTCATCGTCTTCACGATCCGACCGATCCAAGTACCGAGCGTCACGGCACCTCCGAGTTCAGCACACGTTCAGCTCGATGGCGATCCCGGACTCCGATCCAGCAGGGTTTCGGGATGAGTTCTGTCGACCTGACGGCGTGGTGGCGATGATGATGTTCTACCGGCGCAGGCTTCGCCTAAGCAGCATAGCGACATGACCGAGGTGGAATATGGTGGAGGGGCACCGCACACGGCTAAGAAAGCGATCACGAAGATCAACTTGTGTGTCCTAGGGTGCCCCTTGCCCCGTATATAAAGGAGCAAGGGGAGGCGGCCGGCCCTTGGGGTGCGCCAGGAGGAGGAGTCCTCCTCCTAGTAGGAGTAGGACTCCTCTTTCCAACTCCTACTAGGAGGGAAAGTAAGGGGAGAGGAGAGGGAAGAGGGCGCCCCCTCTCCTAGTCCAGTCGGACCAGAGGGGAGGGGCACGGCCCATCTGGCTGCCCTCTCTCTCTCCACTAAAGCCCATAAGGCCCATTACTTCTCCCGGGGGGTTCGGTAACCCTCCGGCACTCCGTTTTCTCGAAATCACGGGAACACTTCCGGTGTCGGAATATAGTCGTCAATATATCAATCTTTATGTCTCGGCCATTTCGAGACTCCTCGTCATGTCCGTGATCATATCCGGGACTCCGAACAACCTTCAGTACATCAAAACTTATAAACTCATAATAAAACTGTCATCGTAACGTTAAGCGTGCGGACCCTTTGGGTTCGAGAACTATGTAGACATGACCTAGAACTATTTCTGGTCAATAACCAATAGCGGAACCTGGATGCTCATATTGGCTCCTACATATTCTATGAAGATCTTTATCGGTCAAACCGCATAACAACATACGTTGTTCCCTTTGTCATCGGTATATTACTTGCCCGAGATTCGATCGTCGGTATCCAATACCTAGTTCAATCTCGTTACCGGCAAGTCTCTTTACTCGTTCCGTAATGCATCGTTCCGTAACCAACTCATTGGCCACATTGCTTGCAAGGCTTATAGTGATGTACATTACCGAGAGGGCCCAGAGATACCTCTCCGACAATTGGAGTGACAAAACCCAATCTCGAAATACGCCAACCCAACATGTACCTTCGGAGACACCTGTAGAGCACCTTTATAATCACCCAGTTACTTTGTGATGTTGGTAGCACACAAAGTGTTCCTCCGGTAAACGGGAGTTGCATAATCTCATAGTTGTAGGAACTTTGTATAAGTCATGAAGAAAGCAATAGCAACATACTAAACGATCAAGTGCTAGGATAACGGAATGGGTCAAGTCAATCACATCATTCTCCTAATGATGTGATCCCGTTAATCAAATGAAAACACATGTCTATGGTTAGGAAAGATAACCATCTTTGATTAATGAGCTAGTCAAGTAGAGGCATACTAGTGACATTATGTTTGTCTATGTATTCACACATGTATCATGTTTCCGGGTAATACAATTCTAGCATGAATAATAAACATTTATCATGATATAAGGAAATAAATAATAACTTTATTATTGCCTCTAGGGCATATTTCCTTCAGTCTCCCACTTGCACTAGAGTCAATAATCTAGATTACACAGTAATGATTCTAACACCTATGGAGTCTTGGTGCTAATCATGTTTTGCTCGTGGAAGAGGCTTAGTCAACGGGTCTGCAACATTCAGATCCATATGTATCTTGCAAATCTCTATGTCTCCCACCTGGACTTGGTCCCGGATGGAATTGAAGCGTCTCTTGATGTGCTTGGTCCTCTTGTGAAATCTGGATTCCTTTGCCAAGGCAATTGCACCAGTATTGTCACAGAAGATCTTCATTGGTCCCGATGCACTAGGTATGACACCTAGATCGGAAATGAACTCCTTCATCCAGACTCCTTCATTTGCTGCTTCCGAAGCAGCTATGTACTCCGCTTCGCATGTAGATCCTGCTACGACGCTTTGTTTAGAACTGCACCAACTGATAGCTCCACCGTTTAATATAAACATGTATCTGGTTTGCGATTTAGAATCGTCCGGATCAGTGTCAAAGCTTGCATCGACGTAACCATTTACGACAAGCTCTTTGTCACCTCCATAAACGAGAAACATATGCTTAGTCCTTTTCAGGTATTTCAGGATGTTCTTGACCGCTGTCTAGTGATCCACTCCTGGATTACTTTGGTACCTCCCTGCTAAACTAATAGCAAGGCACACATCAGGTCTGGTACACAGCATTGCATACATGATAGAGCCTATGGCTGAAGCATAGGGAACTCCTTTCATTTTCTCTCTATCTTCTGCAGTGGTCGGGCATTGAGTCTGACTCAACTTCACACCTTGTAATACAGGCAAGAATCCTTTCTTTGCCTGATCCATTTTGAACTTTTTCAAAACTTTATCAAGGTATGTGCTTTGTGAAAGTCCAATCAAGCGTCTTCATCTATCTCTATAGATCTTGATGCCCGATATGTAAACAGCTTCACCGAGGTCTTTCATTGAAAAACTTTTATTCAAGTATCCTTTTATGCTATCCAGAAATTCTATATCATTTCCAATCAACAATATGCCGTCCACATATAATATCAGAAATGCTACTGAGCTCCCACTCACTTTCTTGTAAATACAGGCTTCTCCAAAAGTCTGTATAAAACCATATGCTTTGATCACACTATCAAAGCGTTTATTCCAACTCCGAGAGGCTTGCACCAGACCATAAATGGATCGCTGGAGCTTGCACACTTTGTTAGCTCCCTTAGGATCGACAAAACCTTCCGGTTGCATCATAAACAACTCTTCTTCTAGAAATCCATTCAGGAATGCAGTTTTGACATCCATATGCCATATTTCATAATCATAAAATGCGGCAATCGCTAACATGATTCGGACAGACTTAAGCATCGCTACGGGTGAGAAGGTCTCATCGTAGTCAACCCTTGAACTTGTCGAAAACCTTTTGCAACAAGTCGAGCTTTGTAAACAGTAACATTACTGTCAGCGTCAGTCTTCTTCTTGAAGATCCATTTATTCTCTATTGCTTGCCTATCATCGGGCAAGTCAACCAAAGTCCACACTTTGTTCTCATACATGGATCCCATCTCAGATTTCATGGCTTCAAGCCATTTTGCGAAATCTGGGCTCACCATCACTTCTTCATAGTTCGTAGGTTCACCATGATCTAGTAGCATGACTTCCAGAATAGGATTACCGTACCACTCTGGTGCGGATCTTACTCTGGTTGATCTACAAAGTTCAGTAACAACTTGATCTGAAGTTTCATGATCATCATCATTAACTTCCTCACTAATTGGTGTATGTGTCACAGGAACCGATTTCTGTGATGAACTACTTTCCGATAAGGGAGCTGGTACTGTTACCTCATCAAGTTCTACTTTCCTCCTACTCACTTCTTTCGAGAGAAACTCCTTCTCTAGAAAGGATCCATTCTTAGCAACGAATGTCTCGCCTTCGGATCTGTGATAGAAGGTGTACCCAACTGTCTCCTTTGGGTATCCTATGAAGACACATTTTTCCGATTAGGGTTCGAACTTATCAGGTTGAAGCTTTTTCACATAAGCATTGCAGCCCCAAACTTTCAGAAACGACAACTTTGGTTTCTGGCCAAACCATAGTTCATAAGGAGTCATCTCAACGGATTTTGATGGTGCCCTATTTAACGTGAATGTGGTCGTCTCTAAAGCATAACCCCAAAACGATAGCGGTAAATCGGTAAGAAACATCATAGATCGTACCATATCTAGTAAAGTACGATTAGGACGTTCGGACACACCATTACGCTGTGGTGTTCCAGGTGGCGTGAGTTGCGAAACTATTCCGCATTGTTTCAAATGTAGACCAAGCTCATAACTCAAATATTCTCCTCCACGATCAGATCGTAAAAACTTTATTTTCTTGTTACGATGATTTTCAACTTCACTCTGAAATTCTTTGAACTTTACAAATGTTTCAGATTTATGCTTCATTAAGTAGATATACCCATATCTGCTTAAATCATTTGTGAAGGTGAGAAAATAACGATATCCGCCACGAGCTTCAACATTCATTGGACCATATACATCTGTATGTATGATTTCTAACAAATCTGTTGCTCTCTGCATAGTACCGGAGAACGGCATTTTAGTCATTTTGCCCATGAGGCACGGTTCGCAAGTACCAAGTGATTCATAATCAAGTGGTTCCAAAAGTCCATCAGTATGGAGTTTCTTCATGCGTTTTACACCGATATGACCTAAACGGCAGTGCCACAACTAAGTTGCACTATCATTATCAACTCTGCATCTTTTGGTTTAAACATTATGAATATGTGTATCACTACTATCGAGATTCGTCAAAAATAGACCACTCTTTAAGGGTGCATGACCATAAAAGATATTACTCATATAAATAGAACAACCATTATTCTCTGATTTAAATGAATAACCGTATCGCATCAAACAAGATCCAGATATAATGTTCATGCTCAACGCTGGCACCAAATAACAATTATTCAGGTCTAAAACTAATCCCGAAGGTAGATGTAGAGGTAACGTGTCGACCGCGATCACATCGACTTTGGAACCATTTCCCACGCAAATATTCGCAACAGAACCAGTATCAAATACCCAGGTGCTACTGCGAGCTCTAGTAAGGTACACATCAATAACATGTATATCACATATACCTTTGTTCACCTTGCCATCCTTCTTATCCGCCAAATACTTGGGGCAGTTCCGCTTCAAGTGACTAGTTTGCTTGCAGTAGAAGCACTCAGTTTTAAGCTTAGGTCCAGACTTGGGTTTCTTCTCTTGAGCAGCAACTTGCTTGCTGTTCTTCTTGAAGTTCCCCTTCTTCTTCCCTTTGCCCTTTTTCTTGAAACTAGTGGTCTTGTTGACAATCAACACTTGATGCTCCTTCTTGATTTCTACCTCCGCAGCTTTTAGCATTGCGAAGAGCTCGGGAATTGTCTTTTCCATCCCTTGCATATTATAGTTCATCACGAAGCTCTTGTAGCTTGGTGGCAGTGATTGGAGAATTCTGTCAATGACGCTATCATCCGGAAGATTAACTCCCAGTTGAATCAAATGATTATTATACCCAGACATTTTGAGTATATGCTCACTGACAGAACTATTCTCCTCCATCTTGCAACTATAGAACTTATTGGAGACTTCATATCTCTCAATCCGGGCATTTGCTTGAAATATTAACTTCAACTCCTGGAACATCTCATATGATCCATGACGTTCAAAACGTCGTTGAAGACCCGGTTCTAAGCCGTAAAGCATGGCACACTGAACTATTGAGTAGTCATCAGCTTTGCTCTGCCAGACGTTCATAACATCTGGCGTTGCTCCTGCAGCAGGCCTGGCACCCAGCGGCGCTTCGGGGCGTAATTCTTACGTGCAGCAATGAGGATAATCCTCGTTACGGACCCAGTCCGTGTAATTGCTACCATCATCTTTCAACTTTGCTTTCTCAAGGAACGCATTAAAATTCAACGGAACAACAGCACGAGCCATCTATCTACAACAAACATAGATAAGCAAAATACTATCAGGTACTAAGTTCATGATAAATTTAAGTTCAATTAATCATATTACTTAAGAACTCCCACTTAGACAGACATCTCTCTAGTCATCTAAGTGATCACGTGATCCAAATCAACTAAACCATAACCGATTATCACGTGAGATGGAGTAGTTTTCAGGTGAACATCACTATGTTGATCATATCTACTATATGATTCACGCTCGACCTTTAGGTCTCCGTGTTCCGAGGCCATATCTGCATATGCTAGGCTCGTCAAGTTTAACCTGAGTATTCCGCGTGAACTGGCTTGCACCCGTTGTAGATGGACGTAGAGTTTATCACACCAGATCATCACGTGGTGTCTGGGCACGACGAACTTTGGCAACGGTGCATACTCAGGGAGAACACTTCTTGATAATTAGTGAGAGATCATCTTAAAATGCTACCGTCAATCAAACCAAGATAAGATGCATAAAGGATAAACATCACATGCAATCAATATAAGTGATATGATATGGCCATCATCATCTTGTGCTTGTGATCTCCATCTCTAGAGCACCGTCATGATCACCATCGTCACCGGTGCGACACCTTGATCTCCATCGTAGCATCGTTGTCGTCTCGCCAACTATTGCTTCTACAACTATAGCTACCGCTTAGTGATAAAGTAAAGCAATTACAGGGCGTTTGCATTTCATACAATAAAGCGACAACCATATGGCTCCTGCCAGTTGCCAATAACTCGGTTACAAAACATGATCATCTCATACAATAAAATATAGCATCACGTCTTGACCATATCACATCACAACATGCCCTGCAAAAACAAGTTAGACATCCTCTACTTTGTTGTTGCCAGTTTTACGTGGCTGCTACGGGCTGAGCAAGAACCGTTCTTACCTACGCATTAAAACCACAACGATAGTTCGTCAAGTTAGTGTTGTTTTAACCTTCGCAAGGACCGGGCGTAGCCACACTCGGTTCAACTAAAGTTGGAGAAACTGACACCCGCCAGCCACCTATGTGCAAAGCACGTCAGTAGAACCAGTCTCGCGTAAGCGTACGCGTAATGTCGGTCCGGACCGCTTCATCCAACAATACCGCCGAACCAAAGTATGACATGCTGTTAAGCAGTATGACTTGTATTGCCCACAAGTCACTTGTGTTCTACTCGTGCATATAACATCGACGCATAAAACCAGGCTCTGATGCCACTGTTGGGGAACGTAGTAATTTCAAAAAAATTCCTACGCACACGCAAGATCATGGTGATGCATAGCAACGAGAGGGGAGAATGTTGTCCACGTACCCTCGTAGACCGTAAGCGGAAGCGTTATGACAACGCGGTTGATGTAGTCGTACGTCTTCACGATCCGAACGATCCAAGTACCGAACGTACGGCACCTCCGAGTTCATCACACGTTCAGCACGATGACGATCCCCGGACTCCGATCCGGCAGGGTGTCGGGGATGAGTTCCGTCAGCACGACGGCGTGGTGACGATGATGATGTTCTACCGATGCAGGGCTTCGCCTAAGCACCGCAATGATATGACCAAGGTGGAATATGGTGGAGGGGGGCACCGCACACGGCTAAGAAACGATCACGAAGATCAACTTGTGTGTTCTAGGGTGCCCCCTTGCCCCCGTATATAAAGGAGCAAGGGGGGAGGCCGGCCGGCCCTTGGGGGCGCGCCAAGGAGGAGGAGTCCTCCTCCTAGTAGGAGTAGGACTCCTCTTTCCTACTCCTACTAGGAGGGGAAAGGAAGGGGAGAGGAGAGGAAGGGGGGCGCCCCTCTCTAGTCAATGAGAGGGGGGGGCGCGGCCCATCCTGGCTGCCCTCTCTCTCTCCACTAAAGCCCATAAGGCCCATTACTTCTCCCGGGGTTCGGTAACCCTCCGGCACTCCGTTTTCTTGAAATCACCGGAACACTTCCGGTGTCGAATATAGTCGTCAATATATCAATCTTTATGTCTCGACCATTTCGAGACTCCTCGTCATGTCCATGATCATATCCGGGACTCCGAACAACCTTCGGTACATCAAAACTTATAAACTCATAATAAAACTGTCATCGTAACGTTAAGCGTGCGGACCCTACGCATTCGAGAACTATGTAGACATGACCTAGAACTGTTTCCGGACAATAACCAATAGCGGAACCTGGATGCTCATATTGGCTCCTACATATTCTATGAAGATCTTTATTGGTCAAACCGCATAACAACATAAGTTGTTGCCTTTGTCATCGTTATGTTACTTGCCCGAGATTCGATCGTCGGTATCCAATACCTAGTTCAATCTCGTTACCGGCAAGTCTCTTTACTCGTTCCGTAATGCATCATTCCGTAACCAACTCATTGGCCACATTGCTTGCAAGGCTTATAGTGATGTACATTACCGAGAGGGCCCAGAGATACCTCTCCGACAATTGGAGTGACAAAACCTTCCGTAATGCATCATTCCGTAACCAACTCATTGGCCAGATTGCTTGCAAGGCTTATAGTGATGTACATTACCGAGAGGGCCCAGAGATACCTCTCCGACAATTGGAGTGACAAAACCTAATCTTGAAATCGCCAACCCAACATGTACCTTCGGAGACACCTGAGAGCACCTTTATAATCACCCGATTCGTTGTGACGTTTGGTAGCACACAAAGTGTTCCTCCGTAAGCGGAGTTGCATAATCTCATAGTTGTAGAAACTTTGTATAAGTCATGAAGAAAGCAATAGCAACATACTAAACGATCAAGTGCTAGGCTAACGGAATGGGTCAAGTCAATCACACCATTCTCCTAATGATGTGATCCCGTTAATCAAATGACAACACATGTCTATGGTTAGGAAACATAACCATCTTTGATTAATCAGCTAGTCAAGTAGAGGCATACTAGTGACATTATGTTTGTCTATGTATTCACGCATGTGTCATGTTTCCGGGTAATACAATTCTAGCATGAATAATAAACATTTATCATGACATAAGGAAATAAATAATAACTTTATTATTGCCTCTAGGGCATATTTCCTTCAATAATAGCATTGGTGCGCCCATGTTGGGCGCGGCCAGGACCGGATTTGTTGCCAATATGGCTTTGATTTCTGCGGGTCCGGTCGTGGCAGCATCCGTCCACTCGAAGTGTTTGGTGCGCCGGAGGAGGCAATAAAGGGGTAATGCTTTTCTCCTAAGAGGGAGATAAAGCGGCTTAGAGCCGCCACGCATCCAGTCAATTTTTGTATTTGTTTGAGGTCTTTGGGGATACCCAATTGTGACAGAGCTCGGATCTTGGTTGGGTTTGCTTCAATTCCTCTACCGAATACAATGAAGCCCAAGAGCTTTTGGCTGATACCAAAACGTATTTTCGGGTTGAGCTTGATGTCATATGTTGGAGATTATCGAATGTGAGCCTCAAGTCGTCGACTAGGGTTTCGACATGCTTGGATTTGACGACCACATCGTCTACGTATGCCTCCACTGTTTTTCCGATCTGGTTTGCCAGACATGTCTGAATCATGCGCTGATATGTTGCGTCGGCGTTTTGAGCCCAAAGGGCATTGTGTTGAAGCAGAATGGGCCGTATGGAGTGATGAATGCCGTTGCGGCTTGGTCTCAGCTCTGCCACCTTAATTTGGTGGTAGCCGAGTATGCGTCGAGGAAACACAATGAATCGTGTCCTGCTGGTAGCGTTGATAATTTGATCGATCTTGGGAGAGGAAGGGATCCTTTGGGCAAGCCTTGTTAAGGTCCTTAAAATCGACACATAGGCGCCAGGATTTGTCCTTCTTTGGTACCATTACCAGGTTTGCTAGCCAGTCCGGATGTTTAATATCTCTGATGAATCCGGCCTCCAATAGTTTAGCTAGCTCCTCTCCCATGGCCTGTCTCTTGGGTTCGGAGAAACGCCGAAGAGCTTGTTTGACTGGCTTGAATCCTTTTAGGATATTTAGGCTGTGCTCTGCCAACCGGCGTGGGATTCCTGGCATGTCTGAAGGGTGCCAGGCAAAAATGTCCCAATTTTCGTGTAGGAATTCTCGTAGTGCGGCGTCCACATCAGGGTTTAATTGTGCCCCGATGGAGGCCGTTTTTGTAGGGTCCGTTGGATGGACTTGGAATTTGACTATATCGTCTACCGGTTTAAAAGAGGTGGACTTGGATCTCTTATCGAGTATCACATCGTCCCTGTTCACCGTGGAGTGCAGCGCAGTGAGTTCCTCTGCCGCTAGGGCTTCGGATAGTGCCTCAAGGGCAAGTGCGGCTGTTTTATTTTTGGCGCGGAGCACTATGTCCGGGTCACTAGCGAGAGTGATAATTCCGTGGGGTCCGGGCATTTTGAGCTTCATGTACCCGTAATGGGGTATAGCTTGAAAAATTGTGAATGCCTCTCGCCCTAATAGAGCGTGGTATCCGCTGCTCAACGGGGCCACTTGGAATGTGACCTCCACGGACCTATAATTGTCCGGCGTGCCGAACACCACATCTAGTGTGATCTTTCCTGTACAGCATGCTTCCCGATTGGGGATTATTCCTCTAAAGGTTGTGCTGCTTTGCTCAATGCGGCTCCAGTCTATTTTCATTTTTTGAAGGGTTTCCTCGTAGATGAGGTTTAATCCGCCGCCACCGTCCATGAGTACCTTGCTAAGGCGAAAGTCATCCACTATTGGATTGAGGACCAATGCGGCTGGTGCTCGGGCTGTTCGGAATTTAGGTTCGTCACTGGCGTTAAAGGTAATAGCCGTGTCACTCTATGGATTTATTGTTGCTATCTGGTAGACTTTGGCAAGGCTGCAGAGTGTTCATTTCCGCATATTATTTGATGCGAAAGTCTCGAAGACTGTTAATACCGTACTGGTATTGCTGGGCTGGTGCTCTGGAGCTAAAAGCTCTTCGCCACTTTTCGCCACCTGCCGTAGTATCCAACATGCTCTAAGGCTATGAGTTGGAGTGGCGCCCTCTGTGCTATGAATTTTGCAGGGTCCATTGAGCCATCCCTCCAGTACGGTTCCATGCCCTTTGGGGGGGTTTTGCTTTTAGGTATGTAACCCAGGTGCCTGGTGATGATGCACCCTTTTATTTCGGACTAGGGTCGTATTCGGGGCCGGATTATCCCAAAATTTAATTTCGGTTTTCCAGGCGCTCTCCATCGCGCAGTACTTTCGTACTATGGACGCCAAGTCAGCGGCGTGTAATTTCAATGACGACTTATGGCGTTTAGGATTCCTTGTCCGTGCAATTATTGCAGAAGAATGAGATTGCGTCCTCCTCGCGACAATCCTTTATCCTGTCCATAACCAGGAGAAATCTGGCCCAGTAATGATGTACTTTTTCACCGGGCTCTTGCTGGGTTTGGGATAGATCGCTTATGTTTGGGTGGGCGGGTTAAATTAAATTCCGAACCCCGTCCGATCTAAGATTCAGGGGCCAAGAAGTTTCCGAACTCGGAAGCCTGGGTTCTTGGTGTTGGGGAACGTAGCAGAAATTCAAAATTTTCCTACGTGTCACCAAGATCTATCTATGGAGAAACTAGCAACGAGGGAAGGAGAGTGCATCTACATACCCTTGTAGATCGCTAAGCGGAAGCGTTCAAGAGAACGGGGTTGAAGGAGTCGTACTCGTCGTGATCCAAATCACGGAGATCCTAGTGCTGAGCGGACGGCACCTCCGCGTTCAACACACGTGACAGCCCGGTGGCGTCTCCCACGCCTTGATCCAACAAGGAGAGATGGAGAGGTTGAGGAAGACTCCGTCCAGCAGCAGCACAACGGCGTGGTGGTGATGGAGGAGCGTAGCGATCCAGCACGGCTTCGCCAAGCACTACGGGAGAGGAGGAGGAGGAGAGGCAGGGCTGCGCCAATAGAGGGAGAGACTCATGCGTGTTGGGCAGCCCAAACCTCAAGTATATATAGGGGAAGGGGAGGGGCTGTGCCCCCACCTAGGGTTCCCTCCCCAGGGGTGGCGGCAGCCCCCAGATCCCATCTGGGTGGCGGCCACAAGGGGGAGAGGGGGAGGCGCACCTAGGGTGGGCCTTAGGGCCCATATGCCCTAGGGTTTGCCCCCCTTCCCTCTTGGAGGCGCCTTGGGCCCTTGTGGGGGGGCGCACCAGCCCACCTGGGGCTGGTTCCCTCCCACACTTGGCCATGCAGCCCTCCGGGGTTGGTGGCCCCACTTGGTGGACCCAGGACCCTCCGGTGGTCCCGATGCGATACGGAAAAACTGAAACTTTTCCGGTGACCAAAACAGACTTCCATATATAAATCTTTACCTCCGGAACTCCTCGTGACGTCCGGGATCTCATCCGGGACTCCGAACAACATTCGGTAACCACATACAAACTTCCTTTACAACCCTAGCGTCATCGAACCTTAAGTGTGTAGACCCTACGGGTTCGGGAACCATCTGCGACATGACCGAGGCGTTCTCCGGTCAATAACCAACAGCGGGATCTGGATACC
Organism: Aegilops longissima; assembly: GCA_021605205.1. Lineage (NCBI taxonomy): Eukaryota > Viridiplantae > Streptophyta > Magnoliopsida > Poales > Poaceae > Aegilops > Aegilops longissima. The sequence goes on from CM038682.1 coordinate 26,993,987, forward strand.
CATGTTGGCTCCACATGTTCCACGATGATCTCATCGGATGAACCACGATGTCAAGGACTCAATCGATCCCGTATACAATTCCCTTTGTCTAGCGGTATTGTACTTGCCCGAGATCCGATCGTCGGTATCCCGATACCTTGTTCAATCTCGTTACCGGCAAGTCTCTTTACTCGTTCCGTAACACATCATCCCGTGATCAACCCCTGGTCACATTGTGCACATTATGATGATGTCCTAACGAGTGGGCCCAGAGATACCTCTCCGTCAACCGGAGTGACAAATCCCAGTCTCGATTCGTGCCAACCCAGCAGACACTTTCGGAGATACCGTAGTGCACCTTTATACCCACCCGATTCGTTGTGACGTTTGGTACACCAAAGCATTCCTCGGCATCCGGAGTTGCACAATCTCATGGTCTAAGGAAATGATACTTGACATTAGAAAAGCTTTAGCATACTGAACTACGATCTTTGTGCTAGGCTTAGGATTGGGTCTTGTCCATCACATCATTCTCCTAATGATGTGATCCGTTATCAATGACATCCAATGTCCATGGTCAGGAAACCGTAACCATCTATTGATTAACGAGCTAGTCAACTAGAGGCTTACTAGGGACATGGTGTTGTCTATGTACCCACACATGTATCTGAGTTTCCTTTCAATACAATTATAGCATGGATAATAAACGATTATCATGAACAAGGAAATATGATAATAACTAATTTATTATTGCCTCTAGAGCATATTTCCAACACTTGGAGGTTGTCCAATGGATCTAGCCCGCTGCCTGACTTTAAGTTCAGGGCTTGAGTGGTGTCCTCCCCTCCGCGGGAATCCGGCATGGAGGGGTCAGGAATCCGGACATAGCTAGTCCTTAAGGTAGGAGAAGAGTCGCCGTATTGTTCCTCTACCACAGCAACGTGGTGGGTAGCCTGGGTAGAGTTGATCTCTCTCAGATCGGTTTTAGGCCCAATCTAATCGTAGTCTGTAGCGACTCCCAAGGCGGCGATGCGATCCAAGAGCTCGTTTAAGGAAGAGAGCTCCATCGGATCTAACTGCTCGGCGAGTTCCGAGTTAACGTGAAGATTGCTTTCGATGACCCGAGAAGTCATCGTCGGCGCGGCGGCCGAACATGCGTTCATAAGAAAACCGCCTAGCCGGAGAGTTTGGCTGGTGGCCAAAGCTCCTTTAGCAACGGTGCCGTCTTTAGAGACGGGATGAGGCATCCTTCCTGACAGCGACGGCACAGAGGAACTCTCAATGAAAGCACTAATGTCGGTGTCAAAACCGGCGGATCTCGGGTAGGGGGTCCCGAACTGTGCGTCTAGGCGGATGGTAACAGGAGACAAGGGACACAATGTTTTTACCCAGGTTCGGGCCCTCTCGATGGAGGTAAAACCCTACTCCTGCTTGATTAATATTGATGATATGGGTAGTACAAGAGTGGATCTACCACGAGATCAGAGAGGCTAAACCCTAGAAGCTAGCCTATGGTATGATTGTTTTTTTACGGACTAAAACCCTCCGGTTTATATACACATTGGATAGGGTTAGGGTTACACAGAGTCGGTTACAATGGTAGGAGATTTATATATCCGTATAGCCAAGCTTGCCTTCCACGCCAAGGAAAGTCCCATCCGGACACGGGACGAAGTCTTCAATCTTGTATCTTCATAGTCCAGGAGTCCGGCCAACGGTGATAGTTCGGCTATCCGGACACCCCCTAATCCAGGACTTCCTCAGATCTTATTGAGCACCATTGGCAAAGGGCTCGACAGTGACTCATTTTTGTATTCATTTGTATTTGTATTAATGACAAGTTTTGTATTGCATTATTTAGTTTGCTATGGTGATTTGAATAATTATTTGTAATGTGGATGATTATTGTATTATATTTGATTTGAATAATTTAGTTTTACTTTCGATTGTTGTATTATGTTGGATTTGATATTTGCGGGCCGATGAGATGCGGGATGCAGCGGCACAAAGAGCAGACCCCGCATAGCCGACCCGTAAAAAAACATATTCGAATATGCTTTTTTACGGGTTCGTTTGAGGGGTCTGCATCTGTGGCCGTCCAAGCCGGCCCGCAAAAGCGGTTCCGCGCGAACTGCAAACGCGTTTTGCGGACCAATGCGATGCGGGGTCTGCTAGAGTCGCTCTAATAGTGAAGAATAACTTAGACTATTCCCTCTATTCAGGTGCATAAATCATCTTACGAAAATTAGATATACAATGATGCATGCGTCTCCTATGTGACTGGGTCTGAAAAGAACCTGCAGGGAATGTCACGTATCAATGGAACTGAGGCATAGGAATGCGATCCAAAGTAACTTAAACGACACCATTGTTTTGATCGGAAGACAATTCGTAGTAAAATTTTGCAAGGGTAGGAATCCGGCAAAAATCCTATGAAATATTTATGGTTCATCCCCGCGTCTTGAACGCGGTGAAAACAATGTGTGTATATTTCCGGCTTTTAAAAAATGTTGAGCAGTGGTTTGTGTGCTTTTGGTGCGGGCACGCGGTTGCATGGCGGCCTGGTGGGTGCGCCTTGGCGTTTGTAGTGGTGGTGTTGCGTGATCTAAGAATATTTATACCGCGATGTCGACATTGCTAGATTAATAATACACTCAGAGGGCCACCAGATCAGACAAGTCACAAAGGAGATGGCAGATTTGAGCTGTTGTCAGTACAAGGCCGGCGAGTGCCAGTACTATTCTAATGCCTCCATTTTTATTTCGTGCTTGCAGTTTTCGGCGGCCAGTGGAGAAAAAATAACTAGGCATGGCAACACAAGTCGAGGTAGGGCGGATGGCCCCAGGATTACTTTTATTCGCCGCATGTCGGCACTTGCGGTACACGTAGTGGAGGAAAAGATCCGTCCGCAAGAATGGTCCACGCTGTACATATCATGTTCACGCTGTGCATCAAAAGCGCCAAAACAGTCATTCGCGCCTCAAAGACCGGAACGAAGAGCAGTATTTTTTTTCCTTTTCGAGGTTGGAATGAGGAGCAGTTTTTTTTTTCTTTGAGAAATGAATGAAGAGCAGCTTATCATTCCAAAGCGACCGTTGCGCATTGCCGAGGAACGAAGCCCATTGGCATGCCCGACTTGCCATACCCATATATACAGCCCAGACTTCTTTCAGCTTCTGCGTGGGCTTATCACTGGACGATTCTGCTAAAAAAAACTAAGCATGTCAATGAGGCGTGGAGTTGAGTTGAAATGATCTTCCGGCCAGCACACGATTGACGCCGGAGAATCCAAACGGCCAGCTGTATTGGAACTTTGTGTCCATAACGACATTATTTCCGGCAGATCTCCATTTCATACATCGACCGGGAGTACCGCATTTTTTAGAACCATTCCTAGAAATATTAAACATGAAAGGTATATATTCTGCCCAAAGGTTTTTGAATACATGGTCAACATTTTTTAGTGACAAAAACATGTTTTTTTCACACAATGTATGTTTCGTCTACATCAGGAACATTCTTTTATACATGTTTACCATTATTCAAATACATGGAGGATTTTAGTATACACATAAAACATTGTTTTGTAAACATTGCACATATTTTAAATACGTGATTAACACATTTTTGTCAAATATATTGTTCTGATATCTACCTTTTCTATATACATTGTACATTTTCTGTATACATAAAGAACACCTATTTTTTACACATGTTTAACATTTTTATAAATACATGATTAACATTTTTAACATATATATGTTTTTGTGCCTCTTTTGCATATACACTGTACATATATTGTACAAATTTCAAACATTTATTTATACCAGTGTGACGCCCGGATAGTTACGCTACAGTAACCCTCCGCTAATGATGCCATGTCACCTCGATTACTGTGGCTAATCTCGCATTAGTTCGAAACCGATTCAAATTAAATTTTTAATCAAAGACAAACAACAAAAGTTTTCAAACATTAAAACTAAAATGTCCTAATTGTGACGAATTATTCATGAGTAATAATGGTGGAGAAACCAACATTTCTTATAATATTTAAATTCACTAAAATAACCAAAGCTAAGGACAAAACAATTAGTTTAATGCCTTTTATAGAGTTATAATAATATAACTAAATTAATAGTGTGTCAAAATAATAATGGCAGTGGCCTAATTAGTAATACTAATTTAGGTGCTAACTTGGTATTTTATAAAACTAAAATAATGGAAACTTTAAATGAAAACAGTAAAGAAATAAAAGAAAATTAGGAAAACAAAACAAAATGCCAAATAAAATAAATAGAAAGGAAAACCCCCATCCCGGGCCTTGGGCACTTGGCCGACTGCTAGGCCCAGCCAGCTGCCTCCCTATCTAACCCTAGCCCTCACCTTTCGATCCCCACTCCACCCGATCGACCCCATCTTCCCTCCTCACGCCAGGGAGAGAGTAGAGGAGCAAGAGACCCAGCGCCCGATCCCGCACACACGCCCTCCTTGCCCGCTCCGACCAACTCTGCCGTTGTTACGGTGGCGAGCTCCTCACTGCTGACCTCCCTCGCGTCGCCGCCTCCTCCTTCGACTTGCACCGTCGACCCGCCCCGCCGATGCCTCCTGTCGCCGTCGCCCGCCACAAGACCGCGCCTCCCATGGCCGCACCAGCCGTGACTGGCGCCTACCGGCGTGTGTGGCGCTTCGCTGCAGCTCGTCACTACTCCTTCGCGCCCGGCCGATCCTAGTCGCCTGCCCGACCGCCTGCGTCACCGACGGCCCGCGCCTCGTCGGCAACCTCTCCGACCTGCCACGGCCTCCCCGAGCTCGCGGATCTCCCTGCCGCTCGATGTGAGGCTCCCCTCGACCCCCCGTTCCCCCCCTTCGTTTCTCCGTCATCGAATTTTGCCGCACCACCGTGTCGAGTGCTCGTTGGGCACTCGCGCCACCGCCACTAATCGCGCCCATCGCCGCCCGTCGCCGCACACACAGCCACGGTCCGCGCCGGACATGCCTCGCACCATGATCGCCAGATCCGCCCGTGCGCCGCGCTACTGGGCATCCATGCCCCTCGCCCCGCCGCGCCTCTTCTCTCCTCCGCTCACACGGCAGCAGCCACTCACGTGCTCGCCTCCGCCCGCCCGCCGCCGTTGCCTGCTGCCTGCCTGCCCGTTGTGGCGGCGCCTCCCTAGGTGGCCTGGTGTGCGGGCATCCCTTCGCCCGCACCCGTTAGCGCCCATGCCCGGTATGGCCCCTGGGCCGATGACAAGGGGCCCCCACCCCCCTGAACGTGTTTATAAAAATAAAAGTAAAAATAAGAAAATTAATTAATTGATTAATTAATTAGAGAGATAATTAACTTAATTAATCAAAATAAACAACTAACTAAACTAATTTAACATTAGTTATCTAATTAACCTGGTTAGTTAATTAGCTATTTAATTAGTATGGCAGTGGGGCCCGCCCCCCTAATTAATACTAATTAGGGTAATTGAAATGTTTAATTTAAATGTGTAACTGACCAGTGGGACCCGCTGGTCAGGTTGACCAGTCAACCCTGTTGACTGCTGATGTCAGCATGACATCATGCTGATGTCATAAATCTAATTTCGAATTTATTTAAATAATTAATTAAATTCCAGAAAATAATAAAATCTTTAAAAAATCATATCTTTTAATCCGTAACTCGGATTAAAATATTTTCAACATGAAAGTTGCTCAGAACGACGAGACGATTCTGGATACGCAACCTGTTCGTCCGACACACCCCCCTAACCTATCGAACTCGCAACTTTCCCCCTCCGGCTTCTCTGCCCGAAAACGCGAAACACCGAGAATACTTTCCCGGATGTTTCCCCCCTTAACCGGTACCACCTCATACCACGTTAGGGCACGCCTAGCATCGTTACTTGTCATGTCATGCATCGATATGCATCTGTTTACATGGTATTCATTGTTTCTTCCCCCTCTTCTCTCCGGTAGACTACTGAGACCGACTGCTGCTGCCTTGATTCGACTACGGAGTTGCGACCCTCTCTCTTGCGAGCAACCAGGCAAGCCCCCCCTTGATCAGCAGATATCGCCTATTCTACTCTATACTGCTTGCATTAGAGTAGTGTAGCATGTTACTGCTATCTGTTATACCTATCCTAATGCATAGCTTTGTCCTTGTTACTACCGTTGTTACCTTTACCGCTAGCCTATATGCTTAGTGTAGGATGCTAGTATATTCATCTCGTGGCCCTACATTCTTGTCCGTCTCATTGTGCTATACTATCGGGCCGTGATCACTCGGGAGGTGATCACGGTATATACTATATACATTATACATGATACATGTGGAGACTAAAGTCGGGTCGGTGGTGGAGCACCATGAGTGGATCTTTGTGGCGGAGCGTCGGGGCAGGTTGAGACCGCCTAGGAGAGAGGTGGGCTGGCCTGTTCGGTGTTCGCGGATACTTAACACGCTTAACGAGATCTTGGTATTTGATCTGAGTTGGCTCGAGCCTATACAGTAACCATCTACGTGGGAGTAGTTATGGGTATCCCGGCGTCGTGGTATCACCGGCACTCCGTGACGTCGATGATGGCGGCGGCGCGCGGATTGGACCGAACGCCACTAGGCTAGGTCTGCTACCGGCAGCGACATAGCGTGCAGGTGTGCTCGAGGCGATGGGCCCGCACCCTGCGTTTAGGTTTAGACCAGCGTCTTGGCCTCTCTGTTGAGCCTAGGTGGGGCTGCGACGTGTTGATCTTCAGCGGCGGGCATGACCCAGAAAGTGTGTCCGGCCAAATGGGATCAAGCGTGTTGGGTAAGTTGGTGCACCCCTGCAGGGAAGTTAGTCTATTCGAATAGCCGTGATCTTCGGTAACAGGACGACTTGGGGTTGTACCTTGACCTTATGACAACTAGAACCGGATACTTAATAAAACACACCCTTCCAAGTGCCAGATACAACCGGTGGTCGCTCTCTCTCAGGGCAATGAGGAGGGGATCGCCGGGTAGGATTATTGCTATGTGATGTTACTTGGAGGACTTCAGACTGCCCTCTTCTACTGTTGCAAGGCGAAGGTGACGAAGCGTAGTCTTCGATAAGACTAGCTATCCCCTCTTATTCGGCATTACGTAGTTCAGTCCACGATATGGCCCTTACACATATATCCATGCATATGTAGTGTAGCTCCTTGCTTTGCAGTACTTTGGATGAGTCTTGACGGTTGCATTGTTTCCCCTTTTTCCCTATCTCTACTCAATTGCTACAACCAGACATTGGAGCCGGGGCGACGCCACCGTCGCCGGCGACTACTACCCCGGAGGTGCCTACTACTACGTGCAGCCCGCGACGGCGACCGAGGAGTAGTTTAGGAGGATCGAGGCAGGAGGCCTGCGCCTCTTCGATCTGTATCCCAGTTTGTGCTAGCCATCTTATGGCAACTTGTTTAACTTATGTCGTACTCAGATATTGTTGCTTCCGCTGACTCGTCTATGATCGAGCACTTGTATTCGAGCCCTCGAGGCCCCTGGCTTGTATTATGATGCTTGTATGACTTATTTTATTTGTAGAGTTGTGTTGTGATATCTTCCCGTGAGTCCCTGATCTTGATCGTACACATTTACGTGCATGATTAGTGTACGATTGAATCGGGGGCGTCACAAGTTGGTATCAGAGCGGACTGCCTGTAGGAATCCCCCTTCCGAACTCCTTGGCCGAAGTCGAGTCTAGACATTACAAAACTTTTACTAACATGGCTGTGTGCCTTACGGGCCCACGTCGCCATTGGGTGGTTCTAGGATCTTTTACTCCTCGACCTTTACTCTGGGATTCTGAACTCTCTTCTATTCGGGTTAAACGATTTTACTAACTCCGACACTAGGTTCTCGTAATTACTTCCTCCCGGAGAGCCCCCTTATTACGGACGATCGTCTGCTGCACGTGAAGACCCCTGAAGATACTCTCCGCTGTTAACCCGAGAACTTGTGTTCATCGCGTTTGCAATTCCCTTCCACCGTCAACCCTTATGGATAACTACTTGCAGTTGTTATTCTTTCATTCATCCCCAGTTAATCTTGTTATTACAAGATACCCCGAAATTCTCTCTAATGTTCCGAGAATACTTTGCGCCTATTGCCTTGCAGTTCTTTGCTACATGAATACCCCTACGGATAATTTCTCGCACTTACCGAATATCCGCTCATCCCGGTTGATTCATGTATGTCACCAATCCTCGAAAAACCATTCGATCTTCCAAAAATCCTGAGCATCCTATTGCTCTCGAAATTCTTGATTACTTGCATTATGGTTAATCCCATAAGTCTAGTAATCTTGTTGGCATCCATTGTCATTATCATTTTGAGTCCATTGATTCGATTTGTTGCGAATGCTCGCAATCCTCAAACAGATCCTAGAATTCATCCTTCCGGCTCAGACGTCATTTTAAACATGAGCTGGCTATCGACCAATCAAATTGCCGTCGATTGTACCCCTAAGTCTATTCAGCTTATCCATCCTTGATCAGAGCATTTGCTCCTGATCCCTTGATTTGAAAATCATAATTACTTTGCTAATTAAGCGTTGAACTATTCAGATGTTCTATAAACCGATGCATTTGCAATCTTTCTTCCTCTGATTGGGTATCGATACTCATATCAGCCCCATTGTGGATCGCCATATCCACTGTTGGATTATTATCCGACAGTGTCCTTCATAATTAATCACTTTGTGAGTTCTTTCTCCGATACATAATGCCTTTGGTAAATTGTATCATTTCCTTTTGTCAACCATGCTCTGCTTTCGGGCTGGTGATATTTACTCTTGAAGCTTATGGTATATGTTTGTAAGAAGCCCTGATGGGATTGAACCAACGTCTTCCCTCATCGGTGTGAACCCGAAAGATTTCACGAGTCATACTTATCTGGTATTGCACCAGGTAAAACTTTCAACAACTAATGTCATCTTCGAAATACGAGAGGTGAATGGAAGATTATGCATTGAGGAAGTGGGAGTCGACCTTGAACTTTGTGTTCATGCCCATGGACGCGATGTATATCCTATCATGGAAGCTTCTTGTAATAATAACTATTTCCTTGATAACTAACATATGGTATCTGTGAATTGATCCCTTGCAACCGTGGTTCCGACCATGATTGTTCTTCTTTGATTCCATTTCTCGGCCAAGTTAAAACAATTGTCTTCTATGGATCAATACACCAGTCCAAGCTTTACTTTGATCTTGTGTCGAGTATTACCCCCCTGGTATCTCGAGATTATCATGGAACTGCATAACTTCTTATGAGTTCTTCATCAAGTGTTACCTTCCCACTGATTCCAATTTTTTCACGGGCTCGAGTTATTATACACTCAAAGACACCGATAAGCTGAACCGAGTCCGCACTCACGGTTCAACAACTCTTGATAGCTTCTATAAGTACGAGTTTGTACCCGATCACGCTATTCCTAGCCTGTTTGGCTATATCATTGTCGTGATGCTTTTAACTGTGTTACCCGGTCCTTCTTCTCGGAGCACAATTTTCGACGATGAACTAACCTTACGTCGATCCTCATCGTCATATCATTTCGCCTTCAACAACAAGCTTGGTTTCGAGCTTGTGTCGTACCCTTGGTTCCAATAACCTTTCACTTCATCATTACTTTGACTTGATGTCGTCGCCGATCGATTACATCTTCATGAACTCTCGCGACAAAGGTGTCGTGATCATCAACATTCTGAGCTCATCCAGGATATCAAATGAATTCATGATGAGAAATACCATCCTTGCCCTTGATGAATTGTATTATCATCGACCACTTTATTGCCTTCCCACCAACACAAGCTTGTTCATGTTTGGTGTTATACCTTGAGTTCCTTGCTATCCAACAATTGTTCTTCTTTACCTTGGAGTATTACCATCCTTTATGTCAAGAATGTTCTGAGATTTGTTCCACCTCTTGAGAATTCTTGACATAGAAATACTTCTCACCATCACCATTCTTTCTTGGTCCCCGTGTTAATTCCAACAAGTGAACAGTGTTGTTTGGATTCTTTCCTTCTAGCAACCCTATTTCTTTGAAGTTAATGGTCGAAAGTTCATTCTTAGGCTATTGATTATTGAATCACCATTCTGACATTGGTCGTGCAACCCAACCCGTATTTCGGGCGCACCTTTCAACCAATGTTTAATTGTGTATGTTTTCCTCGAGCATACTTCCTTATATCATTTGATCTGACAAATGTTATCTCCTTGTTCATTTAATTGTGGAAATCCATCTTTTGGGAATCTCGATGAATTGCCGATGAGTTCACCAGACACCTCCTTGTCCTCTCCTTGGGTTAATGATGGACTCTTGTTAACGGAAATCACTTCATAGTTCATTTCCCCGAGAATCTTACAATGTCACCTCGTCAATTTGTGTTGCACCTTTTCTTCTCGGACATCCTGAGTCTGAGGTATCATGACACCAATCGGATCTGAATCTCGGTCAGATATGATGGCTGGGATAACTTTCCAAGAGTTATGATATTGGTCCTTTGATGAACCGGTAACATGATGTCATGCCTAGCACCCCCCCTCTTGGGTGGAGGACCGATCATTATAAATTCTTTTGCAAGGATAACCATTCTTCCTGGAGGAAATTGTAAGACCTATTTTATAAGCTGTTCCTGATGGATCCATTGAGTATCTGACGTCCGACCTTTGTTTGGAGACCATGTCAATGCTATCTAAAAAGCTTGTCTGTGGAACTCTGATTTCAACAAGAACATTTGAAGCCCAATGCTAAATGTTTCTTGCTCAATTATCCGAACACCGTTGTATGGATAATGACATGGAATTTCTCTTCCCTTTCCTAAAGGGGTTTTCTACGTTATATCCCGTCATGGATATCATGCTTTGCCTGCCCTTGGGAAGGATATACCCCTGAAATAGGTGTTTAAACACATTTTCCTTTCCATTGATATGTTAATCTGATAATCCCTTTTCCTTTCCATTGTTTTGTTTAACCTTTCTGGTGATCATTATGGTCTAAGCAGTATTAATTCCCTGCTTATGTAAACCCCTCGGTGTACAATTCTGTCAATAAGACCCTGTTACTTTGTTGATGACATTCCGGTAACCACCGATGGACGAGAACCTTGCCTATTGGTCCGCCTCGTTCAACGAGCAGGAAAATGGTTCTCTTTGTCCCCCGCCCTTGGTTCCGACGTTGTTGCCGACATAACAGACAGGTTATGGTTTGACCTGCATGGTTATCGTAACCGTGCAAGATGACACCACTCTTTCTGTCTTTAACCCACATGGTGGGCCCACAACCCACAAGTTCCACAGGATCAAAACCTGACTCTCATGTACACCCCTGTTCCCAAAGTCAGTACTCACGCTTGGCTTCGTGTGTAATTCATGAGGCACCTTCCTAGTGATCTATTCTGGTATCAGACACAATACTTATTCCCGTTGCTTTGAACCCCTTTCACGCCTTGTAACAGGCATCAAACGATTGCCTGCCCGCTCGAAACTTCTCACGGTACCTACTTACTTTGCTCTAGATATCTTCTTAAGTTTCAAATCGAGAGACACTTATGCTTCTTCCCTGAGTTAACCGTCTGATGCTCGATCTTGTTAGAATCCATCCATATAGAGTTTTCCCTTCTTACCCTTTCGTAAGTACGGTGGAGATCCTGGAGGAAGGACGACAACTTCATCATGATGACCTGAAGCAGAGAAATGAAGACATAAGCGTTATGGATCGACCACTTCGAGAAGAGCAACCAAGACCGAGAAGATTCGTTAGGATTTCGTAACCAGACCTTTCCCCCTTATTCCACCTCTTAAATCTCGGGACGAGATTTCTTGTAGTGGAGGAGAATTGTGACGCCCGGATAGTTACGCTACAGTAACCCTCCGCTAATGATGCCATGTCACCTCGATTACTGTGGCTAATCTCGCATTAATTCGAAACCGATTCAAATTCAATTTTTAATCAAAGGCAAACAACAAAAGTTTTCAAACATTAAAACTAAAATGTCTTAATTGTGAGGAATTATTCATGAGTAATAATGGTGGAGAAACCAACATTTCTTATAATATTTAAATTCACTAAAATAACCAAAGCTAAGGACAAAACAATTAGTTTAATGCCTTTATAGAGTTATAATAATATACCTAAATTAATAGTGTGTCAAAATAATTATGGCAGTGGCCTAATTAGTAATACTAATTTAGGTGCTAACTTGGTATTTTATAAAACTAAAATAATGGAAACTTTAAATGAAAACAGTAAAGAAATAAAAGAAAATTAGGAAAACAAAAACAAAATGCCAAATAAAAATAAATAGAAAGGAACCCCCCATCCCCCGGGCCTTGGGCCACCGGCCGGCCTGCTAGGCCCAGCCCAGCTGCCTCCCTGTCTAACCCTAGCCCCTCACCTTTCGATCCCCACTCCACCCGATCGACCCCATCTTCCCTCCTCACGCCGCCAAGGAGAGAGTAGAGAGGAGCAAGAGACCCCGCGCCCGATCCCGCTCACACACGCCCTCCTTGCCCCGCTCCGACCACCTCTGCCGTTGTTCTGGTCGGCGAGCTCCTCACCACTGACCTCCCTCGCATCGCCGCCTCCTCCTTCGACTTGCACGTCCGTCGACCCCGCCCCTGCCGCATGCCTCCTGTCGCCGGCGTCGCCCGCGCACCGCGCTTCCCATGGTCGCACCAGGTCGTGGCCGGCGCCTACCGGCGCGTGTGGGCGCTCGCCTGCAGCTCGTCACTACTCCTTCGCGCGCCCGGCCGATCCTAGTCGCCCTGCCCGACTGCCTCGTCACCGACGGCCCGCGCCTCGTCGGCAACCTCTCCGACCTGCCACGGCCTCCCCCGAGCTCGCGGATCTCCCCTGCCGCTCGATGTGAGGCTCCCCCTCGACCCCCCCCCCCCGTTCCCCCCTTTTCGTTTCTCCGTCATCGAATTTCGCCGCACCACCTTGTCGAGTGCTCGTTGGGCACTCGCGCTCACCGCCACTAGTCGCGCCCACTGTCGCCCCGTCGCCGCACAACCTGGCCACGGTCCGCGCCCGGACATGCCCCTGCACCGGGGTCGCCGCGTCCGGCCCGTCTCGGCGCGCATACTGGGCATCCATTCCGGCGCCTGCGCGCTGTTCTCCCCTCGCGCTCACACGGCGAGAGCACTCACCGTGCTCGCCTCCGCCCGCCGCCGCCGTTGCCCTGCCCGCCCGGCCCGTCGTGGCGGGCGCCTCGCCTTGGTGGCACGGTGTGCGGGCATCCTTCGCCCGCACTCCGTTAGCGCCCATGCCAGTATGGCCCTGGGCGATGACAAGGCCCCACCCCCCGAGCGTGTTTATAAAATAAAAGTAAAAATAAGAAAATTAATTAATTAATTAATTAATTAGGAGATAATTAACTTAATTAATTAAAATAAACAACTAACTAAACTAATTTAACATTAGTTATCTAATTAACCTGGTTAGTTAATTAGCTATTTAATTAGTATGGCAGTGGGGCCCACCCCCCTAATTAATACTAATTAGGGTAAATGAAATGTTTAATTTAAATGTGTCACTGACCAGTGGGACCCACTGGTCAGGTTGACCAGTCAACCCTGTTGACTGCTGACGTCAGCATGACATCATGCTGATGTCATAAATCTAATTTCGAATTTATTTAAATAATTAATTAAATTCCAGAAATTAATAAAATCTTTAGAAAATCATATCTTTTAATCCGTAACTCGGATTAAAATATTTTCAACATGAAAGTTGCTCAGAACGACGAGACGATTCCGGATACGCAACCCGTTCGTCCGCCACACCCCCCTAACCTATCGAACTCGCAACTTTCCCCCTCCGGCTCCTCTGCCCGAAAACGCGAAACACCGGGAATACTTTCCCGGATGTTTCCCCCCTTAACCGGTACCACCTCATACCACGTTAGGGCACGCCTAGCATCGTTACTTGTCATGTCATGCATCGATATGCATCTGTTTACATGGTATTCATTGTTTCTTCCCCCTCTTCTCTCCGGTAGACTACGAGACCGACGCTGCTGGCGACCAGTTCGACCACGGAGTTGACGACCCCTCTCTCTTGCCGAGCAACCAGGCAAGCCCCCCGATCAGCAGATATCGCCTATTCTACTCTATACTTGCTTGCATTAGAGTAGTGTAGCATGTTCTTGCTACATTATACCTATCCCGATGCATAGCCTGTCCTTGTTACTATCATTGTTACCTTTACCGCAATCCTATATGCTTAGTATAGGATGCTAGTATATTCATCTGTGGCCCTACATTCTTGTCCGTCTGCTGTGCTATACTATCGGGCCGTGATCACTCGGGAGGTGATCACGGGTATACTATATACATTATACATGATACATGTGGAGACTAAAGTCGGTCGGTGGTGGAGCACCATGAGTGGATCTTTGTGGCGGGCGTCGGGGCAGGTTGAGACCGCCTAGAGAGAGGTGGGCCTGGCCTGTTCGGCGTTCGCGGATACTTAACACGCTTAACGAGATCTTGGTATTTGATCTGAGTTGGCTACGAGCCTATACGCACTAACCATCTACGTGGGAGTAGTTATGGGTATCCCGACGTCATGGTATCAGCCGAAGCACTTCGTGACGTCAGCGACTGAGCGGCGCGCGCCGGATTGGACTGGAACGCCACTAGGCTAGGTTTGCTTCCTGCCGCGTACGCAACGTGCAGGTGTGCTCAGGGCGATGGGCCCAGACCCCTGCGCGCTTAGGTTTAGACCGGCGTGCTGGCCTCTCTGTTGAGCCTAGGTGGGGCTGCGACGTGTTGATCTTCCGCGGTCGGGCATGACCCAGGAAAGTGTGTCCGGCCAAATGGGATCAAGCGTGTTGGGTAAGTTGGTGCACCCCTGCAGGGAAGTTAATCTATTCGAATAGCCGTGATCTTTGGTAACAGGACGACTTGGAGTTGTACCTTGACCTTATGACAACTAGAACCGGATACTTAATAAAACACACCCTTCCAAGTGCCAGATACAACCGGTGGTCGCTCTCTCTAAGGGCAATGAGGAGGGGATCGCCGGGTAGGATTATTGCTATGTGATGTTACTTGGAGGACTTCAGACTGCCCTCTTCTACCTGTTGCAAGACGAAGGTGACCAGAAGCGTAGTCTTCGATAAGACTAGCTATCCCCGTCTTATTCTGGCATTCTGCAGTTCAGTCCACTGATATGGCCCTTTATACATATATCCATGTATATGTAGTGTAGCTCCTTGCTTGCGAGTACTTTGGATGAGTACTCACGGTTGCATTGTTTCCCCCTTTTTCCCCCTATCTCTAGTCAATTGCTGCAACCAGACGTTGGAGCCAGAGAGCGACGCCACCGTCAGCGCGGCGACTACTACCCCGGAGGTGCCTACTACTACGTGCAGCCCGCTGACGACGACCAGGAGTAGTTTAGGAGGATCCCAGGCAGGAGGCCTGCGCCTCTTTCGATCTGTATCCCAGTTTGTGCTAGCCATCTTATGGCAACTTGTTTAACTTATGTCTGTACTCAGATATTGTTGCTTCCGCTGACTCGTCTATGATCGAGCACTTGTATTCAAGCCCTCGAGGCCCCTGGCTTGTATTATGATGCTTGTATGACTTATTTTATTTGTAGAGTTGTGTTGTGATATCTTCCCCTGAGTCCCTGATCTTGATCGTTCACATTTGCGTGTATGATTAGTGTACGATTGAATCGGGGGCGTCACAACCAGGTTAACAATTTTTAAATACATGATTAACATTTTTTCAAATATATGTTTTTGTAGTCTACTTTTTTTACACACAATGTACTTTTTGTATACATCAAAACTGTTTATATACACATTTGAAAAAAAATGCAACTTTTTCAAAACAAAATGCATCTTGTAGTGTCTTCTTTTTCTATACATGGTGTACATTTTTCGTATATATTAGGAACATTTTTTGTACATGTTTAATTTTTTTAAATACTTGATTAACATTTTTCTAAATATATTTTTAATGTTTACCTTTCCATTTACATTGTACACTATGCACTGTGCCAAGATATTTTCATGTCCGATCTATCTATTTCAAGTATCAAGATAATGCGGAGGCGTAGGTTTATTTCCATTTCTAAAAAAATGGAGCAGTGCAAGTGCTATGCAAATGACCAAATTCAAAATATTGGTGCACGATGGTTAAAATCCAGCCTTGGAATCACGTCCTCTTACCCTAAAATGGCCTCTAGATTGTGGATCGTCCACAGATTGTTCACACTTTATATAGCGTGTGGAGCAATTTCGGAAACAAGTTTCATCTCGCACAAATGTTGCAACGCAATTGCTCTGTTCTTTATTAGTGGATGAAGCCAGGCCTAGGCATCATGCATTCGTAGATGATGGCGTCAAACGGCATGCAAAAGGGCCTCCAACTCTAGATCAACCTCGTCTCTGAATACTACACATCGTTTTTGACATCTCCCTTGTCTCCCTTTCATGGATATGGCTTTTGAACATCGTTGTCGAAGACATCCTTTCAACGTATGGGGTTCAAAAAGGAAGAGGACTCACCCCTTCACGTTCCAAAACTGAGCGGTTTTAACATGATCCCTCTTACCTTCTCTTTTCACATGAGAGGTAAGAGTATGTAATATCTCTGAGTCGTTTATCCCATTAATTAGTGACCGGATTCACTCTTACCTTCTTACCTCATATGTAAAAAAAAGGAGGTAAGAGGGACCATGTTAAAATTTGCCTCCAAATTGGGAAATAATTGTAAGACTCATTCCAACAGATATAGTAGGTGCCCTCTGTAATCTGACTGAAGCTAGTGATATCGCTTTCTTTTTTCAGGGAATACATCAGGTAAGCCCCTTATCTCCAGTTCTTTTGAATATCTTAATGCATCAACATATCATGTTGATTCATAGTATTTTCAAAAAAAGGAAAATCTTGTTGTTATGTATGCAGATAACTGAAATATTACAAACAGTACTAAATCTAGCCTACAGAGCAAGGCATGCACATAACTATCGATGTGATTACTGAATACTGAAGAATCTTATATTTACTAATTGGAGGCATCATTTAAGATCTCTCATTAATCCACATCATCAAAATTAATTACACCATTGGATTGTAGAATTTACGATCAGGATAGATGGAAAATTTGCGTAACGCGGATGGTCCTGTACCACAGAAAGAGCACCTGACACGTCTAACATTAGTGGGATACAAACAAATAACGCCTCCATATGTTCCCTAAAAAAACAAGGACAGCCTCATGTCAAAAAAAAGGGCAAGCCTCCGTCCATAGAAAGTCCAACCTAAAAAAGAGAAATAAGTCTACACGACCAGGTTGATTACCCACACCTTAAAAGTTATCATCTATTAAAAAAGGACAGCCACATGTAAAAAAACGAAAGGCCTCCGTCCATAAAAACACCAACGTAAGATGGGAAAGAAAACCAAATGACCCTCCCTTTTTTAATGGTCAAGATCTATTAGGAATCCTGTAATATTTTTCAAGGAAAAATTGCACGTAGATAAAAATGTTGAACCAACACGTACATCAAAGTGTCCATGTCTCAACACCCACGTGTATGTTCCAACTCAATAAAAAAAATATAACCTAACGTTCAAGTTCCTATAGCAATACTAAATACATGTACGTTCCCCATCACAAATGAGATAAAAAGACACGCACACAAATAAAAAGACCTCAAGCCGCACGTTAGAAAAAGAGTCCATGTCTCAATTGCCACCTTAGAAAAAGTGTCCACGTCCCAATCCCCCAACAATCATGTACAGGTTCTCTTGGTAGAAATACAGACGCGTACACTAAATACTACTCCAGTGCCACGTTACAAAAAAGAGAGTAATACTTCGGGGACATCCGATCAGATAAAAAAGAGTAAATAGTGCTCAAGAAATAAATTTAGTATTTGAAATCATGTTATGGAATAAAGTCCCAGTCTATCAATTTAATATGTGAAATCATCAAAAAAAAATTGCGGGTGAAGTCATCAAATTTCAACATGACCCAATATGTTAGTTTAATATGTGAAAATCACGCAATTGCGGAAAAATCATACATGAAATCCCACGAAACAATCACGTACATGTTCCCTTGAAAAATGGAAATAAAAATACAGGTCCAATAAATACTCCTCAAGTACCATATTACAAAAAAAGATAGCAATACCTTTGGGGACATCCTACTCAGTAAAAACAGAGAGTAAATGCCTGCCCAAAAAACTTAACAGGGGAAACCGCCTTACGAAATAAAAACCCAGTCTATTAATTTAATATTTTATATCACATAATATATGTGTAATCGCGTGGCCCGGACTGTTAGTTTAATATATTTGAAATCATGTAGTTGTAACATATGACTATCTGAAACTGACAATGGTTGTCTTTTCAAACTGGGAAGGGAGAATAAAAGACAAATCTTACTATATAGGAAAACACGACTACAGTTCAATGAAATTGTTTAGCTCAAATCTATATAATTATTTTCCTAAACAATAACCAATTTTTTCCATTGGTCTAACCTTTATGTATATAGTATTATATATCATTCTTATTGGAAATGAGAATGATACTGCAAATTTTCTGTCCTATAGTACTAGCCCGTGCAGTAGCACGGGTTGACGACTAGTGTTTATAAATAAAGTGTGAGTCAAATCCAGGTCCGCGAGATCAAAGCCCGAGGGCGTCAGGGTGAGCAGACATGCATACCGACTTCAGTCACTCTTCGCGCCGATTACCATGCTTCCTTCGTCTTCTCGCAAGAGCATCGACATGTTGTGCACGGATACAAGAAACTAACCCGAGAAGTTAAAGCAAAGGCACATAGCAGCACTGACCGCCGCGTCGCCTCCCTGGCGGCTCGGGGGAGACAACCTAGCCGCCGCAGCTCTGTTCCCCTCCTCATCTCGTCCCGCCGCCGCCGGAGGGCTCATCCCAGCGATGCTCGGGCTGGCCCAAGGGGCAGCAGGGCAGCTTTGGGCGCGGGGCACGGGCGCGAGGTGCCGGGCTGCGGCGAGATGTCCTCCAGATCTACGTGGCGACGCGGCGGAGGCATAGAGCTGCAGGCAGCGGTGCCGCGGCAGAGCTGCGCGCCAGGAAGCTGTTGGATTATTAGGCAAGTTCGTGATTAATTCTAGTAAATAATTCATGACTAGAAGAGATACTAGCATGCAATAATCTAGTAAACTAGAAGAACAGCAAGACATGCATAACAGCAGCAAACACATAACAATAGCTGTAGAAACAGACATGAGCAGAGGATGTTGAACGTACTGATCGTTAGCTATTATGGGTGCGACAGTGTTGATGACGATGTTGGCGACGATCTGCTGCTGACGGCGATGAATACGACGATGAGTAGCACCACCCGACTTGGACGGAAGGCGACCCGTGATGGCGAATTTGAGCAGTCGCGCTGGCGCTTCCAAAACCTAATTCGTCCTCTCCGGTGCAGGATCGCAAAGACGAGCGGTTCGGAGACCTGCTCTCCCAGCGTCGATGCACGCCGGCGTTTGGGATGGAGTAGACTACGATGGCGGCGCAAGTTGTGAGATGAGGCAAAACCCTAGGTGTTTTTGGTGTGTCTCGGCGCAGCGGTAGCTGTATATATATTAGGACCAGAGGCGGTATTGTGTCACGACCACAATCCCAAACCGACTCGGTTTCTAATTCAGTATACTTACGGACAAAAATCAAAAACTTGTCTGCCAAGACATAAAATAAAATGGCAAAGGAAGCTGCGCTCCTGCAAGGAGACGGACGGATTTCGGCGGACCATTCACGCGCATGTCGCATGATGCCCGCCCGCCGGGCGGGCGGGCGGGCGGGCGGGCGGGCGGGCGGCGGCGAGCGCCAAGCGTGTGGTTTTCCTTTCTCTTCTCACACACCACTTAGAGTGGTGGAAGAACCCACTATATAAAGAGGTCCAACTCTTCTTCAACTTTCAAGGTGGGACTAAACTTAGCACCACCACTTGCCATTTTACACATGGGCTTCGAGATTTCAGAAATTGCTATGGGCCTAGCCCATTAATTCTAACAATCCCCACCAGATCTCAAATACCCATTTAGAGATTTGCCTTCTCTCACCACTTGTTTAATATACCAGTGTTTCAGCAGAGACTGTTAAGTTGAACTTCTGCCTAGAACTTTAAGCTACATCCATTCACAACTTGACAATGGACTATGCCTTGAATTGCTAGTTTTGTGTGAACAGGTTTCACTCAAATTCTTAACCAGTACCTGACCGCCAGTAGGCTACCCCGCGGTTTGGAGCTTATACGTCATACTCCCTGGTCTCTTCGTGAGTTTACTAGAGATCACCCAAATCTCATAGACTACGACGTTTACAGTCAGAACTCATATAGGTGTGTTCTTTCAAGACTGCTCTGTAGGACAGCATCTTTGCTAATTATAGCCAATAGAACCACATTAAGGCATGTTGCCGACCTGCCTTACAGATCTGAGCCTTACAGCTCACGAGAGTTTTGCATCTTCACTTGGAGGCGATCATAAGTTATTACTCTCCTCGTTAACCAATAGCTTGTTCTTCCCAGATCCTAATTCACGGGATCTCCGATCACAAAGGTTGAGTTACTACTATGGTGTAACATCTATGAGTCTCATACCCATCTCCTCGATGCAATATCTATCACATTTCGTGATAGTCCCTTTGTAAAGGATCTGCCAGGTTTTTGTCTGTTTGTATATACGTAACAGTTATTACTCGGAGTTTCTCAACTTACGACAGACTTCAAGCGTCTTTTCACGTGTCTTGATGACTTTGCATTATCTTTAGAATTGTTCACTTTAGCGATAACCGTTTGGTTATCACAATTCATAAGAATAGTCAGTACAGGTTTTTCAACAACCGGCAAGTCCATCAAGATTTCACGCAGCCATTCTGCCTCAACAGTAGCTGTGTCCAAAGCAGTTAATTCTGCTTCCATAGTTGACCTCGTCAATATGGTTTGCTTGCAAGACCTCCATGAAACTGCGCCACCACCATGAGTAAATACATACCCACTTGTTGCGTAAAGTACATCAACATCGGAGATCCAATTTGAATCACTATATCCTTCTAGCACAGCAGGATGCCCTGAATAAGTAATTCCGTAACTCATAGTACCTCTCAGATAGCGCAAGACCCTTTCTAGTGCATGCCAATGATCATCACCCGGGTTGGACATGAACCTACTCAGTTTGCTCACAGCAAAAGAGATATCTGGTCTTGTAGCGCTAGCTAAGTACATGAGTGAACCGACAATTTGAGAGTATCTTAATTGATCTCTTGTTTCTTTCTTGTTCTTTCTGAGTGTCACGCTGGGATCATAAGGTGTTGGAGAAGGCTTGCTATCCATAAAACCGAATCGATTCAAGACCTTCTCAACATAGTGAGATTGCGTTAATGTAATCCCACTCTCATCCTTAATAAGTTTGATGTTTAGAATTACATCGGCTTCTCCCAGATCTTTCATGTCAAAATTTTTGATAGAAAAGACTTGACCTCATTAATTGCATTAATGTTTGTACCAAAGATCAGTATGTCGTCCACATACAAACATAATATGACACTATTGCCCCCACCATGGCGATAGTAAACACACCTATCAGCCTCGTTAATGACAAATCCTGCAGAAGTCAAAGTTCTTTCAAACTTCTCATGCCATTGCTTAGGTGCCTGTTTCAGACCATACAAAGATTTTAACAACTTGCACACCTTTCTCTCTTCACCCTTTACCACAAACCCGTCAGGCTGATCCATATAGATCTCCTCTTGCAACTCTCCATTGAGAAAAGTTGTCTTTACATCCATTTGATGAATGATAAGACCATAAGAGGCAGCCAAGGAAAGTAACACTCGAATGGTGGTCATTCTAGCAACGGGTGAATAGGTGTCAAAGTAATCTTCGCCTTCTTTCTGAGTGTAGCCCTTGGCCACTAGCCGCGCCTTGTACTTATCAATAGTACCATCAGGCTTTAGCTTCTTTTTGAACACCCACTTACAGCCCACAGGTTTACAACCATATGGTCTATCAGTTAGTTCCCAAGTTCCATTAGAAAGGATTGAGTCCATCTCATTATGAACAACTTCTTTCCAATCATCTACATCCGGAGATGCATATGCTTCTGCAATCGTCTTGGGTGTGTCGTCCACAAGGTATACAATGAAATCATCACCAAAGGATTTTGCAATCCTTTGTCTCTTGTTCCTTCTAGGAACTTCATTGTTATCCTTCTCAAGGACTTCCTCATGTGATGGTTCAAAATATTCATCAGTTGTACTAGATTCAGGAATTATCTCAGAAGAAAATCTAGCAATGCTATGCATATCTTTCATAGGAAATATGTTTTCAAAAAAATGTTGCATCACGAGATTCCATTATAGTATCAACATGCATATCAGGTACTTCAGATTTTACCACTAAAAACCTATAAGCAATGCTCCGTTGAGCATACCCTAGAAAGACACAATCCACTGTCTTTGGTCCAAGTTTGCGTTTCTTAGGAATAGGAATATTGACCTTTGCCAAACATCCCCAAGTGCGCAAATAAGAAAGTGATGGTTTCTCCCAACCCACTCCTCATAAGGGTTTCTCTTTATTATTGTTGGGAACTCTATTCAGGACATGACATGAAGTCAACAGAGCCTCCCCACCATGCCTTAGATAAACCAGCAGTGTCTAACATGGCATTCACCAAGTCATCAATGTGCGGTTTTTCCTCTCGGCCACTCCATTTGATTGAGGTGAATAGGAGGCGTCCTCTCATGAATAATACCATGTTCCTCACAAAATTCATCAAAACTTTTGGAAAATACTCTCCACCACGATCGGACCTAAGGCGCTTGATCTTTCTCTCTAGTTGATTTTCAACTTCAGCTTTATAGATTTTAAAGTAGTCTAATGCTTCATCTTTAGTTTGCAACAAATAAACATAGCAAAATCTAGTTGCATCATCAATCAAAGTCATGAAATATCTCTTTCCACCTTTTGTCAACACACCATTCATCTCACAAAGATCAGAATGTATGAGTTCTAGAGGTGCCAAGTTTCTCTCCTCGGCAGCCTTATGAGGCTTTTGAGGTTGCTTAGATTGCACACAACTATGGCACTTAGAACCTTTGGCAACTGTGAAGTTGAATTAAACTCATGCTGGATAGCGAGACATTAAACCAAAATTAATATGACATAAACGAGAGTACCAAATACTTGCATCATCATTAACACTAGCACAAATTTGGTTTATTGACTTATTGCAAAAATCTGAAAGAGAAAAGCGGAACAAGCCTCCGCACTCATAGCCTTTTCCTATAAACTGTCCAAATCTTGACACGATTACTTTTTGGACTCTAAAACTACCTTAAATCCATCTCGACATAGAAGGGAGCCGCTAACTAGATTCTTGTTCATAGTAGGGACATGCTGCACGTTCCTTAGTTGCACGATCTTTCCCGAAGTAAACTTTAGATCCACCGTGCCAATGCCACGAACAGAAGCATGTGACCCATTCCCCATTAGGATGGAAGAATCCCTTGCGACCTGATAAGAAGTAAACAGGGAGATGTCAGCACACATATGAACGTTAGCACCCGAATCAATCCACCACGAAGATGATTGAAATACTGAAAGCACAATAGGTAAATTACCATACCCATCAGTATTGCTAGCGGTCACCATGTTGACAGTCTTGGAGCTTGTTTTCCCTCTGCGGTCTGCACGTTCAGGGCATTCCTTGGAAAAGTGTCCAGGCTTCCCACAGGCGTAGCACTCTAGCTCAGCCTTGTTGAACTTCTTCTTCTTGAAGGTAGTAGTCTTGGTAGGCTTGTTGAAAACAGGTTTGTTCTTCCCTTTGTTCTTGTTCTGTGGGTACCTCTGCACCATGTTAGCAGTAGGCTGAACCTCACCTCCTTTTTCAGTGGTATCTTTAGCCCGAGCTTTTTCTTCAACATCAAGAGATGCAATCAGATTTTCAACTGATATCTCCTGTCTCTTATGCTTCAGAGTTGTGGCGAAATTCCTCCATGAAGGAGGCAACTTTGCAATCATGCACCCAGCCACGAATTTGTCGGGTAGAACACATTTAAGGAGTTCAAGTTCCTTCACAATGCACTGTATCTCATGAGCTTGTTCAACCAGAGAACGGTTATTCACCATCTTGTAGTCATGAAAACTCTCCATGATGTACAGTTCACTGCCTGCATCTGTTGCACCGAATTTTGCATTCAGTGCATCCCACAGAATTTTTCCGTCGTTTATGTACATGTACACATCACACAGACGGTCAGCAAGAACACTCAGAATGCATCCCACAAACATAGTATTGGCTTCCTGGAATTTTCTCCGATCTTCGTCGGTCATTCCCTCTGGAGCACCAACACTAGCGTGGAAAACTTTCAGAGCAGTAAGCCAGAGCGTGGTCTTCACCTGCCACCTCTTAAAGTGCACACCGGTAAACTTATCCGGCCTCAGTGCATCAGCGAATCCAGCCATAGTTAACTCAGGAAATTGCCTATAATTAGGTTTTTGGATTGTTGGAATATTAGGCAAGTTCATGATTAATTCCAGTAAATAATTCATGACTAGAAGAGATACTAGCATGCAATAATCTAGTAAACTAGAAGAACAGCAAGACATGCATAACAGCAGCAAACACATAACAATAGCTGTAGAAACAGACATGAGCAGAGGATGTTGAACGTATTGATCGTTAGCTATTATGGGTGCGACAGTTTTGATGACGATGTTGGCGACGATCTGCTGCTGGCGGCGATGAATACGACGATGAGTAGCACCGCCGACTTGGACGGAAGGCGACCCGTGATGGCGAATTTGAGCAGTCGCGCTGGCGCTTCCCAAAACCTAATTCGTCCTCTCCGGTGCAGGATCGCAAAGGCGAGCGGTTCCGGAGACCTTCTCCCCCGCAGCGATGATGCGCCGGCGTTTGGGATCGAGTAGACTACGATGGCAGCGCAAGTTGTGAGATGAGGCAAAACCCTAGGTGTTTTTCGGTGTGTCTCTGGCCGCAGCTGGTAGCTGTATATATATTAGGACCAGAGGCGGTATTGTGTCACGACCACAATCCCAAACCGACTCGGTTTCTAATTCGCATACTTACCGGACAAGAAATCAAAAACTTGTCGGCCAAGACATAAAAATAAAACGGCAAAAGGAAGCTGCGCTCCTGCAAGGAGACGGACCGGATTTCGGCGGACCATTCACGCGCATGTCGCATGTACGCCTCGCCTCGCCTCGCCTCGCCTCGCCTCGCCTCGCCTCGCCACGGCCAGGCCAGGCGAGCGAGCGCGCGCGTGTGGTTTTCCCTTTCTCTTCTCACACACCACTTAGAGTGGTGGAGAGAACCCACTATATAAAGAGGTCCAACTCTTCTTCAACTTCCAAGGTGGGACTAAACTTAGCACCACCACTTGCCATTTTACACATGGGCTTTGAGATTTCAGAAATTGCTATGGGCCTAGCCCATTAATTCTAATAGAAGCGGGGGCGGCGGCCCCAGGGGCGGCGGCCCCAGGGGCCCTCGACGGTGGCGCCGCCGCTATGGCTGCGGGGGCAGCGTGGTGGCCGCCCGTGATGCCTGCTCGCGACGGTTCGGGGCGTCCCCTGTTCTGATCTGGTCCGGCGAGGGTGGTGGTGGCCCGAGCGCTTGCCAGCGGCCCTGCTTCTCTCCTCCGACGTGATGCTGGGATGTCGTCGGTGCTGCGGGCATGGTGGATCTGGAGGTGGTCCAGATCGATGGCTGGCGGTGTTGCTGGGGGCGCGGGCGGCGGGCGCCTCTAGCCTGGAGCCGCCGGATCCGGAATTTGGCGGCCGGAGGCCTGGAGGTGGGTCGGCCGACGACTGTCTGCAGTCGGGTTGCTTGGTGGCTCCTTGTGGGGATGGTGGTCCGCGGTGGCATGGTCGGGCCACGGCCTTCGGGTTGCTCTCGCTTGCGCGCCGGCGGCGCTTTGGCTGGTTCTTGGGCGGTGTAGCAGGTGGTGTCTGCTGCTCCGGTTTGGTGGTGGTATGTTGGAGACGCCGACTCCGGCATAGGTGCTCGGCTCCCTGACGAAAGTCATGCTCGACTTCGGTCTGGGCTGGTGACAAATGATGCCTTCGGGTGTGATTTTGCCTTGTTGGAGGCGCCATCGAGGGGATCCGATACCTCTCC
Organism: Aegilops longissima; assembly: GCA_021605205.1. Lineage (NCBI taxonomy): Eukaryota > Viridiplantae > Streptophyta > Magnoliopsida > Poales > Poaceae > Aegilops > Aegilops longissima. Next base: position 27,020,125 of record CM038682.1, read on the forward strand.
CTGCTTCGAGTTCTTGTCTCCGGGTGAAAACCGTGTGTAGTGGTGGCGCCATTGGCGTCATTACTTTGTTGAAAGCATTTCCTTGGAGTCAAGTTGGATGCCAGGAGCACTTGGTAGTGGTGGCGTGGTGGATCTGAAGCGGGCATCATTTTGGTGTGCTTGGTGCCGTTGGTGGTGCATCTGTCTGGGCTGTCGTTGGTCGGCAGGAGCTTCGGTGACATGTCCGTCGGGGGCGATGGTGGTGGGCACTTGGAGCGCACACGACATGCTTGCAGCGCCAGGCGAGTCAGGTTGGGCGCCCTTTCGGGATCGGAGAGGCACATGTTCGCTCCTCTTTCGTCGGACATGTCGTTTCTCTCCGACGACGATGATGTCGTCTTACATGCTCGTGGCGGTCTTTTTGGCCTTTAGGCGTTTTATGTATGTCCTGTTGTGCCCGAGCCTAGGTGTGATGTGCTCTTTGTAAAGGTTTTAGCTCGGTTTCCCTTAATTAACCGAGGATCGGTTTCTTTACCGCTTCTTCTAATCAATCAAAATACGCAGCTCTCCTGCGTCTATTTCAAAACACATAGCAGCTGGTTAAGAAGTTGCACACATCGCCGATTGCCGAGCAAACCTGAGATGGTCAAACTCACATGGCGGCAGACAATGGAGGCGGGGACTACGTGATACGAGAGTGTGCGCTATATAGAGAGTTTGCGGCCTAGGTTTTCGGGAAATAAGATAACCTCATCTTACGGGGTTCATCTTGGGCCAGACTGGTTAATATTGGGCCAGTGAGGCTAGAAGATACGGTAACTTTTGAATAGACTGGACCTATGCTCGGTTTGCCTATTAGCAATTGTCTTATTTTCTTGCAAATGTATAAGCATCTATATATCGACATGTATGAGCGTCTGCGTCTGTTCTGTGTTCAAAAAAATTATCCTATTTTATTCTTCTCAATTTTTTTGTTTCTTTTTTTTTTTTTTTGCAAAAGACACCCCATGCTTCATTAGGCACGTAATCATGAGCAGTAGCATTAGTTACGTTGGAAAAAAGAGAGGCAGTAGCGTTAGTTTGTCTTTTCCTCAAGGGAGCTAGCGATAGTTTGGTTTGTTTGCAGTGTAAGATTGGGGAAACCACACGATTGTGGTGCCTTGTATTGATCTATATATATAGGTTACAAGGCAGAGTTCGTATTGTACAATATACGTACACCTATACAAGGACTACACATATACAACCATATAATTATATAAAACAATACGGTTATATATATTCTAACACCCTCCCTCAGTCGTAAACGGGCGTCGACGAATGTTAAGACTGTCCCGAAAATCCAAGAAGAGAGGAGATGGCAATCCTTTGGTGAAAATGTCCGCAAATTGAGAAGAACTCGGAACGTGAAGAACCCGGACCTCGCCTGTGGTGACACGGTCGCGCACAAAGTGTAAATCGATCTCCACATGCTTGGTGCGCTGATGATGAACGGGTTCTGTGTCATGTAAACAGAGCTCACATTGTCACAAAACACCACAGTGGCACCAGTCAGCGGTCGATAAAGCTCCTGAAGAAGCTGCCGTAACCAACATGTTTCAGCCATGACATTTGCAACTGCCCTGTATTCGGCCTCGGCGCTGGAGCGAGAGACCGTGTGCTGCCGCTTAGCAGACCACGACACCAGGTTAGTGCCAAGGAAGACACAATAACCTGATGTAGACCGACGAGTGTCAGGGCAACCTGCCCAATCAGCGTCAGAATAGGCCAGGAATTTGTTGGAGCTGCGTCGGAACAAAGTGAGGCCATTGCCGGTGGTGCCGCGTATATAGCGAAGCACACGCTTCACAAGTAGCAAATGATTAGCCCGAGGATCATGCATATGAAGACAAATCTGCTGCACAGCATAAGAGATGTCCGGCCGAGTGAACATGAGGTACTGAAGACCGCCTGCAATACTACGATACTCGGTGGGATCTGCAACTGGATCACTGGACTTGGCTGAAAGTTTGGATGTAGTATCAACTGGAGTAGAGATGGGTTTGCACTGCAACATGCCAGCTCTGTCAAGAAGATCCAATGCATACTTCTCCTGTGAGAGGAACAGACTGTCCTTGCTGCGTGTGACGGAGATGCCCAGAAAATAATTAAGATCACCCATATCCGTCATACTGAATTCGGTACGAAGAGAGGCAATCAAACTGTGCAACAATGTCGAGGACGATGCAGTCAGGATAATGTCATCCACATAGAGCAGGAGATAGGCCATGTCAGGACCACGCCGATAAACGAACAACGAGCTATCGGACTTGGAGCCAATGAAACCAACCGATGCAATGAACGAAGCAAACCGCTGAAACCATGCACGAGGCGCCTGTTTCAAACCATAGAGTGATTTGTTGAGACGACAAACCTTATCAGGGAAACGAGGATCAGTGAACCCAGAAGGCTGACGAGCATAAACAGTCTCGCTGAGAGTGCCATTGAGGAATGCATTCTTGACATCAAGCTGATGGATGGACCAGTCACTAGAGAGAGCAAGAGAGAGCACCGTTCGAATAGTGGCTGGCTTGACGACCGGGCTGAAAGTTTCATCGAAATCGATACCTTCTCGCTGTGTAAATCCATGAAGCACCCAACGAGCCTTGTAGCGATCCAAAGAACCATCAGACTTCATCTTGTGACGGTAGATCCACTTACCTGTAACAATGTTAGCATTGCGAGGTGGATCGACGAGGTCCCAAGTGTTGTTGGAGAGAAGAGCACCATACTCCTCAACCATAGCGGAATGCCAATTTGGATCCTTGAGAGCACCACGATAAGTCTTCGGTATGGGAGATAAACCCTCAACATGAAGATCAAATATCTTTTTCGGCTGCATAATGCCCTGTTTAACACGAGTTGCCATGGCGTGAGATGGTGGTGGTGGAGGGGCCCGTGGCCAGAGGGTCCGGGGTGGATCCACAGCAACAGGAGCTGACGACGGCGTTGCCGGTGGTGACGCGGCTGTAGTAGAGAAGGACTCCCAACAGGGTCGCCCTCGGAGCTCCCAGCAGGGCGTTCGGCAGTAGCCTGGGCCCCAGGCGACCGGGGCGAGGTCGGTGGCGGCGACCGAGGCGAAGTCGGTGGCGGCGACCGTGGAGGGGACCGTGGCGGCGGCGACGGCGACCGTGGCGGCGATGGTGGAGTCGCGTCCGAGGTCACCGTGCTCGCACGGTGAATGGCATCAACGAAACCGGCTGCTCGGCACCGCAAAAATCATAAGTGTGCGGGAAGGGTAGGAGTTAGCGAAGATGGAGGGGAGGCGAATGGAAAGGTTGACTCGCCGAACACTACATGGCGAGAGATGATGATCTTTTGGGTGGAGCGATCAAGGCAGCGATAGCCATGATGCCGTGATGGGTACCCTAGAAACACGCACGCGACGCGAGGCGAGGCACAAGTGTGTGCGGAGCGACGGCTGTGGTGTTGGGGTAACATAGACATCCGAAAACCCTAAGACCAGCATATACAGGATCTACGCCAAGTAAGGCACGAAAGGGAATACGATCCGAGATTGCCTTTGAAGGCAGCCGATTATGCAACATAACGGCGGTGTGAAGAGCTTCAACCCAAAAACGAGTTGGCATACTAGCTTGGAGAAGTACTGTACGAGTAATGTCATTAAGAGTACGAATAATGCGTTCGGCTTTACCATTCTGTTGCGAAGTGTATGGACATGAAAAGCGGAGTGCAATTCCATGGTGCTGGGCAAAGGAATGGAGGAGTGAATTATCGAATCGACGGCCATTATCACCTTGAATAGCCTGCAAGCGTGCACTAAACTGGGTGGCGCTAAAGCATCAAGGGCGACAAGTGCGAAAGCTTGGACTTAGTCCGTAGGGGGTACACCATGCATCTTGAGTAAAATCATCGAGATGGGCGAGATAATACTTAAAGCCGAAATACTCTCAACAGGAGAGGTCCACAAATCACAAAGTGAATTATTTGAAGCGGAGTAGTGGTTACACGATTGGTGGAAGAAAAGGAAGGCGAACATGACTACCTAAGCGACAAGCATGACACAAGCTACTTTTATTCTTTTCCCTAGGGATAACCGAAGAACGAGCTAATGACTCCATGACGGGCCGTCCAGGATGCCCAAGCCGACGGTGCCAGAGCGCTGCATCGACGACGAGGAAGGCGTGTGGCCGGCTAGGAGAGGAAGGGCGGATGGAGTAGAGAGCTCTGAAGCTATTGCATCTGAGAATCTCGGTCCTGGATAGAAGATCCTTCACAGAAAAACCAAGAGGGTCAAATTCGACGGATAGACGATTATCAATGGTGAACTGACGAACAGACAAAAGAATTAACTATGTTAGGAACTACTAAGACATTACGAAGGTAAAAGAGGGCGAGAGGTGGTAGAAATAGGAAGACGTGCATGCCCGGTACCAGTGATTGGAAGAGTGGAACCGTTACCGACAATGACAGCACGACGAGAGGAGGAGGGGCGGGGACACGGAGGTGAGCATACCGGGATCAGACGCAAAGTGGGAGGAGGCGCCGGTGTCCATCACCCACTCCCTGGAGGGTGCTTGCAGCCCCATGGTTTGGAACTGATGCATGAGCGCGGCCTGGTCCCATGAAGCCGAAGATGAGGCCGGTGATGATGGAGCAGTGCCGGGGAGGTTGTAGGAGAGCTGTCCAGGGGCGTAGCCGTAACCGTAGGGAGCAACGCCGTACGGGTTCTGGGCGTAGAACGCATGCGGTGACGGGGTGTGCCGGGGCGCGTACTCATCTCTCCCATCGGAGAGGGATTTGACCTTCTGGAGATAGTCGGCCATACTCATCTCTCCCATCTTGACATCGCCGAGCTCGGCCGTAAGGTGGAGTTGGCGATTGATCTTGTGGTCGTTGAAGAGACCGTTGATGCTGTTCCAGAGATCGACGGCGAGGGGATCGTCGCTGGGCGTCATGACAGCGTCGAGGATACTGAGCGAGACAGACCCATAGAGCCAAGAGACGACGGTGGCGTCGAGGAGAGACCACTCCGGGTTCGGCGCATCGGGAGCATCGAAGTCGAGGTGATCCAGGAGGGCGTACTTGCGACAAGCGGCGCGGAAGAAGGTGCACCACTGCCGGTGAACGCCGGTGTCAAGCGCAAGCTCGACGGGAACGTGGCCTTTGATGTAGTGGAGACCGACGGCTTGGGCGTGCAGCGAGGTCAAGGAGAAGGACCCCGCGCTCGTCCCGGATCCATCGGCGGCGGTCGCGAGAGGCAGCTTTGCCTTGGCGGCTTCGGCAGCCTCTACGTCCTGGCACTCCTTGGCGGCGGCCAGCGCCTGGTTCGTCGCGTCAGCGTCGGGTTGCGACATGGATGCGGCGGTGTGGGCGCGGCGGCGAGAGAGGTGGTGCACTAGTAGAAAACAGGGCTTTCATCCAGGCCAGTTTAGCCCATTAGTCCCGGTTCAATCCAGAACCGGGACCAATGAAACTATTGCCCAGTTTGTGAGCCCATGGGGCGGCCGGGCCACGTGGGCCATTGGTCCCGGTTCGTCCGGACCTTTTGGTCCGGTTGGTGGGGACGAACCGGGACCAATGGTCCTGCTCTGGCCCACCACTATTGGTCCCGGTTGGTGGCATGAACCGGGACCAAAGGCTTCCTTTAGTCGGCTCATGCCACCAACGGGGCTAATGGTGCTGCCTATATATAGCCCCTCACGCAAGAGCGAGCACACTGCTCTGTTTTTTTCTGGCCGAGGGGGAGAGGGCTTGGTGGTGCTCTAGCTCACCTCCTATGCACACAAGGTGTTCGATGGAATGCCCGAGCCACACTACTTAGGTTTCTCCTCTCCAAGCTCGACCGCCAAGCTCCATTTTCCTCAATATTTATCTAGGTTTAGCGGTCCATCACGCCCGTCCCGTCTTCATCGCCGTCGATCACGGCGCCGATCTCATCGCCCGGCACCACCGTGGTGAGCCTCTTGTTCTTATCTTCTTTACGAAAGGAAAAATATTATTACTTGTTTGTTTAGATAGATACTTGTATTATTTTCTTACTTTTATTATTGCATCTTATATAGTGCGATGGTTTTGGTATCCGCCCCGTCGGCCCTCGTCCTGTCTATGATTCGGATGTGGTATATATTATCTTTTCATAACTATTGGTTCATTTATTGTTTATGAAAATTATGCCGATAACGTGACATAGATTTTATTTATCTAGGAGGTTGTTGAACGGAAATTCCAACCGACCCTATTGTCGAGAGGTTAAATTTAGTTGAAAAGAAAACAATTTCTTGAAGGAAAAAATAAAAAACTTGAGGAGGAGAAGATGATATTGGAGTTGCATGTTGCGGATGTAAATCGATAATCACAAGATCAAGATGGATGCAATGCGCTTGAAGATGAGAAAGATTAGAAAATATGCCATTCATACCGAGGCTTGGTATCATTATGTCGTTGGATCAGTTGTTACCTTGGTTGCGATTATGATCGTATTTGTTTCGCATTGAAATGTTTTACATAGTTTCAATGTATGGTTTAATTAATTTAGATGCTCTGTAGAGCTTTATGTTGTTAGATGAGAACTATGTATGTACTTTGGTTTTATGTGATGATGAACTTCTATTAATTTGGTCACTTAATTATCTATTCATGATGTTACGTAATGATTTTGACACTTAATTATATATAATGCCGCAGATGAACCGGCAATGGATGTACGGTGACAGACACACCACCGAGTACATTAAGGCGTGCATGATTTTCTAGAAGTGGCTGAGGCAAACAAGCAGAATGGTTTTATGTGTTGTCCATGCCCTATATGTGGGAATCTGAAGTCTTACTCGACGGAAAATCCTTCACACCCACCTGCTTTACAAGGGTTTCATGCCACACTATAATGTTTGGACGAGGCGCGGAGAAATAGGGGTTATGATGGAAGGCGGCGAGGAAGAAGAATACGATGACAACTATGTGTCCCCTGAATACGGTGATGCTCTTGAACATCAAGATGCACTGACGATGTGCGATGGTGCTGGAGCAGGCGAAGCTGCTGAAGATCAAGAGGAACCAGACGATGTGCCCGATGATGATGATCTCCGCGGGTCATTGTCGATGCAAGGACACAATCAAAGTCAAAAGGAGAAGCTGAAGTTCGATCGCATGTTAGAGGATCACAAAAAGGGTTGTACCCCAATTGCGAAGATGGCAACACAAAGCTCGGTGCCGTACTCGAATTGCTGCGGTGGAAGGCAGAGAATGCTGTGCGTGATAAAGGATTTGAGAAGCTCTGAAAATAATGAAGAAGAAGCTTCCAAGGATAACGAATTGCCCGACAGTACATACGCAACAAAGAAGGTTGTATGCCCTCTAGGATTGGAGGTGGAGAAGATACATGCATGCCCTAATGACTGCATCCTCTACCGTGGTGCCTACAAGGATCTGAGCGCATGCCGGTATGCGGTGCATTCTGTATAAGATCAGACGAGATGACCTGGTGATGTTGTGGCGAGCCTCCGGAAGAGGTTCTGCAAAGGTGATGTGGTATGCTCCTATAATACCACGGTTGAAGCGTCTGTTCGAAGCGGAGAGCATGCCAAGTTGATGCGATGGCACAGTGAGGACCGTAAGAAAGGCGGAAGTTGAGAGCACCCGCTGACGGGTCGTGATGGAGAAAAATCGAGAGAAAGTCTTGGGATGAGTTTGCAAAGGACCCAAGGAACGTATGGTTTGCTTTAAGCGCGGATGGCATTAATCCTTTCGGGAGCAGAGCAGCAATCACAACACCTGGCCCGTGACTCTATGTATGTATAACCTTCCTCCTTGGATGTGCATGAAGCGGAAGTTCATTATGATGCAGTTCTCATCCAAGGCCCTAAGCAACCCGACAGCGACATTGATGTGTACCTAAGGCCATTAGTTGAAGAACTTTTACAGCTGTGGAATGGAAGCGGTGTGCGTCGTGGGATGTGCACAAAAGGAGAATTTGACCTAAAGGCGTTGCTGTTCGTGACCATCAACGATTGGCCCGCTCTCGGTAACCTTCGGGACAGACAAACAAGGGATACCACGCATGCACGCACTGTTTACTTGACACCGATAGTATATACAGGAAGCTGCAGGAAGAATGTGTACCAGGCCATCGTCGATTTCTTTCGACCAACTATCAATGTCGAAAGAAAGGCAAGCATTTCAAAAGCGAGGCAGATCACGGAAGAAGCCGCCATGCGTACCGGTGATCATGTACTTGCTATGGTCAATGATTTACACGTAATCTTTGGAAAGGGTCGGCGGACTAGCTGTTCGAATGACGCTGAGAATCACGCACCCATGTGGAAGAAGAAATCTATATTTTGGGACCTACCCTCTTTGGAAAGACCTAGAGGTCCGCTGTTCGATCAACGTGATGCGTGACGAAGAACCTTTGCGTGAACCTGCTAGGCTTCTTGGCGTGTATGGGAAGACAAAAGATACACACGAGGCACGAGAGGACCTGCAACGCTTGTAACGAAAAAGAGGGCATGCCTCCGAAGCGATATGAAGGTCCTGCCAGCTACGCTCTTCGAAAGAAGAGAAAGAAATATTCTTTCAATGCCTGCTTTCGATATGAAGGTCGGCGGCTTCTCGTCGAATATAAAGGAATAATAAATATGCGAGAGAAAAAGTTCCGAACCTAAAGTCTCATGACTGCCACGTGATTATGGCGCAAGCTGCTTCCGGTTGCATTGAGGGGCTTCTACGGAAAACACCCGATTAGCCATTGTGAAGCTATGTGCATTCCTCAATGCAATATCTCGAAGGTGATCGATCCAGATATCGTATCAACGCTAAGGAGTGATGTGGCGCAATGTCTTGTCGGTTTCGAGCTGGTGTTCCCACCATCCTTCTTCAATATCATGGCCACGTCCTAGTTCATCTAGTCGGCGAGATTGTCATTCTAGGGCCCATATTTCTACACAATATGTACCCCTTTGAGAGGTTCATGGGAGTCCTAAAGAAATATGTTAAGTAACGCGCTAGGCCGAAGGAAGCATCTCCATGGGCCATCAAGCGAGAGGATGTCATCGGGTTTTGTGTTGACTTCATTCCTGGCCTTAAGAAGATAGGTCTCCCTAAATCAGCGGTATGAGGGGAGACTGATTTGGAAAAGGCACGCTTGGAAGAGACTCAATAATATGCAGGGACGGATATTCTTGGTCTCAAGCACACTACAGTTCTCTGAGAACTCTACCTTGGTGACCCGTATGTCGATGAACACAAGAACAGTCTGCGCTCCAAACACCGGAGCGGTCGACGATTGGATTACATGTGAACACATCGGGACTTTCAGCAGTTGGGTGGAAACACGTCTCGGAGGTGACAACACTGTTTGTGATGAGCTGTACTTGTTGTCCAGGGGACCATCTTCGACTGTAATGATTTGGAAAGGATCTGAGATAAATGGGAATATATTTTACGATTGACCAAGATGAAAAGAGCACCAACCAAAACATCGGTGTCCGCTTTGATGCAGCAACCGACAAGGAAATGACACATATTATGGTTACATAGTAGACATATGGGAACTTGACTACGGAGTAGATTTTAAGGTCCCTTTGTTTAAGTGCAAGTGGGTCAATCTGTCGAGGCGGGGTGCAGGTAGACCCCGATGCGGAATGACAACAGTGGATCTGAAAAATCTTGGGTACACTGACGAACCGTTCGTCCTAGCCAATGATGTGGCACGGGTTATCAATGTGAAGGACATGTCTACCAGACCGAGAAAAGAAAAGATAAGGAAGCGAATACATCATACAATGAGCCAAAGCGCCACATAGTTCTTTAGGAAAAGGGACATCCCGGGAGTGGAGGGCAAGGCAGATATGTCGAAGAGTATGAAAAGTTTCATGAAATTCCCCTTCAAAGTCAAGGCTGACCCAAGCATCCGATAAGCGATGAAGATTATCCATGGTTACTGGCGCAATAAGCAAGCGACACAAGCGAAGAAAAAGTGAAGACTTTCTCCGCAACTATTATGATGATACCATGCCAACTTTGTAACAGGCGAGTATGATACCATTGTCCGTTTTGTACATGAACATGCTATGCCAACTTTTTCAGAGTTCATTTGAAAACTATGAATTTGAAAACCTCGCCAACCGAAGGGCGCTCACACCGGTTTATAAGCCCGTCCCTCTACACACCGTTTTGTTGTAAGTAGAAACAAAATAAAATAAATAAAGCAACAAAGAAAACAAAAAAAGAGTTTTCAAATTTGAAAACTAATGGCACTAACAGAAAGTTTATAATTTTTCTAAAACTAAAAGCAAAAAGAATTAAAAAATAAAGAAAAAAACAACAAAAAATAAATAATGCAGAAAACAGAACAAAAAACTGGAAAAAAATAAAAATAGGAACAATAAGTATTTTGTTGTAAGTACAAACAAAATAAAATAAATAAAGCAACAAAGAAAACAAAAAAAGAGTTTACAAATTTGAAAACTAATGGCACTAACAGAAAGTTTATAATTTTTCTAAAACTAAAAGCAAAAAGAATTAAAATATAAAGCAAAAGACCAAAAGAAAAATAAACCAAAACCAAAATAAACTAAATAAAGCAACAAATAAAACAAAAAAACAAAAAAGTGCCACCTACTGGGCACCCACGGCCTGAATACGACTAGAAACCCTACCATGGGCCAGATTCAGGCCAGCGGAGGCCCAGTGAGCCTGTTTGCACATATTGCACGTTTAGGCCAAAGCCTGCTTTAGAGGGAGCTCGGCGGGAAGGCGCACCGCACCTTATAACCTGGTGCGGCTCCCTCTCAACTAGCGAGTTGGGACTAAACATTTGGCTGAGGCAGCACAAGGCCTTTGGTCCCGGTTGGTGGCACCAACGGGACTAAAAAGGCATTAGTACCGGTTCGTGGCACCAACCGGGACTAATGCCCCCTTTAGTCGGTTGGTGCCACCAACCGACCAAACGCCGCTTCCGCCCTTTGGGCTGCTGAAAATTGGCCTTTGGTCCCGGTTGGTGGCCCGGTTGGTGGCACCAACCGGGACTAAAGGCGGGCATTAGCCCCGGTTGTTGCCACGAACCAGGACTAATGCCCTTGCTATATAACCAAACACTTTGCATTTTTCACTTCATCTCTGCAGTTGCCCGCGCCGACGCCGCCAGGCTGCCCGATTCACACCCCGCCGACGCCGTCGCCGCCCGCGCCCAGCGCCGTCACCACCACCCGCGCCGCCCGACGCGTCGCCGCGCCACCCCGCACCGTCGCGGTCATCTCCCGCGCCACCCAGCGCGTCGCCGCGCCGCCCATCGCCCAGCCGCCGTCGCCCGCCTCTCCAGCGCCCTGCTCGCCCAGCGCCGCCCGCCCGCTTCGCCTGCCTGACAGCGCCCTTGTGAGCACCGCGCGCCCCTGCCGGCCCGGCCGCCGCCGCCGTCTTTTTTATATATGTATTTTTTTAGATATATGTATTTTCTTATGTATATATGCATTTTTTTAGATATATGTATTTGTTATGTATGTTCATATATGTATTTATGTATTTTTTTACATGTTTTTTGTATGAATGTATGTATTTTAGGTTAGTTTCATTGTTAGAAAAGTTTTATATATTTAGGAAGAAGGAAGAGAAGGAAGAAGGAAGAAGAAGAAAAAGTTTTCTATATGCAAAAGTTACATTTTTAGAAAAGTTTTATATATCTAGCTAGAAAGAAGGAAGAAGAAGAAAAAGAAGGAGAGGAAAAAGGAAAATAAGAAGAGGAAGAAAGGAGTAGAAGAGGAGAGGAAGAAGAGGAGAAATAAATAAAAAGAGGAAAAAAGAAGAAAAAGAAGAGGAGAAGAAGAAAGAAATAGAGGAGAAGAAGAAAAAATAGAATCTTTTTTTTCTACGATCTTCTCCTCCGTCATCGTCGATATACCCCTCCGATAACTTCAACACGAGGGGAGGGGTCCATATACCCCTCCCGATAACTTCAATACGTGGGGGGGTCGTCGATATACCCCTCCCGATAACATTAATTTCCGTGTATGTATCTCGTCGTTGTCGATATTACCCCTTGAAGCGTTGTCGAGGATCGAGGGTTCTAGGGTCGAGGATCGAGAGTTCGAGGTCGTCTAGGGTCGAGGTTCGGGGTCGTCGATCCTCGACCCCTCGGCGATCCTCGACTCCTTGACCCTCGACCGCTCAGCAATCCACGACCCTCTACCCTACCGCGGGCGTCGATGCCCACGTCACTTGTGGGACATAGATGTAGTGTTCAACGCCGACCCCTCCCGATAGCTTCAACTCGTGGGGGGTCGATATACCCCTCCTTGAAGCGTTCTCGAGGCCACCCCTAACCCTTGAAGCGTTGTCGAGGCCACCCCAAACCCTAGAGAAGCAGCGTCGAGGCCACTAATATGATTCCTTATTGTGATTAGCTAGCTAGTTCTACGTTTGCCACTAATATATCCATATCTGTCATGTTTGAATAATAATTGCCATGTTGTAAATATTTGTAGAAACTATGGACACCCCGAGATGAAGCACAAGAAGCGTTGTTGAGGGACATAATCGCACAAGGAAGTGATGCCGTCGCTCGTTGATGTTTCTCAACGACAACGATGGTCTGGAAGGAGAGGGTGAAGAAGCAGCTGGCTATGATTTACATGGCTCCGATGACCCAATGCCGGTGCAAGAAGGAGAGGTTGAAGAAGTAGACCGTGAGGACGGCTCCGGTGATCATCAAACTGAGTCCGGCCAGGTATATATATTAGTTAAGCCTGTGCTGACTAGCTCTCGTCTTTGTTTTGGTATGTACACATATTAATTAACTCTCGTCTTTGTTCTTTTTTCTAGCCCTCCGGATCGAGCACAACCGGTAAAGAGGCGAGGCCCGAAGAAAAGTTGAGCTCGGATGAAAAGTTCGAGATCATACAAATCGCTGTGTGACGGCCAACCGATTGAACCCTACCACACAAAGAAGGCATTTGTTGCTCGGTCACGGGGTTCGGTTAGGGACAAGATCCCGATCAGCATCCACCAAGGTATAAGCCTAAGAACGAAGACCCTGAGGTGTCTTGTGTCAATGATATGCAGAAAAATGATCTTTGGACTGAGTTGAAGTCAAATTTTACCCTACCGCTAGAGGATGATCCGGAGAAGCTAGTAATAGAGCCATTAATCAAGTCTTTTGCTCTTAAGAAGATGGCAGAACTATTCAGGAATTGGAAGAAAGAACTCAATACGTATGTCGAAAAAAATGAGACACCAGAATTCAAGGGCAAATATGAGAAGATCAGAGATGGTGGCCCGCATTTGTGGCCTACAAGACATCGGAAAAGAGTAAAAAGATGTCAGCGACAAACAAGAGAAATGCTGCGAAGAAGAAGCTTCACCATCGCGCGACGGGTCGGTGGCTACCTCGTAGCCCGCCTAAGTGGGCCAAGGCTGAGAATGATCTGCTTGATAAAGGGATCGAACCGAGACAATGAACTGGCCAGACCGTTGCGGACTTGGTTCTTGGGGCGGCGGATCCTTGGACCCTATAACAGGGAAGTGCATTTGGACGGACGAACAATTGGACATACCGGTCAAGAGGCTTCAGCATTATATCGAAACAACGCAGCAAGGGAAGTTCGTTCGAGACAGGGAGAAGGGCGAGCTCACAATGGCCCTCGGGAATCCTGAGCACCTGGATGGACACGAGGCACGCCAAGCTCCGTTTCGTGGAAGGCTGGATTTCGGACGCAGGGGTTACAAAACCCATGAGAGGAGGAAGAAAGCTGGAGCAGAGCCTAATCTGAGCGCTGCGAAAGGGTAATGTGGCTAGAGGGCGAGAAGAGGAACGAAGCAGCAGATCACAACAAGCGACCTGCGAAGCTTCCCCGAAGCTACCCGCCATCTCGGCGGAGAAGCAGCGTGGCTTCCACCGAGCTGCTTCAGCCGAGCAACATGCCTTGCGGCTCCTGCCAGCTATCCGTGGATGCTATCGCGGATCTGAACATTGCCACCTTATGGCGCAATGGAGCAATTTGAAGGTCAAGGCGGCTGTTGGCTCATTTATCCTACTAAACCCGACTCAACTTTTCACTGCGGCCGATTCGGAAGGATATGCTAAGGTGATGGTCGATGAAATAACGGAGGATTTGAGGACCTCGGCTTGACCACCCTACGGTGAAGGGAGTATCGGCTGGGTTACGCTCGAAGACTCCATGCCTATGGCGGAAGGATCTCATCAACCTTCCGAGCTGGGCGCCTCCGCCTCCTCCTCCTCCTCCGTGAGTCGGGGCACTCCGCCTCCTCCACCGCCTCCTCCTCCGGCGAGTGACGATCAGGGCACTCGGCGGCTCCTTCTCCGCGCGTGGCGGCACTCCGTCTCCTTCTGCGCCTGCACCGCGCGCGTCCGGCAGCCAGCCTCCTCCTTCTCCGCCTCGTCAAGACGGGCGGAAGAGACCTGCCGCCGCTCCGGCTGCTCCGCGCGTCGTAGTCCTTCTCCTCCGCCTCGTAAGCAAGGAAAGAAGACATCCGCTCCGTTTGCTCTGCCGGCGTCTAGCAGTACAGCCAAAGGCGGGAGGAGATCTGATTCGGTCCTTCTCGAAGACTCGGAGAAGTTACCGTCGAGAGGAGCGAGGAGGAAAAGCGAAGATCCGCAGACCGAAGTGGATGACTGGTTTCAAGGGTTGAAAGCAAGAGACATCCACCTCCGGGTGAGAAGGTAGATCCGGTCAAAGCGAAGCGCACTCTGCTGCCCCGACAAAACCACCCAAGTCTCCGCCGAAAGGCAACTATGAGCGCATTATTGGAAGGCATTTGCGAAGCGGAGAGATCGGGAAATACTGTCGGTGATCAAAGGATGAAAGAACGACGAGCTGGGAAACAAATTGCCCAGCTCGGCGAACAAGCCAAGCAATCGTGCCCCCGCTCAAGGTGCACTGCTAGCGACATCGTCGATCCGAGGATGGTGCCGGTTATGGCAATCCTGCAGATTACCTGCCCGGCGATGTACATTATGATTTCTTGGAGGTGCAGATACAAAGATCTGATACGGAAGCCTCTCGTCAAAGATGAAAGCTCTCTATCAACGATGATCACGAAGATTGCATGATTGGTACATGAAAACCTGCAAAGAGTCGAGGGGAGGAATACTTTGTATGTGAGAGTTAAAAGGAGCATGACCTTCTTGGAATTGAACTGTTGCCTATTCCATTTGAGGAGTTCTATCAGTTTTTCAATCAATTGGCCCTCGATAAAGCAACGGTCACCTGCTACATGTCTGTAAGTAGTACTACTTCTGTCATTAAGTATCTCTATATAACTCAGCTCTTTCATTGCATGTATTTATAAATATCCTCACTATATTATGCAGATTGAAGATCGCGAAATGAAGAAAAGACAAGTGGGTGATATTGGGTTCATTAACACATATCTCATAGATGCAAATGAGGTTAAATATCGCATCGACGAAACCGAGGCCAACTTGCTACGATCGTTGGAAATAAATGAACACAAAAATATAATACTCTTTCCTTACAACTACACGTGAGTATTCTTGTCTTAATGGCATATTCGGTTTCCCTTATTAGTCCAGGTTATAGTAATGTAATATTGATGAGTTATGCATGCGTGCACAGGTACCACTATATTCTCCTAGAGATTAAGCTTGAGCAGGAGTAGTAACTGTCTTAGACTCGAGACGAAAAGATCCCAAGGAGTATCATGGACATGACTGAAATGCTCGAGAAGTAAGTTAAATCGATCATTATCCACCATATCAGCAACTTTGTTCATTTCTGATATCAAGTAATTGTTTTCTTTGTATGGCAGGGCTTGGGAAAATTCACCAAAAAGCTCGGGACTACCGAAGAAGCTGCAATTTAGACACCAAAGTAAGTACTATATAGTAGCATATTCCACGCATCTCCTAGTGATTCAAGCGCTAGTTTCATCAATACCATTTAGCATGCTTGCTAATTATCAGTTTGATTGACCTTTGTTTCTTGTAAAGTGGTTGTGGCAGGAACAAGGGAATGATTTCTGTGGATACTACGTTTGCAAGTCCATCCGCCACACGACCTGTGAGAGGGGCTACTCCGACAAACAATATGAAGTGCGTAAATAAAAATATTCACAATTTTATTTTATTACCATCATTTGTGTTGAGTTTCATTCATTCATATATATATATGTATTGACCCCTTTCTTAAAATTAGATGTTTCGGAAGCGGGATGAACTCCTAGCACCAGATCGCATGCGAGCAATTCAAGAGGAATTGGCGGCATTCTTTCTTGACCATGTGATCACTGAAGACGGAGAATACTATGTGGACCACGCGTCCGTATTGTAAAAGATAATTATTGTATATATGTAGCGGTAGTGTCGGATAGATATACGAGAACTTGTTGTTCGACCAATCTCGGAGAAGGAGAGGTGGTCGATATCACTCTCTCTGTATGCATATATGTTCATGACGATCTGTTTGCTTAATTACTAGCTAGCTAGCGTGTCTAGCTAGTCCTCTCTATCTTGTATGTATAGTACGTAGCGTCGACCAAGCACGGACAAAAAGAGGACACTTTTCTCTATTAATTAGCTAGCTATAGCACAATATATGAAACACCTAAATTAACCCCCAAAACCCCCAAACCCCCCTCCCCTTTCAGAAAAAACAAAAACCACAGGCATAGAAATGTCGCGTGGATGCCTATTGGTCCCGGTTGGTGCCACCAACCGGGACCAAAGGCCCTCCTGCTGGGCTCGTGGACAGGCCACGTGGAGGCCCATTAGTCCGGTTTGGATTGAACCGGGACTAAAACTAGGGTATTAATGCCGACCCTTTAGTCCCGGTTCATGAACCGGGACTAAAGGCCCTCACCAACCGGGTCAATAGGCCCCTTTTCTACTAGTGGTGGTTTTGGTGGCAGCGGAAGGAGGAGGAGGGCGGCACAGGCTAATGTTAGGTTTTTAGGCTCTGATACCATGTAAGATTGGGAAAACCACACGTTGTGGTGCCTTGTATTGATCTATATATATTGGTTACAAGGCAGAGTTCGTATCGTACAATATACGGACACCTATACAAGGACTACACATATACAACCGTATAACTATACAAAACAATACGGTTATATATATTCTAACATGCAGGAGCGGGCGATACACGAGCGTAATTAACATGCTGCACCTTTTTCTCTTACTCGCGGTTTATAAAGTACTCCCTCCGTCCTGAAATACTTGTCGGAGAAATGCATAAAAATGGATGTATCAAGAACTAAAATACGTCTAGATACATCAATTCTTTCAACAAGTATTTCTGAACGGAGGGAGTATGAGGATGGCAATATCGTCGACTGCAACCTGTCCTCGAGATGTCATGTTGTTGGGCGTGCTTAGGTTTCCCATGATTGGCCTGAGGGCGGATCATTCCTTATTCCCTAATCAAAAACATGAGAGCAACTAGTTAGTGTGTATCCCTTAAAAGCTCCCCGCGGAGGTCACTTTAGTGAAGCACGGGGGCGCATGAAAGCACACCACATCTTTGTTTCCTAGCGTGTTCTTGCGCCGCGCACGTGTGCACCTCCACACAAGAGCACAAGCGCGGAGGAGAAGCACAAGAGAGGCACCTTGCTGTGAAGCATGCAACTGAAAGGCAAAAATGGTGAAGCACATATGTGCATCACCGTGAAGCGTAGTTGTACCCCTGCAAGTGCGGCACGAGTGTGCTCAGAAAGGAGAAATAAAGTTGAAGCACAACTGCACAAGTGTGAACCAAAAGTGGAGCCACAGGTGTACTACATTGTACTAGAACACTTGTGTGGTTCACCATGAAACATACGTGTGCTCTCACGAGTGGAGCATGAATGTGCTCCAGAAGAAAAAAGAAGTTGAAGCACTGATGTGTTTCACAGGCGTGCAAATGTGGGCTTCTTCATAGAGAAAAGCTATCTGTCACCACAAAGCATGAATCTACTTCCGCGAGTGGAGCACACATATGCTTCCTGCGGTGGAGCATATCCAAGCCAGAAAAAGGAAATGAAAAAAAATCAGTGTGATCCTCTCTTCTTTCGTCATATTTCAAATATAAAGTGTGCCATAGATCGACCTTGATATGTGACGTTGTGCCACTTGCGCCCGGAAGCGACATAGGAAGACCCCATAAGGGCGCCTAGTGATTTCAAAAGAAGATCTCCCCTCTTGACGAGAAACGGTCGATCAAGACAGCTAGCCGTACAAGCCCACAGATCGCAGGAACGACATCATGGTTGTGTGTTTTTAAGTGATAATGGATGTGTGATGACATAAGACACAAGCGGGCGCGGCTATGTAGCGCTGGGGCAAGACTGCACTCGACTACACCGAGCGTCTAGTTGGGTCAGCCCAATTAGCTTTCCACAAGTTACTTTGATTTTCTTCGCTTACATTCTTTTTTTTGCTCATATTTTCCAAAAACAGTTCTAAAATACATATGCTTGCAATACCTATATTTAATTAAAACAATTAAATCCTGCAAATTTCAGAAAAATTAACATATTGTAAACTTTTGTTAGTACAATTTTTAAAAAATATTGATAGCATTAAAAAATAAATTAGTGACAACAAATGTCCTCAAAATTCAAACATATATATGTGAAATTTTTGAAAAAATATTATAAAATGTAAACAAATGTATATATATTGTTTCTATACAAGTTTATGTTTGTCCAATTTGGAATATACTTGATCTTCACTTAATATTTCAGATATTTAATCTTCAATCTTGATCTGTGACCAAGATTAATACATAACCCTAGGAATATAATTATGATTAATTATACTAAAATAGTACATATGTTAGAAGATAATTTTAAAATCACATTTATTACTTACGTATTATGCTAAATATTCTAAGATCCTAACATAATTATTTTGTTCTAATTGGTTTTAAAGACAATATATACATAATATATTTATGAAATATAAAACTTATTATTTATGATAAAGATATATAATATAATAGAAAACTTTTATGAGAACTTCTATAAGAATTGATGAATAAATGTCATTATTTTTATACTAAAGTATTATACTTTTCAAAAACTCACTTTTGTAAAATTGCAACCATAAGTAATATATTGTTCCAATTCTTGTAGTGTGTTAAAAATAGTTCAATATTCAATGTATTATACATTACAATATAGTTCAAACAAACTATGTGTATATGTGGGAAATAATAGAAGATAAAATCGCATGTCGGCTCACATCAATTGGTGATACTTAGAATAGTTCATGTTGTTTGTTTGTTTGTGTGTTGCGTGCATGTCCTTAAATATGCATGCAGGTCCTCTAAAGTGTATGTCATGCAAAAAATCTTGATTACCATTTCTAGTTTATGATTAGTTATATGCAAATATTTTTTAAATATACTCCCTCCGTAAACTAATATAAGAATATTTAAAATACTAAAATAGTATTCTAAATGCTCTTATATTAGTTTACAGAGGGAGTAATTAGGTATTTCTGACAAGAGTTTCATGGAATCACGAGCATACTAATTTTATCGAACACGTCATGCATATTACAGTGGAGTTTGTACTTTTTACTTGGTACTAAACAAACATTACTTAGCTCGTAGAGCCTTGAGTACAACATGTAGACATTGAACTGAAAGATAGTTGCAAGCTAACTAAATTAGCCAAAAAAAATAAACTCTAAAGAAAACCATACAAAATGATGGTAAAATAAATAAAGACACAAAAAAAAACTCATGCACATCTACAGTATGGCCGGCCAGTAGCCACCGCGCTTTAGGCGAGACGTATTTTGTCTTGTTGTGGGCGACTCGTAGTCCTGGCGGACTAGGTACCCAATATCCTGCTGATTCATGGACAGCGGCATGCGATTGTTCTTCAGGCCCAACCCATGGCAATCATCATGTCACACGATGCTGAAATCACTAAATGAGGAGAGCTTCTTACAAAGATCACTCTCGCCTTCTCAGGTTGTGACAAGATTCGTTTATTAAACGTTTTATTTCTTAAACTGTGCGTTCAAATCTTAAACTGTTTTCATCGTTGGAATCCACGCATCGAGATCTTTAAAACTAGATACCATGTAGATAGGTTTTGTCGGACTTTTTTTCCACGAAAAAATACGGACAAAAAAAACCAAAGTGAGAACACGTATTTTTCCTTTCAGGAAGCCGTTTCTGAGAGGCACGACTGTGCCTCTCATGGAAGCAAATCCGTGCCTCTTGCAAAAGTAAAACCGTGCCTCTCACTGAAGAAAAAAAAAGAGAAAACACATTTTTTTTCCGTTTCTGATAGGCATGGTCGTGCCTCTTGAAGAAGCAAAACCGTGGCTCTCACGGAAAAAAAGAGAAAGCAAAAACACTTTTTTTTTTGTTTTCGATCCGCGCCTCTTGTGGAGGCAAAACCGTGCCTCTCGGAAAAGAACAAAAATTAAAGAAAACACTTTTTTTTGTTTTCGAGAGGCACGGTCATAGCTCTCGCAGAAGCAAAACCGTGCCTCTCACGAATGAAAAAAGAGAAAACACTTTTTTTTGTTTCCGAGAGGCACAGCCGTGCCTCTCGCGGAAGCAAAACCGTGCCTCTTGCGAAGCAAAACCATGCCTCTCACGCGAATAAAAAACATGTTTTGTCACGTATTTTTTAATTATTTTTCGAAAAGCTAAGAAAGACCGGTGGAAAATCCAAAAAGTCAAAACAAGTTATAAAAAACCATCTAAAATGCCAAAACGCATGCAAAATAAAAAAAATAATAGGAAATGCCCAAAAGCGCGACACGTGGCGGCGGCTGAGAGCGCGCCAAGTGGCGTGCTCTCAACCCATCCTATGTGATCGTTGAGGAGGCTCCCAAAGGAGCGCTCCTGAACTAGTTGCTCTCACACGATCCACTTTCGGAGCTGGACGACGTGCCGGGTCAGTCCGATTTCGACTCCTCGGACGTTGTCGATCCTCCGTGTTAAAAGCAGAGCATCCTCGGACGAACTGTGAATGGTATCTCGTCAATTCGGGATCAGAAGCTGGAAGCGGCATCTAATTAAGGAAAAAAGAGGTAAATACACTCAGAGTCTTAGAACTTGCACGCGATAGTTAATTTGGTGCACAAACTTGTAAAATACATGGCACTGGTCGTCGAAGGTGTGCAAATACAGTCATATATCCCGTACGAGGGCATATCCGGTGCTTGCTTGTCACGCCAGCATGGACAACGCCCACTGTCAGTGAGAGATGGCACTGTGCGACATGTTCTTGCGTGAAACACCCTCACCGTTTTTTATTTGCCGAAAAAATCATCATTGGTAGGGGAAAAAAGGCTCCTGCCAGGGCCAAATACTGTAGCGGGATGGTGAGGGATCGAACTACATAGCTCAGCTAGGCAGACGAAGGACCCAGCCACTGCAACAGGGATATTTATGTCTCTCATATGAGATACAATTTCACTCATACTGAAAACGTCCGGGGTTATCAACTAAATATGTGCTGTGCACATGACGTGAATTAATACAAGTAAAATGTAGACTCAACAGTTTATTATATATACATTTGTGTATTACATAAAATATATTTAGTTAATACAGATATTTAAAAAATTAATGAATTCAAAAAGAATTATACATTCGGGGCTTATATTTAAATTACACAAAAATGATGAACATAACATTCACTAAATATATAAGAATATTCACATGCTTACAATTTTAATCATGATTTATATTACAAAGAATATACAATTTACAAATTGGACAAGATTAAATATTCATAATTTAAATATACAAATATTGAATTATGAAAATCTGCATATAATCATTGAAATTATTGTATAATTAAAATAATATTTATGAATAATAATTTAAAAATATTTATATTATTATTAAATAATCATTTATAATTGATGAATATTATTTTAAAATAATACATGAACAAAATTTTCTGCTCCACAAATTTTTAAAAACTAACAGGTATAACTGTACAATTTTTTTAATTAGGAATATTTTAAATATTCTAGAAATTTTAAAAACATTTTTTTACTATTATGAATATTTCAAAAAAATATTTGTATTATAATTATACAAACATTTCTTTGCAATTCGTAAGTATTATTTCAAACTAATACAAGAGTAATACTTGTATTTATTTTATTACTAAAATTAAAATTTACATACTACATATCTATTAATTTGTAAAAAACGAAGTGATGCAAAATAGGCCGCAGAAACTGGAGCCCATTTCTGCTACACGACCTCCTTTCTTATAGTACAGCAAAGCACGGTTATCTTATGTACCCATCTACAGGCTTTGGAACCCCTAAAAAAATCTACAGGCTTTGTTTGGAGTTGCTCGGCCGGTTTGTGTGCTAACCTTGGGCGTGGGTTCGAAACCTCGCGACTCACTTTTTCATGTTAAATTTTGATCTATACTGACAGGTGTGACAAGTTGTTAAATTTTTTTGCAAATGAAAAGAGATGAGGGGGTTTTGTGCAAAAACACGTCAAGCCAAGCGCCATCTGTCGCTGACAGTGGGCAGCCACGCACAGGGATACGCCTGTGTACGAGATATGTGACCGTATTTGCACGCCCGTGCAAGTTTAATTACCAAAATCACGTATACAAGTATATGCACCAAACTGACTGTTGCGTGCAAGTTTTAAGACTCCCGATGTATTTACCTCAGAAAAAAACAGCAAACATCAACGGAGGTGGACGAGCTGATGCCGTTTTCGGGTCAGTAACGATGCACGACTCGGGGCACGTGAACTGCTTTTGACTGCCACATCAATTAAATGTTTGTCCATGAGTGTGTGTGTGCGCGTGTGCGTGTGTACAAGTGAGAACAAGAGAAAACAAAATTGTTTGCACTAAATATAGCTTAAGAAAACCTGAGTATAACTGAAAATAGTTTGGACATTTCAGAGCATTGTACCGAATTTAGTTGAACATGGGATTTTACAACAGGAACAACATCATGGACATGTGATGATATAGTGAACCTCCTATATGAGGCATTTTGCCTCATATATCAGTACAACGCACACAAAAGCAACTCACTCGGCCGACCCATTTGACGTAAAGATCCCAAAAACCAGTGCTCCAAATATATTTTTCAAAATTGTGAATAATTGTGAAAACGAACAAGTGTTGAAATTCTAAAATTTTCTGTAAAAGTTGAAAATAATTGACACTATGAAAAAAAATTGAAACTAGGATTAAAAAAAAATCTTCAACATGTTTTGAAATTTTTGAATATTGTTTTTGAGAACCCCTAATTCTCGTTTCTGAAACTGTAGGGCAGTTGGACTAGGGTATCCGGCCTGGGATTTGAGAATTGTTGGCCTGTTGGGAATTAAATTATTTGGAATTTGGAATAACTATTCATTGCGTGCGGAGGAGATTGCAATATTCTTGGAGCGCCGGTCGGATGCACAAGCAGGTTTAATTGATTCATTCTATAACTGTGTGAAATCCAAGTAGCATGTCCATGTGACTTCATAATTCATTTCTTCTTTCTGCATCTAAAGTAATGCTCACATAGTATTTTACAAATTATAGGTTAGCGGATTTTATTGGGAAGGTTTCTAGGGAAAAGGGGGACCTAAAATTGATTCAAGGTAAAGATGTTGCCCCCTCAAATTAACAAAATGATGCCTTATCCCATTTTGAATATAACGGTCTTAATTTTTCAGTTTTTTCGATTACACAAATTTACATAATGATTTATACTAAGTGATTTTGTTCATTTGTAGGCAATTGACATCTAATGTCGCATTTTTCTTGGAGACTCGATGATCCATTACTGTTCATTTTCCTCCGATCAACTACCATTTTAATTTAAACTCGTCATTTTGGATTTCTGTAAGTATTTTCACTATTACACGGTTTTCTATACATATTGAACTGTTAACTTATTACTGTATCCATATTATTGTTTGATATCCACAGGTATGCGATAGACATGGGACACCGAGACATTTTTGTCCTGGGTCCGCCCCTAAAAATAACCTAGGCAAATCAGAGAGACAGAGAGAGAGATCACCTTGTTCTTCACTCTTGCTCAAGATCCTTCCTCTTCTCTTCTTCATCCGATCCACACACATCTTGTTCAAAAAAACTCAAATCAGAGAAATCCTTAATATCAATGAACCATCGGTCAAAAAAGAAGAAAATTTAATCAGTAAAGCATACATGGGGTAAAGAACCACATGCAGTACCCTGCTTCCAATACGAATCCAACAGAGAGAGAAGGGAGAGATGGGAAGGGCATACTAGTAGAAAACGGACCTTTATTACCGGTTCATAAGGGCCTTTAGTGCCGGTTCCGCAACCAGCACTAAAAGGTGGAGACTAAAGCCCCCTAAATACCGGTTCGGCACTAAAGGCTCACCACGTGGCGTGAGCTCGCGCCGTGGTATGGGGGACCTTTAGTATCGAATGTCTTTTCTTTAAAAAATATTTTGGAAAATTTTGGAAAAAATTGATATTTTTTTTAATTTTCTATTTTCTAAATTATTTGATAATTTAGTCTCTAATCACCCCTCTTAACTGCTCAAGTGTGGATCACTGATTTCAAATCGTCTAACTTCCTGGTTGGTCACCCATCCTCTCACTACCCCAGCCTGGGCACACTTAACTTCGGAGTTCTATTCCCCCTACTTTCCAAGTCTGCACTTGTTGTTTTCCTGACAAATGTAAGCTGTCAATCCTATTAACCCTTAGGAGTTTAGCTTGAGCATTAGGCACACGTTTCACCGTTTGAGTTTGAAACTATTATTCTAAAAAAACAGTAATTATTTACTAACACTAATATTTCTTGAATAAGTAGTTTGACCATAGTTTGACCACAATTTGACCATAGTTTGACCAGATTTGACCAAAATTCAAAAAACTAAAATAATTATTTAGTAACACTAATATTCTTGAAAAATTATTTAGTAACACTAATAGTTTGACCACAGTTTGACCAAAAGTCAAAAAAATTGAAATTTGAGCATATCTTTTTTTCCTTTTAGAATTTGAGGATTCTAAAATTTTGCAAACATGCCGTAGGTAGTCAAAATCAGATGCGGATTTTCGTGCTAAACATTTTGATATATTATATGTTTTTTTCCGACATCGTATGCAAAAGTTATAGCCGTTTTACTTTTTCATAACACTTTTTTGCAAAACATGTCCAAATTTAAGTTTTTTAATTTTCCTAACTAGTAGATGTACTAATATAACTACATCTCAAAGAATTTTATTTTTTGAATTTTTTTTACATTTTCTTTTGTTTTTTTCAAAACTGAAATGGCGTCTGTGCTGCATGTGGGGTGGTGGTGGTAGAGTTGTGAAATTTGCCCTATAGTCCTTGGAGGATGGATAAGCAACATAAGTTGTTCGTCAAAAATTAACTCATGATATGAGATGGTTATGCCACTACAAACATAGATTAGTTTGTTATGGTACACTAGATGAAGTAACATAGATTAAAGTTAAGTTCATGCATTATCTCGATCAGTTGTTCAGTTGTTCTTCACTCCTCAACGAGAATTGATAGTTATGGCCATGTGTTGTGGCAGTACTGCAGTTCAAGATCGACTGTGGACTGCTCTGCTAAATGTAACTCTGGATCAAATGCCATAGGTACGTAGTGCAAGTTCCCTAGTTTTAGAAATGAAAAAAAATTACTCTACGCCCCCCAATGCAAGTGCACCATAACCTTATTCAAGCACCAAGCTCGGACTATCATGTTTGAATTAATATGAGCTTCAGAATGGCATGATTCACGGTCCAGTTTATATGATGAATTTCTGAATGCTAATGCTCCAGAGTCCGAGCTGGTGGTCTACGCGGAAGCACCCGCAACAACCCACTAATGGACAAATATGATGATACGGATGCAGATGATGTTTCTGCAGAAATTTCATATGAGAATGGTGACGCCTTGATTTAGCGTGTTATTGGGTCTTGATCAGCTGGATGTCTACATGCCTGATCTTTGGAAAATTTTGAGAAAATAGCACATCCCTTGTCTCACTAACATGACAAACGAGGGTAAAATTGTTGCAGACCCGTAGCAACATATAGAGGGAAATAGAGTGAAAAGTTCACTTAGACCAACGGTGAAACACGTGTGATCGATACTGCACACAGTATAGCTCATGAGGCACAAACAAATTAGCATGGCACTGAAATAGCAACAACATGGTTGAAATCACACTGTTTTCAACTTAGTGAGGGCTCTAGTCTAGTAACTAGCCAGCTAGGAGACACTGAAATAGCAACATGGTGAAAATTACACTACTGTTAGTTTTTATTATGTCTGCACTAGATTAAGTTGATGACAACTCCTTCGGTACTAATTAGTCTTAAGTTCTGGACTGCATCCCGGAGCAGATGCAACACCCAGTGCAATGTCCTGCAAGTACCGGCAACTTGCGAAAATAGATTTAGCTACGACTTGGCACGGTTGGCTAGCTATGACTTTCTTGGTTGTTCTATTGTTGCTTGGTCAGTCTCCTGATAATACAACATAATTAAATCATAGATATGGAGTTTAATCCCCCTATTATAACTTCCTCGACAAAATATCGCCTAAATAGCCCCGCCGCACAGGTGGTCACTCCGACCCCGGTGACCACTTCCCGCTGGTGATCGCTCCGATCTCGTCGGCCACCGTTAAACATGGCCCTCTCCGATCTCAACTTCTCCCTTGGGAAAGCTTTCGAAGAGTACATCAAGAAACAGTGCAACGCAGTCGTCAATACCCAAGATGCACCGAGTTCATCAAAGTTCTTCCGCGTGGTGGAATTTGCTAGATCGTTGATCAGACTAAATCCAGAATCGGTGGGCCTCATCATCAAGCTTGCTTTGGCGGGTCTGCCAAGCTTTTTAAGGTATCTCACCTGCACAATTGGTCATACCAGTTCTGTGTTTCTGCTCCGGAAGTGGGTTTTGAAATCATTAGAGGCGGCAACTTGTCTTCCGATATTTTTCCATGAATTTTCTTTTGTGGGGAGAGGGGGATGATGACCTCAAGGATCTTTACCTCCGTTATCAAGATGCGGCCAACAAAAATTGGATTGTTGTGTCCAATGCAAAATCTCGTCGATCATATGCTCAAGCTGTTCAACAACCACAATTCTTTTCTTTGCAAAATTCAAAAAATCCCCGTGATTGAGCCATGCAGCAGTCAAGGAGCCCCGTTTAATTCCGTTTTAGCTTCGCCCAATAATACATCGCTGGGTGGGGCGGGATCCGCGCGTTTTGAAGTTATGGACCGTCCGGCCCATTCTGTATCTGGCCTTCTCTGTGTTCGCTGCCTTATGACGGGCCACTTGAGGCCCAAGTGCCAGAACAAAATCCGTTGCAAGGCATGCAAGAGATGGGGGCATATTGCAGTCAACTGTAGATTCCGGGCCGAGATCGCCGTTCCACCTTCCTCATCGGACATGGCAAATCCCCCCATTCTGGTAGATAATCGGGAATCCGGTAACAGTGGTCGGCGAGACCCCATTGTCAGTGGCTCTATCGTTTCATCTCCCAGTAATGCCGGCTCTGCACAAAATTTACTGCCCTCTGCTCGGGACTCTGCCAATGCTCATTTCCCACCTCTTTCTCGCCACCCTCTTCAGTCTCATCGATTAAATCCTCAAAGCAGGGTTTCTTCCCTACTCCACCCCACCAGCTCTGCTCCGGCGACGTCGCTATCCATGGCAAATTTTCGCTTCGATCCTATGCCATTCCTTCTCACTGGTGCTCAAGCTATCGAGGTGGAAGGGAGGCCAGCGCGTGCTCGTGTCATCCATGGAGATATACAGCTATCTAATGAAAATCTCGCCATCGCCACGCTGGTGCCAATGCCCCAAGGTGAAGTCGCCTTTGCCAATGTCCAAGATGTTCTCAATGATTTCTTGATTTCACAAAGGGTAGTGTTCTCGTCTATTTCCAAATGCCCTTTTGGTCAAGCGTTTGTCAGATGCAACAGTAAAGCAGATAGAGATTCCTTTGTCAATAGGAGCCCACACCCTTTTGATGATATGCACATCATTTTCCAAAAGCATGATCAGGACTTGAACTGGAGGAATTTCAATCTGGCCAGAGACTGTTGGCTGCTTTTAGTTGGATTGCCAGCAGATCTGCGTTGCATGTCTGAGCTCAACAATGCTGTCTCTAGTTTTGGCAAGTTGCTTTCTTGGGACAGAGTGAAAACTATTGATGCTGCAGTAGTTGTTAAAGTGAGAATTGATGCCCTTGCAGATGTTCCCGTTAGTTTGGCAGTCACTGGTGACATGCATTTCGAAGGAGAATCTTGGACTTGCCCAGTCATCATCTTTCAGGAAGAGCTGTTGGGAGGGGGACCCCCAGATGAGGATCCCATTCCTGTGGATGGTAACCCACATCCCAGGCCACCAGAGCACCATCATCATCCTAATCAACACAATTTGTTCTTTGGGCCCATCCCTCAGCATGAAAACAATGAGCATCTAGACAATCTTCAAGATTGTCAGAATGGAGAGGAAGAGAATCTAGACGAACAAGGCTGGGACCACTAGGCAATGTCCCCAAACAATAATGATCTGATGCAAGGAGAAGCCTTCTTAGAGATGAATGATTTGTTGGTTCAAGAACAACAAATTGTTGCACCTCAAGCTATAGAGATGGATCACAGTGGTCTGACACTCTCTCTTGGTATTGATTCCAACAGTGTAGAATCTGCAAATTCAGTTCAGGGTGCTGCCAATCTTCAGTTGTTTGGAAATCTGATTGCTCCACCTGCCCACCAGTTTTACCTCATGAGATACAATTGCCAGATCTTAACATGCCCCTGGAAGTAGGGCTGCAGCCCTTGCAGCTTGAGTTCCAACCAGTTCTGCAACACGATGACCTGCCAAATGTGGTTGTGCAGCAAAAACCAATCCCCCGGCCTGATGCTGCAATATACTTACCTCAGACTTTGCAGGCTGATACTGCAAGTGCTTTACAGATGCCTCTTGATCAATCAAATCAGGAATTGCCAGATTCGCAAAATCCTGCCACTCAACTTCCTGACAGCGCTCTGCCTCATGATCAAGTGTTGCTGGCTCCATTTGTTGCTCAAAATGACAACATTCTTCGGCAAGAGACTGTTGGAGCTACTTCTGAACTTCAGGGGGCTGCCGAGGACAATCTAGAAGCTACTGCTATTGTTGCTCTAGTCAACCAAGCTAAAAACAACATAGGTAAAGATATTCCTAGTCCAGATTCAGGTAGTTCTAATCCCTCACCTGGATTTCCTATTCCTATTTATAAAGACACCATTCATGTGGGAGATTTTCAATTGTTGCCTGATGCTACAGACCCAGTTATGCAGAAGATGTTTCTGTCTCAACCTCATGAAGAGATGCACAATGCCTGCTTTGGTTTTGAGGAATCAGATCTCTGGAATAAGCACTTTGCTCCAGTAGGACAACCAAAAGAAGTTACTCAGGTACCTAATGAGTGGGCAATTTCAAATAGTTGCTTGCTTCACAGTTATGGAAGATTATTTTTGCTCAATCTGATAGCTCAAATCTAAAACCTTTTGTGGTACCTAACAAATGTGAATCTATCCGGCAGCCTCTCTGCCAGAACCAGAATGACAAGGAAGTGTTTCTCCCCAGTCTTGCTTCCACTCCACCTTCCAAGGCTTCTTCAGTTGGGATGTCCTCCAGCACTTCTGCCATCCAAGTCTACAAAAAGAGAAAGGATAAAGCTCCTCTCATTGAAACCCAGGTGAGAAGGAGTTGTATAACATCAATTAAATCATGGTTACAGAAAGAAAACCTGCATGGACAGAAATTGCTTGCCTTGCAATGTTAATCCTCCATCTTTACCCAGCAAAGTGGTTAAAAAAATTTCTATTGCATTTTGCAAGATTCCTGAGAAAGACTGCTCAAATGATGCTCTTCACCAAGCCAAGAAGAAGAAAGGAAGCAAGGACAAAGAGGGGAAGGAGAAGAGCAAGAAGGTCCCAAAGAAGGGGGGAGTGTCCAGCCCTGCATGATGATTTCATGGGGGCCTCTCTAGTTTCCTTTCGAGTTATAAATGTAATGGTTATGTCTTACCAAGTGACTTTATGTAACCCCATGTTCTGGGGGGATGTTGAGCTGGCACTTTTGGCTCTGTCTCAGACTGAGATCTTTAAGATATGCAAACTGATACGTCTCCGTCGTATCTATAATTTTTGATTGTTCCATGCCAATATTATACAACTTTCATATAGTTTTGGCAACTTTTTATACCATTTTTGGGACTAACATATTGAACCAGTGCCCAGTGCGAGTTCCTTTTTGTTGCATGTTTTTTGTTTCATAGAAAATCAATATCAAACGGAGTCCAAACGGGATAAAAACTGACTGAGATTTTTTTTGGAATATATGTGAATTTTGGGAAGTGGAATCAACGCGAGATGATGCCCGAGGGGCCCACGAGGGTGAGGGGCGCGCCCTGGGCCCTCATGGCGACTCCGTATGGCGGTTGGTGCCCTTCTTTCGCCGCAAGAAAGCCAATATCCGGATAAAAACCGGGTCCAAATTTCAGCCCTATCGGAGTTACGGATCTCCGGGAATATGAGAAATGGTGAAAGGCTAGAATCTGGAACGCAGAAACAGAGAGAGACAGAGAGACAGATCCACTCTCGGAGGGGCTCTCGCCCCTCCCATGCCATGGAGGCCATGGAACAGAGGGGAAACCCTTCTCCCATCTAGGGAGAAGGTCAAGGAAGAAGAAGAAGAAGAAGGGGGGCCCTCTCCCCCTCTCTCCTGGTGGCGCCGGAACGCCTCCGGGGCCCTCATCGTCACCGCAATCTACACCAACACCTCCGTCATCTTCACCAACATCTTCATCACCTTCCTCCATCTATCTACAGCGGTCCACTCCCCCGCAACCCGCTGTACCCTCTACTTGAACATGGTGCTTTATGCTTCATATTATTATCCAATGGTGTGTTGCCATCCTATGATGTCTGAGTAGATTTTTGTTGTCCTATCGGTAATTGGTGAATTGCTATGATTGGTTTAATTTTCTTGTGGTTATGTTGCTGTCCTTTGGTTCCCATCATATGAGCGCGCGCGTGGATCACACCATAGGGTTAGTTGTATGTTGATAGGACTATGCATTGCAGGGCAAGAACGACAGAAGCTTCTACCTAGCATAGAAATTGATGCATACGAGATTGAAGGGGGACCAATATATCTTAATGCTATGGTTGGCTTTTACCTTAATGAACGTTAGTAGTTGCGGATGCTTGCTAATAGTTCCAATCATAAGTGCGTAGAATTCCAAGTCAGGGATGACATGCTTGCAGTAGCCTCTCCCACATAAAACTTGCTATCGGTCTAGTAAAGTAGTCAATTGCTTAGGGACAATTTTGCAACTCCTACCACCACTTTTCCACACTCTCTATACTAACTTTATTGCTTATTTATCTAAACAGCCCCTGCTCTTTACTTACTCGCTCTTTATTATCTTGCAAACCTATCCCACAACACCTACAAAGTACTTCTAGTTTCATAATTGTTCTAGGTAAAGTGAACGTTAAGCGTGCGTAGAGTTGTATCGGTGGTCGATAGAACTTGAGGGAATATTTGTTCTACCTTTAGCTCCTCGTTGGGTTTGACACTCTTACTTATCGAAAGAGACTACAATTGATCCCCTATACTTGTGGGTTATTGTCGGTGTCAAAACCAGCGGATCTCGGGTAGGGGGTCCCGAACTGTGCGTCTAGGCGGATGGTAACAGGAGACAAGGGACACGATGTTTTTACCCAGGTTCGGGCCCTCTCGATGGGGGTAAAACCCTACTCCTGCTTGATTAATATTGATGATATGGGTAGTACAAGAGTAGATCTACCATGAGATCAGAGAGGCTAAACCCTAGAAGCTAGCCTATGGTATGATTGTTGTTCGTCCTACGGACTAAAAACCTCCGGCTTATATAGGCACCGAAGAGGATTAGGGTTACTGAGTCGGTTACAATGGTAGGAGATCTACATATCCGTATCGCCAAGCTTGCCTTCCACGCCAAGGAAAGTCCCATCCGGACACGGGACAAAGTCTTCAATCTTGTATCTTCATAGTCCGAGTCCGCCAAAGGTCATAGTCCGCCATCCGGACACCCCTAATCCAGAGTCCTCGGTAGCCCCTGAACCAGGCTTCAATGACGACGAGTCCGGTAGCGCATATTTTCTTGACATTGCAAGGCGGGTTCCTCCTCCGAATTCTTTATAGAAGATTTTGAACACAAGGATAGTGTCGGCTCTGCAAAATAAGTTCCACATACCACCGTAGAGAATAATATTTACACAAGCTCAATCTGGCGGCGTATTCCATGGCGTGACATCACACCACAGCCAAGCCTTTATTGAATCGTTTTCTGTCCCACCTCGGTAGCGTTTAGCGAGGCGGTTTCCTTGGCACGTCTTGTCAAAGCAGAGATCGTGTCCCCTTATTCTAGGATTCTCATCAATACAGGCGTGGGTAACCCAACCGCGCCATTGATTACGGTGCTTGGGAGATAAGCGAGTTTTATCAGGCCGGTGGGGACGCATAGCTTTGTCCGTCCATATAAGGGGATAAGGATCCACTTTTTCACACACGCCTTCTTCCTCCTATGCTCATCCATTTCCGTGCACTTGAGCTCTAGCGCCCAAGTCCGCACATCCCACCTCAACCTTCTCCAACTATGTCCGGAGCGGGAGGCAAGTGGATGGCCTCCTCCGTCACGGAGGCGCATCAAAAAGCTGCGAAGGCGGATACTTGTCCGGCGACATCGCGCATCGGCTCCCCGACAAGGGCAGCTCATCCCACCCCAGGCCCCATGAGAGGTGGTTTTCCTCCCCACTTCCTCCGCAGACTAGGTTTTCCACTTCGCCCATTTGTCCGGGGGCTCATGTTCTACTACGGCCTAGATTTCCATGATCTGGCCCCGAATTTCATCCTCAACATCTCGGCGTTTATCGTCGTGTGCGAGGGCTTCCTCTGCATCCAGCCCCATGGCTGAAGACCTTCAATGTCAAGCCGAAGGTAGTGGGCGGCCGCCAAGAGGAGTGTGGAGGTGCCATGGTGGGCAAGATGGCCAACGTCCTATGGCTCGAGGGCTCCTTTGTGGAGACCATAAAGGGGTGGCAATCGGGGTGGTTCTACATCACCGAGCCGCGCGACTCTAAATGGGCAGCGGCCCCCGAATTCCGATCTGGCTTCCCTACACGGCTCACCTCATGGAAAGAGGCGGGCCCTGGACGGGTAATTCAGAAGAGCTGACCGGACTCCAAACCTGCGTCCGAAACCTGGTGGACAAGAAGCTCAAGCTTGTCAACGTAGTCCAGGTTATGCTCATCCGCCAGATCCTCCCATGCCAGCAACGGGCCTTCAACTTGTGGGAGTTTGATCGGCACAACACCGAACCTTGAGCCGACTCTTTGACACTACGTACGAAGATGCCTGGAAGGTGCTGTTCAAGGGCGCCGAGGCTCCCGCATCCGCTACCGAAGATCGCGGATTCAGCTCGTAGCATCAAGCCAGCGAGGTAAGCTATTTTACCCTTTACGGGACTCTTTTTTCATAGTTTGACTCTATGCGGGATCTAAAACTCCCTCACCTTTGACAGGACTGGCAGAAGACGTCCGGGTAGGTTAACTGTCCGACTCCCTTGCCAGAAGACCCAGCGGACGCCCGATTGACGGGGCTGCTGGTTTCGGCACCTTACGTGGTGCCGGAGAAGAAGGCCAAGAAGAAGGCCACGGGAACTCGAAGGAGTTCCCGGCGCCAGGTGTTGTCGGACTCATCGTCCGATGACTCCGAGGCGGACTCCTCCCGCGAAGGCGAGGAGGAGGAAAAAGAGGCCTCTCCCCCAGCGGGGGGAGAGAAGAAAAGGAAGGCCGCCCCAAGTGGGGAGGCGGAGGAATCAGAAGGAAGGACCCTTCCTCCGGACTACACCACCAACGCCGACGACGGCGAAGAGGGGTGGCCACCGAGGACCAAGCCCCTGGCGAAATCGTAAGTGTCCGGACACCAGAATAACTCATGGCGTTCCATTTGTCACACATCATCTTATAACGGCGAATATAACCATGCAGCCCGCCCAAGGACGGGCTCGACGCGGAGACGAGCGGCTCCCTGGATTCGTCGGATGTGAATAGCACCTCACTTCCGACCGCCTTGTCTCCTCCCGCCATGGATGACGCCGAGGTGGAGTCCCAAAAGGGGCCTAGCCAGGAGGAGGTGGCCCTGGAGTTCTAACATATCTTTGCCGCATAGACAGTTTGGTGTTCAGAAAGAAAATGCCGAACTGAGGATCTAAAAGATATACGCAGGAGTCTAATATAAGTGTGTCAATATGGGAATGCAGGCTGCGCTATTGACCTCTACCGCACTGACTGCGGAGGTTGATGCATTGAAGCAGAGCCTCGAGCGGTCCGAGAACGAGCTCGGCCTTGCCAAGAAGCAGCTCAAGGACAAGGAAGGTAAGTAATACCTTATGGGATTATTTAAAAGATATGGTTGCAAAAAATGACAGGAATAACGTGAATATTGCAGGGGCCACGAACGAGGTGGCGACCCTGAAGGAAGCGGTGTCAAGGCGAAAGCAATGCGGCCGTGGGCGCCTGAGCGAGAGAAGCAGGAGGAGGCGGGTGGCGGAGGTGCGGCAAGAGCTCCAGGCTCTCGTGGAAAAACACGAGAGTTTGGAGCGTGACTCAAAGACTCGAGAGTCCGAGCTCGCCTCGGCCCTTGAGAGCGCCAAAGGTGCTAAGGCCGAAGCCCAAAAAGCCCTGCAGGAAATTGAGGCGATGAAGAAGATAGCGGCGGGTAAGGCATTCTTTATGCAAAGCAAGCATGTGGAAGTGAATTATCTGTTACTTACCCGAATCCGGAGCTCTCCAGGAGCATTCGCAGATCTGCCCCGCAGTGTGTTCGATGCTGCCGCATTCTACCGAGCCAAGGAGGGAAGCTCGACGGAGAAGGTGTTCTGGTCTCAGTATGCTGAGGCTGGACACCCGGTGCCCTTAAGCGACCAGTTGAAGCAGCTGGCCGAGCTCCATAAGGTGGCCGAACAGGCCATGAAGGGCCTCATACTTCGGCTGTGGCCTAAGGAAGCCATGCCTGGGAGCTACTTCGGGCTGGTGAGGCGGCTGATGGACGCCTGTCCATGGGTTGAAGTCGACAAGCGCTTCATCTGCATCGAAGGTGCCCGTAGGGCCCTTGCCCGTGCTAAGGTGCACTGTGGCAAGATGGACGCTGAGAAGCTTGTGTCGGACGGACCACCACCGGGCAAGGAGCATCGCAAGCCTGAAATGTATTATGAGGGCGTCCTGAAGGGTGCCCGCCTTATAGCGGGCGAATGCTCTAAAGATGTAATTTTTGAGTAGACTCGCATTTGTTATCCTGTACGCTGAAAACTTGTTCATATGCGCTAAGCAACACTTTTGAATTTAAAATATTACCTTCTCTGCGGCTGTTTATTAAATTTGAGAGATGGCGAGTCGTCGGCTTCAGCCCCCATGCCACAGTCTTTGGGGTGTTGGGATAAACTTGAGCGCTCTTGTTCCCATTCTTGGGTCCTTCGAGGGAGGCGCTCAACACAACGAACAAGGCAACCGGACTATAATGCTTGAACACTCTCACTTAGCCGTAGAATTCTATAATTTTAAATTTTGGCAAAGCCCACAGTATTCGAAGACCGGGTTGGGCGCTATCACGCCTAGGCGGACAATGCCGACTCCTCGCTCTAGCGGCATAAGTCTTTAGGGACTCGAAAACCTATCGAACTGCGACCGGCTCTCGCCCTATCATGACGGTCAGTTTTAGCTTTCTCCACCGAGGTGCTTAACCCAGCTCAAGCGGGCACAATCACGGTGGTTCTCCCAGCGCTACCTTAGCCGATATAACGGAACATAAGGTACCAAAACATGAGAGCAGGCAAACCCAGCTATTGACCCAAGACATGATTGAACCGATGCATATAATGCTATAAGTTCGGGTGCCGCACTTGTGAAAGTGTTCGGACTTGTCACACCATGTTGTGGGGTACTTAAGCCCTGGTGTATTGCCGTACCAAAGTGTACGATTGCACAATGTCATAACTGAACATATATATATATATATATATATATATATATATATATATATATATATATATATATATATAGAGAGAGAGAGAGAGAGAGAGAGAGAGAGAAGAGATTCAATAATAGGCGAAGCTATGTATTGTTTATTCAAAAGGGCTGCGTGAAGAGCAGAGCGATACAAATAGTGCGATAAGCAAGGGATGGGACTTTTAACATGTCCCCCTCAGGGGTAAGCTGCGAGATGGTATTTAAACAGGTATACTGCTCGTAATACAGACCACTGGACACTCGGCGTAACTACGCTTCCTGGCTGTTGCATCGTGTGTTCGGCGATTCTCTTGCGGACAGGGCTTCGAGAGCGAGTCCTGAAAGTAAAAAGAAAGAAGAAAAGAAAAGAATGACACAATCGGGGCCCCAGTGCGGTGAGCCGCATTACGGGCATGCCGTGGTCGTGCCCTCCCCTATGCCCATGGTATTTCCAGGCGTAATTATGTACGCAGCGTAGTACTGGTTCGCAATTTCGCGAGGGCTGGGGTTTGGGCTGCATTGCTATGCGTGCTCGGGCGATGCCAGGAGGTCTTGTTGTAGGTTACTCCGGGCGCTTGCAGCGGTGTCCGGACATTTAATAGCGGACTCGAGAATTGCCTTAAAAGGCTGCTTTGTACTTCCGCCTTGAGGGCCGCCAGTATGCTCCTCCGTGCGGAGAGGCGTTCGGTGTTCCATTGACCGTAATGACTCCTCGAGGACCTGGCATCTTGAGCTTGAGATATGGATAGTGCAGCACCGCATTGAACTTTGCAAATGCGGTTCGTCCGAAGTAGTCGCGTGATAGCCGCTATGAGCGGGACTATGTCGAAGATTAACTCCTCGCTTCGGAAGTTATCCGGGGATCCGAAGACCACTTCAAGTGTAACTGAACCTGTACAGTTGGCCTCTACACCTGGTATGACGCCTTTAAAGGTCGTTTTTCGTGGGTTTAATCCTTGATGGGTCTATGCCCATTTTGCACACTGTATCCTGATAAAGCAGGTTCAGGCTGCTGCCGCCGTCCATTAGGACTCTAGTGAGGTGAAATCTGTCAATGATTCGGTCTAGAACCAATGCGGCGAATCCGCCGTGGCGGATGCTAGTGGGGTGGTCCCTTTGATCAAAAGTGATCGGGCAGGAAGACCACGGGTTGAACTTTGGGGCGACTGGGTCCATCGCATATACGTCCCTTAGTGCACGCTTCCGCTCCCTTTTGGGTAGTGGGTTGCGTATATCATGTTCACCGTCCGCACTTGTGGGGGGAAGCCCTTTTGTCCTCTATTGTTCGGTGGCTGGGGCTCCTCCTCATCATCGCTATGCAGCCCCTTGTCATTGTGTTCGGCATTTAACTTGCCTGCCTGCTTGAACATCCAACAATCCCTGTTGGTGTGGTTGGCTGGTTTTTCGGGGGTGCCGTGTATCTGGCACGAGCGATCGAGTATTCAGTCCAAATTGGACGGGCCCGGAGTATTTCTTTTAAATGGCTTTTTTCGATGACCGGGTTTAGAGCCTCTGAATCCGACATTGACTGTCGTATCCTCAGCTTTATCGCCGTTAATGCGGCGCTTGTGCTTGTTGCGACGCGACCTGCCATTGCTGTCCTTGGTATCCGAATTACCAGGGCTCTTGGTCATGTTGTTACTACGAGCTAGCCAGCTGTCCTCTCCCGCGCAAAAGCGGGTCATGAGTGTTGTGAGGGCTGCCATAGATTTTGGCTTTTCCTGTCCTAGGTGCCGGGCAAGCCACTCGTCGCGGATGTTGTGTTTGAAGGCTGCAAGGGCCTCTGCAGCCAGACAGTCGATGATTTGATTTTTCTTGGTTAGGAACCGTGTCCAGAATTGTCTGGCCGATTCCTCTGGCTACTGAATTATGTGGCTTAGGGCATCGGCGTCTGGTGGTCGCACATATGTGCCCTAGAAATTGTCGAGGAATGCGGCTTCCAGATCTTCCCAACAACCAATTAACTCTGCTGGCAAGCTGTTAAGCCAATGCCGGGCTGGTCCTTTAAGCTTGAGTGGGAGGTATTTGATGGCGTGTAGATCATCACCGCGGGCCATGTGGATGTGAAGGAGATAGTCCTCGATCCAAACCGCAGGATCTGTTGTGCCACCGTATGATTCAATGTTTACGGGTTTGAAACCCTCAGGGATTTGATGATCCATCACTTCATCTGTGAAGCATAGTGGGTGTGCGGCGCCTCTGTATTGGGCTATATCACGACGCAACTCAAATGAGCTTTGTCTACTATGTTCGGCCCGGCCGGAGTTGCCATATCCGGCGTGACGGTTATCGTCTCGTGTCGTGGGGCGCCCACGCGATCCGTAGATCGATCTTGTTTGCCTTGCCTTGTCCTCCAATATATCTCGCAGGTTTGGCGCGTTTCCCCGCGCCTTGGTATTTTTGGAGCGGCACCGGGGTGCGGCTTGAGTTGAGGGCCGAGAGGCCTCTCTGTCGCGACCACGAGGTGGCCGGTCAGCCGTATCATGCGCTGGTGATGTAGGTTAAGGTGCTTCCTCCTCTAATCTGGTTAGCAGCCTTCGTTTTGGGTAGCTCTTGGAGGGGCGCTCGAGTTCATACTCTTCGGCCGCAAGGACTTCAGTCCATTTGTCAGCTAGCAAGTCTTGGTCAGCTCTAAGCTGTTGCTGCTTTTTCTTGAGGCTGCTTGCCATGGCCATAAGCCTGCGTTTGAAACGCTCTTGTTCGACGGGATCCTCGGGCACGACAAATTCATCGTCATCGAGGCTTGCCTCATCTTCGGAGGGAGGCATGTAATTATCGTCCTCTACCTCTCTTTCTGCCGCTCTCTCATGAGGGCTGACTTCTCCATCCTCCTGCGCTGAATCATGCTGGAGGGGGTTGTCTTCGGCACTGTCCGGGGTGTTATTTTTTCCCGTGCCGGAATCACCGTTTTTGCTATGGCGGGATTTAGGCGCGCCACGACGCCGGCGCTTAGGCTGTTTCTTGGAGGGTCATCCTCCGCTGTTCCATCGCCATTCCCATCTTTTGGGATGTCCACCATGTATATGTCGTATGGCGAGGTGGCCTTCGGTGCCACGTGGGCGCTGGTTCTTAGTCGTCTGCTGCATCGTCGTTCATACCGTCGATGTCTTGGTCGAAGTCGAGCATGTCGGTTAAATCATCGATAGTGGCTCTGAAGTGGGTGGTGGGTGGGCTTTGAATTTCTTCGTCGTCCGCATCCCAACCTTCGACCATAATCCGGCCAGGGCTCTCGACAAAGAGAGACTTTAGTGAATTCAAGATGTCGCCAAAGGCGAGTCTGAAACGATGTCGCGGCGGTGAATTCCATGATCGGCGCCAATCGGATTCGATTGGCGGGGGTATGAAGGCTCGGAATCCGGAGAGGAGTCCGGCACCTTGGAATCACGAGCTTCGCAAAGGACGTGGTAGGCGTACGACTCAATCGCCGGTGAGATCGCAGCCCCGAGGTGGTGTCCAGCCACCCGTCCTCGTCAGCGCGATCGGCTCCGAGCTAAAGGTCGGGCGGACATTGATAATGGCCTCAAGGACCTTTGTTCGGCGGCAGAGTTAGATCATGCCCCTCGTGACAGTGCGGCGTGCTTGGCTGTGGCTCGAACCCGTCAAAGATCATGTCTCCGCGGACGTCAGCCGTGTAGCTAAAACTTCCAAATCTGACCTGGTGAGCAGGGGCGTAGCTTTCAATCTGCTCCAGCCAAGCGATGGCCCGCAGTGCAAAGCCGCCGAATACGAAGATCTTTCCGGGGAGAAAAGTCTCACCCTGGAGCGCATCGTTGTTGACGATCGGAGGAGCCATCGGGCCTAAAGATGATGACACAAAGGAACTCTCAATGAAAGCACCAATGTCGGTGTCAAAACCGGCGGATCTCGGGTAGGGGGTCCCGAACTGTGCGTCTAGGCGGAAGGTAATAGGAGACAAGGGAGATGATGTTTTTACCCAGGTTCGGGCCCTCTCGATGGAGGTAAAACCCTACTCCTGCTTGATTAATATTGATGATATGGGTAGTACAAGAGTAGATCTACCACAAGATCAGAGAGGCTAAACCCTAGAAGCTAGCCTATGGTATGATTGTTGTTAGTCCTCGGACTAAAACCCTCCGGTTTATATAGGCACCGAAGAGGTTAGGGTTACAGAGTCGGTTACAATGGTAGGAGATCTACATATCCGTATCGCCAAGCTTGCCTTCCACGCCAAGGAAAGTCCCATCCGGACACGGGACAAAGTCTTCAATCTTGTATCTTCATAGTCCAGGAGTCCGGCCAAAGGTCATAGTCCGGCCATCCGGACACCCCCTAATCCAGGACTCCCTCAGTTATCAAGACCTTTTTCTGGCGCTGTTGCCGGGGAGTTATAGCGTGGGGTGAATATTCTCATGTGTTCTTGTTTGCTTTATCACTAAGTAGTTTTTATTTTGTGCTCTTGTTTTCTATCTTTAGTTATGGGTAGGAAACGCAAAATACAAAAAAAATTAGTTGTAC
Organism: Aegilops longissima; assembly: GCA_021605205.1. Lineage (NCBI taxonomy): Eukaryota > Viridiplantae > Streptophyta > Magnoliopsida > Poales > Poaceae > Aegilops > Aegilops longissima. The sequence continues at coordinate 27,060,623 of CM038682.1, forward strand.
CTACTACACCAATGGTTGAAGAACCACTCAAAATCTATCACACTCCTGAAGCTTTTTACTTGGATCATCTTTGATCGCTATGTGCCCGTGCTGAAACCCCAACTAGCTTAGTTGAGGGCAAATCTTTAGATGAGCATGCTTGTTATGTGGGACACCGCTTATCTCAAAAAGGGAAACTTTTACTGGATCAAATTCATCGTTTGCAGTGCTATGCTTGGAATTTATGTGAAATATACGATGTTACTTGTTGTTCTGAAAACCCTAAGAAACACCTTCCCTACCAATGTGAGTTTAGTGATAATGGAATCATATCTTCGTATTCTAAGGGATTACTATGATGTTCAACAAATTGAAGAATTTGTTGCTTTTAAGGGTGCTTATGAAATTGCTTCTTTGATTGGAAAGTATGATGCTACTCTTTACAAATCTGAAAATTTTGCCATACTTAAATATTGTTATGATAATTATGCTTCTAATGCCTATGTTAAACCATATATTGAGGACTCCTCCGCTGTCCAAGAAGAGACTAATATTTTGCAGGTGTCTATGGAAGAAGGAATTGATGAAAGTGTGGGCTCATTGGATGAAAAGATGATGAGGAGAGCGAAGAACAAAAGGAGAAAGAGCGGATTAGCTACCCGTGCCCACCTTCTAATGAGAGTAACTCTTCAACTCATACATTGTTTAATTTCCCTTCGTGCTTACCGAAGGATGATTGCTATGATGATTGTTATGATCCCGTTGATTCTTTTGAAATATCCCTTTTTGATGATGCTCCCTATGCTTGTGGGCAAGATGCCAATATGAATTATGCTTATGGAGACGAACTTGCTATACCTTATGTTAAACATGAAATTTTTGCTATTGCACCCACGCGTGATAGTCCTATTATCTTTTTGAATTCTCCCGACTACACTATATCGGAGAAGTTTGCCCTTATTAAGGATTATATTGATTGGTTGCGTTTTACTACTACACATGATGATTTTGATAGATATAATATGCATGTGCTTGCTGCTCCTACTTACAATTATTATGAGAGAGGAACTACATCTCCGCCTCTCCATGTTTCCAATAAGATGAAATTGCAAGAAACTGTTTATACTATGCATTGGACTTTACCATGTGTTCATGAATTGTTCTTGTATGACATGCCGATGCATAGGAAGAGAGTTAGACTTCGTTGTTGCATGATATATGTTACTTTGTGCTCACTACTAAATCACAAATCGTTGTTAATTAAAATTGGCTTTGATATACCATGGGATCCGGGTGGATCCATTACTTGAGCACAATATGCCTAGTTTAATGGCTTTAAACTGCCGGGGAGACAAACCGGAAGTTTTAGAGAGTCATTTATTTCTGTTTTGTGATTTTGTAAAGTTTAAAAACAAAATAATGTGCCAAGATTTTCCTTTAGGATGTTTACATTGCTTGTTGGTTTGTGCGGTGCAAGACAGAAACTTTGGCTGTAGTGCGCGATTTTACAATTTTTTACTGGAACGTCAAATGGGTCTGAAACTTTTTTCACTGTCTTTCTATACAAATTGTTTATTTTTCCTAATTGTTTCAGAATTTTTGGAGTACCAGAGGTATGGTAAATGTTCAGATTACTACAGACTATCCTGTTTAAGACAGATTCTGTTTTTGATGCATAGTTTGCTTGTTTTGATGAAACTATCGATTTCTATCAGTGGATTAAGCCATGGAAAAGTTATATTACAGTAGATACAATGCAAAAACAAAATGTGAATTGGTTTGCAACAATACTTAGAGTAGTGATTTGCTTTATTATACTAACGGATCTTACCGAGCTTTCTGTTGAGTTTTGTGTGGATGAAGTGTTCGACGATCGAGGAGGTCTCGATGTGAGGAGAAGGAGGAGAGGCAAGAGCTCAAGCTTGGGGATGCCTAAGGAAACCCAAGTAAATATTCAAGGAGACTCAAGTGTCTAAGCTTGCGGATGCCCCGGAGGGCATCCCATCTTTCTTCAACAAGTATCGATATGTTTTCGGATTCGTCTCGTTCATGTGATATGTGCAAATCTTGGATCGTCTTTTGCATTTAGTTTTCATTTGTGTTTGATGCACCATGCTGGTATGAGATAGTCCATGGTTGATTTATAGAATTCTCTTTGCACTTCACTTATATCTTTTGAGTATGGCTTTATAGAATGCTCCATGTGCTTCACTTATATCATTTGAAACATGGATTGCCTGTTTCCCTACAAATAGAAAACCGCCATTTGTAGAATGCTCTTTTGCTTCACTTATATTTGTTAGAGCGTGGGCATATCTTTTGTAGAATGAATTAAACTCTCTTGCTTCACTTATATCTATTTAGAGAGATGACATGAATTGGCCATTCACATGGTTAGCCATAAAATCCTACATAAAACTTGTAGATCACTGAATATGATATGTTTGATTCCTTGCAATAGTTTTGCGATATAAAGGTGGTGATATTAGAGTCGTGCTAGTTGAGTAATTGTGAAATTGGGAAATACTTGTGCTGAGGTTTGCAAGTCCCGTAGAATGCACGTATGGTAACCGTTGTGTGACAAATTTGAAGCATGAGGTGTTTCTTTGATTGCCTTCCTTGTGAGTGGCAGTCGGGGACGAGCGATGATCTTTTCCTACCAATCTATCCCCCTAGGAGTATGCGCGTAGTGCTTGGTTTTGATGACTTGTAGATTTTTCCAATAAGTATGTGAGTTCTTTATGACTAATGTTGAATCCATGGATTATACGCACTCTCACCCTTCCATCATTGCTAGCCTCTTCGGTAACGTGCATTGCCCTTTCTCACCTTGAGAGTTGGTGCAAACTTCGCCGGTGCATCCAAACCCCGTTGTCGGTGTCAAAACCGGCGGATCTCGGGTAGGGGGTCCCGAACTGTGTGTCTAGGCGGATGGTAATAGGAGACAAGGGACACGATGCTTTACCCAGGTTCGGGCCCTCTCGATGGAGGTAAAACCCTACTCCTGCTTGATTAATATTGATGATACGGGTAGTACAAGAGTAGATCTACCACGAGATCGAGAGGCTAAACCCTAGAAGCTAGCCTATGGTATGATTGTTGTTAGTCCTCGGACTAAAACCCTCCGGTTTATATAGGCATAGAAGAGGGTTATGGTTACACAGAGTCGGTTACAATGGTAGGAGATCTACATATCCGTATCGCCAAGCTTGCCTTCCACGCCAAGGAAAGTCCCATCCGGACACGGGACGAAGTCTTCAATCTTGTATCTTCATAGTCCAGGAGTCCGGCCAAAGGTCATAGTCCGGCCATCCGGACACCCCCTAATCCAGGACTCCCTCAGTTATCAAGACCTTTTTCTGGCGTTGTTGCCGGGGAGTTATAGCGTGGGGTGAATATTCTCATGTGTTCTTGTTTGCTTTATCACTAAGTAGTTTTTATTTTGTGCTCTTGTTTTCTATCTTTAGTCATGGGTAGGAAACGCAAAATACAAAAAAATTATTTGTACCTACTACACCAAAGGTTATAGTTCGGCTATCTGGACACCCCCTAATCCGGGACTCCCTCAGTAGCCCCTGAACCAGGCTTCAATGACGATGAGTCCGGCGCGTAGATTGTCTTCGACATTGCAAGGCGGGTTCCTCCTCTGAATACTTCATAAAAGATTTTGAACACAAGGATAGTGTCCGGCTCTGCAAAATAAGTTCCACATACCACCGTAGAGAATAATATTTACACAAATCCAATCTGGCGGCGTATTCCGCAGCATGACATCACTACAGCCAAGCCTTTATTGAATCGTTTTCTTGTCCCACCTCAGTGCGTTTAGCGAGGTGGTTTCCTTAACGCGTCTTGTCGAAGCAGAGATCGTGTCCCCTTATTCGGATTCTCATCAATACAGGCGTGGGTAACCCAATCGTGCCGTTGGTATATTCCTCAATCGGCGAGTCCCAAAGCGGTCACGGGAGGGCTCTTGGTATTCAATCTCTTTATAAAGAGACCAAGGCTCTGCTCCTTTCTTTCAAACTCAATCAAATCCGCCTCTCGCCTCGAGTTCCAACACCCAAAGCTCCAGATTCAGGCGCTTCGGACCTTCGATGATGTCCAGCTCCGGCCTTCAAGGCCGGTGGATGCCTTCCTCCATTACGCAAGAAGACATGCTAAAGCTGAGAGATGCCAGGTATCTAACCGGTGAAATATCGCATAGGCTGCCTGCTCAAGGGCAGGTTATTCCCACTCCCAAGTCTGGTGAGAGCGTGGTGTTCGCGTCTCACTTCCTTCGGGGGCTAGGCTTCCCGACGGACCCCTTCGTGAGGGGGATCATGTTTTATTATGGGCTGGAATTTCACGACTTGGCTCCGGAGTCCATCCTCCACATCTCATCGTTCATCGACGTGTGCGAAGCCTTCCTCCGCATTACTCCTCACTTAGGATTGTGGCTTAAGACCTTCAATGTAGAGCCGAAGATGATCGAGGGGCAGCACACGGAGTGCGGAGGCGCTGTTATAAGCAAGAATGCTGACGCTCCATTGCCCGAGGGCACTTTCGAAGAGGAGTTCAGCTTATGGCAACGAGAGTGGTTTTATATCACAGCTCCCAGGGGCACCAAGTGGGTGGCGCCACCTGCCTTTTGCTCCGGTCCCCCACAACATCTAGCGTCATGGGTCAATAAAGGGTTTAACTAGGGGCCGTCCAAGGACGTGCCCTTGTTCCAGGGCCGCATTTGAGATCTCCTAGAGAGATACATTAATCTGGTCACGGTGACGCATGTCATGTTGATTCGCCGCACCTTGCCTGCAAACGTCGCCCCCTCCGCCTGTGGGAGTTTAATCCGGAGGGCCACGAGCTCTCCAACATTTTATGGGCGCGACACCCATGGAGATGTACAAATTGTTCTTCGGATCACAAGCAATGTGTCGGGACTCGACCGAGGGCAGATCTGAGCTGCAATCGCCGGATACTCAAGTAAGTAGTCCTGTGCCGGACCGCCATCCGTATATTTATCATAAAATTGCCCTTAAAAGAGCTGTCCCTTAAGCAGGTGGATAGCGTAAAGCAAAGCTAATCAGGTGTCCGCCCCCCCTCCCGAGACCACACGGATCCCATGTTAACAGGATCTTTGGGTTTGCACCTTTGGAAGAAGGCGAAGGGGGGGGGTGAAGGAAGCTACCGCCTCCCGAAGGCTGTCGGGAAAGGAGGAATCAAGAATCCCTCCATCCGGGGAAGAAGAGGACCGCCTCTGAAGACCCGGAGACCATGGTCTCAAAGCGGGGGAAGAAATCTTCGTCAGAGGGTCCTGCGCTGGGAGATGCCTCAGCCGCACTGTTCCCCAAGGGGATCAACCCTCCAGCGAGCCGTGAGTAGAGAGGGGAGTTTTAAAATAAGAGACATCCCTGTTCTATTTCTGAGGAAGGTAACCTAATTTCTACCTTGTAGTTTGGATCTCAGCCCTTCTCAGCAGAGCTCATCTTCAGGGGATCTTCGTTGGGAGATGATGGAGATCGGAACGCCTCCCCCTGCCGTACCGCCATGCAAGGCGGGCGACCCTGAGGTGTCGTCGCGGAGGGTTTCTACGAGTCCGGCAGGGTCGGAAAGCAGTCGTATGGCTCCCCAAAGCCCTCCGGGTCTGGCCTTCGAAAAATGCCATCGGACGAGTCCGGCACCGTCCGGTGCACAGTCGGAGGAGCTGAAGGATCTGCTCGGGCGAGCGTCTATCTCAGAAGAACACTGTGCATTGATGGGCACGGTGATTGAAAGGATCTCATCCGCGGAGAGCGGGTTGCACGAGGCCGTCAGGAGTACCTTTTGACGGTTCCGCATATATAAGATGCGCCCTGTGTAGATAGGAGCCCCTGAGACTCGGTGCGTTGTCAAAAATTACGGCGCGCCGAGGATCATAATCCCAGGTATAATATGTCGCCCTTCCTGTGTAGGTGGCGAAGTGTCCGGTGCCTAGCCGGACTGACGAATTTGCCGAGCTAAAGCGGAAACTTGACGTGGCAGATGCCGACATCGCGCTTGTCAACAAGCGGCTTGACGAGTCCCAAGGTATGCGTTTTCTCCGCGGACACCTGGTAAGGGGGCTTGATGCCCATGCCTTACAACATGTATGCTTGATGCAGATGGTGCCGTTGCCATGGAGAACCTTCGGGCGGAACTCGCCCAAGCCAAGGAGCAGGCCAGGAAAAGTGATGCGGCTGCCTTAAAGGCGGCCGAAGAGCTGAAAGCTGAACAGGCTGCTCACTGCCGATGCAAGAAAGAAATGGTCGAGATGGCTGTGAAGTTGAAGAATGCTGCCGACCGCTGCAAGCTTCTTGAAAAAGAAGATCGGGTGGAATAGAAGGACCTGGAGAAGGCCACTACCGAGGCCAAGGATGCTCGCTCTCCAATGAGAGCTATGAAGGAGGAGCTACGTCAGGCCGGAGATATCGCGGCTGGAAAGCCCTTTATGCTGCGGATGAAGTTCGGGGATCCTAAATATGCTCAATTGGACCGGTTGTGGAGTGTGGCGGATACTTACCTGGACTTGGCGGCTAGTGCCGCGGACGCGGGGGAACACTTCCGAGATCAAAAGGATCACGAAGTGGAAAAGCTTTTTTGGTCGCAGTTCCACAATCCAGAGCGCCCTCTTCCATTAACCGATCGTTTGGCCGCATTGGCGGAGATGAATAGGTTATCCAGACTTGCCATGAAGTATGTCGTGAGTCATTTGTGGCTGGAAAGGCCCGAGCCGAAGAGTTATTTTAGCTTGGTGCAGCAATTCCTTGGTGCGGTGCCGCATGTCAATGCAATGAAGAGGTCAGCGTGCATAGAGGGTGCGCGGATGGCTCTTGCCCGTGTCAAGACCTACTGGGTGGAGATGAAGGCCACCGATGTTGCATCCCAAGATTGAGACGGGGCCAGTACTGCGAGCACTATTTTCAGGAAGTTCTGCAGGCGCTCGTTTAATAGAAACGCAGTGCTCGAAGGATATTATGTTCGAATAACATGTATTATTGTAAAACAATGTTTCGAGGGAATATAAAAGCTTTTATACTTGTGCCTTCAAGAATTAAAATACCTCCTGTGCGGCCGTTAATGTATATGTATATATAACCTGAAAGAGGGCAGTCATCGGCTTCAGCCCCCACACATATAATGCGGGGGTGTTTGCAGAAGGCGCATTTTCACACTTGATCCAACGTCTTGGTCCTATAAAGGAGGTGATAGCGCAGTGAACTAGGCAACCGGACTATAATGCTTTATCACTTTCACTTAGCCATAGGAGTTTGACAGTGGGGCTACTATATAGCCCACAGGGCACCGCGCTTCGCCAATTCAGAGCGCATGTGTGCCTGGCGGAAGCGGCCCTTTGTTATCTGGAGGAATCCTAAAGATTCCGGCGGGTCATTGAGTGGTTGACCAGTGTCACGCTATATCATGATGATCGGTTTCGGCTTTCTCTCTTGAGTTGCTCGCTTTGGCGAACAGGGCTGTCGCGAGTAGTTCTCCTGGTGCCGCCTTAGCCGATAGAGTAGAGCGTAAGGCAGCAAAACACAGGGGCGGGCAAACCCAACATTTGACCAAAGACATGATTCGGAGCAGATGCATATAAGGCCAAACTCATGACGCCGAACACTCCCTAAGGTATTCGGTCTTTATGAAAGCGGGCTGAAGAACGCCGCCCTATTAAGCCCCTGGTGTCCAGGTACGCGCACAATTCTGACGTGGCCACATGCCAAGACGCCAGCCTCCACCTCGGTTATGGTAAGAAACCGGGGGATGTGTATCAACAAGAGACAGTAAAAAAGGTTTACGCAGGGTCTTAATCTGAAAAGAATCCTTGGAACGGGTCCCTACTGCACGTCTGCGCCTGTGTCTCCGTTGTGCCGTATCCTGGATGGGCGTAGCACGGTGTTCATCTATAAAAGAGAGGAACTTAGTCGAAAGAGATCGTGCGAAAATGTACGTTATATTAAATAAAACAAAGTACAATTCAAAAAATGAATAAAATTGAGCTTTATTGTCTCTTGTTGTACATGCGCGGAGCCCCTTGTACGGGGGTATGCGGCTAGTAAGCCCTTGTATGTTTACGGCGGACTCGTCTAGCCATGTTCGGGGTCTGAATGACCTATCTAGGTGCTTTGATTAGTGAAGCCGGTTTAGTGTGTGGTTGTCAAGGCGGCCGCACGATCTTCCGCGCTCGAGGAACACTCGATATTTCCCTTTAATGAGATGATGCCTCGCAGACCGGGCATTTTAAGTATAAGAGATGCATAATGCGGTACTGCGTTAAAGCGGGCGAAAGCTTCGCTCCCTAGTAGTGCTTGATAGCTACTTGTAAATGGGGCAATGTGGAAGGTTAGCTTTTCGCGGCGGAAGTTGTCGGGTGAGCCGAACATAACTTCTAGCAGGAGAGAGCCCGTACAATGGGCATCTAGGCCTGGCGTTACCCCTTGAAAGGAAGTGTTGCTATGGTGAATTGTTGTTGGGTCTATCCCCATTTTGCGGATTGTGTCCTGATATAGCAGGTTTAGATCACTGCCGCCGTCCATTAGGACTTGTGCAAAGTGGAGTCCGTCAATTATCGGATCTAATACCAAGGCAGTCCAGCCTGCGTTCCGGATACTTCTACAGTAATCCTGTTGGTCGAAGGTGATTGGTTTTAACAACCAGTGGCGGGACTCCTCTGGGATAGGCCGTATGGCGCGTATCTCTATAGGTGCCACTATGTTTTTCCCTTTTGTCACGTGAAGTGAGTTTACTGTTTTGACTTCTTGTGGGAAATTCTTTTGTTTTATGGTGCTCTGCTTGTGGGGTTCGTCATCGTCCTCGCTTGGTGTGTCGAGCCCCTTGTGTTCGGCGTTGAGTTTGCCGGATTGCTTGAAGACCCAACAATCTCTGTGGGTATGGTTTGCAGGCTTCCCGGGAGTACTGTAGATTTGGCATATCTTGTCCAAGATTTTGTTTAAGTTAGATAGCTCATCCCTGTTATCCTTGAGGGGCAGCTTTTTCTGATTCTGCCGAGAGCTTTTGAATCCGGCGTTGACTTCCGTGCTCTTCGGGCTGTTTCCCTTGGTCCGACGCTGGTCCTTACTGCGTCGCGGTTTCCCATTTCCATCCCTAACTTCGGATGTACTTGGGTCGTTAATACTGCATCTTGCCAACCAGCTATCCTCTCCTGCACAAAAGCGGGTCATGAGGCTTGTTAATGCGGCCATTGTTCTTGGCTTTTCTTGGCCGAGGTGTCTGGCGAGCCATTCGTCTCAAATGCTGTGTTTGAAAGCTGCTAAGGCTTCAAAGATCCGGACGATCGACTATCTGGTTCTTTTAGTAAGAAATCTGTTCCGAGTTTCCGGGCTGACTCTCCGGGTTGTTGAGTTATATGACTTAAATCGTCTGCATCCGGAGTTCGGACATAGGTCCCTTGAAAATTTGCCTGAAAAGCATCCTCGAGCTCTTCCCAACTTCCAATGGTGTTTTCGGGAAGGCTTTTAAGCCAATGCCGGGCTGGCCCTTTGAGCTTGAGGGGTAAGTATTTTATGGCGTGGACATCATCTCCTCTAGCCATGTGTATGTGGGGGATGTAATCCTCAATCCAGATTCCAGGGTCTATTGTTCCGTCGTATACCTCTATGTTTACGAGCTTGAATCCCGCTGGAAATTCATGATCCAGCACCTCATCAGCGAAACATAGGGGGTGTGCGGCACCCCTATATTTGGGTGTACCGTGATGTTCGGATACTTTATGCGTTGCATTGCTTACTAGAGCTTGCTTTCTTGGCCCGTAGATAGATCTGGCTGGGCCATCTTTTTGATGCGAATCCTTGTGCGGATCGCATGCCGGCTTGTGTGCGGCGCCATTCGCCGCACTATGTTGGCCATGGGGTCGTTTATCCGACCGGGTGGCTTCCTTATTTTTTGATTGTGGAGGCTCTAAGGCCTCTTCATCAAATTCCGACAGTAATTTTCGCTTAGGATAGCTCTTTGTGCAGCGACTGTCGCCATATTTGTCTGCGGTGTTGAGTACTTTGCTCCATCTAATTCTAAGTGCATCTTCCACTGTTTTGAGCTTCCGCTTCTGCTTTTTCAGGCTACGCGCAGTGGCGATGAGCCTTTTTTGGAGGTTCTTCTTCTCCAGCAATCTGTCCGGCATGAGGTCGTCCGGATTGTTATCTTCACCGGGGACGGGTTGTTTATCCAAGTTGCCCTGTTCGGACGGTTGCTCGATGGCATGTTCGTCGTCCGCCGGTTCGCCCTGCTCTATGGCTGGGTCTCAGATGGCTCTTTGTCTCGTCGAGGTGGGGTTTGGAGCGGCGCTTACTTCGCCGCTTTGATCGCCGAGGGGCGATCCTCGTTCGTCCCTTTGTTCCTAGTCGTCGTTTCTTTTAGGTGTGTCCACCATGTATACATCGTGGGATGAGGTGGTTGTCCAGTGCCCTATAGGCGCTGGTTCCTGTTCGTCTCCTACATCGTCGTCCATACCATCGATGTATTCGGAGTCGAAGTCGAGCATGTCGGTTAAATCATTGACAGTGGCTACGAAGTGGGTGGTGGGTGGGATTTGAATTTCTTCGTCGTACGCATCCCAACCTTGCTGACCATAGTCCGGCCAGGGCTCTCCATATAAAGTGAGAGACTTTAGTGAATTCAGAATGTCACCGAAGAGCGAGTGCTGAAAGATGTCCGCGGCGGTGAACTCCATGATCGGCGCCCAATCGGATTCGATTGGCAGGGGCGCGGAAGGTGCGGAGTCCGGAGGGGAGTCCGGCACCTTGGAGTCACAAGCTTTGCAAATGACAAGGATGGTGTTTGGCTTGATCGCCATAGAGATTGCAGCCCCCGAGGTGGTGTCCAGCCACCCGTCCTCGATTGGCGCAGTCGGCTCCGAGTTGAGGGTCGGAGCGGACACTGGTGCGGCCTCCATGGCACTGTTCGGCGGCAGAGCTAGTGCCCATCGTGACAGTGCGGCGCGCTTGGCTGTTGTGACGCCCCCGATTCAATCGTACACTAATCATACACGCAAACGTGTACGATCACGATCAGGGACTCACGGGAAGATATCACAACACAACTCTAAAAATAAAATAAGTCATACAAGCATCATAATACAAGCCAGGGGCCTCGAGGGCTCGAATACAAGTGATCGATCATAGACGACTCAGCGGAAGCAACAATATCTGAGTACAGACATAAGTTAATCAAGTTTGCCTTAAGAAGGCTAGCACAAACTGGGATGCAGATCGAAAGAGGCGCATGCCTCCTGCCCGGGATCCTCCTAACTACTCCTGGTCTTTGTCAGCGGGCTGCACGTAGTAGTAGGCACCTCCGGTGTAGTAGTCGTCATCGACGGTGGCGTCTGGCTCCTGGGCTCCATCGTCTGGTCGCAGCAACCGGGTAAAGGTAGGGGGAAAGGGGGGGAACAATGCAACCGTGAGTACTCATCCAAAGTACTCGCAAGCAAGGAGCTACACTACATATGCATGGATATATGTGTAAAGGGCCATATCGGTGGACTGAATCGCAGAATGCCGAATAAGAGGGATAGCTAGTCTTATCGAAGACTACGCTTCGGGTCACCTTCGCCTTGCAACAGTAGAAGAGGGTAGGTTGAAGTCCTCCAAGTAACATCACATAGCAATAATCCTACCCGCGATTCCCTCCTCGTATCCCACGAGAGAGAGCGACCACCGGTTGTATCCGCACTTGGAAGGGTGTGTTTTATTAAGTATCCGGTTCTAGTTGTCATAAGGTCAAGGTACAACTCCTGTGTCGCCCCATTATCAAGATCACGGCTATTCAATAGATTAACTTCCCGCAGGGTGCACCACATAACCCAACACGCTTGATCCCATTTGGTCGGACACACTTTCTCGGTCATGCCGGCCGCGGAGGATCAACACGCCGCAGCCCCACCTAGGCACAACAGAGGCCAGCACGGTCTAAACCTAAGCGCATAGGGGTCAGGCCCATCGCCCGAGCACACACCTGCACGCTATGTGACGCGCCGAAGCAGACTCTAGCCTAGTGGCGTTCCACCAATCCGGCTTGCGCCGCCGCCGCCGACGTCACGAAATGCTTCGGCCGATACCACGACAACGAGTGCCCATATCTTTCCCACGAGTTGGTTAGTGCGATAGGCTCAGAGCAGGACTCAGATCAAATACCAAGATCTCATTAAGCGTGTTAAGTATCCGCGAACGCCGAACAGGCCAGCCCACCTCTCTCCTAGGCGGTCTCAACCTGCCCTGTCGCTCCGCCTCAAAGGTCCACTCGCGGGTGCTCCTCAAGCCGACCCGCCTTTAGTCACCACATGTATCATGTATAAGTATATAGTATATACCGTGATCACCTCCCGAGTGATCACGGCCCGATAGTATAGCATGCAGACGGACAAGAATGTAGGGCCACAGATGGAAATACTAGCATCCTATTTGGGCAAGTAGGAATGCGTAAGGTATCAATGTAAGTAGAAAACAGGCTATGCATCAGATAGGAATAACGAAAGCAAGAATATGCTACACTACTCTAATGCAAGCAGTATAGAGGAGAGTAGGCGATATCTGGTGATCAAGGGGGGGGTGGGCTTGCCTGGTTGCTCAGACAAGAAGGAGGGGTCGTCAACACCGTAGTCGATCCGGGTACCAGCAGCAACATCAGTCTCGGGGTCTACCGGGGAAGAAGAGGGGGAAGAAACAGTAAATACGGAGCAAACAAAGCATCACAAAACATAACGAGGCAATACGCGGTGCTAGGTATGCCCTAACGCGGTAGGAGGTGATACCGACGAAGGGGGGAATCATCCGGGAAACTATCCCGGTGTTTCGTGTTTTTGGGCAGAGGAGCTGGAGGGGGAAAGTTGCGAGTTCGATAGGTTAGGGATGCGTGGTGGACGATCGGGCTGCGTATCCGGGTTCGTCTCGTCGTTGTGAGCAACTTTCATGTAGAAAGTATTTTCATCCGAGTTACGGATTATTTTATATTAATTTTAAAAGATTTAAATCATTTTTAGGATTATTTAATTATTTTAAAACAACATTATCCAGAACAGTGTTTGCTGACGTCATCATGACGTTAGCATGACGTCAGCAGTCAACAGAGGTGTTGACTGGTCAACTGACATGTGGGTCCCGGCTGTCATTGACTGTTAACTAACCTAACAGATTAATTAACTAAACTAGGTGATTAGGTTAATCTAATCAGGATTAATTAAGTTAATTAATTCTTTAATTAATAAACTAATTAATATGTTAATTATTTTATTTTTTATATTATTTTTTTATTAAATCTTTTTTTTATGTCCTGGGGCGTGGGGCCCCAAGGTCAGTGGCTCAGGGGGATTATCACTAATTGGGGATTATCCCCTAAGTCAACAAGGGAGGCCACTGGGCATGCACACAGCCATGACTGGGAGCCAGGCGCGGCGCGGCCGGCCAGTAGAGGCAACGACAGGCGGCGGGAGAGGCCACGGCGGGGGGCGGACGGCCGCGCCCGAAGGCGAGGGCGAGCGACGATGGTGAAAGTAGCAGCAGCTGGTGGGAGCCGGCCCAGGCGGCGGGCGCAGAGGGGCAAGCGCGCACTGGCACGCTGGGACGCAGCGGGAGAGCATGACGGGCGCCGCCACGCAGAGCGGCGCGTGACGGACGTGTGGGGCGCAGCGTCGAGTGGGGAGACGGACGGGCCCGGCGGGGAGCTACCCCGCTGACGAGAAGAGGGCGGCGATGCGCGGGGAGGACCGACGAAGGAGAGGCGGGGACGGGCAGTCCGGCGCGACGGGGGCGAGGATGACGCAGTCCGGCGGGGAGGCGGCGCCGACAAGGTCGTGGGCGACCCGGCGAACGACAGCGAGGGCGATCCGGTGGCGGCAATATCGATGTGGCGGCGGTGCGCCGACGTGAGGCGGGGCGATCTGGCAACGGTGTCGGTGGCGAGCGGCGTGCGAGGTGATGGGGTCGGGGCGGCGTCGCGCGTGTAGCGGCGGGGATCGATCCCCCCGATCCAATCGGGGGCAGAGGAGGGGAGGTGGATCGAACCCCTCCCCGATCCAGATGGGATCGAGAGGAGTGGGGGAGGAGACGTGGGTGTGGGGGGAAATGGGGTGCGGTAGCTAGGGTTTCGGTAGTGGGGGAACGGGCCAAGTAGGCCAGGGCTTGCGGGGGTGGGCAAGCAAGCCGGGCTGCCCGCCAATCTGGCCAAGGCCCACACAGGAAGGTGGTTTCCTTTTGTGTGTGTGTGTGTGTGTGTTTTCTTGTTTTGCATTTTCTTTTATTTATTTTCTTTTCTGTTTTATATCATTTTAAATTATCTAGGCACTTTATAAAAATGTGTTTATTACACCATATTTACTTAAGCAAATTATGGCACTGCCTGAACATTTTAGTTTTAATATTTGAAAACTTTGGTGGTTTGCCTTTAATTCAAATTTGAATTTGAATCGTTTTGAACTATCGTGAGATTAACAACAGTAACCGCGATGATGTGGCATGATTAACAGGGAATTACTGTAGCTTAAATATCCGGGCATCACAATTCTCCTCCACTACAAGAAATCTCGTCCCGAGATTTAAGAGGGGAGTAAGGGGGAAAGTTCTGGTTACGATATTCTAACGGATCTTCTCGAAGAAGTTAATCCCTTTCGTTGATGTCTTCAATTCTTTATTCCGATGCATCATGATGAACTTGTCATCATTTCTTCGGGAACTCCATCGTACTTATGAAAGGGTAAGGGGCAGCTCACTACGACATAATGCTTTTGAGGGAAACAATCTGGGGTTAACGCATGAATGAGTATAAGATTATCTCTCGAGTTGAACATATGAAATACCTCGAGAGTAAGGTACGAAGGTACCATAAGAGGCTCCAAGCGGATAGATAGTTTCTCAAAGCCTGAACCAGAGTGAGAAAGGGGTTCAGAGTAGCGAGAGTAAGTATTGCGTCTGATACCAGAATAGATCACTAGGACAGTGGCCCGTGAATTACATACGAGTCCACGCGCGAGGAATAACTTTGGGAATAGGGGGTGTACAGGACAGTCAGGTTTCGATCCTGTGGAACTGTGGGTTATGGGCCCACCATGTGGTTTTTTTTAATAGGAGCAGTGACATCTTTCACGGTCATGATAGCAAGGCATGTCAGAGAGTACCATGTCAGTTATGTCGGCAACAACGTTGGTACCAAGGGCGAGGGACGAAGAGAACCATTTTCCTGCTCGTTGCATCGAGGCGGACCAATAGGCAAAGTTCTCGTCCATCGGTGGTTACCGAAATGTCACCAACAATAGTAACAGGGTCTTACTGGCAGAGTTGTATCACGAGGTGCTTACATAAGCAGGAGAATAATACTGCTTAGATTATATAGAGCATAGAAAAGGTTTAAACAAACCAATGGAAGGAAAATATGATCATCAGATTAAACAGAACAATGGAAAGGAAAATATGTTTAAACACATATTTCAAGGGTATATCCTTCCCAAGGACAAGCAGAGCAAGATATCCATGACAGGATATAAAGTAGAAAACCATTTAGGTAAGGGGGGGGGGAGGAATTTCATGATATTACCCATACAACGGTGTTAGGATAAATGATAAATAAAATTTAGCATCGTGCTTCAAATGTTCCTGTTGAAAATCGGAGTACCATTGACATGCTTCGAGATAGCATTGACATGGTCTTCAGGTGAAGATCAGACTTTGGAAACACGAAGGATCCATCAGGAATAACTTGTAGAATAAGTCTTACAATTTCCTCATGGATGAACGGATAACCTTGCTGAAAAGGAATCTATAATGATAGGTCCTCCAAGAAAAAGTAGGTATGACATCATGTTACCGGTCATCAAAGGATCAACATCATAACTCTTGGAAAGTTGTCCCAACCATCATATCTGACCGAGATTCATATCCAATTGGTGTCATGATACCTCAGACTCAGGGGGTCTGAGAGGAAAAGGTGCAACACAAATCGACGAAATGACGTTGCAAAATTCTCGAGAAATGAACTATGGGAGCGGGTTTCTGAAGCAATAGTTCATCATTAAACTAAGGAGGGGATGAGAAGGTGGCTGATGGGCTCAGCGACAATTCATCGAGAATTCCAAACAGATGGATTTCCACGATAATGTGAACAAGAAGATGACATTTGTTAGATCAAATGATATAATGGGATATGCTCGAGGAAAACATACATAATTAAACATTGGTTGAACGGTGCACCAAATATGGGTTGGGTTGCACGCCAATGTTAGAATGGTGATTCAATTATCGAAAGACTTAGAATGAACTATCGCCCATTCACTTCAAAGCAATAGGGTTGCCGAAGTTTTGAATTCACACGCCATAGCTCAATTGTCGGTATTCGGTTGAAAACAATACGGGGCCAAGGAATGAACGAAGATGGCAAGAACTATTATGATATCAAGAATTTTAAGAGGTGGTGAAATTCTCACCACATTCTTGACAAAAAGAGATGGTAATACTTCGAGGTAAGGAAGATCAATCGCTGGGTAGCAGGGATCTCAAGGTTTACACAAAACACGAACAAGTTGTGTTGAACGGAAGGCAATAAAGTGGTCGATGAGAACAGGAATCATCGAGGGGCAAGGATGGTATTACCCATCATGAATTCCATTCAATTCCTGGAAGAGCTCATAAGGTTGATGATGATCAAGACACAATTGTCGAGAGATTTCATGCAGATGTAATCAATCAAATTTACATCAAGTTGAAGGAATGATGAAGCAAGAGGTTATTGGAACCACAGTTACGACACAAACTCGAACTCAAGCTTGTTGTTTAAGGTGAAATGATATGATGAGGAAAAATCGACGTAAGCTTAGCTCATCGTAAAAATTACGCTCTGGGAAGAAGGACCAGGTAGCCCAGTTAAGATCGGCACGACAAGGATATAGCCAATCAGGCTAGGAATGACGTGATTGAGTTCAAACTCGTAAGTAATGAAGGTTACAAGAGTTCCTTAATCGCGATGCGGACTCGAGTCAGTTATCGGTGTCTTTGAGTGTTTAATAACTCAAAGCCGTGAAAAATTGGAATCAATGAGAATGCAGCACTTGATGAAGAACTCATAAGAAGTTATGCAGTTCTGTGATAATCTTGAGATACCAGGGGGGTAATACTCGACGACAAATCAAAGTAGAGGTTGGACTGGGGTATTACTCTGCAGAAGACAAGTGCTTAAACTTGCACGAGAAATGGTATTTAAAGGAGAACATGGTCGAAAACCACGATCATAAATGATCGAACCACGGATACAAGATGAACTTATAGCAAGGGGGGTAACTATTTTTACGAGCAGCTTCCATGATAAGTTATACATCGTGTCCATGGGCATGAACACAAAGTTCAAGGTCGACTCCCACTTCTTCAATGTATAACCTTTCATTCACTGCTCTAGATAAAAATGATTTCAGTGTCAAAACCTACCTGGTGAATTACCAGAGGGGTATGACCCGTGAAAACTCTCGAGTTCACCCAGATTAAGGAAGGCATAGGTTCAACCCAACGGGGCTTCTTAGAACATATACCATGAACTTCAGGAGTAAATAACACAAGATCGATAGTAGAGCATGCTGGAGAAAGCAGAGGATACAATTTACCAAAGGCATTATGTGTTTGAGAATGAACTCACAAGGTGATTAATTATGAAGGACACTGTCGAATAATAATCCAACAGTGGATATGGCGATCCACAATGGAGCTGATGTGAGTATCGATACCCAACCAAAGTAAGTAATAATGCAAGGGTGTCAGATTATAGAACATCTGAATAATTCGATGCTTAGATAACAAGGGAATTATGATTTCCGAAACAAAGGATCCGAAGCAGACTGTTTGATTAAAAATGAATAAGTTGAATAGACTTGGGGGTACAATCGACGACAACTTGATTGGTCAAGGACCAGCTCATGTTCAAAATGACGTCTGAGCTGGAAGGATGAATTCTAGGATCTGATTGAGGATTGCGAGCATTCGCAACATATTGAATCAACAGACTCAAAATGATAATGACAAGGCATGCCATTAAGATTACGAGACTTATGGGGTTAACCATAATGCAAGCAAGCAAGAATTTCAAAAGCAATAGGCTGCTCAGGATTTTCGGAAGATCGGGTAGTATTTGAATGCATTTTTGTGAAACACATGAACAACTTTGGACGAGCGGATACTCGGCAAGCGCGAGTAATTATCCGTAGGGGTATTCATGCAGTAAGGAACTGCAGGGCAGTAAGCGTAAAGAATTCTCGGAATATCGAAGAGTATTTCAGGACATCTTGTAATAACAAGAGCAACTTGGGATGACAATATGAACGATAGGTGTCAGTAGTTACCCAGAGGGATTTATCGATGGAAGGGAATTGCAAAAGCGATGGCACATAGTCTCGAGAGCACATCGTAGAGTATCTTCGGAATCTTCTGGTGTAGCAGGCGGTCATCGGTTACAAGGGGCTCTCCGGGAGAAAGTACTTGCGAGAACCTAAAGTTAGTTTTGTTTTTCGCAAAATCATTTAACCCGAATAGAAGAGAGCTCAGAGTCCCAGAGTAAAGATCGAGGAGTAAAAGATCCTAATACCACCCAATGGCGACGTGGGCCCATAAGGCACACAACCATGTTAGTAAAAGTTTTGCAATGACTAGACTCGACTTCGGCCAAGAAGTTGGAAAGGGGGATTCCTACAGGCAGTCGGCTCTGATACCAACTTGTGACGCCCCAGATTCAATCGTACACTAATCATACACGCAAACGTGTACGATCAAGATCAGGGACTCACGGGAATATGTCACAACACAACTCTAAAAATAAAATAAGTCATACAAGCATCATAATACAAGCTAGGAGCCTCGAGGGCTCAAATACAAGTGCTCGATCATAGACGAGTCAGCGGAAGCAACAATATCTGAGTACAGACATAAGTCAAACAAGTTTGCCTTAAGAAGGCTAGCACAAACTGGGATACAGATCGAAAGAGGCGTAGGCCTCCTGCCTGGGATCCTCCTAACTACTCCCGGTCGCGCCGCCGGGCTGCACGTAGTAGTAGGCACCTCCGTGTAGTAGTCGCCATCGACGGTGGCGTCGCCCTGGCTCCATCGTCTGGGTCGCAGCAACCGGGTAAAGGTAGGGGGAAAGGGGGGGAACAATGCAACCGTGAGTACTCATCCAAAGTACTCGCAAGCAAGGAGCTACACTACATATGCATGGATATATGTGTAAAGGGCCATATCAAGGACTGAATCTGCAGAATGCCGTAATAAGAGGGATAGCTAGTCTTATCAAGACTACGCTTCTGGTCACCTTCGCCTTGCAACAGGTAGAAGAGGGTAGGTTGAAGTCCTCCAAGTAACATCACATAGCAATAATCCTACCCGCCATTCCTCCTCGTATCCCGAGAGAGAGCGACCACCGTTGTATCCGCACTTGGAAGGGTGTGTTTTATTAAGTATCCGGTTCTAGTTGTCATAAGGTCAAGGTACAACTCCAGGTCGCCCTGTTATCAAGATCACGGCTATTCAATAGATTAACTTCCCTGCAGGGTGCACCACATAACCCAACACGCTTGATCCCATTTGGTCGGACACACTTTCTGGGTCATGCCCGCCATGAGGATCAACACGCCGCAGCCCCACCTAGGCACAACAGAGAGGCCAGACGCCGGTCTAAACCTAAGCGCACAGGGTCTGGGCCCATCGCCCGAGCACACCAAGCACGCTATGTGATGCCGAAGCAGACTCTAGCCTAGTGGCGCTCCGGTCCAATCCGGCGCGCGCCGGCGGCCGACGTCATTAAATGCTTCGGCCGATACCACGACGCCGAGTGCCCATATCTTTCCCACGAGTTGGTTAGTGCGATAGGCCCGTGAGCTGCACTCAGATCAAATACCAAGATCTCGTTAAGCGTGTTAAGTATCCGCGAACGCCAAATAGGGCCAGGCCCACCTCTCTCCTAGGCGGTCTCAACCTGCCCTGTCGCTCCGCCTCAAAGGTCCACTCTGGTGCTCCTCGACCGACCCGCCTTTAGTCACCACATGTATCATGTATAAGTATATAGATATACCGTGATCACCTCCCGAGTGATCACGGCCAGATAGTATAGCACAGCAGACGGACAAGAATGTAGGGCCACAGATGGAAATACTAGCATCCTATACTGGGCAAGTAGGAATGCAGGTAAGGTATCAACAGAAGTAGCAAAACAGGCTATGCATCAGGATAGGAATAACGGAAAGCAGTAACATGCTACACTACTCTAATGCAAGCAGTATAGAGGAGTGAGGGAGTCCTGGATTAGGGGGTGTCCGGATAGCCGGACTACCATCATCAGCCGAACTATCATTTGCCGGACTATCATCATCGACCGGACTCCAAGACTATGAAGGTACAAGATTGAAGACTTCACCCCGTGTCCGGATGGGACTTTCCTTGGAGTGGAAGGCAAGCTTGGCGATACGGATATGTAGATCTCCTACCATTGTAACCGACTCTATGTAACCCTAGCCCCCTCCGGTGTCTACATAAACCGGATGGGTTTAGTCCGTAGGACTACAATCACAACAACCCTTACAATCATACCATAGGCTAGCTTCTAGGGTTTAGCCTCCTTGATCTCGTGGTAGATCCACTCTTGTAAACATCCACAATATCAATATCAATTAAGCAGGACGTAGGGTTTTACCTCCATCAAGAGGGCCTAAACCTGGGTAAACATCGTGTCCCTGGTCTCCTGTTACCATCCGCCTAGACGCACAGTTCGGGACCCCCTACCCGAGATCCGCCGGTTTTGACAATCGACATTGGTGCTTTCATTGAGAGTTCCTCTGTCGCCACCGATAGGCTTGATGGCCTCTTCAATCAACAACGGCGCAGTCCCGGTGAGACCTTTCTTCCGGACAGATCTTCAGATTCGGCGGCTTCAAGATCAAGGGCCAACTCCCTTGGCCATCCGGAGCAGATCGAAGCTATGCCCTGGCCGTCAGTCAGGTTTGAAGCTTAAACTTCATGGCCGATATCGCGGGACTTGATCTCGATGGATCTGGGCCACAGCCGAAGGCGTGCCGCTGTCATGATGGGCATGACCTAACTCGCCACGGACAGCACCTTGAGGTCGCACTCGATCCGCCCAACTCATAGTCCGGAGCCGATCGCTCAATCGAGGACGGATGGCTGGACACCGCCGGGAGCCGCAATTTCTACGGCGATGGATCCAACACTTACCTTGTACCACATAAAGCCCATGACTCGAGGTGCCGGACTCCTCGCCGGACTCCAACCTCCGCGCCCCGCCATCCGAATCTGATTACGCCAATCATGGAATTCACCGCTGCGGACATCTTTCAGCACTCGCCTTCGGCGATATCATAAATTCATTGAAGCATCTTCGCTATCCGAGAGCCCTGGCGAACTACGCCGGGACGGTGGGGCGCGACGACTAAGAAATTCAGATCCCACCCACCACCCACTTCAGAGCCACCGCCGACGATTTAACCGACGATCGATTACGACCAAGACATCGACGGTATGGACGACGATGCCGGAGACTACTAAGAACCAGGCCTACAGGACACCGAAAACCACTCGCCATATGACATATACATGGTGGACACCCCAAAAGATGGGGACGGCGAAGAAGCAGCGGAGGCCGATTCCTTAAAGAAACAGCCCAAGCGCCGACGTCAGCGGCGCCGCTCTAAATCCCGCCACGACAAGAATGGAGATTATTGCACAGGAGATAATAACACCCCGTAAAGTGCCGAAGACAACTCCCTCCAAAGACGATCCAGCAGCAGGAGGAGGAGAAGCAAGCCCTCAGAGAGGGCGGCATTTAAGAGGTCGAGGATGACAATTACTTACCTCCCTCCGGAGACGAGGCAAGCCTCGGCGATGACTTAATTCGTCGTGCTCGAGGATCCCGTCAACAAGAGCGTTTTAGACGCAGGCTAATGGCCACGGCAAACAGCCTAAAGAAAAGCAACAACAGCTTCAAGCTGATCAAGACCCATCGCCAACAGATGGACCGAGGTCCTCGCGTCAAGAGTATGAACTCGAACGCCTCCAAAAGTTACCCAAAACGCAAGTTGCTCCCCGATTAGAGGAGGCAGCATCACCAGCGACAATACGGCAGACCGACCACCTCATGGCGCGATAGAGAGGCGCAAGCCCTCCACCAAAACCGCATTCCCGCATCGCTCTAAAAGCAGGAAGCCACGGGGAACGCGCCGGACTTGCGTAGATATATTGAGGACAAGGCAAGACAATCCAGATCTATCTACGGATCACGTGGACGCCCCACCACCCACGCATTTAATACCGCCGCACCGGATACAACTACTCCGGTCGGGTCAACACAGCAGATAACGCCTCTCGAGCTACGCCGCGATATTGCTCAATACAGAGGCGCCGACACCCACTATGCTTCACCGACGAAGTAATGGATCATCAAATCCTCAAGGGTTCAAACCCGTTAATATCGAATCCCACGATGGCACAACAGACCCCACGGTTTGGATTGAGGATTATCTCCTCCATATACACATGGCCCGCGCGACGCATCTTCACGCCATCAAATATCTCCCGCCAAGCTTAAAGGACCAGCTCGGCATTGGCTTAACAGCCTGCCCGCAGAGTCAATTGATGTTGGAAGACCGGAAGCCGCATTCCTCGACAACTTCCAGTGGCATGTACGCATGCGACCACCGGACGCAGATGACCTAAGCCACATAATCCAGCAGCCGATGAATCGCCAGCAATTCTGGACACGGTTCTAACAAAGAAAAATCAAATCGCTGATCGTCCGGATGCAGAGGCACTCGCTGCCTTCAAACATAACATCCGCGACGAGTGGCTGGCCCAGCACCTAGGACAGAGAAGCCGAATCCATGGCAGCCCTCACATCCCTTATGACCCGCTTTGCAGCGGGAGAGGATAGATGGCTCGTCAAGAGTAACAACCTCAGCAAAAACACTGGCAGTCCGGATACCAAGGACCGCAATGGCAGGTTGCGCCGAAACAAAAACAAACGCCGCATTAACGGCGACAGCAATGAGGATACGGCAGTCAACGCCGGATTCCGAGGCTCCAAACCCGGTCAACGGAAGAAGCCATTCAAAACAACCACTCCGGGCCCGTCCAATTTGGACCGAATACTCGACCGCTCTTGTCAAATACATGGAACCCCCGAAAAGCCAGCTAACCATACTAACAGAGATTGTTGGGTATTCAAGCAGGCAGGCAAATTAATCGCCGAGAACAGTGACAAGGCTACACAGCGATGACGAGGAAGAGACCCGCCGCCGAACAACAGAGGACAAAAGGGATTCCCTCAAGTTCGGACGGTAAACATGATATACGCAACGATATTCCCAAGAGGGAGCGGAAGCGCACTAAGGACGATACGGATGGAGCCACGCCCAAAATTCAACCCATGGTCCTCTTGCCCGATCACTTTCGATCGAAGAGACCATCCGACCAGTATCCGCCATGGCGGATTCGCCGCATTGGTTTTAGACCCAATTGTTGATGGATTTCACCTCACGAGAGTCCTAATGGACGGCGGCAGTAGCCTGAACCTGCTTTATCAGGATACAGTGCGCAAGATGGGCATAGACCCCTCAAGGATTAAACCTACAACGATGACCTTCAAAGGCGTCATACCAGGTGTCGAGGCCAATTGTACAGGCTCAGTTACACTGGAAGTGGTCTTCGGATCCCCGGATAATTTCCAAAGCGAGGAGTTAATATTCGACATAGTCCCGTTCCGCAACGGCTATCACGCTCTGCTCGGACGAACCGCGTTTGCAAAATTCAACGTGGTGCCGCATTATGCATACCTTAAGCTCAAGATGCCAGGCCCTCGTGGAGTCATCACGGTCAATGGAAACACGGAACGCTCCCTCCGAACGGAGGAACATACAGCGGCTCTCGCGGCAGAAGTACAGAGCAGCCTTTTAAGGCAATTTCGAGTCCGCCGTTAAACGACCGGACACGCACCAAACGTGCCCGGAGCAACATCAACTAAGACCACTGGCACGCCTGCACGCATAGCAATGCGGCCCCAACCCCAGCCCTCGCAAAATTGCAAGACAAACTCTCTGCGTACATAATTACGCCCTGGAGATACCATGGGCATAGGGGGAAGGGAACAACCACAACAGACCCAGAGTGCGGTTCGACCACACCATGGGCTCCCAAGTGTGTCGCTCTTTTTTCTTTTGTTTTTCTCTTTTTTATACAGAACTCAGTCCGGCGGCGAACCTGCCGAACTCATGTTGCAACAGCCAGGGAAGGACAGAGGTCATGATTTAACAATCAGGTGGTCTCCATCACGAGCATTAAATTTGTTAAAATACAACATTCCGCTGCCTACCCTCGAGGGAGACGCCTTTAATTCGCCCAATCCCTTGCTTTCCGTGACTATTTGTATCATTCCGCACTGATCGCATATCTTCTCGAATAAAATGCAGCACTTTTTGCCTATAATTGCATTACTTTATATATATATATGTTCATTTATTTACATGTTGCACCCTGCATCTTGGTACGGCCAAACACATCAGGGGCTTATGTCCTCCGCTTTATGGTGTGATAAAGTCCAGACACTTTCACAAGTGCGGCACCTCAACTTATAGCATTATATGAATCAGCTCAATCATGCCTTGGGTCAATAGTTGGGTTTGCCCGGCTCCCATGTTCGCACCTTACGCCCGCTCTATCGGCTAAGGTAGCACGGGAGAACCATCGCGATTGCGCCCGTTAAGCCGGGTTAACGCCTCAAAGGAGAAAGCTAAAACTGACCGCATGATAAGGCGAGAGACTGGTCGCTGTTCAAGAGGTCCTTTCGGGTCCTTAAAGACCTATGCCGCTTCGAGCGAAGTTCCGGATTATGTCCGATGAAGGCGTGGATAGCGCCCCAATTCGGTCTTCCGAATACTATGGGCTTCACCAAATTTAAAATTATAGAATTCTATGGCTAAGGAGAGTGTTCAAGCACTATAAGTCCGGTTGCCTTGTTCGCTGTGTTGAGCGCCCCCTAGATGGACCCAAAATGGGAACAAGAGTGCTCAAGTTTATCCCGAACACCCCAGACTCGTGGCATGGGGGCTGAAGCCGACGACTTGCCATCTCTCAAATTTAATAAACGGTCGCATGTAAGGTAATATTTTAAATTAAACAAGCGTTGCTTAGCGATATGAACAAAGTTTTCAGCGCATGTGATAACACATTGCTAATTCACTCAATAATTACATCCTCGGGGCACTCATCCGCAATCTTGCGGGCACCGCTCAGAACAACCTTATAGTAAATTTCGGCGCATAATGCTCCTTGCCCGCTGGTGGCGCGCCGCTGATTAGCTTCTCCGCATCCAGCTTGCCCCTAATGCACCTTTGCGCTGGCAAGGGCCCGACGAGCACCTTCAATACAGGCGGAGCGCTTGATAACCTCCACCCAGGGCACGATCCACCAGCCGTCGCGACGAGGCCAAGTAGCTCCCTGTGCATGGCCTCTCCGTGCCACACCGGACTATGAGGCCCTTCATGGCCTGCTCGCCACCTTAGAAGCTCGACCAGCTGCTTCACTGGTCGCTAGGGGCACTGATGGCCGGCCTCAAAGATACCGAGACCGAAGACCTTCTCCGCTGATCTCCCTCCTCGGCTCGGTAGAATGCGGCGGCATCGTACACGCCATGAGGCAGATCTGCAAACGCCCCTGGAGAGCTCCGAATTCGGGTAAGTAACATGTAATTTACATTCACATGCTTGCTTTGCATGAAAAATGCCTTACCCGCCGCTATCTTCCTCATCAACTCAACCTCCTGAAGGGACTTATGGGGCTCGGCCTTGGCGGTTTTGGCACTTTCGAGAGCCGAGGCAAGCTCGGACTCTCGAAGTCTTTGAGTCACGCCCAAACTCTCATGCTTTTCCATGAGAGCCTGGAGCTCTTGCTGAACCACCGCCACCCGCGCCTCTTGCTTTTCTCGCTCTGCCCATTCCGTGGCCGCATTATGCTCGTCACAGACACGGCCTCCTTCGTGGTCGCCACCTCGCTCGCGGGCCCCCGCAGTACCCGTGTTATCCTTGTTATTTTTGTCGCAACCTAAATCCTTTTCTGAAGGTACAAATTCAAAGTGGTGTTACTCACCTTCTTTGTCTTGAGCTGCTTCTCGGCGCGCCGAGCTCTTTCCCGACCGCCGAGCTCTCGCTTCAACGCACCGACCTCCGCAGTAAGTGCGGCAGAGGTCAGCAGCGCAGCCTGCAACCCATATTGACATAATTTTTAGCAACCCTGTATATATTTTTAAGATCCTCATCCGCTTTTCTTTCCAACACCGAACCGAGCATCAGGGCTACCGTCTATGCGGTATTACATTGCATATTTTTAACTTCTTACCTCAAATCCTCGATAGAAGGCTATTGCGGCTTGGTCAGCCCGCCTTTGGCGAGCCAGACTTTTCAATCACCGCACTCATAATAGTGCGGTGTTCTTCCTCGATGGAAGCGCCTGCAGCGCCCAACAAATTGCCCGACGCCCGGTTGGACGGAAGCCGCCCGGCGCCACGGTCTTGCCCTTCGATCGAAGGGCCGCTGCCGGACTCGGAACCACCGCGGGTTCTGTTGTGGAGTCCGTGCAAAACCGGAGGGCGCCTTGTGGCGCCCGAGCCTCCCCGATAGGTCCCTTCGGGGATCCCACCTCGGCGCCTTCGGGCGTCGCGAGGGGTGGAGGCGGTCGGGATGGAGTCTACATCCGACGAAGCCAACGACCCGCCGATGAAGCGGGAGATCATCACCGGCCGGACTACGTGCAGTATGCGGCATTAGAATGACACTATGTGACGCAGAAAAGAAATTATAAATCATTCAGAATCCGGATACTTACGATCTCGCCGGAGGCCTGGCCCTTGAAGGCCATTCTTCCTCGCCAACGTTGATGTTGGCAGAGCTGTCCGGGAATTGTCCTTCCCTCTTGACCCTCCGCCTCCCCTGCTGGGGAAGCCTTCCTCTTCCTCTCTCCTCCTCCGGGAAAGAGTCCTCTTCCTCCTCCTCATTCTCGGGAGGAGTCCGCCCGAGTCGCCGGACATTCTGAAAACGGGCACTCTTTCGAGCACCCGTGGCCTCCTTCTTGGCTTCTTTTCCGCACCACGCGGTGCCGGAACCAGCAGCCTCGCTAGACGAAAGCGCCTCTGGATTTTTCGGCATAGGATCCGGACAGTAATCTGCTCCGCCTTCTTCATCCAGTCCTGTCAAAGGAAAAGGGAAATTAAAACCCGATAGAGTCAAACTATGAAAACAAGTGTCCCAGAAGGGGTAGAATCACTTACCTCGTCACCAAGGCGCTGCGAAAGCGAAATCCGCGATCTTCAACACGGATGCGGGGCTTCGGCGCCCTTGAACAGCACCTTCCAGCGCCTTCAGACGTTGTGTCAAGAGCTTGTTCAGCGCTGGTGCTGTTCCGGATCGAACTCCCATAGATTGAATGCCCGCCTTGGCATGGGAGAATCCGCGACGAGCATGACTCGACCACGTTAACCAGCCCGAGCTTCTTCACCAGCTTCTTGATACAGTGCTTGGAGTCCCGTCTGCTCCTTCAAACTACCCCACAGCAAGCCCTTCTCTTTCCAGAGGTGAGCTGCGTGGGGATACCAGATCTAAACTCGGGGCCGCCGCCCATTTAGGGTCACGCTGCTCGGTGATAGAGAACCACCCCGATTGCCACCCCTTGACGATTTTACGAAGGCCCTTCAATTAAAGGACGTTGGGCATCTTGCCCAACATGGCGCCTCCAAGACTCCGCTTGAATGCCCTTCACTACCTTCGCTTGACATTGAAGGTCTTGAGCCCAAGTCAAGTGGGGCTGGATGCAGAGGAAGGCCTCAGACACGACGATAAACATCGAGATGTTGAGGATGAAGTTCGCGCCAGATCATGGAAATCCAGGTCGTAGTAGAACATGAGCCCCCGGACAAAGGGGTGAAGTGGAAAGCCCAGTCCATGGAGGAAGTGCGAAGAAAGACAACCTCTCATGAGGCCTGGGGTGGGGATGAGCTGCCCTCGTCGGGCAGCCGGTGCGCTGATGTCACGGAGAGGTATCCGCGCCCAGCAGTTTGGCGATTTGCTCCTCCTTAACGGTGGAGGCCAGCCATTTACCTCCCGCTCCGGACATGGTCGGAGAAGGTTGAGACGAGATGCGCGAACTAGGGCGCTGGAGCTCGAGTGCGCGGAGATGGATAAGCAAAGGAGGAAGAAAGCGAGGTGAGAAGGTGAATCCTTATCCCTTATATGGGCGGGCCAAGTCTTACGCGCCCCCACCGCCTGGTAAAACTCGCTTATCTCCAAGCGCCACCATCAATGACGCGTTGGGTTACCCACGCCCGTATTGATGAGAACCCGGATTAAGGGAAACACGATCTCTGCTCGACAAGACGCGCCAAGGAAACCGCCGCTAAATGCGCTGAGGTGGTAAAGTAAAAACAATTCGAGTAATGGCTTGGTAGTGGTGTGACGTCATGCCACGGAAAACGCCAGCAGATTGAACTTGCGATATATTATTATTCTCTACGGTGGAATGTGGAATTTATTTTGCAGAGCCGGACACTATCCTGGTGTTCACAATCTTCTATCATTTGGAGGAGGAACCCGCCTTGCAATGCCAAGCAATATACACGCCGGACTTATCGTCATTGAAGCCTGGTTCAGGGGCTACTGAGGGAGTCCTGGATTAGGGGGTGTACCGATAGCCGGACTACCATCATCAGCCGAACTATCATTTGCCGGACTATCATCATCGACCGGACTCCAAGACTATGAAGGTACAAGATTGAAGACTTCACCCCGTGTCCGGATGGGACTTTCCTTGGCGTGGAAGGCAAGCTTGGCGATACAGATATGTAGATCTCCTACCATTGTAACCGACTCTATGTAACCCTAGCCCCCTCCGGTGTCTATATAAACCGGATGGGTTTAGTCCGTAGGACTACAATCACAACAACCATTACAATCATACCATAGGCTAGCTTCTAGGGTTTAGCCTCCTTGATCTCGTGGTAGATCCACTCTTATAAACATCCACAATATCAATATCAATCAAGCAGGACGTAGGGTTTTACCTCCATCAAGAGGGCCGAACTCGGTAAACATCGTGTCCCCGGTCTCCTATTACCATCCGCCTAGACGACAGTTCAGACCCCTACCCGAGATCCGCCGGTTTTGACATCGACAAGGAGAGTAGGCGATATCTCGTGATCAAGGAGGGCTTGCCTGGTTGCTCGAGACAAGAAGGAGGGTCGTCACAACACCGTAGTCGATCGGGTACCAAAGCAGAAGATCGATCTCGGGGTCACCGGGAAGAAGAGGGGGAAGAAACAGTAAATACGGAGCAAACAAAGCATCACAAAACATAACGAGGCAATACGCGGTGCTAGGTATTCCCTAACGCGGTAGGAGGTGATACCGACGAAGGGGGGAATCATCCGGGAAAGTATCCCCGGTGTTTCGCGTTTTTGGGCAGAGTTGCCGGAGGGGGAAAGTTGCGAGTTTGATAGGTTAGGGATGCGTGGTGGACGATCGGGCTGCGTATCCGGGTTTGTCTCGTCGTTCTGAGAAACTTTCATGTAGAAAGTATTTTCATCCGAGTTACGGATTATTTTATATTAATTTTAAAAGATTTAAATCAATTTTAGGATTATTTAATTATTTTAAAACAACATTATCCAGAACAGTGTTTGCTGACGTCATCATGACGTCAGCAGTCAACAGAGGTGTTGACTGGTCAACTCACATGTGGGTCCCGGCTGTCATTGACCTAACAGATTAATTAACTAAACTAGGTGATTAGGTTAATCTAATCAGGATTAATTAAGTTAATTAATTCTTTAATTAATTAACTAATTAATATGTTAATTATTTTATTTATTTATATTATTTTTTTATTAAATCTTTTTTTTAATGTTCTGGGGCGTGGGGCCCCAAGGTCAGTGGCTCAGGGGGATTATCACTAATTGGGGATTATCCCCTAAGTCAACAAGGGAGGCCACTGGGCACGCACGCAGCCACGGCTGGGAGCAGAGCGCGCGGCCGCCAAGAGAGGCAACGGCAAAGCGGCGGGAGAGGCCACGGCGGCGGCGGACGGACGCGCCAAAGGCGTAGGGCGAGCGGCGATGGTGAAAGTAGCAAGACTGGTGGGAGCCGCCCAGCGGGCGGGCGCAGAGCAGGCGCGCCTCGGGCGCTGGGACGCAAGGGAGCATGACGATGGGCGCCGCCACGCAGAGGCAGCGCGCGGCAGGACGGTGGGGGCAACGCTCGAGGGGGGAGACGGACGGGCCCGATGGGGAGCTCACCCCGCTGAGCGAGAAGAGGGCGGCGACGCGCAGGGAGGACCGACGAAGGAGAGGCGGGGACGGGCAGTCCGGCGCGACGGGGGCGAGGATGACGCAGTCCGGCGGGGAGGCGGCGCCGACAAGGTCGTGGGCGACCCGGCGAACGACAGCGAGGGCGATCCGGTGGCGGCAACATCGATGTGGCGGCGGGGCGCCGGCGTGAGGCGGGGTGATCTTGCAACGGTGTCGGTGGCGAGCGGCGTGCGAGGTGATGGGGTCGGGGCGGCGTCGCGCTTGTAGCGGCGGGGATCGATCCCCCCGATCCAATCGGGGGCAGAGGAGGGGAGGTGGATCGAACCCCTCCCCGATCCAGATGGGATCGAGAGGAGTGGGGGAGGAGACGTGGGTGTGGGGGGAAATGGGGTGCGGTAGCTAGGGTTTCTGGTAGTGGGGGTGGGGAACGCGGGCCAAGTAGGCTGTGGTCTTATGGGTGGGCGGCAAGCGGTCGGCTGCCCGACCCTATCGGGCCAAGGCCCACACAGAAGGTGGTTTTTTTGTGTGTGTGTGTGTGTGTTTTCTTGTTTTGCATTTTCTTTTATTTATTTTCTTTTCTGTTTTAAATCATTTTAAATTATCTAGGCACTTCATAAAAATGTGTTTATTACACCATATTTACTTAAGCAAATTATGGCACCGCCTGAACATTTTAGTTTTAATATTTGAAAACTTTGGTGGTTTGCCTTTAACTCAAATTTGAATTTGAATCATTTTGAACTATCGTGAGATTAACAACAGTAACCGCGATGATGTGGCATGATTAACAGGGAATTACTGTAGCTTAAATATCCGGGCGTCACAGCTGTGGCTCGAATCCGTCGAAGATCAAGTCTCCGCGGACGTCAGCCGTGTAGTTCAAACTTCCAAATCTGACCTAATGGCCAGGGGCATAGCTTTTGATCTGCTCCAGATGGCCAAGCGAATTGGCCCGCAGTGCAAAGCCGCCGAATACGAAGATCTGTCCGGGGAGAAAAGTCTCACCCTGGACCGCGTCGTTGTTGATGATCGGTGGAGCCATCGGGCCTAAAGATGACGACACAGAGGAACTCTCAATGAAAGCACCAATGTCGGCGTCAAAACCAGCGGATCTCGGGTAGGGGGTCCCGAACTGTGCGTCTAGGCGAATGGTAACAGGAGACAAGGGACACGAGTTTTTTACCCAGGT
Source organism: Aegilops longissima (assembly GCA_021605205.1). NCBI lineage: Eukaryota > Viridiplantae > Streptophyta > Magnoliopsida > Poales > Poaceae > Aegilops > Aegilops longissima. The sequence goes on from CM038682.1 coordinate 27,092,115, forward strand.
TCGGGCCCTCTCGATGGAGGTAAAACCCTACTCCTGCTTGATTAATATTGATGATATGGGTAGTACAAGAGTAGATCTACCACGAGATCAGAGAGGCTAAACCCTAGAAGCTAGCCTATGGTATGATTGTTGTTCGTCCTACGGACAAACACTCCGGTTTATATAGACACCGAAGAGGGCTAGGGTAACACAGAGTCGGTTACAATGGGAGGAGATCTACATATCCGTATCGCCAAGCTTGCCTTCCACGCCAAGGGAAGTCCCATCCGGACACGGGATGAAGTCTTCAATCTTGTATCTTCATAGTCCACGAGTCCGGCCAATGGTTATAGTTCGACTATCCGGACACCCCCTAATCCAGGACTCCCTCACCCGTGATATGATACGCTCTATCACACATAAGCCTCCTTATATATTCCTCAAAACAGCCACCATATCTACCTATTATGGCATTTCCATAGCCATTCCGAGATATATTGCCATGCAAGTTCCATCATCATATACATGACTTGAGAATTCATTGTCATATTGCTTTGCATGATCGTAAGATAGCTAGCATGATATTTTCATGGCTTGTCAGTTTTTTGATATCTTTGCTACGCTAGATCATTACACATCCTGGTACATTGCTAGAGGCATTCATATAGAGTCATACTTTGTTCTAGTTGTAATATAGTCATATAAAAGTTTTATGATCATCATTATTAGAGCATTGCCCAGTGAGGAAAGGATGATGGAGACTATGATTCCCCCACAAGTCGGGATGAGACTCCGGACTTAGAAAAATAAAAGAGGCCAAAGAAGCCCAAATAAAAAAAGAGGCCAAAGAAGCCCACAAAAACAAAAAACAAAACAAAAAAAGAGATAAAAAGAGAGAAGGGGCAATGCTACTATCCTTTTACCACACTTGTGCTTCAGAGTAGCATCATGTTCTTCATATAGACACTACAGGAATCAGCTACTTTGCCATCTTTCACGGCAGACGACAAAGGCAGGAACGGCGGACGACAAAGGTCTTTGCCGTCTGCCACGGACGGCAAAAGGCTCCGGCAAAGTAAGGATCAGCAAAGAGCTACTTTGCCGTCTACTTTCTGCGGCTGACGGCAAAGGGGCCTTTGCCATCAGTAACTGACGGGAAAGAGAGCAGACGGCAATAATTATGCTGTTAGTCCCTTAGGTGGCTAACGGCAGCCTTTGACGTCCGCTGCTGATGGCAAAATTTGTCCGGCCTTTGCCATCTGCCGAATGACGTCAGCTGGACATCACTACACAGCAGGCCTTTGCCGTCCGCGGCTGTAGGCAAAGTTGTTTACTCTTTGCCGTCAGCAGACAGCAAAGTGGCTATATAGCCCCTGGTTTTTCTATTTTTTGTTATATCAATTCATTTTCATAGAAATTCAAACACACACACACACACACACACACACACACACACACACACACAGATATATGTGTATATATATATATATATATATATGTATATATATATGTATATGTATATGACCAATATAGCATATCCAACATATATTACCAATAGTCATGAACACATATATATCCAACACATGTTATCAATAGTAGCAAGTTTCATCCATACATATACATAGTTTCATCAATATTACACAGTTTCATCCATAGGTAGCAAGTTTTACAAAGTCAAAACCAAAACTAAAGACAAACACTCCATCAACCCAAGCTTCCGTGATCTGAAGCAAATCTGCAAAATGGGAAAGAATTAAGTTAGAAGAAGAAGACTATAAGAAAAAGAATATTATGATGCAACTAAAATGTGAAGATTATTATGATGCAACTTATATCTGTAAAATAGGTCATCATCCTTGTGCTAAAAAATAATAATGCTCCCAGAAGAATGGATGGAAAAGAGAATGTACTAGCAACTAAAGGTGTCGCTGTCGTGCGCGCATCCTCAGACTTGGGAACTCTGGTCGTTTGTGGAGAAGGTGAAGGCGCTGGCGTGAAGTGTGCAATAGCATTCAAGACAGGCATGCACGCAGTAAGGACTCAAGGTGCTCGATGCACCAAGTCCTCCATGGTCACAACACTTCTGGAAACACGGCTCCTGCTAGTTGGTCCATTCGACTTATGCAACAACACCTTATTATCCTGCAAATATGAATCTGGTTCCGAAACCTTGTTCTTCCGAGCATATACTACAGGTTTCTGCAGGAATTAATGGGTAACTACACAAACACATCTCATGTGAGATGCTAACTAGAAGTAATTTCTTTTATCTCTCCAAAACAGAATCAACTACACAGTCAGCAGTGCAGTTTCATATTCAGCACAAAATTAGAGAAAATGTTCAGTTAATATCAAGTGCAGCGCTGAGTCTCAACAAGAGCGAGAGAAGTGCAGCCAGAAGTTTCATTTTAAAACACACAAGGGGCCCTTTTTCTGCAGGTCAATGCTTGATGGATTCTTCTAAATTGCTGCAGATAACTATTAATGGTGTGAGGCTACATTGTTAGTATACACATGCACACAAGATCATCAGATTCTTCTCAATAATGACGCATCGCTAACCAATACCTTCAGACACTAGCTAGAAAATCATACTTATGTACAGAACCCTGATAGACCATCCTCAAACCAACAATGTACTGTACTAACTAGCAAGTAAATTTCAAATTCACAACACAACCATGGCAATGGGGTACAGGTGATGATGGAGGTCATCTCAAGTACATACATATGTTGGACGGATGCTCAGCTAAATAGCATGGTAATCATCCTGGTGTTCTTTGCTTTTATTTTTTTTGTCTAATAATATAGTGGTAGCCAGTGTATGTTGTAATTGAATTTCAAATCCAAAACACAGCAATGGCAATCAGCAATAGTAAACAGGTCATGATGGAGCTCAACTCGAGCGCATTGATAGTGAGCAGCAGGACAATGATCTTCTCAGAGAACCTCAGGCGCTCCTCGTGGTCATGCGAGAGGCGGCGCCTGTACGGGAGGTTGTAGAAGAGGGACCTGAGCTCCTTGAGCATGGCCTTGGCGACGGCGAGATCGCGCAGGCAGCGGAGCACCTGGGAGCGGTGGGCGAGGTGCGCCCTGTAGTTCATCTGGATGAGCAGCGCGGCATCCTGCGGCGACAGCTCCTTGGCCTTCCCTTGCCGTTCCCCATAGCAAAGGCCTGCATCATCGTAACAGAAGGGAAACAAATGTCAGCGGTCAAGACATTGCTAGGAGGCAGGATTCTCAAGCTGATACTATCATTCAGAATTCAGAGCAGAGCAGAGTCTATCTATAGCCAGTACTAGCACAGATCTAGAGTGTGGACACTAGCATCCTCTAAAATTCCAACCTTTTTCTTAAATCTAGCAAGAGGTACCCATGGATCTATCTTAAATCTACTGGAAATCCCACATTTTGTTCAGATCGGGCCACAAAAATCTCATATTTTCTTTTCCCCATCGTAACCAATCGTGGCCAGTACCTTGCGGATGGCGTCGCAGCCGGTAGTGTTGTCCTCGGGGATCTCCTTGATCTGGACGCACGTCCTGGCCGGCTTCTTCTTCTGCTTGTCATCCTCCTTGATCTTCATCCCCCAACCCCCACCCCCGCAAGGAAAAGCAGAGGAAGTGTGTTCCACATCGCCGGAGTTTACCCACCTGCACGCGTCCGCCCCGCAGCCATCGGGTGCAGGAGCACAATCCACGAGGCGGAACCACCCGTGGGACTTGCGGTGGGAGTCGAAGAGGGCGGAGCACAACCGCCGCTGCCGCGCTGGAGTTGGTGGGGACGCCACCCTCAAAACCCTAGCCATGGGAAGGGGTCGGGGATGAGCTCCCGGGGCCGCGAGAGGCGGATCTGGCCGGAAGGAAGGGAAGAGCAGAGGCAGGGGAGCTCAGATCTGTGCTGCGCGCCGGCGAGAACCGCCGGAACACGCCGGAATCGAGCGGCTTAGGTGGCGGCGGTGACGGTTTCGGGGGAGGGAGAGACGAGCGAGAGAGAGAGAGAGAGAGAGAGAGAGAGAGAGAGAGAGAGAGAGTGGGAGAGGCATGCGGTGGTTTCTGTCTCGTTCTTCTTTTTCTTTTTTTCCTCATTTTCTTTAGATGGATGGATGTGGGATGGAGAGGTGGGGGCCGTTAGATAACAAAATTCGTTGCCATCTGACCTCCTTTGCCGTCCGCTTTGTTGCTCTTTGACGGCAAAGAGGGGGGCCGTTAGGTTTTTTCTAAGCAGCTCGTTAGTGGGGCCCACCTCTCTCTTTGCCGTCTGCCAGCTGACGGCAAAGAATCTTTACCGTCCGCTAGCAGACGACAAAGAAATGGCTGATGGCAAAGACCTTCTTTGCCATCAGCCAGTTCTTTGTCGTCCGTTTTCTGTAAGCGGACGGCAAAGCCCTTCTTTGCCGTCAGCCAGCGGACAGCAAGGAATTGGCAGACGGCAAATAAGCTAATTCAAGTAGTGAGAGAGTCTCTTGAGTTATCACTTTCATATACTAGTGGGAATTTTCATTATAGAACTTGGCTTGTATATTCCAATGATGGGCTTCCTCAAATGCCTAAGGTCTTCATGAGCAAGAAAGTTGGATGCACACCCACTTAGTTTCCAGTTTGAGCTTTCATACACTTATAGCTCTAGTGCATCCATTGCATGGCAATCCCTACTCCTCGCATTGACATCAATTGATGGGCATCTCCATAGCCCGTCGATTAGCCACGTTGATGTGAGACTTTCTCCTTTTTTTGTCTTCTCGACACAACCTCCGTCATCATATTCTATTCCACCCATAGTGCTATGTCCATGGCTCGTGCTCATATATTGCGTGAAAGTTGAAAATGTTTGAAAAGGCTAAGTATGAAACAATTGATTGGCTTGTCATCGGGGTTGTGCATCATGGGACATTTTGTGTGACGAAAATGAAGCATGGCCAAACTATATGATTTTGTAGGAATGAGCTTTCTTTGGCTATGTTATTTTGAGAAGATATAATTGCTTGGTTAGTATGCTTGAAGTATTATTATCTTACTGTCAAATGATAGACTATTTCTTTGAATAACTCGTGTCTTAATATTCATGCCATGATTAGATTACATGATCAAGATTATGCTAGGTAGCATTCCACATCAAAAATTATCTTTTTTATCATTTACCTGCTCGAGGACAAGCAGGAATTAAGCTTGGGGATGCTGATACGTCTCCGTCGTATTTATAATTTTTGATTGTTCCATGCCAATATTATACAACTTTCATATATTTTTGGCAACTTTTTATACTATTTTTGGGACTAACATATTGATCCAGTGCCCAGTGCCAATTCCTGTTTGTTGCATGTTTTTTGTTTCACAGAAAATCCATATCAAACAGAGTCCAAACGGGAAAAAACCGACGGAGATTTTTTTTGGAATATATGTGAATTTTGGGAAGTGGAATCAATGCGAGACTATGCCCGAGGGAGCCCACGAGGGTGAGGGGTGCGCCCTGGGCCCTTGTGGCCACTCCGTAAGGCCGTTGGTGCCCTTCTTTCGCCGCAAGAAAGCCAATATCCGGATAAAAATCGTGTCCAAATTTCAGCTCAATCGGAGTTACGGATCTCCGGGAATATAAGAAACGGTGAAAGGCCACAATCTGGAACGCAGAAACACAGAGAGATAGAGAGACAAATCCAATCTCGGAGGGGCTCTCGCCCCTCCCATGCCATGGAGGCCATGGACCAGAGGGGAAACCCTTCTCCCATCTAGGGAGAAGGTCAAGGAAGAACAAGAACAAGAAGAAGAAGAAGAAGAAGAAGAAGGGGGGCTCTCCCCTCTCTCCCGGTGGCGCCGGAACGCTGCCGGGGCCATCATCGTCACGGAAATCTACACCAACACCTCCGTCATCTTCACCAATATATTCATCACCTTCCCCCATCTATATGCAATGGTCCACACTCCCGTAACCCGCTGTACCCTCTACTTGAACATGGTGCTTTATGCTTCATATTATTATCCAATGATGTGTTGCCATCCTATGATGTCTGAGTAGATTTTCCTTGTCCTATCGGTAATTGGTGAATTGCTATGATTGGTTTAATTTGCTTGTGGTTATGTTGCTGTCCTTTGGTGCCCATAATATGAGCGCGCGCGTGGATCACACCATAGAGTTAGTTGTATGTTGATAGGACTATGTATTGGACGACAAGAGTGACAGAAGCTTCGACCTAGCATAGAAATTGATGCATACGGGATTGAATGGGGACCAATATATCTTAATGCTATGGTTGGGTTTTACCTTAATGAAAGTTAGTAGTTGCGGATGCTTGCTAATAGTTCCAAGCATAAGTGCATAGAATTCCAAGTTAGGGATGACATGCTAGCAGTGGCCTCTCCCACATAAAACCTGCTATCGGTCTAGTAAAGTAGTCAATTGCTAGGGACAATTTCGCAACTCCTACCACCACTTTTCCACACTCGCTATACTAACTTTATTGCTTGTTTATCTAAACAGCCCCTACTCTTTATTTAGTCGCTCTTTATTATCTTGCAAACCTATCCCACAACACCTACAAAGTACTTCTAGTTTCATACTTGTTCTAGGTAAAGTGAACGTTAAGCGTGCATAGAGTTGTATCGGTGGTCGATAGAACTTGAGGGAATAATTGTTCTACCTTTACCTCCTCGTTGGGTTTGACACTCTTACTTATCGAAATAGGCTACAATTGATCCCCTATACTTGTGGGTTCTCACAAACTTCTTCAGAGTTGTCCTTTTAAGTTATCAGAGCATTTCAACCATGAATAAGCAGTGGAAAATTTTTGAACTGAAATATTAGAGGCATCAATGACAAAGATGAGTGGTTAGCTATCAGAAATAAAATTGATGAGACAGTTGTGACTTGCTTTGTGATAATCCTTCAACGTATCTATAATTTTTGATTTCTCCATGCTACTTTATCTATTGTTTCGGACTATAATGGGCTTTATTTTCCACTTTTATATTACTTTTGGGACTAACCTATTAATCGGAGGCCTAGCCCAGAATTGCTGTTTTTTGCCTTTTTCAGTATTTCGAAGAAACAGAATATCAAACGGAGTCCAAAGGGAATGAAACCTTCGGAAACGTGATTTTCTCACCGAACGTGACCCAGGAGACTTGGACCCTACGCCAAGGAACCAGAGAGGCGGTCACGAGGGTGGGAGGCGCCCCCCCTAGGGTGCGCCCGTGCCTCGTGGGCCCCTCGAAGCTACACCGACGTACTCCTTCCTCCTATATATACCCTACGTACCCCCAAACGATCAGAACAGGAGCCAAAAACCTAATTCCACCGCCGCAACTTCCTGTATCCATGAGATCCCATCTTGGGGCCTGTTGCGGAGCTCCGCCGGAGGGGGCATCCACCACGGAGGGCTTCTACAACAACACCATATCCTCTCTACCCCGCAAAAAAAACACCATAGCCTCTCCGATGAAGTGTGAGTAGTTTACTTCAGAACTTCGGGTCCATCGCTAGTAGCTAGATGGCTTCTTCTCTCTTTTTGGATCTCAATACAATGTTCTCTCCCTCTCTCGTGCAGATCTATTCGATGTAATCTTCTTTTTGCGGTGTGTTTGTTGAGATCGATGAATTGTGGGTTTATGATCCAGCTTATCTATGAATAATATTTGAATCTTCTCTGAATTCTTTTATGTATGATTGAGTTATCTTTGCAAGTCTCTTTGAATTATCCGTTTGGTTTGGCCAACTAGATTGGTAGTTCTTGCAATGGGATAAGTGCATGGCTTTGGGTTCAATCTTATGTGTCCTTACCAAAGGATGTAAAGGGTTGCAAGGCATGTATTGTATTGTTGCCATCAAGGATAACAAGATGGGGTATTTATCATATTGCATGAATTTATTCCTCGACATCATGTCATCTTGCTTAAAGCGTTACTCTGTTTTAACTTAATACTCTAGATGCATGCTGGATAGCGGTCGATGAGTGGAGTAATAGTAGTAGATGCAGAATCGTTTCGATCTACTTGTCTCGGACGTGATGCCTATATACATGATCATACCTAGATAACCTCATAACTATGCTCAATTCTGTCAATTGCTCAAAAGTAATTTGTTCACCCACCGTAGAATACTTATGCTCTTGAGAGAAGCCACTAGTGAAACCTATGGCCCCCGGGTCTATTCTCATCATATCAATCTCCATCACTTTTATACTTGATTTGTTTTTACTTTGCCTTTTACTTTACACGTTGCTTCTTTATACCAAAAATACCAAAAATATTATCTCTATCAGATCACACTCTCGTAAGTGACCGTGAAGGGATTGACAACCCCTAATCGTGTTGGTTGCGAGTACCTATCGTTTTGTGCAGGTACGAGGGACTTGTCCGTGGCCTCCTACTGGATTGATACCTTGGTTCTCAAAAACTAAGGGAAATACTTACGCTACTGTGCTGCATCATCCTCTCCTCTTCGGGGAAAACCAACGCAAGCTCAAGACATAGCAAGAAGGATTTCTGGCGCCGTTGCCGGGGAGTCTACGCAATAGTCAACATACCAAGTACCCATCACAATCCCTATCTCTCGCATTACATTATTTGCCATTTGCCTCTTGTTTTCCTCTCCCCCACTTCACCCTTGCCTTTTTATTCGCCCTCTCTTTCCCAATCTCCTCCTCTGTTTTTTCCGTTGCCTCTTCCTCGTCCGTTTGTTTGTTCGTGCGTTGGATTACTTGTTTCTCGTGATGGCTCAAGATGCTACCAAATTGTGTGACTTCACCAATACCAATAATAATGATTTCCTTAGCACTCTGATTGCTCCTCTTGCCAATACTGAATCTTGTGAAATCAATACTGCTTTGTTGAATCTTGTTATGAAAGATGAATTCGCCGGCCTTCCTAATGACGATGCCGCTACTCATCTGAATAGCTTCGTTGATTTATGTGATATGCAAAAGAAAAAAGATGTCGATAATGATGTCGTTAAATTGAAGCTATTTCCTTTTTCGCTTAGAGATCGTGCTAAATCATGGTTTTCATCTTTGCCTAAAAATAGTATTGATTCTTGGAACAAGTGCAAAGATGCTTTTATCTCTAAGTATTTTCCTCCCGCTAAGATTATCTCTCTTAAAAACGATATTATGAATTTTAAGCAACTTGATCATGAACATGTTGCACAAGCTTGGGAGAGAATGAAATTAATGATACGTAATTGTCCTACTCATGGTTTGAACTTGTGGATGATTATATAAATAATTTATGCCGGATTGAATTTTGCTTCTAGAAATCTTTTAGATTCGGCCGCGGGACGCACTTTTATGGAAATCACTTTAGGAGATGCTACTAAACTCCTAGATAATATTATGGTTAATTATTCTCAATGGCATACTGAAAGATCTACTAATAAAAAAGTGCATGCTATAGAAGAAATCAATGTTTTGAGTGGAAAGATGGATGAACTTATGAAATTATTTGCTACTAAGAGTGTTTCTTCCGATCCTAATGATATGCCTTTGTCTACCTTGATTGAGAATAATAATGAATCTATGGATGTGAATTTTGTTGGTAGGAATAGTTTCGGTAACAACGCGTATAGAGGGAAGTTTAATCCTAGGCCTTATCCTAGTAATCCTTCTAATAATTATGGAAATTCCTACAACAACTCTTCTGGAAATTTTAATAAGATGCCCTCTGAATTTGAGAATAGTGTTAAAGAGTATATGAATTCACAAAAGAATTTTAATGCTTTGCTTGAAGAGAAATTGCTTAAAGTTGATGATTTGGCTAGGAACGTTGATAGAATTTATCTTGAGATTGATTCTTTAAAGCTTAGATCTATTCCTCCTAAGCATGATATCAATGAGTCTCTCAAAGCTATGAGAATTTCCATTGATGAGTGCAAAAAAAAGAACCACTAGGATGCGTGCTTCTAAAGATGCCTTTATTAAAGCGTCTTCTTCTAATTCCTATGAAAATCAAGATGAAGATCTAAAAGTTATTGATGCGTCCCCTATTAAATCTTTGTTTTGCAATATGAATCTTGATGAAACTGAATATGATCTTCCTTTACCGAGAAGGCGTTCTAAGAATTCGGAGTTTTTAGATCTTGATGATGAAATTGATAAAAGTGGGATTGAAAGAAATAAAAATCTAGATATTACTAAACCCACTATACTGGATCTCAAGGAATTTAATTATGAAAATTGCTCTTTAATTGATTGTATTTCCTTGTTGCAAACCGTGCTAAATTCTCCTCATGCCTATAGTCAAAATAAGGCCTTTACCGAACACATTGTTGATGCCTTGATGCAACCTTATGAAGAAAAACTTGAGTTGAAAGTTTCCATCCCTAGGAAACTCTATGATGAGTGGGAACCTACTATCAAAATTAAAATCAAAGATCATGAGTTTAATGCTTTGTGTGATTTGGGTGCTATTGTCTCTACTATTCCCAAAACTTTGTGTGATTTGCTAGATTTCCGTGATTTTGATTATTGCTGTCTAAACTTGCATCTTGCGGATTCCACTATTAAAAAGCCTATGGGAAGAATTAATGATGTTCTTATTGTTGCAAATAGGAATTATTGTTGGTGAACGTAGTAATTTCAAAAAAATTCCTACGCACACGCAAGATCATGGTGATGGCATAGCAACGAGAGGGGAGAGTGTATGTCCACGCACTCGTGAGACCGTAAGCGAAGCGCTATGACAACGCTGTTGATGTAGTCGACGCCTTCACGATCCGACCGATCCAAGTACCGAACGCACGGCACCTCCGAGTTCAGCACACGCTCAGCTTGATGACGATCCCGGACTCGATCCAGCAAAGTGTCGGGATGAGTTCCACAAGACGACGGCGCAGGACGATGATGATGCTCCACCGGCGCAGGGCTTCGCCTAAGCTCTGCGACGATATGACCGAGGTGGAATATGGTGGAGGGGGGCACCGCACACGGCTAAGGAATGATCACGTAGATTAACTTGTGTGTCATGGGGTGCCCCCCTGCCCCCGTATATAAAGGAGCAAGGGGGAGGGGGCGGCCGGCCTAGGAGGAGGCGCGCCAAGGGGAGTCCTACTCCCACCGGGAGTAGGACTCCCTCCTTTCCTTGTTAGAGGGGGAAAGAGGGGGAGAGGAGGAAGGAAAAGGGAGCCGCACCCCTTGTCCAATTCGGACCAAAGGGGGGCTGCGCGCCTCCTTCCTTTCGGCCTTTCTCCTCTATTCCCGTATGGCCCAATAAGGCCCATATACTCCCGGCGAATTCCGTAACTCTCCGGTACTCGAAAAATACCCAATCACTCGGAACCTTTCCGAACTCCGAATATAGTCGTCCAATATACCGATCTTTACGTCTCGACCATTTCGAGACTCCTCGTCATGTCCCCGATCTCATCCGGGACTCGAACTCCTTCGGTACATCAAAACTCATAAACTCATAATATAACTATCATCGAAACCTTAAGCGTGCGGACCCTACGGGTTCGAGAACTATGTAGACATGACCTAGAACTATTCTTGGTCAATAACCAATAGCGGAACCTGGATGCCCATATTGGCTCCTACATATTCTACGAAGATCTTTATCGGTCAAACCGCATAACAACATACTTTGTTCCCTTTGTCATCGGTATGTTACTTGCCCGAGATTCGATCGTCGGTATCCAATACCTAGTTCAATCTCGTTACCGGCAAGTCTCTTTACTCGTTCCGTAATACATCATCTCGCAACTAACTTATTAGTTGCAATGCTTGCAAGGCTTATATGATGTGTATTACCGAGAAGGCCCAGAGATACCTCTCCGACAATCGGAGTGACAAAACCTAATCTCGAAATACGCCAACCCAACATGTACCTTTAGAGACACCTGTAGTACTCCTTTATAATCACCCAGTTACATTGTGACGTTTGGTAGTACCCAAAGTGTTCCTCCGGTAAACGGGAGTTGCATAATCTCATAGTTACAGGAACATGTATAAGTCATGAAGAAAGCAATAGCAACATACTAAACGATCAAGTGCTAGGCTAACGGAATGGGTCATGTCAATCAGATCATTCTCCTAATGATGTGATCCCGTTAATCAAATGACAACTCATGTCTATGGTTAGGAAACATAACCATCTTCGATTAACGAGCTAGTCAAGTAGAGGCATACTAGTGACACTGTTTGTCTATGTATTCACACATGTATTATGTTTCCGGTTAATACAATTCTAGCATGAATAATAAACATTTATCATGATATAAGGAAATAAATAATAACTTTATTATTGCCTCTAGGGCATATTTCCTTCAGTCTCCCACTTGCACTAGAGTCAATAATCTAGTTCACATCATCATGTGATTCAACATTAATATTCACATCTGTATGTGATTAACACCCATAGTTCACATCGTCATGTGACCAACACCCAAAGGGTTTACTAGAGTCAATAATCTAGTTCACATCGCTATGTGATTAACACCCAAAGAGTACTAAGGTATGATCATGTTTTGCTCGTGAGAGAAGCTTAGTCAACGGGTCTGTCACATTCAGAGCCGTATGTATTTTGCAAATATTCTATGTATACAATGCTCAGCACGGAGCTACTCTAGCTAATTGCTCCCACTTTCAATATGTATCCAGATTGAGACTTAGAGTCATCTGGATCAGTGTAAAAAGCTTGCATCGATGTAACTCTTTACGACGGGCTCTTTTATCACCTCCATAATCGAGAAATATTTCCTTAGTCCTCACTAAGGATGTTCTTGACCAATGTCCATGATCTACTCCTAGATCACTATTGTACTCCTTGCCAAATTCAGAGCAAGGTATACAATAGGTCTGGTACATAGCATAGCATACTTTATAGAACCTATGACTGAGGCATAGGGAATGACTTTCATTCTCTTTTCTATTTTCTGCCGTGGTCGGGATTTGAATCTTACTCAATTTCACACGTTTGCAACACAGGCAAGAACTTTTCTTTGACTGTTCCATTTTGAACTACTTCAAAATCTTGACAAGGTATGTACTTATTGAAAAACGTATCAAGCGTCTTGATCTATCTCAATAGATCTTGATGCTCAGTTTGTAAGTAGCTTTACCGAGGTCTTTCTTTTAAAGAACTCCTTTCAAATACTCCTTCATGCTTTCCAGAAAAATTATACATCATTTCTGATCAACAATATGTCATTCACATATACTTATCAGAAATGCTGTAGTGCTCCCACTCACTTTCTTGTAAATACAGGCTTCTCCAAAAGTCTGTATAAAACCATATGCTTTGATCAAATCATCAAGCATATATTCCAACTCTGAGATGCTTGCACCAGTCCATAGATGGATCGCTGGAGCTTGCACATTTTGTTAGCTCCTTTAGGATTGACAAAACCTTCTGGTTGCATCATATACAACTCTTCTTTAATAAATCCATGAAAGAATGTAGTTTTGGCATCCATTTGCCAGATTTCATAAAATGTGGCAATTGCTAACATGATTCGGACAGACTTAAGCATCGCTACAGTTGAGAAAATCTCATTGTAGTCAACACCTTGAACTTGTCGAAAACCTTTTTGTGACACGTCGAGCTTTGTAGATAGTAACACTACTATCAGTGTCCGTCTTCCTCTTGAAGATCCATTTATTTAACATGGCTTGCTGATCATCGAGCAAGTCAATCAAAGTCCATACTTTGTTCTTATACATGGATCCTATCTCAGATTTCATGGCCTCAAGCCATTTTCATGAATCTGGGCTCATCATCGCTTCCTCATAGTTCGCAGGTTCATCATGGTCTAGTAACATGACTTCCGAACATGATTACCGCATTCACTCAGTGCGGATCTTACTCGAAGACCTACGAGGTTTGGTAGCAACTTGATCTGAAGTTTCATGATCATCATCATTAACTTCCTCACTAATTGGTGTAGGAATCACCGGAACTAATTTCTGTGATGAACTACTTTCCAATAAGGGAGAAGGTACAATTACCTTATGAAGTTCTACTTTCCTCCCACTCACTTCTTTCGATAGAAACTCCTTCTCTAGAAAGGATCCATTTTTAGCAACGAATATCTTGCCTTCGCATCTGTGATAGAAGGTGTACCCAACTATTTCCTTTGGGTATCTATGAAGACGCACTTCTCCGATTTGGGTTCGAGCTTATCAGGATGAAACTTTTTCACATAAGCATCGCAGCCCCAAACTTTAAGAAACGTCAACTTGGGTTTCTTGCTAAACCACAGTTCATATGTTGTCGTCTCAACGGATTTAGATGGTGCCCTTTTAATGTGAATGCAGCTGTCTCTAATGCATAACCCCAAAACTATATTGGTAAATCAGTAAGAGACATCATAGATCGCACTATATCCAATAAAGTGCGGTTACGACGTTCGGACACACCATAGCGTTGTGGTGTTCCAGGTGGCGTGAGTTGCGAAACTATTTCACATTGTTTCAAATGAAGACCAAACTCGTAACTCAAATATTCGTCTCCACGATCAGATCATAGAAACTTTATTTTCTTGTTACGATGATTTTTCCACTTCACTCTGAAATTCTTTGAACCTTTCAACTATTTCAGACTTATGTTTCATCAAGTAGATACACCCATATCTGCTCAAATCATCATGTGAAGGTTAGAAAATAACGATACTTGCCACGAGCATCAACACTCATTGGATCGCATACATTGGTATGTATTATTTCCAATAAGTCAGTAGCTTGTTCCATTGTTCCGGAGAACGGAGTTTTAGTCATCTTGCCCAAACGGCACGGTTCGCAAGCATCAAATGATTCATAACCAAGTGATTTCGAAAATCCATCTTTATGGAGTTTCTTCATGCGCTTTACACCGATATGACCCCAAACGGCAGTGCCACAAATAAATTGCACTATCATTATTAACTTTACATCTTTTGGTTTCAATATTATGAATATGTGTATCACACGATCGAGATCAAACAAACCATTTTCATTGGGTGTATGACCATAGAAGGTTTTATTCATGTAAACAGAACAATAATTATTCTCTAACTTACATGAATAACTGTATTGCAATAAACATGATCAAATCATATCCATGCTCAATGCAAACGCAAAATAACATTTATTTAGGTTCAACACTAATCCCGATAGTATAGGGAGTGTGCGATGATGATCATATAAATCTTGGAACTACTTCCAACACTCATCGTTACTTCCCCTTCAACTAGTCTCTGTTTATTTTGTAACTCCTGTTTCGAGTTACTAATCTTAGCAACCGAACAAGTATCAAATACTCAGGGGCTACTATAAACACTAGTAAAGCACACATCAATAACCTGTATATCAAATATACCCTTGTTCACTTTGCCATCCTTCTTATCCACCAAATATTTGGGGTATTTCCGTTTCCAGTGACCATTTCCTATGCAGTGTAAGCACTCAGTTTCAGGCTTTGGTTCAGCTTTGGGTTTCCTCGTGGGAGTGACAACTTGCTTGTCATTCTACTTGAAGTTCCCCTTTCTTTCCGTTTGCCCTTTTCTTGAAACTAGTGGTCTTTGTCAATCATCAACACTTGATGCTCTTTCTTGATTTCTACCTTCGTCGATTTCGACATCACGAAGAGATCGGGAATCGTTTTCGTCATCCCTTGCATACTATAGTTCATCACGAAGTTCTAGTAACTTAGTGATGGTGACTAGAGAATTCTGTCAATCACTATCTTATCTGGAAGATTAACTCCCACTTGATTCAAGCGATTGAAGTACCTGCACAATCTGAGCACATGCTCACTAGTTGAGCGATTCTCCTCCATCTTTTAGCTATAGAACTTGTTGGAGACTTCATATCTCTCAACTCGGTATTTGCTTTAAATATTAACTTCAATTCCTGGAACATCTCATATGGTCCATGACGCTCAAAACGCCTTTGAAGTCCCGATTCTAAGCCGTTAAGCGTGGTGCACTAAACTATCAAGTAGTCATCATATTGAGCTAGCCAAACGCTCACAACGCGTCGCATCTGCTCCTGCAATAGGTCTGTCACCTAGCGGTGCATTAAGGACATAATTCTTACGTGCAGCAATGAGGATAAACCTCAGATCACGGATCCAATCCGCATCATTGCTACTAACATCTTTCAACACAGTTTTCTAGGAACATATTAAAATAAACATATGAAAGCAACAAACATAGGGAAGCAACGACGCGAGCTATTGATCTACAACATAATTTGCAAAATACTACCAGAACTAAGTTCATGATAAATTTAAGTTCAATTAATCATATTACTTAAGAACTCCCACTTAGACAGACATCTCTCTAGTCATCTAAGTGATCACGTGATCCAAATCAACTAAACCATAACCGATCATCACGTGAGATGGAGTAGTTTTCAATGCTGAACATCACTATGTTGATCATATCTACTATATGATTCACGCCGACCTTCGGTCTCCGTGTTCGAGGCCATATCTGCATATGCTAGGCTCGTCAAGTTTAACCTGAGTATTCTGCGTGTGCAAAACTGGCTTGCACCCGTTGTAGATGGACGAGAGCTTATCACACCGATCATCACGTGGTGTCTTGGCACTCTGAACTTTTAGCAACGGTGCATACTCAGGAGAACACTTCTTGATAATTTTAGTGAGAGATCATCTTATAATGCTACCGTCAATCAAAGCAAGATAAGATGCATAAAGGATAAACATCACATGCAATCAATATAAGTGATATGATATGGCCATCATCATCTTGTGCTTGTGATCTCCATCTCCGAAGCACCGTCATGATCACCATTGTCACCGGCGCGACACCTTGATCTCCATCGTAGCATCGCTGTCATCTCGCCAACTATTGCTTCTACGACTATCGCTACTGCTTAGTGATAAAGTAAAGCAATTACATGGCTTTTGCATTTCATACAATAAAGCGACAACCATATGGCTCCTGCCAGTTGCCGATAACTTCGGTTACAAAACATGATCATCTCATACAATAAAATATAGCATCACGTCTTGACCATATCACATCACAACATGCCCTGCAAAAACAAGTTAGACGCCCTCTACTTTGTTGTTGCAAGTTTTACGTGGCTGCTACGGGCTGAGCAAGAACCGTTCTTACCTACGCATCAAAACCACAACGATAGTTTGTCAAGTTGGTGCTGTTTTAACCTTCGCAAGGACGGGCGAGCCACACTCGGTTCAACTAAAGTGAGAGAAACAGACACCTGCCGGTCACCTTTAAGCAACGAGTGCTCAAGCGGTGAAACCAGTCTCGCGTAAGCGTCTGGCGTAATGTCGGTCCGGCCGCTTCATCTCACAATACCGCCGAACCAAAGTATGACATGCTGGTAAGCAGTATGACTTATATCGCCCACAACTCACTTGTGTTCTACTCGTGCATATGACATCAACGCATAAAACCAGGCTCTGATACCACTGTTGGTGAACGTAGTAATTTCAAAAAAATTCCTACGCACACGCAAGATCATGGTGATGGCATAGCAACGAGAGGGGAGAGTGTATGTCCACGTACCCTCGTAGACCGTAAGCGGAAGCGTTATGACAACGCGGTTGATGTAGTCGTACGTCTTCACGATCCGACCGATCCAAGTATCGAACATACGCCACCTCCGAGTTCAGCACACGCTCAGCTTGATGACGATCCCGGACTCGATCCAGCAAAGTGTCGGGATGAGTTCCACAAGACGACGGCGTGGTGACGATGATGATGCTCCACCGGCGCAGGCTTCGCCTAAGCTCATGACGATATGACCGAGGTGGAATATGGTGGAGGGGGCACCGCACACGGCTAAGGAACGATCACGTAGATCAACTTGTGTGTCATGGGGTGCCCCCTGCCCCGTATATAAAGGAGCAAGGGGAGGGGCGGCGGCCTAGGAGGAGGCGCCAAGGGGAGTCCTACTCCCACCGGAGTAGGACTCCTCCTTCCTTGTTAGAGGGGAAAAGAGGGGAGAGGAGGAAGGAAAGGGGCCGCACCCTTGTCCAATTCGGACCAGAGGGGGCTGCGCACCTCCTTCCTTCGGCCTTTCTCCTCTATTCCCGTATGGCCCAATAAGGCCCATATACTCCCGGCGAATTCTGTAACTCTCGGTACTCAAAATACCCAATCACTCGGAACCTTTCCGAACTCCGAATATAGTCGTCTAATATATCGATCTTTACGTCTCGACCATTTCGAGACTCCTCGTCATGTCCCCGATCTCATCCGGACTCCGAACTCCTTCGGTACATCAAAACTCATAAACTCATAATATAACCGTCATCGAAACCTTAGCGTTGCATGGACCCTACGGGTTCGAGAACTATGTAGACATGACCTAGAACTATTCTTGGTCAATAACCAATAGCGGAACCTGGATGCCCATATTGGCTCCTACATATTCTACGAAGATCTTTATCGGTCAAACCGCATAACAACATACTTTGTTCCGTTTGTCATCGGTATGTTACTTGCCCGAGATTCGATCGTCGGTATCCAATACCTAGTTCAATCTCGTTACCGGCAAGTCTCTTTACTCGTTCCGTAATACATCATCTCGCAACTAACTTATTAGTTGCAATGCTTGCAAGGCTTATATGATGTGTATTACCGAGAAGGCCCAGAGATACCTCTCCGACAATCGGAGTGACAAAACCTAATCTCGAAATACGCCAACCCAACATGTACCTTTGGAGACACCTGTAGTACTCCTTTATAATCACCCAGTTACGTTGTGACGTTTGGTAGTACCCAAAGTGTTCCTCCGGTAAACTGGAGTTGCATAATCTCATAGTTACAGGAACATGTATAAGTCATGAAGAAAGCAATAGCAACATACAAAACGATCAAGTGCTACGCTAACGGAATGGGTCATGTCAATCAGATCATTCTCCTAATAATGTGATCCCGTTAATCAAATGACAACTCATGTCTATGGTTAGGAAACATAACCATCTTCGATTAACGAGCTAGTCAAGTAGAGGCATACTAGTGACACTCTGTTTGTCTATGTATTCACACATGTATTATGTTTCCGATTAATACAATTCTAGCACGAATAATAAACTTTTATCATGATATAAGGAAATAAATAATAACTTTATTATTGCCTCTAGGGCATATTTCCTTCAATTATGTGCCCGTAGATTTTATCGTTCTTGATATAGATTGCAATCCTTTATGTCCTATTATTCTTGGTAGACCTTTCCTTAGAACGATCGGAGCAATTATTGATATGAAGGAAGGGAATATTAGATTCCAATTTCCATTAACGAAAGGCATGGAACACTTCCCTAGAAAGAAAATAAAATTACCATATGAATCTATTATGAGAGCCACTTATGGATTGCCTACCAAAGATGGCAATACCTAGATATATCCTTGCTTTTATGCCTAGCTAGGGGCGTTAAACGATAGCGCTTGTTGGGAGGCAACCCAATTTTATTTTTTTAGTTTTAGTTTTTGCTTATGTTTAGGAATAAATAATCCATATAGCCTCTGTTTAGATGTGGTTTTATCTTTTAGTTAGTGTTTGTGCCAAGTTAAACCTATTGGATCTTCTTGGATGATAGTTATTTGATCTTGCTGTAATTTCCAGAAACTTTGTGCTCAGTGCCCAAATTGTTAAAAATCACCAGAACGTGGTAAAATATTGATTCCAATCGCTGATGATCAATAAACAAATTTTCCAGGTCGTCTAATTCTGGTAGAATTGTTTGAGTTCCATAAGTTTGCTTTAGTTACAGATTACTACAGACTGTTCTATTTTTTACAGATTCTGTTTTGCGTGTGTTGTTTGCTTCTTTTGATGAATCTATGGCTAGTAAAATAGTTTATGATCCATAGAGAAGTTGGAATACAGTAGGTTTAACACCAATGTAAATAAAGAATGAGTTCATTACATAGGATCAGTAATGCTGACACCACACAGTACTCGAAGGATTTATAACAGAGTAGCAATCACACACTTATTACAATGGAATGTCTCAAGAGAGAACTTAATAAAATAAATATGGCTTAAGGCCATCTAATACGATAAAAGTGGAAGGCTTGGAAGAATAAGCGAGTCCATCAACTCCAACGGCATCACTGAGTATAGAACCACGACCTATGCACCTTACTCGTCGTCTGAAAAGTCTGCAACATGAAACGTTGCGGCCCGAAAACGGGCCAACACATGGAATATGCTGGCAATGTAACACATAGAGAATAATGGAATATTAAACCTATACTACATGCATATTTGGCTGGTGGAAAGCTCTATGGTTACAGTTTTTGCGTAAAGCCAATTTTTCCCTACTGCAAAGGAATAAATTTATTTAACTATCATGGTGGTTGTTAAACATTGAGAATGGTAGACAACATCCTCAATCCCAATTAAAAGTACTCATTAAAAACCCAACAATATTAATTAGAAGTAACATGTTGAGATTCACATGATATCCAAGTACTAGATACTCAAGATGTCCATAACCGGGGACACGCCTAACCATGATTAGTTTATACACTCTGCAGAGGTTTGCGCACTTTTCCCCACAAGACTCGATCGCCTCCGTTGGATTTCTCGCACTACATGATGTTTGAGAAACGGATGACCGAGACATAGTTTTTCAGAAGCACTAGCACCTTACATGTGGGTAGACCGTACCAACCTACAACCCCTACACCTGCTAGTTTACCCGTAAGAGTTCACACAACTTAGTCAACTACGCCAAAGCCCATAATGGCTTGTGGCTGCACACGTAAGTTTCAAGCATGAAATAATCTCATGATCCCTTTGAGCCTGGGTGGCGGTCCGAAGAAATACAGGAAAGTCCTGATAGAAACCAGGTGCCTCAATCCACCCAGATGTGTGTTTAAGTTGCCACCTTAAATAAACCATTAAATAACAATCTCACATCTGTCATGGATACACTCACCCAATCCACGTCTACTAGCATAGCATGACATAATAAGCAAACGTAGAAGTAACTCCCAAGGATTTGATAATAAAACAGGTAATAGTTACTACCTCAACTACTTCCCATAACCCACAATTTAATTAGATCCTAATCATGCAAGTGTTTGAGCATAGATCTAATGGATAAAAACTGGGTAGTAGAAAATATATGATCAAAGTGTTACTTGCCTTGCTGATGATCCGCGAAACCTAGAGACTCGAAGTAACACGCGGCGCACTCCGGGTATTCTATCGCAGAC
Organism: Aegilops longissima; assembly: GCA_021605205.1. Classification (NCBI taxonomy): domain Eukaryota; kingdom Viridiplantae; phylum Streptophyta; class Magnoliopsida; order Poales; family Poaceae; genus Aegilops; species Aegilops longissima. The sequence continues at coordinate 27,113,220 of CM038682.1, forward strand.
AAACAAACAAGCATACAATAAGTACTCATCTAATGCACAGGTAAAACTCAAATAGATCTAACCAGATAGTTCAACTTAACTCCGGTTTGCAAAAAGAATCAAATCAAACGAAGCAACGAAAGTCAAACGGCGGAAGAAAACAGCTTCGTTTTACTAATCTGAATTTAAGTCAAATTTTACAGAAACAAAAACTTGTTAAAGTAGGTTATTCGGAAAGAGGGTTTCGAGATGAAACTCCAGGCGCTTGAATCGCCTGATTCCGATAAACGAGCGAAAAGTTATACTAAAACGAAAATCGGATCAGAAATCGCGATCAGAAAATCACGAATTAAATCCGAGAAAAAGAAAAACGACGAACGGGTTAACGAACGGACGTTCGTTAACTAAACTAATCTGACGAACGCGTTCGTTAAAAACGAACGAACGAACGAACGTTCATTATTTAACCGAACCGGAAAAAAAAAACCAAAACTAAAAAAAAACAAAACTAAAAAAACCGAAATAAAAACCGTAATAAAAACCGTCCGGTTTTTAAAAAAAACCGGCGGCACGCAGAACGAGGCGGCGGCGAACCTCGGCGAGGTCGGCGGCGGGTTCCGCGGTCGGCGATGGCGGCGGCGGCGGCAAGTGGCGGCGGGGCGGGCGCTGGGCGCTAGGGATTGGGGCGCTGGGGCGGCGGCTGGTCTCGGCTGGCTCCCCGGCTTATAAAGCCCCGCGGGCCGGGAGTCCTAGGCGGACACGGCCCGTAGGTCGGTGGCGCTTTTTTTTTATAATTACGTGCGGAAAAAATGAAAAAGGAATACTAAATGGACTCCAAAAATCCCGAAATAAATTTTCCCCGGCTTCTAAAATCAAGCCGGACAAGATGAACTTTTATTTGGGGCCTAAATGAAATTTTGAAAAATAAGCATTTTTTCTAAATTCAAATAAAAAGGCGAAAAACTCCAAAATAAAATCTTATTTGATTTTATTATTAAATCTTCATTATTTCTTTATTTTGGGAAAGTCATTTTATTCCCTCTCTCATATTTTGATAGTAGAAATAATTGAAGATAAAATAATTAAAATCAAATGATCCTATTTTCAAAATTTGAGAAAACTCAAATATGAAAATAACGAAACCCCCAACTCTCTCCGTGGGTCCTTGAGTTGCGTAGAATTTCTAGGATCGAGCAAAAATGCAACAAAAAAAATATGATATGCAATGATGCTCTATGTATAACATTCCAAATTGAAAATTTGGGATATTACAACCCTACCCCCTTAAGATGAATCTCGCCCTCGAGATTCGGGTTGGCTAGAAAATAGGTGAGGGTGGTCTTTAAGCAGATCTTCCTCTCGCTCCCAGGTGGCTTCATCCTCAGTGTGATGGCTCCACTGAACTTCGCAAAACTTAATAACCTTGCTGCGGGTGACTCGACTGGCATACTCCAGAATCTTAAGTGGTTTCTCCTCGTAGGTCAAATCATCATTCAACTGAATCGCTTCTAGTGGCACAGTATCTCTTAGTGGTATATCCGCCATCTCTGCGTGACACTTCTTCAACTGAGAAACATGAAACACATCATGGACTCCTGACAATCCTTCGGGTAGTTCCAACTTGTACGCAACTTCTCCCATGCGTTCCAAAATACGATAAGGTCCTACAAATCATGGCGCTAACTTTCCTTTAACACCAAAACGCTTAACTCCTCGAAGTGGCGATACTCGATAAACTCTGTCTCCGACTTCGTATTCTGTCTCCTTGCGTTTTGAGTCTGCATAACTCCTCTGTCTTGACTGGGCTACCTTGAGCCTAACGCGAATTAACTTTACTTTCCGTTCAGACTCCTTCATCAAATCCGGTCCAAACAACTGGCGGTCTCCAACTTCATCCCACAACAACGGGGTCCTGCACCTCCTTCCGTACAAGGCTTCGAAAGGGGCCATCTTCAAACTAGTTTGGTTACTGTTGTTGTAAGAAAACTCCGCATATGGCAAGTTGTCATCCCAACTTGATCCATAATCCAAAGCACAAGCTCTAAGCATATCCTCCAAAATCTGGTTGACTCTCTCGGTTTGTCCATCTGTCTGTGGATGAAAAGTTGTGCTAAACTCCAGCCTGGTTCCCAAAGTTTCGTGCAACTGCTTCCAAAACTTTGAGGTAAACTGGGTTCCTCTATCTGATACGATACTCCTCGGAACTCCATGCAAGCATACAATCCTGCTCATGTATATCTTAGCCAATTTGGCACTGCTGTAGGTAGTCTTTACTGGAATGAAATGAGCTACCTTCATCAAACGATCGACTACAACCCAAATCGAGTCATAGCCTGAACGGGTCCTGGGCAATCCCGTGATGAAATCCATACCTAGTTTATCCCACTTCCATTCGGGTATATGCAATGGCTGTATCAATCCTGCTGGCTTCTGATGTTCTGCCTTCACCCTCTGACATATATCACAAACTGCTACGTACTCTGCAATGTCCTTCTTCATACCAGTCCACCAGAAAGTATTCTTCAAATCCAAATACATCTTGGTATTTCCTGGATGAATCAAATATGGTGAATCATGTGCCTCTTGTAGGATTAACTTCCTGATCACCAGGTCATTGGGCACATAAACACGGTCTTCAAACCATAAGGTATCATGCTCATCCTCACGAAATCCCTTTGCTTTCCCTTCGCTCATTTTCTCCTTTATAGAGGCGATCTCTTTGTCAGTCTTCTGAGCATCCCTGATTTTGTCCATCAAAGTTGACTGAATCTCCAATGCTGCTACATAGCCTCTCCGAACTATTTCCAAACATAGCTCTCGAAGATCCTCGGCTACTCCTTTGGTATTTCTCCCGTCATTAGTGTGTTGACGTGACTCTTACGGCTCAACGCGTCTGCTACAACGTTAGCCTTTCCGGGGTGATAATGCAATCTCATGTCGTAAACTTTAATAAGCTCCAACCATCTCCTCTGCCTGAGATTTAGCTCCTTCTGCGTGAAGATGTACTTCAAACTCTTGTGATCCGTATACACCTCACAATGATTTCCAATGAGGAAATGTCTCCATGTTTTCAACGCATGCACAACGGCTGCTAACTCCAAATCATGCGTGGCATAGTTTAGCTCATGAGGCTTAAGCTGTCGTGAAGCATACGAAACAACTCTTCCCTCCTGCATAAGCACTGCTCCAAGTCCTCTTCGCGAAGCATCAAAATACACCTCATAATCCTTGGTCTGATCTGGCAGAATTAATTCTGGTGAGGTAACCAAACGTTTCTTCAACTCTTGAAAACTAGCTTCACACTCCTCAGTCCAAATGAACTTGGTATCCTTCTTCAACAATTCTGTCATAGGCTTCGCAATCCTCGAGAAATTTTCAATGAATCTCCGATAGTATCCTGCGAGTCCAAGGAAACTCCGGATCTCTCCAACTGTTGTTGGCGCTTCCCAGTTTGTTACAGTGGCAACTTTAGTGGGGTCCACTGCTATACCTTCTCCGGATATAACATGTCCGAGAAATCCAACTTCCTTCAACCAAAACTCACACTTGCTGAACTTGGCATACAACTGGTGTTCTCTGAGTTTCTGGAGTACCAAACGCAAATGCTCCTTATGTTCCTCTTCATTCTTCGAGTAAACCAAAATATCATCAATGAACACCACGACGAACTTATCCAAAAACTCCATAAACACTTTGTTCATCATGTTCATAAAATAGGTAGGTGCGTTAGTCGGACCAAATGACATAACGGTATACTCATACAGCCCGTACCTGGTGGTAAAAGCCGTCTTAGGTATATCCTGCTCTCGAATCTTCAACTGATGGTACCCTGATCGTAAATCGATCTTGGAAAACACCTTAGCTCCTTGCAATTGGTCAAACAAGTCATTGATCATCGGTAGTGGGTACTTGTTCTTAATGGTCACTTCATTCAGTCCGCGATAATCAACAACCATTCTTAATGATCCATCCTTCTTCTCCACTAGAAGTACAGATGATCCCCAAGGCGAAGAACTTGGGCGAATAAAACCTTTATCCAGTAACTCCTTAATCTGCTTCTTAATTTCCTCCAAATCTTGGGATGGCATCCTATACGGTCTCTGAGATATCGGCCAGTGCCTGGCAGTAGTTCAATCAGAAATTCAATGTCCCTATCCGGTGGCATGCCTGGCAATTCTTCTGGAAACACGTCCGGGTAATCCCTTACCACTGGTACTTCCTCCTGCACAACTCCCGTTAAGGAATTTACATGTGCTCTCCTCGGCTCATGCCGTGATACAAACTTGATTCTCCTCCCTTCTGGGGTGGTAAGCAAAATCGATTTACTGGCGCAATCTATGTTCCCTCCATACTTCGATAACCAATCCATGCCTATATCACATCCAAACCTTGCGATTCCAGAACTATTAGGTCCGAGGGAAATACATAGTGTCCAATCCTTAATGGCAGTCGATCACACCATATACTAGCCATGTATTCTGCTCCGGGTGAGGTTACTAGCATGGGTGACCTAAGGGCTTGGGTTGGTAGTTTATACTTATCCACAAATCCCCTTGATATGTATGAATGTGATGCACCAGTATCAAAAAGAACAACTGCAGTAAAATTCTTAACCAAAAACTTACCTATTACTGCGTCTGGCTGAGCTTCAACCTCCTCCACGGTAACGTGGTTCACTTGTCCTCTGTTGAAAGGGTTCGGCTTCTTTCCTGAGCTTCCACTACCATTACCATTTTGGCCTTCTGGACAATCATTTGCATAATGCCCAGTCTTGCGACACTTAAAGCAAGTGATGTGGCTCAGGTCTACCTTGGATGGTGTTGACGGGTTGGTGCGGTTTTGTCCATTGCTTCCTCCATTCCCGTTTCCATTCTTGGTGCCATTATGGTTGTGCGAGCTACCTCCTCCATGGGTATGCTGAAATTGTCCTCCTGGCTTCGGGGTAAAGCGAAGTTTCTGCTGAGCTCCAGAGTTATTCTTCCCCTGTCCATACTTTCTCTTGCGATTGTCAATCTGCTGCTGCTTCCCTTCAATCATAAGAGCACGACCTACTAACTCCTGGTAGTTATTGAAGGTGGCTTCCATCAACTGCATGCTCAGCTCATCATTCAGTCCTTCTATAAACTTCTCCTGCTTAGCTGCATCCGTAGCAACGTCATCTGGGGCATAACGTGCTAACTTACTGAAATCATCCACATACTGGCCAACTGTCCGTCCTCCTTGGCGCAAGTTGCGAAACTCATGCTTCTTCATGGCCATAGCTCCTGCTGAAACATGGGCAGTACGGAAAGCTTGCTGAAACTGATCCCATGTGATAGTGTCTACTGGGTAAGTGGTTTTTAAGTTCTCCCACCATGCTGCTGCGGGTCCTTCGAGCTGATGTGCGGCAAATTTCACCCTTTCTCCATCTGTACATCCTGCAGTGGTCAACTCCCTCCCTATCTTACGGAGCCAATCATCTGCAACAACCGGCTCGGTGCTACTGGAAAACACCGGCGGATTCAGCCTTAAGAAACGGGTCAAATGGTCAACAGGTGGTGGTGGTGGGTTGTTGTTGTTGTTGCCTTGGTTCTATACCAATGTTTGAATCAAGGCATTCTGCTGCTGAGTCAACTGAGTGATCTCTGGCGGGAAAACAAATCCGGGGTCGCGTCTCGGACGCATCTGAGGGGTTTAAGAAAAGACGAGAGTTAAGAATAGAATGAGGTCTAGGGAGAAACACTACCCATATGCACATGAGACAATCACACAATATCACTCCAATCAATTCAAACAAGGGCATACAACGGTCTATCTATCGTTACAAAGTGCTGAAACTAAAACTAATATAAAATGGGGGAATCTACTACTGTTATGGTGGTCAACTAGAAAAACTGCTCCGATCAAGACTCCATGATGTCTGCTCCAGCTTCATCTTCGTAATCATCATCACTAGGATCGGAATCGGTGTCGTCGATGATGATGTAGTTCTCTCGACAGGTGCAATCTTCATCTTCTCCTCCGGGTGCTGAATTTCCCATGAGTTCTTCAATCTTCTCCTTAAGATCGCCGTTTTGTCCCACTAGAGCTACAATCTCCTCCATGTAGTCCTTGCGAGTGGCCTTCATTTCTCCTTCTAGTTCGATAATCTTGGCTTTTGCTGTCTTCAACTCCATCATGTCTGCGCACATCTGGTTCTCCTGGCGTCGAATGTGCTGATTTAACTCCTGGATGAAAGCTGCAATGGATCGATCCTTCTTAGTGCCAACTATCTCCCATTGTTCATCTCGGCGCCCACAAATCTGGTAGATAGTATCCTTGAGATCTTCTTTGTAAACTTCTCCAATGCGTCCCACGGTTATGTGAGCTGCCATGCTCTTTCCCAGACTCCAGGTTGGTGCATCGAAAACAATCTCAATGGGCTCCGGGATTGGCGCAAATGTCCTTCCGGGAACTTGAGCTTGAATCTTCCAGTGCTCTTCTTCGGGTAAAGTGGAATTGTAGGTCCCGGTGAAGCTTGGTATTCCTATGTTCAGGTACTTAGTGACTTCCTTCAGGTGTCGTCCGAAGGGTGTATCTTCATCCGGCTGGGTGAACTTGATCCTCGCTTCCGTCATCCTAAAAGAGTAGAAAAGATGAGGAGTTAGAAATGAGAAGAGAGAGAGAGTAGTGATCTAGGGCTTTAGCTTAATGGTCGTGTCCTACAGTCAGCGTGTGCTATGATACCATCTTTGTAACGACCAGACCTCAAATAGTCTGATCTCTGTGCTCAGTGTCATCCCTGGATCAGTAATGCTGACACCACACAGTACTCAAAGGATTTATAACAGAGTAGCAATCACACACTTACTACAATCGAATGTCTCAAGAGAGAACATAATAAAATAAATATGGCTTAAGGCCATCAAATACGATAACAGCGGAAGGCTTGGAAGAATAAGGGAGTCCATCAACTCCAACGGCATCACTGAGTATAGAACCACGACCTATGCACCTTATTCGTCATCTGAAAAGTCTGCAACATGAAACTTTGCAGCCCGAAAACGGGTCAGCACATGGAATATGCTGGCAATGTAACACATAGAGAATAATGGAATAATAAACCTATACTACATGCATATTTGGCTGGTGGAAAGCTCTATGGTTGCAGTTTTTGCGTAAAGCCAATTTTTCCCTACTGCAAAGGAATAAATTTATTTAAATATCATGGTGGTTGTCAAACATTGAGAATGGTAGACAGCATCCTCAATCCCAATTAAAAGTACTCATTTTAAACCCAACAATATTAATTAGAAGTAACATGTTGAGATTCACATGATATCCAAGTACTAGATACTCAAGATGTCCATAACCGGGGACACGGCTAACCATGATTAGTTTATACACTCTGCAGAGGTTTGGCACTTTTCCCCACAAGACTCGATCGCCTCCGTTGGATTTCTCGCACTACATGATGTTTGGGAAACGGATGACCGAGACATAGTCTTTCAGAAACACTAGCACCTTACATGTGGGTAGACCGTACCAACCTACAACCCCTACATCTGCTAGTCTACCCGTAAGAGTTTGCACAACTTAGTCAACTACGCCAGAGCCCATAATGGCTTGTGGCTGCACAAGTAAGTTTCTAGCATGAAATAATCTCATGATCCCTTTGAGCCTGGGTGGCGGTCCGAAGAAATACAGGCAAGTCCTGATAGAAACCAGGTGCCTCAATCCACCCAGATGTGTGTTTAAGTTGCCACCTTAAATTAACCATTAAATAACAATCTCACATCTGTCATGGATACACTCACCCAATCCACGTCTACTAGCATAGCATGGCATAACAAGCAAACGTAGAAGTAACTCCCAAGGGTTTGATAATAAAACAGGTAATAGGTACTACCTCAACTACTTCCCATAACACACAATTTAATTAGATCCTAATCATGCAAGTGTTTGAGGATAGATCTAATGCATAAAAACTGGGTAGTAGAAAATATATGATCAAAGTGTTACTTGCCTTGCTGATGATCCGCGAAACCTAGAGACTCAAGTAACAAAGCGGCGACTCGGGTATTCTATCACAGACAAACAAACAAGCATACAATAAGTACTCATCTAATGCACAGGTAAAACTCAAATAGATCTAACCAGATAGTTCAACTTAAGAACTACGGTTTGCAAAAAGAATCAAATCAAACGAAGCAACGAAAGTCAAACGGCGGAAGAAAACAACTTCATTTTACTAATCTGGATCTAAATCAAATTTTACAGAAACAAAAACTTGTTTAAGTAGGTTATTCGGAAAGAGGGTTTCGAGATGAAACTCCAGGCGCTTGAATCACCTGATTCCGATAAACGATCGAAAAGTTATACTAAAACAAAAATCGGATCAAAAATCACGATCAGAAAATCACGAATTAAATCTGAGAAAAAGAAAAACGACGAACGGGTTAACGAACAGACGTTCTTAACTAAACTAATCTGACGAACGCGTTCGTTAAAAACGAACGAACGAACGAACGTTCGTTATTTAACCGAACCGGAAAAAAAACCGAAACTAAAAAAAACAAAACTAAAAAAAACCGAAATAAAAACCGTCCGTTTTTTTTAAAAAAACAGGCGGCACGCGGAACGAGGCGGCGGCGAACCTCGGCGAGGTCGGGCGGCGGGGTCCGGAGAGTCGGCAGCGTGGTCCGGCGAGTCCAGCCAAGGCGGCATGGCGGCGGTGGCCGGGCGGCGGTGGCTCAAGCTGGGCGCTAGGGTTTGGGGGGCTGGGCGGCGGCTGGGCCTCGGGCTGGCTCCCCGGCTATAAAGCCCTCAAGGGCCGGAGTCCTAGGCGGACACGGCCCGTAGGTCGGTGGCGCTTTTTTTTATAATTACGCGCAGAAAAAAACAAAAAGAAATGCTAAACGGACTCCAAAAATCCCGAAATAAATTTTCCCCGGCTTCTAAAATCAAGCCGGACAAGATGAACTTTTATTTGGGGCCTAAATGTAATTTTGGAAAATGCGCATTTTTCCTAAATTCAAATAAAAAGGCTAAAAACTCCAAAATAAAATCTTATTTGATTTTATTATTAAATCTTCATTATTTCTTTATTTTGGGAAAGTCATTTTATTCCCTCTCTCATATTTTGATAGCAGAAATAATTGAAGATAAAATAATTAAAATCAAATGATCCTATTTTCAAAATTTGAGAAAACTCAAATATGAAAATAACGAAACCCCCAACTCTCTCCGTGGGTCCTTGAGTTGTGTAGAATTTCTAGGATCGAGCAAAAATGCATCGAAAAAATATGATATGCAATGATGCTCTATGTATAACATTCCAAATTGAAAATTTGGGATGTTACAAGTCTTTTGTTTTCTTTCTCTAACGGAGCTCACAAGATTTCTATTGATTTTTGTGTTGTGAAGTTTTCATGTTTTGGGTGAATTCTTTTGATGGATTATGGAACAAGGAGTGGAAAGAGCAGTAACTTGGGGATGCCCATGGCACCCCCAAGATAATCCAAGGACACCAAAAAGTCAAAGCTTGGGGATGCCCCGGAAGGCATCCCCTCTTTCGTCCACTTCCATCGGTAATTTACTTGGAGCTATATTTTTATTCACCACATGATATGTGTTTTGCTTGGAGCGTCTTGTATTATTTGCGTCTTTGCTTGTTAGTTTACCACAATCATCCTTGCTGTACACACCTTTTGAGAGAGCTACACATGAATTGGAATTTGATAGAATACTCTATGTGCTTCACTTATATCTTTTGAGCTTGATAGTTTTGCTGATAGTGCTTCACTTATATATTTTGAGCGTGATAATTTTTGCTCTAGTGCTTCACTTAGATCTTTTAGAGCACGGTGGTGGATTTGTTTTAAAGAAACTTGATCTCTCATGCTTCACTTAGATTATTTTGAGAGTCGTTAATAGCATGGTAATTTGCTTAATGTTAATATACTTGGTATTCAAGATATGTGAAACTTTCTTTTGAGTGCGTTGAATACTAAGATAAGTTTGATGCTCGATAATTGTTTTGAGATATGAAGACGATGATATTAGAGTCATGCTAGTTGAGTAGTTGGGAATTTGAAGAATACTTGTGTTGAAGTTTGTGATTCCCGTAGCATGCACGTATGGTGAACCATTATGTGATGAACTCGGAGCATGATTTATTTATTGATTGTCTTCCATATGAGTGGCGGTCGGGGACGAGCGATGGTCTTTTTCTACCAATCTATCCCCCTAGGAGCATGCGCGTAATACTTTCCTTTGATAACTTCTAGATTTTTGCAATAAGTATGTGAGTTCTTTATGACTAATGTTGAGTCCATGGATTATACGCACTTTTTCCCATCCTTCCACTATTGCTAGCCTCTCTAATACCGCGCACCTTTCGCCGGTATCATACACCCACCATATACCTTCCTCAAAACAGCCACCATACCTACCTATCATGGCGTTTCCATAACCATTCCGAGATATATTGCCATGCAACTTTCCACCATTCCGTTTATTATGACACGCTCCATCATTGTCATATTGCTAGCATGATCATGTAGTCGACATCGTATTTGTGGCAAAGCCACCGTTCATAATTCTTTCATACATGTCACTCATGTTTCATTGCATATCCCGGTACACCGCCGGAGGCATTCATATAGAGTCATATTTTGTTCTAAGTATCGAGTTGTAATTGTTGAGTTGTAAGAAAAATAAAAGTGTGATGATAATCATTATTAGAGGATTGTCCCAAGTGAGGAAAGGATGATGGAGACTATGATTCCCCCACAAGTCGGGGTGAGACTCCGGACGAAAAATAAAGAAAATAAAAAAAAGAGGCCATAAAAAAAGAGAGAAAAGGCCCAAATAAAAAAAATAAAAAATGAGAGAAAAAGAGAGAAGGGACAATGTTACTATCCTTTTACCACACTTGTGCTTCGAAGTAGCACCATGATCTTCATGATAGAGAGTCTCTCATTTTGTCACTTTCATATACTAGTGGGAATTTTTCATTATAGAACTTAGCTTGTATATTCCAATGATGGGCTTCCTCAAATGCCCTAGGTCTTCGTGAGCAAGCGAGTTGGATGCACACCCACTTAGTTTCTTTTGTTGAGCTTTCATATACTTATAGCTCTAGTGCATCCGTTGCATGGCAATCCCTACTCACTCACATTGATATCTATTGATGGGCATCTCCATAGCCTGTTGATACGCCTAGTTGATGTGAGACTATCTTCCCTATTTTTGTCTTCTCCACAACCACCTTTCTATTCCACATATAGTGTTATATCCATGGCTCACACTCATGTATTGCGTGAAGATTGAAAAAGTTTTGAAAATGTTAAAGTATGAAACAATTGCTTGGCTTGTCATCGGGTTGTGCATGATTTAAATACTTTGTGTGGGAAGATGGAGCATAGCCGACTATATGATTTTGCAGGGATAACTTTCTTTGGCCATGTTATTTTGAGAAGACATAATAACTTTGTTAGTATGGTTGAAGTATTTTATTTTTATGTCAATATGAACTTTTCTCTTGAATCTTTCGGATATGAATATTCATACCATGATTAAGAAGATTTACATTGAAATTATGCCAAAGTATCACTCCGCATCAAAAATTCTCTTTTATCATTTACCTACCGAGGACGAGCAGGAATTAAGCTTGGGGATGCCCGATACGCTCCAACGTATCTATAATTTTGATTGCTCCATGCTACTTTATCTATTGTTTTGGACTATAATAGGCTTTATTTTCCACTTTTATATTACTTTTGGGACTAACCTATTAACCGGAGGCCCAGCCCGAATTGCTGTTTTTGCCTTTTTCAGATTTCAAGAAAGAATATCAAACGGAGTCCAAACGGAATGAAACCGTCAGAAACATGATTTTCTCACCGAACGTGATCCAGGAGACTTGGACCCTACGCCAAGGAATCAGAGAGGCGGTTACGAGGGTGGGGGCACCCCCCCTAGGGTGCGCCCTGCCTCGTGGGCCCCTCGAAGCTCCACCGACGCATTCTTCCTTCTATATATACCCACGCACTTCAAACGATCGAATAGGAGCCAAAACCTAATTCCACCGCTGCAACTTCCTGTATCCACGAGATCCCATCTTGGGGCCTGTTAGGAGTTCACCGAGGGGGCATCCACCACGGAGGGCTTCTACATCAACACCATAGCCTCTCCGATGAAGTGTGAGTAGTTTACTTCAGACTTTCGGGTCCATGGCTAGTAGCTAGATGGCTTCTTCTCTCTTTTTGGATCTCAATACAATGTTCTCCCCTCTCTCACGGAGATCTATTCGATGTAATCTTCTTTTTTATGTGTGTTTGTTGAGACCGATGAATTGTGGGTTTATGATCCAGCTTATCTTGAATAATATTTGAATCTTCTCTGAATTCTTTTATGTATGATTGAGTTATCTTTGCATGTCTCTTGAATTATCCGCTTGGTTTGGCCAACTAGATTGGTAGTTCTTGCAATGGGAGAAGTGCATGGCTTTGGGTTCAATCTTATGTGTCCTTACCAAAGGATGTAAAGGGTTGCAAGGCATGTATTGTATTGTTGCCATCGAGGATAACAAGATGGGGTATTTATCATATTGCATGAATTTATTCCTCTACATCATGTCATCTTGCTTAAAGCGTTACTCTGTTTTAACTTAATACTCTAGATGCATGCTGGATAGCGGTCGATGAGTGGAGTAATAGTAGTAGATGCAGAATCGTTTCCATCTACTTGTCTCGGACGTGATGCCTATATATATGATCATACCTAGATAACCTCATAACTATGCTCAATTCTGTCAATTGCTCAACAGTAATTTGTTCACCCACCGTAGAATACTTATGCTCTTGAGAGAAGCCACTAGTGAAACCTATGGCCCCCGGGTCTATTCTCATCATATCAATCTCCATCACTTTTATACTTGCTTTGTTTTTACTTTGCCTTTTACTTTACACTTTGCTTCTTTATACCAAAAATACCAAAAATATTATCTCTATCAGATCTCACTCTCGTAAGTGACCGTGAAGGGATTGACAACCCCTAATCGCGTTGGTTACGAGTAGCTATCATTTTGTGCAGGTACGAGGGACTTGTGCGTGGCCTCCTACTGGATTGATACCTTGGTTCTCAAAAACTGAGGGAAATACTTACTCTAGTGTGATGCATCATCCTCTCCTCTTCGGGGAAAACCAATGCAAGCTCAAGACATAGCACTTTGAATCCAGGAAACAAAGAGGGAAACTTTTGTCAGCAGATATCTTAAGCAGTTTTGCCTAAAACGTCTGAATAAGTTTGATTACCAAGCATCTGTAGGTGCCTCAGGAGGGTTGTTAGTGGTCTGGAATTGTTCCATTTTCTCATTAGAAACTGTCTCCAAAAACAACTTCTCCATTTCCATTCGATTCACCTCAAAAATCTCCTCTGAAACCTGGACTTTATCAAACATCTATGGCCCTTGTTTTTCTGCTGACACGATTATTTTCATGGACTAGTTTTCTAATATTCAGATCCCTGATGACTGTAACTGGTTGATGCTTGGGGACTTTAATTATATCAGATATCCCTCTAACTGAAACAGAGAAGGAGGTAATATCAATGATGTGCTCCTATTCAATGAAGCAATCAACAATCTGGGCCTTCTAGAAATCCCTTTGAAGGGTAGAGCTTTTACATGGAGCAATATGCAGGCAGCTCCTTTACTTGAAAAGCTTGATTGGGTTTTCTCTTATGAAGCTTAGACTTCCAATTTCCCAAACACTATGGTGTTGCCACTATCTAAACCTATTTCTGACCATATTCCATGCATCATTAATATTGGCACCATGATTCCAAAATCAAAGATTTTCAGGTTCAAAAATTACTAGATACAGATTAATAGTTTCAAGCACACTGTGAAAAATATTGGGAAACAAGAGGTAAATGGAACTAATAGTGCAAAGAGAATCACTGCCAAGCTAAAGAGATTGAGGAAGGGCTTAAAATTTTGGGCCAAAGAACCGCCTCAGCTATCAAATCTTATTCGAGCTTGCAATGAACTCATTCTACTCTCTGATACTATTGAAGATTTCAGACCTTTAACCACTGTTGAATGGAATGGCAGAGAAATTGTTAAGCAGCATCTTTTGAATTTGTTGGAAATGCAAAGGGCTTACTGGAAACAAAGAGCAACAATTAGATGGATTTTGCAAGGGGAAGCCAATACAAAATATCTGAAAGTAAAGGCTACCATTAATTACATGAGGAACTATGTTGCCAGTTTACAAGATGAGGCTGGTAACATGCAAGATGATCACCAGGCTAAAGCTGCAACTCTATGGGGAGCTTTCAAACAAAGGCTTAGTACTTTTGTGCCCACTTTCAACCTCCTCAACTTGGACTCTCTTATTACAAAGATGCGAGAACTCATTGAGCTTGACAAGCCTTTTACCGAGGAAATTGATGCAGTAATTAAAGAGCTCCCTGATACGTCTCCAACGTATCTATAATTTATGAAGTATTCATGCCATGTTTACAATAGTTTTATATTATTTTGGTATGATTTGATTAGAACTAACCCGGACTGACGTTGTTTTCAGCAGAACTACCGTGGTGTTGTTTTTGTGCAGAAATAAAAGTTCTTGGAATGCGATGAAAATCAACGGAGATTTTTTTTGGAAAATATAAAAAATACTGGAACAAAAATCTACCAGAGGGGAGTCCCGTGGGCCCCATGAGGGTGGGGGTGCGCCCACCCCCCCCCCCCCCCCGGGGCGCGCCCCCTATCTCGTGGCCACCTCGGGGACTCCCTGACTTGTTCTCAACACCATCCTCTCCTATAAATACAGAAACCTTCAGAAAATAACCTAGATCGGAAGTTCCGCCGCTGCAAGCCTCTGTAGCCACGAGAAATTAATCTAGGACCTCTCTGGCACCCTGCCGGAGGGGGCCATCATCACCGGAGGCCATGGAGGAGGATCTCGGAGGGGCCATCATCGCCATGAAGGACAAGGACCAGAGGGAGAACCTCTCCCAATCTAGGGGGGAGGCCATGGAGGAGGAAGCACAAGGGGGAGATCCTCTCCTTCTCTCTCTCGGTGGCGCCGGAGTGCCATCGGGAGGGGAATCATCGCCGCGGTGATCGTCTTCATCAACATCACCATCATCATCACCATCCTCATCTCTTTTACGCGGTCCACTCTCCCGCACCCCACTATAATCCCTACTTGAACATGGTGCTTTATGCCACATATTATGATCCAATGATGTGTTCCCATCCTATGATGTTTTGAGTAGATATCCTTTGTATTTGGGTTGATTGATGATCTAGATTGGTACGAGTTGTATGATTTAGTTTGGTGCTCTCCTATTGTACCCTCTGTGTCGCGCAAGCGTGAGGGATTCCCGCTGTAGGGTGTTGCAATACGTTCATGATTCGCTTATAGTGGGTTGCTTGAGTGACAGAAGCATAAACCTGAGTAAGGGGGTTGTTGCGTATGGGATAAAGGGGACTTGATGCTTTAATGCTATGGTTGGGTTTGACCTTAATGATCTTTAGTAGTTGCGGATGCTTGCTAGAGTTTCAATCATAAGTGCATATGATACAAGAAGATAAAGTATGTTAGCTTATGCCTCTCCCTGATATGAAATTGCAATGACGACTGTCGGTGTTATTAACAATTGCCTAGGATAATTCCGCACACCGACCCATCATCAGAGTTTATAATATTTAGTAATATATTCTAACTTTATTATAACATCACCTACTTTTATATTTTAGCTCTCCGATATCATGCAGAGTTATCCTCTTCATACCCACAACATAGTTGTATTTCTTGTTTCTAGATGGAAGCAAACGTTCGGTGTACGTAGAGTCGTATCAGTGGCAGATAGGACTTGAGAGAATATTGATCTTACCTTTAGCTCCTTGTGGGTTTGACACTCCATACTTATCACTTCCACCATTGGGAATTGCTACGATGATTCCCTGCACTTGGGGATTATCAAGCTGTTTTTTGGCGTCGTTGCCGGGGAGCAATAGCGTGGGGTTGATATTTTCATGTATGCTTGTTTGCTTTCTTCACTAAGTATTTTTTGTTTTCCCTTTTTAGTTTGCTTACTTGTGGGTGAAGCATACAAAAAAAATTAAAATAATGAAAATACAAAAAAAATTACTTGCCTCTCATGCCTAAAAAGTTTTCCAATAAGAGAAGTGATTGGAAGGTTATGCATTGGAGAAGTGAGAGTCGACCTTGAATACTTGTGTTCATGCTCATGGAAACAATGTAAAATATTTCATGGAAGTTTCTCTGAAAATAATTATCCCCTTTTATATATCCATTTTATTATAAAAATAATGTGCCCAGCTTTGGTTTTAGGATGATTAGATGCTTGTTTACTTTGTGCAGTACAAAAACAGAAACTTTGGCTGTAGTGCGTGAATTTACATTTTTTACTGGAGATTCAAATGGGTATAAAAATTTTTGCACATTACTTATGTACAATTTTTTTAAGTTGTCATATATTTTTTTAGAATTTTCGGAGTTACAGAAGTATACTAAACTTCCATATTACTAAAGACTGTCATGTTTTTGACAGATCCTGTTTTCTATGTGTTGTTTGCTTATTTTGATGAATCTATGGGTAGTATCGGAGGGTATGAACCATGGTGAAGTTGGAATACAGTAGATATACTTCTAATATGAAACTATAATGAGTTTGCAATAGTACATAAAGGTGGCAATTTGCTTTATTATACTAACGGATCTCGCGAAGTTTTTGTTAAAGTTTTGTGTGGATGAAGTGTTAGAAGATCGAGGAGCTATCAATATGAGAAGAATAAAGAGAGGCAAGAGTTAAAGCTTGGGGATTCCCAAGGCACCCCAAGTAAATATTTCAAGGATACTAAAGCATCTAAGCTTGGGGATGCCCCGGTTGGCATCCCATCTTTCTTCTTCAACAATTATCGTTATACCTTGGTTTTTGTTTTTTTACATGATTTGTGTCCTTTGTGTTTTTTGTTTTTCCTTTAAGGAACATGCTAGTATGAGATAGCCCTTCACTGATTTATAGAATGCTTCATGTGCTTCACTTATATCTTTTAAGTATGATCTTATAGAATTGCTCTTTGCGCTTCACTTAAATCTTTTGAGTATGGTTTTATAAAATGCTTCATGTGCTTCACTTATATATTTTGAGCTTGGATATTAGTTATTCTATATTAATTGTATAATGCTCCATGAACTTCACTTATATCTTTTGGAGTATGAATAATACTATCATCTATAGAGGTTTTGGAAGAGTGTCAACTTTAGGAATTAGTGATCCCACTATTCCGAATGAGAAGAATTTTTCTTATGTGGAGAGTAGAAAAATTTCTATGCTTGTAGATCATGAAAAGAATTCTTTATGTGATGGTTATATTGTTGAATTCATTCATGATGCTACTGAAAATTATTATGAGGGAGGAATATATGCTTGTAGGAGTTGCAATAATATCAAGTTTCCTCTCCATGTGCTTAAAGTTTTGAAGTTATACTTGTCTTGCCTTCCTATGCTAGTTGATTCTTGTTCCTATAAATTATGTGCTCACAAAATCCCTAGGCATAGGAAGTGGGTTAGATTTAAATGTTCTAGTCATATTCTTCAAGATGCTCTCTTTATGTTTCAATTCTTTTCTTTTATGTGAGCATCATTGAAATCATCATGCCTAGCTAAAAGGCACTAAAGAAAAGCGCTTGTTGGGAGACAACCCAATATTTATCCTTACTGTTTTTGTGTGTTTACATGATTAATCTACTGTAGTAGACATGTTTATACCTTTTGTTTCAATAAAGTGCCAAGTAAGACCTTTGGGAAGACTTGGGTGAAAGTTAATGTGATCTTGCTGTAAAAAACAGAAACTTTGCGCTCACACGATTAGCTGTCATTTTTTACAGAAGAGTGCTTTTGATTTGATTCTTTTTGCAGAAGATTAATAGAAAAATTATTCACGTCCACCAGTTTATTTCATAATTTTTGGAGTAGCAGAAGTATGGTTGCTGTTTAGATCATTACAGACTTTTCTGTTTCTGACAGATTCTGTTTTCATTGCATAGTTTGCTTGTTTTCTAGTTTCAATGGCTTATATTTCTCAATATAAATTGTAGAAATGATATGGTACAGTAGGAATTGTGTGAGAACAATTATGAAACTTGTCTTTGACAGTACCAAAGTTCCGTGAAGTTTTGTGGGATTGAAGTTTTCAAGTTTTGGGTGAGATATCGATATGAGGAGAATAAGGGGAGGAAAAACCCTAAGGTTGGGGATGCCCAAGGAACCCCAAGGTAGTATTCAAGGAAGACTCAAGCGCCTAAGCTTGGGGATGCCCCGGAAGGCATCCCCTCTCTCTTCTTCAAAACTATCGGTATACCTTACTCGGAGCTATATTTTTATTCGTCACATGACATGTGTTTTGCTTGGAGCATATTTTCAATTTTACTTGCTGTTTGAATAAAATCATTGGATCTTAAATCTTGAATGAAAAGAATCCTCCCATGGCTAGCTAATTATTTGACTACTCAGTGTTCTTCACTTATATCTTTTGGAGTAGTTTGTCATTTACTCATGTGTTTCATGTATATCCTATGAGTAAATGGTTGAATGAATTGAGTATCATAAATCTGAATTTATATATGTTTCATATGCTTATACCATGGGGAGTGATGACTTCACACAAAACAAGTATAGGTAGTAAACTTATTTGAAAGTTAGCAAACGCAGAATTGGTCACTTGAACAGTTCATGAAAGAATATTGAAGGAAGAGAGATTTCACATATAAATATACTATCTTGGACATCTTTTGTAATTGTGAGCACTCATTAAAATATGAAATGCTAAAAGGTTGATGTTGGACAAGGAAGACAATGTAATGGGTTATGTTTTCTTATATCCGAAATAAAGTATATTTTCATGGATCATCCAACATGCTGAGCTTGCCTTTCCCCCTCATGCTAGCCAAATTCTTCGCACCAAGTAGAGATACTACTTGTGCTTCCGGATATCCTTAAACCCGGTTTTGCCATGAGACCCCAGCATATCTATCTATGGATTGAGTAAGATCCTTCAATTAAGTTGTCATTGTTGCATGCAATAAAAAATTGCTCTCTAAATATGTATGATCTATTAGTGTGGAGAAAATAAGCTTTATACGATATTGTGATATGGAAGCAATAAAATCGACGGACTGCATAATAAAGGTCCCTATCACAAGTGGAAATATAAAGTGACGTTCTTTCGCATTAAGATTTTGTGCATCCAACTATAAAAGCAAATGACAACCTCCGCTTCCCTCTTTCGAAGGGCTTATCTTTCATTCTTGTCTTATACCTTATACAAGATTCATGGTGATCTTCACCTTGCCTTTTTACATTTTATCCTTTGGCAAGCACTATATATATATATATATATATATATATATATATATATATATATATATATATGTATATATATATCCAATTCGATGTAAGTTATCATGAACTATTATTGTTGACATTATCCTTGAGGTAAAAGGTTGGGAGCCAAAACTATAAGCCCCTATCTTTCTCTGTGTCCGATTAAAGCTTTGAACTCACAAAGATCATGTGAGTGTTAGAAATTGTGAAAGATTAAATGATAGTTGAGTATGTGGAGTTTGCTGAATCAAAGCTCTTACATAGACCCTTCCCGAAAATAAGATGAATTGCAATTGTTTGATGACTAAGAGCACAGTTTGTTGGTTTTCAAGAAAGATTATGATCTATACTTTAACATGTGAATAGCTTGTCACTTGATCATGAGAAGTTTCATGAGTTGAGCTACTGTTATGATATATAATGATGCTACAAAAAGAGATTGGAACTATCATTGATCAAACTTATGCATTTGCTAGCATTCACACTTCATAAATTATTTCTTTTATCATTTACCTACTCAAGGATGAGCAGGAATTAAGCTTGGGGATGATGATACGTCTCCAACGTATCTATAATTTATGAAGTATCCATGCCATGTTTACAATAGTTTTATATGATTTTGGTATGATTTGATTAGAACTAACCCGGACTGACGGCGTAGGGTGTTGCAATACGTTCATGATTCGCTTATAGTGGGTTGCTTGAGTGACAGAAGCATAAACCTGAGTAAGGGGGTTGTTGCGTATGGGATAAAGGGGACTTGATGCTTTAATGCTATAATTGGGTTTTACCTTAATGATCTTTAGTAGTTGCGGATGCTTCCTAGAGTTCCAATCATAAGTGCATACGATCCAAGAAGAGAAAGTATGTTAGCTTAATGCCTCTCCCTCATATGAAATTGCAATGACGACTATCGGTGTTGTTAACAATTGCCTAGGATAATTCCGCACACCGACCCATCATTATTCCACACTCACTATTTATAATATTTAGTAATATATTCTAACTTTATGATAACATCACCTACTTTTATATTTTAGCTCCCCGATATCATGCAAACTTGTCCTCTTCGTACCCACAACGTAGTTGTATTTCTTGTTTCTAGTTGGAAGCAAACGTTCGGTGTACGTAGAGTCGTATTAGTGGTAGATAGGACTTGAGAGAATATTGATCTTACCTTTAGCTCCTTGTGGGTTCGACACTCCATACTTATCACTTCCACCATTGGGAATTCCTATGATGATTCCCTGCACTTGGCGATTATCACTCCCTTCTGACAAGGCACCAGGGCCAGATGGCTTCAACACTGATTTCATTAAGCACTGTTGGGATATCATTGCTCCAGATTTCTACAAGCTAATTGAAGACTTTTATAATGGCAAATTAAACCTGCAGAGCATCAACTCTTCTTTTATTACTCTGTTGCCAAAAAAAGAAGCACCTGTGCATGCTAATGATTTCAGACCAATCTCTTTGCTCAACTGCTCCATCAAAATCATCACAAAGCTTCTGGCCAACAGACTGCAGGCTATCATTCTAAAGCTAGTTCATCAGAATCAATATGGGTTTCTTAAGAAGATATCAATTCAAGATTGTTTAGCCTGGTCATATGAATTCATACATCAATGTCATAAATCAGGACAGGAATTAATTATTCTCAAATTAGACTTTGAGAAAGCTTTTGATATGATTGAGCATGAAGCTATCAGGAATCTTCTCATTGCAAGAGGTTTTGGACCTAGGTGGCTTATGTGGATGGATATGATCTTCTCTTCTGGATTATCTTCAGTGCTACTAAATTGTGTACCTGGAAAACAATTCCTCTGTAAAAGAGGGGTCAGGCAAGAAGATCCCCTCTCACCTTTGTTATTTATCATAGCTGCTGACTTGCTTCAAACAATTCTAAATGAAGCTACGAAGAATGGTCTGATCTCTACTCCTCTGCATAATAATAATGATCAAGATTTTCCTATAATTCAGTATGTAGATGATACTGTCCTTGTCATGCAAGCCAATGCTGCACAATTACACCAGCTCAAAAACTTGCTCATGTACTTCAGTACATACACTGGTCTAAGGGTCAATTATGAAAAATTAGTGATTGTTCCCATCAACACTGCAAATGATAAAATGCTGGAATTAGCTCAGATTATGGGTTGCAAAGTTGGATCCCTCCCCTTCACCTATTTGGGTTTACCTCTTTGTCTCTCAAAACCAAAGATTGAGGATTTTATGCCCATTGTGCAGAGAATTGAAAGAAGGCTTGCTGATTGTTCCTCTCTCTTGTCATATGGTGACAAGCTGGTCCTGGTCATGTCTGTGTTCTACAGCCTACCCATTTTCTTCATGTGCACACTTAAACTACCTTCTGGTGTCATAGAGCAGATTAAAAAAAATATCAAACATTTCTTTTGGAGGAAATATGGAATGGAAGACAGAGGCACTGATTTGATTGCATGGGTCAAAGTTTGTCAGCCCAAAGAAAGAGGAGGACTTGGAATTCTGGATATTGCCAGTCACAACAAATGTTTGCTTATGAAATATATACACAAATTCCTCAATCAGTAGGATATTCCTTGGGTCAAACTGATATGGGAGGCTTATTTTCCAGACAGAATGCTTAACACTAACCCACAAGGATCTTTTTGGTGGAAAAGTATTCTCAAGTTAGTACCTGATTTTAGACAGGCAGCTGTTCCTAAAATAGGCTCTGGAAACACTGTTAGATTTAGGATTGATAACTGGAATCAGGGCATACTGAAAGACAGATTCCCAGAGTTGTTCTCTTTCAGTACACAAGAGCAAATTTCAGTCCAGAAAATCAAAGGGTTGGAGGATATATCTGAACATTTTTTTACTCCACTATCCATTCAGGCTCATCAGCAATTTCAAGAAATCACTACTCTCATGCAAACTACCCAACTAGACAATTCACTGGACACTTGGTACTTCTCCTGGAACAAGCATAAAGAGGAATTTTCTGCTATCAAAATGTATCACCATCTGCAAGGAAAAGAGGTAGCCTCACCTCTCTTTAAGAGTATTTGGAAAAGTGCTGCAATGCTAAGATATAAGATTTTTCTCTGGTTGATTCTGCATGACAGAGCAAATGTCAGAAATCTCTTCTCCAGAAAGCATTTTCATCCGCCAAACTACAATTGTGAACTTTGCAACTGTTCTTGTGAGGAAACCAGTCTTCATCTCCTTTGGGACTGCCCTTTTGCTCTGCAATGTTGGGATTCAATTGTTCTTTCCAAAGTCAGAGGCATCAATGCTTTCGATGAGATATATCTGTTGTCAAACCATTTACCCAAGCAGTTTGCAATGAGCATAATCACCATGGGCTGCTAGCACATTTGGATGCAGAGAAACTCCAAAATTTTCAAAGCTCAGAACCCATCAGTTCAAGCATGGAGGAAGCTACTCAGAGATGACCTTAAGTTGATAATTCTAAGAACCAAAGAGAAACACAGAGAGGCTTTTAGAGGAGGGATTACAGATAACCTAGTTTAATTTATCATGGACATTCCTAGAGCTGGTATTGGTTAGATGGCCCGATTATGCTTTTTTCTTTTATTTGTTGTACATAATTGCTTAACTTTTGAATGAAAATTACCGTAGAACGATTGTTCTACGGTCTTCGGTTGAAAAAAAAGATTCACATGCTCATTGATTAATTTATTGCTCTTCTTCCTTTTCCTTCTTGATGAAATGTTATTAGTACATAGCAAGATGAGACATCACCATGTATGGCTGAATCTAAACTGTATAAATCTCGCATGGACAATACAATCCATCCAATTTCGCCTTGCAGCGTACACATGTCCGGTCAAAAAATGTGGCCAATGTTTCTCGCATTGATGGCTCCCCTCCCTTCCGTCGCCCCCGCGCGGGCGACCGAGAGGCTCCAACCCTAGCCGCCGGGTCACCGCTCCTTCCTCTCCCTCCCCTCCGTCGGCGCCGGGAATAGCCTATGCGTGTGACGGCAGCGGCGGAGGCACTCCTGCCTCTCGCAGGTCATAGGGTGACGCGGGGCACCCTCACTCGAGGGTGTGACCCCGATCTAGACCGCGGCGGCGCCGATCTGGTTCATGACGACCCAGATCTGGACTACAGCGGTGTGGCGGCCCGCCGGCATCCTAATGGCGGCTGTGGTGGCAGTGTTGGCGACGGTGATGGCCGTGGCGCGGCGGCGTCGGAGGCGGTGCGGTCTGCGGGCGCGGTGGCATGCCCTATTCGGGCCGCGGCGGCCGCGGCGCGCCATCTGCCTTTGGATCGGCGGCGGCCGCGTGGAGGGCCTGGTGGTCACGTCGGTGGCACCTCCGGTTAGATCTATTCTGGCCGGTGCAACCGGCGGTAGTGGTCATCTCTTCCGTCAGAGGTGGCCGGCCTGCGGCTGGGTGGTCGGATTTCGACATTCGTCATCTAATCCCGGCTACGAGTCAAGGAGACATAGTTTCCGATGAAAATCGAGCCGTTGGTGGGCGATGGCGATGTTTTGCGCCGTTACCTTGATGAAGGCATCGTTGTGTAACTATTGTCGACCCACTCGTGCTGCTTCGGGGGAAACCCTAGGATCTGGTCTTTCCGATCGAACGATGGCGCTACTACGATGTCGTTTCTCTCTTGGGAGCATCGTTTGTGGAGCAGCGCTGGAAGACAGAGGCAGAAGGTGGAGCGGCTTCATCTTGCACGGAACTTTGGTGGAGCTGTCAAGTCATGCCTGACCGACAGGTGCTATGCTGAGTCATGCCTGGTTGGTTGATGCTACTCACGACGGATCTTCCAGAGTCTTCGTGTCTGGACGGATGAGCGCAGGGCAATGGCGCCGTTGGGCGCCGTGATGGTGTCGACGGATGTATGGAATGGCAAGGGTGATGCGGATCTCTCTCCTGAAGATGGGTTAGTGGTCCGATGATGATGACGGCTTCTAAAACATATGCATGTGGTGTGCGCTTTAGGTAGGCTGCACCAGCTGTTGGTCCCGATACATGATGTGGATGGATTGGCGACGACACTGGTTGTAGATATGAAGAGTGAGAGCACTCCATATTATCGAGTTTGTAGGTGTGAGTGGTGGCTTCGGGTGAACTGGTGTATGTTCTTGTCAGACTTATGTGAAATAATTAATAAAGATGGCTGCATGCATCGATTGATGCAGAGGCTGGGGGATTAACCTTCTTTTCTAAAAAAACAAATCATAGTTTTGATGTTTTTTCCTTGTCGCCACCCAACCGACTCCTGAAGGAGCGTGAGTTGAGGGTCATATGACTCGTTTCAAGATGAAGCTCACATTGTCGGACAAGTGGGCTCCTTTTAGAGAAGTCAGGGTATGAGTGCACCTATAGAGAAAGGACCTGTTCAAAAAGAAATTGCATTCTCCCACGTAATGATAACCTTTATTTCCTTGCTTTCATCAATAAAGCAGTCGACACTTGTACTACATATTTAGGGTATATAGCTTATCTTCAGGAAAGGTGGTCTTTGGTGTGAGGAGAGCTATATCCCGAGCACATCAAGGTTGGGTGGCCCTCCATAGCTCACCGAGGTTCCTCTAAGACAAGTGGCTTCCGTTCATGCCGTGTATATTACTGGACAATGGTTTCACAACCTGCCAGCCCATGGACAAGCTACAGAAGTTAATCTCATATTTTCCTGTAGTCATGAAGCCGTCAAAGATAGACAAACCCAAACGGGGCATAAGAGCCAGCCAGTTTCCTCTAATATCTCAGTGTACAATTGATAATAAACAAATCATACCTAGCTAAAGATGAGGTTTAAGATAAGAGCTATATTCTGATTCTCAAGTAAGGAGCGTGCTAAAGGGATAATCTAAGCAACAATGGCAATATGTGGGAGGGTATATATATTGAATGCAACACCAAAGGAACTTAAGAAGAAAAAACGAGACCATGCGACAAGTATGACACCAAGGTCCACAAAGCAGTAGAGCGTTTGATAGGTTTGTTTTGAGGACCAGCTAACATGAGAGTACATGCTTCACCTTTTCTCTTCCTCTTTGGCAGTTGATAGAGTGTGTGAGCAACTGGATCTTTCATGACGTTGGACCTGCTTAGCTTTCACGTGGCCGAGGCGAGTTGTAGTTGGCTAGAAATTGTACATGAGCCAAGACGAGTTCCAGTTTGCTAGAAATTGAACCCGAGACGAGCAGGTGGATAAGCCCACCAACAGCATGAACATGAGGTGCCACTTGTGACTCAATGAGTTTGGTTCCATTTGAACTTTTTTCATTAGGAATTATTTCTATTTGAATAACGAGAAATAAGTGCTAGGAGAAACTAGTGAGGGACTAGCACTCATTCGACTGAGAATCTCGCTCTACCTTACAAGTTTGTTGATTAATTCAAAAAACATTTGCCGTGTTACTAAAAGATTGTTCATCTAGTGCTGCCAAACATTTATGGTGTTGGTTTTCATAGCAAATAAATAAGCCGAATTTTTTAAGACAAAAAGCAGGCACTTCGCCCACGTCGGGGGCGGGGTGGGTGACCGCTGCACACCAGCACCGTCGTCTGCAGCATCCATCCACCTGTTCCGGAAGCCAAAGCTGCAACAGCCGAAAGGAAAGCAGCCATTCGCGCTCACCATCCTGGTAAACATCCACCAGGATGTCTTCTCGATCGCCAGTTATTCACCCCTACCTCGCTTTGATCCACCGTGCTCCAGCACCTCACCCAGCGGCGACGAACGAATATGCTAAGGCACTCTTCCTCATCTTCCCCTATTTATATGGCACTCACGCGCCAAATGATTTTCAGCAGCCGTCGTGTTCTCCTTGCGTCCAAACTGAGAAGCTATTCAAGAAGTAGCAGCAAGACCAAACCTCTCATCCTTCTATTTGCTTGTTCCCACCAGTGACAATGTCTTCCTCTGCCTCCGTGGCCAGTTCGAGAATCCGAGGAAGGTGGTGAAGAAGCAGTTGTAGGACTAGGAGGCCCGGTCCAAGGTGTTAGGGAACGTAGTAATTTCAAAAAAAAATCCTACGCACAAGCAAGATCATGGTGATGCATAGCAAAGAGAGGGGAGAGTGTTGTCCACGTACCATTTTAAACCGAAAGTGGAAGCGTTAGCACAACGCGGTTGATGTAGTCGTACGTCTTCACGATCCGACCGATAAAGTATCGAACGTACGGCACCTGCGAGTTCAGCACACGTTTAGCTCGATGACGTCCAACGAACTCCGATCCAGCAGAGCTACGCGGGAGAGTTCTGTCAGCACGGCGGCATGATGACGGTGTTGATGATGCTACCGGTGCAGGGCTTCGCCTAAGCACCGCTACAATATTACCGAGGTGGAAAATGGTGGAGGGGGGCACCACACACGGCTAAGAGATCAAAAATCAATTGTTGTGTCTTGGGGTGCCCTCCTGCCCCCGTATATAAATGAGCAAGGGGGAGGCCAGCCGGCCCTGTAGGGCGCGCCAGGAGGAGGAGTCCTCCTCCTAGTGGGAGTAGGACTCCCCCTTTCCGAGTCCCACTAGGAGGGGGAAGGAAGGAGAGGGGGAGGAGAAGGAAAGAGGGGGCGCAGCCCCTCCCCTAGTCCAATTCGGACTAGGCCCATGGGGGCGCACGGCCAGCCCTCGTGGCTTCTCCTCTTTTTCCCCTAATGCCCACTAAGGCCCATATTTACTTCCGTATTCCCGTAACTTCACCGGTACTCCGAAAAATACCCGAATCACTCGGAACCTTTCCGATGTCCGAATATAGTCGTCCAATATATCGACCTTTACGTCTCGACCATTTTGAGACTCCTTGTCATGTCCCTGATCTCATCCGGGACTCCTAACTACCTTCGGTACATCAAAACACATAACTCATAATATAAATCGTCACCGAACGTTAAGCGTGCGGACCCTACGGGTTCGAGAACTATGTAGACATGACCGAGACACATCTTCGGTCAATAACCAATAGCGGAACCTGGATGCTCGTATTGGCTCCCACATATTCTACGAAGATC
Source organism: Aegilops longissima (assembly GCA_021605205.1). NCBI lineage: Eukaryota > Viridiplantae > Streptophyta > Magnoliopsida > Poales > Poaceae > Aegilops > Aegilops longissima. The sequence continues at coordinate 27,140,566 of CM038682.1, forward strand.
TTTATCGGTTAAACCGCATAACAACATACGTTGTTCCCTTTGTCATCGTGTATGTTACTTGCCCCAGATTCAATCATCGGTATCTCAATACCTAGTTCAATCTCGTTACCGGCAAGTCTCTTTACTCATTCCATAATACATCATCTCGCAACTAACTCATTAGTCACATTACTTGCAAGGATTTTAGTGATGTGCATTACCGAGAGGGCCCAGAGATACCTCTCCGACAATCGGAGTGACAAATCATATGCTCAAAATACGCCAACTCAACAAGTACCTTCGGAGACACCTGTAGAGCAACTTTATAATCACCCTGTTACGTTGTGACGTTTGTTAGCACACAAAGTGTTCCTACGGTAAACGGGAGTTGCATAATCTCATAGTCATAGGAACATGTATAAGTCATGAAGAAAGCAATAGCAACATACTAAGCGATCAAGTGCTAAGCTAACGAAATGGGTCAAGTCAATCACATCATTCTCCTATGATGTGATCCCGTTAATCAAATGACAACTCATGTCTGTGGCTAGGAAACTTAACCATCTTTGATTCAACGAGCTAGTCAAGTAGAGGCATACTAGTGACATTATGTTTGTCTATGTATTCACACATGTACTAAGTTTCTGGTTAATACAATTCTAGCATGAATAATAAACATTTATCATGATATAAGGAAATATAAATAACAACTTTATTATTGCCTCCAGGGCATATTTTCTTCGGTCTCCCACTTGCACTAGAGTCAATAATCTAGTTCACATCACCATGTGATTTAACACTAATATTCACATCTGCATGTGATTAAAACCCATAGTTCACATCGTCATGTGACCAACGCCCAAAGGGTTTACTAGAGTCAATAATCTAGTTCACATTGATATGTGATTTCACATCGATATGTGATTAACACCCAAAGAGTACTAAGGTGTGATCATGTTCTGCTCGTGAGAGAGTTTTAGTCAACGGGTCTGTCACATTCAGAGCCGTATGTATTTTGCAAATATTCTATGTCTACAATGCTCTGCACAGAGCTACTCTAGCTAATTGCTCCCACTTTCAATATGTATCCAGATTGAGACTTAGAGCCATCTGGATTGGTGTAAAAGCTTGCATCGATGTAACTCTTTACGATGAACTCTTTTATCACCTCCATAATCGAGAAACATTTTCTTAGTCCTTTCTAAGGATATTCTTGACCGATGTCCAGTGATCTACTCCTAGATCAAAATTGTACTCCTTGCCAAATTCAGAGCAACGTATACAATAGGTCTGGTACATAGCATAGCATACTTTATAGAACCTATGACTATGGCATAGGGAATGACTTTCATTCTCTTTCTATTTTCTGCCGTGGTCAGGCTTTGAGTCTTACTCAACTTCACATCTTGCAACACAGGCAAGAACTCCTTCTTTGACTATTCCATTTTGAACTACTTCAGAATCTTATCAAGGTATGTACTCATTGAAAAAACTTATCAAGCGTCTTGATCTATCTCTATAGATCTTGATGCTCAATGTGTAATAAGCTTCACCGAGGTCTTTCTTTGAAAAAATCTTATTCAAGTATCCTTTTATGCTATCCAGAATTTCTATATCATTTCCAATCAACAATATGTCATCTACATATAGTATTAGAAATGCTACAGAGCTCCGACTCACTTTCTTGTAAATACAGGCTTCTCCAAAAGTCTGTATAAAACCATATGCTTTGATCAACTCATCAAATCATATATTCCAACTCCGAGATGCTTGCACCAATCCATAGATATGGATCACTAGAGCTTGCACACTTTGTTAGCACCTTTAGGATTGACAAAACCTTCTGGTTGCATCATATACAACTTTTCTTTAATAAATCCATTAAGGAATGCAGTTTTGTCATCCATTTGCCAGATTTCATAAAATGTGGCAATTGCTAACATGATTCAGACAGACTTAAGAATTGATATGAGTGAAAAAATCTCATCATATTCAACACCTTGAACTTGTCAAAAAACCTTTTTGCGACAAGTCGAGCTTTGTAGATAGTAACACTGCTATCAGCATCTGTCTTCCTCTTGAAGATCCATTTATTTAATATGGCTTGCTGATCATCGGGCAAGTCCACCAAAGTCCACACTTTGTTCTCATACATGGATCCAATCTCTGATTTCATGACCTCAAGCCATTTCACGGAATCTGGGCTCATCATCGCTTCCTCATAGTTCGTAGGTTCATCATTGTCTAGTAACATGACCTCCAGAACAGGATTACTATACCACTCTGGTGCGGATCTTACTCTGGTTGACCTACGAGGTTCGGTAGTAACTTGATCCGAATTTTCATGATCATGATCATTAACTTCCTCACTAATCGGTGTAGGCATCACTGGAACTGGTTTATGTGATGAACTACTTTCCTCCCACTCACTTCTTTCGAGAGAAACTCCTTCTCTAGGAAGGATTGATAACCCACAAGTGTAGGGGATCAGTTGTAGCCTCTTTCGATAAGTAAGAGTGTCAAACCCAATGAGGAGCTAAAGGTAGAACAAATATTCCCTCAAGTTCTATCGACCACCGATACAACTCTACGCACGCTTAACGTTCACTTTACCTAGAACAAGTATGAAACTAGAAGGATTTTGTATGTGTTGTTGGATAGGTTTGCAAGGTAATAAAGAACACGTAAATAAAAAGTAGGGGCTGTTTAGATAAAGAAGCAACAAAGTAAATATAGCGAGTGTGGAAAATTGGTGGTAGGACTGTGAAATTGTCCCTAAGCAATTGACTACTTTACTAGACTGGTAATCACTATTGCAATTTTATTTGAGGGAGAGTCATAAGCTAACATACTTTCTCTTCTTGGATCATATGCACTGATGATTGGAACTCTAGCAAGCATCCACAATTACTAAAGATCATTAAGGTAAAACCCAACCATAGCATTAAAGTATCAAGTCCCCTTTATACCATACGCAAACAACCTACTCACTGGTCGGTGGCTTCATCACTAACGCCACCCACCATAAGAAAATCATGAACATATTGCAAACCCTACAGCGGAATCCCTCACGCTATGCCGACACGGAGGGCACAATAGGACAGCACCAATAATAAAACATGCAATTCAAACCAATCATATAAATTCATCAATCACCGGTAGGACAACGAAAATCTACTGAGACATCATAGGATGGCAACACATCATTGGATAATATTATGAAGCATAAAGCACCATGTTCAAGTAGAGGGTACTGCGGATTGCGGGATAGTGGACCGCTATATATATATATGGGGGAAGGTGATGGAGATGTTGGTGAAGATGATGGAGGTGTTGGTGTAGATCGCAGTGATGATGATGGCCCCCGGCAGCGTTCCGGCGCCACCGGAAGCAAGGGGGAGAGAGCCCCCCTTCTTCTTCTTCTTCTTCTTCTTCTTCTTCTTCTTCTTCTTCCTTGACCTTCTCCCTAGATGGGAGAAGGGTTTCCCCTCTGGTCCTTGGCTCCCATGGCGTGGGAGGGGCGAGAGCCCCTCCGAGATTGGATCTGTCTCTCTCTCTGTTTCTGCGTTCTGGGATTCTGCCCTGGCACCATTTCTTTTATATCCGCAGATCCGTAACTCCGATTGGATTGAAACCTTCGCCCAGATCTTTTTCTAAAAATTAGCTTTCTTGCGGCCAAAGAAGGGCATCAACCGCCTTACGGGTGGCCCACAAGAGTGACAGGCGCGCCCAAGGGGAGGGCGCGCCCCCCTGTCTCGTGGCCACCTCGAACACCGTTTCGCGTTGATTCTTCCTCCGGAAAATCCCAAATATTCCAAAATAATTCTCCGTCCGTTTTTATCCCATTTGGATTCCGTTTGATATTGGGTTTCTGCGGAACATAAGACATGCAACAAACAAGAACTGGCACTGGGCACTGGATCAATATGTTAGTCCCAAAAATAGTATAAAAAGTTGCCAAAAGTATATGAAAGTTGAATAATATCAGCATGGAACAATAAAAAATTATAGGTACGACGGAGACATATCAGCATCCCCAAGCTTAATTCCTGCTCGTCCTCGAGTAGGCAAATGATAAAAAAGATAATTTTTGATGTGGAGTGCTACCTAGCATAATCTTGATCATATGTCTAATCATGGCACGAATATTAAGATACGAGTGATTCAAAGCAATAGTCTATCATTTGACATAAAAACGATAATACTTCGAGCATACTAATAAAGCAATGATGTCTTTTCAAAACAACAAGGCCAAAGCAAGCTTATCCCTACAAAATCATATTGTTTGGCCATGCTTCATTTTCGTCACACAAAATGCTCCCATCATGCACAACCCCAATAACAAGCCAAGCAATTGGTTCATACTTTTTAACGCGCTTCAGCTTTTTCAACCCTCACGCAATATATGAGCGCAAGCCATGGATATAGCACTATAGGTGGAATAGAATATGATGATGGGGGTTCATGTGGAGAAGACAAAAAGGGAGAAAGTGTCACATCGACGCGGCTAATCAACGGGCTATGGAGATGCCCATCAATTGATGTCAATGCGAGGAGTAGGGATTGCCATGCAACGGATGCACTAGAGCTATAAGTGTATGAAAGCTCAAACTGAAAACTAAGTGGGTGTGCATCCAACTTGCTTTCTCATGAAGACCTAGGGCATTTGAGGAAGCCCATCGTTGGAATATACAAGCCAAGTTCTATAATGAAAATTGCCACTAGTATATGAAAGTGACAACAGGAGAGACTACCTATATGAAGAACATGGTGCTACTTTGAAGCACAAGTGTGGAAAAAGGATAGTAACATTGCCCCTTTTTTTCTTTTTTTCTTTTTTTTTCTTTTTGGGTGGGCTTCTTTGGCCCCCTTTTTTATTTATGCTTCTTTGTCCTTTCCTTTTTTTTATTTTTTTATTTTTCTTTTTTTCATGGGGCAATGCTCTATAATGATGATCATCACACTTTTATTTACTTACAACTCAATGTTACAACTCGATACTAGAACAAAGATATGACTCTATATGAATGCTTCCGGTGGTGTACCGGGATGTGCAATGATCTAGCGTAGCAATGACATCAAAAAATGGACAAGCCATGAAAACATCATGCTAGCTATCTTACGGTCATGCAAAGCAATATGACAATGAATGCTCAAGTCATGTATATGATGATGATGGAAGTTGCATGGCAATATATCTCGGAATGGCTATGGAAATGCCATGATAGGTAGGTATGGTGGCTGTTTTGAGGAAGATATAAGGAGGCTTATGTGTGATAGAGCGTATCATATCACGGGGTTTGGATGCACCGGCGAATTTTGCACCAACTCTCGAGGTGAGAAAGGGCAATGCACGGTACCAAAGAGGCTAGCAATGATGGAAAGGTAAAAGTGCGTATAATCCATGGACTCACATTAGTCATAAAGAACTCATATACTTACTGCAAAAGTTTATTAGCCCTCGAGGCAAAGTACTACTGCGCATGCCCCTAGGGGGATAGATTGGTAGGAAAAGACCATCGCTCGTCCCCGACCGCCACTCATAAGGAAGACAATCAAAGAAACACCCCATGCTTCAAATTTGTCACACAACGGTTACCATATGTGCATGCTACGGGACTTGCAAACCTCAACACAAGTGTCTCTACAATCCACAACCGCCCACTAGCATGACTCTAATATCACCATGTTTATATCACAATACTATTGGAAGGAATCAAACATATCATATTCAGTGATCCACAAGTTTATGTAGGATTTTAGGACTAACCATGTGAACGACCAATTCATGTCATCTCTCTAAATAGATATAAGTGAAGCAAGAGAGTTTAATTATTTCTACAAAAGATATGCCCCTGCACTAACAAATATAAGTGAAGTAAAAGAGCATTCTACAAATGGCGGTTTTCTATATGAAGAGAAACAGGCAATCCAGACTTCAAATGATATAAGTGAAGCACATGAAGCATTCTATAAAGCCATACTCAAAAGATTTAAATGAAGTGCAATGAGCATTCTATAAATCAACCAAGGACTATCTCATACCAGCATGGTGCATAAAATAAAAATGAAAACTAAATGCAAAAGACGCTCCAAGATTCGCACATATCACATGAACGAAACGAATTCGAAAACATACCGATACTTGTTGAAGAAAGAGGGGATGCCTTCCGGGGCATCCCCAAGCTTAGACGCTTGAGTCTCCTTGAATATTTACTTGGGGTGCCTCAGGCATCCCCAAGCTTGAGCTCTTGACTCTCTTCCTTTTCCTCATATCGAGACATCCTCGATTAGACACTTCATCCACACAAAACTTCAACAGAAAACTCGGTAAGATCCACTAGTATAATAAAGCAAATCACTACTCTAAGTACTGTAGCAAACCAATTCAAATATTTTTTTTGCATTGTGTCTACTGTAATATAACTTTTTCACGGCTTAATCCACTGATAGAAATTGATAGTTTCATAAAAACAAGCAAACTATGCATCAAAAACAGAATCTGTAAAAAACAGAACAGTCTGTAGCAATCTGAACATTCACCATACTTCTGGTACCCCAAAAATTCTACCAAAATTAGGAACAATAAAAACGTTGTACAGAAATAAAGTGCAGAAGGGATCATTACCATTTGACGTTCCAGCTAAAAATGTAAAATCGCGCACTACACCCAAAGTTTCTGTCCTGCACCGTAAAAACCAACAAGCATTGTAAACATCCTAAAGGCAAACCTTAGCACATTATTTTTATAATACAATGGAATTGTACAAGGGGATAATTATTTTTGATGAAAAGTTTCTGTAATCAAGATTCACAAAGTTTCCGTGAGCATGAACAAAGTTCAAGGCTAGCTCCCACTTCAACAATGCTTGTCTTTCTCACTTTCACTTTCGTTTTTGAAAAGTTTTAGGTTCCCCTCTTTATTTATTTTTTGTTTTTAAACTATATAAAAGCACTCAACAGAAATAAATGACTCTCTAAAACTTCCGGGTTGTCTCCCTGGCAGCGCTTTCTTTAAAGCCATTAAGCTAGGCATATAGTGCTCAAGTAATGGATCCACCCGGATCCCAAGGTATATCAAAGCCAATTTTAGTAGTGAGCACAAAGTAACATATATCATGCAACAACAAAGTCTAACTCTCTTTCTATGCATCGGCATGTCATAAAAGAACAATTCATGCACACATAGTAAAGGCCAATGCATAGTATAAACAGTTTCTTGCAATTTTATCTTATTGGAAACATAGAGAGGTGGAGATATAGTTCCTCTCGCATAATAATTGAAAGTAGGAGCAGCAAGCACATGCATATTATATCTATCAAAATCATCATGTGCAATGGTAAAAGGCAACCCATCAATATAATCCTTAATAAGCACAAACTTATCCGATATAGTGTAGTTTGGAGAATTCAAAAAGATAATAGGAATATCATGCGTGGGTGCAATAGCAACAATTTCATGTTTAACATAAGGAACTATAGCAAGTTTATCTCCATAAGCATAATTCATATTGGCATCTTGGCCACAAGTATAGAAAGCATCATCAAAAAGGGATATTTCAAGAGAATCAACGGGATCATAACAATCATCATAGCAATCATCCTTCGGAAAGCAGGAAGGGAAATTAAACAATGTATGAGTTGAAGAGTTACTCTCATTAGAAGGTGGGAACGGGTGATCAATCCGCTCTTCCTCCTTTTGTTCTTCGCTCTCCTCATCATCTTTTTCATCCAATGAGCTCACAGTTTCATCAATTTCTTCTTCCATAGCTTCCTGCAAAATATTAGTCTCTTCTTGGACAGCGGAGAATTTCTCAATATATAGTTTAACATAGGCATTAGAAGCATAATTATCATAACAATATTCAAGTATGGCAAAATTTTCAGATTTGTAGAGAGTAGCATCATACTTTTCAATCAAAGAAGCAATTTCATAAGCACCCTTAAAAGCAACAAATTCTTCAATTTGTTGAACATCATAGTAATTATAAACACCCTTAGCATACGAAGATATGATTCCATTATCAATAAACTCACATTGGTAGGGAAGCTGTTTCTTAGGGTTTCCAGAACAACAAGTAGTATCATATATTTCACATAAATTCCTAGCATAACATTGCAAACGATGAATTTGATCCAGTAAAAGTTTCCCATTTTTTAGATATACGGTGTCGCACAAAACAAGCATGCTCACCTAAAGATTTGCCCTCAACTAAGCTAGTTGGGGTTTCAACACGAGCACATAGGGATCGAAGATGATCCAAGTAAAAAGCTTCAGGACTGTGATAGATTTTGAGTGGTTCTTCAACCATTGGTTCAATAGGCACAACTTTTTTTTTTGGTATTTTGAGTTTCCTACCCATAACTAAAGATAGAAAACAACTAAGAACAGAAAATAAAAATTACTTAGTGATAAAGCAAACAAGCACACACGAGAATATTCACCCCACGCTGTGACTCCCGGGCAACGGCGCCAGAAAAAGGTCTTGATAACCCAGAAGTGTAGGGGATCAGTTGTAGCCTCTTTCGATAAGTAAGCGTGTCGAACCCAACGAGGAGCTAAAGGTAGAACAAATATTCCCTCAAGTTCTATCGACCATCGATACAACTCTACGCACGCTTAACGTTTGATTTACTTAGAACAAGTATGAAACTAGAAGGACTTTGTAGGTGCTGTTGGATAGGTTTGCAATTGTTGGATAGTTTTGCAAGGTAATAAAGAACACGTAAATAAAAAGTAGGGGCTGTTTAGATAAAGAAGCAACAAAGAAAATAATAGCGAGTGTGGAAAAGTGGTGGTAGGAGTGGTGAAATTGTCCCTAAGCAATTGACTACTTTACTAGACCGGTAATCACTATTGCAATTTGATTTGAGGGAGAGGCATAAGCTAACATACTTTCTCTTCTTGGATCATATGCACTTATGATTGGAACTCTAGCAAGCATCTGCAACTACTAAACATCATTAAGGTAAAACCCAACCATAGCATTAAAGTATCAAGTCCCCTTTATACCATACGCAAACAACCTACTTACTCGGGTTTGTGCTTCTGTCACTCACACCACCCACCATAAGAAAAGCATGAACATATTGCAAACCCTACAGCGGGAATCCCTCATGCTTGCGCGACACGGAGGGCACAATAGGACAGAACCAATAATAAAACATGCAATTAAAACCAATCATAGGAACTCATCAATCATCGGTAGGACAACGAAAATCTACTCAGACATCATCGGCTGGCAACACATCATTGGATAATAATATGAAGCATAAAGCACCATGTTCAAGCAGAGGGTACAACGGGTTGCGGGAGAGTGGACCGCTGAATATAGATGGGGGAAGGTGATGGAGATGTTGGTGAAGATGATGGAGGTGTTGGTGTAGATCGTGGTGATGATGATGGCCCCCGGCAGCGTTCCAGCGCCACCGGAAGCAAGGGGAGAGAGCCCCCCCTTCTTATTCTTCTACCTTGACCTTTTCCCTAGATGGGAGAAGGGTTTCCCCTCTGGTCTTTGGCTCCCATGGCGTGGGAGGGGAGAGAGCCCCTCCGAGATTGGATCTGTCTCTCTGTCTCTCTCTGTTTCTGCGTTCTGGGATTCTGCCCTGGCACCGTTTCTTTCATATCTGGAGATCCGTAACTCCGTTGGATTGAAACCTTCGCCCAGTTCTTTTTCCAACAATTAGCTTTCTTGCGGCCAAAGAAGGGTATCAACCTCCTTACGGGTGACCCACTGATACGTCTCCAACGTATCTATAATTTTTTATTGTTCCATGCTATTATATTGCCCCTTTCGGATGTTTATGGGCTTTATTTTACACATTTATATCATTTTTGGGACTAACCTACTAACCGGAGGCCCGGCCCATATTGTTGTTTTATTGCCTGTTTCAGTATTTCGAAGAAAAGGAATATCAAACGGAGTCCAAACGGAATGAAACCTTCGGCAACGTGATTTTTTGGAAGAATATCATCCTGGAGACTTGGAGTTCACGTCAGAAGATCCTCGAGGCAGCCACGAGATAGGAGGGAGCCCCCCCCTGTAGGGCGCCCCCCTGTCTCGTGGACCCCTCGAGCACCCCCCGACCGACTTCTTTTGCCTATATATGCCTACGTACCCTAAAACCATCGAATATCAAGATAGATCGGGAGTTCCGCCGCCGCAAGCCTCTGTAGCCACCAAAAACCTCTCGGGAGTCTGTTCCGGCACCCTGCCGGAGGGGGAATCCATCACCGGTGGCCATCTTCATCATCCCGGCGCTCTCCATGACGAGTAGGGAGTAGTTCACCCTCGTGGCTGAGGGTATGTACCAGTAGCTATGTGTTTGATCTCTCTCTCTCTCGTGTTCTCTCTATGGCACGAACTTGATGTATCGCGAGCTTTGTAATTATAGTTGGATCTTATGATGTTTCTCCCCCTCTACTCTCTTGTGATGAATTGAGTTTCCCTCTTGAAGTTATCTTATCGGATTGAGTCTTTACTTTGAGAACACTTGATGCATGTCTTGCCGTGTTTATCTGTGGTGACAATGGGATATCACGTGCCTCTTGATGTATGTTTTTGTGACCAACTTGCGGGTTCCACCCATGAACCTATGCATAGGGGTTGGCACACGTTTTCTTGACTCTCCGGTAGAAACTTTGGGGCACTCTTTGAAGTACTTTGTGTTGTTTGAATAGATGAATCTGAGATTGTGTGATGCATATCGTATAATCATGCCCACGGATACTTGAGGTGACAATGGAGTATCTAGGTGACATTAGGGTTTTGGTTGATTTGTGTCTTAAGGTGTTATTCTAGTATGAAATCTTTAATAGATTGATCTGAAAGAATAACTTTGACGTGGTTTCGTACCCTACCATAATCTCTTCGTTTGTTCTCCGCTATTAGTGGCTTTCAAGTGACTCTTTCTTGCATGTTGAGGGCTTGTTATATGATCTATCTATGTTATTATTGTTGAGAGAACTTGCACTAGTGAAAGTATGAACCCTATGCCTTGTTTCCTATATTTGTAATACCGTTTATGCTCGCTTTTATCATTAGTTACCTTGCTGTGTTTATAGTTTCAGATTACAAATACCTTTATCTACTATCTATTTTGCACTTGTATCACCATCTCTTCGCCGAACTAGTGCACCTATACAATTCACCATTGTATTGGGTGTGTTGGGGACACAAGAGACTCTTTGTTATTTGGTTGCAGGGTTGTTTGAGAGAGACCATCTTCATCCTACGCCTCCTACGGATTGATAAACCTTAGGTCATCCACTTTAGGGAAATTTGCTACTGTCCTACAAACCTGTGCACTTGCAGGCCCAACAACGTGTACAAGAAGAAGGTTGTGTAGTAGACATCAAGCTCTTTTCTGGCGCCGTTGCCGGGGAGGTGAGTGCTTGAAGGTATATCTTTAGATCTTGCAATCGAATATTTTTGTTTCTTGTTTTATCACTAGTTTAGTCTATAAAAGAAAACTACAAAAAAATGGAGTTAAGTTTGTCTCATACGCTTCATCTTTTTAATCTCTTTCATGAGTATGATGACAAGGAAAATTGTGCTCAAGTGCTAGAAGAAGAATTACATAGAATGCTTGGCATGAAATATGTGAATGATGAGCATGATTGCAATGTTGTTAGTATGAATTCCTTGAATATCCATGATGCTAATGATATGCAAAGCCACAAGCTTGGGGAAGCTATGTTTGATGAAGATGATATTTTTTCTCCCCGAAGTTATGATGATAATATTTATTATGATGAAAGCATGCCTCCTATTTATGATGATTATATTGATGAAAGTGGGTTTGGAAGAGTGTCAACTTTATTTAGTGATGATTCCACTATTTCGGAAGAGGTTCCAATTTATTATGAGAACAAAGTTGCTATTTATGATGATTATTGTGATGACTTGTATGCTATTAGGAATAATGATAACCATGAAACTTGTCATCATGATTTTAGTTTTCAATTGGATTATGCCTCTCATGATAATTATTTTGTTGAGTTTGCTCCCACTACTATTCATGAGAAGAATTTTGCTTATGTGGAGAGTAGTAAATTTTCTATGCTTATAGATCATTAAAAGAATGCTTTAGGTGCTGGTTATATTGTTGAATTCATTTATGATGCTACTGAAAAATTTTATGAGGGAGGAACATATGCTTGTAGGAATTGCAATATTGTCAAGTTTCCTCTCTATGTGCTTCAATTTTTGAACTTATGCTTGTTTTACCTTCCTATGCTAGTTGATCATTGTTACCATAAGTTGTTTGCTCACAAAATCCCTATGCATACGAAGTGGGTTAGACTTAAATGTGCTAGTCATATGCTTCACGATGCTCCCGTTATGTTTCAATTCTTATCTTTTATGTGAGCATCATTGTCATCATCATGCCTAGCTAAAAAGGCATTAAAGAAAAGCGTTTGTTGGGAGACAACCCAATATTTATCCTTACTGTTTTTGTGTGTCCACATGATTATGCTACTGTAATAATCATGTTTTATATCTTTTGTTTCAATAAAGTGCCAAGTAAGACCTTTAGGATAGCTTACGGTGATAGTGGTGTTGATCCTGCTGAAAATCAGAAACTTTTGCACCCAGTAAATTAGTTTTGTTAATTCACATAAACGTGCTTCTGATCTGATTCTTTTTGCTCTGGATTGGTACACAAATTTCTTAGGTCTTCTTAATTTGATAGGATTTTTGGAGTTCCATAAGTATACGTTTGATATAGATTACTACAGACTGTTCTGTTTTTTATACAGATTCTGTTTTCTATGTGTTGTTTGCTTATTTTGATGAATCTATGAGTAGTATTAAGTGGTATGAACCATAGATAAGTTGGAATACAGTAGATATTACACCAATATGAATTTAGAATGAGTTCATTACAGTACCTAAGTGGTGGTTTTATTTTCTTATACTAACGGAGCTTACGGGTTTTCTGTTGAGTTTTGTGTTGTGGAGTTTTCAAGTTTTGGGTAAAGATTCGATGGACTATGGAATAAGGAGTGGAAAGAGCCTAAGATTGGGGATTACCAAGGCACCCAAAGGTAGTATTCAAGGACAACCAAGAGCCTAAGCTTGGGGATGCCCCGGATGGCATCCCCTCTTTCGTCTTCGTCCATCGGTAACTTTACTTGGAGCTATATTTTTATTCGCCACATGATATGTGTTTTGCTTGGAGCGTAATTTTCTTTTGTTAGTATTTGCTTTCTGTTATTTATAATAATGTTTTGCATCTTTAGTTTCAATAGAAAAGTCAAGGATAGCCTTTGCCATGCTTATTCTGCTAGTTTACATGTTGCTGTTTGAAAACAGAAAGTTCACCGCTGTTGCAAAAATTCCCTAGAAAAGTCAGAGCATGATATAATGTTGAAACCTTTTGCATGATGAGATATGATAAACTTACTACAGTTGGAATTTTATTTCATAATTTTTGGAGTTAGGGAAGTATGATGAATCTTGCATTCTTTACAGACTATACTGTTTTGGCAGATTGCTGTTATGTTTGCATTGTTTGCATATGTTTGCTTGTTTAATGATTCTATTTGAGGATAGGAATATTAAATATGCAGAGGCATTTAGCATGTAATGTTGAATAATAATTTTAGTGATTTGTTACGGTAGAAAATGATAAGGTTTTGCATTGGTTTAAACTAACCTATCTCACGAGTTCTTGTTGAGTTTGGTGTGGATGAAGCTTTTCAGAAATAGAGAAACCGTGATATGAGAGGAATTAAGGAGACACAAAAGTTCAAGCTTGGGGATGCCCAAGGCACCCCAAGATAATATTCCAAGAAGTCTCAAGCATCTAAGCTTGGGGATGCCCCGGTAGGCATCCCACCTTTCTTCTTCAACAACTATCGGTTAGTATCGGTCGAGCCTAAGTTTTTGCTTCTTCACATGAGTTGTGCTATCCTTGCAATGTCATTTTATTTTATTTTGCTTGCTGTTTGAATACAATACCAAGATCAGAAATTCTTTAATGTTAGAGAGTCTTCACATAGTTGCACAATTATTCGACTACTCATTGATCTTCACTTATATCTTTCAGAGCAGTTTGTCATTTGCTCTAGTGCTTCACTTATATCTTTTAGAGCACGGCGGTGGTTATATTTTGTAGAAATTAATAGTCTCTCATGCTTCACTTATATTATTTTGAGAGTATTTTAGAACAGCATGGTATTTGCTTTGGTTCCAAAGTTGGTCCTAGAATGATGAGCATCCAAGTTGGGTATAATAAAAACTATCATAGGAAGTGAATTGGATGCTATAATTAATTTGATGCTTGATGACTGTTTTGAGATATAAAGGTAGTAATGTTAGGGTCATGCTAGTGGGTAATTATGAAATTGATAAATACTTTTGTTGAAGTTGGCAAGTCCCGTAGCATGCACGTATGGTAAAAGTTGTGTGACAAATTTGTTGCATGAGGTGCTCTTTTGAGTGTCTTCCTTATGAGTGGCAGTCGGGGACGACCGATGATCTTTTCCTACCTGTCACAGCCCTAGAGCTTGCTTGTAACTAGTAGCATTGCATCCATGCATCATGTTTAATTTCCATGAAATTTGAAATGGGGATGATCAAGCCCTAGCACTAAAGCAATTCAAATAGGTTTAAATTCAAAAATATTTTCAAAAACCCAAAGTGGTTTGCAAAAATGTTCATGATTAATGGAAAAAGGTGAAAACCATATCCAGAGGTGATGGATATTTTTCCAAGGCATTTTTGGATTTTTGAATAAACCATATTGTATTTGAATTGGGGCATTTAAATACTATTAATATTTTTAAATGCTCCAACAATTCTGGAAAATAGTTAAGGGCCTCTGTAATAATTCAGTTAATGCCCATAATTATTTTCAGGATTTATTTAAATGGTTTAGTATTTTACTAAGCTAAAACAAACAGAAAATAGAAAATGGAATAATAAAAGAGAGGAGAGAACTGTACCTGGCTTACCTCTCAGCCCAACCGGCCCAGCCTTCCCCCCCCCCCCTCTCCCCTCGCTGGCCCAGCTGGTGGCCCAGCCCACCAGCGCCTCACCGCTCGTCGCCTACCTCTGCCAGTAGGCAGAGGAGGGACACGGCGACGCGCCGAGCTCGGCACCTCCTCCCTTCCAGCCTGCCTGGCCCTCCCCGACCTCCTTGCGAACGCCACGACGACGCCCCGTGCCCCCCTGGACCCCCTCCCTCACTCCCTGGATCCCATCCCCTCCTCTGTTTTCCGCCCGCGCGCACCACCGAGCGGCCTCGTCGCCACCGTCGCCGTTCACCGCGGCCACCGCCACCCTCTCTCCTCCCCGACATGCCCCAAGCCCCGCCACTCCACCCTCGCCCTCCTCACCGAGTCTCCCGACGCCGGAGCGCCCCGAGGCGCCGCCCCACCATTTTCCCCTTTCCCGGACCCGCCGGACTTCGCCGTCGAATTCATCGGCTCCGGTGCCCCCCCGAGCTCGCCGATGCCATCGTCGCACTCACGGTGAGCCCCCGAGTCGATTCCCCCTCTTCTCCGACTCGTTCTCCCCCTCTAGCTACCACTCCCACCGTGACCGAAACCCGCCGCCGCCTATGACCGCCGCCGACGTGCCTCCGGCCACCTAGTGGCCCGGCTGTCGTGCTCAACCTTCTCCCAGCTGCATAGGTCACGAGGTGCCTCGCAGACGAGCCTCCCCGCCACCGAAGCGTCGACCCGAGCTCGCTCGAGCTCCGGCGACCACCACGGTCGACGCCGGTGGACGACTCCGCCATCTTAGGCCCAGCCGCTGCCACTACTCGACGCAGACGGCGCCCGCATCACATAGACGCCCTCGCCGGCCATTTGGTCGCCGGAGGAGGAAACCGCACCCTCCGCCGCCTCTCGGCTCCGGCGACGAGCCGCTGGTCAACTCCGCGAAGTTGGCGGGATTGACCATGGGTTGACCTCCCCGTGCGTCAGCGACGTATGGGCCCCCCCTGACAATTTAGTTAGAATTAGCTTAACACTAATTAACCTAGGTTAGTTAGCTAATTAGTCGCTGACTAGTGGGCCCCGGCCCCACAAACAGCTTAGTTAAAATTAACTTAAGGCTAAATAGCTGGGTTAAATAGTTGTGCCACTGACACGCGGGACCCATGGGTCAGGTTTGACCAGGGGCGCCCAGTTGACCCGCTGACGTCACACTGACGTCAGGCTGACGCAGTAATACCCCTTTTCTGGATTTAATTTAATTCAGGAAATTCCAGAAAATACCCCAAACTTCTAAAAATCATATAAATTCAACCGTAACTCGGATGGAAATAATTTATATATGAAAAATGATCAGAAAAATATGAAGAATATGTTTATGCCATGATCATGCATGTTTGAACAAGTTAACCTCACTGAATAGGAGGAATCATGATTAGGGTAATTTATGGAATAGCATTTGAAGTTGGAGTTCGACCTTGTTTGAATTCCACTTCAACTAACTTGGATTATTATTGCACTAGGTAAATTCAGTACCTTAATATGACATGTCATTCATGTGAATGTGCATTGCATTGATTGTGTTCTCTCTTGTTTGCCGGTAATTGTCCCCTCCCGGTAGACGATGTACCGACGATGAGTTCGATGACACCAATGAAGAATTATATTATCTTCAGAAGTGCCAGGCAAGCAAAACCCCCTTGTTCATTCCGATACAACCCCACTCTCTCGCTCCTGCTCTATTTTATTGCATTAGGACAACAACGATTCATGTGTTACTTGCTGCGGTAGCTGAACCCCTTGATCCTTTGCATGACCTGTCATTCCACAGTAATTAGATGAAACCCACTAGCATGAGTAGGAATTGTTTGAGCCATGTTGTGCCTACTCATTTATGCTTGTTTGTCATGCCTGCTACCGCTTAGAGTTGAGTCGGGTCTGATTCATCGGGAATGAATTGGAATTGTTATGAACATGTCCTACTGTGTGTGAGCTAAGTGTGTGAACACGATTTGGTAAAGGTAGCGGTGAGAGGCCATGTAGGAGTACATGGTGGGTTGTCTCATTGCAGCCGTCCTCAGGAACTGAGTTCTGTGTTTGTGATCCATGAAACAGTTACTACCACGCATTGGGCCCGAAACCAATGGACCCTCTCGGATTCTTGACCACCCTTGTCCTCGGTCCGGAGTTGCAAGTAGTTTCGGTGTTTGTAGCATTTGGGGCGCGACGCAACGCTGACCTTAGGGGTGGGTTGTGTTGCGGTAGGCACCGTGGTTCGTGTACCGAGTGCCCGTTTGGTATCTCGGGAACCCTGCACACATCGTTCGGGGCTGTATGGGAAACCTCGGCCGGACTCCCTGCGGATGGAACCCGAATAGGCGATAAACCTGGACTAGGGATTTGAGTGTTTAGGTAGGCCGTGGCCGACACCCACGTTGGGCTTCCGCTGAAGGTTGCCGAGTACATGTCGTAAACGGTGGTAAGTGGTGAGCGCGTGTGAAGAAGTACACCCTGCAGGGTTTAATATGATCTATTGAATAGCCGTGTCCGCGGAAAAGGACTTCAGGTTGCCTATATCAGTTCATAGACAAGTGAAAGTGGATACTCTAAAATGCGCAAGATAAGCGTGAGTGCTATGGATGGCGTTCTCGTAGGGAGACGGGAGCGGGTCCATAGTGGTGTATTGCCATGGTGAATATGTGGACTCGTGTGCGCCACCTCAAAAGAGTTACTTGCAGTCGTAGTTCAGGATAGCCACCGAGTCAAAGCTGGCTGCTGCAGTCAAACTCCACCACCCCCTTTTGATAATGATGCATATGTAGTTAGTTCTGATGTAAGTCTTGCTGAGTACAATTGTACTCACGTTTGCCTATTTTATGTTTTTGCAGAGAGACGTCAGTCTCGCTAGTAGTTCCACGTGGACTTCGACGTTTAGCTTGTTACCTCAGCTACGATCTTGTGCCTCGGCAGGATCTGGTAGATAGTCAGGCTCCTCAGCCTTTTTCATTTATAGTTGTCTGTACTCAGACATGATTAGCTTCCGCTTGTGTTTTGCCTTGTATGCTCTGAGTGTTGGGTCATGAGACCCATGTTTGTAATATCTCGCTCTTCGGAGCCTAATGAATAATATATTGTGTCGTAGAGTTATGTTGTGATGCCATGTTGTATCTACGCATATTGAGCATAATGTGTGTATGTTTGAAATGCTTGGTATGTGTGGGATCCGACAACTAGTTGTTTATCCTTGGCAGCCTCTCATATGGGGAAATGTAGTCTCGTGATTCGGCGATAGTAGTCCGCTACAGCCGGTTCACGGAGTCCTGCTAGCCCAGCACTACTGCTTGGACACTTGATGGCGGCATGTGTTTCACTTCGTTCCTATGTCTGTCCTTCGGGAAATGTCACGCGGTGTTATTCGAGTCCTGCCTAGCCTGCTACAGCCGGGATACCGGAGTCCTGTTAGCCAGTGCTACAGCCCGAATACATACGTTGATGACCGACATGCTCGATGTGATTCATGTATGCCTGTCCCCATGGGTTAGCGCCGCTTTGGGTTCACGACTAGCCATGTCGGCCCGGTTCTTTGTCATATGGATGCTAGCGACACTATCATATCGTGAGCCAAAAGACGCAAAGCGGTCCCGGGCCATGGTAAGGCGACACCCGTGGGAATACCGTGCGTGAGGCCGCAAAGTGATATGATGTGTTATATGCTAGATCGGTGTGACTTAGGATCGGGGTCCTGACATATCAATCTATCCCTCTTGGGGCATGCATAGTAGTACTTTGCTTCGAGGGCTAAGTAGACTTTTGCAATAAGTATATGAGTTCTTTTTTGACTAATATGAGTCCATGGATATATGCACACTCATCCTTTCACTTTGCTAGCCTTTATTATTACCGCACTACTTTCGCCGGTATCATAAACCCTTTATTTACCTTCCTCAAAACATCCACCATACCTACCTATCATGGCATTTCCATAGCCATTCCGAGATATATTGCCATGCAACTTTCCACCGTTCCGTTTATTATGACACGTTCCATCATTGTCATATTGCTTTTTGCATGATCATGTAGTTGACGTCGTATTTGTGGCAAGGCCACCTTGATAATTTTCATACATGTCACTCTTGATTCATTGCATATCCCGGTAAACCGCCGGAGGCATTCATATAGAGTCATATCTTGTTCTAGCTTTGAGTTGTAATTCTTGAGTTGTAAATCCATAAAAGTGTGATGATATTCATTAATAGTGCATTGTCCTAGTGAGGAAAGGATGATGAAGGCTATGATTCCTCCACAAGTCGGGATGAGACTTCGGACTTTACAAAAAGAAAAAAAAGGGAAATGAAAAAAGAAAAAAATGAGAAAGGCCAAAAAGAAAAAAATGAAAGGCCAAAGAAAAAAAGAGAGAAAAAGAAAAAAATAAAAAGAAAAGAAAAGAAAGAAAAATAAATAAAATGAGAGAAAAAGAGAGAAAAAGAGAGAAGGGACAATTCTACTATCTCTTTTTCCACACTTGTGCTTCAAAATAGCACCATGATCTTCATGATAGAGAGTCTCCTATGTTGTCACTTTCATTTACTAAGTGGGAATTTTTCATTATAGAACTTGGCTTGTATATTCCAATAATGGGCCTCCTCAAAATGCCCTAGGTCTTCGTGAGCAAGCAAGTTGGATGCGCACCCACTTAGTTTCTTTTGTTGAGCTTTCATATATTTATAGCTCTAGTGCATCCGTTGCACCGCAATCCCTACTCACTCACATTGATATCTATTAATGGGCATCTCTATATAGCCCGTTAATACGCCTAGTTGATGTGAGACTATCTTCTCCCTCTTTTTGTCCTCACAACCACCATATACCACCATAGTGCTATGTCCATGGCTTACGCTCATGTATTGCGTAAGAGTTGAAAAAGCTGAAGCGCGTTAAAAAGTATGAAACAATTGCTCGGCTCGTCATCGGGGTTGTGCATGATGGGATTATTTGTTGTAATGAAAATGAAGCATGGCCTAACTATATGATTTTGTAGGGATAAGCGTTCTTTGGCTGTGCTATTTTGATAAGACATGATTATTTGTTAGTATGCTTTGAAGCATTATTCTTTTTATGTTTTATAAGATTTTATTTTGTATCATTTGGATCTGAACATTCATGCCACAATGAAGAAAATTACATTGAGAATTATGCTAGGTAGCATTCCACATCAAAAATTCTATTTTTATCATTTACCTACTCGAGGACGAGCAGGAATTAAGCTTGGGGATGCTTGATACATCTCCAACGTATCTATAATTTTTTTATTGTTCCATGCTATTATATTACCCCTTTTGGATGTTTATGGGCTTTATTTTACACATTTATATCATTTTTGGGACTAACCTACTAACCGGAGGCCCAGCCCATATTGCTGTTTTATTGCCTATTTCAGTATTTCGAAGAAAAGTAATATCAAACGGAGTCCAAACGGAATGAAACCTTCGGCAACGTGATTTTTTGGAAGAATATCATCCTGGAGACTTGGAGTTCACGTCAGACGATCCTCGAGGCAGCCAGGAGATAGGAGGGCGCCCCCCCCCCTTGTAGGGCGCGCCCACCTGTCTCGTGGACCCCTCGAGCACCCCCCCCCCCCCCGACCGACTTCTTTCGCCCATATATGCCTATAGACCCTAAAACCATTGAATATCAAGATAGATCGGGAGTTCCGCCGCCGCAAACCTCTGTAGCCACCAAAAACCTCTTGGGAGTCCGTTCCGGCACCCTGCCGGAGGGGGAACCCATCACCGGTGGCCATCTTCATCATCCTGGCGCTCTCCATGACGAGGAGGGAGTAGTTCACCCTCGGGGCTGAGGGTATGTACCAGTAGCTATGTGTTTGATCGCTCTCTCTCTCTCGTGTTCTCTCTATGGCACGATCTTGATGTATCGCGAGCTTTGTTATTATAGTTGGATCTTATGATGTTTCTCCCCCTCTACTCTCTTATGATGAATCGAGTTTCCCTCTTGAAGTTATCTTATCGGATTGAGTCTTTACTTTGAGAACACTTGATGTATGTCTTGCCGTGTTTAACTGTGGTGACAATGGGATATCACCTGCCTCTTGATGTATGTTTTGGTGACCAACTTGCGGGTTCCGCCCATGAACCTATGCGTAGGGGTTGGCACACGTTTTCTTGACTCTCCGGTAGAAACTTTGGGGCACTCTTTGAAGTAATTTGTGTTGTTTGAATAGATGAATCTGAGATTGTGTGATGCATATCGTATAATCATGCCCACGGATACTTGAGGTGACAATGGAGTATCTAGGTGACATTAGGGTTTTGGTTGATTTGTGTCTTAAGGTGTTATTCTAGTATGAACTCTTTAATAGATTGATCCTAAAGAATAACTTTGAGGTGGTTTCGTACCCTACCATAATCTCTTCGTTTGTTCTCCGCTATTAGTGGCTTTGGAGTGACTCTTTGTTGCATGTTGAGGGCTTGTTATATGATCTATCTATGTTATTATTGTTGAGAGAACTTGCACTAGTGAAAGTATGAACCCTATGCCTTGTTTCCTATCATTGCAATACCGTTTATGCTCACTTTTATCATTAGTTACCTTGCTGTTTTTATAATTTCAGATTACAAATACCTTTATCTACTATCTATTTTGCACTTGTATCACCATCTCTTCGCCGAACTAGTGCACCAATACAATTTACCATTGTATTGGGTGTGTTGGGACCACAAGAGACTCTTTGTTATTTGGTTGCAGGGTTGTTTGGGAGAGACCATCTTCATCCTACGCCTCCTACGGATTGATAAACCTTAGGTCATCCACTTGAGGGAAATTTGATACTGTCCTACAAACCTGTGCACTTGCAGGCCCAAGAACGTCTACAAGAAGAAGGTTGTGTAGTAGACATCACCCACAAGAGTGCCAGGCGCGCCCCTTGTCTCGTGGCCACCTCGAACACCGTTTCACATTGATTCTTCCTCCGGAAAATCCCAAATGTTCCAAAATAATTCTCCGTCCGTTTTTATCCCGTTTGGATTCCGTTGATATTGGGTTTCTACGAAACATAAGACATGCAACAAACAGGAACTGTCACTGGGCACTGGATCAATATGTTAGTCCCAAAAATAGTATAAAAAGTTGCCAAAAGTATATGAAAGTTTAATAATATCGGCATGGAACAATCAAAAATTATAGATACGACGGAGACGTATCAAGGATCCATCTTAGCAACGAATATCTTGCCTTCGGATCTGTGATAGATGGTGTACCCAATAGTTTCCTTTGGGTATTCTATGTAGACGCACTTCTTCGATTTGGATTCGAGCTTATCAGGTTGAAACTTTTTCACATAAGCATCGCAGCCCCAAACTTTAAGAAACGACAACTTTGGTTTCTTGCCAAACCACAGTTCATAAGGCGTCGTCTCAACGGATTTTGATGTTGCCCTATTTAAAGTGAATGCAGCTGTCTCTAATGCATAACCCCAAAATGATAGTGGTAAATCGGTAAGATACATCATAGATCACACCATATCCAATAAAGTGCGTTTACGACGTTCGGACACACCATTACGCTGTGGTGTTCCATGTGGCGTGAGCTGTGAAACTATTCCACATTGTTTTTAAATGAAGGCCAAACTCGTAACTCAAATATTCTCCTCTATGACCAGATTGTAGAAACTTTATTTTCTTGTTACGATGATTCTCCACTTCACTCTGAAATTCTTTAAACTTTTCAAATGTTTCAGACTTGTGCTTCATTAGGTAGATATACTCATATTTGCTCAAATCATCTGTGAAGGTCAGAAAATAACGATATCCGCCATGAGCATCAACACTCATTGGACCGCGTACATTGGTATGTATTATTTCCAACAAGTCAGTAGCTCGTTCCATTGTTCCGGAGAACGGAGTTTTAGTTATCTTGCCCAAAAGGCACGGTTCGCAAGCATCAAATGATTCATAACCAAGTGATTCCAAAAGTCCATCTTTATGGAGTTTCTTCATGCGCTTTACACCGATATGACCCAAACGGCAGTGCCACAAATAAGTTGCACTATCATTATCAACTTTGCATCTTTTGGCATCAATATTATGAATATGTGTATCACTATGATCAAGATCCAACAAAATATTTTCATTGGGTGTATGACCATCGAAGGTTTTATTCATGTAAACAGAACAACAATTATTCTCTGACTTTAAATGAATAACCGTATTGCAATAAACATGATAAAATCATATTCATGCTCAACGCAAACGCCAAATAATATTTATTTAGGTTTAACACTAATCCCAAAAGTATAGGGAGTGTGCGATGATGATCATATCAATCTTGGAACCAATTCCAACACACATCGTCACTTCACCCTCAACTAGTCTATGTTTATTCTGTAACTCCTGTTTCGGATTACTAATTTTTAGTAATCGAACAAGTATCAAATACCAAGGGGCTACTATAAACACTAGTAAGGTACACATCAATAACCTGTATATCAAATATACCCTTGTTCACTTTAACATCCTACTTATCCGCCAAATATTCAGGGCATTTCCGCTTCCAGTGACCATTTCCTTTGCAGTATAAGCACTCAGTTTCAGGCTTTGGTCCAGCTTTGGGCTTCTTCACGGGAGTGACAACTTGCTTGTCATTCTACTTGAAGTTCCCTTTATTTCCCTTTGCCCTTTTCTTGAAACTAGTGGTCTTGTCAATCATCAACACTTGATGCTCTTACTTGATTTCTACCTTTGTCGATTTCAGCATCACGAAGAGCTCGGGAATCGTTTTCGTCATCCCTTGCATATTATAGTTCATCACGAAGTTCCAGTAACTTGGTGATGGTGACTAGAGAACTTTTTCAATCACTATCTTATCTGGAAGATTAACTCCCACTTGATTCAAGTAATTATAGTACCCAGACAATCTAAGCACATGCTCGCTTCTTGAGCTATTATCCTCCATCTTTTAGCTATAGAACTTGTTGAAGACTTCATATCTCTCAACTCGGATATTTTCTTGAAATATTAACTTCAACTCCTGGAACATCTCATATGGTCCATGACATTCAAAACGACTTTGAAGTCCCGATTCTAAGCCATTAAGCATGGTGCACTAAACTATCAAGTAGTCATCATATTGAGCTAGCTGAACGTTCATAACGTCTACATCTGCTCCTGCAATAGGTCACCTAGCGACGCATCAAGGACATAATTCTTCTGTGCAACAATGAGGATAAACCTCAGATCACGGATCCAGTCTCCATCATTTCTACTATCATCTTTCAACTTAGTTTTCTCTAGGAACACATATAAAACATAGGGAAGCAACAACGCGAGCTATTGATCTACAACATTATTTGCAAAATACTATCAGGACTAAGTTCATGATAAAATAAAGTTCAATTGATCATATTACTTAAGAACTCCCACTTAGATAGACATCCCTCTAATCATCTAAGTGATCACGTGATCCAAATCAACTAAACCATGCCCGATCATCACGTGGTGTCTCGGCACGACGAACTTTGGCAACGATGCATACTCAGGGAGAACACTTTTACCTTGAAATTTAGTGAGAGATCATCTTATAATGCTACCGTCAATCAAAGCAAAATAACATGTATAAAAGATAAACATCACATGCAATCAAAATATGTGACATGATATGGCCATCATCATCTTGTGCCTTTGATCTCCATCGTCACTGGCATGACACCATGATCTCCATCATCTTGATCTATATCAATGTGTCGTCACATGGTCGTCTCGCCAACTATCGCATAGTGATAAATTAAAGCAATTATTTAGCGCGTGCATCTTATGCAATAAAAAGAAAACCATAAGGCTTCTGCCAGTTGCCGATAACTTCAACAAAACATGATCATCTCATACAACAACTTATATCTCGTCACGTCTTGACCATATCACATCACAACATGCCCTGCAAAAACAAGTTAGACGTTCTCTACTTTGTAGTTGCAAGTTTTACGTGGCTGCTACGGGCTTAGCAAAAACCGTTCTTACGTACGCATCAAAACCACTACGATAGTTCGTCAAGTTAGTGATGTTTTAACCTTCACAAGGACCGGGCGTAGCCACACTCGGTTCAACTAAAGTTGGAGAAACAGACCCCTGCCAGCCACCTGTGTGCAAAGCACCTCAGTAGAACTAAAGTATGACATGCTGGTAAGCAGTATGACTTGTATCACCCACAACTCACTTGTGTTCTACTCATGCATATAACATCTACGCATAAACCTGGCTCTGATACCACTGTTAGGGAACGTAGTAATTTCAAAAAAAAATCCTACGCACACACAAGATCATGGTGATGCCAAGCAACAAGAGGGGAGAGCGCTGTCCACGTACCCTTGTAGAACAAAAGCGGAAGCGTTAGCACAATGCGGTTGACGTAGTCGTACGTCTTCACAATCCGACCGATCAAGTACCGAACGTACGGCACCTCCGAGTTCAGCACACGTTCAGCTCGATGACGTCCCACGAACTCCGATCCAGCAGAGCTTTGCGGGAGAGTTCCGTCAGCACGACGGCGTGATGATGGTGTTGATGATGCTACGGACGCAGGGCTTCGCCTAAGCACCGCTAAAATATTACCGAGGTGGAATATGGTGGAGGGGGGCACCGCACACGGCTAAAAGATCAAAGATCAATTGTTGTGTCTTGGGGTGCCCCCTTGCCCCTTATATAAAGGAGAAAGGGGGGAGGCCAGCCGGCGCTGTAGGGCGTGCCAGGAGGAGGAGTCCTCCTCCCACTACTAGGGAAAAGGTTAGCAGGAGCGCGGGTTTTAGATGTATCAGTAGCGCGGGGATAGGCGCTACTAATAAGGCGCTACAACTAACATATAGCAGTAGCGCGTGCTCACCGGCGCTACTGCCACACAAGTGTAGCAGCAGCGCTGTTCGCGGAAGCTCGCTACTGCTAGTATCTCTAGCGCGCTTTACCTTGACGCGCTACTGCTATAGCGGCGCTGCTGCTAACTTTTGTACACCGCTACTGCTAATTTAAGTAGGTTTTTTTGTTATTTTTTTGGCATATTTGTTTTGTATTTGAACAGGCTTTATAGAAGAATCTTTAGCACATAGAAATTTCATCATGATACACATACAAATGTCTGTGAGACCACAAATGTAATCATAGCATGTACATACAAATAGTCTCGTCATAATCATCATCCAACACAAAGTGATATCTTGTCATCATCTCGAAAATAGTGATACATGCAAGTCTCGAATACTTGCAACTACAACAACGTCATCCATCTAAACAAAGGTATACGCAAGAAGTGCTATCACTATGAGTGAGAGCAGAACTATGCAGTACATGAGGTGGCGGTTACGAGTCCTCTCTCGCGCTAGCGTGAACCTCAAGTAACTAGCTTCTCCTTCTTGTCTGCTTTTGAATCCTTTATGGTTGGCGCCCGTGAACCCATTCACTTGCGCCTGACACTCATGCCACTCGTTGTACACCCCCGGAACCTTCCCTTTGTACACGACATAGCAATTCCATCTCGCCATCAAGAAACTAGGTACCTGTTAGAGATGCATGTTCATGAAGAGGATGTAAAATCATATTTATGCAACAAAATATACTAGAGCAACACCGAAAAAGAAAGGGTTAGCAACTAGATGCAACATACAGTACGCAAATTAATTAACTAGAGGTACGCAGGTCATCGTACGCAAACTAACAAAGTAGCGTTATGCAAGTTCGGCACATGGACCGTGGACATCACAAAGTTTCATCGCTACAAGAAGTATACAAGTTCAACCGACACATATCATCATCATCGGCATCATAAATCACTAGAAGTTCCATCCTTCCATATCATCGAGGACGAACCCTACCTTCTTGAACGGCATTAGGTCTAGACGTTGCATGCCTATGCGAGTTCAGACGTCAGCTCGCGATATAGGGCCGTGGTGGAACATCCCCTTCTCATTGACGAATTCTTTCATGATGATCGTCGCAATGTCGCTTTGGATGCGAAAGAAGTCATCTCTAAGTTTATAATCCGCTTCTCCATGAGATTCTAGCCACTTGTGGATACGATCATCATTTCTGCTGTTAACGCGAAGCTTTGGTGATCCGTGTTGAACTGAATCATGAGATGGACGATGTAGAATCCATCCTTCTTGCTTGGTTTTGGGACATGGATGCAGGAGAAGTTAGTTTTATCGCTGAAACCCATCTTCTTGTTCCTTTGTTTCTTGATCTTCACGTGGCCACCTCTAAAGCTGAAGCCTTGAGAGCATCATCTAGAATATTCATTATGTGGGTGTAGTCTTTTTCTCGTAGTCTCGGAAGGGTCAAAATACACGGCGTGGGAGACTTATGGTAAACAACGATAAGGACGGCGCCTGTTGCTGCGGGAAAAGACACCTCAAATTATTCCCCGTATGAGAGAGAAGGAATGATTGAAATGTACGAAAGGGTTGTCCGGAACTCACTTACTTTGGATGATAAGGCACGAGGACAATTTCCCGGTCCTTATTCTATACCATGAAGTTTTGGAGGTACTCCCTAGCAGTTTCACGCTCAAAGTCGCCGAGACTCAAGAAAGACTCGTGCATGTAGTACGGATCCGCCACACAGATTTGCGAGACTTCTTCACTCATCATGACGGAGCTCATATGTAGCGCAAAAAGGCGGACGATAGTAAAATCAAGCCTCCTTGTTAGAAACATCTCAAAGATATGGTCAAACCGCAGGAAGAACACCTCCGCGGGCTGTGTGTCGACGTAGCACTTCCCCTCAGGCACACGAGCCGCGTATGTCGGATATCCTTGATCCTTTGAGGCTAGTAGGCTTTTCTCAGTCGACAGCACATGGTCGTGCAGTCTCCTGAGATCCCCTGATAGTGCCTCCAGCGGTTTAGGCGGTAGCATCGGCTCGCCCATGAGATGGAACATGACCGCACTTTTCACGGGTACACGCTCTTGTAATGCATCGTCGGCTGCTATGTGCTCGCTTGTTTGGAGGCAGTTACCTTCCCGATCTCTTCCTCTCCTTTTCTTGGGCACACCTTCCAGACCCTTCCTTAACCCCTGCCCCAGTGTTCCCGGGCTAAGTACTGTACGACCCTCGCGCCCGGCTAGTTGAGCCTGTGTTGAGGCGGCATCTTCAGGCGTGTCCTGTGAGGATTTCATGAAGAGAGACTTTTTGCAATCCACGGTATGACCCTGCCCGGGCATATCATCCATATCCTCATTAGCAAGCTGATAGCCCGATTTGTCATATGGTTGACTCATCATATCTATGTCACAGTCATACGCGTTTGTATTGAGGTAATCCATAGGGTCGACCTCCGCCTCATCATCCATTCTCTGTTCTACAGGAGAAATTACATCAGCCAAGATTATTGCACCCCTTCATCATGTCGCTCGCCGCCTCACCCGGCACTACAGAGCTGGTAATTGCATAGGCGGGTGGTGGTCTTCGCACATGCTTGTTGATGTGTGGTAGTTATTGGTGAGCTCTCGGCGGCTCCGCATAAATAAGATTCTTCGCCATAGCAGCACCCAATTCTTGCAGCTTCCAATCCATGGCGGTGTCTCGTCGTCCGCTCCCACATGCTATCTATCGAGGAGGCAAACTGCGTGCCCGATTTCACACTGGTCAAGCTAAACCTGAAGTGCCCAGTGGGATCGGCTGGTTGTGGAACGTGCGCTGAGAGGGGTCCATTATCATCCCCTTTCCCACGTCCACCTTCTGGCCTTTGATCAAGTAGAGTATGGTGCACCGGGTTTCTTTCGCCTGCAAACACATATGTCTGTGGCGTAATATATATATATGTTGGTGCGACATGTAATTACCGTGACAGCGTCGAGCTCAGCCAAAGACGAAGGCCCACCTAGCGCGCCTGAGACTGAGGACGGGCTGCTATGAGCGGGAGCGGCTGCGAGAGGAGGCCCTGTTGCGTGAGCAAGTGATGGTGCGATGGTGTTGTTGTTCATGGAGTTGCTCCCGACGAAACCGGGCATCGGGAAATCATGTACCGCCTTGTCTGGATTTTCCTTCGCCAGATTGATGATAACAGAACCAAGTTAGTAGTGAAATCATTTCGCAGGCGATTCATAGCTGCATTGACTGCTGCTGTAGCAACTCATATTTGTCCTCGGCTACTTTTTTCGCGTCCTCAGCTGTTTTTTTCTCGACCGCAAGCTTCACCTTCGCGTCGATGTCCGCCTGACTAAACTTCATTTTCAGCTTCTTGGCCTCCGGGCCCTCGTTGTAAAACACCTTCCACGTGGCGTCGTCTCCAGCGCCGTGCACACGACCATATTGCGGCCGCTGATCCAAAGGGGGTCCCTTAAGTTCGTTCAAGGCCCGGTTGAGAGGGGTGTCCCACTTGGGCCTCATCGGAGAAGTAGGGCTTTCGGCTGCAAGCTGGTGTTGCTTCTCCAGTAGTCTAATCAATTTCCTCGTGATCTTGTCCGTGTAAAAACCCTTTTTCTCCCTGTCCCACTTGTAGTGGGCCCTGATGAAGTCATGCTCCAAGGGGTTGGTGAACTTCAAGGGGTCAGGAGACCAGCGGCTTCACGCTCCGCCCTCCTTATCCCATATGGGGATTTTACCGAGGTAGCCATAGCTTCCGAGGCGATGCTTCCCTGTGTTCCTTTGCTGAAGGCTCTTGAATTTCACAGCCTTAGCCTTGGCTGCCTCGGTAGCGCAAGTGTCCTTGAACTTTTCGAACTCCTCTTCCGTAAGTGTCGGATTTTCCTCCAGAATCTTGGACATGGGTTCATCAGCCTCAATAGCTCGTTTCACCCTCGTTTTCCAGGAGGCCAAATCATTGCTGAACATGCCCATGGCGTGATTGTTAATCTTTTTCATCTTCGGGTCATCCGACGGTTGTTCTATGTTATCATCCCGGTCGGGGAACTTGAATCTCTTGTGCAACTTTGTTAGGAGCAACTGCGCCAAATGTTCTTTTCTTAACTCATCGTCGTTGATGCTCGCACATTCCCGTAGGATGCATCCTACTTGGTTCCCATAGCACTTGCGAGGTTCTTCCGGCTCTAATGGCTCAAACTTGCCAAGTGCCATCTTTGTGATCACAAGTCATCCAATCCCTAGTTTGTTAGGTTTTCGTATCCTCTGCTTCTTATGCTTCCTCTTTTCGGTAGCGGCATCGGGGCCGGTACCTTCCCCGCCGGTCTCGGTGCCGCCATCGGTGCCGGTACCTTCCCCACCGGTCTCGGTGCCGCCATCGGTGCCGGCGCTGTCGGTGTCGATGTCGGCGTCAGTACCATCATCGAGGCCGACCTGCAAACCTTGCTTAGCAGTCAAATAGTCGAGGTACTCTTGTTCACCCTCATAATCCATCTCTAAATCGCATCTTGGTCAAGGCCCAGTTTCTTCGTTGTTCGACATGTTTCCTATGATTAAGTGTCCTCATTTATTTCTAAAAGTATGAACAAATGATAAATGACATAAAAGAAATCTATGTGCCAAGACTCGATATGCCAACTATGTAGCACAAAATCATGCCTTTATTCACGGAAATTTCGCATGACCTTTGCTAAAAATGGACATATCGAGCGCATGAAATTCACCGAACGGAAATGAATCAACATTCGCGTAATATAGGCCACTCGGATCATTTTCCAAACATGACATGTCCAAAACATGACATATGCACATATCACATGTCCAGTTCAAATTTGCACATATCACATGTCAGTTCAAATTTTGAAACCTAGCTAAATTCATAACTAAATAGATAACCTAATTAACATACTGCCCTAACTAAAACCTAAGTAAATTAACCGAAGAACCCTAGCAGAGAGAGAGGGGGGTTTACAGAGGGTGCAGGGGCGAGGAGGCAGGCCCGACGACGGCCGGGAGGGGAGAGGAGGAGGCGAGGGCCGACGGTCGGGCGAGCGCCCGCGCCGGGTCGGGGCGAGGGCCAGGTCGGGGAGCGCCGGGTCGAGGTCGGGGCGAGGGCGGGTCGGGGCAGCGCTGGGTCGGGGCTAGCATCGGCGCCGAGTCGGGGCGAGCGCTTGGGGCGGGTCAGCGGCAAAGGCGACGGGGAGAGTGCGGATTTGGGGGGAAGGCGGGATGAAGCACAGGGCGGGTGAGAATTTTGGGTTAAGTGGACGTAGCAGTAGCGCATTTGGACAAAACGCGCTGCTACTAACTTCACTATCTGTAGCGGTTTAGGAAAAACGCGCTGCTACTACCTTCGCTACTGCCAGTTTTCCTTTTCCTTTATTTTATCCCACTTTTATTTCCCGAGGGCAGTGAACGAAGGGAGGGCGATATATATTGCATCATTTGACAGTTAAATATGTACGCAAAATAGAAACATATATATTACACATCATTGGACCCATGCATAATAATGGCTAAGTGTGTATACAAAATAGGAACATATATATATATATATATATTACATCATTTGACCGATAACATAAGTTTCCTCACTGCTGACGTTTTCGTTTTTGAGTCAGCTTCTTTCCCTTCTTGTTCGTCGAAGAATAATTGAGCCCCTCATTGTGACTTTGCCTTTTCCATGGAGTACGATTTTTCTTAGGTAATGTAGTATTGATTCTGATTTTGACGTATACTTCATCATCATCGTCATCTTCCATCATTGGGTTGCCGTACTGATCATAGTCTTCCTCGTTGGCGACTCCATCCATTCCAATGATGTTCCTTTTGCCTCTCCTCAGGACAACACGGCTGGGATTGCGCGGGTCAGTTATGAAGAAGCATTGTGTCACATGCTTAGCTTGTACCCATGGCTCGTTTTTTGCGATAGAGTTCACGGTAGCGCTCTTGGCGTCGGGTATAGTCATGGTAGTGAAAATCCGCTTCTCTTTCGACATTTTAGCCCATCGACACGGAACATCGCCGTGTTGTGCAGTCCAAAGTAGTCAAGCTCCCAGATCTCCTCGACCCTTCCATAAAATCGTTCAGCCATGACGTTGTCGCTGCCGGTCATGCATTCCATCGTCACCCCTGAGTTCTGATCATCACTGTCCATATCTTTGGCCTCCGTGTAGAACGTGTATCCGTTGATATCATATGCCTGATAGGTTACGAGGTTGGGCGAGGGCCATGTGCTAAGGCTTATATGAGCAATCCGTCCATAGAGCCCTCCTTCGGAGGATTAGCAATAATATGCTCTTTGAACCAATGCAGGAAAGTGGAGTTGTGCTCTCTAGTAACTTCGGCGTCCGTCCTGCATACCCCCCGGTCACGATACTTCTTTGCGATAATTTCTTTGTGCAGTGCCACGAAAGGATCTACCTCGTCTAGGTGTTGTAGCACTACCAAGGTTGCTGTGTCGAAGTCGTTGTGTCGATCTGAGTATGCCACATGCAGTTCCTTGCGACCGTTGCAGTGACCATCCCCTTCGAGCCTCCCATCGTGCTTGTTAACGGGCAAACCAACACTAACACCAGGCGGCTGGTCTGCGCCATATAGAAAATTCTCACAGAAAGAGATGCACTCTTGTGCCAAATAGCCCTGGACGATGCTTCCATTTGGACGGGACATGTTACGAACGAATCCTTTGATGATCACATGCACCCTCTCAAATGGCATCATGTTGTGCAGGAATGACGGCCCCAGGTCTATTATGTCATCCACAATATGGACACGCAGATGCACCATCACGTCAAAGAACGCGGGCGGGAAGTACATCTCAAGCGCATTCAGTATCACAACGATCTCTTCCTGTAGCCTTTGGAGCTGCTTCACACTGATCGACTTTCGAGAGATGACGTCGAAAAAGTTGCAGAGACCAATAAGCATGTCACGGACGTGCTTGTCCATTATCCCTCTAAGGGCAACAGGTAGTATCTGCGTCATCATCACATGACAGTCATGAGACTTCATCCCGCTGAACCTTTTCTTGTCCGTGTCTAGATATCGCTTATCTTCCCACGAAGAACGGAACTAACTTTGACTCGGTAAGGCACTTAAAGAAGGCATTGATCTCAAGCGACTTAAGGTGAAGCAAGAAGGGGCAATAATCCTCTTTCTTTATTTTCTTGCCCTTCTTCTCCGTGCCTCTGCTCTCCGTCTCTGTCTCGCCCGACATTTTACGGGCGGCATGTGCAGATCTTCCCTAATTTTCAAATCTTGCAAGTCTTTTCTTGCCTTCGCCCATCCTTGGTCTTATCCGCATGTTCATCGTTGTTGCGAGCAAGCTCTCAAGGACATTCTTACAGATATGCATTTGATCAAGGTAATGAGGTGTATCGAGTTTGTGCCGATACTCCAAGTCCGAGAACACGACCTCGCCTTCCATACCTTCAGCAGTGGCTCGGTGCCTTTCTCATCGTCTTTCCGTGGCGGGCACTCCTTCCAGTTTTCAACAGCTCATCGATTTCGCACCGCTCCGCTTACGTGGAGGTCCTCGATGCTCAGCGTGACCATTGAATAGATCTCCACGGTTTCTCCACGGTCGCGTCTGTTCAAGCCATCTTCGATGCCCCAAGTACACGATTTTCCTGCACCAGCCATCTTTCCTTGACGTTAGCTGCTGAGACGTCAGATCATCCATGCACCGTGCATCCGCAATATCCATGGCACACCCGCCTGCCACATATCCGAATCGAGATAGTCCTGCACCGTCGTGATCAGCGCGACTCTCATGTTGAAATACTCACCTTTGTTTGGCGCCCCATGTCTTGGCCGGTGTTTTCCATAACGTGTCTAACTCCTCTTGAAGTAGCCCCGGATACAAATTAATATTATTTCCTGGTTGTTTCGCCCTTGAATAAGCATGCTCATGTGAATGTATTTCGATTTCATGCACAACCAGGGGAGGTTGTACATCCATACAAACACGGTCCATGTGCTATGGTTGGTGTTCTGGTTGCCAAACAGATTCATGCCATCGGTACACGTGCCGAGCACGATGTTCCTTGCATCACATTCAAAATACCGATAGAAGCTGTTCAACGCTCTCCACTAGCTTCCATCCTTCACGTGTCTCAGCTTCGGATCATCTCCATCGTCGGGCTTCTTCCTCTCCGCGTGCAGCGCATTAGCTTTGCTTCCTTGGGATCTACAAAATACCTCCGAGACGGGAGTGATCGGTAAGTACCATACAACTTTTCGGGGACATTTCTTCCCGCCTTCTTGTATCGAGAAGCATTGCACACGGACAGCTTGTTTTTCCGCGTGCTCTTTCGATAAATTATGCAATCGTTGATGCATGCATGGTATCTAACGTGTGGCAGATCAAGAGAGCACACGATCTTCTTGGCCTCATCAACACTAATAGGACATAGATTACCCGGGAAGAACATCATTTAGGTACTTGAGATGCTCATCGAGGCTAGTGTCGGTCCATTTGTTTTAGCCTTCGCCTTGAGGAGTTGGAGCGTGAAACTCAAGCGGGTCACCTCAGGATTGCAACCATCATACAATGGAGTGTTCGAGTCTACCACCAGTTGCTCCAGCTTAGCCTCCTCTCTAGAAGCAGCTCTCTCAAGATTGCCTCCTTGAAGCAATGCTTGAACATGAGGGTCCCGCATGATTGAACTTAGTACCGACGAACTCTGCTGCGTGGAGTCCATGTGGTTCTCTCCGCCGCCATGTCTGGCCCCTTCTCCTCCGCCATGTCCGGCCCTTTCTCCGCCGCCATGTCCGGCCTCTTCCCCGCCGCATATTATCAATCATCTCTTCGTCTTGCCCCGTGTCATCATTGCCTGCCCCGTCGGCATCCTCAACATCGTCATCCTCATGTTCAATTATCCACCGCGTATAGCCATCCATGAAACCAGTCATGAGCAGGTGCGCTTTGACACGACCATCGTCATGGGGGTCGAGCCAAACTATTCCTTTGCATTTTCGACACGGACATAAAACCTCTGTCTGGTTATTTTCTTTCATGTCCTGCACCGCCGACCGCAACCACCTGTCCACCATCGCTCCAATCGACCATCGCCAACTCGCACGGTAATAATAAACAAATTGATTATAAAAATGCATGCATGCATCAAAGTCATACAAAAATTTGACATGACCTTCCCTAAAAATAGGACATATATGGATCTAGAGTTTGCCCGGAATTCGCCGAAACGGAAATAAATCGACATTTAGGCAAAACTGTGACGCACCGATTTAATCGTACACTAATCACGCACGCAAATGTGTACGATCAAGATCAGGGACTCACGGGAAGATATCACAACACAACTCTAAAACATAAATAAGTCATACAAGCATCGTAATACAAGCCGGGGCCTCGAGGGCTCGAATACAAGTGCTCGATCATAGACAAGTCAGCGGAAGCAACAATATCTGAGTTACAGACATAAGTTAAACAAGTCTGCCTTAAGAAGGCTAGCACAAACTGGGATACAGATCGAAAGAGGCGCAGGCCTCCTGCCTGGGATCCTCCTAAACTACTCCTGGCCGTCGTCAACGGCCTGCACGTAGAAGTAGGCACCTCCAATGTAGTAGTCGTCATCGACGGTGGCGTCTGGCTCCTGTGCTCCATCGTCTAGTCGCAGCAATCGAGCAGAGATAGGGGGAAAAGGGGGAACAAGGCAACCGTGAGTACTCATCCAAAGTACTCGCAAGCAAGGAGCTACACTACATATGCATGGATATATGTGTAAAGGGCCATATCAGTGGACTGAACTGCAGAATGCCAGAATAATAGGGGGGATAGCTAATCACGTCAAGACTACGCTCGCAGCCTCCGCCTTGCAACATGTAGAAGAGAGTAGATCAAGTCCTCCAAGTAGCATCGCATAGCATAATCCTACCCGGCGATCCCCTCCTCGTAACCCTGAGAGAGAGCGACCACCGGGTTGTATCTCGCACTTGGAAGGGTGTGTTTTATTAAGTATCCGGTTTTAGTTGTCATAAGGTCAAGGTACAACTCCAAGTCGCCCTGTTATCAAGATCACGGCTATTCAATAGATTAAACTTCCTGCAGGGTGCACCACATAACCCAACACGCTTGATCCCATTTGGCGGACACACTTTCTGGGTCATGCCCGCCGCGGAAGATCAACACGTCGCAGCCCCACCTAGGCACAACAGAGAGGCCAGCACGCCGGTCTAAACCTAAGCGCACAGGGGTCTGGGCCCATCGCCCAATGCACACCTGCACGTTGTGTGGGCGGCCGGAAGCAGACCTAGCCTAGCAGGCGTTCCAGTCCAATCCGTCGCGCGCCGCTCAGTCGCTGACGTCACGAAGTGCTTCGGCTGATACCATGACGCCGGGATACCCATAACTACTCCCACGTAGATGGTTAGTGCGTATAGACCAAATGGCCAGACTCGGATCAAATACCAAGATCTCGTTAAGCGTGTTAAGTATCCGCGAACGCCGACCAGGGCCAGGCCCACCTCTCTCCTAGGTGGTCTCAACCTGCCCTGTCGTTCCGCCACAAAGTAACGATCGGGGCCGTCGGAACCCAGGCCCACCTCTACCGGGATGGAGCCACCCGTCCTTTCAGCCCCCATCTCCGAACAGTACCACGGTAATGTAATAGTGTAATGTATATAGTATATGCCCGTGATCACCTCCCAAGTGATCACAGCCCGAGAGTAGAGCATGGCGACGGACAAGAGTGTAGGGCCATCGATGGAACACTAGCATCCTATACTAAGCAAGAGGATAGCGGTAAAGGTAACAAAAGAGTAGCAAGGACAGGCTATGCAGCAAGATAGGATTAATCGAAAGCGAGAATATGCTACACTACTCTAATGCAAGCAGTATAGAGAAGAGTAGGCGATATCTGGTGATCAAAGGGGGGGCTTGCCTGGTTGGTCTGGCAAGAAGGACGTGTCGTCAACACCGTAGTCGAACTGGGCAGCAGCAGCGTCGGTCTCGTAGTCTACCGGAGAGAAGAGGGGGGAAGAAACAATGAATACCATGCAAACAGATGCATATCGATGCATGACAAAGCAATATGTGATGCTAGGCGTGCCCTAACGCGGTATGAGGTGATACCGATGAAGGGGGGAAACATCCGGGAAAGTATTCCCGGTGTTCCGCGTTTTCGGACAGATGAACCGGAGGGGGAAAGTTGCGTGTTTGATATGTTAGGGGTGTGTGGTGGACGAACGGGCTGCGTATCCGGGTTCGTCTCGTTGTTCTGAGCAACTTTCATGTAGAAAGTATTTTCATCCGAGTTACGGATTAAAAGATATGATTTTCTAAAGATTTAAATCATTTTTAGAATTTATTTAATTAATTTAAACTAACATTACCCAGAATAGTGCTTGCTGACATCAGCACAACGTCAGCATGACATCAGCAGTCAACAGGGGTTGACTGGGTCAAACTAATGTGTGGGACCCGTCTGTCATTGACTGTTTAATTAGCAGGTTTAACTAAACAAAGTTAATTAGGTTAGTTAGTGATTAGAATAATTTAATTATGATTAATTAACTTAATTAATTAATTATTTAACTAATTAATATTTTATTTATTTTTATTAGTTACTTAATTATTTTAATTCTTTAACTCTTTTTTTAATGTTCGGGGCGTGGGGCCCCAAGGTCGATGGTTTGTGGGGAGCCCTAACGGCACGGGTCTCGAGCATAGGTGCGGGCGCACTGAAGGGCACTCGCCATAGCAGACGAGGCCGCCGGGGCACCGACGACGGGAAGGCAGCCTTGTTAAGCAGCCTTGGCGCTGATCGGCGCCGACACTGGCGAGGCAGGCAGTGACGGGCGCGTCTGCAGGTGACCAAGGACGTGGCGGGGGTGTGGGGCTGCGTGCGTGGCCACAACGCGCATGGCACGGGGGCGGCGCACGGTGCGGGTTGCGGGGCGCGCGGCCTTCGGGCGCGGTCGATGCGCGGGGGAGAGAGAGGAGGGAGGATGGGGCTCACAGTGAGCCGGACGGGGAGGCAGCGGCTCGAGGTGGCGCGGGTCGGGTGGCGCCGGCGAGGCGACGGGTGGACGACGACGGGGTCGTCCATGTCGAGGCAGGGGCGTGGTGTCGAGGCGGCGGGGGCGTCCAGCGAGGCGGGCGACACGGGGGGGGGGGCGAGAAGGCAACGGCGACGGCGATCCGGGGCGGTGGCGTGGTCGGGCCTCTGCTTTTCTCGATCCAGATCGAGGGCAGAGGAGGTCGTGGGGGAGTGGACCGAGAGGGGGGTGGGGAAGGGATCGGGCTAGGGTTTCAGGTGCGTGGGGGGTTATACAACCGGGTTGGGCCGGCTGGGTCGCGTGGGTGGCCAGCTGGGCCTGTTGGCCCAGTTGGCCGGGGGGTGTCCCCTTTGTTTTTGTTTTTGTTTGTTCTTCTTCTTTTTTTAGTTTATGTTTTCCTTTTCTTAATTTTCTTTTATTTCTTATCTGTTTTATTTTAGTTTCAAAAATACAAAAGTGGCACCTAAAATAGTGTTACAATTTATGCCGCTTCCACAAACAGTTTAGCACAAAAATAAAATAGTTTTGAAATTTGCTTATTATTTTAAAAGCATTTGAATAACTGTTTTGTCACAGTTTAATTTTTATGGTGCATTTAAACACTTTATAAAAGTGTGGTTTCTCCACCAATATTACATATGATTTATTTGTCACATTAGAACATTTTAGTTTTGACATTTGAACACTTTTATTGTTTTCCTTTAATTAAATTTTGAACTTGTTTCAGTTTTGAACAATTGAGAGTTTATCAACAGTAACTGAGGTGACGTGGCATCATTAGCGGGGGATTACTGTATTTTAACTATCCGGGCGTCACAAAAACATAGGAAACTCAAAAGCACAATTTGGCGTGCCACACACACAATTTCCACAAACATATCACACACACATAAACATATTTTCTTTTTGCAAAAGCATGAAATTTTCATCACCTCGATCGAGATCGAGCACACGGTGGAGATGATGTTGTAGGGAGATCAAAAGTGCACCAAGCTCTTGTTGACAAAGATAGATCTAATTAGGGGGCAAAGAGGTCACTTAACTAAATGCTACATCTACCTAGCTAGCTAATTTGGGAGGAGACAACTTCAACTAGTGGAGGGGAAAGGAAAAAGAGAAAGGAGATGCATTAATGGAGGTGCTGTAGTTATAGCTAGGAGTAATGAAGAGAGTGAAAGGTAGGTAGAAGAGGGAGAGTAATGGGGGGAGAAGTATTGAGGAAGAAGAAGAGTGAGAGAGGGAGGATGTGGGAGGTAGGGGAAAGGGAGGAGAGGAGATGGGGAGGGGGAGGTGGGGAAAGGTGGTGGGGCTGCGGCTTAGCAGTAGCACGGGAGAAAAAGTGCGCTGCTGCTAAGAGGGTAGCAACAGCGCGCTTCCCTAACACGCGCTACTGCAACGGGCTAACCGTGCGCAAAATGTCAAAATTAGCAGCAGCGACGTGACAAAA
The DNA here is from genome assembly GCA_021605205.1 of Aegilops longissima. Classification (NCBI taxonomy): domain Eukaryota; kingdom Viridiplantae; phylum Streptophyta; class Magnoliopsida; order Poales; family Poaceae; genus Aegilops; species Aegilops longissima. The sequence continues at coordinate 27,179,819 of CM038682.1, forward strand.
AAGCGCGCTACGACTATGGCGTAAGCAGCAGTGCGCTTCCTGGAGCCGCGCTACTGGTAAAGTTAGGTCGTTGTCTACTGTCGGTGTATTTTTGTAGCAGCGCGGTTTAACATCAGGCGCTACAGCTAAATTTGCACTAGCAGCGCGCCTAACGTAACCGCGCTGCTGCTTATTAGCAGCATCGCCTCTTTTTATGCCGCGCTGCTGCTAAGATTCTGTGTATAGGGTTTTCCCTAGTAGTGTCCTAGTGGGAGTAGGACTCCCCCTTTCCTAGTCCCACTAGGAGGGGGAAGGAAGGAGCGGGGGAGGAGAATGAAAGAGGGGGCGCAGCCCCTCCCCTAGTCCAATTCGGACTAGGCACATGGGGGCACGCGGCCAGCCCTCGTGGCTTCTCCTCTTTTTCCCCTAAAGCCCACTAAGGCCCATATTTACTCCCGTATTCCCGTAACTCCACTGGTACTCCGAAAAATACCCGAATCACTCGGAACCTTTCTGATGTCCGAATATATCGATCTTTACGTCTCGACCATTTCGACACTCCTCGTCATGTCCCCGATCTCATCTGGGACTCCGAACTACCTTCGGTACATCAAAACACATAACTCATAATATAAATCCTCACCGAACGTTAAGCGTGCGGACCCTACGGGTTCGAGAACTATGTAGACATGACCGAGACACATCTCCGGTCAATAACTAATAGCGGAACCTGGATGCTCATATTGGCTCCCACATATTCTACGAAGATCTTTATCGGTCAAACCACATAACAACGTACATTGTTCCCTTTGTCATCGGTATGTTACTTGCCCGAGATTCGATCGTCGGTATCTCAATACCTAGTTCAATCTCGTTACCGGCAAGTCTCTTTACTCGTTCCATAATACATCATCTCGGAACTAACTCATTAGTCACATTGCTTGCAAGGCTTATAGTGATGTCCATTACCGATAGGGCCCAGAGACACCTCTCCAACAATCGGAGTGACAAATCCTCATCTCGAAATACGCCAACTCAACAAGTACCTTCAGAGACACCTGTAGAGCACCTTTATAATCACCTAGTTACGTTGTGACATTTGGTAGCACACAAAGTGTTCCTTCGGTAAACGGGAGTTGCATAATCTCATAGTCATAGGAACATGTATAAGTCATGAAGAAAGCAATAGCAACATACTAAACGATCAAGTGCTAAGCTACCGGAATGGGTCAAGTCAATCACATCATTCTCCTATGATGTGATCCCATTAATCAAATGACAACTCATGTCTATGGCTAGGAAACTTAATCATCTTTGATTCAACGAGCTAGTCAAGTAGAGGCATACTAGTGACATTATGTTTGTCTATGTATTCACACATGTACTAAGTTTCCGGTTAATACAATTCTAGCATGAATAATAAACATTTATCATGATATAAGGAAATATAAATAACAACTTTATTATTGCCTCCAGGTCGTATTTCCTTGACAAGGGGTGGGGTGCGCCCTCACGCAGGCCGAGTATCGCTAGTACCCATGGCCTCTCCTAAATCACGCGAGATAACGAACTCTGCATGAGGAATGCTTTGTGGACAACCAATTTCAGATGATTGGTGCACGACGATTAAATCCAGCTTTGGAATCTCGTCCTCTACCCCTACAATCATCGTTGGATTGTGGGTCGTCCACAGATCGTTCAAACTTTGTAGTGTGTGGAGCAGTTTCATAAAAAGAAGGTTCCATCTCGCACTAACGTTGCAACACAATTTCTCTGTTCTTGATTAGTGGATGATGGCAGGCCAAGACATCGTGCATTCATATATGCTGGCGTCAGACGGTATGCTGACGGTCCTCCAACTCAGGATCAACCTCACCTCTGAAGACTAGACATCGTTTTTGGCATCTCCCTTTGTCTCCCTTTCATGGATATAGCTTTTGAACATCTTTTTGAAGACATCTTTTTAACATATGGGGTTCAAAAAGGGAGAGGAGTCATCCCCTTCATGTTCCTAAACTCTGAAAGGTTGGTAAGACTCATTCCAACAGATATCACATTCTTTTTTTAGGGAATACACATTAGCTAAGCCCCTTATATCCAGTTCTTTTGAATATCTTCATCCATCAACATGTCATGTTGATACCTATTTTTTAGTCAAAAGAAGGAAATTCTTGTTGCTATGTATGAAGATAACCGAAATATTACAGATAATACCAAATCTACCCTACAGAGCAAGGCACACACATAACTATCGATGTGATTACTCTGGAGAATGTTTATAGATAAAGTGTGAACCAAATCCTGGTCCACGAGATCAAAGACCGAGGGCGTCAGGTTGAGCAGACAAGCAGACCGAGTTTAGCAACTGATGAAGATCCACGAAAACGAAAGAGCAAATCGGTTGAGCTTCAGTAGTTGATTAGATAATTGTAGTTTGTAATTTTAGTCAACACTAAATATGATTTCCTGTGGAAGATTATCATCACTTCAACCCTATAATCTTGGGCCTTTTGCTCCTTTCATTAAGGAAGACAAAAGGAGCAAACGGAAATCAAAATAGAAACATCAGATATCTTAAAATGCTTGGAAGAATGAATCTGTCTCTCCGCAGAGGGATAGAAATCCCTCAGAAAATAGGTGGGTGTTTTGACCATCGCATCCTTGAATTAGAACAAGCAAAACTAAACAAGAGCTGAAGAACCGTAAGATTCTTGGATAAGAAGAATGAGAGGATACGAGAGCATGCCCTATATAGAGGGTTTGTGGCTAGGGTTTCAGGAAATAAGACAACCTCATCTTACTGGCATCGCCAGACTGGTTATATTCCCCCTCATGTGCTAGGCGCTAGTATGGGCTGGCCCATTTCCATTTCTTTCCTTTTGTTTTTGTCTTTTTTCGTTTTCTCCTTTCCTTTTTCCTTTTCTCTTCTGTTTTCCTTTTTGTTTTTTCTATTTCTTCTTCTTTACCATTTCACCTTTTTTACGAATTTTCTTTTCAAATTTACGCACATTTTTTGTTCATCAAATTCGAAAATGTCCATAATGTATAAAAATATTCAACAATTCAAAAAATGTTCATTGGAACTAAAAATTGATCTAAAAACTTCTTCATACAATTCAAAAAATCATCAAGTTCTTGTTCATTGATTCCAAAATTTCTTGAGGCATTTTCCAAGAAAAAAGTGTTTCTGAATACAAATTTTGTTCATCAAGTTCAAAAAATGTTCATCGAATTCAACATTTGTTCATAAAAACAAAATTATCATTTCTCAAAAATAGTCATATAAAATTGTTCATCAAAACATAAAAATACCTTCAAAACCATATTTATTTCTGTTTCCAACAACACTTTTCTCAGTATAAGATAGATTATCGAATTTGTTCATTCTTTCAAACTCAACATCAACAAAAAATGAAATCAGCAAAAAAAGTTCTTCGGAAAAAATGAAACATACGTGATTGAAACGTATGAACCACCGCAAAAAACACGTACGAACGAGAGGGCCACTCCTATTTGGCGCATAGGTCGTTAAATAGTGAGCTGGCGTGTACCCCCCTTGAGTGTCCGCTACTTTTTGGGCGGGCCCAATTCGGGATTCCTCTCCACCTATTTTGGTAAGGTTCAGAACGGTTTTTTTGGGTTCTATTTGTTTTTCTTCTGTATTCCCCTCTCATTAGGGTTTCTTCTTCCTCTCGGTGGCGATTTTCCTCCGCTGTTGAGATCGACCTACCCCGCACCCATCCTCTCGCCGGTAGCCAGGGCCCTCGGGTCTCGGCGATGGCGGGCTCGGGAGGTTCGTTGGGGACAATACCGCCCGCGAAAGTGATCTCTACGGGCAAGAGAAGTATGGATGATGGCGCATCTGGCTCAGGCACGGCGGCGACTGAACTTGAAGCAATGATGGATGAACTTGGTTTGAAGGAGGAGGATCTACAGGATGTGATAGTGGAGGACGATGAGATTCATGTCGAGGCAACGCGATGGATGGCCATAGCCAGGGTTCACATAGAGAAGTCTTACAGCCAGTATTGGTTCTACAAGAACATGAGAGTCGCATGGGATCTGGCGAAGGAAGTGAAGATACGGCCACTCGAAGAAAACCTATATACCCTGCAGTTTGCTTTCCTCGGTGACTGGGAGCGAGTAATGGCGGAGGGGCCGTGGAACTTCAAAGGGAAAGCGGTGGTGCTGGCCCCGTATGATGGAATCACTAAACCCTCCACTATTGATCTCACCAAGATCGACATCTGGATGTAGATACATGACCTGCCAGACGGCTTTTTCTCCAAGATCAAGGCCCTCTCCGCTACGGTGGGAGAGTTCATATACGTCGAGCCTAGATCGCAGGATTTTGAGGGGAACTTTACTCGTGTCAGGGTGAAGATTGATGTGACTAAACCCCTAAAGAACGCCGTCTCGCTTGTGATCAAGAAAAAAGAAGGCGTTCAGCGTGTGATCTTTAGAATCAAATTCGAACGATTACCAGATTGGTTTGCAGTTTGTGGCTATCTAGGCCACTTGTTCAAAGAGTGCGGCGATGGGGTGCATGACCCAAAGACCTTGGTTTTCAAGGACCTGAAAGCAACATGGTTTAAGGGCCCGGGCAACGGCCCTGGATAAGGAAGAGGAACCAGGGGAGGCAGAGGCCGAGGTCGCTTTAATGGAGGTCGAGGCAGATCTAATACCCAGAGGAACACAGCTGAGTATGAGGAGTACAAGGATGAAGGGAGGAGCCAGCATGATATACTAATGGAAGATGCAGAAGAGCCAAAGAAGAGAGATGCATCGGCTCTGGTGGTACCGCCAATGCAACAGAAATCTTCTATGGGTACAGAACATGGCAGCAAGTAGCTGATCACACCGCTTGACGCACCCCAGAGCCCTTCTTCCAAGCAAGAGCCGAAGATATCAAAATCTAGTCCATCCACAGGAGAGAAGCCTGTTGGGAAGAACACTACAGCAAACAAAAACATTGCTGCGTGTTTGGCGGGCCTCCCAGGGGGGTCGCGCCTAGCGCAATGAATATCATATGTTGGAACTGTCGTGGGGCTGGCAAACCCGCGACAGTTCATGAAGCCAGGATATGACGAGGCAATTTGCCCCTCTATAGCTTGTATCCTTGAAACCCAAATAAAGGGCTCTAGAGTAGAGAATCTTGCTGGTACACTTGGTTTTGATAGTAGCTTTGCTGCAAGTAGCTCTGGTAGGAGCGGTGGACTAGGAATATTTTGGAATGAATCAATAAAGGTAGAAGTTATTGGCTATTCGGAATACCACATAGATGTTACTGTCGAGGATGGAGGATCAGCTTGTAGATTAACTTTTGTGTATGGAGAGGCTCAAGTCCCGGAAAGATACAAGACATGGAACAAATTGACGGGCATTGTCAGTGTGTCTAACTTACCCTGGGCAGTTATAGGGGACTTTAATGAGGTACTTACACCCCAAGAACATGATGGTGTGGGGCAACGCAGTCAGGCGCAAATGGACGCATTCAGGGATGCACTCGATACTTGTGGACTGGTGGATATCGGATACCATGGGAATAGCTGGACGTTTGAGAAGAAAGTTACGGGCGGGACGTATACGCGTGTGCGCCTGGACAGATGCGTAGCAACGCCCAGCTGGTGGCCCAATACCCACATGCAATATTGGAACATAAAACGGCGGCGGCGTCCGACCACTCACCACTGTTACTATGACGAGACTGCGTGCATGCATGTAGATCGGGTCCGCGGTCATTTAAATATGAACTAGCCTGGGAGAGACACCCGGAGCTGCAGCAGGTGGTCGCTGCAGGATGGACTTCAAACCCGGCGGACAGCGTGGCGGCGATGCAAGAAAAGCTCAATGCACTTTCAACTGATCTGTCAAACTGGGAGCGGAGAAATTTCGGGAATGTCAGGCAGGAAATAGAAAATCTAAAAAAGGATCTGGACACTTTGCGATCGGCTCCAGGACGTTTTGCTCCGTCTCACGTGGAAACTAAAATCACTTATAGACTGGTCGAGCTCTATCATCGCGAAGAGATTCTTTGGAGGCAACGAGCTCGCCTAGAGTGGTTAGCTCACGGGGACAAAATACGTACTTTTTTCACCTAAGAGCAAGCAGGAGACGAAGGTAGAATCAAATTAAATCCCTTCAGCTACCTGATGGCCGAGTCACGGAGGACAAAAATGAGTTGGAGGAAGCTGCATCAGCATTTTATTCTGACTTATACAGCTCGGAGGGTGTACAAAACATGGAGCAGGTTATTGATACAGTACCCCGTAGAGTCACTGATGATATGAATGCCATCTTGAATGCCCCATACACACAGGACGAGGTTAAAATAGCGTTGTTCCAAAAGTTTCCTCTAAAGGCACCGGGCCCTGACGGCTTTCCAGCACACTTTTTTCAGCGGCATTAGGAGGTATGTGGTAATGAGGTAACAAAAGCAGTACTCAGAATTGTGTCTGGAACAGAGTCTGCAGGAAGTATCAATGATACTATGTTGGTCCTTATTCCGAAGGTAAAGAACCCAACGTTATTAACTCAGTTTCGCCCGATCAGCTTATGTAACGTGTTGTACAAGATTGCTTTCAAGGTTATCTCTAATCATTTGAAGCTAGTTCTGCCGGATATTGTTGGAAATATGCCCTAGAGGCAATAATAAAAGTGTTATTATTATATTTCTTTGTTCATGATGATTGTCTTTTATTCATGCTATAACTGTATTATCCGGAAATCGTGATACACGGTGAATACATAGACCATAACATGTCCCTAGTGAGCCTCTAGTTGACTAGCTCGTTGGTCAACAGATAGTCATGGTTTCGACTATGGACATTGGATGTCATTGATAACGGGATCACATCATTAGGAGAATGATGTGATGGACAAGACCCAATCCTAAGCATAGCACAAGATCGTAGTTCGCTTTGCTAGAGCTTTTCCAATGTCAAGTATCTCTTCCTTAGACCATGAGATCGTAACTCCCGGATACCGTAAGAGTGCTTTGGTGTACCAAACGCCACAACGAATCGGGTGACTATAAAGGTGCACTACAGGTATCTCCGAAAGTGTCATTGGGTTGACACGGATCGAGCTGGATTTGTCACTCCGTATGACGGAGAGGTATCTCTGGGCCCACTCGGTAATGCATCATCATAATGAGCTCAAAGTGACTAAGTGGTTAGTCACGGTATCATGCATTACGGTACGAGTAAAGTGACTTGCCGGTAACGAGACTGAACAAGGTATTGGGATACCGACGATCGAAGTCTCGGGCAAGTAACGCATCGATTGACAAAGGGAATTGTATACGGGTTTGATTGAATCTCGACATCGTGGTTCATCCGATGAGATCATCGAGAGTATGTGGAGCCAACATGGGTATCCAGATCCGCTGTTGGTTATTGACCGGAGAGGCATCTCGGTCATGTTCAGATATCTCCGAACCCGTAGGGTCTACACACTTAAGGTTCGGTGACGCTAGGGTTGTAGAGATATTAGTATGCAGTAACCGAAAGTTGTTCGAGTCCGGATGAGATCCCGGACGTCACGAGGAGTTCGGAATGGTCCGGAGGTAAAGATTTATATATAGGAAGTCCAGTTTCGCCACCGGAAAGTTTTGGGGTCACGGTATTGTCTGGGACCACGGAAGGGTCCTGGGTCCACCGGTGGGGCCACCTATCCCGGAGGGCCCCATGGGCTGAAGTGGCGTGGGAACCAGCCCCTGGTGGGCTGGTGCACCCCACCCAAGGGCCCAAGGCGCCTAGGGTTGGAAACCCTAGGGTCCGTTGCCCCCCGAGGGGGCATGCGCCTGGTTGGAAACCCTAAGGGGGCCGTTGCCCGGGGCCGTTGCCCGGGGCCGCCCCCCCATCTAGATGGGATCTCCAAGGGGCATCGCCCCTCAGCCCATATATATAGTGGAGGGAGGAAGGCAGCAACACCCGCATCTTGGCACCTCCTTCCCCTTGCTACACCTCCTCCTCCCCAGACGCTTGGCGAAGCCTGCGGATCTCGCTGCATCCACCACCACGCCGTCGTGCTGCTGGATCTTCATCAACCTCTCCTTCCCCTTGCTGGATCAAGAAGGAGGAGACGCCACGCTGACCGCACGTGTGTTGAACGCGGAGGTGCCGTCCGCTCGGCGCTAGGATCTCCGGTGATTGGATCACAACGTGTACAACTACCTCAACCCCGTTCTTTTGAACGCTTCGCCGCGATCTACAAAGTGGTATGTAGATGCATCTCCCATGACTCGTTGCTTAGATGAACTCATAGATGGATCTTGGTGAAACCGTAGGAAAAATTTAATTTTCTGCAACGTTCCCCAACAAAGTGGCATCATGAGCTAGGTCTATGCGTAGTTCTCTTTGCACGAGTAGAACACAATTTAGTTTTGGGCGTGGATCTTGTCAACTTACTTGCCGCTACTAATCTTATCTTGCTTCCGCGGTATTGTGGGATGAAGCGGCCGGACCAACCTTACACGTGACGCTTACGTGAGACCGGTTCCACCGACTAACATGCACTAGTTGCATAAGGTGGCTGGCGGGTGTCTGTCTCTCCTACTTTAGTTGGAGCGGATTCGATGAAAAGGGTCCTTATGAAGGGTAAATAGAAGTTGACAAGATCACGTTGTGGTTATTCGTAGGTAAGAAAACGTTCTTGCTAGAACCCAATTGCAGCCACGTAAAAGATGCAACAACAATTAGAGGACGTCTAACTTGTTTTTGTAGCAATTGACATGTGATGTGATATGGCCAAGTTGTGATGAATGATGAATGACATATTGTGATGTATGAGATCATGTTCTTGTAATAGGAATCACGACTTGCATGTCGATGAGTATGACAACCGGCAGGAGCCATAGGAGTTGTCTTTATTTTTGTATGACCTGCGTGTCATTGAAGAACGCCATGTAATTTACTTTACTTTATTGCTAAACGCGTTAGCCATAGAAGTAGAAGTAGTCGTTGGCGTGACAACTTCATGGAGGCACAATGATGGAGATCATGATGATGGAGATCATGGTGTCATGCCGGTGACAAGATGATCATGGAGCCTCAAGATGGAGATCAATGGAGTTTTATGATATTGGCCATATCATGTCACTACTATATAATTGCATGTGATGTTTATTATGTTTATACATCTTGTTTACTTAGAACGGCGGTAGTAAATAAGATGATCCTTACAGCAATTTCAAGAAGTGTTCTCCCTAACTGTGCACCGCTGCTAAAGTTTGTCGCTTCTAAGCACCACGTGATGATCGGGTGTGATGGATTCTTACGCTCACATACAACGGTGTAAGACAGATTTACACACGAAAACACTTAGGGTTTACTTGACAAGCCTAGCATGTACAGACATGGCCTCGAACACGGAGACCGAAAGGTCGAACACGAGTCGATAGAAGATACGATCAACATGAGAATGTTCACCGATGATGACTAGTCCGTCTCACGTGATGATCGGACACGGCCTAGTCGACTCGGATCGTGTATCACTTAGATGACTAGAGGATGTCTAATCTGAGTGGGAGTTCATTGTAATAATTTGATTAGATGAACTTAATTATCATGAACTTAGTCTAAAACTTTTGAATGATATGTCTTGTAGATCAAATGGCCAACGCTCATGTCAACTTGAACTTCAACGTTCCTAGAGAAAACTAAGCTGAAAGATGACGGCAGCAACTATACGGACTGGGTCCGAACTTGAGGATCATCCTCATAGCTGCCAGAAACAATATGTCCTAGAAGGACCGCTAGGTGACGCCTCCGTCCCTGCAGAACCAAGACATTATGAATGCTTGGCAGTCTCGTGCTGATGATTACTCCCTCGTTCAGTGCGGCATGCTTTACAGCTTAGAACCGGGGCTCCAAAAGCGTTTTGGGCATCACGGAGCATATGAGATGTTCGAGGAGCTGAAACTTGTTTTTCAAGCTCACGCCCGGGTCGAGAGATATGACATCTCCGACAAGTTCTATAGTTGTAAGATGGAGGAAAATAGTTCTGTCAGTGAGCACATTCTCAAGATGTCTGGGTTGCACAATCGTATGACCCAGCTGAATATTAACCTCCCTGATGAGGCGGTCATTGACAGAATCCTCCAGTCGCTCCCACCAAGCTACAAGAGCTTTGTGATGAATTACAATATGCAGGGGATGGTAAAGACCATTCCTGAAGTATTCTCTATGCTGAAGTCAGCCGAGGTTGAGATCAAGAAAGAACATCAAGTGTTGATGGTCAATAAGACCACTAAGTTCAAGAAGGGCAAGGGCAAGAAGAACTTCAAGAAGGACGGCAAGGAGGTTGCCGCGCCCTGTAAGCAAGTTGCCGGAAGAAGTCAAAGAATGGACCCAAGCCCGAGACTGAGTGCTTTTATTGCAAGGGAAGGGTCATCGAAGCGGAACTGCCCCAAATACTTAGCGGACAAGAAGGCCGGCAACACCAAAGGTATATTTGATATACATGTAATTGATGTGTACCTTACCAAGACTGTAGTAACTCCTGGGTATTTGATACCGTGCCGCTGCTCATATTTGTAACTCACAGCAGGAGCTGCGGAATAAGCGGATCTCGGCGAAGGACGAGGTGACGATCGCGCGTCGGGAATGGTTCCAGAGTCGATGTGATCGCCGTCGCACGCTACCTCTTCATTTACCCACGGATTAGTTATAAACCTTAATAATTGTTATTTGGTGCCAAGTTTGAGCATGAATATTGTATCTGGATCTCGTTTAATGCGAGATGGCTACTCATTTAAACCGAGAATAATGGTTGTTCTATTTATATGAGAGATATGTTTTATGGTCATGTTCGATGGTCAATGGTTTATTCTTAATGAATCTCGGCGTAGTATTACACATGTTCATAGCGTGAATACCAAAAGATGTAAAGTTGATAACGATAGTCCCACATACTTGTGGCACTGCCGCCTTGGTCACATTGGTGTCAAGCGCATGAAGAAGCTCCATGCTGATGGACTTTTGGAGTCTCTTGATTATGAATCATTTGACACATGCGAACCATGCCTCATGGGCAAGATGACCAAGACTCCATTCTCTGGAACAATGGAGCGAGCAACCAACTTGTTGGAAATCATACATACCGATGTAATGCGGTCCAATGAGCGTTGAGGCTCGCGGAGGATATCGTTATGTTCTCACTCTCACAGATGACTTGAGTAGATATGGGTATGTCTACTTGATGAAACACAAGTCTGAGACCTTTGAAAAGTTCAAGGAATTTCAGAATGAAGTAGAGAATCAACGTGACCGAAAGATAAAATTCTTGCGATCGGATCGTGGAGGAGAATATTTAAGTCACGAATTTGGTACACACTTAAGAAAATGTGGAATCGTTTCACAACTAACGCCACCTGGAACACCTCAGCGTAACGGTGTGTCCGAACGTCGTAATCGCACTCTATTGGATATGGTGCGGTCTATGATGTCTCTTACTGATTTACCGCTATCATTTTGGGGATATGCTCTAGAGACAGCTACATTCACTTTAAATAGGGCACCGTCTAAGTCCGTTGAGACGACACCGTATGAATTATGGTTTGGGAAGAAACCTAAGCTGTCGTTTCTAAAAGTTTGGGGATGCGATGCTTATGTCAAGAAACTTCAACCTGAAAAGCTCGAACCCAAGTTGAAAAAATGCGTCTTCATAGGATACCCTAAAGAAACCATTGGGTATACCTTCTACTTAAGATCCGAAGGCAAGATCTTTGTTGCCAAGAACGGATCCTTTCTGGAAAAAGAGTTTCTCTCGAAAGAAGTAAGTGGGAGGAAAGTAGAACTCGATGAAGTACTACCCCTTGAACAGGATAGTAGTGCAGCTCAGGAAAATGTTCCTGTGATGCCTACACCAATTGAAGAGGAAATTCATGATGATGATCAAGGTACTTCGGATCAAGTTGCTACTGAACTTCGTAGGTCCACTAGGGCACGTTCCGCACCAGAGTGGTACGGCAACCCTGTCTTGGAAATCATGTTGTTAGACAACAATGAACCTTCGAACTATGAAGAAGCGATGGCGGGCCCAGATTCCAACAAATGGCTAGAAGCCATGAAGTCCGAGATAGAATCCATGTATGAAAACAAAGTGTGGACTTTGGCTGACTTGCCCGATGATCGGCGAGCGATAGAAAACAAATGGATCTTTAAGAGGAAGACGGACGCGGATGGTAATGTCACCATCTATAAAGCTCGACTTGTCGCTAAGGGTTATCGGCAAGTTCAAGGGATTGGCTACGATGAGACTTTCTCTCCCGTAGCGAAGCTTAAGTCCGTCCGAATCATGTTAGCAATTGCCACATACTATGATTATGAGATATGGCAGATGGACGTCAAAACAGCGTTCCTTAACGGATATCTTAAGGAAGAGCTGTATATGATGCAGCCGGAGGGTTTTGTCGATCCTAAGAACGCTAACAAAGTATGCAAGCTCCAACGATCCATTTATGGGCTGGTGCAAGCATCTCGGAGTTGGAACATTCGCTTTGATGAGATGATCAAAGCGTTTTAGTTTATGAGACTTATGGAGAAGCCTGCGTTTACAAGAAAGTGAGTGGGAGCTCAGTAGCATTTCTCATATTATATGTAGATGACATACTTCGATGGGAAATGATATAGAATTCTTGGACAGCATTAAGGCCTACTTGAATAAGTGTTTTCAATGAAGGACCTTGGAGAAGCTGCTTATATATTAGGCATCAAGATCTATAGAGATAGATCGAGACGCCTCATAGGTCTTTCACAAAGCACATACCTTGATAAGATTTTGAAGAAGTTCAAAATGGATCAATCCAAGAAGGGTTCTTGCCTGTATTGCAAGGTGTGAGATTGAGCTCAGCTCAATGCCCGACCACGGCAAAAGATAAAGAAGAGATGAGTGTCATCCCCTATGCCTCAGCCATAGGATCTATTATGTATGCCATGCTGTGTACCAGACCTGATGTAAACCTTGCCGTAAGTTTGGTAGGAAGGTACCAAAGTAATCCCGGCAAGGAACACCGGACAGCGGTCAAGAATATCCTGAAGTACCGAAAAGGACAAAGGACATGTTTCGTTTATGGAGGTGACGAAGAGCTCGTCAGAACGGGTTACGCCGACGCTAGCTTCGACACAGATCTGATGACTCTAAGTCACAAACCGGATACGTGTATATGTTGAATGGTGGAGCGAAGCTGGTGCAGCTGCAAGCGAAGCGTCGTGGCGGGATCTACATGTGAAGCGGAGTACATGGCAGCCTCGGAGGCAGCGCATGAAGCAATTTGGGTGAGGAGTTCATCACCGACCTAGGAGTCATACCCAATGCGTCGGGGCCGATCAAACTCTTCTCGTGACAACACTGGAGCTATTGCACTTGCCAAGGAGCCCAGGTTTCACAAGAAGACCAGGCACATCAAGCGTCGCTTCAACTCCATCCGTGAAAACGTTCGGGATGGAGACATAGAAATTTGCAAAGTACATACGGATCTGAATGTCGCAGATCCGCTGACTAAACCTCTCTCATGAAAGCAAAACATGATCAACACCGTAACTCTATGGGTGTTCGATTCATCACAATGTAACTAGATTATTGACTCTAGTGCAAGTGGGAGACTGTTGGAAATATGCCCTAGAGGCAATAATAAAAGTGTTATTATTATATTTCTTTGTTCATGATGATTGTCTTTTATTCATGCTATAACTGTATTATCCGGAAATCGTGATACACGTGTGAATACATAGACCATAACATGTCCCTAGTGAGCCTCTAGTTGACTAGCTCGTTGGTCAACAGATAGTCATGGTTTCGACTATGGACATTGGATGTCATTGATAACGGGATCACATCATTAGGAGAATGATGTGATGGACAAGACCCAATCCTAAGCATAGCACAAGATCGTGTAGTTCGTTTTGCTAGAGCTTTTCCAATGTCAAGTATCTCTTCCTTAGACCATGATATCGTGTAACTCCGGATACCGTAAGAGTGCTTTGGGTGTACCAAACGTCACAACGAATCGGGTGACTATAAAGGTGCACTACTGGTATCTCCGAAAGTGTACATTGGGTTGACACGGATCGAGGCTGGATTTGTCACTCCGTATGACGGAGAGGTATCTCTGGGCCCACTCGGTAATGCATCATCATAATGAGCTCAAAGTGACTAAGTGGTTAGTCACGGATCATGCATTACGGATGCGAGTAAAGTGACTTGCCGTAACGAGACCGAACAAGGTATTGGGATACCGACGATCGAGTCTCGGGCAAGTAACGCATCGATTGACAAAGGGAATTGTATACGGGTTTGATTGAATCCTCGACATCGTGGTTCATCCGATGAGATCATCGAGGAGTATGTGGGAGCCAACATGGGTATCCAGATCCCGCTGTTGGTTATTGACCGGAGAGGCATCTCGGTCATGTTCAGATATCTCCGAACCCGTAGGGTCTACACACTTAAGGTTCGGTGACGCTAGGGTTGTAGAGATATTAGTATGCAGTAACCCGAAAGTTGTTGAGTCCGGATGAGATCCCGGACGTCACGAGGAGTTCGGAATGGTCCGGAGGTAAAGATTTATATATAGGAAGTCCAGTTTGCCACCGGAAAGTTTTGGGGTCACGGTATTGTACTGGGACCACCGGAAGGGTCCCGGGGTCCACCGGTGGGGCCACCTATCCGGAGGGCCCCATGGGCTGAAGTGGCGTGGGAACCAGACCTGGTGGGCTGGTGCGCCCCACCCAAGGGCCCAAGGCGCCTAGGGTTGGAAACCCTAGGGGACCGTTGCCCGAGGGGCATGCGCCTGGTTGAAACCCTAAGGGGCCGTTGCCCGGGGCCGCCCCCATCTAGATGGGATCTCCAAGGGGCATCGCCCCTAGCCCCTATATATAGTGGAGGGAGGAAGGGCAGCAACACCCGCATCTTGGCACCTCCTTCCCCTTGCTACACCTCCTCCTCCCGCAGACGCTTGGCGAAGCCTGCGGATCTCGCTGCATCCACCACCACGCCGTCGGCTGCTGGATCTTCATCAACCTCTCCTTCCCCCTTGCTGGATCAAGAAGGAGGAGACGTCACGCTGACCGTACGTGTGTTGAACGCGGAGGTGTCGTCCGTTCGGCGCTAGGATCTCCGGTGATTGGATCACGACGTGTACAACTACCTCAACCCCGTTCTTTTGAACGCTTTCGCTCGCGATCTACAAAGTGGTATGTAGATGCATCTCCCATGACTCGTTGCTTAGATGAACTCATAGATGGATCTTGGTGAAACCGTAGGAAAAATTTTAATTTTCTGCAACGTTCCCCAACAGATATAATCTCAGAGGAGCAGTCAGCCTTTGTGCCTGGGAGATTAATCACAGACAACATTATCACGGCATATGAGTGCCTTCACTTCATGAAATGGAACAAAGCTAAGAAGAACCAACACTGCGCTTTGAAGCTAGATATGATGAAGGCCTATGATAGGGTGGAGTGGTCTTATCTTCAGGCTATTATGACAAAACTTGGCTTCACAGAAGGCTGGGTGAACATTGTGATGAACATGGTCATGTCGGTAAAATTTTCCGTTTTGTTCAATGGTAAGAAACTTCACCAGTTTACACCTACACGTGGAATCCGACAAGGGGACCCAATCTCCCCTTATTTATTTTTGATAGCAGCAGAGGGCCTTTGGTGCCTTATAAAATCCAGAGAAGAGTCATCTAACCACAGTGGCATACAAGTGGCTCCAACGGCGCCACCAGTTAGCCACCTGTTATTTGCAGATGACAGCCTGCTGTTTTTCAAGGCAAATGGAGAGGGAGCATTGGGTGTGCTTCAGATGGTGGATACTTATTGCCAGGTCACAGGTCAGAGGAACAACTATGACAAGTCATCGATTTTCTTCAGTAAGGGAGTTCCGGATAGTGTGAGGACAGAAGTTAAGGGATTGCTCAATGTCCCTAATGAAACAGTCAGTGAGAAATACTTGGGTATGCCATCAGATGTAGGTTCTTCAAAAAATGGTGCTTTCAAATATCTCAAAGACCGCTTATGGAGTAAGGTGCAGGGATGGATAGAAAAGACTATGGCAACGACAGGGAAGGAGGTTCTTGTTAAGGCGGTGGCTCAGGCAGTTCCGGTCTTTTCTATGTCATGTTTTAAGATCCCTAGAGGCTTGTGTGAACATCTCAACATGCTGATTCGCAAATTTTGGTGGGGACGGCGGGTTGGTAAGAGGAAACCTGCATGGGTGGCCTGGGAGGACATGACTAAACCAAAGGACATGGGAGCTCTTGGGTTTAAGGATTTCGAGCTATTTAACCTTTCATTACTTGCAAGGTAGGCGTGGAGGATACTACAGTCGCCAGACTCATTGAGTGCATGTGTTCTCAGGGTTGTCTATTTTCCAAATACATCTATCCTTGAGGCAGCACTCGGAAACCACCCAAGCCAAATTTGGAGAGCCATAGTAGAAGGGAGAGACATACTCAAGATTGGCCTAATTCGTAGAATTGGGGACGGTGCTACCACAAGCATTTGGGCTAACAATTGGCTGCCTAGGGAGGAGATGATGAGATCATATGGTTGCAAGGTATTAAATCCACCCCAATATGTGTCCGAGCTCATCGACCCAACTACAGCCAGCTGGAACATGGACCCCCTGCAGCAAGTTATGCTCCCTATCGACATACCAACCATAACTAGCATCCCGCTTTGCACCAGAATAACTGCAGATTTTTGGGCTTGGAATCATGAAAGGAATGGCCTGTTCTCGGTTAGATCTGCATACAAAATGCTTATGTACACAAAAGAGCGCCGGGAAGCGTGGCTAGAGGGAGCTGCAGGACCGTCCAACACCGCACGTGAACGCAGTTCTTGGAGGTCATTATGGAGCACTAAGGTACCGGGGAAGATAAGGATGTTTCTCTGGAGGCTTGCTAGGCATTCGCTGCCAACGGAAGATGTCAGAGAACATCGACACATGTCTTCGACAAGCTCATGCGCACTATGTGGTGCTCCAGACTCGTGGCGGCATTCTCTGCTAGAGTGCACAATGTCACGATGCATTTGGGCGTTAGTTGATGGAGAGCTAGCGGAGGAACTGAGGTTAACATCGGAACCAGCCGCAAAATCTTGGTTGTTCTCTATGATTCAAGCACTATCGCAGGAAGCTTTTCTCAGGCTTGCAGTAACTCTTTGGGCGATCTGGTCTGCAAGAAGGAAAGCCATCCACGAAGGAGATTTCTAGAGTCCAGGAGCCACACATGCATTCATCAACTGGTACCTGATGGACTTGGAGATCATCAAGGAGAAGTCGCAAACGGCGCACATTGCAACCGGGAACCAGGGGCGAGCTGCTGGAAGAACTCGCCCTAGGGCACCGCCACCGGGACATGCCAAAATACACGTTGATGCCGGTGTATCTATCCATCATAGGAGAGGTGCAGCAGCGGCAGTCTGTCGAGACGAGCATGGCAACTATCTGGGGAGCTCCTCCCAAGTGTTCACGGGAGTTCACGATGCGGTTACACTTGAAGCAATTGCCTGTCGCGAGGCGTATGCTTTGGCTGAGGATCTAGCGCTTCACAGCTTTATTGTGGCATCGGATGCAAAGCAAGTGGTTGCTGACATTCACAACAATGCTAGAGGACCATATGGCTCTATCATCAATGAGATTAGAGCAAGGGCGGTGAATTTCACCAGCAAGATTGTATTTGAAGGTCGTAGATCAAATATAGATGCTCATAGGTTAGCTAAATTTTCGTTAACTCTAGTACATGGGCGCCATGTGTGGCTTATAAATCCCCATGATCCAAACTGTATCCCACAAACTGTGGTTTTCGATGAATAAAGTTTTGTTCATCCCTCAAAAAAAAATTTACTTTTCTTCTTCTTTTACGTCTGTGTTTTGTTTTTTCTTTTTCGGTTTTCCTTCCTGTTCTGCTTTTACTTTTATTCCTTTTCTTTTTCTTATTTATTTTTCACTTTCCTTTTCTTTTTTTTCCACTATATTTAAAATTTGTGAACATATTTCTAATTGTGAACATTTTGAACTCATGAACATTTTTCAAAATCATTAACATTTTTTATAAATTCGTGAACATACTTTGAATTGTCCAGCATACTGTACAAATTTGGGATGGTTATTGGAAAAACTGAACACATTTTCAAATTCATGAATGTTTTTAAAAATCGGGATATTTTTGATATCCTGATTTTTGTTTCAAATTATGAATAATGTTTTAAAAATTCGTGAACACTTTTTCAAATAATGAACATTTTTTCAAATTCACGAAAACTTCTTCATATTTTGTAAAAAAAATTGGAACACGTGAACATTAGTCTAAAATTTGGGAACAAGTTTTAGAGTTTAGGAACATTTTTGTTTTTGACAAACGTTATTTCGGACATTAATACTTCTTGAAAAACCTTTTTGCATTTTTTTGAATATTTTTCATATTTGTGAAATTTTTAATACTATCAAATATTTTTGAATATTTTGAACATTTACTTTGAAATCACAAAATTGTTTTGAATCCGTGAGCATTTGTCATTTCCCAAACATTTTTCAAATAATGAAAAATTATTGAATTCATGAACAATTTGACAATTTGCAACTTTTTTTGAAATCTCAAATCATTTTTAAAAATAAAAAACTTGAAAACAGAAAAAAAAGTAAGAAGAAAAACAATGGGCCTCCCCGTCCCGTACATGGGTTGGCCAACTGGGGCGCGCGAGGGAGCACGGAGAGTGCGCGCTCCCGTGGCTTCCGGCGCGGACGGTGCCATATAGGAGGTCCCATTTGCCTATTAGCAATTGTCTTATTTTCTTGCAACGTGTACGGTGTTCCTCAAAAAAATGTCCTAGTTTCTTCCTAGGGCTCCATTAGATATATAATCATGAGCGGATCTGTTAGTTACTTTGGAAATAGGAGGGCGGTAGCGTTAGTTTGGCTTTTCCTTAAGGAACTAGGGATAGCACTACTAGAAAAAGGGTTACTAATGGCGCACCAGTTTTGCCTACTAATGACGCATCATTGGTGCGCCATTAGTATCACGCCACTAAAAATTTTTTTAATGGCGATCACTGGTGCGCCATTAGTATCTCAGATACTAATGGCGCACTGTGCAGTGCGCTATTAGTTTTGCCCACGGTGCGCCATTAGTAGTCATGCTATACTAATGGCGCACCACACTGTAATGCGCCATTAGTAACAATTTTTTTAATTTTTTTCTTCTTAATCTCAGGTCACTATTTCACCTATGAGATATCCAACACATATATATATACAACAAGCATCCATATAACAATCATAGCCAACACATAAGTTCCATCATATATACATACATAGCCAACACACAAGTTCTATCATATATACATACATAGCCAACACACAAGTTCCATCGTTACATATTACAAAAGTTTCACATTGTTCATCCAACACCGTTATCCATCAATTCACAAAAGTTTCACATTAATACAAAATAAAAACACAAATAGAAAAGAAGCACTCCATCCATGCAAGCTTCCGTGAATTAAATCAAATCTGCAAAATGATAAACAAGAAGTTAGAAGAAGAAAAATAAGAAGACTAGAAGAATACTAGAAGAAGAAGAACACTAGAAGAAGAATAAGAAGAATTTTGGAAAAGAAATAAGAAGAAGACTATAAGCTTATTAAGTAAACTTGATCATTTTGTGCTAACATAAGTTATTTTGGAGCTAACCTATAGGAAACTAAGCATATAAGCTCTAAGTTAGTATATTAGAGCCAACTTAGGTAAAATGAAGCTAACCTATGTCATTTTGAAAAAGAAGAACAATAAGAAAAAGACTATAAGCTTATTATGTAAACTTGATCATTTTGTGCTAACATAAGTTATTTTGGAGTTAACCTATAGGAAACTAAGCATATAAGCTCTAAGTTAGCATATTAGAGCCAACTTAGGTAAAATGAAGCTAACCTATAGGAAACTAAGCATATTAGAGATATGATACTGAAGTCCCAAGTATGATAGTGAAGAACTCGGAAGCATCCAACTCGTACTGCGGTGTCGCAGAGCAGCGGTGGCTGCTTCCCGCCATCTCTGATAATTAAGCAGCAGAAGAGACCAATTAGTACCCTTACAACCGAACAAGGCAAGGCAAGGTATTAAGACAGATGTGAACACATGAGATAAAATCTAGAGACGTGAACACATGAGAACTACTCGTCATCATCACCAATATTGTGATCAGTGTGATCTTCATCATCACTACCATATTGCATCATAGTTTCATCGTGGTCATCCTCCAATAATTCAAACTGATTGTATGATAAGATAGCAGAGAGATACATTCCAAACTGTGAATGTGGTATGGCAATGGACTTGTAATCATATCGTTGTTCATAGCTAAAATAACACCTTGTATATAAGAAGAAATCATGATCTGGCAGACATATAGATTTACCAGCAAACTTGTGTGCCTAACTATCTATATCTAGGAAATCAAAGTTATTTCAACTTTGATGTTTGGAATATACCTAGAGAAACATGATTTATTTATTTTACTTCACACTCACAACTAAACAGCTTGAGCAAAAAGGACTCGATAAAAGGTATCACTATGCATAATTATTTGTAGCTACAAACAATACATGTAATGAGCTAGAAAAGCCACCTTACCATCATTAACAGTACTCATAAGTCATAACCCACTTTCCAAATTTAATTGGGAACCCTTTCATAACCATCACCTTTTCTAAAAATCCTAGCAGGACAAAGTTGACTGCCTTGAAGAGACGTACTATGTATTATTACCGAGGTAGAGTGTGAGGTATGCCTTTCAAGTTTGTGTCCGTCGTAGTTGAGGTGACCAACTGTTTTTGTTCACTAGCATATGTGTGCACACCTGAAGACTTTGCTGGTTAGTGTCTGGTGTGCAAGCTTATTATACGGGCGTGCACGTGCACGCATATGCGATATGCCGTGCCGGTTTTCAAAATAATTCAGTCACACCGAACAGCCAAAAAGTAGTGCGGGTGGAGGCGCTGCCAGGTATGCACAAATAAACAAAGCAAAAGCATAGTGGCCGGTAATAAATTTCTCTTAGGTTTTGCAAGTGGCCAACAGAGATAAAAATTCAATGACAACAGGGCGGCCCTGACGTGTAACAGGGCACCTCAGCCAGTAACTTATCAGTTCATCACACAAAAGAATTGCACAAAGTGATGCAACTTGCAATCGTATACCATCGCGGGGTCGAAAGCAACAGCATAGATTATCAGATGAGATTATCAGGAACAAAAGTGAAGTGGCACACCAAGAATACCAAGAAAGCACCAGCATTCTCAGGTGACATCATAAGGACCGCAAGTGAATTGACATTGCAAGTTTGCAACAAACACACCAGCACTATCCAGTGAGATTTATATGAGCCCATATGGCATAGCAACTACAGCTTCAGAAACTACGGTTCGCCAGGTTAACCATCTACGAATATGCAAGGAGCAGATGACGAATAATAAATTTGCGCAATGTCCAAACGCTGGAAAGAGGAAACGAAACCCCTGGACCATTAGCCATCAAGAAAACGAGGCAATTCATTTACGAATAACTTCAGTATCTTGTTAAAGCAGTTTAAAGGAACATTTAGCAAACATATAGGCCTATATCTTTGGATCATCATTCCCTTTAGGCAACAAAGTAATAATGCCATAGTTAAGTCTTCCTACATCCAACTTTCCATTAAAAAAATCATGAAACAAAGGCATCAAATCATAGTTAATGTTCCATCCTTTCAACTTTTTTCTCACTACTCTAACTCTATTTTGCCACTTTTTTCTCATAGTTATCCAACTTTCCAAAATTTTCTTCTGTTTTCTATAAAAACTTTCATAGTTGTATCAAAATGAAATGCATTCCAAACTTTGCTGGCCACCTCACTTAGATGCTCTCTAAGAAACCAGAAATACCTGGGGCGGCCTGGTAGCGGACGTCGGGGTGGGGGCAGGGGTGGACGGGTCCTGCCCCGCAGGGGGGGCGGTCTCGACGGCGGGAGCGGGCCGGAGGAGGAGGAGTGGGCCATCTTCTTCTCGCCCGCCGTCGCCGGCGCCGGCCTCAGTCTGGCAGCTCCCATGGTCGACGGACGGAGATCGGTGGGGACGGGCAGCGCGGCAGGGGACGGATGGGGCGGGGGGGGGGTCGGGGTCGGGGCGGCGGCAGGGGACAGAGGGGACGGAGGGGGCGTGGGGGCGGGGGGGGTCGGGCGGGCGCCAGGGACGGAGGGGGGGGGGGGCGGGGCGGGCGGGCGGGCGCCAGGGGACGGAGGGGGCGTGGGGGCGCGGGGGCGCGGCGGCGGCGTACGGTTGGGGCGGAGGGGGCGTACTGAGTGGGGAGGAAGGGAGGGAGAGGGAATAAGTTTTTTTGCCAAAAAGTAAAAAAAATTACTGGCGCACTTTGTCTCCAGTGCGCCATTAGTAGTTCTAACTAGTAATGGCGCACTTTGCCCGGATGCGCCATTAGAATGTTTGAAAAAATGAAAAAAAAATTGTTTTACTAGTGGCGCACCTTCTGTCTGATGCGCCATTAGTGTATTCCACACTAATGGCGTATCTCCACCAGGTGCGCCATTAGTATATAGTAGTGGCGCACCACTTCTCTGGTGCGCCATTAGTGTCAATCCTATCTTTATTTCCTAGTAGTGTACTATGGTTTGTTTGGAGGAGCGGGAGACACATGAGGGTAATTAACATGCTGCACATTTTTCAATTACTCGCGGTTTATAAAGTCACTTCTGCTTCGGTACACGAGGATGGTAATGTCGTCGACTGCAACCTGACCTCAACATGCCATGTTGTTGGGTGTGCTTAGCTTTCCCGTGATTGGCCCGAGGCCAGATCATTCCTTGTCCCCTAATAAAAAAGATGAGAGAAATTAGTTAGTGGCTGTCCCTTGAAACCATCCCGCGGAGGTCACTTTAGTGAAGTACAAAGGCGCACGAAAGCACGCCACGTCTAATTTCCTAGTGTGTTCCTGCAACGCACATGTGTGTACTCGACGCAAAAGCACAAGCGCGGAAGAGAAGCACAAGTGTGATACCTTGCTCTGAAGCACGTGCAACTGAAAGGGCAAAAATGGTGACGCACATATGTACATCCCTGCGAATCGTAGTTGTACACCTGCAAGTGCGGCATGACTGTGCTCCGAAAGGGAAAATAAGTTGAAGCACAAGTGTGCTCCAAAGGTGGAGCCACAGGTGTACTTCGTTGTAGAACACTTGTGTGGTTCATTATGAAGCATAAGTGTGCTCTCACGAATGGATCATGAATGTGCCCCAAAAGGGGGGGAAAGGGTGAAGCACAGACTTGTTCCACAGGCATGCACATGTAGGCTTCGTCACAGAGCAAAGTTGTGCGTGATCACAAAGCGTGAGTCTGCTTCAGCAAGTGGAGCACACATATGCTTCCTACGGTGGAGCATGTCCAAGACAGAAGAAAAAAAGGAAAAAAAATCAGCGTGACCCCCTCTTCTTTCATCAAGTTTCAAATATAGGGTGCACCTCAGATGGACCATGACACGTGATGTTACGTCACTTCTTGCGCTCGGAAGCGACACTGGATGACCCCGCAAGGGTGCCTAGTGATTTCGAAAGAAGATCTCCCCTCTTGACGAGAAATTGTCTGTCAAGACAGCTAGGCGTACAAGACCACAGATGGCACGAACGACATCATACAAGCGTGTTATTTTAGGGGATCATGGACGTGTGATGACATAGGACACAAACGGGTGCGACTATGTATCACCTTGCGCAAGACCGCACTCGCCTACAGCGAGCGTCCAGTTGGGTCAACCCAATTTGCTTTCCAAATGCTAGTTTGATTTTCTTTGGTTTTACGTTCTTTTTCTATTTTTTGTCTTATGCTCATATTTTAAAAAAATCTAAAATGCATACGTTTGTAATACATATATTTAGTCAAAAAAAATTGAAACCCAACAAATTTGAAAATATTAACATACTGTAAATTATTTGTTAGTATATAATTTTGAAAAATGTTCATTCAAAAATAAATTAGTGAAAAAATGTCCTCACCATTCAAACAAATATACGTGAACTTTTGGAAATGTTATAAAATGTAAACAAATGATCGTGCAATATAACAAATGTTCAGGTAATTTAAAATGTATGTTATATTGAAAATGTTCAAGTTTTTAAAAATATGTTTTTTACATACAGAGTATTGAATAGAGATAAACATATAATATATGTCATAGATCTTCTGTAGTATCTAGTTTACCATAGAAACTACGCACATAGTAAAATTGCTTTAATCTTTCCTACATCAGTTGCAACCACATATACACTAATGATTTGTCGTAAATAATGAACTTGTTTCTGTGCAAGTGTATGTTTATTGAATTTGACACATACTTAATTTTCTCCAATGGTCTAAGTATTAAATCTTAAATGAAAAATTGATCTCTGATTAAAGTCAATATATAACCCTATGAATATAAATACGATTGTTTCTACTAATATATTACACGTGTTACAATCTAGTTTTAAAATCACATTTATAACTGATATATTGTCCTAAATCTTGTAAGGCAATAACATAATTCTTTGTTCTGTCTGTTCTTAAATAAAATATGCAAATCATATATCTATTGAATTAAAACTTATTAATAGTGTTTAAGATTCAGAAAATACTAAAAGCTTTAATCCGATTTTATGACTAATTCTGCAACAAGTAATGAAAACATGTCATTATTTTTATATTAAAATTTTATGCTTTTAAAACTCACTTTTGTAAAATTGCAAACAAAAATAATATATTATTCCAAGTCTTTTAGTGTGTTAAAAATAGCTTCATGTTCAATGTATTGTATATTACGAAATATTTCAAACAAATTATATGTATGTGCTGAAATAATTGAAGACAAAATTACATGCCGACTAACATCAAATGGTGATACTTACAATAGTTCATGTAATTTATTTTGTGTTGCTCATGTATCATTAAATATGGGTGCAGGGTCCTCTAAAGTGTATGACATGCAAAATATCTTGATAACAGTTTATAGTTTTGGATTAAGTATATGCATATATTTTTTAATATATTAGGTATTTCTGACAAGATTTTCACCAAATCGCGAGCATACTAATTTTATCAAACACATCATGCATAGTACAGTGGGGTTTCTACTTTTTACTTGGCATTAAAGAAACATTACTTAGCTCATAGATTCGCGAGTACAACATGTATAACATTGAACTGAAAGATACTAGCAAGCTAACAACTCTCTCTGTCCCATAATGTAAGACGTTTTTTGAGAAAGGTTCAATGATATTTGCGGCTTGTAGGTATATCTTCAACTGTAGCGACGCCTTAGAAGTTGAGATTCATGCTTTAATACAGGGTATTACAGTGGCCATTCAGCATTTTGATATGCATGTCATTGTCCAGTCAGATGCTTCAAACGGTTTGGCCACCATTAAGGGAGATAATTTGTCTAGGTCGGCCTACACACACATAGCTGAGGAGATTAAAGCTCTTATGGTTGATAGAGTTTGTTCCACTTAATGTTAGTAGATATTAGAATAGGGTAGCACATCAGTTGTCTCATTAGAGTCGTACCAATGCTTGTACTACTGTATGGTTGAACTCGAGGCCTCCATTCTGTGAGGACTTGTTATCTTAACATTGTAACCCGATAATTATGAACAAAACTCTCTTTAACCTTGCGGAAAAAAGTCTTAAATTATGGAACGGAGGGAGTATAAATTAGCCAAAACCAAACCCTGAACAAAACCGTACAACAACAGTGGGAAAACAAATAAAGACACAAGCGCTCCTAAGGTGATGATCCGGCTCTCCGCCAACGCTCCTTCGTGGCCTCTCTCGGTTTGACCTCGAGTTTACCATCTTTCTCGATCTGATCTCTCTATTTGAGCAACGAATTTGATCCTCGGTTCGATCCGATTCCATGTCAGCGAGGATATACATGATCACCTTCAACCGGACTCCTCGAAGAGATTAGAGAGGGGTGGAAGCTTCCAGAGAGTTTGAATAATTGTTTCCTGAGCACCATGTCCAGCGCCGCCCGCTTAGATCCTGAGCATCCTCGTTCTGCATCAGGCGAGACGACCTTCGCACTGAACACACGCTCGATCTGGTATCCCACTTGCTCGCCTGTTTGATGGCAACGGAAAAAGTGAATCGTTTTTGCCCTGACAAGTGGCATTGGTGGGTAATTTTCACCAACTTCGAGGGTAATTTGGATGACGGATAGGCAGAAGCATTCAATGCTTTATTATTAGGTAAAGATTAGGTAGAGATAGAGATTTCAAAAAGGATGATACCAAACGAGATAATCATAATAGTTTTAATGTCTTTTTCTCTTCGTCAGCCAACCCGAGTCCTGAGGGTAATATGACTCCTTTCAAGTTGAAGCTCGCGTTGTCGGACAAGTGGGCTCCTGGTACTGAAGTCATGGTATGAGTGCACCGCTAGAGAAAAGGACTGGTCAAATTGAAATTGCATGCTCCCACACAACGACAACCTTTATTTCCTGGCCTTCGTCAATAAAATGATAGACTTGTACTACATATTTAGGGCATATAGCTTATCTTCAGGAAACGTCGCCTTTGGTGAGAGGAGAGCTAGCAACCGGGAGCTCGTCCAGGTTGGGTGACCCTCCATAGCTCACAGAGGTTCCTCTAAGTCACGTGGCCGCCGTTCATGCCGCTACCTATATATTGTTGGATAATGATTCACAACCTGCCCGCCCATGGACAAGCTACACAAGTTAATGTCATATTTTCTTGTAGTCATGAAGCCGTCAAAGATAGACGAGCCCAAACCGGACATAAGAGCCAGCCAGTTTCCTCTAATATCTCAGTATACAGTTGATAATTAACAAAACTGTACACGTGATACCTAGCTAAAGATTAGGTTTAATAGATAAGAGCTACATTCTGATTCTCAAGTAAGGAGCGTGCTAAAGGGATAATGTAAACGACAATGGCAATATGTGAGAGGGTATATATATTGAACGCAACCCCAAAGGAACTTATAAAAAAAGAGAACATGCGACAAGTATGACACCAAGGTCCACAAAGTAGTAGAGCGTTTGATAGGTTTGCTTTCAAGAGTGTTTGCCATGAGGGTACATGCTTCACTTTTTATTATCTTCCTCTTTGGCAGTTGATAGAGTGTGTGAGCAACTGGATCCTTCATGCCGTTGGACCTGCTTAGCCTTCTTGTGGCCGAGGTGAGTTCCAGTTGTTTAGGAACTGTACCCGAGACGAGCAGGAAGATGAGCCCACCAACTGCATCAACATGAGGCGCCACTAGCGCCTCAATGAGTTTGTTGCCATTTAAACTTTTTTTATTAGGAATTATCTCTGTCTAAATAACGACGAACCGGTTCTAATAGTGAGTGACTAGCGCGCGTTCGACGAGGAATCTCGCTCAACCTTACACGTTTGTTCATCAATTCAAAAAACATTTGCTGTGCTACTGAAAGACTGTTTATCTAGTGCTGCCAAACTTTTATGCTGTTTGTTGTCATAGCAAATAAATAAGCCCATTTTCTGAAAAGAAAACAACAGGCTTCGCCCATGTCGGTGGCGGGGTGGGTGACAGCCGCACACCAACACCATCGTCTGCAACATCCATCCACCCATTCCAAAAGCCGAAGCCGAAGCCGCAGCAACCAAAAGAATTACAATATAATGTCTGAAATGAATCTTTTTTAATATACAGTCACTAGTAGAAAAGAGGGCTTTGGTCCATCCCGGGTTAGCCCATTAGTCCCGGTTCTGTCCAGAACCGGGACTAATGGGGGCATTAGTCCCGGTTCGTGTGCCCAGGGGCCACGTGGGCAATTTGTCCCGGTTCATCTAGACCTTTTAGTCCCAGTTGGTGCCACGAACCGGGATTAAAGGGTGTGATGCCCATTAGTACCGGTTCGTTGCACCAACCCGGACTAAAGGTTAGACCTTTAGTCCCGGTTCAAGCCACCAACCGGTACTAATGGGGTTTGAGGCATTAGTACCGGTTCATGGCACGAACTGGTACTAAAGGTCACATTTTCAAACTCCACCCCGGATCGCCTTTTCAGTTTTTTTTTAAAAAAGAAAATGATGAAAATGTCAAAAAGATAAAAAAAAGTTTCCCATGTGATATGTGGTCTAGTTGTTGGGAAAATTTGCAAATGTGAATTTCGACTTTATTTGCAAAATCTCTCTAGAATTTAGTAAAATGGGCATAACTTTTGCATACTGACTCGGATGAAAAAGTTTTTTATATGAAAAATCATCTACTCGAAAAGTTACATCCAAATTTAATCGGGGGAACCCCGTTAAACATTTTCAAAATCCTCAAAAACCAAACAGAAAAAAAGTTACGGGGCTTTTAAGATCTAGAGTGGAAAAAATCGAAACAATTTCAAATTGTGGTCAAACAATGGTCAACCTAATTATTCTAGAATATTAGTGTTACTAAGTAATTATTTCAGCTATTTTGAATTTTGGTCAAATCTGGTCAAACTGTGGTCAAACTGTGGTCAAACAATGGTCAAACTAATTATTCAAGAAATATTAGTGTTACTAAATAATTATTGTTTTTTAAAACAATAGTTTCAAACTCAAGCAGTAAAATGTGTCACTTCATGCTCACGCAAAATTCCTGAGGGTTAATAGGATTGACATCTTACTATTGTCAGGAAAACAACAAGTGCAGACTTGGAAACGAGGGAGAATAGAACCTGGAAGTAAAGCGTGCTCAGGCTGGGGGAGTGGGAGGATGGGTGACCGTTTGGGAAGTTGGATGATTAGGAATGATGAGGGGTGATTAGAGATTAGAGGATAAATTGAGCAGTGATGAGGGGTGGTGATTAGAGATTAGAGGTTAAAATAATTCAGAAATTTGAAAATAAAAAAATCAAAAAAAAATTCAAAAAAAAATCATAAAATCTCCTTTAGTCCCGGTTGGTGTTACCAACCGGGACTAAAGGTGGAGCTCCACATGGCCACGACCTTTTGTCCCGGTTCCAGTTTGAACCGGGACTAAAGGTGGAGCTCCACGTGGCCGCGACCTTTTGTCCCGGTTCCAGTTTGAACCGGGACTAAAGGTGGGAGGCATTAGTAACGACCCTTTAGTCCCGGTTGGGCCTTACCAACCGGGACTGATGCCCCCTTTTCTACTAGTGAGTCAAACTTAGAAGCTACCCATGTACGAAAATTACTTCAATCTTGCCTGCATCAGTTGCAACCATAACAATACTAATAATTTTTCATAAATCATTAACCTGTTTATGTGCAAATTCAGAACCCCAGCCCTCCGTATTCGGTTGAATTGGCTGGCTCACCTCTTCGTCGTTCTCGCGCTACAGGGAGTGAGTCGTCGTCTGTCAAGAGATCGAGGTCGACCCACCCTGTCGCCGCCTCTCTGACCGACCTCCCCGCTGGCATCCGCCATCGCTAGAGTTTGCCCCTGACCGGAGCGTCCTCACCAGAGCGTCCGCCGGATCCCTGCATGTACGCTGGTTCACCATCCCTTCTCGATGAACGACACAACTTTCTTGGCAGAACCAACCCATTTGTGACAATGACAAGCGCGCGAGTCAGTGACTCGGCACTGAGTAACTGTGAACGTTAAAAAATTAAGAAAATCCAAACTTTATCCATCCAAACACAAATTGGAATTGGTGCTCCCTTTGGATTCCCAACATCAAATATATGAACATCCAAACATTAAAATTGGCATTGAAGATCAATATCAATGTCCTGAGATATTGGCATTGGAGCCAATTCAATGCCAAGGCCTTAATCTATACATCCTAACATAGTGTAAGGATTGACGAATAAATGTCATTATTTTTATACTAACATTTTATACTTTTTTATAAACTCACTTTTGTAAAATTGAAACCATAAGTAATATATTGTTCCATGTCTTGAAGTGTGTTAAATAATAGTTTGATTTTCAATATATTGTACATTACAAAATATTTGAAACAAATTATGTCTATTTGCTAGACATAATAGAAGACAAAATCTCATGTCGAAGCACATCAATTGGTGATACTTAGAATAGTTTATGTTATTTGCTTGTGTTTACATGTGTCCTTAAATATGCATGCAAGGTCCTCTAAAGTGTATGACATGCAAAATATCTTGATAACAGTTTCTAGTTTATGATTAGGTATATGCATATTTTTTTAATATATTAATTATTTATGACGACAAGATTTTCACCGAATCATGAGCATACTAATTTTATGAAACAGGTCATGCATATTACAGGGGGTTTCTACCTTTTATTTGGTATTAAAGAAACATTACTTACCTCATAGAGCCTTGAGCACAACATTATAACCTGGACCTGACTACGGAGCGCCGCTGTGCTCGTTCCATCGGTCGAGCGCACCCTTCCCCGCCGTGCATCCATGCATTAGGCAGCAACTAGCCAGCACGTACCTTTTGTTTTCTTTTTTTCGAAAAGGGGAAACACCCCAGCCTCTACGGATCGATGTGGTGGCTCTGAAGATAACCCGTAAAAAGTTAATAGAGCGAGACCTATTAAAAACACAGTCATTCCGGCAATTCCAAATTGCCCAAACTAAGGCACAAACCCCTACACGGATATGACCCTTTAGTATTTTGTTGATACCAACCAACCAGTTTCCAAACAAATTTGGGATACTTGTTGGTGGTGGCTAATTATATGCAACATGAACCGTGCGCCAAATCAAAGCCACGAAAGGGCAGGAAATAAAAAGATGTTGAATTGTTTCATCCTTATCACAAAAACAACACTTCTTACATCCATTCTAGTTTGGTTTAGCCAAATTATCTTTGGTGAGGATCAGCTCCGTCCGAACAAACCACATAATTTTTTTAATCTTTAAAGGTACTTTGATTTTCCATATATGCTTTCTACGGAACACAAGCCCCGTATTAATAAGATCTTCATGCATAGACTTGACAGTAAACACCCCATTGGTATTTAGTCTCCATCTAAAGATGTCAGGCGCATGAGATAGGTTGACCATCATCAAACTACGAACTAAATGGAGCCACGCCATCCATTTATCACCAATCAAGGCCCTCCTGAATTGGATGTTTAGAGGTGTTGAACCAAGGACTGATTGAACTGTATCATCTTTCTTATGCACAATATTATACAAAGATGAGTACTGAACCGCAAGCGGATTGTCCCCTAGTCAGGTATCTTCCGAGAAACTAGTGGATTGACCGTCACCAACTTCAAATGAACCTCTCATAAAGAAAGAAGACTTGACCTTCATCAAGCCCCTCCAAAATGGAGAGTCAGTTGGTTTGGCTTCCACCTGGGATAAGGTCTTCGAATATAAGTATTTATTGCGAAGGAGCTCTTGCCAGACCCCGTCCTCATTTTGTAACTTGAATAGCCATTTGCTAAGCAAGCACCTATGCTTGATTTCCAAGTTTTCAGTGCCCAATCCGCCTTGGTCCTTAGGTCTACACAAGATATCCCATTTTGCCAATCGATACTTCCGTGTGTGCTCATCACACTGCCAGAAGAACCTAGACCGATAGAAATCAAGTCTCTTTAATACCTGCATGGCCGAGTAGCTGCATGCTAAAGCCTTAGCACACCTGTATGTTGGCTTGCTGCTTTCCGCGTTGCACTAGTAGAAAAGGGGGCAATGGTCCAGGCCCGGCCAGCCCATTAGTCCCGGTTCAATCCAGAACCGGGACCAATGGGGGCATTGGACCCGGTTCGTGAGCCCCGGGGGCCGGCCGGGCCACGTGGGCCATTGTTCCCGGTTCGTCTGGACCTTTTGGTCCAGATTGGTGGGACGAACCGGGACCAATGGGCCTCGCTCCTGGCCCACCACCATTGGTCCCGGTTGGTGGGACGAACCGGGACCAAAGGCTGCCCTTTAGTCCCGGTTCAAGTCACCAACCGGGACCAATTAGTTGCCTATATATACCCTCGCCATGAGCGAGCACTCCAGTGCTCTGTTTTTCGTGGCCGGCGAGGGGGGAGCTTTGTGGTGCTCTAGCTCACCTCCTATGCACACGAGGTGTTCGATGGAATGCACGAGCCACACTACTTAAGCTTTCTCCTCTCCAAGCTCGACCTCCAAGATCCATTTTCCTTAATATTTGTCTAGGTTTAGCGGTCCGTCACGTCCCGTCCCCATCTTCACCGCCGTCGATCGCCCGCGCCGATCTCGTCGCCGGCACCACCGTGGTGAGCCTCTTGTTCTTATCTTCTTTCTGACTTGTATAATTTTCTTACTTGTATGTTTATATAGATACTTGTATAATTTTCTTACTTTTATTATTGCATCTTATATAGTGCGATGGTTTTGGTATCCGCCCCCGTCGGCCCTCGTCCTGTCTATGATTCGGATGTGGTATATATTATCTTTTCATAACTATTGCTTCATTTATTGTTTATGACAATTATGCCGACCAACGTGACATAGATTTTATTTATCTAGGAGGTTGTTGAACCGGAAATTCCAACCGACCCTATTGTCGAGAGGTTAAATTTAGTTGATTAAGAAAACAATTTGTTGAAGGAAAAATTAGAAAATTGAGGAGGAGAAGATGATATTGGAGTTGCATGTTATGGATGTCGCCGATGATCACAAGATCAAGATGGATGCAATGCGATTGAAGATTAGAAAGATTAGAAAATATGCCATTCATACCGAGGCTTAGTATCATTATGCCGTTGGATCAGTTGTTACATTGGTTGCGATTATGATCGCATTTGTTTTCGCATTGAAATGTTTTACATAGTTTCAGTGTATGGTTTAATTAATTTAGATGCTCTGCAGAGCTTTATGTTGTTAGATGAGAACTATGTATGTACTTTGGTTTTCATGTGATGATGAACGTCTATTAATTTGGTCACTTAATTATCTATTCATGATGTTCTGTAATGATTTTTAACACACTTAATTATATATAATGCACGCAGATGAACCGGGAATGGATGTACGGTTCAAGACACACCTCCGAGTACATTAAGGGCGTGCATGATTTTCTCGAAGTGGCTGAGGCAAACAAGCAGAATG
Organism: Aegilops longissima; assembly: GCA_021605205.1. Classification (NCBI taxonomy): domain Eukaryota; kingdom Viridiplantae; phylum Streptophyta; class Magnoliopsida; order Poales; family Poaceae; genus Aegilops; species Aegilops longissima. Next base: position 27,212,834 of record CM038682.1, read on the forward strand.
GTGTTATGTGTTGTCCATGCCCTATATGTGGGAATACAAAGTCTTACTCTGACCGGAAAATCCTCCACACCCACCTGCTTTACAAGGGTTTCATGCCACACTATAATGTTTGGACGAGGCATGGAGAAATAGGGGTTATGATGGAAGACGACGAAGAAGAAGAGTACGATGACAACTATGTGCCCCCTGAATACGGTGATGCTACTGAACATCAAGAGGAACCAGACGATGTGCACGATGATGCTGCAACGGGCGAAGCTGCTGAAGATCAAGAGGAACCAGACGATGTGCCCGATGATGATGATCTCTGCCGGGACATTGTCGATGCAAGGATGCAATGCGAAAGTCAAAAGGAGAAGCTGAAGTTCGATCGCATGTTAGAGGACCACAAAAAAGGGTTGTACCCCAATTGCGAAGATGGCAACACATAGCTCGGTACCGTACTGGAATTGCGGCAATGGAACGCAGAGAATGTTGTGCCTGACAAAGGATTTGAGAAGCTACTGAAAATATTGAAGAAGAAGCTTCCAAAGGATAACGAATTGCCCGACAGTACATACGCAGCAAAGAAAGTCGTATGCCCTCTAGGATTGGAGGTGCAGAAGATACATGCATGCCCTAATGACTGCATCCTCTACTGCGGTGCGTAAAAGGATCTGAGCATAAGCCCGGTATGCGGTGCATTACGGTATAAGATCAGACGAGATGACCTCGGTGATGTTGACGGCGAGCCCCCAGAAGAGGGTTCTGCGAAGGTGATGTGGTATGCTCCTATAATACCACGGTTGAAACGTCTGTTCAGAAACGAAGAGCATGCCAAGTTGATGCGATGGCACAGTGAGGACCGTAAGAAAGACGGGAAGTTGAGAGCACCCGCTGATGGGTCGCAGTGGAGAAAAATCGAGAGAAATTACTGGGATGAGTTTGCAAGTCGTCCAAGGAACGTATGGTTTGCTTTAAGCGCGGATGGCATTAATCCTTTCGGGGAGCAGAGCAGCAATCACAGCATCTGGCCCGTGACTCTATGTATGTATAACCTTCCTCCTTGGATGTGCATGAAGCGGAAGTTCATTATGATGCCGTTCTCATCCAAGGCCCTAAGCAACCCGCAACGACATTGATGTGTACCTAAGGCCATTAGTTGAAGAACTTTTACAGCTGTGGAATGGAAACGGTGTACATACCTGGGATGAGCACAAACAGGAGGAATTTAACCTAAAGGCGTTGCTGTTCGTGACCATCAACGATTGGCCCGCTCTCAAGAACCTTTCATGATGGATAAACAGGGATACCACGATGCATGCACTGTTTACTTGACACCGATAGTATATACCGCAAGCTGCAGGAAGAATGTGTACCTGGACCATCGCCGATTTCTTCCGACCAACCATCACTGTCGAAAGAAAAGGCAAGCATTTCAAAGCAGGCAGATCACCGGAAGAAGCCCGCCATGCGTACCGGTGATCACGTACTTGCTATGGTGAATGATTTACACGTAATCTTTGGAAAGGGTCCCGGCGGACTAGCTGTTCCGAATGACGCTGAGAATCACGCACCCATGTGGAAGAAGAAATCTATATTTTGGGACCTACCCTACTGGAAAGACCTAGAGGTCCGCTCTTCGATCGACGTGATGCACGTGATGAAGAACATTTGCATGAACCTGCTAGGCTTCTTTGGCGTGTATGGGAAGACAAAAGATACACCTGAGGCACGGGAGGACCTGCAACGCTTGCACGAAAAAGAGGGCATGCCTCCGAAGCAGTATGAATGTCCTGCGCTCTTACGAAAGAAGAGAAAGAAATCTTCTTTGAATGCCTGCTCAGTATGAAGGTCCCGACTGGCTTCTCGTCGAATATAAAGGGAATAATAAATATGCCAGAGAAAAAGTTCTAGAACCTAAAGTCTCATGACTGCCACGTGATTATGACGCAATCGCTTCCGGTTGCATTGAGGGGCTTCTACCGAAAACGCACGATTAGCCATTGTGAAGCTATGTGCATTCCTCAATGCAATCTCTCAGAAGGTGATCGATCCAGAAATCATACCAAGGCTAAGGAGTGATGTGGTGCAATGTCTTGTCAGTTTTGAGCTGGTGTTCCCACCATCCTTCTTCAATATCATGACGCACGTCCTAGTTCATCTAGTTGACGAGATTGTCATTCCGGGCCCCGTATTTCTACACAATATGTACCCCTTTGAGAGGTTCATGGGAGTCCTAAAGAAATATGTTCGTAACCGCGCTAGGCCAGAAGGAAGCATCTCCATGGGCCATCAAACAGAGAATGTCATCGGGTTTTGTGTTGACTTCATTCCTGGCCTTAAGAAGATAGGTCTCCCTAAATCGCGGTATGAGGGGAGACTGACTGGAAAAGGCACGCTTGGAAGGGACTCAATAATATGCAGGGACGGATATTCTTGGTCTCAAGCACACTACAGTTCTACAGAACTCTACCTTGGTGACCCCGTATGTCGATGAACACAAGAACAATCTGCGCTCCAAACACCGGAGCAAAGGCGACGATCGGATTACATGTGAACACATCAGACTTTCAGCAGTTGGTTGGAAGCACGACGAGGTGACAACACTGTTTGTGATGAGCTGTACTTGTTGTCCAAGGGACCATCTTTGACTGTATTGATTTGGAAAGGATACGAGATAAATGGGAATACATTTTACACGATTGACCAAGATCAAAAGAGCACCAACCAAAACAGCGTGTCCGCTTTGATGCAACAACCGAGAGGGAAAGGACACATATTATGGTTACATAGTGGACATATGGGAACTTGACTACGGACATGATTTTAAGGTCCCTTTGTTTAAGTGCAAATGGGTCAATCTGTCAGAGGCGGGAGGCATGTAGACCCACAAGACGGAATGACAACAGTGGATCTGAAAAATCTTGGGTACACTGACGAACCGTTCGTCCTAGCCAATGATGTGGCACAGGTTATCTATGTGAAGGACATGTCTACCAGACCGAGAAAGAGAAAAGATAAGGAAGCGAATACATCATACGATGAGCCAAATCGCCACATAGTTCTTTCAGGAAAAAGGGACATCATGGGAGTGGAGGACAAGACAGACATGTCTGAAGATTATGAAAAGTTTCATGAAATTCCTCCCTTCAAAGTCAAGGCTGACCCCAGCATCCTGATAAACGATGAAGATTATCCATGGTTACGGCGCAATAAGCAAATGACACAAGCGAAGAAAAAGTGAAGACTTTCTCCCGCAGCTATTATGATGATACCATGCCAACTTTGTAACTGACGAGTATGATACCATTGTCCGTTTTGTACATGCACATGCTATGTGGGTGAAATTATGATACCATGCCAACTTTCAACTTTTTTAGAGTTCATTTCAAATGCTTTATTATGAATTTAGGTTGAATTTTCTCTATAGGCGCATCTATGTTCATTTTTTAGTAAAGTTAATCACAAACTTGTGATTCACACAAATTTCAAAGAATTCAAATTTTAATTATACAAATTTGAAAACTAATGGCACTAACAGAAAGTTTATAATTTTCTAAAACTAATGGCACTAACAGAAAGTTTATAATTTTGCTAACCTAAAAGCAAAAAGAATTAAAAATAAAGCAAAAACAAAAGAAAATAAATAATGTAGAAAACAAAACAAAAAAACTGGAAACAAAATAAAAATAGCAACAATAAGTATTTTGTTGTAAGTAGAAACAAAATAAAATAAATAAAGCAACAAAGAAAAAAAAGTGTTTTCAAATTTGAAAACTAATGGCACTAACAGAAAGTTTATAATTTTTCTAAAACTAAAAGCAAAAAGAATTAAAAATAAAGGAAAAAAACAAAAGAAAATAAATAATGCAAAAAGCAAAACAAAAAAACTGGAAAAAAATAAAAAAACTGCCACCTATTGGGCCACCACGGCCTGAATACGACTAGAAACACAACCTGGGCCAGGATTCAGGCCCGCAGAAGGCCCAATAGGCCCACAGGCAGCACAGTGTGAGATTAGGCCCGTAAGCCTGCATTTGAGAGGAGCTCGAGAGGGTAGCCGCAGTGGGGCTTATAAACCACTCCGAGCCCCTCTCAACTAGCGAGGTGGGACTAAACTTTTGGCCACGGGCAGCGCAAGGCCTTTGGTCCCGGTTCGTGGCACCAACCGGGACTAAAGGGGGCATTGGTCCCGGTTCGTGGCACCAACCGGTACCAATGCCTTCCTTTAGTCCCCGGTACCAATGCCTTCCTTTAGTCCCGGTTGGTGCCACCAACCGGGACCAAAGGCCACCGCTTCCCGCACTTTGGGCTGCCGAAAACTGGCCTTTGGTCCCGGTTGGTGCCACCAACCAGGACTAAAGGTTGCATTAGTCCCGGTTGGAGCCACGAACCGGGACCAATGGCTTTGCTATATAAGCAAACACTTTGCAAAAATTCAGAATTATAACATCCCAAATTTTCAATTTGGCATGTTATACACAGGTCATCCATGCGTATCATATTTTATTGCATTTTCATTTGCTATCCTCGAAATCCTAAGCAACTCAAGGACCCTCGGAGAGAGTTGGGGATTTTCCGATTTTTCCTATTTGAATTTATCAAATAAAGAAAGACGAGGATTTTGGATTTTATAATTTTTCACTCCGGAAAATATTTCATGTTTAAAAATAAACGAGAGGAGATAATATGACTTCTCCAAAAATAATTGAAATACCGGAGGAAAATGTTAAAATCATTTTTGGGATTTTATTTTACTTATTTGGAATTTTAATTGCCTAGGGAAAAATTTGTATATATTTAAAATTGCATTTTAGGGGCCAAGAAAAGTTCATCTTGTTATAAATATTTTATTTAGGCAAAGAAAACTTGTTTTGGCATTTTAGATTTTATTTATTTTTCTAGGATTTTTACAATTTTAGTGGAATGTTTTTTAAAAAAATAGAATCACAGCATACCGATCGGGCTAATGGCCCCACCGAGCAGGCCGGCCCAAGCCGCCGCCCCCCACACTGCACGCGCCTGGCCACTGCCACGGGACTCCTCCCCCGCCTTGCCCTCCTCCAAGCCACCTCCCTCCCTCTTTATATACCCCCTCTCCCTTAGCCATCACCACCCGCCCGCCACCGATCGCCGGACCCGGAGGAGCCGAGCCCGAGTCGCCTTCCGCCGCTCGCCGCCGCCCCGCCGCCGTCCCCCCCTCGCCGAGCCGCCGCCCTAGCCGCCTTACCGCCCCTTCGCGGACCCTGAGAGCCGCCGCCCGCCCCGCCGGACGATCGCCGGAGGTAGCCCCGTCACCGGTTTTTTTTAAATAACCCTTCGGTTTTTTTTTAAAAACCCTAGCCGTTTTTTTATTATTAGATCGGTTTATTTTTCCCGGTTTATTTATTTTGAGAACGTTCACCCGTTCGTTCGTTTTTATGAACTGTTCATCGTTTAGTTTCTGCTAACGAACGTTCATTCGTCTAGCCGTTCGTCATTTTCTTTTATCGGATTTATTCCGCGGTTATTCCGAATTCGATTTCTGAACCAATGTTCAAATTAGTATAACTTTTCGCTCGTTTATCGGAATCAGGCGATTCAAGCGCCTGGAGTTTCATCTCGAAACCCTCTTTCCAAATAGTCAACTTAAACCAGTTTTTGTCTTTGTAAAATTTGACTCTAGTTCAGATTAGTAAACGGACCTTGTTTCTCTCGCCGTTTGAGTTTCGTTGTTCCGTTTGGTTTGATTCTTTTTGCAAACCGGAGTTCTTAAGTTGAACTCTCCGGTCGACCTCTTTTGGTTGAAGTTTCTTTTGTGCATCTTTGTTTGTTGCTTATGTATGTATTGTTTGCTTGCGATAGAATTCCCGGAGTGCGAAGCGTGTTACTACGAGTCTCTAGGATTCACGGATCGTCAACAAGGCAAGTAACACTTGACCATACCTTTTCATACCCAGTTTTATGCATTAGCTCAACCCTCCCACATTGCATGATTAGGATGTCATTAATTTGTGGGTTGGGAAGTAGATGATGAGGTAGGAACCTATTTCCCTGTTGCTATCAAACCCTTGGGAGTTACTTCTACGTGTTGCTTATATTGCCATGCTATGCTCGTAGACGTGGTTTGGGTTTGAGAGATATTCACGACAGATGTGAGATTATTAATTAATGGTTTACTTTAAGGTGGCAACTTAAATACACATCTGGGTGGATTGAGGCACTGGGGAACCCAGTGTTGTCTGTTTTATTTTGGAAATCCGGGTACCGTGTGAACTTCCTAGGGACCGCCACCCAGGCTCAAAGGGAACTGAGATTATTCATGCTAGAAACTTCCGTGTGCAGCCACAAGCTATTATGGGCTCTAGCATAGTTGAGTAAGTTACGTGAAGCTTTCGAAGAGGTAGATCAGCAGGTAGTGGGTTTTATAGGTTTGGTATGATCTATCCGGAGTAGAGAGTTAATGTTTCTGAAAGACTGTGTCTCGGTCATCCGTTTCTCAAACACCATGCAGTGCGAGAAATCAGCGGAGGCGATCGAGTCTTGTGGGGAAAAGTGCGCAAACCTCTGCATAGTGTACAAACTAATCATGGTTCGCCGTGTCCTCGGTTATGGACAATTCTGAGTATCTAGTACTTGAGTATTCGCATGTATCTCATCACTCTAAATTAATACTGCTGGGTTGTTAATCACTTTAATTGGGATTGAGTTGGGGTTATACCTTCTCAATGATGTTTTAACCACCATGATAGTTAAATATAAAATTTGTTCCTTTGACATAGGGAAAAATTGGCTTTTTGCAAAACTGTAACCATAGAGCTTTCCACCAGCCATATATGCATGTAGTATAGCTTATTCTTTCATTACATTCTATGTGTTACATTGCCAGCATATTCCATGTACTGACCCGTTCTCGGGCTGCAACATTTTATGTTGCAGACTTTTCAGACGAGGAGTAAGGATTGGTAGGTCAGTGCCGTGCAGCTCAGTTATGCCGTTGGAGTTGATGGACTCACTTTATCTTTCAAGCCTTCCGCTGTTATCGCACTAGATGGCCTTAAGCCATATCTTTGTAATAAGTTCTCTTTTGAGACATTTGATGTAATAAGTGTGTGATTGCTACTCTGTTATAAATCCTTCGAGTAATGTGTGTCAAGATTACCGATCCAGGATGACATGTATACGTAGACTTGACCATCGAGGTCGGGTCGCTACAAGATGGTATCGAGCACACGCTGAGTGTAGGACACGACCACTAAGATAAAACCATAGGTCACTCCTCTTTACTCATTTCTGACCCTCTCCATTTTTCCACTCTTTAGGATGACGGAGATGAAGTACAAGTTTGCCCAACCGGATGAAGACACACCTTCTTGGACGCCACTTGAAAGAAGTCACTAGGTACCTGAATATTGAATACCAAGCTTCACCGGACGCATAACGCCACCTTACCGTAAGAAGAATGCTGGAAGATTCAAGCTCTAGTTCCCGGAAGGACGTTTGCGCCAAGCACGGAGCCCATAGTATGTGTTTTCAATGCACCAACATGGAGTTTGGGAAAGAGTATGGCAGCTCACGTTATCATGGGACGCATTGGAGAAGTCTACAATAAGGAGCTTAAAGACACCATATACCAAATATGTGGGCGCCGAGACGAGCAATGGGAAGTAATCAGCACCAAGAAGGATAGATCCATTGCAGCCTACATCCGGGAACTAAACCAGCACATTCCACGTCATGAGAACCAGATGTGCACAGACATGATGGATTTGAAGAAGGCGAAAACTAAGATCATCGAGCTGGAGGAAGAACTCAAGTCTACACGCGATGGATATGAGGAAGAAATGAAAATACTGCTGGAGAAGAACGACGACCTAGTCAAGAAGATTGGAGTCTTCATGGGAGGAGCAGCACCCAAGGAAGAAGAGCAAGAAGAGGAAGAAGATCCCGCTTGTCCAGACAACTACATCATCATCGACGACACCGACTCAGATCCAAGTGATGATGACTATGAAGACGAAGCTGGAGCAGACATCATGGAGTCTTCCACCGATCAAAATTTCTAGATGACCACCATATAATAGTAGTATTACCCCCATGTAACTAGTAGTAGTTGAGCACTTATGCTATAGTCCTAGATCGTTTTGTATGCCCTTGCTTGCTTGATTGAATGAATGTGTGATTGCCTCATGTGCATATGGGTAGTGTTTTCTCACTAGACCTCTTTCTATTCTAATCTCTCCCATCTAAACCTTCAGATGCCTCCGAGACGTGACCCCGGTTCTATTTTCCCACCGGAGCTCACTCAGTTGATCCAACAGCAGAATGCCTTGATGCAATTGCTAGTTCAGAACCAGGGCAATGCCAACAACAACAACAACAACAATCCGCCGCCAGTGGACAATTTAGCCCGTTTTCTAAGGTTACAACAGCCGGTGTTTTCCAGTAGCACCGAGCCAATAGTTGCAGATGACTGGTTACGCCGTATTGGAAGGGAGTTAACCACCGCAGGATGCACAGATGCTGAAAGAGTGCGTTTTGCCGCACATCAATTGGATGGACCAGCAGCCGCATGGTGGGAGAATTACACGGCTACTTTTCCTATAGCCAATGTCACTTGGGACCAGTTCCAACAAGCCTTTCGCACGGCCCATGTTTCAACTGGAGACATGCAGATAAAGAAGCGTGAGTTCCGAAACTTACGCCAGGGGAACCGTACTGTGGCTCAGTACGTGGATGAGTTTAGCAAGTTATCACGCTATGCCCCTGATGATGTGGCCACAGATGACGCGAAGCAAGAGAAGTTTATGGAAGGGATGAATGATGAGATGAGTATGCAGCTGATGGTGGCAACTTTCAATAACTACTAGGAGTTGGTAGATAAGGCCCTAATGATTGAAGGAAAGCAGCAGCAAATTGAGAATCGTAAGAGGAAGTATGGACAAGGGAAGTATAACTCAGGAGCTCACCAGAAGCCTCGCTTAACCCCGAACTCGGGAGGACTAGTTCATAACCATGGAGGACATAACCATACTGGAGGAGGATCGCATAATGGTGCGAAGAATGGGAATGGAAATGCAGCCAACAATAATCAGAATCGCTCAAACCCAGCTAGACCCGCCAAGAGAGACTTGAGCCAAGTTATTTGCTTTAAGTGCGGGAAGACAGGGCACTATGCCAACGATCGCCTCAAGGAAAGAATGGAAACGGAAATGGGAGCGCTGGGAAGAAGGCCAATCCATTCAACAAAGGACAAGTGAACCACGTCAACGTGGAGGAAGTTGAAGAACAGCCGGACGCGGTAATAGGTAAGTTTTTGGTTCAGTCATTTACCGCTATTGTTCTTTTCGATACTGGTGCATCGCATTCATACATATCAATGGGATTTCTGGATAAGTTTAAGTTACCAACCCAGACCCTTAGGACCCCTCTTTTAGTGAGCTCGCCTGGAGCAGAGTATATGGCTAGCAAGTGGTGCACCCAGATACCCCTAATCATTGGCACTCATGTTTTTCCGTCTGACTTAATTATCTTGGAGTCGCAAGGATTGGATGTGATATTAGGTATGGATTGGATGTCAAAGTTTGGAGGAAGTATTGACTGTGCTAGCAAGTCAATTTATCTTACCACCCCAGAGGGAAAAAGGATTAAGTATGTATCTAGGCATGTGCCTAGAAGGACCCAAGTGAATACCCTCACGGAGTTGTACAAGAGGAAGTACCTGTAGTGAAGGATTATCCAGATGTTTTTCCAGAAGAGTTACCAGGCATGCCACCGGATCGAGACATCGAGTTTCTGATAGAACTAATGCCAGGTACAGGACCAATATCAAAGAGACCCTATCGGATGCCCGCAAATGATCTGGAGGAAATTAAGAAGCAGATCAAGGAGCTATTGGAGAAAGGTTACATTCGTAGAAGTTCATCACCTTGGGGAGCTCCAGTACTTTTGGTGGAGAAGAAGGATAAATCCCTAAGGATGGTTGTTGATTACCGAGCTCTGAATGAAGTAACGATAAAGAACAAGTATCCCTTACCAATGATTAATGACCTGTTTGATCAGTTGCAAGGAGCTAAGGTGTTTTCTAAGATTGATCTACGATCAGGATACCATCAGTTGAAGATCCGAGAGAAGGATATACCAAAGACAGCATTCACCACACGATATGGATTATATGAGTATACGATCATGTCGTTTGGACTGAATAACGCCCCTGCCTATTTCATGAGTATGATGAACAAAGTGTTCATGGAGTATTTGGACAAGTTTGTTGTGGTGTTTATCGATGATATTATGGTTTACTCAAAGAACGAAGAGGAGCACGCAGAACACCTACGTTTGGTTCTTGAGAAACTCAGGGAACACCAGTTATATGCCAAATTCAGCAAGTGCGAGTTTTGGTTGAAGGAAGTTGGATTTCTTGGGCATGTTATATCAGGAGAGGGTATAGCAGAGATCCGGTAAAATTCAGTCATCATCGAATGGTTGGCACCCACTTGATCAATGAGATTCGCAGATTTCCTTGGGTGGCAGGATATTATCGGAGATTTATTGAGAATTTTTCCAAGATTGCTAAACCAATGACAGAATTGCTAAACAAGGATACCAAGTTCAAATGGACAGAGGATTGTGAGACAAGCTTCCAAGAGTTGAAGAAACGGCTGACTACAGCCCCAGTGCTGACATTGCCATATATACATAAGGAGTTTCAAGTGTATTGTGATGCCTCTCGCTTGGGACTTGGGTGTGTTCTTATGCAGGACGGAAAAGTTGTTTCGTATGCCTCACGACAACTGAAGCCTCATGAGTTGAACTATGCCACGCATGATTTGGAGTTAGCAGCTGTAGTACATGCGTTGAAGACCTGGAGACATTATCTCATGGGAAACCGTTGTGATGTGTACATGGATCATAAGAGTTTAAAGTACATTTTCACACGTATGAGTTAAACCTCGAGATGAGGAGATGGCTGGAACTTATAAAGGATTACGACATGAAGCTACACTATCATCCAGGAAAGGCCAACGTTCTAGCAGACGCCTTGAGTCGGAAGAGTTATGCCAATATCCTTGAAAGTAGAGGACTGCCAAAGGAGTTAGCAGAGGATATTATGGAACTTCAGTTGGAGATTGTTCCAAGAGGTTTTCTTGCAACAATGGAGGTTTAGTCGACTTTGTTAGACAAGATTCGAGACGCTCAAAAGGAGGATAAAGAGATTGCTGAGATAAAGGGAAAGATTGGCAAAGGGAAAGCCAAAGGTTTTCGCGAGGATGAGCACGATACCTTGTGGTTTGAGGATCGGATTTATGTGCCCAATAATTCGGAGATCAGGAAGTTAATACTTCAAGAGGCCCATGACTCACCATACTCAATTCACCCCGGAAACACCAAGATGTATTTGGACTTGAAGGAACGTTTCTGGTGGACGGGTATGAAGAAGGATGTTGCCGAGTATGTAGCCATTTGCGATGTATGTCAGAGAGTGAAGGCAGAGCATCAAAAGCCAGCAGGACTGTTGCAGCCTATGCCAATACCCGAATGGAAGTGGGACAAACTTGGCATGGATTTTATCATTGGATTACCCAGAACCAAAGCAGGATATGATTCAATATGGGTAGTTGTAGATCGTTTGACCAAAGTAGCTCATTTCATCCCAGTGAAAACAACTTATACAAGTGCCAAGTTGGCCAAGATATATATGACCAGGATCGTATGTTTGCACGGAGTTCCGAGGAGCATCGTATCAGATAGAGGAACACAGTTTACTTCAAAGTTTTGGCATCAACTACACCAGACTTTGGGTACCAGATTGGAGTTTAGTACCGCGTTCCACCCGCAGACGGATGGACAGACAGAGAGAGTTAACCAGATTCTGGAGGATATGTTAAGAGCCTGTGCGCTAGATTATGGATCTAGTTGGGATGACAATTTGCCGTACGCAGAATTCTCATATAACAATAGCTACCAGGCCAGTTTGAAGATGGCACCGTTCGAAGCTCTGTACGGGCGCAGGTGTAGAACACCCTTGATGTGGGATGAGGTCGGAGACCGTCAGTTGTTTGTACCAGATTTGATCAAAGACTCAGAGGAGAAGGTTAAACTGATCAGAGACAGACTAAAGATTGCTCAGTCTAGACAGAAGAGTTACGCAGATTCAAAACGCAAGGAAGTAACCTATGAAATTGGAGATGAGCCTATCTCATGAGTATCACCCCGAGGGGAGTGAAACGTTTTGGAGTAAAGGGAAAGTTAGCCCCAAGATTTGTAGGACCGTATCGTGTTTTGGAACGAATGGGAGAAGTTGCCTACAAGCTGGAGTTACCCGAAGGACTATCAGGAGTTCACGATGTGTTTCACGTATCACAACTGAAGAAGTGTCACGCTGAGATGGCCGACATACCATTAAAGGATATAGTGCCCCTGGAGGCGATACAATTGGATAGTAATTTGACTTGTGAGGAGAAGCCAGTAAAGATTTTGGATTTTGACAGCCGAGTCACTCGCAGCAAAGTTATCAAGTTTTGTAAAGTTCAGTGGAGCCACCATACCGAGGAGGAAGCCACCTGGGAGCGAGAAGATGATATTCGCAAGGACCATCCGCACCTATTTTCTAGCCAACCCGAATCTCGAGGGCTGAGATTCATCTTAAGGGGTAGGTTTGTAACATCCCAAATTTTCAATTTGGCATGTTATACAGGTCATCCATGCATATCATATTTTATTGCATTTTCATTTGCTATCCTCGAAATCCTAAGCAACTCAAGGACCCTCGGAGAGAGTTGGGGATTTTCCGATTTTTCCTATTTGAATTTATCAAATAAAGAAAGACGAGGATTTTGGATTTTATAATTTTCACTCCGGAAAATATTTCATGTTTAAAATAAACGAGAGGAGATAATATGACTTCTCCAAAAATAATTGAAATACTGGAGGAAAAATGTTAAAATCATTTTTGGGATTTTATTTTACTTATTTGGAATTTCAATTGCCTAGGAAAAATTTGCATATATTTAAAATTGCATTTTAGGGGCCAAGAAAAGTTCATCTTGTTCTAAATATTTTATTTAGGCAAAGAAAACTTGTTTTGGCATTTTTAGATTTCTATTTATTTTTCTAGGATTTCTACAATTTTCGGCGGAATGTTTTAAAAAAAATTGAACGCTACCGATTGGGCTAACGGCCACCGAGCAGCTGGCCAAGCCGACGCCTTGCCTTGCCCTGCTGGACTCGAGTCCGAGCGGACTCCTCCCGCCGCCTTGCCCCTCCTCCAAGCCACCTCCCTCCCTCTTTATATACCCCCCTCCCTTAGCCATCACCACCACCGCCACCGACCGCCCGACGGACCGGAGGAGCCGAGCTCGAGTCGCCGCCCGCCGCCTCAGCCGCCGTCGCCGCCTCCAGCGCCGTCGCCGTCGCCCCCCCCTCGCCGAGCCGCCGCCCTAGCCGCCCCTCGCCGCCGCCGCCGCGGAACCACTTGAACCGCCGCCCGCCCGCTTCACGGACGATCGCCGGAGGTAGCCCCGTCGCCGGTTTTTCTAAATAACCCTTCGGTTTTTTTTTGGAAAACCCTAGCCGTTTTTTTATTATTATATCGGTTTATTTTTCCCGGTTTATTTATTTTGAGAACGTTCACCCCTTCGTTCGTTTTTACGAACTGTTCATCGTTTAGTTTCTGCTAACGAACGTTCGTTCGTCTAGCCGTTCGTCGTTTTCTTTTATCGGATTTATTCCGCGGTTATTCCGAATTCGATTTCTGAACCAATGTTCAAATTAGTATAACTTTTCGCTCGTTTATCGGAATCAGGCGATTCAAGCGCCTGGAGTTTCATCTCGAAACCCTCTTTCCGAATAGTCAACTTAAACCAGTTTTTGTCTTTGTAAAATTTTACTCTAGTTCAGATTAGTAAACGGACCTTATTTCTCTCGCCGTTTGAGTTTCGTTGTTCCGTTTGGTTTTATTCTTTTTGCAAACCGGAGTTCTTAAGTTGAACTCTCCGGTCGACCTCTTTCGGTTGAAGTTTCTTTTGTGCATCTTTGTTTGTTGCTTATGTATGTATTGTTTGCTTGCGATAGAATTCCCGGAGTGTGAAGCGTGTTACTACGAGTCTCTAGGATTCACGGATCGTCAGCAAGGCAAGTAACACTTGATCATACCTTTTCATACCCAGTTTTATGCATTAGCTCAACCCTCCCACATTGCATGATTAGGATGTCATTAATTTGTGGGTTGGGAAGTAGATGATGAGGTAGGAACCTATTGCCCTGTTGCTATCAAACCCTTGGGAGTTACTTCTACGTGTTGCTTATATTGCCATGCTATGCTCGTAGACGTGGTTTGGGTTTGAGAGATATTCACGACAGATGTGAGATTATTAATTAATGGTTTACTTTAAGGTGGCAACTTAAATACACATCTGGGTGGATTGAGGCACCTAGGGAACCCAGTGTTGTCTGTTTTATTTTTGGAAATCCCGGGGTACCCGTGTGAACTTCCTAGGGACCGCCACCCATGCTCAAAGGGAACTGAGATTATTCATGCTAGAAACTTCCGTGTGCAGCCACAAGCTATTATGGGCTCTAGCATAGTTGAGTAAGTTACGTGAAGCTTTCGAAGAGGTAGATCAGCAGGTAGTGGGTTTTATAGGTTTGGTATGATCTATCCGGAGTAGAGAGTTAATGTTTCTGAAAGACTGTGTCTCGGTCATCCGTTTCTCAAACACCATGCAGTGCGAGAAATCAACGGAGGCGATCGAGTCTTGTGGGGAAAAGTGCGCAAACCTCTGCAGAGTGTACAAACTAATCATGGTTAGCCGTGTCCCCGGTTATGGACAATTCTGAGTATCTAGTACTTGAGTATTCACATGTATCTCATCACTCTAAATTAATACTGCTGGGTTGTTAATCACTTTAATTGGGATTGAGTTGGGGTTATACCTTCTCAATGATGTTTTAACCACCATGATAGTTAAATATAAAATTTGTTCCTTTGACATAGGGAAAAATTGGCTTTTTGCAAAACTGTAACCATAGAGCTTTCCACCAGCCATATATGCATGTTGTGTAACTTATTCTTTCATTACTTTCTATGTGTTACATTGCCAGCATATTCCATGTGCTGACTCGTTCTCGGGATGCAACATATTATGTTGCAGACTTTTCAGACGAGGAGTAAGGATTGGTAGGTCATTGCCGTGCAGCTCGGTTATGCCGTTGGAGTTGATGGACTCACTTTATCTTCCAAGCCTTCCGCTGTTATCGCACTAGATGGCCTTAAGCCATATCTTTGTAATAAGTTATCTTTTGAGACATTCGATGTAATAAGTGTGTGATTGCTACTCTGTTATAAATCCTTTGAGTACTGTGTGTGTCAGCATTACCGATCCAGGGATGACACAGAAGCACAGAGACTTGACCATCTGAGGTCGGGTCGCTACAAGAATCTCATGGCCTGTTGCCCCCGACGACGCCGACCCTCCTCGACGCCGCCAGGCTGCTCCACCTCGCCGTCGCCGCTGCCGCCGCCAAGGCCGTCGCCCACCAACCAGCGCCGTCCTCGTCGCGGCCTCCCGAGCCCAGCGCCCGTCCGCCCCACGCGCCGCCCTGATCCCTGCCCGTCATCCCGCCGCAGCAGCGCCGGGCGCCTCGCGCCCCACCGTCGCCATCGTCATCTAGCCGCCCCGCTGTGAGCAGCAGCACAGACCGGCTCTGTTTTTTTCATTTTATTAGTTTAATTTTTTGTTTATATATATATAATGTATATGTGTATGTATGTGGCTATGTGTATGTAGATGTTCAAAATGTATAAAAATTGTTCAGAGCATGTTTTTCTTCATATATGTATTTTTTGTTCATATGTGTATTAATGTTTTCATATATGCAAAAGATAGATTTTTAGAAAAGTTAGGTTTTTTATGTTCATAGATTTTTTGGTGATATTAATTATTGTAGAATATGCAAATGTTTGTATATTCATATGAACAATGCATTAGGCAAAACCTTTGTTTTTTTGAAATTTTCTATTTGAACATTTTTTTAAACAAGCAATACTAAAAGAATGAGAGGAAAAAGGAAAATAAGCGAGGAAGAAAGGAGAAGAAGAGGAGAGGATCAAGAGGAGAAATGAATAAGAAGAGGAAATAAGAAGAAAAAGAAGAGGAGAAGAAGAAAGGAATAGAGGAGAAGAAGGAAAATAGAAAATTTTCGAGGAAAAGGAATAGAAATTTTCTATTTTTCTTCTTCTCCTCTATTCTTTCTTCTTCTCTCCTTTTTTCTTCTTTTTTTCTTCTTCCTTCTTCCTCTTTTCTTCCTTTTCCTTATTTTCCTTTCTTGAGGAGAAGAAGAAAAGAAGAGTAGAAGAAGAAGAAAGGAATAGAGGAGAAAGAAGAAACTTCAACACAGGGGGGGGGGTACCGATACCCCCTCCCCGATAACATTATTTTCCCATGTATATGTATGTTGCTTCGTTGTCGATATAACCCCCTCGAGATAACTTCGACATGAGGGGCGGTCGATATATATACCCCCTCTCGACCGTGATAACTTATACAACGGCAGCACCCCCCTCGGCCCTCTCGCTCGACCAAAACTCTCGAGGACACCCAAACCCTAGAGAGAAAACGATGTTGGTCTCCTACCCCCTCCCGCCGTGCCCCTACCCGACAAATTAACTCTCTCGAGGCCACCCAAATTAATCCTTGAAGCGTTGTGTCGAGGCGACCCCAAACCCTAGAGAAGCAGCGTCGAGGCCACTAACATGATTCCTTATTGTGATTAGCTAGCTAGTTCTACGTTTGCCACTAATATATATATATATATATATACACCATCTTTGAATAATAATTGACATGTTGTAAATATTTGCAGAAACTATGGAGCACTCCCGAGACGAAGAAACAAAAGCGATGTTGGGGCACATAATCGCACAAGGAAGTGATGAAGTTGCGTCATTTCTCAACGACACCGATGGTCCCGAAGGACTGGGTGAAGAAGAGGGCTATGTTCATGATGGCTTCGACCCATTAATGCCGGTACAAGAAGAGGACTATGTTCATGATGGCTCCGGTGACACAATGGAGGTACAAGAAGGAGACCGTGCTGACTGCTCCGTTGACCGAACCGAGTCCGGCCAGGTATATATATATTAGTTAAGCCCGTGATGACTAGTTAATTGATGCATCCATTGTTTTGGTATATGTACACATATTAATTACTCTCGTCTTTCTTCCTTATAATTTCTAGCCCTCCGGATCGAGCACAACTTCGGTAAGGAGATGAGGCCCGAAGAAAAAGTTGAGCTCAGATGAAAAGTTTGAGATCCTAGAAATCGCGCCCGACGGCGAACCGATTGAACCCATCCGGACAAGGAAGGCATTTTCTGCTCGGTCACGGGGTTCTTGTTAGGGACAAGATCCCGATCAGCATCCATCAATGGTATAAGCCTAAGCAGGAAGACCCTGAGGTGTCTTATGTCAATGATATGCAGAAAGAAGATCTTTGGACTCAGCTGAAGGCAAATTTCACACTACCGCCAGAGGAGGATCCGGAGAAGCCAGTTAAAGAGCAATTAATCAAGTCTTGTGCTCTTAAGAAGATGGCAACCCTAATGAGGAGGTGGAGGAAAGAGCTGAACCAGTTTGTCGAGAAAGAAAAGACACCAGAATTCATCGGCAAATATGAGACGATCAAAGATCACTGGCCCGCATTTGTGGCCCACAAGACATCGGAAAAGAGTAAGAAGATGTCGGCGACAAACAAGCAAAATGCTGCGAAGAGGAAGCTTCACCATCGCACGGGTCGGTGGCTACCTCGAAGCCCGCCTAAGTGGTCCAAGGCTGAGCATGATCTGCTTGAAAAAGGATCGAACCGAGACAATGTCTTGGCCAGACCGTTGCGGACTTGGTTCTTCGGGCTGGCGGAACCTTGGACCTGTAACAGGAAGTGCCGGTGGACGGACGAGCAACTGCAAATACCAGTCAGAAGCTTGACACTATATCGATGCAGCACTGGCGAGGGCGTTCCTTCAAACAGGGAGAAGGACGAGCTCACAATGGCCCTTGGGAATCCTGAGCACCACTGGACGGACACGAGGCACGCCAGGCTCCCTTTCGTGGAAGGTTGGTTTTCGGACGCAGGGGTTACAAAACCCACGAGAGGAGGAAGAAACTGGAGCAGGACCAACTGCAGCGCGCTGCGAAAGGGTAATGGGGCTAGAGGAACGAGAAGAGGAACGAGAAGCAGCAGATCGCAGCAAGCGACCTGCGAAGCTTCCCCGGCTACCCGTCATCTCAGCGGAGAAGCAGCGTGGCTTCCACCGAGCTGCTTCAGCCAGAGCATGTCTTGACGGCTCCTGCCAGCTATCCCGTGGATGGTATCACGGAGTCTCAAAATTGCCACATTATGGCGCGATGTATGAATTTGAAGGTCAAAGCGGCTGTTGGCCAAGTTTATCCTAGTGGACCCGGCACAACTTATCACTGCCAGCCGATTCCAGAAGGATATGCGAAGGTGATGGTGGATGAAATAACGGAGGGATTTGAGGACCTCCTGCTTGACCACCCTACCGGTGAAGGAGAGACTAGGCTGGGTTCTGCTCTGAAGACTCCGTGCCTATGGCGGAAGGAGCTCATCAACCTTCTGAACTGGACGCCTCTGCCTCCTCCTCCTCCTCCAGTGAGTCAGGGCACTCCGCCTCCTCCACCGCCTCCTCCTCCGGCGAGTGATGATCAGGGCACGCGTGGCGGCACTCCGCCTCCTTCTCCGCCTGCGCCAGCGCGCCCGAGCAGCCAGCCTCCTCCTTCTCCGCCTCGTCAGCAAGGGCGGAAGAGACCCGCCGCCGCTCCGGCTACTCCGGCGCGTCATAGTCCTTCTCCTCCGCCTCGTAAGCAAGCAAAGAAGACATCCGCTCCGTCTGATCTGCCGGCGTCTAGCAGTACAGCCAAAGGTCAGAGGAAATATAGATTCGGTCCTTGTTTGAAGACTCCAGAGAAGTTACCGTACGAGAGGACCGAGGAGGTAAACGCGAAGATCGCGCAGACCGAAGTGGATGACTGGTTTGCAGGGTTGAAAGCAAAGAGATATCCACCTCCGGAGGAGAAGGTAGATCCGTGAAAGCGGCGCACTGCTGCCCCGAGGAAACCGCAAAGTCTCCGCCGAGAACCAACTATGAGCGCATTCTGAACAGACATATCTCCAAGCGAAGCGGTCGGGAAGTCTTGTCGGACATCAAAAAGCAAAAGAACGAGCAGCTGCGAAAAAAATTGACCAGCTCGGTGAACAAGCAAACCAATAGTGCCCCCCGCTCAATGTGTCTAGCGGCAACATCGTCGCTAATGTTCCGGGGATGGTGGCCGGTTATGGCAATCTACAAGATTACCTGCTCGACGATGCACTTCCTGAATACATGAAGGTGGAAGAACACAGATATCTGACGGGAAGCCTCTCATCAAAGATGAAAAATCTCTAACAACGATGATGCGAAGATTCCATACTTGGTACATGAAAACCTGCAGAGAGTCTGGGGGGACGAATTGTTTGTATCTGAACATTAAAGAGGAGCACGACCTCGTTGGAACTGATCTGTTGTGTGTTCCATTTGAGGAGTTCTTCGCGTTCTTCAATCAAAAGGCCCTTGATAAATTAACGGTCTTTTGCTACTGCCTGTAAGCACTATTTCTTTCATTAAGTCTCTATATATAGCTCGGCTCTTTCATTGCATGTATTTATAATTAATTATCCTCAATATATTACGCAGATTGAAGATCGTCGAGTGCAAAAAAATGAAATCTATGATATTGGGTTCATTAACACAAATATCATAGATGTATTTCTGGTTGAAAAGCACGTCAAAGAGGCCGAGGACAACTTGCTACAAGCGTTGATCAAAAATCAAAACAAAGATACCATACTCTTTCCTTACAACGGCAAGTGAGTGTTACTGATCGTTTGCATATTCGGTTTCCCTTATTACTCGAGCGAGGTTATAGTAATGTAATTGATGAGTTATGCATGCGTGCGCAGGTTCCACTATATTCTTCTGGAGATTAAGCTTGAGCGTGGACTAGTAACCGTCTTAGACTCGAGACGGAAAGATCCCAGCACCTATGCAGACATGATTGAAATGCTCAGCAAGTAAGTTCAATTAATCGATCATTATCGCACCATAGCGGCAACTTTTTGTTCATTTCCTAGTATCTCAAGTAATAATAATTATTTCCTTTGTCTTGCAGGGTTTGGAAACAGTTCACCGCAAAAGCTCCGGGACTGCCGAAGGAGCTGCGATATACATACCCGAAAGTAAGTACTACTGGCTAGCTAGTTGCGCGCATCTCCCATTGATTCTATAGCTATACTTTCATCAATGCCATTTATAATGCTTCATTATCAGTTTGATTGACCTCTATTTCTCGTAAAGTGCTTATGGCAGGAACAAGGGAATGATTTCTGTGGATACTACGTGTGCGAGTTCATCTACAACGCGACTTTGAAAAATAAGCGGGGCTACTTTCAAAGACAATATGAAGTGCGTAAGCAATTAATAATATTCACAATTTCATTTTATTACACCATCATTTCTGTTGAGTTTCATTCATATATATGTATTAATTAACCCCCTTTTTCAAATTAGACGTGGCAGATGCGGAATGAATTCCTAGAACCAGATCGCATTAAAGCAATTCAAAAGGAATTGGCGGGATTCTTTCTTGACCACGTCATCAATAAAGCCGGAGAATACCATGTGGAAGTTGATTTCAAATGCTAGGGGACTGTAATTGAGAGATCTTATATATTGTACATGTATGTAGCCAGTAGCG
Organism: Aegilops longissima; assembly: GCA_021605205.1. Classification (NCBI taxonomy): domain Eukaryota; kingdom Viridiplantae; phylum Streptophyta; class Magnoliopsida; order Poales; family Poaceae; genus Aegilops; species Aegilops longissima. Next base: position 27,233,605 of record CM038682.1, read on the forward strand.
TCGGACGTACATGATACGAAAACTTGTTGTTCAACCAATCTCTCGGAGAAAGAGAGGTCGATCGATCATTTCTCTCGGTATGCATGACGAACTTCTGTACTCGATGGTTCCCTTCATTTTCTTACTAGCTAGCGTGTCGAGGGCTATATGTATATAGTACGTAGTGTCGAACAAGCATGGACATAAGAGAGGACACTTCTCTCTATTAATTAGCTAGCTAACACAATTATGAAACACCTAAATTAACCCCCAAAACCCCCAACCCGCCCCCCTTTCAAAAAAGACAAAAACCCCAGCCACTGGAATGCTGACGCGTGGATGCCTTTTGGTCCCGGTTGGTGCCACCAACCGGGACCAAAGGCCCCCCTGTCTGGGCTCAGCGCACCGGCCACGTGGAGGACCATCTGTCCCGGTTCGTGTTAGAACCGGGACTAAAGGGGGGAGGTATTAGTAACGACCCATTAGTCCCGGTTCATGAACCGGGACTAAAGGCCCTTACGAATCGGGACTAATACTTGTTTTTCTACTAGTGTTGCTAGGTCTTCTTGCACGCGTCGACTGCTCATGCTGCCTAGCTTGCTGTGTTGCCCCGTTACCACGTACAGTGTTGAGCGCTACCTCGCCGGCCGATCAGTCTGCACACCGCTTACTGGCATTGTTGGCCTGGAACCGGATCCCACCTAAAATCTTGACTCCACCTCTATGACACAAAATTTATTACAAGCATCTAAAATCTTTATATGTTTACCAAATAATGATCTCGGTAATGTTTATGTATATGAGGATTGGGCAACTGGATACATGGTTTTAAGCAAATTGTATGGTTGATTGTGGGCAAGTGGCATGGTTTTAGGCAACTGTATGGTTGATTGTAGGCAACTATGACACCTGAAAAAGAGATAAAGAACATGCACATGCTCATCTTTGGAGGGTTCACAGATCAATTTAATCCCTTAAAAAAACTTCACGATTTCAGTTATGTCCCCATGACCAACTGCAACCTGCTCCCCCTCTATGATCTTTGGCCAAGTATTTACGATCATACCAAGGGATCCCACTCCGAGGAGATAAACTCTTATGCATCTCTGTGACACAAACTTGAAGGATATCTAAAACTGTTGCATATTAGCGAAATTATGGTCTTGGTAATATTTCTCTTCATTAGGATTGGGCAACCGGATACATGATTTTAGACAGGTGTATGGTTGATTGTGGCAACTGGATACATGGTTTTAGACAAACGTATGGTTGATTGTTCGCAACTGAATACATGGTTTTAGGCAACAGTATGGTTGATTGTAGGCAATGATGATACCTAAAAAGGGGGGTAAAGAACATACACATGTTCAGTTTTGGAGGGGGTCACAAATAAACTTAATCCCCTAGAAACACTTCATGGTTCTAGTTATGTCCTCATGACCGGCTCCACACTGCTCCCCCTTTATGATCTTTCGCCAAGTATTTACGATCATACCAAGGGATCTCCACTCTGAGGAGATGGAATTCTTGATACATCTCTATGACACAATCTTAATTGAAAGGTATCTAAAAGCTTTATATATTAGCCAAATTATGGTCTTGGTAACTGTATGGCAACTGTATGGCTGATTGTGGGCAACTATGAAAAAGGGATTAACAACATACACATGTTCTTTTTTTGGGGTTCACTGATAAATTTAATCCCATAACGAACTTAATGGTTTTAGTTATGTCCCCATGACCAGCTCCACCCGGCCGCCCTATATGATCATTCGCCAAATGTTTACGATCATACCAAGGGATGCCACCCCGAAGAGAAGAAATTCTTGACACACAACTATGACACAAAATTAATTCAAAGGTGTCTAAAACCGTTACATATTGGTAAAATCATGGTCTTGGTAATGTTGCTATTCATGAGAATTGGGCAATGGGATACATGGTTTTAGGTAACTGTATGATTAATTGTGCGCAACTATGTTATCTTTCATGCATTGTCCAATAAAAAAGGATGCAAACTATGTAGGGCAACTATGGTATCTTTTTTCGTGGTTTTGTTGCTTTTGTTTTGTGATAGTTTTTTTTCTGAAATCACACGATGTTCTACGTATTCAAATGCAGCCTACGACTGCAAGCAAAAAACAAATGGAAGACCTATGTGGCCATGTGCAGGATCCAAAGAAAATTCATAACTAACATATGCAACCAAGAATAGCAGGGCGAAAAAAACACTCGTCTGAACCAACCTGTTCAATCAAGAAGAGCACTGCCAGAAAACACTTATAAAAAATGTTGGGCCAATCCACTCGACAAATAAAAAATGGAAAAAAAATGGGCCACTTCCGATCCACTCCTAGGTAACTCCTTCCGACATACTCCCTCCGTTCCATGATATAAGGTTTATAGATTTTTGAGAAAAAATCCGAAATATAAGGTGTATTGCGTTGCACCACTCGTTTGGATAATTTTTTTAGGGATTTGATTACATTTCCTTATATTAGGCAAGCTCCTTTATTTTCTCATGTCAATTAGTCAGATGTAATCTCGCCCAAAACTTGTGAAATTATCCCTCCATGTGTGTTCTTTAATATCCGTACCAAAAACTATACACCCTATATCTAAGAACTGAGGGAGTATTGTGCAACTCCAATCATGACTGGGGCAGAGCCCTTCACCTTCGTCCACCCCACACGCTTCGTCTCTCTTGCCTCGCTCCACACCACCTTCACCTCCTCGCCACACGCCCTATCTCACACCTCACCGCCCTCCACCTAGCAAAAACACAGATGCAAAACTGTTCTAGCACAAATCCAAGCAACTGTCCTAGCAAAAAACAAGCAACCGTCCTAGCAAAACCAAGCAATTATGGTAGCATTACTACTTAGATTATCTACTTTAGGCAGAGAAAAAATGTATGATATTGATAACTATCTTACACCCACCCCCTCCCATCGGGGCATCTTCTTTGTTCTAGCAAAAAACCAAGCAATGCAATTAGAAAAAAACACAAGATGCAAAACAGTTCTAGCAAACAAATCTATCCCCTCAAACAACACTTTGTTCCTAACAGTCCTTAAGGACCAGGAGCTAATTTGGGACCATCGGCCAAAGTTCCATAGAAAGAGTGTGGAAGTCAGCAAAGTCAACCGGCTTCGAAGTAGCACTCTTTGCTTCCTGAGCCACACTCCACACAATATGAGCCAACACACATCGACACAAAATGTGGTCGCAGGTTTCTTTATGGTAGCAAAATGCAGATGTGCTCTGTTTTGGCATTGATTGGGGCAACTAACTACAAAATAGATGTGATATGTGTCATGAGGCTCGTTAGCGCTTAGGCACCAAAAAATAGAAAAATCATCTATTATTCACCCCCACCCCCCTCTATTCTCTCTTGAAAAAATTAGGCAACTGCAATCGTAGAGTGAGCAAATCCCATTATGAAAAATGATGCAACTCCCTACTTCTTGAACTTTTAGAATTACCTCATGTGTGCCTTTCTTTGCCTGTTTAGCCTTCCTTCCTTCTTCAAGTTTATCAACCTCCTGATTTGAAATATTCGCTGTGTGTGCCCATGCTTGCGCGAAGCAGTGCTGGTCCATGGAGCCAACTGGTTTTTTGAAAAATAAAAATTATGTCAAACAGGAAAAAGCGTTGGTTGGTGAATTTTTTTTAGAAATGGAGGAAGACCCCCGGCCTCTGCATGTGGACGATGCATATGCAGCCATTTTATTAATTGTTCACACAAGACCTTACAAAGTAATAAAATAGTAAGACTAAAGCCACCGTCTAGGCAACATCTGTCGCTACTGCTATCCAATTGATGAAGGGATGCTGATAGTCTGGGCCTAATGCCAAACAGATCTTGCAGTCAAACCTACCATCTAAATTCTGAGGTCCCATCCAGGACGCCTGCCGGGTATGGGGCACCCACCGGTCCGGCGCACTCCTCAACCAGGACGCCTGTCGGGTATGAGGCCGCCGCAGCCACGTGCCATCAATCCACCTACAGAACTGTACTGCTGCATCTACCTTGCCCGGTCTAGCTGTCGTCGACGCCAGACCGCGTCACCCTCCTGCGCGAGTCCATCTTCGCGCATCGGACGCTGAGTCACCATAGTATCATGACGCCGAGATCCGCAGCCATCAATGAGTGAGATGAAGCACCACTCCACGAATGAATCCGTCCTCTGGTCCCTCGATCACGTGTGTACCTCCAAGAATGACGCCCCAAAGGGGGGGAATGACACTTGAGCGTTGCCGTCATCTAATCATTCGATCAAGGGTTTCCCCTGGAGGTAGCAGAGAGTGGCCTTGAACTTCTCCACGGCGATGCCTTCAAGAAGGGAACGATGCAGATAGCGCCGCCGCGGCTGGCCTAGGCAATAGCCGAAAGCAAGTTTTCACCCAGATCCGTTCGAAGGAATCCAACTCCCGTGCATGGCCGCCGCCAGCACCAGGCTAAGCACTCGCCGCCGCCGGCACCTCCACGATGCCCAGAGGCCGAGAGACTCGCCGCCACCACGCCTGGGCCGCCGGTCACTGCTGCCAACACCAACCCCACCATCCACCGGATCTGGGCAGGGATCCCAGATCCATCCACCACCACCCACCACCACAGAGGGGAGGAGGCGGCGCGAGCGAGGGGCGCCGGGAGGGGAAGAAGGAGCCAAGGCAGGGCCAGCCCGATTCCCGGCACCACCAGGCAGATGGGAAGGCCCGCTGAGTCACCAACTGCGTGCGGGAGAGAGTCGCCCCGCCGCCGCCAACGCCATACAGTCTTTGGCCGGCGAGGCCCCGGGCGGCGGCGAGGAAGGGGGTTGAGGCGAAGGGGGCGACGGGGGCGGCGCTAGGGTTCCTCCCGAGGGTGCCCGGGGGAGCGCCTCAGGGAGGGGATGTGTGGGGTATCTCTCGTGTTCTGTTCCCAAAAGCGTTGGTGAAATATGTAGAAAAAGGTATCTCAAAACCCACATGTACCCCCCTGTTGTTCCGTCGTTTCACCTTGTGCATCATTGGCATCATCTACCCTTTTGCTTTTTGTGTGCCATTCTAGAAACACACAAAAAAATAGATGATCGACAAAACAAAAAGTAAGCAACTAGCATATGCTTTCCTGGGCAACTATTGTACACCCCCTAACCCACCCTATGCAACTTCTAGAAACTGTTGCAAGTTAATAAACAGTGGCCACAGGTTCCACCCACCAGCCCCCTCCCCCCTATTACATAAATAAAAAGCTTGGGAGTTTCTAGAAAACCCAATGATTTCATAATACGCCATAAAGTGTGTGCTAGGATATGTCTGACAGGTAATAGATTGAAAAACTTGATGAATCATTGGGCATTTCACAAAGCTCTCACAAACGTTCCTATACATACATAAGCACAAGCACACGCATACACAACTCATTTTTTGCTCAGCTCATCAGTTGTTTTTTAAGCAACTCTTGTCCCAAAAATTAGCACAAAAAACAGAAGGTATTTCTAATCGCTCCTTACAGTAGCATATGGGCTTATTAACTAACTCTCTCAAAGAAAGTTAGGAACCATGGTTGCAACTGTATGTAACTATGTCCTGCAGTTACTGATGGACATTAGGTCATGTCCCTCTGAAAAAATTGAAACAACTCTAATTGTAATTCGAGGCAACTCCTGCTAAAAACAGGAGCAACTAGTTGCGAATAGTTCCCTGGCAGTAAGAATCAGTTATGGAATGACGCAAAACAAAGTTGGTAGACTAAAGATAACTAGGAAGAAGCTCCAATTAATTCATTGAAAATTAAAGCAACTTCCTTGTAATTCCAGGCAACCAATGTTAAAAACTGGAGCAACTATGATTTGCCCCTGCTAAACAAACAGATTAGATGACTAGAAAAACAAAAACACGCCTTGTCTTTGAGTTTTTAAAAGCAGCGATTGCATGATCGGTGCTTGACTAATATCACCCTACTTACCATCTGCGGATTTTATTGAGCTGAACTCAAATAGGCCCATACCAGAAAAACAACTACTGCTGCAATACTTTGCAACACCTCCAGAAATTTCCCCTACAAACCCCTCCCTATTGACTACAGTTTTTTAAGCAACTCTTGGCCCAAAAATTAACACAAAAAACAAAAGGTATTTCACATCGCTCTTTACAGCAACACATGGCCTCATCACCATCACACTGGTTCTGGACAAGAGAAAAGTTAGTACTGCGAACCAACAAACTTCAAATCCTTAGTTCATCCAACCAACGGGATAATCCCTGGACAAACTAATGTGCGCAGGCAGGAACCATATGTACCTCTGTCATCTAATTTTTGAGCAACTCTTATAAGCGTCCTAAGCAACTACTAGTACGATGAACTGCAAACTCCCCAATGAAATGATTGACGATCATTGTCCACCTCCAGGTAAAACTCAAGTCCTAACGAGTATGTATGGATATGAGAATTCAGAAAAAGATGATAGGTTAAAAAATGCTCCACTACCTTTCTTAAAAGAACATTGTACTGTCAGTTTTCAACTGAAATTTTTAGAGACTAAAGAAAACCAAACTTATACATGGATTTTCCCATGATAGATTTTGAGCAACTCTTATGCCACTGTGCAACAACTACTAATCCTAAGTATAGCAAGAATTGCACACATACAAGAAAGCCCCCAGCCCCCCCAACGCCCCACACAGACTAATGCATCGAAGTGAACGGCACACTATAAAAAAAACTATACAAAAGCTGCAGCTTAAAAATCCATCCAACAGAACACGCAATCAATTCATAAACACAATGGTATGTGTTAGATGCTAGATGCTTAACATGTGGGTTGTGTGGCCTTGTACAGATCACCTGATGTTTTATGCCAAATGTTAACATCAACCTAGTGTGTTCTTGTACAGACTACTCCCGACGCTCTCATAACAACAACAAATTCACCCAAAACAAAGCACCACAATGAAAAGCCAACGTCAAGCAGCATGCATCACATCATACCCTACCATCGCAAGTGCTCAATCTCAATAGCAAGCAGCAAAAGGAGGGCTAGAGGATGGCATTGCCGTGAGGTGACTTGACGTTCGCTGCCTGGTCGAACGGCTCCATGCCACACCCTGTCTCACCAATTTGGCGCCCCTGCTGACGCGCGCCCTGGCGACAGATCAACCATTGGTGCCGGTGGTTCACGCAACTTACGCCGTAACGAGCTGAGCTGAGCACAAGGGCGCCCTCCGGCATGTGCTTCGTGGCTGCCTTTCCCCGGCGGGCTGCTGTGCTTGGCCGACCTCAGCTCTAGCTCCTAGAAAGAGGGAGATGAGACGATAGCCCTGCTGCTCCGGCTCCCCGGCGGACCTGCTCGCCAAGCTCCTCTGGCGCGTCGCCTCCTCATCGACCGCCTGGGCGTCGACGCTGGAGCTCCTCTGCTTTCGCCTGCTCGGACACGAGGACAGGAAAAAGGGGATCTGGGTAAGGCATTTTTTCACGAGAGGAAGAAAGCGAAGCCGTAGGTTTCCAGCAACCTTGTCGGGTAGCGCGTGCGCTCAGCAACAAATCGTGCTGCTGCACGATTAACCGTTTAGGTTATAACCTTGAACTTAAAATACTAGCAAGCTAACTACTCCCTCCGTTTCAAAATTAGCCTTAGTATATAACTTTGTACTACAGTTATACAAAACTGAGATACTTATTTTCGGATGAAGGGAGTAATAAATTAGCAAAAAGAAACCATGAAGAAAACCATACAGTAACTGTGGAAAAATAAATAAAGACATAAGAAATAATTCGTGCGCAGTTACGGTATGGCTGGCACAGTAGCCGCTGCGCTGTAGGCGAGACGTCATATTACGTCTCGGTGTGGGCAACACGTAGTCCTGGCGGACGAGGTACCCCATATATATCCTGCGGATTTACGGACCCTTGCACGCAATTGTTCTTCAGAAAACATTAGTTTTAAATTGACTGAACTTTCGCTGGCGTAAACCGCGTCTCTAGCCGTCAGATGAATGCTTGATCAGGCGACACGTGCGAGTGCCTACCAGCCGTAACAGCTTCGCATCCGCACACCATGCGTCCATGGGCCCATCAACCGCCTATTGTTATCTCCTTATCTCGAGCGCGAAGCCATGAGCCACCCATTTTCCCCTTTCTCCACCACATCACTGCTCCTCTCTTCTTCTCTCTCGACGTTTTCTCGCATCTCTCTGTCATGAGTGTTGCTCCTCCGTTGTTGTGCTGCTCCAATCACTGCTCCCAATTGATGTTTTTGGCGGTGCGCGGTGCTGCAGATCGCACTACCACGACTGCCTGCTGCATCCGTCGTCGCTGCATGACGTCTTTTGCAGCGGTTCATCCTCGCCGGCGACGCCTGCTGCAAAGAATCCAGTGCTGCGGTGTGGAGCGGCGATGTGGCAAGCAGTTCTGCGATGCGGCGGGCGTTTTAACTAGGGGGCTCGCCGTTTTTTTTTTTTTTTTTGCAACAGCACCCTTGCTACGAGCCTGCGAATGGAACTTTGTCGGGGCTGCAATGAAGGGCCGCTGGCAGCTGTTAGTGCTGCAACCAAGCGGTTGTTGGCGCTGCACGGAGCTGCAAATGCATCCTCGGTGCTGCGATGGAGCTTCGGCGGCGGCTCCCGACGCTGAGATGCAGTGCTTGCGGGCGGCCCGAAGCTGTGATGCAGCCTCGGTGCTGCATTGGAGCTTCGCCGGCGGAACCGGAGCGGAGCTGCGATGCAGTGCTCGCCGGCGGCCCGAACCTGCGATGCAACCTCAGTGCTGCATTGGAGCTTCGTCGGCGGGCCGGGAGCTGCGATGCAGTGCTCGCCGGCGGCCCGAAGCTGTGATGCAACGCCGGTGCTGCATTGGAGCTTCGCCGGCGGACCAGGGCTATGGCGCTAGATGTTGCAATGGAGCATCGCCGGTGGCTGCCGGTGCTACAGACTCTACAGTGCAGCGCTTGTTATACTCGATAGCAAGAAACAACGATGAACCAAGAAATCAACCATAAGGGACACGAGATTTTAACGTGGAAAACCCTTGCGGGAAAAACCACGGGCGCCAGCCAGCAAGACTTCACTATATCGGGGGTGAGGTTACAAACGCCGGGGAATTTCCTCAATGCAACATATCCCTTACGGCGGCCCAAGCCTCCCGGCGACGGGCCTCGCTTCGCTCGGGCCGAAGTTGCCTTTATCTTTATTTCTTCTAGGAATTTGGATCACCACAAAAAATAACAGCGCTTGCCCGCGGCTTTCGTGATGCTTTGCAGCGACAGCGCATTACCTTGCTAGGGCGTTGATGTAAGCTGCTAAGAGGTTGTTCACCAGCAAGCGGTGGATCTACTGTGAGCGGGAGGATGATGCCTTGCTGTGACTATGACGAGAGAGGAGAACCAAGCAGTGGTTCAGGGAAATTGCGTTTGCCTGAGAACGAGGCAGTGGACTAATGATGGCTGTAGCGACCTTGATCGGACGGTAGATATAAGGCGGCTGATAACTGGAAGTTATCAGCCGGTTGATTTGTAGCTACGCCCTCTTGAGGCCCAACCCAAGGCAATCATCAACTCACACGATCCACTTGCGGAACCGGACGATGTGCCGGGTCAGCCCGAATTCGACTCCTCTGACCTTGTCGATCCTCCGTGTTAAAAGCAGAGCATCCTCAGACGAACTATGGATGATCTCTCGTGAATTCGGGATCAAAAGCTGGAAGCAGCATCTAATTAGGGGAAAACAGCAGGCAGCAATGGAGGTGGACGAGCTAACGTCGTCTTTCGGGGCCGTAACGATGCAAGACTCGGGCGCCGTCGCCGCCAGCCGGCAACAGGCCTCTGGACCGATGGCGGTGGACGATCTGACGGCGTCCTTCAGGGCGGTAACGATGCACGACGCGGGCGCCGCCGCCGGCATCCCGGTGGCACCGGTGGACCACGACGAGCCTGCGACGGGAGAAGAGGCGTGCACGCTGCGGGTGCGGTTCCCGGACGGGCGGATAATCTGCAAGAGCTTCGGCGCCGGGCGTCCGGTGATGGCGCTATTCCGGTACTGCCTATTCGTGTTTGCCGCCGGCTACGACGGGACAGTCGGAACGCGGCCGTTCCGTCTCGTGAGGCTCGCTGGCGGCGCCACCGAGGAGATACGTCCAGACGAGTCCCCGCTGCGGGATCTCGGGCTGCACCACTGCACGGTCCATCTGGTTTTCTGTGTTTAACCCTAGGCATTATGTCACGAGATACATAATCCATGGTGCCTCATCTGCATGTCTGTAACACGATCGAACAGGTGATCAACAAGAAGACGTGACGTCTTGATCAACACTAGAAGAACAGGTAATCTTGGAGGCGAAGGCCGCCGGCGGTGATCGAGACTCGTCTGGATGGAACCACTTCGTCCAGGAGTTGAAGCGGAAGCACAAGTTCAGAGGCATTATCTCACGACCCTGCTTCTCTGAACTTATTCACTTCTGAACAATTCGACACCTGGGAAGAACTATCGGTAAGGAGAATGGATGAACACAGGATTCTTTGGTGCGGTTGCCGATTAACACCATTGTTTGTTTTCACACCGTTGCCGAGGTTCTTATGAAAGCTACAGTAATCTGACAGAGAAATTTACGGCGTCGAACTTCATCAGGGGTGATCGTAACAAATATACTATTGTATCAAACTTCACATATATTGGATAGCATCATGGAAGACCAATAATACCTAGAGTTTTGTCTTGGTTTTTTTGGCTTTGTTTCACCGACGAACCTTATCAACATAATGTAATAATAGGATATTTGTTTACTGCATGATATATAAAAATGTCAGCATAGTTGGCTCTTACTACATGTAGTTCCTAGAAATTGTAATATGCTCATGGATTCATGATAAAGTATATGTTTCATGTTTACAAATTTCTTTCTTAGGGCGATTGTATTGCTCTACAAAATTTTACAAAAACTGCACGTTATTCAAGTTGTGTTTCAATTCTTCTGCGATGATGGACTATTGTACTGTGCCGAGCATACGCTTGTATTGTATTGCTTTTGGATGTGAAGTTGTAACGGAAACTAAGAAAGAGGTATGATGGTGAATGTTGCCTTTATAAATTATCCGCAGAGCTGCATTGTAAACAAAATATAAGGGTTCTGAGGGCCAAAAGCAAAATGATAAAAACACCTTACCCACAAGCACACTACAGTGACCATTAGTCAAATGAGTGCATGTTGGTGAAGTGGCAACTTGGCGCCGGCACGAAGGTGCTTTTCTGGACGGATCGCTGGATCAATGGTGCAACAATTAAGGAGCTGGCACCACTTGTATTCAGTCGTGTAAGGACACAAATAGCCAATAGAAGATGTGTGAGGGATCCGTTGTGCATGCAAGCTTGGATGGAGGATATTGGTGGAGAGCTTGATACTGATGGATCGGTACAATTCATTAGGCTGTGGGAGATCCTGCTGGAGGTACAATTGGTACCGGACATGGAGGATAAACCTGTTTGGGACCGGAATAGGGAGGGAAAATACATGGCCTCATCCGCGTACGTACAAGATGATGTGTATGGAGGGGTTAGATTCCAGCATTCCGCTGCCATTTGGAAGTGTTGGGCTCCCTAGTATGCAAATTATTCATGTGGTTGGCCATCCAGTACAGGCTCTGGACCTCGGACAGAAGATGGAGACATGGGATGCAGGAGGAGAAATCCCCGTGTTCTTTATGTGAGCAGGAGGAAGACACGCTGGACCATATTTTGCTGCAGTGTGTTTTTTCTCGGCAAGTTTGGTACATGTGCTTCGCCAGAATGGGGATTGATCTGGCACTATGTCCTTCGGCTCGAGCCAGAATTGGGATTGGTGGTCGGAAGCGAGGAAGCGCATGCCAAAAATGCACCGGAAGGGGTTTGACTCTGTACTATGTTGTCATGTCAATATGCTGGAATTTATGGAAGCAACGTAACGCAGGGTGTTTGGGAGAACGGACCTGCGGAAAGTAGGGGCCACAGTGTACCTGATCTGGCAAGAACTCGAAATGTGACTAGGGCCGGTGCTACCGGAGTAGCTACGGTTTGTGAGTAGTAGGCTAGGGCGCGTGTGTCGAGGCTATGGTAGGATTGTCTGTGATGCCTACCTAGCGCTGTTGTAAGCTCTTGTACATATTATTCTCCCTTCTATAAAGCTAAGGTACGCCTTTGGCGTACCCTCGAAATAAAATGAGTGCATGTTTGACCGAATTTTTAGAAAAATATATCAATATCCACTATACAAAATTTATATCATTTGATCCATTATGAACAGTAGTTTCATATTTTATCTATTGTGTATTGCATATACTATTATTTTACTTTATAATTTTGTTCAAACATTCAAATGGTTAATTTGCACGGAAATCAATATTATATTCTGGAACGGAGAGAGTATTACATGGGAAACATATTGATAAATAAGATGTAAGGGCATCTCCAACGTCGACCATCAAACTGCCCACATACATCCGGACCGCGGAAGCCATTCAACGGGGTCTATACCGGTCCGCAGGGCGGTCCAGGCACACTTTCTCCCATAAACCCAAGACAAATGTGCGGGGGGTCTTTATGGCGTCTGGACAGCTGTCACGCCCGCGACTGACCTCTCTAGCCCACCAAAAAAAATCACCCGCCTCTCCCGTGCTTTCCATCGAACGCTCGTGCCGCTTGCCGCGCCGCATTCATGCTGGCTGATGTTGGCTTGAACTACGTCGGTATTTCCACAAAGAGGAAAGGATGATGCAGCACAACAACGATAGGTATTTTCCTCGCTGATGAGACCAAGGTTATCGAACCAGTAGGAGAACAACGCAACACTACGTAAACAATACCTTCACACAAAGAAAAATACTTGCAACCCGACGTGTTAAAGGGGTTGTTAATCCCTTTTGAGTAACGGTGCCAGAAATTGTCAAGTTGACGGGATAAAATTCTAGTAGATTGATAGATGCAAATAACAGCAAATAAAATCTGGCGAGATATTTTTGGGTTTTTGGACTAATAGTTCTGAAAATAAAAGTTGCAAATAAATAAAAAGGCAAATAGCAAAATAGGTCAGAAAGTATATGACGAGAAAATAGACATGGGGGGCATAGATTTCACTAGTGGCTTCGTTCGCAAAAAATAGCATACGGTGGGTAAACAAATTACTATTGGGCAATTTATAGAACTTCAAATGATTATGTCGATATCCAGGGAATGATCATTATACAGGCATCACGTCCAAGGTTAGTAGACCGACTCCTGCCTACATCTACTACTATTACTCCACACATCGACCGCTATCCAACATGCGTCTAGTTTATTAAGTTCATCGAAAAACGGAGTAATGCAATAGGAACGATGACATGTAGACAAGATCTATTCATGTAGGAATTAGACCATATTTTTTTATTCTTAATGGCAACGATACATACGTGTCGGCTCCTCTTCTGTCACTGGGATCAAGCACCATAAGATTGAACCCATCACAAAGCACCTCTTCCCATGGCAAGAAAAATCAAACTAGTCGGCTAACAAAACCAAAGATTCGAAGAAGAAATACGAGGCTATAAGTAATCATGCATATAAGAGATCAAAAGACTCAAATAACTTTCGTAGATAAAAACATACATCTGATCATAAACTCAAAGTTCATCGAATCCCAACAAACACACCACAAAAAGAATTTCATCAAATAGATCTCCAAGAGACCATTGTACAGAGAATCAAAAGAGAGAGAGAGAGGAAGCCATCTAGCTACTAACTACAGACCCGTAGCTCTACAATGAACTACTCACGCATCATCGGAGAGGCACCAATGAGGATGATGAACCCCTCCGTGATGGTGTCTAGATTGGATATGTGGTTTTTGGAACTTACGGTGGCTGGAATTGATTTTCGTCGACTCCCTCAGGGTTTCTGAAATGTTGGGGTATTTATAGAGGAAAGAGGCGGTGCGGGAGGCAGCCGAGGTGGGCATGACCCACCTTGGCGCGCCAGGGCCCCCAGGCGCCCTGGTGGGCTGTGCTCCCCTCGGAGCCCCCCTTAGATACTTTCTTGGCCCATCGTGTGTCTTCTGGTCCAGAAAAAATCACCAAAAAGTTTCGCGTGCGTTTGAACTCTGTTTGTTATTGATTTCATGTGAAGTAAAAAACAAGCAAAAAAACAACAACTGGCACATGGCACTATGTCAATAGGCTAGTCCCAAAAAATGATATAAAGTTGCTATAAAATAATTGTAAAACATCCAAGAATGATAATATAAGAGCATGGAACAATCAAAAACTATAGATACGTTGGAGACGTATCACTGGCCTAGAGCATGCAGTGTCGGCATTGATGTCGTGATTTGACCGGACGGGGTGGGCGCAAACGGACGCGACCTCTCACTTCTGGAATCGAAGCAGAGCGCCAGCTGAGAGAGCAGCGCCCGGCTGAGCACGCCTCCTCGATGCATTTAAACAGTCACAGACTGCCGGCCTTCCGCCATTAAACCCATGCGTGTGCCAAGAAAACTACTTTGGACACACGTCTGTTCGGGAGCCCCCGTGATTAAACACGACGATGGTTGGATCTGGCCATCTGCCCGCTATTTAAACGGTGTCAGATGCGGCGCAAAAGTCGCACCACACTCCGCTCCAATCTCCTACTTGCACAATCTCTATGACATCCAGCTCGCCGAGGAGCAGCTAGTTACTCCAGGCTCGCACGCGGAGGAGCACGGTGGCATGGGCATCATGGCTGCCATGGATGACGCCGTGTCGTACCACTGCTCCCGTCCCTAGGACTGCGCCATCCGTCGTCAATGTGTGCGTAACCTACACGCACCCTTCTGGCGAAGAAAGAGGCCGGAATCACGGATATGGACGAAATGGTGGCTAGCACGTCTGCGATAGTTGCCATCATCAAGGAGAAGTAGAACACGGGAGGCCGTCGCCGCTTGGGTCCCATGAAGAACACCACCGACTTGACATCGGCGTACACACCCGGTGTCTTGCCCGGTCGCAGGCTATCAATGTCCCCTTCCCCTCTGCCTGAAGCACATCGGGGGGTTCCACTCGATGAGCGGCTGTGCCAAACATAGGGAAGCGGGCCGCTCTCTGCGATGAAGCATATACCTTCGGGGCTCAGGTCAGTCCGGCGAACAGGTTGCCGGACATGGGGAACACAATATAGATCCATTGCGGCCGGCCGTGGACTAGTCAATGGTATCCGTGTCATGCGCATGGATATCCGCCGACACTCACCATAGACTAGTTTTACCTTATTCCAGTATGGCTTTTAGTTATAAAATGTCCAAAATATAATGAATCTCAACCGGTTTATATGAAATCCACCATGTTTGGACGAATTTCGTCTGGTTAGTTCAAAAAGTTGCGGAAATGTATACAGGCCGCACTGGATGGCGGCCTCCAGCATCTGTGTCCGCGGACTGGTCCCCCCTTTCCACGAACGGATGCGGGAGAAAATTTGCGGGTCGTTGTTGGAGGTGCCCTAAGGGCAGCTCCAATGCACGACCCCAAACGGAGTCCATTTTTGCCTGGGTTTCGTCCGTGGGTTTCGTCCGTTTGGGGGTCGCAATAGAGCGGCGTCCGCCCAGATTTGTGGATGCATCGGCCATGCGCCCAAGGCGCGGCCGCATCCGGTCCGCGTGCATGCAAAAAATTGAAAGCAACAAAAGATGTAGCTAAATGGCAACAACCATAGTTCACACAAGCGGCCGCGGTTCACACCGGATCATGTCGGCCGTCAACAAAGCCAGCGGCCTACAGAATGGTCAACCTCCAGTTTCACGCTGGAAACAAAGCCAGTGCTCGGCACACTAGCCAGCCTTCAAAATAAACATGTTTTTCCACTAGCAATATAGTCAGTGGTCGACACAAGAGCCAGCCATCAAAATGAACAAGTTTTTGGCGCTGACAACAAAGCCAGCGGCCGGCACACCATCCGGCCTTAAAAATGAATGGCCATAGTCCACGGCCAAGGTCTCTCCTAGTTCAGGCCGTGTCGGGTGAACATCTCCTTCTGTCGGTTCGTGAACCAACCCTTCATCTTAGGTGATATGTTGTTCTTGTCGATGCTCATGATCATGAGTGCCACCTATTTAGCTTTGGTGTCGGCATTGGTGGCCTCGATCTCGAGCTTCTTCAATTGAGAGGCCTCCTCAATGTCAAGCTTCCTCCTCTTGGTGGCCTCCTCCATGCCAAGCTTCTTCATTTGGATATTTAGGTATATCTTCATTTATCCTCCTTCCCGTTGCTCCTCCTTTCCTCCCTCACTTTCTTTTGACTCGTCATGCCTTCCAAAATTGCTTGCAAGGCCACGGATGATGCATCGCTTCTCATCGGCCTTCAAGCTTGTCTTGCTCATCGGTATCTTGAGCAAGTCTCCCTCCTCAGCCACGGCCGCCTTCCCTCCATTCTTCTCATGAGCGGCATATTGGTCTTTGAACTTGGGGCAAACTTTGATGAGCGACCAACAATACATGAGAGTAAATGGCTTGTTCTTGTGCTCGGCCTTGAAGGCTTCCAAAGATTGGAATGCCTACACAATCAAATATGTCACCACAATTGTAACATGGAAGGAGATAAGAAGAATCAAACATAAATGGCATGCCAAGATGACAGGACGTAAGATGAAAAAACGAGAGGTTTATACCAAGTCACCAACGCCAAGGCCACTCACGGGACGGACTTCGACGCTCTCAAGCGCCGCACAAGACATGTTGCACTCTTGTTGAATGAACCCCCATCTCTTTTGGATTGAGTTAATGCCGCGGATGCTCACACATTGGAAGGGGGGAAACTTCCTTCGCTCATGAAAGGTTACGTGAACTCTCGTCCAAAAGATGATCCTTTTTTCTCGGCACCTTTCATCGGATCTTTGCCTATCTCCATCCAACTCTCGCAAATCAAAGTGACCTCCTCTTAGGTGCATGATCCCGTGTGAATGTCTTGCCTCTTCTTTTGTGCTTCAGCCCTTTGAGCGAGCTCATCGATAAACAAGGGCTCCTCCGTAATGTAGAGCTCTTCTTCCTCATCTTCACAATACATGTCATCATCATCATGCCATGAGTTGCCATGGTCGTCCTCATCTTCATCATGGCCAGTGAATTGAGTGTCATCATATTGGCCGCAGTCGTAGTGGCTTTGGGTCGTGTCGCGATCGAAAGCTTGGCCTTGGTCGTCGACGTGGAAAGCCTCACCACGACCCTCGAAGATGATGTTCTCCATGAACGCCCCGTAGTCAGGGTCGTTGACCGTCGGCGTCGGCAGTGGCACTTCATCGATCAGCTTATGGGCGCCGACCATGTTGGCCGAAGGGATCGACTGCGGCTGCTTTCTTTGTGTCCCGTCAGACGACTAGCCAATGCCATTGTACCTCGGCGTCATGTTGAGGTCGGTGACGCACGCGGGCGTGGCCAGAGCGACCACACTGCAGTCCGGCGACGTGGAGAACCGTGTCGGCCCATGGCCATGCAGCGGAGGCGCACGAGGCGTCTCCGGTGTGATGGACAAGCTATGGGACCGGTACTGCGGAGGACGAATGGTCGACGAGCCTGTGCTAGCCACCACCATGGCAGCCACCGCGAGAATGGCCGGCGTGGGTCGGGACAACTCTAACATGAGGAGCATCTGCGCATTGGTGATGATGGACTCCTTGTCGTCAACATCGGCTTGGTGCTGCGCTGCATTTAGCGTGGCCGCCTGATACATCTCCAATGTATATAGTCATTTTATACCATTTTTTTGTACTAACCTATTGACATAGTGCCAAGTGTCAGTTGATGTTATCTACATGTTTTTTACATCGCGGGAAATCAATATCAGATGGAGTCCAAATGCCATGCCAATTCACGATGATTTTTTATGGACCAAAAGGAAGAAGATGGGCCCTGGTTGCACCTGGGGGGAGTTCCGAGGAGGGGACAACCACCAGGGCACGCCAGGAGGCCCAGGCGCGCCCTAGTGGGTTGTGCCCACCTCGGGTGTCCCCTGGACCGACTCTTTGCTCTATAAATACCCCAATACTCCATAAATCCTAGGGGAGTCGACGAAATTTTCATCCAGCCGCCGCAAAGTCCAGAACCACGAGATCCAATCTAGACACCATCACAGAGGGGTTCACCACTTCCATTGGTGCCTCTCCGATGATGCGTAAGTAGTTCTTTAACCTTCGGGTCCGTAGTTAGTAGCTAGATGGCTTCCTCTCTCTCTCTCTTGATTCTCAATACAATGATCTCTTGGAGATCCATATTATGTAAGTCTTTTGGCGATGTGTTTGTTGGGATCTGATGAACTTCGAGTTTATGATCAGTTATTTCTTTTTATACCCATGAAAGTTATTTGAGTTCTTTGATCTCTTATATGCGTGATCTCTTATAGCCTCATATTTCTTCTTTGATATTTGGGTTTTGTCTGGCCAACTTGATCTATTTATCTTGCAATGGGAAGAGGTGCCTGGTAGTGGGTTCGATCTTACGGTGCTTGATCCCAGTGACAGAAAGGGAACCGGCACGTATGTATCGTTGCTACTAAGGATAAAAAGACCAGATCCATATCTGCCGCAATAGATAAACGGATCTTGTCTACATCATGTCATCGTTCTTATTGCATTACTCCGTTTCTCCATGAACTTAATACACTATATGTATGCTGGATAGTGGTCGATGTGTGGAGTAATAGTAGTAGATGCAGGCAGGAGTCGGTCTACTAGTCTTGGAAGTGATGGCTATGTACTGATCATTGCCTGGATATCGTCATGATTATTTGAAGTTCTATCAGTTGCCCAACAGTAATTTGTTCACCCAGCGTTTGCTATTTTTCTCGAGAGAAGCCACTAGTGAAACCTACAGCCCCCGGGTCTTCTTTCTCATATATTTGCCTTGCGATCTACCTTTTCCTTGCGTTTATTTTCAGATCTATTAAACCAAAAAATACAAATATACCTTGTTGTAATTTATTTGTTCCACGATCTATTTATCCCATCGACAAATTTACCTCACGTCCTTTGCCTATCTTGAGGCGCCATACCCCGAAAGGGATTGCCAACCCCTTTAACACGTCGGGTTGCGAGGTGTTGTTATTTGTGTGTAGGGGCTGTTTATGTTGTATTGCTTGGTTCTCCTACTAGTTCGATAACCTTGGTTTCATATCTGAGAGAAATACCTACCGCCAGTGTGCTGCATCATCCCTTCCTCTTTGGGGAAATACCGACGTAGCTTCAAGCGACATCAAATGGAATTTCTGGCGCTATTGCCGGGGAGGATCATCAACATAACCAGGTTCCTAATCACAAATCTCATCTCCTTGCAATTTACATTATTTGCCTCTCGTTTTCCTCTCCCCCACTTCACAAAAATTTGCCGTTTTATTCGCCTCTCTTTTTCGTTCGTCGTTTTCTCATCAGATCTCTTCTTTGCTTGCATGCAATATGTCTTCTATTTCCTTGCATCTTTGCTTGTTAAATATCTCTTGATATGGATCCTCATCCACTTGCTAATCTTTTTAAGAGATCCAATTCTCATGAACAAATTTCTAGTGATTTGAGTACACTAGATTATCTTTATGAAGTTTTGCTTGAGATTCGTGAATCTGAAAATTGTGATGAAGAAACTTATGAAGTGATTCATGATAGCTCTTTGAATGAAAAACAGGATTGCAATGATATTACTATAAATTCTATTAATGTCAATTGTGCTAATAATATGCAAAACCCCAAGCTTGGGGATGCTACTTTTGCTATGTCCACTACTTGTTGCAATGATCACGATTGGGATGATTCTTCGTACGATCTTGAAAATTTACTTATGCCCCGTGATGAATATGAGATTGATAGTAGTGTTTTCAATAATATTGAAAGTGGGTTTGGAAGAGTATCAACTTTAGATCCCACTACTTTGGAGAATGTTCAATCTTATGATTTTTTGATAAAAGTGGGTTTGGAGAGGTCATGACTTTAGTTAATGTTAATCCCACTATTTTGGAAGAGTGTCAACTTTGCATGCATGTGGACCGTGTTGAGAATATGTTATGTGATAGCTACATTGTTGAGTTTGAATATGATCCTAAATGTAATCATTATGAGAGAGG
This sequence comes from Aegilops longissima, assembly GCA_021605205.1. Classification (NCBI taxonomy): domain Eukaryota; kingdom Viridiplantae; phylum Streptophyta; class Magnoliopsida; order Poales; family Poaceae; genus Aegilops; species Aegilops longissima. Next base: position 27,253,638 of record CM038682.1, read on the forward strand.
GAAATATGGTTGTAGAAATTTTCATGTTACTTAATTACCTCTCTTCATGTTGAGATTGCTAAAGTTTCTTTTTTCTTCCTTGCATATGCTAGTTTTTGCTTGCCTTGATAATTTGTTTGCCTAAAAACTGCCTATGCATAGGAAGCATGTTAGACTTAAATGTGTTTGTCATGAGTTTTATGATGCTCCCTTTATGCTTCAATTCTTGTCTTTCATGTGAGCATAATTGAAATCTCAAAGCCAATCTTAAAGGCTATAAAATAAAGAGCTTGTTGGGAGGCAACCCAATGAATAAAATTTCCTTTTGATTTTTTGCTTTCTGTTCTTGAGTGTTAGCACAATCATGCTTCTATTAAGATTGTGTTTTTTGTGTTTTAATTAGTGTTTGTGCCAAGTAAAGCCTTTAGGATCTTCTAGGGTGATAGTTGTTTGATCTTGCTGAAAAAGACAGAAACTTTGCGCTCACGAAAATAATTATCATAAATCACAGAAAAGAGATTTTGCCCTGATTCTTTTTGCAGAAGATTAATATACAAATTATTCTGGTCTTCCTAATTTGGTAGAATGTTTGGAGTTACAAAAGTATTCGAAAGTTCCAGATTACTACAGACTGTTCTGTTTTGATGGATTCTGCTTTCTTTGTGTTGTGTGCTTATTTTGATGGCTCTATGGTTTTATTTGATGAGTTTTTGCCATAGAAAAGTTGGAATACAGTAGATATAATACAAAAACAAAATAAGAATTGGTTTGACACAACACTTATAGTAGTGGTTTTCTTTCTTTTACTAACGGCTCTCACAAGGGTTTTGTTGAGTTTTGTGTGATTGAAGTTTTCAAGTTTTGGGTTATCTTACGATGGATGAAAGAAGGATAGAAGAGCCTAAGCTTGGGGATGCCCCGGAATCCCAAGCTATTATCCAAAAAATGAGAAACCAACTAAGCTTGGGGATGCCCCCGAGTGGCAGCCCCTCTTTCTTCTAACGACCATCGGTATTTTACTCGAGGCTATATTTTTATTCGTCACATGCTATGTGTTTTGCTTGGAGCGTCTTGTATGATATGTGTCTTTGCTTGTTTTATTTTGTGTTTTAAGTCATCAATCCTTGCTGGACACACCTATTTGGGAGGACTTTCGGGACGAAGCGCCACCATCTCGAGGCGGAACTTGGGCAGGAGAGCGATTCCGCCGGGGGAATTTCTCTCCCGCAGGGGGAAATCGAAGCCATTGTCATCAGCAACAACCCTATCATCTTTGGGAGTCCTATCTCCATCAACATCTTCAACATCACCATCTCCTCTCAATTCCTAGTTCATCTCTTGTGTTCAATCTTTGTACCGGAACCTCAGATTGGTACCTGTGGGTGACTAGTGGTGTTGATTACATCTTGTAGTTGATTACTATATGGTTTATTTGGTGGAAGATTATATGTTCAGATTCATTGTGCTATTTAATACCCCTCTGATCTTGAGAAGGATTATTATTTGTGAGTAGTTACTTTTGTTTTTGACGTCACGGGAGAAGTCATGTTGCAAGTAATCATGTGAACTTGATATGTGTTCGACATTTTGATTATATGTATGTTGTGATTCCCTTAGTGGTGTCTTGTGAACGTCGACTACATGCACTTCACTATGTTTTGGCCTAAGGGGATGCATTATGGAGTAGTTATTAGATGATGGTTTGCTAGAGTGACAGAAGTTTAAACACTAGTTTATGCGCTACTTCGTAAGGGGCCGAGTTCGATCCAAAAGTTCAATGCTATGGTTAGATTTTATCTTAATACTTGTCTCGTAGTTGCCGATGCTTGCAAGGGGTTAATCATAAGTAGGAGATTTGGTCAAGTAAGAACATCACCTAAGCACCGGTCCACCGACATATCAAATTATCATAGTGAAAACGAATCAAACCAACATGATGAAAGTGATATTGTGAAATTCCCATGTGCCCTCAGTAACACTTTTCTTATCATAAGAGACCGTTTTGGCCTGTCCTTTGCCACAAAAGGATTGGGCTACATTGCTGCAGTACCATTACCGTTACTTGTCTATTACAAATTATCTTGCTATCAAACTACCTGTTACCGACTATTTCAGTGCTTCCAAAAAATACCTTGCTGAAAACTGTTTGTCATTTCCTTCTGCTCCTTGTTGGGTCCGACACTCTTACTTATCGAAAGGACTACGATTGATCCCCTATACTTATGGGTCATCACGTTGGACCGCGTCTTCTGTCCGCTACCCCCGAACGGACGCGGCTGGACCATTTGGGGTCGCGCGTTGGAGGTGCCCTAAGGAAGTCAACATTTGCAAGATACATGTCTTAGCATAGATAATCTGTCCAACTGAGTAAACTTATGATTAGTATTTTCCCTTCAAATATCATCAAAGACGAAATAAATGTTCTTTTCGAATATTGAAAAAAATCAAGTTACCTTTTATATGCACGCGCTTTTTCATATTATCTGTTTTTAACTATCTGTGAGTTTTATCATCCGTGAGCACAATGCACAAAGGATAAAAATAACACCAAAAAAATATATGTTTTACAAAATGTAAAATTAAGTTAATTAAATTCATATTACATTATAACTTGATAATTAATTTTGGAGCTAACAAGATCGATGCTCATGCTCTTGTTTCGGATACTGATTTAATTCGACGTCAGAAAAAAAATTCACAGTGCATTGTTAGCATGTGGACATTGACCATGGGCCTCCACTTCCCTCACCTCGAGGTAGTCATCCTCTTTTTTCCCTGTGTAGGAGCTGGCCCATTCCATGACAAGCTGAAAAAACGCTCACATATGCACGACTTCATCTTTCTCAATTTGATGTCTACATACATAAGAGTGTGCTGCAAAATGTGTTAGATTGTACACATGAATAAAGATTAATCACGGGTAGCTGAATAGTTTGTACTTGATGTACTTGGTTTTTCTTTTATCTATTCAAGGGAGCGTAAAGTCACCATTCAATTTTAAATCAGTGACATTCTACGTATTTATATTTTGTGATTGGCCCACAGTGTCAACTGAATTTATATTTATATGTGTGTTGGACAACACTATGATATGAGTTATGTAGAATGTCATAACAAAATGTACAAAAAAGGTTTTGAAAGTGAATAATTATTAGAAGTATTAAAAACCGTGAACCATTTAGCAACATGGATCACTACATAACAATTTACTCGTAGCATTCCAATGAATGAAATTGGTACCTCCGGCGTAGTTCAGGAAAATTAGAAAAAGTTTTGCCCCTACTTCACCCATTATATTAGGGGCATTGGAAGGAATGCAAATACATTTAATAATGTGTGCTCTCAAATCTGCAACAGACGACCAAAGCGATTGGGTTAAATTTTTCCATTTCGTGCACACATAGTTCATTGTAATGGAGGGAGTATCATTATTTATACTAAACGTTTATACATTGAACACTTCTTTTTTGTAAAATCCCAGCCGTAGCGAATTTTCATGTGGAGTATTAGAAAGTTACACTAGTTTCTTTTCGATGCATTGTACTTAAAAATATTTAAATCAAATTCACTTAAATGTAAGAAATTTTTTGATAAAATTACTGTCTCGCATTAATTTTGACATTTGAATATGTTGTGTGTGTGTGTGTGCGCGCCGCGCGCGCGTCTTTAAATACCTTGGTAGGGATATCTAAAGTTTACGGTGTGGAAAATATCTTGCAAATTTTTGCTTGTTTACTGTTAGATATACACAAATGGAAACGTGTAGATTGTATGGGGTGTATACGAGACGATCACTGGATGAACATTATAATAGTTAAATTTATGGTCAAAATTTGGGAAGATTACAATGAGGACTAATAAACCAGGACAGAGGTCGTACTTGGTTATGACTTATGAAATACAAAGCAGGCTAACAAAACCTGTTGCCATTGATGGGATCGTCTTATATCTAAATGTGCACACTATTTGTTTGGGTGTTGATATTTATTCTAGGAATTGTATTAGTAACAATGACAAACTGCTCAAGAACAACCACCCCGGTTAGTTTGCTACCTAGCTACATAGGCATATTGCAAACTGCATCATAATTTACATCCAGGTTGGCCTTTTTCTAGGGTGCTTTTAGAATTTCCTTTACAACTGGTAATTATGGTGCATAGTTGTAGATTGTATCTTGGATGTACTTGTTGTGTGATTTTCACTACATTTGCACTTTTCACTCTTAGCAAGAGCGCAAAAGCACGCTCGCACGAAAAAAGCAACCCCCGTGTTTCCCCGAAACCCTAAAACCCTCTGGCGGCGCTGGTGGCGATTAGGGTTTTGACCGTGGAACCCAACTTTCGCCCGGAGATCTGTCGACGGAGGTGAGATCCTGTCCGCTGCGATGGCTACCCCTGGTGTAGCGGCGAGCGGGGGTGGAGACGGCGCAGCCCGTGCGGATCGCGCGGCACGGAAGAAGCTGGAGGAGGCCTTGGGTAAACTTGACATCTCTGAGGAAGAGGCAACTCCTTTGGTGCTCGATGATCGCGTCGAAGGAACGCCGGCGAGGTGGCTGGTGGCTGGCAAGATTTTGCACCGCAACCTATTCCATATACAGACCATCACCAACGCCTTACGGCCGGCCTGGGGCAACCCGAGGGGTTTGAAGTTCAGATCTGTGGGCTTTAACACGTTTGTGGCTGAGTTCGAAACACAACGCGGTCGTGATCGCGTTTGTGGTGGATCGCCATGGCATCTTAACAAGCATGCCGTGGTGTTGGCTGAATTTGAAGAACATATGCGACCAGATGAGGTCAAGTTTGACAAACTCCAAATCTGGGCCAGAGTAGTGAACTTACCCTTTAATTTGAGGGATGAATCGTGGTGGGCACCGATCGCTAAACAGATGGATAAACATGCCCAGTCAATTAGCTTCGATCACAATGGTGGTTTTTTGAGAGCACGATTACCATTGAGGTTGAGAAGCCGTTGCGGAGATGGATTCTCATTGATTCTGCCAGGAGGAAGAAAGTGGACATATACGACATACAATATGAACAGGTCCCATATTTCTGTTTCTCTTGTGGTAGATTGGGACACTCGGATCCGTACTGTCCAACACCGGGATCGCGAGATGAGAAGGGCGACCTTCCCTTTGGATCGACGTTGCGGGCGCCTGAAGATTACCGCAAGTCGCAGTCGTCAGAGAATTCCTCCAAAGATCATGCGGGGGCAAGCAGCAAGCAGGCTACTAGGAACTCTAGTAACAAAAGAGACATGGGAGACGAGGTGAACTCTCCAGTCAAGAACAGGCAGCAACAGAAACACAAGGATGCTCCGAATCAAGTTTACAAGCCGGTGGCGAAGACCACCCTGATGCTGACTGATGGGGGTGCAGTAGTGGATGTTGATGGTAATATTCTGACTAAAACTGATACAGCATCAACAAGCCAGGGGGATGGAGAGGACTTCACTAGGGACGCAAAAAAGAAGAAACCTACACCTGAGAACTCGGCAGAGACCAAAAACTACAGGGTTCACGTGATGTGTCTGTTGAGCTCAAAAACTACAGGCAACGCCACATCGACGTCTTGGTTACTCATAACCTACTGAATTCTCCACCCTGGAGGTTTACAGGGTTCTATGGAGCACCGCGAGCGGATGAAAGACATCACAGCTGGCGGTTTTTACGTTCGTTGCACTCTATCCCTCACAACGCATGGCTGTGCATGGGTGATTTTAACGAGACGCTATACTCAAATGAACATTTTAGCCAGGCTGCCCGCCCGGAGCGACAAATGCGGGCTTTTCGGGAAGCTACGGAGGATGCCTCTCTTCAAGACTTGGGCTGGTCGGGCACGGCTTACACATGGGATAATCGTCAGTCTGGAGAGGACAATGTGAAAGCAAGGTTGGACCGAGCCTTTGCTAATGAAAATTTCCGGCAACAGTTTCAGTACATCAGGGTTCGTCACCTCTCTTCGGTGGAGTCCGATCACTGCTTTGTTGTTGCAGAAATAAAAGAGACTTTCGAGCCGCGATCTAGGGCCAAGAAGCGGTTCAGGTATGAAAATGTCTGGCAGTCTCACTCGGACTATGAACGGCTTGTGTCTGAAGCCTGGCGGGGATTACAACGTGGCCCGGGGCTGCAAGGTATTTCTTCGGCACTAGGTGAATTGCAAGTAACCCTGGAATCATGGGGATCCAGGGAGTTTGGGTGTCTGACCAGGCGGGTCAGGCAACTCCAGAAAAAGCTTGACAGGCTTCGATCCCTGTCTATTGGGCGTGGCCCTTCGGATGAGGAGCAAACTACAGTCAAGAAATTAAAGGAGGCACTGCACCTAGAGGAGGTGTGGTACCGACAGCGATCTCGAGTGCCTTGGCTACGGGAAGGGGATCGTAATACCAAGTATTTTCAGGCCCAAGCCAGGCAACGACAGAGAATGAACAAGATCCAGGGTCTCAGGCGATCTGATGGATCGGTCTGCACGGATGAAAGTGATGACAAGGACGAAGTTCAGCAGTTCTATCAGGACCTGTACAAGTCTGACGGTTTTCATGATCCAAGCGAACTATTAGCTCATGTTCCGTCCAAAATCTCAGACGCGATGAACATGGAGCTTACTAAACCCTACACTGCTGAGGAGGTCAAAGCTGCGCTCTTCCAGATGGCTCCTTCAAAAGCGCCCGGTGTGGATGGGTTTACTGCGGGGTTTTACCAGAGGCATTGGGACCTCCTTGGTGGAGATGTTACTAATGCAGTTTTGGATTTCCTTAATGGCGGGGAGCTAGGCCCGGGACTGAACGATACTTCCATTACCTTAATTCCCAAGGTAAAGCATCCCCAGTCCATTACTCAGTATCGGCCAATTGCTTTATGTTCTGTCTTGTATAAGATTGCAAGTAAGGCAATTACAAATCGGCTGCGAGGTTTTATGGACGAGATTATCAGCGAGGAACAAAGTGCTTTCGTGCCAAGTCGTCTAATAACTGATAATGTGCTCGTGGCATATGAGAGTGTGCACACAATGCGTCGAAGAAAGAAGGGGAATAATTTCTCTTGTGCGATCAAGCTTGATATGATGAAAGCTTACGACCGTGTCGAGTGGCATTTTCTCAAAGCAATTCTGTCCAAGCTGGGGTTCAGTATTGTTTTTGTCAGGCTCATAATGAAGTGTGTATCTTCAGTGAGGTTTTCGGTGCGTGTAAACGGTGAACTTCTGCCGTTCTTCACCCCCTCAAGGGGGCTCCGCCAAGGTGATCCTGCCTCGCCGTATCTATTCCTCCTATGTGCGGAAGGATTCTCCTCCTTGTTGAAATATTACAATGGGGGAATTATTGACAGAGGATTGAGAGTAAGTTATAGATCACCGTGGGTCTCTCATCTGCTCTTCGCAGATGACAGCCTTATCTTTATTGAGGCCAAGGATCACAGTGCTCTCAGGCTTAATGATATTTTGAGGATCTACGGTGATGCTTCTGGTCAGCGAGTTAACCGGGAAAAGAGTTCCATCTACTTCAGCACTAATATTCCTGATCATGTGAGGGCAGCCATGAAAGCTATCCTGAATATCCAAGTGGAAGCTTTCAATGAGAAATACCTCGGGCTGCCAACGGCTGTGGGGCGTATTACGAGTGGAACATTTGACCATATCGGTGAAAGAGCCCGAGGGTATATGAATGGGTGGTCGGAAAAATTGCTTGCATGCGCTAGGCGTGAAACACTTATCAAGTCAACAGCTCAGGCGATTCCAACCTACCCGATGAGTACTTTTCTGTTTACAAAAAAGGGTTGCAAGAGTCTGACCTCCCCTATGGCGAAATTTTTTTGGAGCAGCTCTTTGGATAAGAAGGCAATGCATTGGCTATCCTGGGAGGAGATGACTAAGCCAAAGTGCATGGGTGGTATGGGCTTTAGAGACCTACGGCTGTTCAACCTTGCTATGCTCGGTAAACATGGATGGCGTTTTATGACGAATCCCAACTCCTTGTGTGCAAGGGTTTTGAAAGGACGATACTTTCCAGGAACTGACTTTATGCAAGCTTCGGTCCCTAAATCGGCATCGGCCACCTGGAGGGCTATCGTCGCGGGAAGAGAAGCCCTAAATGTTGGGTTGATCGCAAGAGTGGGCGATGGGAGTACTATTTCTGTGTGGAACCAAAGCTGGATACCTGGTACTATCTCCATGCGTCCGATCTCAAGGCCTCCGAATACCAATATCGAGAGAGTTTCTGAACTTATTGACTCTGACAATTGGTCCTGGAGGCAAGATGTGGTTAGAGAAATCCTCATTGCCCCGGACGCTGATGCTGTTCTTAATATCCCCATCCAGAGGGGAGGCAGGGAGGATTCGTTTGCTTGGGCTTTTGAAAAATCTGGCAACTACACTGTGAAGACGGCGTACCGTGCTCTCATGACTCGCAATGAGCGGCTTGCTCGAGAGGAAGGGGCGGATACCGGAACCTCAGGGAATGATCAACAGTTGTGGAAGGCCTTATGGAAGCTCAATGTAATTCCTAAAGTGCGAGTTTTTTGGTGGAGAGTCCTCCGTGGCATCCTCCCTGATGAAAGCACGCTCAAACACCGCCATATCGCAGTCATTGATCGATGCAGGGTATGCATGGCAATGAGTGAGGATTTAAAGCATGCATTGATACATTGTGTGCATGCTCGTCGTTTTTGGGAGGAGGCGTACACTTGGTTCGGTCTTCAGCTTCCGCGCCTCCATCCAACTTCGTGGGCGCGAGACATCATTTGTGACGCCAGGTTTTCTGATGACGATCGAGCAAAGATTACAACAATCATGTGGTCGATCTGGCACTCCCGAAACCGCATTAAGCATGGGGAAGAAGGACGTGATCCAGTAGCTACCTCTCGTTCGGTCAAGGAGGCTATTGCTCTCCTTAATCTTCCACGCAAGGCAGCTCAGATTCTGCCAGGTTTTGGATGGAGGCCACCTGAAGGGGACATGATCAAAATCACCACGGATGGTGCGCTCAACTTTGATGATGGTCGAGGGGGAGCGGGAGGGGTGGCTCGCTCGGCCGCTGCTCTTCTCGGCGCATGGTGCAAGCCGTACCCAGGGATCTCGGATCCCCTGATTATAGAAGCCTTTTCGCTGCGAGATGGAGTTCTTTTTGCTGCCTTAAGAGGCTTCTCGCATGTGATGATGGAAGTGGATTGCCTGGAGCTGGTGATGCTCTGGAAAACCCGCCACAACTCTCGCTCCGTTGTGGCTCCGATCTTGCTAGAAATAGGAGAGCTTAGTGATAGTTTTGTTCTCTTTGATGTTCAACATGTAAACCGGTCGGCAAATCTTCCCGCGCATCTCTGTGCAAAACATGCATGCACACTGAATGTTACGGATTGATGGCTAGAGGAAACTCCAAGCTTCCTTGTGACCAGCCTCTTGGCTGACTGTCCGGGGAATGCGTTTATTTGAATAAAGCTCTCTGATTTTCCCGCAAAAAAAAAGAGCGCAAAAGCACCATTCCGGTTTGAACTAATACCATTCTCCCGATTTACTGTTCAGTGGGGTCTATGAGCTGGCCATAGATTTTCGAGATCCTTGTTGTGTCTATTGCTTTTGTGTGTTGTGGACTATTTACAATGTTATACATATGAAATTCTAGTCCCACCAAAATGTTCAAGTGTCTAAAGCTGAGGACAATTGTTGTTATGTGATTGGACAACTCTATAAAATGAGTTTTATCAAATTCCCCAAACAATATCTACATAATATATTTATGGAAGGTAAAATTTAATTATGGGTGCCTGAGGTCTCAAAAACATTTAGCAGCATAGGAGGTTGCACCTATAGCCAAAAGGCGGTGGGTGGTGGGCTCACCAAACTTCTTCTGTTCGGTTTTTTCTCTCCTGTATGACACTCCTCAACATTTCTCTCTATCGAAATTAGAATGCGGTAGGTTTGAAATTTTGAGAATCAAAACATGAAAGTTTTTAAAATGTGAAGTGTTAATTATTTGAATGTTTAAAAATGTCCAAACATTGAAAAGGTTAAATGGTTTAAAAGAGAAACATCAACACGTTTGTAAGTTTTCAGAATTAGGAAAGTTCCAAAAGCTAGAGCAGATTTTTTTTCCCTTATAACTATGAGTTTTTTCTGAAGTTTTGGTTATTTTAACAGATGCAGACACGCATACATACACACTACACTCACCCCTATGGACGCACGCACGCACATTCTACATGTGTGAACACCTAAGATTAGCGAAATTGCCACAGACACATTCGTCGTTGATGCGAACGTCTCCTCCCACTGAACACACAACGCCGAAAGGCCAAAAATAATCCAGGAAAATGTGGAACACCAGTGTCATGTCTAGGACATGAACTCGGATGGGCTGGGGGGACCAGTGCCCTCCTAACCATGCAACAATAGATTGGTTCGTGAAGTTTAGAAATTTTGAAATTCAAAAACCTGAAAGTTTTGAAAATGTGAAGTTTTAATTATTGAATATGAAAAATGTCCAAAGTTTCAAAAAGTTAAAAGCTTTAAAAATGCATGTCAATATTGCAACTGTCCCCTCATTTTTTTTACAAAAATATTCTTTGAAATTAGGATTGTTTGACATTCCAAAAGCTAGAGCAGTTTTTTTCCTTACACCTGGAAGTCATTTCCAAAGTTTAGGAAAATAGAAAGGTTGACTATGCACGGATTCGATTTTTTTTTGAAAGAACACCAGATCACAGCCAGGGCCTTTCGTGTTGGATGGCCAGGATTGAGATGCCCTCGTGGGCAGGGAATGGGTTAGCTCGGAGCGATTTACTGTATCGATTTTCCGGTCAAAGTGAATCCAGGAAGGAGAACAAGCAGCTGAGCACGGCGGCGGCTGGCGTGGTGCCCCTCCTCCCCACCCCCCCCCCCCTCCCCCGGCCCCCCGCCTCCGAATCCGACGCTGCCACCGATGCATGGCAGCCGTCACGACGTGCTCAAGCCAACCAGCCAGCCAGGGCGACCGGCGATGTACGTGAGTCTACGGGCATTGATAGAGCACTCTCTATATTCACGACTCCACATTCACGTATCTCATATTTCGTCCCCTATGTTCATACTAAACTATGCAACATTGATTAAAATTATGTCGATCATGAGCGGACATACAAATGCATAATCGGTTCATAAATTCATAGCGGGATCATCAAAAGCTAGACGAAGTTTACATAATACACATAATACGCGTGCAAGTTCAAACTAGAGCTAAAAGCTTGTAATTAAGATGGATCTTCACCACTTCTGTCGTGGAATTGTCACGGCAGATGTCCTAGTGAAAGGAGTTAGTTGTGAAGCCATCGCAACTAGGAAGCTTAAAGGGGTTAAAATGGGACAAAGGACACGGGAGTTTATACTAGTTTGGCCCCTTACGGTGAAGGTAATGGCTTAATCCAGTTTGAGGTGGGATTGCTTATGTCTCGATTACCAAGGAGCGAATCCTCTTGACCTAGTTCTTGATCTGATGTTACTTGTCCTGAACCGCCGTCGGGTCGTCCCTTTATATACAGAGGTCGACACCCAGCGGCTCATAGAGTCCCGGCCGGCTCATAAACAGTGTCCGGCTCGGTCTCTTTCTATTCTTGCCTTTCAATACAAGTTACATACATATGGCGGTTTATCTCTACGGGCCTTGAGTCGCCTTTGGGCTTGGGGCCCTTAACTGAACCGCCATCTTCAAGTGTCATCTTGGGCTTCATATCTTGAACCGCCATAGGTATAACCCGGCCCCTCCTGGGCGGGACATACCTAATAGTTATGTCCCCAACATTAGGCCCCAGATTGATTCGAACTGGTTCATGTCAATCTTAAACACTTAGAAAAAATCTTCTACTCTTCATTGTGCGAGAGTATATAACCCACCATGACGTCATCTTCTGGATTAGCGATAACCCGCCATGACGTCATCTGCCATTACTTCACATTTTATCCAACATATCTCAACGGATCCTTCTCTTAATGACCATCTCGAGAATCGAGGCATCTTGGTAGCTGGATAATCATATTTTCGGCCTCCTCGTTTTTTGCACCCACTTAAGAGTCTTCTTATAAATAGGCACGACCAGTCTTTCCTCATTCTCCCCCTTTCCGTCGTCTTCCACCTCTCGCACCCTTCTGCCACTCGAGCTCCGCTGCCACCGCAGAGCGCACCGTCGTCTTCGTCCAGGCCACTGCATGACCCTGAATCGATCCAGAGAACGGCGGCGACCCTCCGCAGTAGATCTGCAGCTATAAGTTTTTGCCTTCCCACACCTCAGATCCGCATTAGGGTTTGCGAGCTTCTCTGTGTTCTTCATAGTTCATCGTAGTTCATCTTCAATGCTTGTACTGCGGACCTCTTTGATCTGAAAACGGCGTATAACTAGTGTTGTAGTTGTTTTGCTTCCACTTTTAATACTAGTGGATCCCCTTTTTCTGTAAAAAGATCTCACTAGAACTTACGAACTCATCTGTACTGTTTTTTTAGGTCTAGATTATTTCCTTATTCCGAGCATCCTTCCAGAATAATGATTGCAATCTGTGAAACTTGTTTGTATGACACTTAGCCAAACAGCTGTGTTTTGGTAGATCCACCTAGCATCAATAGATAACATCAACCAGGCATGGCGTCTTAAATAACTTGACTGCTCATGGTGGTTTAAATAATCTGACGTAATTAGCCATATACCATTAGGCCCCTTCATAAGCCGCCATTCTGAACATGTGCATTAATACTTTTCCTCCGGCTTAAATTTGAACCGGCAATTTTTACTCTTTGTTAGGCTTCCTTCGTCACAATGCCGCCGAAAACAACCACTTCATGCAACTGGGTCAAGTCCATCATTACAGATAGCACACTTGATGACTTTGTGAAAACCGGCTATCTGCCAAAGAAGGAAGTCATGTCATACCATGCTCCTGACCCAACAGAAGAAAAGCCTCAGCCCAAAGAGGGGGAAGTCATCGTCTTCACTGACCACATGAACCAGGGCTTTCACCACCCGGCTCAAAGTTCTTTAGAGACATCCTGCACTTTTTATATCTCCGTCCTCAAGACATCGGACCCAACTCCGTGTCTAATATTTGCAACTTTCAAGTATTCTGCGAGGTGTATCTTGAAGAAGAACCCAGCCTGCTACTCTTCATAGAGTTATTTTATTTGAACCGCCATAATGAATGTGCCAATGGACCTAGTTTGGAGCTCGGCGGGGTCTCAATCCAACGACGGAGAGACACCATTTTCCCTTATGCAAATCCACCAAGTCACCCCAAATACTGGAACCAGACATGGTTCTACTGCCAAGACACTTCTCCGGCTGATGAGAACCATCTGCCCGGCTTTCGCGCCCTGCGCCTCGAGTGTAATCATCCTCTTCCGGACAAGTTGTCAGCTGCTGATCGCCAGAAACTCGCCCCCACCATGGCTAAAGTCAAGGCTCTTTTGGGGAACGGTTTAAATGGTATTGACTTGGTCCGGGTTTGGGTTTCCTGGCGGATCATTCCGTTGAGATGCCGCTCCGGTTTGATGTGCACCTACACGAGCGAGAAGAATGATCCTCTGCAGCACAGCTCTGACGATTTACCTGACAACGTCATCGATGATATGACAAAGTCACTGTTAAACGAAAGCCTAGCAGATTGCGGCAAGGTGGGCTTAAGCCCTTTCTGCAAAGCTAACCCAGCTCCAGCGGTAAGCCGCCAGACTGAGTAAATTTACCTTCATCCTTGATGTTTTGTCTTTACTCAAACCTTTGCTGATCTTCGTAGGCTGACGACCAATTTTGGAACAAAAATTATGACCATGAGGCTGCAAAGAGAGCCAGGAGAGCTGCCAGGAAAGCCGTCGCCAAGAAGAAAGGAAAGAAGGCCAGCGCCTCTGACTTGCTTCGACTAGAAAATTCCTCTAAGTCGGAGAGGTAGCTCTTGACTCTCTTGGATCCTTTTTTAACCACCTTATTGACACTGATTATCATCAGGGTGACACGGGAACGAGTCGCGGAGTGGACGAAGAGGTAACTATTATTTCCTCCGACTCCGAGCCTTTGCCAAGACAGAAAATTCGAAGAGTAACCCGGAAAGTAAGATTTTCACATCCCTTAGCTTATCAGGATCCTCAATTTCTTTTGAAGCGATAGATTCATGAGAGCCGGAGGCAGACCCGGACCAGCAAGGACGCGAAACTCTCCTCCGGCTTACCTAACACCCCAAGGAAGCGCCGGAACGAGGTCACCTCTGACTTAAATCATTTTTATCCTTTGGCGGGTCTCACTCGTCAATCACTCAACTCTTCTGATTCAAATTATCAGGAAACTTCACCTTCCTCCGGCGACTCAATCCAGTCCAACATGCCGGCTTTAAGACCGCTCCAGGGTAATGATGATTTACTTATCCTGTATTTAGTTCAATTCTTTATACTTGTACTGACCTTTTTGATCTTATGCAGCGGAAAAGCAAAACCCAGCAAGAGGGTGAAGAATTACAAACCGGCCGAAGAGCTAACCTTCAACGAGCCGGAACTCCAAACAGCCCCGCCTGAGACCTATGTTCTTGAGCCGCCGCTTGAACTGGCTCATGACACGCCAACACCAACCGCTGACCCGCCTGCTGATCAAGCCACCCACGGCTCTGTCAACCCTGAAGTTTCTAGCCCAGCCAAGACAGACGACCCACAAGATGCTGATGTTGAAATTACCAAGACCGGCTACACTGAGCAGGGAAGACCTACCGTGCTAGCCAAGTGTTCTGCCAAGGAGGATCACCTGGAACGCCGTAAGGTCAGATTTGATGTTGCTGATTTTACTCACATGAGCATTGGGGAAGTTTTTTCTGGCTATCTTAGCCAAGTGCACAGCAGCCGTGACCTCGATGTTGATATGGTGAAGCAAATGCACCAGAAATTTGAGGTATAAACTCTTCCCTTCACTGAATTATCCTTACTATGCCAGCCCCCAAGTCTATTGCTTATGATGAATATGCTGTAGACTTAGAACAAACGTATAAGCATTAGTAATATCCTTTGGTCAAACCTGTAAAAATCCGGCTTAAACTGTAGTCCCCAAGGGCCGGTTTAATCAACATGAATGAGCCGGTCCTTCACATGCTTGTGTAGAATATAGTACTTGTGTATATTTAACAGCAATATGCATTAGCCCCCAAGTGCCAAGTACTCTTTCTTGCAAAGTGCTTGGGACTTTACTCTCATGAACCACCACTTACATAGAATCCTTCGGTAGACATTAGCCCCCAAGTGCCAAGTGTTGTTGCTTGCAAAAGGCTTGGGACTTAATATTGTATGCTAATATTCATGATTTTGACTCGGTATTTGTACAGGCCACCACTACTCAACTTCAATCAGAACTGTCTGAACTGAAGAACCGCCTGGAGGCACAGGAGACTGAAACCCAAAGAGCCAATTCCAAATTTGAATTTAGTGTGTCTAAACAAGAGAAACTGAAAACAGACTTCGAAGTGGAGAAAAAGGCCTGGGCTGAGCGAAAAATCGCTTTAACCCATCGAGCTGACAAAGCAGAGGTGGCTCTTGAAGAGGTGACCACTGAATTGTCCGGCTTAGAATGCCATGTATCTCAGATGGTCTCAGTAATCTTTGGTAAGCCGCCCTGCAAGTGTCACGCGTTGAACCTTTCTGTTGATCATGTGAATTGTTGTTTTGACTCATCTGCTATTGCTATGCAGGCCCAAGGAGCACAAACCTCAATCAGGACATGCTGATAAAGCTTAGGGCGGTTTACACGCTCGTGGAACAACTTTATACTGGATCTCAGCGTGCCTTAGCCACAGTTGCCCTATCAGACGAAGTCCCCACACTCCCGGTGGATGTGCTAAAGAAGCTTTCTGTGCTACCCCAGCGATTCAATAAATTAAGGCGACCGTCTGCGAGAGCCGGAGCCCTGGCTGCCTTAAGCCGGGCCAAAGCTTGGCTACCAGAATTAGACCCGGCCGACATCACCATTGGGTATCCAAGCCTTAAGGAAGATGGCACTTCATTTGAACAGGAGGACTTTGCCGCTTGTGTGAAGGAAATACGCCCTGTGGCCACCCTGATTGTTGATGAGGTGGATCTCACCAAGTACCATCCGGGTTACGACGCGGAGAATCGGACGATGCCGATGCCACATTATAAAGTGACAAGCCTGACCCCACCAATCCGTAAGCATACCTTTGCCCCTGAAGTTGACCCGTCCAGACTAATTGATGATGAAGCTGTTAAAGCTTTGGATGGCATTGACTGGTCATCATCAATCAACCTTCCAGGACAGGGAACAGGAGAAGGAGCGGAGAGGGTTGATCCGGAAACTTCAGGTCAACAAGAGAATTGATTCCCCGGGTGGCTCATATTTGTAGCCAGCTGAAAAACAATTTAATCATTTTGAATCGGGCAGTCATGTAATAGGGTAGAAATGACTTTGCTTTGTCGTGCCATCGTGCACGTTTTGGTGCTCAACATTGTTAAGCCGCCGTCTTATATTCGCCCCTTTTTATACTTATCATATGTTTTCCTTATGCATAAGAAAGTCTTTGAACTGTCCTGCACACAGAAATAAATCACAAGAACCCTTGGCGGCTTACCGCAGGGCGGGTCATAATATCTTACATTCAACCATTAATATGGAAAAAAGATACACAGATAAGCCTGTTATGAATTATAGCTTTGAAACACAACTATAATATCATACCTGTGACTTTGAATTTGCACTGCCAGTTTATGTGACCTGAACAGTAAGGGTGATAACCCAATCCTTAGAAGTCAACACTTCCAAATGTATGATGTTTGTCATATGTTGGCGACTTATCGTCCAAAACCAAGCTGGGTTAAATTTAAACCACATTTATACTTAGATCTGAACAAAAAAGTCTCAAGACAAACCCCAAAGATTGTTTAAAAAAACTTAAGCCAAATAGAAAGAAAAATTGAGGCTTCTGATTCGAATACGATTAGTAAATCGGACCAAAGGGGTTAAGCTAGGATTCGAATACGATCATGTAGCCCCCAGTGGCTTTGGCGTTGCGCCGATCAAGAGGGTACCGACAGCTATGTTCTCTTTGGTTCGAATACGACTTATGTTTGAATAGGAAGCCCCCGGATGACCTTGAGAGTTTTGTAACGACTCTGATTCGAATACGATCAAAGTTGGACCCAAATGGGGTTAAGCTATTATTCGAATACGATCAAGAAGCCTCCTAGTGAGTTTGGCATTGTGCCGATCAAGAGGGTACCGACAGCTACGTTCTCTTTGGTTAGAATAAGACCTATGTTTGAACAGGAAGCCCCCTAGTGATCATGAAGCTTAACGCCTAGATTCGAATACGATCATGAGCTGGACCAAGAGGGTTCAACTAGATTCGAATACGATCAGCCCCCAATTGGTCGTTTGAGATTATGATGATGAAGACATATGATCATTTAGGATGAAAAGGACAGAGGTCTCGCTTTATTACTTATCATAATATATACATTGTCAAGATATGTACATCATGAGAGCCGGTGGCTCAACTGTAGTAAGGCCGAAGATGAGCGATATTCCACGGCCGGCGGGTCTCTTCCTCTGACTTACGTGAGTCTTTGTGCTCTCGAACGTCGATAAGGTAATATGACCCGTTGTTCAAGTTCTTGCTGGCCACAAAGGGCCCTTCCCAAGGTGGGGATAACTTGTGTGCATCAGTTTGATCCTGGATGAGCCGGAGCACCAAATCACCTTCTTGAAAGGTTCTGGACTTAACTCGGCGGTTGTGATAACGGCGCATGTCCTGCTGGTAAATCCCGAGCGGGCTGCTGCCAAGTCATGCTTTTCATCTAACAGGTCGAGTGCATCCTGACGCGCTTGTTCATTATCAGCCTCAACGTAAGCCGCCACGCGGGGCGAGTCATGCCGGATGTCACTACGGAGAACCGCCTCGGCTCCGTAAACCATGAAGAAAGGCTTATAACCCGTAGACCTGTTAGGGGTATTATTGATGCTCCATATCACAGAGGGTAACTCCTCCACCCAACAACCCGAAGTCCATTGCAAAGGAACCAAAAGCCGGGGCTTGATGCCTTTCAACATTTCCTGTTTGGCTCTTTCAGCTTGACCATTGGATTGAGGGTGAGCTACAGATGAAACATCAAGCCGAATATGCTTACGTTGACAAAACTCCTCCGTGGCACCTTTGACAGATTAGTACCAGTGTCAGTTATAATGTTGTGTGGAAAGCCAAAACGAAAGATCACCTTTTTCATGAATTGAACCGCCGTGGCTGCATCACACTTACTAACTGCCTCTGCCTCAACCCACTTTGTGAATTTGTCAACCGCCACCAAGAGGTGGGTCTTTTTATCTTTGGACCTTTTGAAAGGCCCAACCATGTCGAATCCCCAGACTGCAAACGACCAAGTAATTGGAATCATCCTCAACTCTTGAGCCGGCACGTGAGCTCGTCTTGAGAATTTCTGACAGCCGTCACATTTACTGACCAGATCCTCCGCATCAGCGTGAGTCGTCAGCCAATAAAATCCATGACGGAAAGCCTTGTCCACAAGGGACTTTGAACCGGCATGATGGCCACAATCTCCTTCATGAATCTCATGAAGAATTTCTTGACCTTCCTCAGGAGAGACACAACGCTGAAGCGCTCTAGTGACACTGCGATGATGCAACTCGCCATTGGCAATTGTCATTGACTTAGACAGCCGGGTTATCTGCCTAGCCAAGATTTCATCCTCAGGCAACTCGCCCCGGGTCATGTAATCTCATGTAAGGCAACTCGCTCCGGCCAAAACGCGTGCAGGGAACGGCAACACCCCGCCTAGCTGCCTGCTCACATCTGCATCGGTAGAAGCAGCAATGCAAGGATAGAGAGAGACGAGAGGGATCCGAGAGGGATGGGGACAGATGGAAGAGGGATGGGAGGAGGAGAGTCCAACCTCTGCGCAGAGAGGATGCGCGCTGGCGAGTGCCCACGAGGCGATGGGGCGGCGAGATCCGTTCGCAGGAGAGAGGAGAGGGGTCGGGTGAGCGGCGCGAATGCGGGTGTGAATTGACAGGGAAAGAAACCCTAGCCTATTTTGCATGCCTGGCCTAGAATGACGCACAGCCTACCAAACGTTGCAAAAGTTGCATGGTAGGTGCGATGCAGGTGCGAGGCAAGAAACCAAACACGACATTTGCGGACTGGGTTGGTGACAGGAGACGACGAGAGGGGATCCAGTCGTGTCGCCTACCTGGGCCACGTCGTAAGCGGCGGCGCGTACGTGGCGATCGTCATGGTTGTGGAATAGGCTGTCACCATCGATCATCGCGGCATGGGCAAATGCGCGGCCGGCCAGTCGAGCTATCAAGTCACCGTCCCACGCAGCTACGGCCTACGAACGAGCCTAGCGGCGGTGGCGTAGACACGTTTGTGCGGGCGGCGCGACGAGTGTGGGGCGTGAGCCGGCCATACGGCCTGTATCCGCGCGCTCTGCCGGACGAATCAGCAGAGTGTAGGGGTCGCCGCTGCCGCCTGTGTGGCCAAAAGGCATAAATTTGACCTCGGGACAAAATTATTTCACAAACTAAACTGTTTTTAAAAATATTTCACCCAGTTGAATCTTAATGTGCAGCGCCTAGCAGCAAGACGTTGCACTCTATCGTGCAATGCCTAACACTCAGGTGTCACAGTTGTGCAGCGTCCGACAGTTAGGCGCTGCACTATATTGTGCAGCGTCTAGATGTAAAGAGTTGCATAATAGGTTACGAATACAATAAGGTATCGGGAAAGGCACGGTGCCTCGTCACGTGCGTAAGCTATCCATCGGCCGGCATGTAGATTACGAATACAATGTGGTACTCGTCCGCACTTACTGCTTAGGCCGTGGGGAGAGCGATCGAGCTCGGAGGCAGAGGGAAGGAGTGTGGTGTGAACGGGCATCACCCTTTGCCTCCCAAGCGGCTTGTCTGTACACGGCGACACCATCACGTCATGGATCCTTCCCAAGAGATTTAGTTAGTTGTATCTTTTTTATGTTGGAGTTGAGCATCTTTTGTCTCTCTGCTGCGGGTTTTATGTTTATGCCTTCCCGTGTTCATGTTATGTGTTGTATCTTTGTCTGTATGCATGTTTTTTCTACTATCAGTGCAATGATATACAAGCTTTGCATATTTATGAAAAGAAAAAAGATCTAAAGACTGTTTGGATTGTCTAAAGCTGGCGACCCAAAAAAATTGATCGTTGACCAAGCGTTGGCGCTTCTTTGGATGGCCACCAACTAGTTGTCCTGCCCAGGCCATTGGGGTTCCTCTAGTTTATTTTTTCGTCAAAGTTGGCAAAGTTGTAGGCGGCTGAAAGCTGCCCTAAAATTCTGGCCAGCCCACGATTTGGCACAGCGTGCTGGCCGGGGCGCCATCCAAACAACCCCTAGTACACGAAATTTCATTGTTTGGGTAAAGGAAAGTATTTGTTCAGGAAAATCTTCTGGAAACCCATATCCTAGTAATAAATAGAAAGAAAAACGCAGCAAAAGAAATAATTCAGTATCAATACAGACATTAGGGTCTGCTAACTCACAAGCAACACAGAGCATATATTTTTCGACGACAGGCAACACAGAATTAATTTATTCTTAGGCGACACAAGGAAGCATTTTCCTAGCAAAAAAAAGACACCAAGTAGCATCAATCTAACATCGAGATTTGTGCAAGATTTCCCCCTTTTTTATTTAGGAAAATAAATGTTTCAAATGTTGGGGCTATTCCACGCTCCCCGTTGGATTTTATGCTCCAGCTCCAGAAACTTAAGTTTATGCTCCTTCCTCTTGAATCTTACGCTCACTGGAGGCAGGGACGATTTCAAAGGGGGACGAGGGGGGCGAGACCCCCCCTAACGATCGCATCTCCCTGTTAATAGCGAGTAGTTGTGCGCTAATTTTTTTCCCAGCCAACCGTCTGCCACTTCCTTCGCCCCCCTCTGTCTCTGTGTCCTTCGTGAAGCCTCAAGAAAACCCATGTTTTTTTTTGAGAAATTCAAGAGAACCCATGTACACGACGCAATTTAGCAGCCTATAAAAGCCCAAAACAAACAGCCACAGGTCGTGTACAATTAGGAGGCTACCAGCCCACCTACGCGTCCACGCACAAACGGGCGCTATCCCTTCGTTTCCCAACCGCCTGCTCCGATCGAAATTCACATCTGCCGCCTGCCGTAGCGCCGCTGTCTGCTATCAGATCTTTGCGCGACTCCGTCGCATCGCCATCAAGAAAAGCGGTGAAGGGACGGCCGCGGGCGAGCCGATCCACGGGCACTTTGCCGGTAGCCGGTAGGCCGACCGCACGGACGAGCGGAAACAGAACGAGGATACAAGGTATTTTGAGCAATACATTCAAGCCCTAATTAGGTTAGCATGTGATTTCAGAACCATATCGAACTATAATATATAATTGTAAAAACTACAATCACTGAGAAGGAATTAACGGCCAGGTTTAGCTCTGAAGAAATTGTTGATTTCGTGCTCACGAAGCTGACTCCAAATTAGTAGATATGTGTATTTCTATCATAATTATAAGTGGCGCAATATCTCGATGTTACAGCAGCAGGGGCACCCGGCTAAACATATGATGTGCAATTTAGCGCCATTTAGCGTGCTATGGCCCCTGATACATATATTTACTATTTAGATCTCATGATATTTACTACAGTATGTGCTTATGTATTCTATGATTTTCATCCTTCCAGTTCTCGCCCCCCTATCTCAATTTTCTAGCTCCGTCCCTGACTGGAGGTGGATGAACAGGTAGCTAGGAGGAAGACACACACGATTGCCCGTGCACACACACATTTTTCTTCTCCTGTATTTCTCTCGCTTCCAAAGCAAACATGAGTAAATTCGCAAAAAAAAAAAAAAAACAAACAAACATGAGTGCAACAAGCTGGCCCTGATCTTATGTCACTCATGGACTGACTCAGGCCAATGACTCTGACTCTCTCAGCTCTACCTTATCTATCCAGCCAGCGGCTTGACTCTAACCTCTCCGGCACATGCCGTATCACACGATCATACCACCTCACACAGCACCGCAGCCTCACATCGTTTTCGACATCTCACATTACTCGGCATATCGTACGACGGCCTGGCATCTCACCTTCTCCGCAAGTCTCCGATGAAGCTTCACCAGACTAGCTAAACCGTGAAACATCTAACTTGCATGCATAACAAAAGCAAAACTAATCATGAAGATACAAAATCAAGATTAAAAAGGCTAATTTCAACTTATTTTCCCTTAGATGGACAACTTTTTGTAATATGACAACCAATTTTTCACATCGCTATGCACAAACCTAAAAAATGCCTAAGAAAAAAAATGCAGAAAATGTCTGATATATTATTCATCAAATATCATGCCGGAAATTCGCAAGGGCAATTAAGTGCGGGGGCACTCACATGTGAAGCCATGTCGTCCGCTCGATTGGCCTCGCGATTTGCAAAGTAGTTGAATCCCGCAGGATGGCACAATATAAAAAGAAAATCTCTCAAAAAGCTTTAAGTGTCAACGATGAAACTTGCGGTTTTTGAATCTAAAAATGCAAAGTTTCAACAAGTTTCGGAGATAAAATTTTAAGCAACTTTTTCTGTCGGTCGTAGACACAAAACAATTGATTTTTGCCGGTCGCTCGTACTAAGTTTTAATGTTTGAAACTTAACATTAAAAAATCATCAATATATATTGAAAATGGATCTTATTTGAAAGCTGTCAGAACCGGATTTTTGGGATATTAATTTCCCAGAAAATAGCCCTTGTGCTTACCAGCCCCAGGATTACTGTCGGGGATATACCCCGCGGCGTAAACCGGCCGGAAGTATAACCCGGCCGGACTTGGCGGTTTACTTGAGACCCGGCTAAGACTTGACGATTCACTGGCGACCCGGCGGTTTACGGTTCATTGGTAATCCGGCAGGCGGGTCAGAGAAGCGACAAGACCCGGTGGCCCGACTAGCGGTTCATGAAGGCCGGTTCAACACGGTGGGCCGGTTTAAAAGGAAAGGCATAAGGAATATTTGTCTTATAAGGAGTTAAGACCTGGACTTGTATCCGGTTTGTATTAGAGATAGACTAGTCCTAGTCCTACTAGGACTCCACATGTAACCCGCCCCTCCAACTTATATAAGGAGGGGCAGGGCTCCCCAAAGAGGGAGGGGCAAGAAACAATCTCTAGGGCTAGACACAAAGAGGAGAGCCGGTTTACGGCGACTCCCTCGTGATGATAATGAGACCTAGCCTCAAACAGCATGTAGGGTTATGACCGGATGATGTTTCCCGGGGCCCGAAGCTGTCTAAATCCTCGTCTTGTGTGTTGCGTCTCTCGATTCCGCTCAACCCCTTGAAGCTACCACACAGATGCGTTGGCCTCGCGATTAAGTCCTTACATTAGGACATCTGCCGTGACAATTCCACGACAGTTGGCGCCCATCGTGGGGCTTGCGCACGGTGGTGTTGAGTTCTTGGAGAGATCTCTCCTAAGGATCGAGGGGGCTTGCAATTTTTTCAGATGAAGAAGAGCTGGTTTACAGCTTTGGTTAGCCACCGTCTTGTGGTCGTTCGGACTGATTTCAAGTCGCCAAGACGGACGGGTTTTTGAAGAAGACGTTTTAGATCAACCGGAAAATCGCTGATTCGTGTTCATGGTTACAGCTACTTTTGATAAGAAGAGAAGTCATACACGTGATTGATTCGCCGAGACCGACTGTGGATCGTCCATATCCGGATCAACATGACACGACTCGTAGGACTACAGCAGTACCGAGGCGAACTCTGTAAACATCGTGCAGTCGATCCCTTGTCAGAGTGTGCAGATAAGATCAAAAAGTGCTAGTGGCTGAAATAGTAAAAACGGAAAATCCTGTGATGCGATCTGCGGTTTCGGTATCCACATCATGGTATTAAAGTGAGTCAAAAGTGCTACTAGGAAAAGACAAAGCTACTAGTACTACTACTTTGCTCAAGCCTGGGAAGTACCTCCCTCATGTAGAGATAGATGGATTCCAGCGAGATCCAAGTACAAGTACTCTGGTCCTCAAGGAAAATTACTGTTAAAAAAAGGTGGAAGAAGGAAAGAGGACTACGACCAGATGGAAGTTGCAGATACGGACTCGTAAGACCACCCACGACCGGAAGCAGGGAGGGACTCTGCCGCCGCAGCTAGCCCTCACTTTGTCGGCTCGCCTCCACCGCCATGGGCTCGGCCTCACGGTCTCCACAGCCATCTCTCCGCCTCCGAGCACCTACAAACCCGCTTTCCTCCTGCAGTTGACCCGCCCCCACTACTCGTCAGCACCGCGCGGCCCGCCCGCACCTGCGCCTGCTCCGACCAGCCGTCTCCGCGCGTCAAGCCGGCTGCGCCGGGCCACCAGCCCCTGCCCCTGCGGGCCTGAGTCGTCAGCCTCCTTCACTGTCGAGTCGGCTGCACGCCTCTGCCCCTATTACAAATTCTTCAGTGTGTACATATGTAAAGACAGGTTGAGCAGAGAAGTTTTGGTGTCAACGTCTCTTACATCGACTGTCTTCGCCACCCCGGATCCAAGTTACCAACGCCTTGTGACCCCGTGGTGTCGAGCTGCCGACCTCGCCGTGGTTCGCCTCGCCTCCAAGC
This sequence comes from Aegilops longissima, assembly GCA_021605205.1. Classification (NCBI taxonomy): domain Eukaryota; kingdom Viridiplantae; phylum Streptophyta; class Magnoliopsida; order Poales; family Poaceae; genus Aegilops; species Aegilops longissima. Next base: position 27,278,210 of record CM038682.1, read on the forward strand.
GTCCCGCGTGGCCTGCCAATTCCGCCAAGAGCCACCCAGGACAGTCGCCTCCGACGCCACGGTCCCCCATCAAGCCGACTGTTCAGCGACCACCGTGCTGGCGCCGCCCGGGTCGTGCTGGGTTGCTGGTGTTGGACATACGGTGGTCTGCAGCAGGGGTTTCTCAAACTGCTGTTGGAACGGACGAAGATCAAAGGCATGGCATTTGATAGGCACTGCCACCTTCACTTTGTCGCAAGAAGTCAGAAGCAAAAGCAACTAGTATTAAAATACTAATACAGCACAGGATTGCATGGTCAAGGAGTCAATTAATAGTACTAGTAGTACTCCAGGAAGACTAAGATACTGGCACGTATACACTGATATTCGGCCCGCTTAAACTGTAGCTTGTGTATGGATCATCTGTCATACGGACAAATCAGGTGATATCTATCTAAGTCCATATTAATTGACACGTTGCTTTCATCAGGCAACAATTACTCTGGCCTGTAATATTTTTTATGCAGGACGGCTATTAAAAGAAAACGAGGTGGTGTTATACCGCGGAGGCACGTTCAGCTGTGCTGCGTGGCTTCATGGGCATGCGTGTCGCGGTCCAGTTTACATTAAAACGCGCCAGCTGACTCGCCCATCCGTGCCACCTTACAACGCCACGGGTGACTCGCCCGTCCGCCCTCGCGGCCGGTTCACGTGTCCGCGCCGGCTTACAAACGTTGCGGCCGACTCAGCCGTCCGCACCGGTTTACCACGCCGCGGCCGATTCACCCATGAGCGACTTCAACTCCGCCTAGCGATCATCGATTTCATGGCGGATTATTTCCGGCCTGGCACATCAGGTGATGTTCATCTAAAATACATTTTATTGGCACATATTATTTTTGTCAAAGAGCAGTTTATCTTTGCCTTGGTCTGCAATATTGTGGATGCAGGACAATTGTTCATTACAACAAAACAACGTGGTTAACTCGCCCGTCCGCGCCGGTTTACAACCCCGCGGCCGGTTCATCTGCTTGAGCCGCCTATGATGCTGAGGTCATCTTTGCCGTCCGTTTCTAGCGGCCTGGTCTACATCAACACACCGGGCCGCACCTGTCAGCATGAGTTTTTTATTGAGTATGAGCAAGTCACAGCTTGGGTAGCCCGGTTTTTCTTTCAACAAAATGAAGGCAAATTATCATATACTATTAACCACCGTCTGCACGGGGTGGTTCACTGGGCAGTCACACAAGTCGCCGCCACTACAGTTTGGTTAACTTCAAATCGCCAGTTGGAAGGAGCCATTGGCCGAGTTGCTGACACGGCTCAAACGGGATCATTTATAACCCGCCGCAGTCACCTCAACTTTCTGTGGATTCACATCGTGCCATCAACATCAATGATATACAAGTTATGCCGGTTTATATCACGGTCAAATATGGAGAGTCTCAAGCCAACTCCTCGAGTCACCTTTGAGACTCGGGGGCTACGATGACATGACTCAGCAAATCTTGCCAGTTTCAGCAAATTTAAGAACCCCAGGACGATGGAGGGAAAGATAACCCGGTCCCGGAGGCTACTGTTGTATTGATGAAAATTTAAAGGCCGTTAGAAAGTTTCCGGCTTAGAAAGTATATGACAGTTACAAAATCCCGGCTCAATGAAGAAGTTCCGGGTCATCAGAAAGGATTCCGGTTTACAATCCAGTTCAAGGGAAATCTGTCTCCGACAAAGCTCTGAAGCTCTCAAATCCGGTTTAAAAATGTCCGCTTCAAAAAGGAATTAACTTCTCGCAAGTTAGATTTTAAAGGCCGTCAGAAAATTTCCGGCTGAAAATGAAGATTCCGGTTCAAGGGAAAGATGTCTCCCACAAAGCTTTGAAGCTCTCGATATCCGGTTCAAAATCCCGGTTCAAGAAGGATTTATCTCTTGCAAAAAGTTAAAGGGTCCCGAAAAAGACCTGCTGCCATGATGCGCGGTTCAAACGTGGGTATCATGCCTTGTTGGCTTATCATATTATTGATCACTTGGGGGCTTGGTCATGTATGAACCATAGCCACGCCTCTTGATCGGCCTAGTGCCACAACATCACTTTGGGGCTTGGTCGTGTCCAAACCAATGCAACACCTTTTGATAGGCGAAAGCCACCAGATCACTTCGGGACATGGTCAAGTCTGAACCAGTCACGCCTCTTGATCGGCCTAAGGCCATAGAGTCACTTGGGGGCTTGATCGAACCCGAACCATTGCCACGCCACTTGATCGGCATAATGCCACGGTTTCAGTTGGGGACCTGGCTGACTTGAACCATCGCTACACCTTATTGGGAGCTTGGTCGTGTCCGACCATGGTAACACCATCTGATCGGCTCAGTAAAGCCTCATTTGCAATGGTTTTATTTTTTGCCTTTGCTTGAATTCTGTTCTTTTTTTGCTAAAGAACTTTTACTTCTGGTGTGTTTTTAAACAGACATTGTTAATCCGGTTCAAACTGTCAATTACAAATTGGCCGAACACGGTCAAATCTTAATCCGGAGACTATCTGCCCGGTTTGATTTTATGTTACCATCTTATTATGGAGTAAACCGGTGTTCATTAACCCGGCTTGACTTTCAATTACAAGTTGTCAGTACATGATCAAATCATAATCTGGAGACTATCAGCCCGGTCTGGTTTGACTACAAGTCACCAGTATTATATATGGTTAAACCGGTGTTTATCACAACCCGGTACGGTTTTATCATAAACCGGCACAGTATGAAAGGAGTTATCATTACTCAAGATTGGGGTTATCACTCTTACTACAAAAAGTTTGTAAACCAATGATGTGATTCAATGTCACAGGTATGATATATTTCATATTTGATTATTTTTTGCAGCCTTGGTTATAAACCTGGGTTATATGTTGCGCATTATGACCCGTCCGGCGGTAAACCGCCAGGACACTTTAAACTTGTTGTATGCAGAAACAGGTTGAATAAAGCATGATGATAAATTATCCGGTGTTTATTAAACCGGCCTGTCTTTAAGACGATAAGTCGCCAGTATATGATGAGAAATTATCCGGTGTTTGTTAACCCGGCCTGGCTTCGGACTATAAGTCGCCACTATATATTTGGATTGCGCCATTGGAATCATGCGCTTATAAATGATTGGGCTATATTATTCAAATTGAGGTTATATGCAAGTCTCATGTCGCTGCAAGCATGCACCATGACACTTGGGGGCTAATGCAAAGTCATTTTTTGCTCATCTTATTGAAGACCCGACTCATCATATCATAATGAGCCGGCCCTTGGGGGCTACCAATTGCTCCTATCAACAATTCAAGGTACACAAGTCTTAAAGGTCCATTGCTCAGTTGGTAAAGCACAAAGCTCTTAACCTTGTCGACGTGGATTCAAGCCCCATGATGGGGGTTACATCATATGATGTTATTTTCATTGAAGTATATATCAAGTCCCAACTCAATATTATCTTACTGAGCCGGCCCTTGGGGGCTACACATCACTGCTCAAATCTACATGATTATATTTATAAAGTCCCTGCTCATTATTGCATAATGACCCGGCCCTGGGGCTACACTGGTTGAAGTTTTTATGAGTATAAGACAATTACAAGTCCCAGGTTGCTGCAAGCATGACAACCCGGCACTTGGGGGCTACATAATATGGAGTATTCAGTTTTTACTAAGTGACTGGGATGAACAACATGGATTTCTTCTTAAAGTGGCACTATTTATATTGAAGCAAGTCTTAAGCCATCACTTCCTTCTGCTCAAGACTTGGGGGCTACAGGTATTATATTATTATTGAAGAACTATTTTCAAATTCTCTGTTTTGAGCAAACCGGATTGACCCGGCGTCACCAATCATTACGATCCTGTGTCGGTAACCCGGCGTCATCAATAATCATGAACCGGCGTTGGCAACAATCATGAACCGGCATTGGCAATAATCATGACCCGGAATTATCAGTTTTCATAACCCGACAATTGTGGAAATCATAAACCGGCAAGTTTTACATCTTCAGTTGAATATTTCAGAGACTAATATTTTTGTCAAATCAGAGCATTGAAGGCCAATTCAAATGGACTCTTTATTTACAATATTTTTTTTCTGCAAGCAAATTAATTATGAAGCTGGTCTATTGACTCGGATATTCTAGAAGGAGGAAATGACAAGGATTTAAGGATGATCAGATGCCGGTTTACAAGAATTCTTAACCCGGAGCATAATCTGTCAAGTTTGTTCTTGTGTTTATTTCACAGGAGCAGTTTAACATGGATAAATCCAAATTAAACTGGGGCTAATGTCGGGATATACCCTTGGCGTAAACCGCCGGAAGTATAACCCGGCGGACTTGGCGGTTTACTTGAGACCCGGCTAAGACTTGACGATTCACTGGCGACCCGGCGGTTTACGGTTCATTGGTAATCCGGCAGGCGGGTCAGAGAAGCGACAAGACCCGGTGGCCCGACTGGCGGTTCATGAAGGCCGGTTCAACACGGTGGGCCGGTTTAAAAGGAAAGGCATAAGGAATATTTGTCTTATAAGGAGTTAAGACCTGGACTTGTATCCGGTTTGGATTAGAGATAGACTAGTCCTAGTCCTACTAGGACTCCACATGTAACCCGCTCCTCCAACTTATATAAGGAGGGGCAGGGCTCCCCAAAGAGGGAGGGGCAAGAAACAATCTCTAGGGCTAGACACAAAGAGGAGAGCCGGTTTACGGCGACTCCCTCGTGATGATAATGAGACCTAGCCTCAAACAGCATGTAGGGTTATGACCGGATGATGTTTCCCGGGGCCCGAAGCTGTCTAAATCCTCGTCTTGTGTGTTGCGTCTCTCGATTCCGCTCAACCCCTTGAAGCTACCACACAGATGCGTTGGCCTCGCAATTAAGTCCTTACATTAGGACATCTGCCGTGACAATTCCACGACAGTCGGCAATTACTGTTAGCTGGCGAGATACAAACTTGATACAAAAACATCAAGCAAAGTACATAATAAGTAGTACACGACCATTGTGGCCTATGAGTACAACAAATGGTTCGAAGTGGCTGATGGCGGAAGCGGTTTGTGGTTCGTCTGTGTCTATGGGACTCAATTTCCCATAGGAACAGCTGACCGGGATAATTCCTATCTTCGCGAGGCTGCTATCATCATTGCATAGGTTCCGGGGCCGTCATCGCATCACTCCTCTCCATGCAAAAAATCTGGCCAAGACAATAGCCAGGGACAAGCCAGTGAGTACTTTGAATGTACTCGCAAACATTATGAACACGGGTATAATATAACAAACGATAATCATGCTCTGAAATATTCTATGATCACAACGGCAGTCACAAAATAAAATCTCTGATGCACGCAAGCAGGTTATTTGTATACATGAATATGCAATAACAGAGTAGTAATAGAAAGCACCGATCGGGTGTCTGAAGCGACGCCACGAAAGGTTAGTAAATAACGAGCATGCCTCAGTCGGGCGTCTGAGCGACACCACACAAAGGGCTTATAAAGTAAATAAATAACAAGCATGCCACAGTCGGGCGTCTCAGCGACACCACATAAAGGGCTTATAAAGTAAATAAATAACAAGCATGCCACAGTCGGGCGTCTCAGCGACACCACGTAAACGGCTTATAAAGTAAATAAATAACAGGCATGCCACAGTCGGGCGTCTCAGCGACACCACATAAAGGGCTTATAAAGTAAATAAATAACAAGCATGCCACAGTAGGGCGTCTCAGCGACACCACGTAAAGGGCTTATAAAGTAAATAAATAACAAGCATGCCACAGTCGGACGTCTCAGCGACACCACACAAAGGGCTCATAAAGTAAATAAATAACAAGCATGCCACAGTCGGGCATCTCAGCGACACCACATAAAGGGCTTATAAATAATCACAGTGAGCATCCAGGAGGTAGAACCATCCCAGGGATACTCGATAATTCAAATAATATAACGGGTTAGTCCACAACAAATAATAATCATGATCATCACAAGTCACAAGTCAAGATCCAAGTTCTGGTTTAACAGTTTCTCCTCTGAAGACCGACACTAAGACCGACACTTGACCCATCCCAGACTGTAGTCCTTAAGCATGGACACGGCTATTCGAATAGATGTTTAATCTCTGCAGAGGGTGTACTCTTTACCCACGAGTAACGGATTCCTTTAATCCATTGGGACTAATTCCGTCTACGGCCTTTTAATTGAAAACACACCTAACCGCACACACCAGCCTAACTTACCGGTGTCTGGAATCACCCACGACACCCGTTAAGCGAAACTCTAAGTGGGGAGGCTACAACCTCGACTTAGCATGGGATCACAAAATTTATAACGCGCGCAAACTAGGGGAGCTACCCCTTCGGCTCCAACCGAAACACCCATGCCCCCGGACCAGGTGGCATGCGTACCGGATGCCTCCGGTATCTTCCACCAAGGCCTCTCTGTACGGTGTGTGCTGGGAAAGGGGTTGACAACTTACTGAACCGTACCCTACCTATGGCACGGACAACTGGTAGTACGAAACAAGTATGGGGTTTACCGGAACAAGACTCGATCTATGGTCGACTCAGGAGGTTTAAGTATTCCCTGCATGATTAGTATAACAATTTATACTTCTACCAACAGACCGAATCACCACTCGACATACCTCGTCATGCCGTACCGGACACAAGCGTCCCGACGGAGGACGGGAGAAACCCGTGTCTACCCAAGACAGAGGCTTTCCCGGATTCCTTCCGGTATGCATGAAAGGCACTCGATGGTGACTATTATCACAAAGATATCCAATTCCAATAGCATGCAATCATCAATATGCACTCGTGAGTAGAAACGTATTATCACATGAAATAACGGATACTCCGTGTCGAGGTGGTGTTGTAACCGTGTAAATAACACACACACTATTATGCCAGGGTTCAGAATGCTTGCCTTCAAGTTGTGGGGAGGCAGGGTGCATTCCAAAACTTTGAAAGTTTTCTTCTTCTTACAAAATCCTATTTTAAAAATATTCAAATTAACCCATAGTTTCATAAAGAGTACCAAAAAAGTTGTCTGAATTTTTTTCAAATAAATCTGAAAATAAACAAGGTAAAATTTGAAAAAGGTAGGAAAAAGAATCAACTCATTTGGAGTTATATTTAAAAAGTTATAGCCAGTCAAAGTTTTGGTCAAATTCTGTTTTTTAAAATAAAACAGAGAAAAAAGAAAAATGTTTCGAAACTAACCACGTCGAAGGCGTATTCTGGTTTTACGTATCCACTTATCCAGTGAGGACTGGCGCGGGGGTCACTGACAGTGGGTCCAGGGGGGCCACTGGTCAGGTTTGACCAGTCGTCTTTCCCTCCTCTTCCTCTGCCCGAGCGGAGGCGGGACTCCGGGGATCGCCGCCGGCGATTGGCGGCTCCTCGCGGGGTTCCGAGGGCGGGGATGGATCCGCCAGACCGGGGCGGTCCTCCCGGTGGTTGTTGGGCCATCGGGGGTGGAGGGAGTCACCGGCGGCGAGCTCCGCGGCGGAGGAGGCTTCGGGTGGGTTTGGGGTTTCGATCTACGGTGGTTCCCGAGCGAGTTCGAGAGGCTGGGCAGCTCCGCATGGCCGAGGGGAGTCGGGTGGTGGTGTTGGATGGCCGGGGGAGGGCCTGGTTGCGATGAACGGCACCGGAGGGCGGCGGCGGCCGAGCTGGCCGGAGACGGGGGAGATGGCCTTTCCTCACCGATTACCGGCTACGGGAGCTCTAGGGGGTTGGCTTGAGGTTGCCTAAGGGTCTAGGCGAGCTCGGGGCTCCCTTATATAGGCGGCCGAGGTCGGTTCCCGCGGCGGTGGATAAGAACGTCGGCGAACCGCCTCTCTGTTTGAAGGAAATATGCCCTAGAGGCAATAATAAAGTTATTATTTATTTCCTTATATCATGATAAATGTTTATTATTCATGCTAGAATTGTATTAACCAGAAACATAATACATGTGTGAATACATAGACAAACAGAGTGTCACTAGTATGCCTCTACTTGACTAGCTCGTTAATCGAAGATGGTTATGTTTCCTAACCATAGACATGAGTTGTCATTTGATTAACGGGATCACATCATTAGGAGAATGATGTGATTGACTTGACCCATTCCGTTAGCTTAGCACTTGATCGTTTAGTATGTTGCTATTGCTTTCTTCATGACTTATACAAAGTTCCTGCAACTATGAGATTATGCAACTCCCGTTTACCGGAGGAACACTTTGTGTGCTACCAAAGCGTCCTGGCGTAACTGGGTGATTATAAAGGTACTCTACAGGTGTCTCCAAAAGTATATGTTGAGTTGGCATAATTCGAGATTAGGTTTTGTCACTCCGATTGTCGGAGAGGTATCTCTGGGCCTTCTCGGTAATACTCATCACCTAAGCCTTGCAAGCATTGTAACTAATGAGTTAGTTATGAAATGATGTATTACGGAACGAGTAAAGAGACTTGCCGGTAACGAGATTGAACTAGGTATTGGATACCGACGATCGAATCTCGGGCAAGTAACATACCGATGACAAAGGGAACAACGTATGTTGTTATGCGGTTTGACCGATAAAGATCTTCGTAGAAAATGTAGGAACCAATATGAACATCCAGGTTCCACTATTGGTTATTGACCGAGAATAGTTCTAGGTCATGTCTACATAGTTCTCGAACCCGTAGAGTCCGCACGCTTAACGTTACGATGACAGTTTTATGAGTTTTGATGTACCGAAGTTTGTTCGGAGTCCCGGATGTGATCACGGACATGACGAGGAGTCTCGAAATGGTCGAGACATAAAGATTGATATATTGGAAGCCTATGTTTGGACTTCGGAATAGTTCCGGGTGAAATCGGGATTTTACCGGAACACCGGGGGGTTACCGGAACCCTCACGGGGGAATGGGCCTTAGTGGGCCATGAGGGAGAAGAGGAGGGCCGGCCAGGGCAGGCCGCGCGCCCCCTCCCCCCCTAGTCCGAATAGGACAAGGAAGGGGGGGCGGCGCCCCCCTTTCCTCTTCCCCTCCCCCCAAGTCCTAATCCAACTAGGAAAGGGGGGAGTTCTACTCCCGGTGGGAGTAGGACTCCTCCGGCGCGCCTTCTCCTAGGGCCGGCCGCAACCCCCCTTGCTCCTTTATATACTGGGGCAGGGGGGCACCCTAGAACACACAAGTTGATCTACGGATCGTTCCTTAGCCGTGTGCGGTGGCCCCCTCCACCATATTCCACCTCGATCATATCGTCGCGGAGTTTAGGCGAAGCCCTGCGCCGGTAGAGCATCATCATCATCACCATGCCGTCGTGCTGACGGAACTCATCCCGGACACCCTGCTGGATCGGAGTCTGGGGATCGTCATCGAACTGAACGTGTGCTGAACACGGAGGTTCCGTACGTTCGGTACTTGGATGGGTCGGATCGTGAAGATATACGACTACATCAACCGTGTTGTCATAACGCTTCCGCTTTCGGTCTATGAGGGTACGTGGACACACTCTCCCCTCTCGTTGCTGTGCATCACCATGATCTTGCGTGTGCGTAGGAAATTTTTTGAAATTACTACGTTCCCCAACAGTGGCATCAGAGCCAGGTTTTATGCGTTGATGTTATATGCACGAGTAGAACACAAGTGAGTTGTGGGCGATACAGGTCATACTGCTTACCAGCATATCATACTTTGGTTCAGCGGTATTGTGAGATGAAGCGGCCCGGACCGACATTACGCGTACGCTTACGCGAGACTGGTTTCACCGCTGCGAGCACTCGTTGCTGAAAGGTGACCGGCGGGTGTCTGTCTCTCTCACTTTAGCTGAATCGAGTGTGGCTACGCCCGGTCCTTGCGAAGGTTAAAACAGCACTAACTTGACGAACTATCGTTGTGGTTTTGATGCGTAGGTAAGAAAGGTTCTTGCTCAGCCCGTAGCAGCCACGTAAAACTTGCAACAACAAAGTAGAGGACGTCTAACTTGTTTTTGCAGGGCATGTTGTGATGTGATATGGTCAAGACGTGATGCTATATTTTATTGTATGAGATGATCATGTTTTGTAACCGAGTTATCGGCAATCTGGCAGGAGCCATATGGTTGTCGCTTTATTGTATGAAATGCAACGCCATGTAATTGCTTTACTTTATCACTAAGCGGTAGCGATAGTCGAGAAGCAATAGTTGGCGAGGCGACAACGATGCTATGATGGAGATCAAGGTATCGGCGCCGGTGACGATGGTGATCATGATGGTGCTTCGGAGATGGAGATCACAAGCACAAGATGATGATGGCCATATCATATCACTTATATTGATTGCATGTGATGTTTATCCTTTATGCATCTTATCTTGCTTTGATTGACGGTAGCATTTTAAGATGATCTCTCACTAAAATTATCAAGAAGTGTTCTCCCTGAGTATGCACCGTTGCCAAAGTTCGTAGTGCCAAGACACCACGTGATGATCGGGTGTGATAAGCTCTACGTCCATCTACAACGGGTGCAAGCCAGTTTTGCACACGCAGAATACTCAGGTTAAACTTGACGAGCCTAGCATATGCAGATATGGCCTCGGAACACGGAGACCGAAAGGTCGAGCATGAATCATATAGTAGATATGATCAACATAGTGATGTTCACCATTGGAAACTACTCCATCTCACGTGATGATCGGTTATGGTTTAGTTGATTTGGATCACGTGTTCACTTAGATGACTAGAGAGATGTCTGTCTAAGTGGGAGTTCTTAAGTAATATGATTAATTGAACTTAAAATTATCATGAACTTAGCACCTGATAGTATTTTGCTTATCTATGTTTGTTGTAGATAGATGGCTCGTGCTGTTGTTCCGTTGAATTTTAATGCGTTCCTTGAGAAAGCAAAGTTGAAAGATGATGGTAGCAATTACACGGACTAGGTCCGTAACTTGAGGATTATCCTCATTGCTGCACAGAAGAATTACGTCCTGGAAGCACCGCTGGGTGCCAGGCCTGCTGCAGAGCAACGCCGAAGTTGTGAGCGTCCGCGAGCAAAGCTGATGACTACTCTATAGTTCAGTGTGCCATGCTTTACGGCTTAGAACCGGGTCTTCAACGACGTTTTGAACGTCATGGAGCATATGAGATGTTCCAGGAGTTGAAGTTAATATTTCAAGCAAATGCCCGGATTGAGAGATATGAAGTCTCCAATAAGTTCTATAGCTGCAAGATGGAGGAGAATAGTTCTGTCAGTGAGCATATACTCAAAAAGTCTGGGTATAATAATCACTTGATTCAACTGGGAGTTAATCTTCCGGATGATAGTGTCATTGACAAAATTCTCCAATCACTGCCGCCAAGCTACAAGAGCTTCGCGATGAGCTATAATATGCAAGGGATGAACAAGACACTTCCCAAGCTCTTCGCAATGCTAGAAGCTGCGGAGGTAGAAATCAAGAAGGATCATCAAGTGTTGATGGTCAACAAGACCACTAGTTTCAAGAAAAAGGGCAAAGGGAAGAAGAAGGGGAACTTTAAGAAGAACAGCAAGCAAGTTGCTGCTCAAGAAAAGAAACCCAAGTCTGGACCTAAGCCCGAAACTGAGTGCTTCTACTGCATGCAAGCTGGACACTGGAAGCGGAACTGCCCCAAGTATTTGGCGGATAAGAAGGATGGCAAGGTGAACAAAGGTATATGTGATATACATGTTATTGATGTGTACCTTACTAGAGCTCGTAGTAGCACCTGGTTATTTGATACTGGTTACATTGCTAATATTTGCAACTCGAAACAGGGACTACGGAATAAGCGAGCATCGGCCAGGGCGAGGTGACGATGCGCGCGTGGAAAGCGGTTCCAAAGTCAATGCGATCGCGGTCGTCACGCTACCTCTACATCTACCTTGGGATTAGTTTTAGACCTAAATAATTGTTATTTGGTGCCAGCGTTGAGCATGAACATTATATCTGGATCTTGTTTGATGCGAGACGGTTATTCATTTAAATCAGAGAATAATGGTTGTTCTATTTATATGAGTAATATCTTTTATGGTCATGCACCCTTGAAGAGTGGTCTATTCTTATTAAATCTCGATAGTAGTGATACACATATTCATAATGTCGAAGCCAAAAGATGCAGAGTTGATAATGATAGTGCAACTTATTTGTGGCACTGCCGTTTAGGTCATATCGGTGTAAAACGCATGAATAAACTCCATACAGATGGACTTTTGGAACCACTTGATTATGAATAACTTAGTACTTGCGAACCGTGCCTCATGGGCAAGATGACTAAAACACCGTTCTCCGGTTCTATGGAGAGAGCGACAGATTTGTTGGAAATCATACATACAGATGTATGTGGTCCGATGAACGTTGAAGCTCGTGGCGGATATCGTTATTTTCTCACCTTCACAGATGATTTAAGCAGATACGGGTATATCTACTTAATGAAGCATAAATCTGAAACATTTGAAAAGTTCAAAGAATTTCAGAGTGAAGTTGAAAATCATCGTAACAAGAAAATAAAGTTTCTACGATCTGATCGTGGAGGAGAATATTTGAGTTACGAGTTTGGTCTACATTTGAAACAATGCGGAATAGTTTCGCAACTCACGCCACCTGGAACACCACAGTGTAATGGTGTGTCCGAACGTCGTAATCGTACTTTACTAGATATGGTGCGATCTATGATGTCTCTTACCGATTTACCGCTATTGTTTTGGGGTTATGCTTTAGAGACGGCCGCATTCACGTTAAATAGGGCACCATCAAAATCCGTTGAGACGACACCTTATGAACTATGGTTTGGCAAGAAACCAAAGTTGTCGTTTCTGAAAGTTTGGGGTTGCGATGCTTATGTGAAAAAGCTTCAACCTGATAAGCTTGAACCCAAATCGGAAAAATGTGTCTTCATAGGATACCCAAAGGAGACAATTGGGTATACCTTCTATCACAGATCCGAAGGCAAGACATTCGTTGCCAAGAATGGATCCTTTCTAGAGAAGGAGTTTCTCTCGAAAGAAGTGAGTGGGAAGAAAGTAGAACTTGATGAGGTAACAGTACCAGCTCCCTTATTGGAAAGTAGTTCATCACAGAAATCGGTTCCTGTGACACCTACACCAGTTAGTGAGGAAGTTAATGATGATCATCATGAAACTTCAGATCAAGTTATTCTTGAATCAGAGATCAACCAGAATAAAATCCGCACGAGTGGTACGGTAATCTTATTCTGGAAGTCATGCTACTAGATCATGGTGAACCTACGAACTATGAAGAAGCGATGGTGAGCCCAGATTCCGCAAAATAGCTTGAAGCCATGAAATCTGAGATGGGATCCATGTATGAGAACAAAGTGTGGACTTTGGTTGACTTGCCCGATGGTCGGCAAGCAATAGAGAATAAATGGATTTTCAAGAAGAAGACTGACGCTGACGGCAATGTTACTGTTTACAAAGCTCGACTTGTTGCATAAGGTTTTCGACAAGTTCAAGGAGTTGACTACGATGAGACCTTCTCACCCATAGCGATGCTTAAGTCTGTCCGAATCATGTTAGCAATCACCACATTTTATGATTATGAAATATGGTAGATGGATGTCAAAACTGCATTTCTAAATGGATTTCTGGAAGAAGAGTTGTATATGATGCAACCAGAAGGTTTTGTCGATCCTAAGGGAGCTAACAAAGTGTGCAAGCTCCAACGATCAATCTATGGTCTGGTGCAAGCCTCTCGGAGTTGGAATAAGCGCTTTGATAGTGTGATCAAAGCATATGGTTTTATCTGACTTTTGGAGAAACCTGTATTTACAAGAAAGTGAGTGGGAGCTCTGTAGCATTTCTAATATTATATGTGGACGACATATTGTTGATTGGAAATGATATAGAATTTCTGGATAGCATAAAAGGATACTTGAATAAAAGTTTTTCAGTGAAGGACCTCGGTGAAGCTGCTTACATATTGGGCATCAAGATCTATAGAGATAGATCAAGACGCTTGATTGGACTTTCACAATGCACATACCTTGATAAAATCTTGAAAAAGTTCAATATGGATCAGGCAAAGAAGGGGTTCTTGCCTGTATTACAAGGTGTAAGATTGAGTCAGACTCAATGCCCGACCACTGCAGAAGATAGAGAGAAAATGAAAGGAGTTCCCTATGCTTCAGTCATAGGCTCTATCATGTATGCAATGCTGTGTACCAGACCTGATGTGTGCCTTGCTATTAGCTTAGCAGGAGGTACCAAAGTAATCCAGAGTGGATCATCGGACAGCGGTCAAGAATATCCTGAAATACCTGAAAAGGACTAAGGATATGTTTCTCGTTTATGGAGGTGACAAAGAGCTTGTCGTAAAGGGTTACGTCGATGCAAGCTTTGACACTGATCCGGACGATTCTAAATCGCAAACTGGATACGTATTTTTATTAAACGGTGGAGCTGTAAGTTGGTGCAGTTCTAAACAAAGCGTCGTGGCGGGATCTACATGTGAAGTGGAGTACATAGCTGCTTCGGAAGCAGCAAATGAAGGAGTATGGATGAAGGAGTTCATTTCCGACCTAGGTGTTATACCTAGTGCATCGGGACCAATGAAGATCTTCTGTGACAATACTGGTGCAATTGCCTTGGCAAAGGAATCCAGATTTCACAAGAGGACCAAGCACATCAAGAGACGCTTCAATTCCATTCGGGACCAAGTCCAAGTGGGAGACAAAGAGATTTGGAAGATACATACGGATCTGAATGTTGCAGACCCATTGACTAAGCCTCTCTCACGAGCAAAACATGATCAGCACCAAGACTACATGGGTGTTAGAATCATTACTGTGTAATCTAGATTATTGACTCTAGTGCAAGTGGGAGACTGAAGGAAATATGCCCTAGAGGCAATAATAAAGTTATTAGTTATTTCCTTATATCATGATAAATGTTTATTATTCATGCTAGAATTGTATTAACCGGAAACATAATACATGTGCGAATACATAGACAAACAGAGTGTCACTAGTATGCCTCTACTTGACTAGCTCGTTAATCGAAGATGGTTATGTTTCCTAACCATATACATGAGTTGTCATTTGATTAACGGGATCACATCATTAGGAGAATGATGTGATTGACTTGACCCATTCCGTTAGCTTAGCACTTGATCGTTTAGTATGTTGCTATTGCTTTCCTCATGACTTATACAAAGTTCCTGCAACTATGAGATTATGCAACTCCGTTTACGGAGGAACACTTTGTGTGCTACCAAGCGTCACATCGAATCGGGTGATTATAAAGGTACTCTACAGGTGTCTCCAAAAGTATATGTTGAGTTGGCATAATTCGAGATTAGGTTTTGTCACTCCGATTGTCGGAGAGGTATCTCTGGGCCTTCTCGGTAATACTCATCACCTAAGCCTTGCAAGCATTGTAACTAATGAGTTAGTTATGAAATGATGTATTACGGAACGAGTAAAGAGACTTGCGGTAACGAGATTGAACTAGGTATTGGATACCGGCGATCGAATCTCGGGCAAGTAACATACCGATGACAAAGGGAACAACGTATGTTGTTATCGGTTTGACCGATAAAGATCTTCGTGAAAATGTAGGAACCAATATGAACATCCAGGTTCCACTATTGGTTATTGACCGAGAATAGTTCTAGGTCATGTCTACATAGTTCTCGAACCCGTAGGGTCCGCACGCTTAACGTTATGATGACAGTTCTATGAGTTTTGATGTACCGAAGTTTGTTCGGAGTCCCGGATGTGATCACGGACATGACGAGGAGTCTCAAATGGTCGAGACATAAAGATTGATATATTGGAAGCCTATGTTTGGACTTGGAATAGTTTGGGTGAAATCGAGTTTTACGGAACACCTGGGGTTACTGGAACCCTCCCGGGGTTAATGGGCCTTAGTGGGCCATGAGGGAGAAGAGGAGGGCGGCCAGGGCAGGCTGCGCACCCCCTCTCCCCTAGTCCGAATAGGACAAGGAAGGGGCGGCCCCCTTTCCTCTTCCCTCCCCCAAGTCCTAATCCAACTAGGAAAGGGGGAGTCCTACTCGGTGGGAGTAGGACTCCTCAGCGCGCCTTCTCCTAGGGCCGCCGCACCCCTTGTTCCTTTATATCACGGGGCAGGGGCACCCTAGAACACACAAGTTGATCTACGGATCGTTCCTTAGCTGTGTGCGGTGCCCCCCTCCACCATATTCCACCTCGGTCATATCGTCGCGGAGTTTAGGCGAAGCCCTGCGCCGATAGAGCATCATCATCGTCACCACGCCGTCGTCTTGTGGAACTCATCCCGACACCCTGCTGGATCGGAGTCCGGGATCGTCATCGAGCTGAGCGTGTGCTGAACACGGAGGTGCCGTACGTTCCGTACTTGGATCGGTCGGATCGTGAAGACATACGACTACATCAACCGCGTTGTCATAACGCTTCCGCTTTCGGTCTACGAGGGTACGTGGACACACTCTCCCCTCTCGTTGTTGTGCATCACCATGATCTTGCGTGTGCGCAGGAAATTTTTTGAAATTACTACGTTCCCCAACACTGTTGCTGCAGGGGGACGTGGCGGCGACGAGTGCTTGCAGACGAGCAAGGGGATGAGTCCGGACTGCTCCAGAGGGCAGCTGGCGCACAGCTGTGGCTCGGGCAGCGCCGTCCGTGGCAGAGCCCTGTTGTGGCCGGTCGCTAGCCGCCGTGGCCGACCTGAAGGCGGCGCTGTAGGATGCCAGGGGCGGCTCTGCGGCGAGGGAGGAGGCGGCCGTGCTGGCTGCGAGAGGGTAGAGGCCAGAACGAGCATGGGGGGGGGGGGCGTGAGACACGGCGGCTCGGTATGCGCGCGTGCAAAACGTGCGCTCTGGGCGCGCCCAGAGCATGCGCACCAGGTGCTCGGCGAAATGCCAGGACATGCCACAGGGCTTGGGTGAGGCTGGCAATTAGCAGACCTAGGTTAGGAGTAGCTAGGAGCTTAGTGGACAAGGTTGATGAGTCAGTGGATCAAGTTCATATTGCAAACTAAAATTCATGCCAAATCTGGCCATGCCCACAAGGTGTTTGACAAAATGCTAGAGGCATCTAGACAGTTCTTGGGGTGGTAAAAATCACCAGATCAGTGTCTCAATAGGTGTAGAAGATGGTGGTAGGGTTAATTGGCCAAGGCTAGAAACTTGCTAGTGCAAAATTTTGAGAAAACCAAATGTGGTCAAAAAGAAAAGGATATGGTTTCATGGACCAAAAATACTCCAATGGGTCCATCCTCCTGGACGTAGGGGTTTCGCAGGGTGGTCTACAAGCAGGGGAAAGAATCAAGGGAAAAAGAGCAAGCAAAAATATGGTTGCAGTACAAATCATCAAGTTGGACCAGAATGAAAATGAGGTTGATTCACTCAAAGCTTTCAAAGAACATAACTGGGTTTTTGCATAAAGTTGAATAACATACTCCTATTAACATCCCATAATTTTGGTGGAAGTTTTAAAGAAATATTTAAATAGGTTGTAGTGCAAAATTGCCCACTGGACCAGATTTGAAAATTTGGTGTAGAGCTCAAAATCTCCAATGAACAGAAGATATTTTTGCATAAAAGTGATTTAAAAACATCACATGACATCCCCAAATTATTTTTGGAATTTTAAATAAATTTATCAAATGGTTGTAGTTCAAATAGGGCTTCAAAACTAATCAAAAACCACTTTAAGGAATAAAGCTCAGAGAGCAAAAATTATGCAAATAAATCCACTAATAATACAAGTGTTTTTCTTGAGAGGGTTAACCAGTCCAATAATATAATTGGCAAGTATTCACTTGGGGTAAAAACTCCATAAAAATAAAGATTTCTGGCAAAATTTTAATTAATAAAACAAGGTTAAAATTTTGGGGTGTCACAACACTACCCCCTTAAGAAAAATCTCGTCCTCGAGATTTGCTAAGGATTGTTTTTGAAAATATTACTTTTACCATATCAAAATAACCACTTTACTTAAGCGGTAAAAATGCGGCTACAGTGGGAGGGCAATAAGTGGTGTAAAACTACAGTGCGGGACACTGGCGCTGCATGGAGAAATCCACGGTTTGGGGAAAAACGAGCGATTTCTACGTCGGACGCAGTAAATTTAGAATAAATTCTAAATTCTAAAATACGTTGGTCGTACCCGAGAGCACAGTGCTCCCTCTGGCTGACAGGTGGACCTGGGGCCCACTGTCAGTCTCTTCATCTTCCTCTGGCTCTCTCTTCTTCCTCTCTCTCGCGCGCTTTCCCGCGCTTTCTCCACCAGCGACGTCTAGCGCGTAGGGAAACTAGGCCGTACCTGCGGTAGTGCGCGGCGTGCTAGCTGCCGGTGCAGCGTGCACTCACCTCGCGGGCCAGCGTGCTGTCAGCACTGCTTGCGGATTCGCCTCCGAACACCGGCGGTCGAGCGATGAGCGGCGCTGGTGGACTTCACCCACCGTACACCGATCTCGAGCTATAAAACGACTGGGGTGCTCCTCTCTTCTTCCTCACACCTGGCCTCGTTTCTCCTTCTCCTTCCTTCTCCTCCATTTCCGTTTGCAGAAGCTTGAGATGAGGCTCTAATGGTGGAGGTGGTGCCGGACTGGTACGTGATCCTGGTGTGCGGAGGGCTGGCGGCAGTGCTGGGGCTCTCCGTGCTCCTGTGCGCGATGATCCTCGATGATCGTCACGATGCTGCCGCTCGAGTGTTGGCTCTCCGCGGTGGCGGTGATCACGAGGATTAGGTGTGTTGTCGGGTGCCAACTGTTGTTGGTGTGCCGGAGGTAACTTGTACCCGGATGATTATCCACTAATCTCTCCTTCAGAGACTGTGGTGCGTTAGGGAGGTGGTCGGTGAGATGCAACACGGTTACGTGGTTTTGCAAGCAGTGTATGTGTTCGAGTGGTTGTGGTTGTGAGTCTGCTGCCGTGGTGCTGCGTGAATAAAAAAATTCCATGTCGTGAGAAGATATACGATGCAGCAACTCAGGGAAAAGAAATCTTACTCCAGGATTTTTCGCGAGAGAAATCAGTTAATTTAAATAGCAACAAACTACTCATATTAATAGAAACTAAATAATTGACTCGTCGCACAAACTCAGGGTACCATGCATAAGTTACAACACATAAATAAATGTTGCAAAAATAAACACAACAGTGACGTCTATAATGAAACGGTAACTGGGCGGGGTCCCGAGAAAACGTCTCTGGTACTGGGACACACTCCTCTTCTATCGGGGGAAGCGGATTGACCAGTCGATGAATGCGTCTCTCCTTGTCGGGCCTCAGTGGTCTGCCGATGGCGATCTGAGGATTTAAATCAGCGAGACTCTGGAGATAACCCATTACTCGCTGGGTCAAACGTTCTTGAGCGATGACATACTGGACAAGGTTGGCCAGTACTGGGTCTCTCTCAATTCGTCCACCGGGAAAATATATTACTTCTCCGGGTGCTGTACGGCTCGGAAAGTAATAATACCCTCGTTCACTGGCATAGGGTACCGCGAATCGAAGGCGGGCAAGCGCTTCGTGTGCAGCCGCTTCTATGGCCATTTGTGGAGCTGGCATAGATTTCCCTATGAAGGAGACTTCCGTTGGGTCTTGGTTTGAGTTTACGGGAGGGATGTTCACTACTGCCCAATATTTCGAGGTGGATGAGGTGATTCTCGATTTGAGCAGCTCGTACTGGGGTGGTTGGGTAGAACCCATGGTACTGCAGGTAAAGTCCCACAATATTTTAACAAAACTACCCGGGGTTGCATCTGGGGTTCTCAGATAAATACTAGGGCTCGGCATGGCAAGAAATGGTTGTGAGGGTGATGCACAAGGTGAGGGGTGCTTGGCAAGGTCACGAGGTGGCCTTTTTATATAGCATCCGGGCTGGGTTATTTACCGCGGTGAGGGGCACTAGTTTGTCGGTTCTGCCCTCATGGGGTCGGGGTCAAAGCCACAGATACACGTATCTCACAAAAGTGACGTGTTACTGTGGGTGTCGTCGGGGTTGGTTTTTGGTAGCTACGCCCGAAATTAAAAATGCAGCCGTACACCAACGCACTTATGCATGGCTACAATTTAAACTAGGGACGCACAAGCAGACGACATTCCATATGGTGATACATGACCACATAATTACAGGGCATGGGGTATACTAAGACTCGGTACTACTCGAGTGTCTTAGTCTACCTCGTTTATATCCAAGCGGGCTTGCCTTGTGGTCATCGAGGCTTCTCCATGGGTTTCACCGTCGGGGCTAGCTGCAGGTGGTTGAGGAACTGCAGGGTCGGGGTAGCGATGATGACCATCTCGGGGATGGTTGGCCACAATCCCGTTGGAGCGTGTTCCCAAAAGGCGACGAAGCACTTCTGGGGACACCAACGTATTTTGGTCGATGGCTGGGGCAGACCTCAAGGACTCGATCGGTTGTCCAAACAGCACGACTGGGTTGTCGGAATCGGGCTCATCCTCTCCTCTCGCCGGGGCTCGGCGAACCAGTTCTCCCCGAGCTGCGATCATATCCAGAGTGATCTGATCGAACAGTTCCTCTAGTGTACTTACATAGCGCACCAGATGCAATAATGCAGGATCGGTCTCGTGATCTCCGTTGGCAACCTAGGGTGGTCTACCATACCCGTCACGGCTGGGGTAGTAGTAGAAGGAGCGACAGTTAACTCTGGGCGACAAGTGCCGGAGTTGAACTATAGCCTCTCGAGCAGCTAGTTGGATGGCTTGTGGCTCAAAGGAAGTTGTCCTCCCGGTGAACCTGTAGGGGCGTTCTGGCGATAGACCCCTACCGTAGATGTGCACAGTGGCCAAGAATTGACGGCTCACACCGCTCATGGGTCCTTGGTACACAACATATTCTGGGGGTTCTTCTAATGCAAAGGCACGGCGGGTGAGATTTGCTAGCACGGTCATAAAACCTCCAAGGTTGTTTGCCGTGGTTTCATTGTGCACGATGGGGCCATGCATTATGGCTCGGTTTGGGGTAGAGGCTGTGCTGAAAAAGGGGACGAAGTCTTCCTTCGCACGCTTGCGAATGAGACATTATAGGTGTCGGTCACTGGCGCCTGATCGACAGGCTAGGTTGATAGGTTGGGCACCGACTGCCAAAAAGGTGTCGGGTCACTGTGGGGCTATCTTACGCGAGAAGCTTGGCTGGGGTTAGGTTAAGGTCTGGTGGGTTGGTTAACCTAGGTTTTTCGACCTGACTAAGATAGGATTAGCCAATGGTCAGCCTGGCTCTGATACCAAGTTTGTCAGGACCGGATTTTCGGGATATTAATTTCCCAGAAAATGGCCCTTGTGCTCACCAGCCCTAGGATTACTGTTAGCTGGCGAGATACAAACTTGATACAAAAACTCCAAGCAAAGTACATAATATGTAGTACACGGCCATTGTGGCCTATGAGTACAACAAATGGTTTGAAGTGGCTGATGGCGGAAGCGGTTTGTGGTTCGTCTGTGTCTATATGGGACTCCATTTCCCACAGGAACAGATGAGCAGGATAATTCCTATCTTCGCGAGGCTGCTATCATCATTGCGTAGGTTCCGGGGTTGTCATCGCATCGCTCCTCTCCATGCAAGAAATCTGGCCAAGACAATAGCCAGGGACAAGCCAGTGAGTACTTTGAATGTACTCGCAAACCTTATAAACACGGGTATAATATAACGAATGATAATCATGCTCTGAAATATTCTATGATCACAACGTCAGACACAAAATAAAATCCCTGATGCACACAAGCAGGTTATTTGTATACATGAATATGCAATAACAGAGTAGTAATAAAAAGCATCGATCGGGTGTCTGAAGCGACGCCTCGAAAGGTTAGTAAATAACGAGCATGCCTCAGTCAGGCGTCTGAGCGACACCACATAAAGGGCTTATAAAGTAAATAAATAACAAGCATGCCACAGTCGGGCGTCTCAGCGACACCACATAAAGGGCTTATAAAGTAAACAAATAACAAGCATGCCATAGTCGGGCGTCTCAGCGACACCACGTAAAGGGCTTATAAAGTAAATAAACAACAAGCATGCCACAGTCAGGCGTCTCAGCGACACCACATAAAGGGCTTATAAAGTAAATAAATAACAAGCATGCCACAGTCGGGCGTCTCAGCGACACCACGATGGCTTATAAAGTAAATAAATAACAAGCATGCCACAGTCGGGCGTCTGAGCGACACCACATAAAGGGATTATAAATTAAATAAATAACAAGCATGCCACAGTCGGGCGTCTCAGCGACACCACATAAAGGGCTTATAAATAACCACAGTGAATATCCAGGAGGTAGAACCATCCCAGGGATACTCGATAATTCAAATAATATAACGGGTTATTCCATAACAAATAATAATCATAATCATCACAAGTCACAAGTCAAGATCCAAGTTCTGGTTTAACAGTTTCTCCTCCGAAGACCGACACTAAGACCGACACTTGACCCATCCCAGACTATAGTCCTTAACCATGGACATGGCTATTCGAATAGATGTTTAATCTCTGCAGAGGGTGTACTCTTTACCCACGAGTAACGGATTCCTTTAGTCCATTGGGACTAATTCCGTCTACGGCCTTTTAATTGAAAACACACCTAACCACACACACCAGCCTAACTTACCGGTGTCTGGAATCACCCACGACACCCGTTAAGCGAAACTCTAAGTGGGGATGCTACAACCTCGACTTAGCATGGGATCACAAAATTTATAACACGCGCAAACTAGGGGAGCTACCCCTTCGGCTCCAACCGAAACACCCATGCCCCCGGACCAGGTAGCATGCCTACCGGATGCCTCCGGTATCTTCCACCATGGCCTCTCTGTACGGTGTGTGCTGGGAAAGGGGTTGACAACTTACTAAACCGTACCCTACCTATGGCAAGGACAAGTGGTAGTACGAAACAAGTATGGGGGTTACCGGAACAAGACTCGATCTATGGTCGACTCAGGAGGTTTAAGTGTTCCCTGCATGATTAGTATAACAATTTATACTTCTACCAACAGACTGAATCACCACTCGACATACCTCGTCATGCCGTACCGGACACAAGCGTCTCGACGGAGGACTGGGGAGAAACCCGTGTCTACCCAAGATAGAGGCTTTCCCGGATTCCTTCCGGTATGCATGAAAGGCACTCGATGGTGACTATTATCACAAACATATCCAATTCCAAATAGCATGCAATCATCAATATGCACTCGTGAGTAGAAACGTATTATCACATGAAATAACGGATACTCCGTGTCGAGGTGGTGTTGTAACCGTGTAAATAACACACACACTATTATGCCAGGGTTCAGAATGCTTGCCTTCAAGTTGTGGGGAGGCAGGGTGCATTCCAAAACTTTGAAAGTTTTCTTCTTCTTCCAAAATCCTATTTTGAAAATATTCAAATTAACCCATAGTTTCATAACAGTACCAAAAACGTTGTCTGAAATTTTTTCAAATAAATCTGAAAATAAACTAGGCAAAATTTGAGAAAGGTAGGAAAAAAATCAACTCATTCGGAGTTATACTTAAAAAGTTATAGCCAGTCAAACTTTTGGTCAAATTCTATTTTTTAAAATAAAACAGAGAAAAAAGAAAAAACGTTTCGAAACTAACCACGTCGAAGGCGTATTCTGGTTTTACGTATCCACTTATCCAGCGTGGACTGGCGCGGGGGTCACTGACAGTGGGTCCAGGGGGCCCACTGGTCAGGTTTGACCAGTCGTCTTTCCCTCCTCTTCCTCTGCACGAGCGGAGGCGGGATTCCGGCGATCGCCGCCGGTGATTGGCGGCTCCTCGCGGGGTTCTGAGGGCGGGGATGGATCCGCCAGACCGGGGCGGTCCTCCCGGTGGTTGTTGGGTCGTCGGGGGTGGAGGGAGTCGCCGGCGGCGAGCTCCGCAGCGAAGGAGGCTTCGGGTGG
The DNA here is from genome assembly GCA_021605205.1 of Aegilops longissima. Classification (NCBI taxonomy): domain Eukaryota; kingdom Viridiplantae; phylum Streptophyta; class Magnoliopsida; order Poales; family Poaceae; genus Aegilops; species Aegilops longissima. The sequence goes on from CM038682.1 coordinate 27,302,056, forward strand.
GTTTGGGGTTTCGTTCTACGGTGGTTCCCGAGCGAGTTCGAGAGGCTGGGCAACTTCGCATGGCCGAGGGGAGTCGGGTGGTGGTGTAGGATTGCCGGGGGAGGGCCTGGTTGCGATGAACGGCACCGGAGGGCGGCGGCGGCCGAGCTGGCCGGAGACGTGGGAGATGGCCTTTCCTAACCGATTGCCGGCTACGGGAGCCCTATGGGGTTGGCTTGAGGTTGCCTGAGGGTCTAGGCGAGCTCGGGGCTCCCTTATATTGGCGGCCGAGGTCGGTTCCCGCGGCGGTGGATAAGAACGTCGGCGAAACGCCTCTCTGTTGCTACAGGGGGGACGTGGCGTCGACGAGCGCTTGCAGACGAGCAAGGGGATGAGTCCGGACTGCTCCGGAGGGCAGCTGGCACGCGGCTGTGGCTCGGGCGGCGCCGTCCGTGGCAGAGCCCTGTTGTGGCCGGCCGCTAGCCACCATGGCCGACCTGACGGCGGCGATGTAGGGCGCCAGGGGCGGCTCTGCAGCGAGGGAGGAGGCGGCCGTGCTGGCTGCGAGAGGTATGGCCGTAACAGCGGGGCGTGAGGCGGTGGCTCGGTCTTGGCGCTTGCAAACGTCGCTCGCGCCCAGAGCACGCGCACCAGCTGCTTGGCGAAATGCCAGGACATGCCACAGGGCTTGGGTGAGGCTGGCAATTAGCAGACCTAGGTTAGGAGTAGCTAGGAGCTTAGTGGACAAGGTTGCTGGGTCAGTGGATCAAGTTCATATTGCAAACTAAAATTCATGCCAAATCTGGCCATGCCCACAAGGTGTTTGACAAAATGCTAGAGGCATCTAGACAGTTCTTGGAGTGGAAAAAATCTCCAGATCAGTGTCTTAATAGGTGTAGAAGATGGTGGTAGGGTTAATTGGCGAAGGCTAGAAACTTGCTAGTGCAAAAATTTGAGAAAAACCAAATCTGGTCAGAAAGAAAAGGATATGGTTTCATGGACCAAAAATACTCCAATGGGTCCATCCTCCTGAACTTAGGGGTTTTGCAGGGTGGTCTACAAGCAGGGGAAAGAATCAAGGGAAAAAGAGCAAGCAAAAATATGGTTGCAGTACAAATCATCAAGTTGGACCAGAATGAAAACAAGGTTGATTCACTCAAATTTTTCAAAGAACATAACTGGGTTTTTGCATAAAGTTGAATAATATACTCCTATTAACATCCCATAATTTTGGTGGAAGTTTTAAAGAAATATTTAAATAGGTTGTAGTGCAAAATTGCCCACTGGACCAGATTTGAAAATTTGGTAGAGCTCAAAATCTCCAATGAACAGAAGATATTTTTGCATAAAAGTGATTTAAAAACATCACATGACATCCCCAAAAATTTTTTGGAATTTTAAATAAATTTGTCAAATGGTTGTAGTTCAAATAGGGCTTCAAAACTAATGAAAAACACTTTAAGGAATAAAGCTCAGAGAGCAAAAATTATGCAAATAAATCCACTGATAATAGAAGTGTTTTTCTTGAGAGGGTAAACCAGTCCAATAATATAATTGGCAAGTTTTCACTTGGGGTAAAAACTCCATAAAAATAAAGATTCCTGGCAAAAATTTAATTAATAAAAGAAGGTTAAAATTTTGGGGTGTCACAAAAGCGTTGGTCACGAGGATCACTAATACGAAAATATAACTTATTTGGATTTTTCCTTTAAAAGATATAGAACTTTGAAAATCGGAGGCCAAAATAAAAGGCTGCCACCAGGAACTGGGTGCCCCCGCATTTGCGTGCCACAAATCCTCATCCAATATCATTGCCAGTACAAAGAACATAAGAAGTAGTAATAAAAGTTTTGAGCCCCCGCACCTAGCAACGACTATAATCACGGGAGCGAGCCGAAGGCGTGCCGCCATCATCGATCCTCCCTCACTGAGGCCGAGCAAACCTTGTTGTACAATACAGTCTAAAAATAGAACAAAATATGTATGTTTATTGAGTTTTGAGCCACTGGTTAAGCGGCGAGGACTTAATTAGTCGATTAACACGCATAAATCACATCAGTTTGATTTGTAAATATAAACATGCAAATAAATCTTCTTTTTTTTAAATAAGATATCCGTGAGGGATTGATTCACTCTCTCCATCTCTCGATGCATCTCGGGCGTAGCAAAGGCATGCTAGTGCCAAACACGAGCCAGGGAGACGGCCCGAGCGATCCAAAGGTGGCAACGTGATAATCCGATACGGGGATAACCGACCACTCCCCCGTTGCAAGTCCTATGCCTAGCGACGTCCTCTTTTTTATAATATATCAAATAGGACAATGCAGAACGTGTGCAAGCAAGCACAGAACCAATCGAACTCATAATGATTTTCCAAATCATTTCAGTTTGCTAGCATGTGGTTTTCATCCTATCACCGCTCCAACAAGTTCTTGTCTTTGTCACAACATGGGCCCAACCCCGAGCGGTGATAGGATGAGGAGGATGCATAAATGGGTATCTCATGTGGGGATCCCAATAATCAAAAAAAATTTGTTGCTATCATGGATCCTACTTCTGCATGAACCAGTAAACTTGGGCACAGGCAGATGCTAATGTCTTCCGGTGCACAGAGGGACGTCCTGCAGATGGCAGCATCCGCTCGGAGCATCCGAGCCTTAGTCAAATAATTTTATTGAAGGATTCTACCTTCAAGTATTTCCCAACAGTGGACTCTTCAGGTTCATTCTCATTGAGCTCCTGCTGCAAATTAACATTAATTTTTTTCTTTTTTTTCCTTTTTTGACAAATTAACATTCTTAGGGGCATATATAGCTAGGAATGATCCAATAATCCTACAGGAGTCTCCACTGGGAGAATACAACTAAATCTGGATCGCATAACTGTCTTACAAAAAGAAAAATATAAGCAAATAGTGATTTACTAAACATTAAAATGAAGCCAGAGAATAGCAAACTACTTCTCAATGTCGGCGGTTCTTGCCGTCAACCCTTCAAAATAATCCTGAAACAAAGTCAAGCAAGTTGATCCCTGTACGACAATAGTATCCTTGTGGAGAAGGGTATTGTATGGACGACCAGCACAAAATTACGGAGTTGATGTCCACACATACCGTAAAATCTTGAGGTGATGGACTCCAAGACAGATCTGGCGATGTTGATTGCCCCCGGATTAGCCCCTTGATTACCTCCCTCGCCGTCGGCTGGAGGAGGAATTAGCCGAGGACGAAATCCCGTGTCGTCCATCCCACGTGGAATAGGCGGGCCATCCTCTGTCATCAGGCATGACCTTTTCTCCCGTGGATTCACCTTTGAATACTTGAAGTGTTGGAAGATGTGAATCCGTGGATTCGGTAGGGGAAACTTAGCGATGCGCTCGAATGAATCCAGGTCGTTGACATAGCGATGACGTTCCTGAGCTCTCCAAACACAACGAAGGGTTTGGCATTGATCTCTTTGCCCTGTTTAACGCCATCACGCTTGGTCATATAAACCGGGCCATTGTGCTATTTAAGCGCTTTGCTGCTGACACTGTACCCAAGGCAATGGTTGCGGAAAGTAATCCGATGCCGCCGTTTTGATTGCCGTGAACTCCTCGTCAGTGAAACGATAAACGACAGGTGTCCGTTTCTCAAAGCATTATCATTCAAGAGATCAACACCGCCGTCGGGGAAACAAAACTCTTCTGGGTTAAGCGTGATGGCAATGCAATCGTCCGGTCCAAAGAAGTCACCATCGATCCATTTGTTTCCCAGAAAGATCTAAACAAAACTAATTTTGGGTCATATGAATAAATATCATTATTTATACTAAACATTTTTCAACTCAATTTGTACCATATTAAATATTACATTGATAATAAATTTATTATAATTTTTTAACTTATTGTATCTTCAAATTCCGTTTACATGGAGGACAAGCAAAACAAAACTGCACACATTCCCATAGTAATTTATGGCACTTACATGAATATATCTTATTCTTTGTGTGTAACTTCAAAAAAATTGGTAAATATATTAAAATGTATGGTACAATAAATATCTCCACAATCACTTTCTACTTTATGATTAGATATATGCGTAGAATAACTAGAGTGTGTAAGGTGTTTACGAGAAGTGTATCATTGAATCTTTAGCATATGAATTTATCTTACTTTTGAGTCAAGCAAGTCTTGAATACTAGAATAGATTCAATAATCTATTACTGATGCATGTCTATTTTTTTACTTTGTAATAAAATAATAGCATTTAGCTTAAATAACATTCAGTACAACTTATACGATATTCACCGAGGATAGACTAGCATGCTAATAACTACACTAGCTGACGCCGGTCATATTTATTTGTAGCAAAAAAAATTGGTCTTCACCGAGGATAGACGTCTAACGAGCAAACCTTTCCTCGTTTGTTTGATCAGGTGCATGTCAATCCCACACCACTTCTCGAACTATTGCATGCCGATCCTTATTTCTCCGCTTCCTACCCTTGGCAGACCAGAAAAATTGGCTTACTGGGTGAAAATTTTCTGACTTATTTTGAATTTAGTCAGTAAACCTATATACCATATGCATTCCGATATACGATTTAACTAATTTCGGGCAAACCGTGGATAAAATTGCATGGGGTAGCCATTTTTCATGTCGAAACACACTACATATGGTTAATAAAGTGTTGTGACATCATAATTCTGAAATATCGATGGAAAAATTGACCAAAAGTATAATATAAATAGCTCAAACAAAGTCTTACATTGTACCTGCACGACAATGTATGCCCTTGTGCCCCCACTTTCACGGAACTCTACTTATAAGAGCATCTGAAACCTGAGCCCCTATATCTGCCTCAAGCATCCGGGTGCCCTGTAGGGTAACGCAGCAGAAAACAAAAAAACCAATACTACGTACACATCCGGGACCACGATGAAGATGCATACAGCGTTTGATCTGCTCATTACCAACTCGTAGTGCAGCGAAAGCATAGTCGGTGAAGGTCGTCGGTGTAGATCCCCTCAGCTAGATGAATTTGTGTTTGAGGCATGGTTAGGACTATAGTGTTGATGAAATTCAAGGCACGGAGCTAAGGGGCGTGATGTTTCGGCGAAGCGCGCATCTTTGATTTCAGGAGCAAAAGCATTATGATCCCTACCGCAAGGAAGTGATCTGTCAATGCAATGCAAAATCTCTAAACCATTGATGGAACAACATTCAAGAGGACGTGTACAAGTTTTGTGGCTTCTACAATCAAGTGAAAACCCCATGGCCAAGTGGCACGACAATCCAAGAGGCCATAAGTTTTGTGATTGGTTGCTCTATGTTGATCATTTCATCGATGTGTGGCTTCCAGCAACTTTTTGACCATTCATTGCCTTTCTTTGCTAACCCATACATGGGTGCACACTATAGCATAAGATGAAGAAGAAGCGTTTCATCTATATGCATTTGTTGGGTGAAGTTGAATGGGCAAAGCAAGTGGCTTGCCGTTATTGCCAATTCTGTCTAGACCGCAATGCTCAATGAAAGATGAAGATGGTGATCCAACCCCAACACAAGATGGGCTTGCCCTGGACAATAAGGAGATTAGGAACCGGTGGAGGAAGTGAGAGGAGGAGAAGCAAGAAGGGGCGGTGGCCAAGGTGATGGAAAAGTTTGAGGTCATCATTATGATATATGAACAAGGAGGAGGCAACTGTTGTGTGTAATGAGGTGAAGGAAGAAAATAAAGCAGAGTGGATTGGCATCTTCATGGACATGCTAGAGAAGAAGCTGAAACTCCAAGAGAAGAAGTTTGGAATCAAGAACGCTTCAGAGGACTTCTATATGTTATCCGTGAAAACGTCGGATTTGGATCCCGATGCAACGAAGATTGTCCTAGCCTACTGTGTGGGCTTGTTGAAGCGCTTCACGGAAATAGAGGAGACTGGACTAGCCAAAGAGTAAAGTCTTTGACACGGACAACCGGACTGATATCCAAAGAACGAGGTTTTGACACAGAAAGCCAGCAACTTTTGGAATCTATTGGATTTAAAACACATTTAACATCTGATGCTTTTTGGTTGTGATTGCATATATTTGCAGCTATTAAACATATGGTTAAATTGATATTGATCGATCGATATATGCATGTCAAATGAAGATTGCCAAATAGAGGCGAACATTTAGTGACTCCATTTGGATGACCTCCATCCGTGTCCGTGAACATTTGATGATGTCCGTTTTTGGGAACAGCGTCGAAGTTGTCCTTAGAGAATGGTTAATAGAGAGATGACATGTCATCTAAAGTCTTCATAAAAATATTTATATAATAGGTTAGTTTTTGGATTGGCTCTAAGCATTTAATATTTGCTTGAGTAATGCATAGGATTGGAAGAGAATTGCATGAATACTACTTTTACTTGATCTATGTGCCTTAGCTAGGTAGTAGAATAAGGATGGTCATAGTGGGGAGTAACTTAGACTAGTAACATGCATATGTTACTAGTCTATGTTACTACCTCTATAGTGGATAGTAACATATATGTAGTATCATGCATCACTTCATTTATTACTTCATAGACTCATGTAGCATTGGAAACCGCTAGGTGATGGTAACATATTAGACTAGTCACAGTGGGAGTAACTTCAGCAGTAAAATCGAGTCCAACTCAGCAAATTTGCTTACGTGGCAATGAGTTAATGAGGAGAGAGGTAGTTACAGTAACTTAGCTAGTTACTGTAACATCACATGTCCCAATGCAATATGAGTCTATAACCTAATAAATGAAACTTTGTATGTTACTACACTTATGTTACTACCCACTATGAAGGTAGTGACATAGTCTAGGGATATATGTATGTTACTAGTGTATGTTACTATCATTGTGGCTAGTCTTATGTTACTCTATTTGTCTCTCTCTCGTCATTAATTACTTGACACATCATCATTTTTGCTTATGTGGCATCTATGTTACTACTTATATTACTCCCACTATGACCAGCCTAAGAGCTCGCTTTACTCTCTCTCTCCACTCTTCCCATTCCATCAAAATAGGATATTTATGACATGACAAGTCTCCACCAAAAGAGAATTGCGCTGACATTGAAGTGGCTCGCCAGCTGAGAACACCGCCCGCTACACATGCCTTCTCTCCGAGCACACCTACCTCCATTAAACAAGGGCGTCTGCCCTGGAACCTACTCTGGCTCCCCGAGCGCCACACGATGTCCCTGTGCCGGCAGACATTAAACACCTCTCCGATTGACGTCTCATATCCGCCCACTATTTAAAAGTGGACATGCCCCGCGCAAGAACCACACCATACTTTCGCTCTCCATCTCCTCCTTGTACCACACCCGTCATAGGATGGCGGTTAATTTGATGGTTTGTTGCAGGTAGCTATTTTATTTCTCGCAGTATTTATATGCCATGCAGAAGTAGTACTACATAGGAATAGGAGTACATAGGAATAGGAGTACCAGCAATCCAGCATGACTGCATCTGCATGGGTTGGCTCGGAGCGACACATCGATCTTGGGTCAACGTGATCTCGGAAGAAAGTGACCGACCACGACCCGTTCAAGGCAGGCTTGGGTCGCCGAGAGCACATCCATCCATCCGCCAATCCACACATCGCCCGCCGTCACGACCCGTTCAAGGCAGGCTTGGGTCCCGGCACGTGGAGACCCTCAGTAGCGACTCGTGTACCCCATCAATCAAAAGCGGGAGGGCAAAAGCGCACAACGAATCGGGCAGGCGGACACGTGGTGGATTGGTTCGTTGACGAGAGGGGATTTGGTCGCGTCGCCAGGCGGGCGGGGCCATGTCGTAGCCGGTGCGCGCGCGTGGCGTTCGTCGTGGCTGTGGACTAGGCCGTCATCGTCTGTCATCGCAGCGTGGGCAACCGCGCGGTCGAGCCAGCCACCGTCCCCCGCAGCTAGTAGGAGCGTAGCGGCGGTGCATGCACGCGTTTGCGCGGGCGGCGCGAGGAGTGTGTGTGTGGCACGGGCCGGCCATACGGCCTGTCTCCGCGCGGTCTGGCCAACGAATCAGCGGCGGCTCGCCGCCGCCTGTCCTGTGTGCTTCTTCTGTAGACTGTAGTGCAGAGTGGCACCGCCTCCTCACGTGGCCGGGATGGGTCGAAAGCGGACAGAAAACGGACAACTGTCCGCTTTCGATCCATCCCGGCCCAAATTTGCGTAGATTTTGGGGTGAAACCGGACAGCGCATGGACGGGCGGGACGCGCGCGCTTGTCCGCCCCTGGCCCGCCTGTCGGTGGTAAAAAGCAAAAACCCCCGGACCCCTTTTGGCGCCATTTTTCACCCAGACCCTCCCACGTCCCGCTGCCTCCTCCCTCCCCCGTCCACCCAGCCGAATTCCAGCGGCCTGGCCGTCAACCCGACCGGAATGGGCAAGAAGAAGGCCAAGGCGCCAAGGAAGCCGCGGTCGGAGTGCACGCCAGAGGAGATCGCCAAGTTGGACACGGAATCGGTGAAGAGGAGGAACTGGAGGGCGGTCGTCTAGGACAATGCCGCCGCAGCCAAGTTTGCCGCCGAGCGCGATGCGATGGAGGCCGCGCGGCGCAAGGCCGAGGTCGAGTAGAAGGAGGCCATCGTCAACAAAGCGCACACCCTCCTCATGCTTCGCATTTGTCATCCGGCTGGTTTCTCTACAGCGGCCGTCGGCCCGGCGAGCATAGGCTCGTCGGTCACCCGGCCTCCGCACTGCCAGTCGCGGACGTCGCGGACAACGCCTGTGTCGCCCGGCTTTCCCCCGCCAATGCACCACGGCCAGCCCCGTTTCTCGGGGTCGCCGGACGTGGGCGTGATCGCGCCGTCCAGCCCGCGTCCCTCAGCCGTCATCGACCTCAACGTCACACCTGGTCCAGCAGCGGCGGTCGGCCGTCCGTCGAGATGCAAAGAAAGCAAGCACGGCTGTTGTTTACGGGCACCATGTCGTCCCCCGCGTCTTGTTGGACGGAATGTCAACACCAACGCCACCGGTCAACGACCCCTACTATGACCAGTTCATGGAGGATGTGATCTACAACGGTGGGCATTTCCCTGCCTACGATCCCGAGCTAGACCCAAAGTCGGGATGGCCGCGCCCAGTTCGTTGCCGATGAAGAGGCCGATGATCGTGCCGACTACGACCATGGTGACTCATGGCATGAGGACAATGACATCTATTGCGAAGGTGATGATGACGAAGATGAAGACAATGACATTGATATTAGTGATGAGCCATTGTTCATCGACGAGCTCACCCAAAGAGCGGAAGCACAAAAGACGAGGAAGAGCATTCGCACAGGTTCATACACACACACTACTAGGGAAAACATTATACGCAGAACATTAGCAGTAGCGCTTGTTAAAAAAGTTCGCTACTGCTAGACAGCAGTAGCGCGTGCCAAATAAGCGCGTTGCAGATGCATATATAGCAGTAGCGCGTCTCTCTGAAAACTCGCTACTACTAAAATTCCAACCACTAAGCCGATGGGCTAAAAATAGTAGTAGCGATCTTTCCAAAACCTCGCTACCGCTAATATTCTTATAGCAGCGCGTTTATGTGTAAAGCTACTGCTAACGAAAATAAAATAAAATGAAAAACCAATTGAAAAGTAAATGAAAATGAAAGTAATAGAAAAAGGAGAAAGGAAAAATATATAATGTAAAAAAAATTAACGAAAAAGGGAAAAAAGGATGAAGGAATAGCAGTAGCGTGTTTGCTAAAACGCGCTATAGCTAACTTAGCTATAGCGCGTTTTCCATAACGCGCTACCGTTATGTTTGACTTAACCCAAAAACGGTTTCCCCCCGGGCATCACTTCTCCCCCAAATCCCTCGCCCCACTTCTCCGCCGTCTCCCTAATTCGTCGTCGCCCCCACTTCGCCGCCATCTCCTGCCGGCGTCGACGCTGCGCTCATCCTCACCGCCGCCGCCCGAGGCCGCCCAGCCTCAACGCCGCCGCCTCTCGGGCCGCCCTCGACTTCACCGCCCCCAAGCCCGCCCAGGACCGCCGCCTCCCTATCCCGAGCCCGCCCTCGCCGCCCCTACCTCCGTCGCCGAGCACCTCCCCGCCACCGTCTCTCCCCTCTCTGTAAGCCCCCCACCCCTCCCCCACACCCTCTCTCTTTGCTTTTTCTTCCTCTGCCATGTTAATTAGCAATAGTAGTAGATGTTAATTAGTACTAGGGTTCATACATAATGATTTTTAGTAGTAGTAGTAGTAGTAGATGTTAATTAGTAGTAGTGATGGTACTAGTTAAATAGGGCAGTATGGTTAATAGTAGATGTTTTTTAGTTAGGGCAATAATAGATGTTAATCAGTAGATAATATAGATGTTAATTAGTTCAGTAGGGTTTAGTTTTCGAATTGAGTTTGTTTAACTAGATGTTAATTAGGGCAGTAGGGTTTAGTTTAGAGTAAAGTTTAGTTTAGTAGTTAACTAAATATAATCTATATTTGGTTTTTGAATTGAGTTTGAGAGAGCATGAGATTTGTGTAGATTTTCTTGAAGTGTCAAATGCTAGGACATGCAAATTTGAAGTGGTCAGGATATATGCAAATTCCTCAATTGTGTTTGCACATGTTTCGATTGTGCCCAAGTGGCTTTGTTGTTTCCAGGGAATGAAGCCGAGAGGCCTATGTTTTACCGGAATGTTTATTCATTTTTGTTCCGGAAAATTTCATGTTCTCGATTTGTCCACTTTTTAGCAAAAGTCATGCCGAAATTTTCTGTGAATTTCGGCATGACTTGTGCTACAAACTAGGACATATCGAGTGCCCAGAATTTGCCGCACTGGGAAGGAGTCAACATTCCTGCAAAGCATAGGCCTTTTTTTATGTCATTATTCATTTTATTAGGTCTAGAATTAATTGACTAGATTTAATCGTAGGAAACATGGCTAGCAACGACGAAGGACAGGGTTCTGGTGACTATGACAACGTGTACCTGCCGGCAGAGGACTTTTTTAGGGAAGCCGACGATCAACAGTTGGAGACTGAGACTGACATCGAGACCGGCGCTGAGACTTTGACCGAGACCGGCATGGAGACCGGCGCTGAGACTAGCGGAGCCGGTATAGAACCGAAAGCAAAGAGGCAACGAGTTCCTAACAAGCTCAGAACTACTAGAGTGGTGGTCACGGAGGTGGACGACGACAATTTTGAGCCAAACGCGCCCGCAGAAGCGCGCGCGTGCTACGGCAATCAAATAGGCTGCATCGTACGAACAACCGCCACCATCAACGATGAGAAACTAAAGAAGATAGATAATATGAGGCCCTCCCTCCTAAAGAAGCTGGACCAGATATTCTTGTTCCCGGGCCGGAATGAAAAGGATTATAAATATCCAGATAACGACCCAGCAATGAAGAAGATAAACAAACACACCATGAGCAAGTTTAGCGACGCGTTGGCCGCCTGGAAAGCAAGGGTGAACACATCGGATCGTCCACAAAAAGGAACCCTACTCCGAGATTGTAAAGGATAATCCGACAATCATGGAAGAGCACTTTGAAATATTCAAGGCGGCTTGCGAGGCCCAAGCTGCCAAAAAAAGTCGAAGCACATGAAGGGGCTTCAACAGAGGAACATTGGGTGCCACCACCTTGGAAGCCGTGGTTACGGTGGGAAGAGGTCCATATGGGCCAAGGAGGACGCGGGAGCCGAGAGTCTGGGCATCCCAGACTCCTTGGCGGAGTGCACCGTCCCGCAGGAGCGTGACGTCCTCAGGGTCCGGCACCGTTGGGACCCAGTGAAGAAGCTTTTCGAGATGAACGCGGTCACGACGGAGTTCATGAGACTGCTGGTAATTTTAGTTTCTGATCAATTCGACTGCATGTTAGTCCTATTTGTAAACGATCCTTGTGCCTTTTGCAGAGAGAGCAGCACAGGATTGCGGCCGAAAGCGACTCGCCTTCTGAGGCGTTGGCGAGGCCCAAGTGGGAAACTCCATTCAGCCGGGCGTTGAATATATTGAAAGGACTCTCGGTGCAGACTCGACCGTCGTATCGACGCTTGCACGGTGTCGGAGACGGCGCCACGTGGAAGAAGTACTACCGTGAGACCACGAAGGAGAGAAAGGAAAGACGAAGGTTAACTGAAGAAAACATCGACAAGAAGGTTGAGATTGCGGTTGAGAAGAAATCATTTGAGACAGTCGCAACAACGGTAGCTGCCGCAAAACATGTGCTTATAGATATGTCTACTACCTTGGTTCCGGCCGTTTTCAATTGGAGCAGGCAAAATCCAGAAAAAAATGCAGCGGACATTTCCCTTGCTGACTTCTTCGGGAGCATCTCGACTAGCGTTGCACCAGCACCTGCAGCTGCACCTGCTCCCGCACTGGCTCCTGCACCTGCTCCCGCACCTGCTCACGGACAGGCTCCGGCACTGGACGTGCTCGGCGGTGCTTCATCTTTGGCTGAGCTCGACTCCCTCACGGTTGTTGGGGAACGTAGTAATTTCAAAATTTCCTACGCACACGCAAGATCATGGTGATGGCATAGCAACGAGAGGGGAGAGTGTTGTCCACGTACCCTCGTAGACCGTAAGCGGAAGCGTTATGACAACGTTGTTGATGTAGTCGTACGTCTTCATGATTCGACCGATCCAAGTACCGAGCGACGGCACCTCCGAGTTCAGCACACGTTCAGCTCGATGGCGATCCCGGACTCGAACCAGCAAAGTGTCGGGATGAGTTCCGTCAACCGACGGCGTGGTGGCGATGATGATGCTCTATCGGCGCAGGGCTTCGCCTAAACTCCATGACGATATGACCGAGGTGGAATATGGTGGAGGGGGCACCGCACACGGCTAAGGAGCGATCCGTAGATCAACTTGTGTGTTATGGGGTGCCCCCTACCCCGTATATAAAGGAGCAAGGGGAGGCGGCCGGCCAAGGGAGGGCGTGCGGGGAGGAGTCCTACTCCCACGGGAGTAGGATTCCCTCCTTTCCTAGTCCAACTAGGAGACCTTCCATGTAGTAGGAGTAGGAGAGAAGGAAAGGGAAGAGAGAAGGGAAGGAAGGAGGGTGCGGCCTCCCCTAGTCAATTCGGACTAGGCCTTGGGGGGCGGCCTGCCCTAGGCAGCCCCTCTCTCTTTCCCGTATGGCCCAATAAGGCCCAATACTTCTTCCGGCGAATTCCCATAACTCTCCGGTACACCGAAAAATACCCGAATCACTCGGAACCTTTACGAAGTCCGAATATAGTCGTACAATATATCGATCTTTACGTCTCGACCATTTCGAGACTCCTCGTCATGTCCCCGATCTCATCCGGGACTCCGAACTCCTTCGGTACATCAAAACTTATAAACTCATAATAAAACTGTCATCGTAACGTTAAGCGTGCGGACCCTACGGGTTCGAGAACTATGTAGACATGACCTAGAACTATTCTCGGTCAATAACCAATAGCGGAACCTGGATGCTCATATTGGCTCCTACATAATCTACGAAGATCTTTATCGGTCAAACCGCATAACAACATCGTTGTTCCCTTTGTCATCGGTATGTTACTTGCCCGAGATTTGATCGTCGGTATCAATACCTAGTTCAAGCTCGTTCATGGCAAGTCTCTTTACTCGTTACGTAATGCATCATTCCGTAACTAACTCATTAGCTACATTGCTTGCAAGGCTTATAGTGATGTGCATTACCGAGAGGGCCAGAGATACCTCTCCGACAATCGGAGTGACAAAACCTAATCTCGAAATATGCCAACCCAACATGTACCTTTGGAGACACCTGTAGTACTCCTTTATAATCACCCGATTACGTTGTGACGTTTGGTAGCACCGAAAGTGTTCCTCCGTAAGCGGAGTTGCATAATCTCATAGTTACAGGAACATGTATAAGTCATGAAGAAAGCAATAGCAATGTACTAAACGATCAAGTGCTAGGCTAACGGAATGGGTCATGTCAATCACATCATTCTCCTAATGATGTGATCCCATTAATCAAATAACAACACATGTCTATGGTTAGGAAACATAACCATCTTTGATTAATGAGCTAGTCAAGTAGAGGCATACTAGTGACATTAAGTTTGTCTATGTATTCACACATGTATCATGTTTCCGGTTAATACAATTCTAGCATGAATAATAAACATTTATCATGAAATAAGGAAATAAATAATAAATTTATTATTGCCTCTAGGGCATATTTCCTTCAGTCTCCCACTTGCCCTAGAGTCAATAATCTAGTTCACACCGCCATGTGATTTAACACCAATATTCATATCTGTATATGATTAACACCCATAGTTCACATCGTCATGTGACCAACACCCAAAGGGTTTACTAGAGTCAATAATCTAGTTCACATCGCTATGTGATTAACACCCAAAGAGTACTAAGGTGTGATCATGTTTTGCTCGTGAGAGAAGCTTAGTCAACGGTCTGTCATATTTGAGCCGTATGTATTTTGCAAATATTCTATGTCTACAATACTCTTGCACGGAGCTACTATAGCTAATTGCTCCCACTTTCAATATGTATCCAGATTGAGACTTATAGTCATCTGGATCGGTGTAAAAGCTTGCACTGTTGTAACTCTTTACGACGGGCTCTTTTATCACCTCCATAATCGAGAAATATTTCCATAGTCCTCACTAAGGATATTCTTGACCAATGTCCAGTGATCTACTCCTAGACCACTATTGTACTCCCTTGCCAAATACAGAGCAAGGTATACAATAGGTCTGGTACATAGCATAGCATACTTTATAGAACCTATGACTGAGGCATAGGGAATGACTTTCATTCTCTTTTCTATTTTCTGCCGTGGTCGGGATTTGAGTCTTACTCAATTTCACACCTTTGCAACACAGGCAAGAACTTTTCTTTGACTGTTCCATTTTGAACTACTTCAAAATCTTGACAAGGTATGTACTTATTGAAAAACTTATCAAGCGTCTTGATCTATCTCAATAGATCTTGATGCTCAATATGTAAGTAGCTTTACTGAGGTCTTTCTTTTAAAGAACTCCTTTCAAATACTCCTTTATGCTTTCCAGAAAAATTATATATCATTTCTGATCAACAATATGTTACTCACATATATTTATCAAAAAGGCGGTAGTGCTCCCACTCACTTTATTGTAAATACAGGCTTCACCGCAAGTCTGTATAAAACTATATGCTTTGATCAACTTATCAAAGCGTGTATTCCAACTCTGAGAGGCTTGCACCAGTCCATAAATGGATCGCTGGAGCTTGCACACTTTGTTAGCTCCTTTTGGATTGACAAAACCTTCTGGTTGCATCATATACAACTCTTCTTCCAAAAATCCATTCAGAAATGCAGTTTTGACATCCATCTGCAAAATTTCATAATCATAAAATGCGGCAATTGCTAACATGATTCGGACAGACTTAAGCATCGCTACGGGTGAGAATATCTCATCGTAGTCAATCCTTTGAACTTGTCGAAAACCTTTTGCGACAAGTCGAGCTTTGTAGACAGTAACATTACCGTCAGCGTCAGTCTTCTTCTTGAAGATCCATTTATTCTCAATTTCTTGCCGATCATCGGGCAAGTCAACCAAAGTCCACACTTTGTTCTCATACATGGATCCCATCTCAGATTTCATGGCCTCAAGCCATTTTGCGGAAACTGGGCTCATCATCGCTTCCTCATAGTTCGTAGGTTCATCATGGTCTAGTAACATGACTTCCAGAACATGATTACCGTACCACTCTGGTGCGGATCTTACTCTGGAAGACCTACGAGGTTTGGTAGCAACTTGATCTGAAGTTTTATGATCATCATCATTAACTTCCTCACTAATTGGTGCAGTAATCACTGGAACTGATTTCTGTGATAAACTACTTTCCAATAAGGGAGAAGGTACAAATTACCTTATCAAGCTCTACTTTCCTCCCACTCACTTCTTTCGAGAGAAACTCCTTCTCTAGAAAGGATCTATTCTCAGCAACAAATTTGCCTTCAGATCTGTGATAGAAGGTGTACCCAACAATTTCGTTTGGGTGTCTTATGAAGATGCACTTCTCCGATTTGGGTTCGAGCTTATCATTTTGATACTTTTTAACATAAGCATCGCTGCCCCAAACTTTAAGAAACGACAGCTTAGGTTTATTGCTAAACCATAGTTCATACGGTGTCGTCTCAACGGATTTAGATGGTGCCCTATTTAACGTGAATGCAGCGGTCTCTAGTGCATAACCCCAAAATGATATTGGTAAATCGGTAAGAGACATCATTGATCGCACCATATCAACTAAAGTGCGGTTATGAAGTTCGGACACACCGTTATGCTGTGGTGTTCCAGGTGGCATGAGTTTGTGAAACTATTCCACATTGTTTAACCGAAGGCCAAACTCGTAACTCAAATATTTTACTTCTGCGATCATATCATAGAAAACTTTTATTTTCTTGTTACGATGATTCTCCACTTCACTCTGAAATTCTTTGAACTTTTCAAATGTTTCAGATTTATGTTTCATCAAGCAGATATACCCATATCTGCTCAAATCATCTGTGAAGGTCAGAAAATAATGATACTTGTCGCGAGCCTTAATATTCATCGGACAACATACATCAGTATGTATAATTTCCAACAAATCTGTTGCTCGCTTCATTGTTCCGGAGAACGGAGTCTTAGTCATCTTGCCCATAAGGCATGGTTTGCAAGAATCAAGTGATTCATAATCAAGTGATTCCAAAATCCCATCAGCATGGAGTTTCTTCATGCGCTTTACACCAATATGACCTAAACGGCAGTGCCACAAATGAGTTGCACTATCATTATTAACTTTGCATCTTTTGGCATCAATATTATGAATATGTGTATCACTACGATCGAGATCCAACAAACTATTTTTATTGGGTGTATGACCATTGAAGGTTTTATTCATGTAAACAGAACAACAATTATTCTTTGACTTTAAATGAATAACCGTATTACAATAAACATGATCAAATCATATTTATGCTCAACGCAAACGCCAAATAACATTTATTTAGGTTTAACACTAATCCCGAAAGTATAGGGAGTGTGCGATGATGATCATATCAATCCTGGAACTACTTCCAACACTCATCGTCACTTCCCCTTCAACTAGTTTCTGTTCATTCTGCAACTCCTGTTTCGAGTTACTACTCTTAGCAACTGAACCAGTATCAAATACCGAGGGGTTGCTACGAACACTAGTAAAATACACATCAATAATCTGTATATCAAATATACCTTTGTTCACTTTGCCATCCTCCTATCCGCCAAATACTTGGGGTAGTTCCCCTTCCAGTGACCAGTTCCATTGCAGCAAAAGCACTTAGTCTCAGGCTTAGGTCCAGACTTGGGCTTCTTCCCTCGAGCAGCAACTTGCTTGCCGTTCTTCTTGAAGTTCCCCTTCTTCCCTTTGCCCTTTTCCTTGAGACTAGTGGTCTTGTCAATCATCAACACTTGATGCTCTTTCTTGATTTCTACCTTCGTCGATTTCAACATCACGAAGAGCTCGGAAATCGTTTTCGTCATCCCTTCCATACTATAGTTCATCACGAAGTTCTAGTAACTTAGTGATGGTGACTAGAGAATTTTGTCAATCACTATCTTATCTGGAAGATTAACTCCCACTTGATTCAAGCGATTGAAGTACCCAGACAATCTGAGAACATGCTCACTAGTTGAGCGATTCTCCTCCATCTTTTAGCTATAGAACTTGTTGGAGACTTCATATCTCTCAACTCGGGTATTTGCTTGAAATATTAACTTCAACTCCTGGAACATCTCATATGGTCCATGACATTCAAAACGTCTTTGAAGTCCCGATTCTAAGCCGTTAAGTATGGTGCACTAAACTATCAAGTAGTCATCATATTGAGCCAGCCAAACGTTCATAACATCTGCATTTGCTCCTGCAATAGGTCTGTCACCTAGCGGTGCATTAAGGACATAATTCTTCTGTGCAGCAATGAGGATAAACCTCAGATCACGGATCCAATCCGCATCATTGCTACTAACATTTTTCAATACAATTTTCTCTAGGAACACATATAAAAACATAGGGAAGCAAAAACATAGGGAAGCAACAACGCGAGCTATTGATCTACAACATAATTTGCAAAATACTACCAGGACTAAGTTCATGATAAGTTAAAGTTCAATTAATCATATTACTTAAGAACTCCCACTTAGATAGACATCTCTCTAGTCATCTAAGTGATCACGTGATCCAAATCAACTAAACCATAACCGATCATCACGTGAGATGGAGTAGTTTTCAATGGTGAACATCACTATGTTGATCATATCTACTATATGATTCACGCTCGACCTTTCGGTCTCCGTGTTCCGAGGCCATATCTACATATGCTAGGCTCGTCAAGCTTAACCTGAGTATTCCGCGTGTGCAAAACTGGCTTGCACCCGTTGTAGATGGACGTAGAGCTTATCACACCCGATCATCACGTGGTGTGCGGGCACGACGAACTTTGGCAGCGGTGCATACTTAGGAGAACACTTCTTGATAATTAGTGAGAGATCATCTTAAAATGCTACCGTCAATCAAAGCAAGATAAGATGCATAAAGGATAAACATCACATGCAATCAATATAAGTGATATGATATGGCCATCATCATCTTGTGCTTGTGATCTCCATCTCCAGAGCACCGTCATGATCACCATCGTCACCGGCGCGACACCTTGATCTCCATCGTAGCATCGTTGTCGTCTCGCCAACTATTGCTTCTACGACTACCGCTACCGCTTAGTGATAAAGTAAAGCAATTAGAGGGCGTTTGCATTTCATACAATAAAGCGACAACCATATGGCTCCTGCCAGTTGCCGATAACTCGGTTACAAAACATGATCATCTCATACAATAAAATATAGCATCACGTCTTGACCATATCATATCACAACATGCCCCGCAAAAACAAGTTAGACGTCCTCTACTTTGTTGTTGCAAGTTTTACGTGGCTGCTACGGGCTGAGCAAGAACCGTTCTTACCTACGCATCAAAACCACAACGATAGTTCGTCAAGTTGGTGTTGTTTTAACCTTCGCAAGGACCGGGCGTAGCCACACTCAGTTCAACTAAAGTGAGAGAGACAGACACCCGCCAGTCACCTTTAAGCAGCGAGTGCTCATGAGCGGTGAAACCAGTCTCGCGTAAGCGTCTGGCGTAATGTCGGTCCGGGCGCTTCATCTCACAATACCGCCCGAACCAAAGTATGACATGCTGGTAAGCAGTATGACTTGTATCGCCCACAACTCACTTGTTTTCTACTCGTGCATATAACATCAACGCATAAAACCTAGGCTCGGATGCCACTGTTGGGGAACGTAGTAATTTCAAAATTTCCTACGCACACGCAAGATCATGGTGATGGCATAGCAACGAGAGGGAGAGTGTTGTCCACGTACCCTCGTGAACCGTGGCGAAGCGTTATGACAACGCGGTTGATGTAGTCGTGCGTCTTCACGATTCGACCGATCCAAGTACCGAGCGTCACGGCACCTCCGAGTTCAGCACACGTTCAGCTCGATGGCGATCCCGGACTCCGATCCAGCAAAGTGTCGAGGATGAGTTCCGTCAAGACGACGGCGTGGTAGCGATGATGATGCTCTACGGCGCAGGGCTTCGCCTAAACTCCATGACGATATGACCGAGGTGGAATATGGTGGAGGGGCACCGCACACGGCTAAGGCGATCCGTAGATCAACTTGTGTGTTATGGGTGCCCCCTGCCTCGTATATAAAGGAGCAAGGGGAGGGGCGGCCGGCCAAGGGAGGGCGCCGGGGAGGAGTCCTACTCCCACGGGAGTAGGATTCCCTCCTTTCCTAGTCCAACTAGGAGACCTTCCATGTAGTAGGAGTAGGAGAGAAGGAAAGGGAAGAGAGAAGGGAAGGAAGGAGGGGTGCGGCCCTACCCTAGTCAATTCGGACTAGGCCTTGAGAAGCGCGCGCCTGCCCTAGGCTGCCCTCTCTCTTTCCCGTATGGCCCAATAATGCCCAATACTTCTTCGGCGAATTCCGTAACTCTCGGTACTCCGAAAAATACCGAATCACTCGGAACCTTTCCAAGTCCGAATATAGTCGTACAATATATCGATCTTTACGTCTCGACCATTTCGAGACTCCTCGTCATGTCCCGATCTCATCCGGGACTCGAACTCCTTGGTACATCAAAACTTATAAACTCATAATAAAACTGTCATCGTGGCGTTAAGCGTGCGGACCCTACGGGTTGAAAACTATGTAGACATGACCTAGAACTATTCTCGGTCAATAACCAATAGCGGAACCTGGATGCTCATATTGGCTCCTACATATTCTACGAAGATCTTTATCGGTCAAACCGCATAACAACATACGTTGTTCCCTTTGTCATCGGTATGTTACTTGCCCGAGATTTGATCGTCGTTATCCAATACCTAGTTCAAGCTCGTTACTGGCAAGTCTCTTTACTCGTTACGTAATGCATCCTTCCGTAACTAACTCATTAGCTACTATAAGCCTTGCAAGGCTTATAGTGATGTGCATTACCGAGAGGGCCCAGAGATACCTCTCCGACAATCGGAGTGACAAAACCTAGTCTCGAAATACGCCAACCCAACATGTACCTTTGGAGACACCTGTAGTACTCCTTTATAATCACCCAGTTACGTTGTGACGTTTGGTAGCAGCCAAAGTGTTCCTCCGGTAAACGGGAGTTGCATAATCTCATAGTTACAGGAACATGTATAAGTCATGAAGAAAGCAATAGCAATGTACTAAATGATCAAGTGCTAGGCTAACGGAATGGGTCATGCCAATCACATCATTCTCCTAATGATGTGATCCCATTAATCAAATAACAACACATGTCTATGGTTAGGAAACATAACCATATTTGATTAATGAGCTAGTCAAGTAGAGGCATACTAGTGACATTAAGTTTGTCTATGTATTCACACATGTATCATGTTTCCGGTTAATACAATTCTAGCATGAATAATAAACATTTATCATGAAATAAGGAAATAAATAATAACTTTATTATTGCCTCTAGGGCATATTTCCTTCAACGCTATCTGTCTCACCGGCCCTCTTCAATAAATGTATAATCTCTCGTTTTCGTTGCCTTTCGGATGTCTCACGTTGCATACTTTTCTTTGCAGGCCGACGAAACCCCGTGCACCATATTGTAAACCATCGGTGACCAGAAGGTGGACATGGGGAAGGTGACGATAATGGAGCCGAAGGAACCATTGTTCCACGGCCGGCCGATCCTCCTAGACATCTTCAAGGTTTCCGTGGCCAGTGTGAAACTGGGCCACGAGAATTTGGCTCCTCTGGTACTAGTGGGGGATGACGATGAGACCCCGCGGCGGCTTGGTGATTGTTGCAATGGGTTGATCCTGTTGTGGCCAAAGAGTCTGCTTCGTCTGGATGCGG
The DNA here is from genome assembly GCA_021605205.1 of Aegilops longissima. NCBI lineage: Eukaryota > Viridiplantae > Streptophyta > Magnoliopsida > Poales > Poaceae > Aegilops > Aegilops longissima. Next base: position 27,323,421 of record CM038682.1, read on the forward strand.
CCGGGAGCACACCCACGAACACGCAGTTAGGTATGAACATCAACACCTCACTACCCAATTAGCGTCGGTTGTCGTGCTGGGTGATAGCGGACTGGGTGAGGAAGAGGCTCCATTATTTGCTGGTGACGTCACCATAGATGAGGATGAGGATGACGATGACACTCAACAGTATGTCAATACTAGCGCCTACTTAGGGTTTGAGCGTCATGAGTCGGTGCCTGAATTGCCGCCTCCGGAGTCTGAACGTATTATGGACAACCTTCCGGTAGCAAAGAAGTCTAGGAAGAGACCAAGGAAAGGCAACAAAGCTGCTTCTATGATCTAGCCGCCTCAGCAGCCTCGGGTTCAAGACCATATAGATATCCTCGGTGTGGCAAAATGGCATATCGCTGGTGAACCAATCCTACCTAAAGCAGCGATAGGGGCCAGATTCGGCGATGTTAGGAGACTTCATGATGATGTGCTGCGAATAGAGAAAGGCCTCCTTGCCTCGAAAACTCCAGGATACCCACTCTATGTGGTTAACGTCTCGCGACAATTGTCGTACATCGACACATTCCCCGTGGAGAAGTTCTTCCTTCGATCCGATTACATCTTCGACATGTTTCACTTGAAGAAGCTGGATTTTACGTTTGTCCGCCTTTATGCATTGCACATGAACTACCTCATCGGGGTTGAGTAGATACCTTATATCTGTGTCAATGACCCATACTTCATGCATGAGGGCTTCTTGGCAGTTTGCGCAAAGCACTGTGAATACGCGAGGGACTACCTCGTCAATTTCATGCTCGCCAATAAGGACAAGGAGGCGGTTCTCGTGCCTTATCGTCCCATGTAAGTTATCCGCGCGGATATCCTTCCTTCGATTTCAATCATTCATTTGCACGGTGGAGGCTAATTAATTTGAGGTGTACTTATTTTGCGCAGCGGCGGGCGCGCCGTCCTCATCATCCTCTACCCCTGATACACTAGTGCAGAACCGGGCAATAGCACCGGTTCGTAAGGCCCTTTAGTGTCGGTTCCATAACCGGCACTAAAGTGTGGGCACTAAAGCCCCCCCCCCCCTTTAGTACCGGTTTGTAAGACCAACCGGTACTATAAGGTTTGGTGGGTTTTTAGTTTTATGATTTCTTTTTTCATTTAATTTAGTGTTTCCATTTTAATTCTTTTCCGTTTGCTGGTATTTTACGATACTACACATTTATATATATATATATATATATATATATATATATATATATATATATATATATATATATATATATATATATATATATATAATTTCTAGTAGAACCAATCATGCATATATATATCATCAATGTCTCACAAACCACCATATTAATTAATTCACACATACACACATGTATAGCTATATACAATTTCTCCTACATATGCATGTTGCCTTCGGAGCCAGTGGCATTAGCCTAATTGGTGCCTTCAGAGCACGATGACAATTGGAAGTGGTTTTCATGGGGGCGGTAGCGGGTAATAGTATTCTCCCTTCGGATTTATGACCTGGTCGAGCAAAAATCCCGCTATTTCCTTTTGAAGTGCTTCTACGCGCTCGTTTCTAGGAGCTTGTCCCGCACCTTTGTGAACTGTTAAGGAGGAGATCAATATGCATGCGTATTAGTTATGTGACTAGATATCGATAATGGTGTAAAAATTGTGAATAGTATTCTGACAAGTGTACCCATTCCTGTCTTTGAGATCTGCTCCTTTCGGACGCCATCATGCGAATGTTCTAGCAAACGCAGAATGCACACAGATCAGTCCCCTGCGCCTGCTTCAGGGCCTTTACGAGAATGGAATTTGATCAGATAATAATTAATCAAGCATGAGAATTAAAGAGATGGCAGCTAGCTAGCTAGCTAGTACTACTTAATTGCTTACCTTGGGTCGAAACCATTTAAGCTTTTTTTCCATTCGCCTTCCGTGACGCTGATGAACCTTGCCCAAGCCCTGCCCGCCGACAAAGAAAATGAATAAAGGGGTTATTAAATAGTTCATATCATGAAATGACGAACTAAATAGGCCGAGATATATAGTTAATAATGATTGAAATTACCTGTTGACTATCCCAAACAAGATGTTATAGTCAGTGTTTGCTTTGAGTAGTGAGTCCAGTATTTCAACTATTCCGGCATCAACTTTAATGATACACAAGATCCAGTGAAATCTGCATGCACACACGTTTGCATGTCTTAATTAAGCGGGCATATGTAAGCAAAAACATGTAGCTAGCTAGTAGGCAAAACAGAGAATTTGTAGTACAAGACAGTGTGACTCACTGGAAGTTGTAAGGAAGTAGTATATCTTCATTGTATTTGAGGCGCTTCAAGAACTCTAGCATGTTGTCCTCTACGGCCTTTTGATGATGTGGATTTATTAGCCATGTGTATTCATTAACGGTGTTTGGGTCAATGAACGCAATGCCAAAGCGTCCACCTTTTCTCATTTCATACATCTTCATCCTGCATAATACCACAGAAAAGAATATAGTGAGGATAATTACAGGTAATGATTGATCAAAAGGATCACTACAGCTAGCTTGAGACTTAAATTACAGAAAGAAATCACTTACGAGACAATAGGCTGCGATAGATTTGTCGAAAGCGTCTTGATTGTATAACTGAAACAGTTCAGAATACTCAGCGGACAGAGTTTTCTCATGGAAGTAATGCTCCTCCTTGACATTCACCATGAGGGACAATCGATTGAAATCTTGGTAATGTTCATGTACCATTGATGCAATTCATACATTCTCGTTGGGAGGTTCTTGACCTTGTGCGGCTCGACCAAAGGTTGGCCCCGGACATATTTCCGTTTTATTTCATCCTCTGTAAGCACATGCATGGGCTTGATCTCGAGGAGTTGTCCAACAGTGATGTTGAGAACTTCAGCCTGCATTATATGGTCCTTGGTTATTACCACATTGCCCACCTCGGGAGCGTAAACTGTTTGCCCACAATAATATTGGCAGCAGATCGTCACGTGTTGTTGGCACAACAAGCGAGGGGATCGATTTCGCCGCCTGTTCTCCCAGCTGGGGAATGGTTTTCCCGCATTTTTTGACAGGTGCTTGTTGTTTGCTCGATCCCGAGCAAGCTTCCTTATGTAGACGTGCTCGATTTAACTTCCTGATGTGGCGCTCATAGTCTGTGTCAACAGGCTTGGGAGCTGGTGGTTGAGCCATACGAATGAAATGGTCAATCGTTTCCTCAGGCACTTTCTCCCTTGGAGGCGGTGGCGGTTTCGGTGCAAAATGGGCTTCCACCTGGGCCTTCGATATGGCTGCGTTTTCTTCCTCGGACCTGTCATAAGGCCTCTGCGGAAGAGGCGTGCGGCTTGGACCATATTTATATCTCTTGCCTCCGCCTGTACTTCCTGTACTACCCCGACTCGTACCGCTATGCACCATAGCTGCGGGGTGTCTCTTCTGCGATTGCTGAGGCGGCGGAAACGATTGACGGGGCTGAGTTGGACGAGGAGGAGTGGCTGAAGCTGTGCCGGACTTGGAGGAGGAGTGGCCTGAGGTTGTGCGGACTTGGAGGAGGAGGTGGGCGTCGACGCTGTGGCGGACTTGGAGGAGGAGGTGGCGACACTTTGCGGACTTGGAGGAGGAGTGGCGACACTTTGCGGACTTGGTGGACTTGCAGGAGGCGGAGTCTGCTGACTCGGTGGCGGACTTGACGAGGAGTCGGCCGACGCGGTATCGGTGGCCTTCGAAAGATGATGCAATCCTTTTTCCATAGGATGATACGATGTTTGGCCTCTCCGATAAAGTGCTCGTCGTCACCTCCAGGAATGTCAAGCTGTAGCTCCGAATATGGGTCCACCACCTCATCAACCAAGACACGAGCATAGCCCGCTGGAACCGGGTTGCAATGGAAGGTTGCCTTGGGGGGATTTGTAAAAGAAACGGCGTCCGTCACCTTCATGGATATGTTCTTCATTTTGACGCGTAGCTCGCAGTTAGTGTTATCCGTGATGTCATCCACGGGGTATCTATCCAGCATTGCGTCGTCCGGGGCGGAACCCACGCTGCTTCTCGGCATGGATGGGGCGGTGCTATCCAATGCTGGATCGTCCGCTAGCTGTTGCAGCTGCTGAGAACCCCTTTGCTGGCTAAGTGAGTCGATCTGCTCCTGCTGCCGCTGGAATTTGACTGCCAATTTTGCTTGACTTGCTTCTAGTCCTTGAAGGCGTTTATAGTCCCGCTTCCTCTGCTCCTCCATCATCTTCCTCTTCTTCTCCTCCGCAATCTTCTTTCTCGCACGGGTTCTGTAGTCATTGTTCCAGTCTGAAAACCCCTCATACCACGGAATAGCGCCCTTGCCTCGTGTTCTTCCCGGTGTTCAGGATTTCCTGTGAGCACGCGCGTAAGCTCGTCGTTCTCTCTGTTGGGCTGGAACACCCCGATCGTGCCTCTTCTATTGCAACAAGTATCGCATCGTCGGCTCCTTCAGACTTGCCCTCGTCGAAACATTGCTGTCTTGGGTCCAACTCCCCATGCGCATAGAACCAAGTCCTGCACTGGGGGCCAGCTCTTAGTGGCGGAGTGACACTGCATCCTCCATCTCTTTCTCGGACTTATCCCACTTAGGCTTTGCCACCGCGCAGCCACCTGGCCCCACTTATGGAACTTATCCTTTTTTTCGGCATTCTTCTTGTTTATTCTCGACCGTTCCTTAGCTAATTCCGAATCCTTGAATTTCACGAAATCGTCCCAATGAGCACGTTGGTTCTCTAGTGTTCCCTCGAATACTAGAGTCTTCCTTCCTCCCTTGACGTACTTGTCCCATTCACGATTCTTGTGGTTCTTGAATGCAACCGCCATCTTCCTAAGAGCAGCGTCCTTGACTTTCTGCACATCTGCTTCTGTGAAATGATCTGGTAGGGTGAAATGTTCCATGAGAGTATCCCAAAGCAGATCTTTTTGTCTTTTGTCGACAAAAGTAAGATCTGGACGTGGAGCAGCGTCCTTTTTGTCTTTTTGTCTTTTGTCTTTTGCTGGCTCTCTCCATTCTTGAAGGGAGATCGGGAGTTGGTCCTTTACAACAACTCCGCACTGACGAACGAACTTGTCTGCAATCTTCTTAGGCGCTAATGGTTCGCCATTAGGTCTGATTGCCTCAATATTGTACTTTACGCCCTCCTTCAACTTTTTGTTCGGGCCTCGTTTCGTCATTTTGCCTGAAGATTTGCTCGATCTGGATGGCTGCAAGAACAAAGATCGATTCGTTAATATATCTTCAAGTCATTTAAAACATGTGATGATCACCAGATGCCTGCTTATATAAATATATATACCTCGTCGGTCTTTGTTGTTTCAAGATCAACATTTTCTTCGTCATCATCATAATCATAGTTCATGACTTCATCAATTCGGTCGTCGCGATCGAATATCATATCACCCTCTCCGGTGTTGTTTAGAAATTCGGAGCCGTCATAATCTTCTTCATTCTGATCATCATCTGGCCCGTGAGGATGGCGTATCATATCGAACATGGCCTGTTCTCCCTCTCTGCCGGTATTGTCCGCCATAGCTTTTATTTAACTAATCCAAAAGAAATATAAAACAATTTAGTATTCAAATTACATCGTCTATAATCTCGTATACATCGTCTCGAATAATAGATATAATCTCGAAAACATCGTCTCGAATAATAGATATAATCTCGAATACATCGTCTCGAATAATAGATATAATCTCGAATACATCACTGGCTAGGTAGCTAATAAAGATCGAATACTACAGAAGAATCTAGGACACTCGCGGTTCCTGCGGCGCAGGCTGTGGACACCCAAAGAGAAGGAACCCTCACAGGATCATAGCTGAAGTGAGATCCGTGAAGAAACTGCCAGGTATTGGAGAACCTGCCGCCCTCTAACGCAACCATTTAGCGATGGACGTGCTCGTCCTCCTCCCTGACATTGCGACGTACCACCTCCGGCGGGGCCGGCTCCTTCCGCACTGAAACTGGCCCACGCGAACGCCACCAAACGAGATCAGGGTCGACGACGGGACCCGGGGCCGGGTTCCTCATCAAGCGGCGCGCCCCTCGAGCAGCACCTCCAGTGCCAGCCAGGCGAGCCAGTCCGGACATGGGTCAGCCGGACGTCGTCGCGGACGTGTCGACAGCGAGGATGCGGGTCGGGCATCGTCGAGAACAAATACTAGCTATATGCCCACAAAAAGTAACATTTTTTTAATGATTGGATTTTGATAACTAAAATTTCTAACATTTCTATAACATTTCTAACAATGCTATATATAACTAACATTTCTAATATTTTTATAACTAAAAAACAGAAAAAAAATTATAACATTTCTATATATATATAACTAACATTTGTATAACAATTATAACATTTCTAACTATTCTAACATTTCTAACTATTCTAACAATTCTAACATTTCTAACTATTTCTGAAAACCAGAAAAATTTCTAACAATTTCTAAAAAACAGAAAAATTTCTAACTATTTGTATAACTAAAAACAAAAATGTATGTGTGTGTGTGTGCGCTCACCGGCGTAGGCGAGGGACGACGGGCGGCGACGGGCAGGCGGCAGGGCAGGCTTGGCGGCGCGACGAGGACAGGGGCAGGCGGCGACGACGGGACGGGACAGACGGGCAGGCGGCGGCGCACGACGACGGGACGACAGGCGGCGCCGACGACGGGACGGGACGACGGGACGGGCAGGGGCGGGCGGCGGTGACGACGGGGATGGGGACAATGGGGCAGCGACGACGGGGACGGGGCGGCGATGGGGGCGGCGACGAGGGATGGAGACGTACGGGGGCGGCGGGCGACGGTGCAGAGGAGAAGAAGTCAGATGAGAAACTGAAATTTTCGTAAGTGTTGTTTATATAGGAGGGGCCTTTAGTACCGGTTTGTGCCACCAACCGGTAATAAAGGCCAGTTTTGGCCAGCCCAAGCGGTGGGAAGAAACCCCCTTTAGTACCGGGTGGTGGCACAAACCGGTACTAAAGGCCCCCCTTTAGTACCGGTTTGTGCCACGACCCGGTACTAAAAAAAGTCTTATTAGCGCAGAGTCTTGGTGCGACAAGTTTAGTCCCACCTCGCTAGCCGAGGGGCGACCGCACTGGTTTATAAACCCCCGTGCGGTCGCTCTCTCGAGCTCCTCTCCAAAGCAGGCCTACTAGGCCTACGTGTTCTTTGCTGCCCTGTGGGCCCACTTGGCCTTTCCGGGCCTGCATCCTGGCCCAACAAAAGGTTGGGTTTCTAGTCGTATGCAGGCCGCTCTGGCCTAGTAGGCGGGCTTTTTTTTATTTTTTTGCTTTATTTATTTTTGCGTTGTTTTTTTGTGTATTTAGAGTTTCTTTGTGAATATTTTTGCTTTAGGTACAAAAATTACAAACTTTCTGTTAGTGCCCGTAGTTTTCAAATTTGAATAGTTTAAATTTTGAATTATTTGAAATTAGTGTGAATCACTAGTTTGTGAATAATTTAACTTTAAAAATGAGTAAAGGCATGAAAGAATTTGTTTGCACATAAAATTTCTTCGTGTTTCAAATGCCAAAACACATAACTACCCTAACTATTACAGAGATTCGCCTCTGGGTGTGAAACACAGAAGAAAGTGATGATAGTGAAGCCGATCACATCCTAGATCTTTGGGTGTGAAACTTTTCTTCGCGTGTGTCCCTTTGCGCCGTAACCATGGAAAATCTTCATCATTTAACGGGATGCTCGGGTCAATATTCACTGTGAATGGAGCAATTTCATCAAACTTTTCATAATCTTCTGACTTGTCTGTCTTGTCATCCACTCCCACGATGTTTCTCTTCCCAGAAAGAACTATGTGCCGCTTTGGCTCATCGTACGATGCATTCGCTTCCTTATCTTTTCTTTTTCTTGGCTTGGTAGACATGTCCTTCACATAGAAAACCTGTGCCACATCATTGGCTAGGACGAATGGTTCGTCTCGCATACGCAAGATTGTTGAGATCCTTTGTTGTCATTCCGTCTGCGGGTCTTCCGTTACCCGCCTCGTGTCATATTGACCAATTTGCACGAAACAAAGGGACCTTTAAACCACGTCGATAGTCAAGTTCCCATATGTCCTGTATATAACCATAATATGTTTCATTTCCCGTCTTGGTTTCTGCATCAAAGCGGACACCACTGTTTTGGTTGGTGCTCTTCTTATCTTGGGCGATCGTGTAAAATGTATTACCATTTATCTCGTACCCTTTGAAAGTCATTATATTCGAAGATGGTAACTGGGACAGCAAGTACAGGTCATCTTCAATAGAGGTGTCGTGCATGGTGCGCGGTACGCAACCAGCTGGCGAAACTCCTGGTTTGTTCACGTGTAATCCAGTCATCAGACCGCTCCGGGTGTTTGCAGCGTAGCAAATTCTTGTGTTCATCCATATACGGAGCCACCAAGGCGGAATTCTGTAGAACTGTGTAGTGTGCTTCAGTGAGAGAATGTCCGTCCATACATATTATTTGTTCCCCTCCTAGCATGCCTTTTCCATCCAGTCTGCCCTTATGCCGCGATTCAGGAACACCAATCGGCTTAAGGTCAGGAATAAAGTCAATACAAAACTCAATGACCTCCTCATTTTGATGGCCCTTGGAGATGCTTCCTTCTGGCCTAGCACGGTTATGAACATATTTCTTTAAGACTCCCATGAACCTCTCAAAGGGAAACATATTGTGTAGAAATACAGGACCCAAAACGTTAATCTCTTCAAGATAGGTGAACTAGGACGACGTCATGATGTTGAAGAAGGATGGTGGGAACACCAACTCGAAACTGACAAGACATTGCACCAAATCATTCGGTAACCTTGGTATGATTTCTGGATCGATTACCTTCTGAGAGATTGCATTGAGAAATGCACATAGCTTCACAATGGCTAATCGAGCGTTTTCGGTAGAAGCCCCTCAATGCAACCGGAAGCAGTTGCGTTATAATCACGTGGCAGTCATGAGACTTTAGGTTCTGGAACTTTTCTCTGCCATGTTTATTATTCCTTTATATTCGACGAGAAGCCGACGGTACCTCAATCTCGAGCAGGCATTCAAAGAAGATTTCCTTCTCTTCTTTGGTAAGAGCGTAGCTTGCATGACCCTGATGTATGCCGTCTTCTCCGTGCATACGTTGCTGGTCCTCCCGTGCCTCAGGTGTATCTTTTGTCTTCCCATAGACGCCCAAGAAGCCAAGCAGGGTCACGCAAAGATTCTTCGTCACGTGCATCACGTCGATTGCGGAGCGGACCTCTAGGTCTTTCCAATATGGTAGGTCCCAAAATATAGATTTCTTCTTCCACATGGGTGCGCGTCCGTCGGCGACCTTCGAACAGGTTGTCCGCCAGACCCTTTTCAAATATCACCTTCAAATCCTTGACCATATCATGTACATCAGCACCAAGACGGTGGCGAGGCTTCGTCCGTGATCCGCCTCACCTTTGAAATGCTTGCCTTTCTTTCTTACGGGATGCTTGCTCGGAAGAAATTGACGATGCCCTGTGTACACATTCTTCTTACAACTATTCAAATATATATTGTCGGTATCATCCAAACAGTGTGTGCATCCGCAGTATCCCTTGTTTGTCTGTCACGAAAGGTTCGAGAGCAGGCCAATCATTGATGGTCACGAACAGCAACGCCTTTAGGTCAAATTCTTCCCCCATGTGCTCATCCCATGCACGTACACCTGTTCCATTCCACAGTTGTAAGAGTTCTTCAACTAATGGCCTTAGGTACACATCAATGTAGTTGCCGGGTTGCTTAGGGCCTTGGATGAGCACTGGCATCATAATGAACTTCCGCTTCATGCACAACCAAGGAGGAAGGTTATACAAACATATAGTCACAGGCCAGGTGCTATGGTTGCTGCTCTGCTCCCCAAAAGGATTAATGCCATCTGCGCTTAGACCAAACCATACGCTCCTTGCGTCATCTGCAAACTCCTTCCCGTACTTTCTTTCGATTTTTCTCCACTGCGACCCGTCAGCGGGTACTCTCAACTTTTCGTCTTTCTTACGGTCTTCTCTCTGCCATCGCATCGCCTTGGCATGCTCTTTGTTTTGGAACAAACGTTTCAACCGTGGTATTATAGGAGAATACCACATCACCTTGGCAGGAATCTTCTTCCTGGGGCGCTCGCCATCGACATCACCAGGGTCATCGCGGCTGATCTTATAGCGCAATGCACTACATACCGGGCAAGCGTTCAAATCCTCGTACTCACCGCGGTAGAGGATGCAATCATTAGGGCATGCATGTATCTTCTGCACCTTTAACGCTAGAGGGCAGACAGCCTTCTTTGCTTCGTACGTACTCTCGGGCAATTCGTTGTCCTTTGGAAGCATATCCTTTATCATTACCAGCAACTTTCCAAATCCCTTGTCAGATACACCATTCTCTGCCTTCCATTGCAGCAATTCCATTGTGGTGCCCAGCTTTTCTTGTCACCCACGCTATTCGGGTACAACAATTTTTTGTGATCCTCTAACATGCGCTGCAACTTCTTCTTCTCCAAATCACTTGCGCAGTTTCTCTTTGCATCGGCAATGGCCCGACCTAGATCATCAACGGGCTCATCTGATGCCTCTTCTTCAGCTTCTTCCCGCATTGCCGGCTCAGCTTCTTCCCGCATTACCGGCTAAGCTTCTTCCCCCATTGTTGTATCATCGTATTCAGGGAACCCATGGCCAGGATAGCTGTCGTCGTCCTCTTCTTCTTCATTGTCTTCCATCATAACCCCTCTTTCTCCGTGCTTGGTCCAAACATTATAGTGGGGCATGAAACCGGACTCAAACAGGTGGGCGTGAATGGTTCTTGACGTAGAGTAATTGCGACCATTCTTACAGACAGCACATGGACATGGCATAAAACCATCCGCCCGCTTGTTTGCCTCAGCCGCAAGCAGAAAAGTATGCACGCCCTCAACAAACTGGGGAGAGCATCGGTCATCGTACATCCATTGTCGGCTCATCTTCATTACACAACACCGAATAGACCAAATTAATAAAAGTTCATACAACACTTAAATGCAACAAACAAATAACTCTCTAGCTAAAGCATTTAAATGCAACAACAAATGCGATCAAGATCGCAACTAAGGTAACATTTGATCCAACAGCATAATGATACCAAGCCTCACTATCGATGGCATATTTTCTAATCTTTCTAATCTTCAAGCTTATTTTCTCCATCTTGATCTTGTGATCATCGACGACATCGGCAACATGCAACTCCAATGCCATCTTCTCCCCCTCAATTCTTTTCGATTTTTCTTTCAAGTACTCGTTTTCTCTTTCAACTAGATTTAACCTCTCGACAATAGGGTCGGTTGGAATTTCCGGTTCACATACCTCCTAGATAAAAATATCTATGTCAACTTGATGGGCATAATTTGTCATAAACACGAAATGCAACAAATAGTTTTAAAGAGAATATACCACTTCGAATCATAACAAGGACGAGGGCCGACGGGGACGGATATCAAAACCATGGCACTATGTATAACAAACAACGACGGGTAAGATAATTATACGAGTAACTATATATCCAAATCACACAAACATCAATTTTTATATAAAATTTCATGAACAAGAGGCTCACCACCAGGTGGTGCCGGCTGACGGACGGTAAAAGGGCGATCGACGGTGGTTACGACGGAGATTTAGAAGGCACTAAGTAAAACACACCTACATATGCAAACTAAGTGTTATTTTGACCTCAAATTATGTATAAATCAAATACTACCACATATAATTCCTCCCAAATTACTAAAACCCACAATTAATCACTATATAAACCAATGCAAGAGCTAATCTAGCAATGAGAGATGAAAGGACAAAGTTGCTAACCTTGGTGATCATTTGAATGGATGGGGGCCTGCAAATCTTCACAAACTTGGGGCAAATTTTGTGATGAACTCGAGAGGAAGAAGGGAAGAACAGAGAAGAGGGAGAGGGGAAAGAGGGAAGAACAGAGTGCGGGTGGACGAAGGGTTTATATAGGACGACCTTTAGTACCGGTTCGTGCCACGAACCGGTACTAAAGGTGCTGGAAGGGCCCCACTCTGACAACATCCTGCCACCACTTTCTTTAGTACCGGTTCGTTGCACGAACCGGTGCTAAAGGTTCGCCACGAACCGGTATTAAAGAGCTCCTCCCGCCTAGCCGTTGGAACCGGTACTAAAGGTGTCTCACATTTGACCCTTTTTCTACTAGTGATACTCCCACGCTCTTTACTTGGACCCGTCGAAGAACATTACCAAAAAGGATTACACCCACATCAAGTCTGTTCTCGATAGTACTATCTTTTACTATGGCACACAGGGTGGAGAGGTCAACGACAAGAAGACAAGGGACGGCAGGCCCGCCTTCAGCCATAAGACCGACTTCTGCTGCATCCAGCAACCGAGTGATTCTCTTAATGATGGATTCTATGTCCTACACCACATGCTGGAGTACAGACGGGATCACCAGAACCTTCGCATGTCACCTAGATCCGGCGATGCCCATATTCTACAATGGGCAAAGGACTTAGGAGATATCAAGGATTATCGACTTCGAGTTGAGTTCTATCACATCCAGCGCGAACTTGCCCAAATCATCATGAAGGAGGTCGTCGAAAAAACAGGGATGTTCTACGAGGAAGGACAAATGTCGCGGGAAGACGTCCGAACACACGTAGCCTCTCAGCGTCTCGACCTGAAGCCTTTCACTAAGCTCGGGGACTATCTCCCTGACATGGAAGGATGGCACAACATGTAGTGATTGTCGATATATGACAATGTGTCCGTTTAGTCCATACTTTCTGTATGACAAAACTTTGAGTTATGCACGACGAAACTTTATTTTTGATGTAATTAAACTGTCCTCCTCGACTAGCGAAGATCACTCTAGTTAGGGCATTTTGGGTACGATGAACTTTGTTATTTATGCTTATTATGATATGTTGCTTCTATTTTTGCCAAGTCTCTCTCTTTCTATTGCTCAACTATATATGTTGCATATCATCGACTCATGTGACGATGTAGGTGCATAGATCATCGATGGCGAATAAGTGCTACGCCAGAGTATACGAGGAGTGGCGGAGTGTCGAGGCCTAGGTGTACCGGTTTCCGGTTTCTGAGCGACATCCAGTAGTTAGTTTAGGTTCACGCTAATGCGAGAGAGGGATACGAACTCATGTACTGCATAGTTCCGCTCTCACTCATAGTGATAGCTCTTCTCGCGTATATCATTGCTTAGATGGATGACGATGTAGTTGCAAGTAATCGAGACTTGTATCGCTATTTTCGAGATGATGACGAGAGACCACTTTTGTGTTGGATGATGATTATGATGATGACATGATTTGATGAGACTATTTGTATGTATATGCTATGATTACATTTGTATGTGTATGATATGCTAAAGATTATTGTATAAAGCCTATTCAAATACAAAACAAATATGCAAAAAAAACAGAAACTAATAAAACTAGCAGTAGCGAGGGGAATAAAGTTAGCAGTAGCGCTCCCATACCAGTAGCGCTTCCTGCTAAAAAGCGTTGTAGATATTAGCAGCAGCGCTCTGCACTAAAGCGCGCTACTGCTAGCCATGTATAGCAGTAGCATGGGCTGACAGGCGCTACTGCTACACGTTTGGTGTATCACCTTATCAGTAGCGCGTCGTCCCGCGCTACTGATAGGCAAAATACCTGCGCTACTGCTAGGGTTTTCCCTAGTAGTGACAAGAGGAGGACAAGTTGATTTGCCAATGTTGGATGGAGATTAGCCAAGATCCGAGGACGGGCGCGCAACATAAGGGCCTAGTTTCTTGGACGAGAGTCCACAAAACTTTCCATGAAAGGAAGATGTTTGAGCCCTACGAAATTACAAGCAACCGTGGCATCACCTCAATTCAAAAGAGGTGGTTGTTTATCCAACAAAAGTGCAACAAGTATTGCGCCGCATTTGAGAGCGTTGAAGCACGGCCCGTGAGTGGTCTTGGCGTTGGGGACATGGTATGCTCTCCTTATCCTAGTCCTTTCCTTGCTACGGCCATGAGACTCCGGCCTTGTATATGTTTGCATGTCCAATTCTTGTTGATCATATGGTGTAGGCATTTCAATCTTTGGAAGCATTTAAGGTCCGACACAATGAGAAGTCCTTCACTCTTACGCATTGTTGGACGATCATCAGCAATTGCCCTTAGTTCAAGGATCAATACCGTGAACTTCAAAGGAGAGATGCAAGAAGACGACCAAGTTCGCCGGAGGTGGAGATGGCGAGGCGTTGAAGAGGCCGAGGGGCAAGACCAACTCCAAGGTGGATGACATACGTGATGCCTCATCCATGGCCTTGCATGAGACTTTGCATGGCATGATGTCTCAAAAGGACGTAAGGGAAGAGAAGAAGCGGCAAAGCAAGGACGAGAAAATGAAGCAATACCTAGAGCTTCAAAGGAAGAAGCTTGAGATGGAGGAGGTGGCCGAGAAGAGGAAGATCGACATGAAGGAGGCGGCCCGGCAAAGGCAGCTCGACATCGAGGCCGCTGGCTGTGTGCCGGCGAGAAACATATTCATTTAGGAGGCTTGCTGTGTTGCCGGCGAACAAAACTATTTATTTTGAAGGTTGGCTGTGTTGCCGGCTGCTGGCTGTGTTGTCGGCGAGGACGCGTAGGCCGCTGGCATTGTTGCCAGCGTGAACTAGGTCTGTTGGTATTTTAAACATTGTTCTCTTTGGAGGCGGACGAGATGGGACCAAAGGATGCGGCCGTGCGCAGCGGGCATGGCCACCGCATACCAGGACATGCCCGGACACGACCCCATCGCCCTACCCAAACGGCCAGAATCCGGGCAAAACGGACGTCCGTTTGGGGTTGCGCCGTGGAGTTGGCCTTACTTGCCTTAGCATCTAACCCTTACAAGCAACAAATGCATTCTCACATGAAGCTCATCAGCAACACATGCTCCCCACACACTTCATCATACACACACAGTCTTGCTACCACATCTGGGCTTCGCTCCATATGGGGTGCCTTTCCTTATATAGAGGTTTTATACTTGCTACAACATCCAACTGGACACAGCCCATGCCTAGCTAGCTTCCTTGCATATCAAGCAGCATACGACCGTAGCAAACTCAAGCTTTTTTTTACCACTGTTTTGCTTGCTGCAGCCCTTTCTTACTCACGAAGCCAACAACTAGCAGTCAATTTTCTTTCCTTTTTACTAATATAATCTCACTTCCATACTAGAGAGAGATCTTGTCTAGCTAACTTCTTGTACAAATCGTAGCAGGATTAAGTCCAACAAAAACCATTTCAGTTTTACAAGCACTTTGCATTGTACAAGAATTCGTACACCGGGTATGATAATATTACACTAGTAGAAAAGAGGGCTTTCGTCCACCCCGGTTTAGCCCATTAGTCTCGGTTCAATCCAGAACCGGGACTAATGTGAGCATTTATCCCGGTTCGTGCGGCTAAGGCATTAGTCCCGGTTCACCTGTGCCCTTTAGTCCCGGTTTGTGCCTCAAACCGTGACTAAAGGGTGCGATACCATTAGTCGGTTCATGCCTCAAACCGGGACTAAAGAGTAGACCTTTAGTCCCGGTTTGAGGCACGAACCGGGACTAATGGGGTTGAGACCTTTAGTCCGGTTCGTGCTACGAAACCGTATTAAAGGTCCCATTTCCAAACTCTCAACACTTCGTGGATCGCCTTTTCAATTTTAAAAAATAAAAGAAAATGATGGAAATGTCAAAAAATAAAAGAAAATAAGTTTCCCATGTGATATGTGGTCTAGTTGTTGGGAAAATTTGCAAATGTGAATTTCGACTTTATTTGCAAAATCTCTCTGAAAGTTCTAAATATGGGCATAACTTTTGCATACTAACTCGGATGAAAAAGTTTTTTATATGAAAAATCATCTACTCGAAAAGTTACATCCGAATTTAACGGGGGGAACCCCGTTAAACATTTTCAAAATCCTCAAAAACCTAACAGAAAAAAAGTTACGGAGCTTTTAATATCTAGAGTGGAAAAAATCGAAAAAATTTCATACTGTGGTCAAACAATGGTCAAACCATGGTCAAACTGATTATTCTAGAATATTAGTGTTACTAAATAATTTATTCAGTTATTTTGAATTTTGGTCAAATCTGGTCAACCTGTGGTCAAACTATGGTCAAAACATGGTCAAACTAATTATTCTAGAATATTAGTGTTACTAAATAATTTGTTCAGTTATTTTGAATTTTGGTCAAATCTGGTCAAACTGTGGTCAAACTGTGGTCAAACTATGGTCAAACCATGGTCAAACTAATTATTTAAAATAACTATTGTTTTCTAAATAATTACTATTTTTTGAAAACAATAGTTTGAAACTCAAACAGTGAAATGTGTCAATTCATGCTCAAGCAAAATTCCTGAGGGTTAATAGGATTGACATCTTTACTATTGTCGGAAAACAACAAGTGCGAGACTTGGAAGCGAGGAGAATAGAACCCGGAAGTTAAGCGTGCTCAGCTGGGGAGTGGGAGGATGGGTGACCATTCGGGAAGTTAGGTGATTTGGAATGATGAGGGTGATTAGAGAAGAGGATAAATTGAGCAGTGATGAGGGGTGCTGATTAGAGATTAGGGATTAAAATAATTCAGAAATTTGAAAATAAAAAATTATTCAAAAAAAATTCAAAAAAAAATTCAAAAAAAGTTTCAAAAAAAAATCATAAAATTTCCATTAGTCCCGGTTGGTGTTACCAACCGGGACTAAAGGTGGAGCCCCACGTGGCCGCGGCCTTTAGTCCCGGTTCTGGATTGAACCGGGACTAAAGCGGGGAGGTATTAGTACCAACCCTTTAGTCCCGGTTCATCAACCGGGACTAAAGGCCCTTACCAACCGGGACAACAGGCCCTTTTTCTACTAGTGTCTAAGAGCACCAAATAATTTAGGCTCACCATAGAGTCTCTTCTTACATGATATATACCCTCAGCAGAGATAACTAATGAAGTAGAACCAAGAATATAAAGCATTTACCTGTCACGCCCGTACCGAAACTGGCCCACGCGAACGCCACCAAACGAGATCAGGGTCGACGACGGGACCCGGGGCCGGGTTCCTCATCAAGCGGCGCGCCCCTCCAGGCAGCACCTCCAGGTGCCAGCCGGCGGAGCCAGTCCGGACATGGGTCAGCCGGACGTCGTCAAGGACGTGTCGACAGCGAGGATCTTGGTCGGGCATCGTCGAGAACAAATACTAGCTATATGCCCATAAAAAGTAACATTTTTTAATGATTGGATTTTGATAACTAAAATTTCTAACATTTCTATATAACTAACATTTCTATAACATTTCTAACAATGCTATATATAACGAACATTTCTAATATTTTTATAACTAAAAACAGAAAAATTTATAACATTTCTATATATATATATATAACTAACATTTGTATAACAATTATAACATTTCTAACTATTCTAACATTTCTAACAATTCTAACATTTCTAACTATTTCTGAAAAACAGAAAAATTTCTAACAATTTCTAAAAAACAGAAAAATTTCTAACTATTTGTATAACTAAAAAACAAAAAATGTATGTGTGTGTGTGCGCTCACCGGCGAGGCGAGGGACGACGGGGGGCGGCGACGGGGCGGGCGCAAGCAGCGAGGCGCGGCAACGACGGGATGACGACGACGGGACAGGGACGGGCGGCGACGACGGGACGGGACAGACGGGCAGGCGGGCGGCGACGACGACGGGACGGGACGACGGACGGACGGACGGGCGGGCGGTGACGACGGACGGGACAACGGGCAGCGACGACGGGACGAGGCGGCGCGGGCGGCGACGAGGATGGAGACGACGGCGAAGCGCGGCGGACGGTGCAGAGGAGAATAAGTCGATGAGAAACTGAAATTTTCGTAAGTGTTGTTTATATAGGAGGGCCTTTAGTACGGTTTGTGCCACCAACCGTAATAAAGGCCAGTTTTGGCCAGCCCAAGCGGCGGAAGAAACCCCTTTAGTACCGGGTTGTGGCACAAACCGGTACTAAAGGCCCCTTTAGTACCGGTTTGTGCCACGACCGGTACTAAAGAGGTCTTACTGGCGCAGTGCGGTGCGACAAGTTTAGTCCCACCTCGCTAGCCGAGGGGCGACCGCACTGGTTTATAAACCCCGTGCGGTCGCTCTCGAGCTCCTCTCCAAAGCAGGCCTACTAGGCCTACGTGTTCTTTGTTGCCTCAGGCCCCTTAGCCTTTCGGGCCTGCATCCTGGCCCAACAAAGGTTGGGTTTCTAGTCGTATGCAGGCCGCTCTGGCCTAGTAGGCGGGCTTTTTTTTATTTTTTGCTTTATTTATTTTTGCGTTGTTTTTTGTGTATTTAGAGTTTCTTTGTGAATATTTTTGCTTTAGGTACAAAATTACAAACTTTCTGTTAGTGCCCGTAGTTTTCAAATTTGAATAGTTTAAATTTTGAATTATTTGAAATTAGTGTGAATCACTAGTTTGTGAATAATTTAACTTTAAAAATGAGTAAAGGCATGAAAGAATTTGTTTGCACATAAAATTTCTTCGTGTTTCAAATGCCAAAACACATAACTACCCTAACTATTACAGAGATTAGCCTCTGGGTGTGAAACATGAAGAAAGTGATGATAGTGAAGCCGATCACATCCCAGATCTTTGGGTGTGAAACTTTTCTTCGCGTGTGTCCCTTTGCGCCGTAACCATGGAAAATCTTCATCATTTAACGGGATGCTCGGGTCAATATTCACTGTGAATGGAGCAATTTCATCAAACTTTTCATAATCTTGACTTGTCTGTCTTGTCATCCACTCCCACGATGTTTCTCTTCCCGTAAAGAACTATGTGCCGCTTTGGCTCATCGTACGATGCATTCGCTTCCTTATCTTTTCTTTTTCTTGGCTTGGTAGACATGTCCTTCACATAGAAAACCTGTGCCACATCATTGGCTAGGACGAATGGTTCGTCTGCATACGCAAGATTGTTGAGATCCACTGTTGTCATTCCGTACTGCGGGTCTTCCGTTACCCCGCCTCGTGTCATATTGACCAATTTGCACCGAAACAATGGGACCTTTAAACCACGTCGATAGTCAAGTTCCCATATGTCCTGTATATAACCATAATATGTTTCCTTTCCCGTCTTGGTTTCTGCATCAAAGCGGACACCACTGTTTTGGTTGGTGCTCTTCTTATCTTGGGCGATCGTGTAAAATGTATTACCATTTATCTCGTACCCTTTGAAAGTCATTATATTCGAAGATGGTAACTGGGACAGCAAGTACAGGTCATCTTCAATAGAGGTGTCGTGCATGGTACGTGTCTGCAACCAGCTGGCGAAACTCCTGGTTTGTTCACGTGTAATCCAGTCATCAGACTTCTCCGGGTGTTTGGAGTGTAGAAAATTCTTGTGTTCATCCATATACGGAGCCACCAAGGCGGAATTCTGTAGAACTGTGTAGTGTGCTTCAGTGAGAGAATGTCCGTCCATACATATTATTTGTTCCCCTCCTAGCGTGCCTTTTCCATCCAGTCTGCCCTTATGCCGCGATTCAGGAACACCAATCGGCTTAAGGTCAGGAATAAAGTCAATACAAAACTCAATGACCTCCTCGTTTTGATGGCCCTTGGAGATGCTTCCTTCTGGCCTAGCACGGTTATGAACATATTTCTTTAAGACTCCCATGAACCTCTCAAAGGGTAACATATTGTGTAGAAATACAGGACCCAAAACGTTAATCTCTTCGCATAGGTGAACTAGGACGTACGTCATGATGTTGAAGAAGGATGGTGGGAACACCAACTCGAAACTGACAAGACATTGCACCAAATCATTCGGTAACCTTAGTATGATTTCTGGATCGATTACCTTCTGAGAGATTGCATTGAGAAATGCACATAGCTTCACAATGGCTAATCGAATGTTTTCCGGTAGAAGCCCCCTCAATGCAACCGGAAGCAGTTGCGTTATAATCACGTGGCAGTCATGAGACTTTAGGTTCTGGAAATTTTTCTCTGCCATGTTTATTATTCCCTTTATATTCGACGAGAAGCCAGACGGTATCTTAATACTGAGCAGGCATTCAAAGAAGATTTCCTTCTCTTCTTTGGTAAGAGCGTAGCTTGCATGACCCTGATGTATGCCGTCTTCTCCGTGCATACGTTGCTGGTCCTCCCGTGCCTCAGGTGTATCTTTTGTCTTCCCATAGACGCCCAAGAAGCCAAGCAGGGTCACGCAAAGATTCTTCGTCACGTGCATCACGTCGATTGCGGAGCGGACCTCTAGGTCTTTCCAATATGGTAGGTCCCAAAATATAGATTTCTTCTTCCACATGGGTGCGCGTCCGTCAGCGACCTTCGGAACAGGTTGTCCGCCAGGACCCTTTTCAAATATCACCTTCAAATCCTTGACCATATCATGTACATCAGCACCAGTACGGTGGCGAGGCTTCGTCCGGTGATCCGCCTCACCTTTGAAATGCTTGCCTTTCTTTCTTACGGGATGCTTGCTCGGAAGAAATTGACGATGCCCCAGGTACACATTCTTCTTACAACTATTCAAATATATACTGTCGGTATCATCCAAACAGTGTGTGCATCCGCAGTATCCCTTGTTTGTCTGTCCTGAAAGGTTACTGAGAGCAGGCCAATCATTGATGGTCACGAACAGCAACGCCTTTAGGTCAAATTCTTCCCCCATGTGCTCATCCCATGCACGTACACCTGTTCCATTCCACAGTTGTAAGAGTTCTTCAACTAATGGCCTTAGGTACACATCAATGTAGTTGCCGGGTTGCTTAGGGCCTTGGATGAGCACTGGCATCATAATGAACTTCCGCTTCATGCACAACCAAGGAGGAAGGTTATACAAACATATAGTCACAGGCCAGGTGCTATGGTTGCTGCTCTGCTCCCCAAAAGGATTAATGCCATCTGCGCTTAGACCAAACCATACGCTCCTTGCGTCATCTGCAAACTCCTTCCCGTACTTTCTTTCGATTTTTCTCCACTGCGACCCGTCAGCGGGTACTCTCAACTTTTCGTCTTTCTTACGGTCTTCTCTCTGCCATCGCATCGCCTTGGCATGCTCTTTGTTTTGGAACAAACGTTTCAACCGTGGTATTATAGGAGAATACCACATCACCTTGGCAGGAATCTTCTTCCTGGGGCGCTCGCCATCGACATCACCAGGGTCATCGCGGCTGATCTTATAGCGCAATGCACTACATACCGGCAAGCGTTCAAATCCTCGTACTCACCGCGGTAGAGGATGCAATCATTAGGGCATGCATGTATCTTCTGCACCTTTAACGCTAGAGGGCAGACAGCCTTCTTTGCTTCGTACGTACTCTCGGGCAATTCGTTGTCCTTTGGAAGCATATCCTTTATCATTACCAGCAACTTTCCAAATCCCTTGTCAGATACACCATTCTCTGCCTTCCATTGCAGCAATTCCAGTGTGGTGCCCAGCTTTTTCTTGTCACCTACGCTATTCGGGTACAACAATTTTTTGTGATCCTCTAACATGCGCTGCAACTTCTTCTTCTCCAAATCACTTGCGCAGTTTCTCTTTGCATCGGCAATGGCCCGACCTAGATCATCAACGGGCTCATCGATGCCTCTTCTTCAGCTTCTTCCCGCATTGCCGGCTCAGCTTCTTCCGCATTACCGGCTAAGCTTCTTCCCCATTGTTGTATCATCGTATTCAGGGAACCCATGGCCAGGATAGCTGTCGCCGTCCTCTTCTTCTTCATTGTCTTCCATCATAACCCTCTTTCTCCGTGCTTGGTCCAAACATTATAGTGGGGCATGAAACCGGACTCAAACAGGTGGGCGTGAATGGTTCTTGACGAGAGTAATTGCGACCATTCTTACAGCCAGCACATGGACATGGCATAAAACCATCCGCCCGCTTGTTTGCCTCAGCCGCAAGCGAGAAAAGTATGCACGCCCTCAACGAACTGGGAGAGCATCGGTCATCGTACATCCATTGCCGGCTCATCTTCATTACACAACACCGAATAGACCAAATTAATAAAAGTTCATACAACACTTAAATGCAACAAACAAATAACTCTCTAGCTAAAGCATTTAAATGCAACAACAAATGCGATCAAGATCGCAACTAAGGTAACAATTGATCCAACAGCATAATGATACCAAGCCTCACTATCGATGGCATATTTTCTAATCTTTCTAATCTTCAAGCGCATTTTCTCCATCTTGATCTTGTGATCATCGACGACATCGGCAACATGCAACTCCAATGCCATCTTCTCCCCCTCAATTCTTTTCGATTTTTCTTTCAAGTACTCGTTTTCTCTTTCAACTAGATTTAACCTCTCGACAATAGGGTCGGTTGGAATTTCCGGTTCACATACCTCCTAGATAAAAATATCTATGTCAACTTGATGGGCATAATTTGTCATAAACACGAAATGCAACAAATAGTTTTAAAAGAGAATATACCACTTTCGAATCATAACAAGGACGAGGGCCGATGGGGACGGATATCAAAACCATGGCACTATGTATAACAAACAACGTACGGGTAAGATAATTATACGAGTAACTATATATCCAAATCACACAAACATCAATTTTTTATATAAAATTTCATGAACAAGAGGCTCACCACCAGTTGGTGCCGGCTGACGGACGGTAAGTGGCGATCGACGGTGGTTACGACGGAGATTTAGAAGGCACTAAGTAAAACACACCTACATATGCAAACTAAGTGTTATTTTGACCTCAAATTGCGTATAAATCAAATACTACCACATATAATTCCTCCCAAATTACTAAAACCCACAATTAATCACTATATAAACCAATGCAAGAGCTAATCTAGCAATGAGAGATGAAAGGACAAAGTTGCTAACCTTGGTGATCATTTGAATGGATGGGGGCCTGCAAATCTTCATAAATTTGGGGCAAATTTTGTGATGAACTCGAGAGGAAGAAGGGAAGAACAGAGAAGAGGGAGAGGGGAAAGAGGGAAGAACAGAGTGCGGGTGGACGAAGGGTTTATATAGGACGACCTTTAGTACCGGTTCGTGCCACGAACCGGTACTAAAGGTGCTGGAAGGGCCCCACTCTGACAACATCCTGCCACCACTTTCTTTATTACCGGTTCGTGGCACGAACCGGTGCTAAAGGTTCGCCACGAACCGGTATTAAAGAGCTCCTCCCGCCTAGCCGTTGGAACCGGCACTAATGGACACATTAGTGCCGGTTCTGTTACAAACCGGGACTAATGTGTCTCACATTTGACCCTTTTTCTACTAGTGATACTCCCACGCTCTTTACTTGGACCTGTCGAAGAACATTACCAAAAAGGATTACACCCACATCAAGTCTGTTCTCGACAGTACTATCTTTTACTATGGCACACGGTGGAGAGGTCAACGACAAGAAGACAAGGGACGGCAGGCCCGCCTTCAGCCATAAGACCGACTTCTGCTGCATCCAGCAACCGAGTGATTCTATTAATGATGGATTCTATGTCCTACACCACATGCTGGAGTACAGACGGGATCACCAGAACCTTCGCATGTCACCTAGATCCGGCGATGCCCATATTCTACAATGGGCAAAGGACTTAGGAGATATCAAGGATTATCGACTTCGAGTTGGGTTCTATCACATCCAGCGCGAACTTGCCCAAATCATCATGAAGGAGGTCGTCGAAAAAACAGGGATGTTCTACGAGGAAGGACAAATGTCGCGGGAAGACGTCCGAACACACGTAGCCTCTCAGCGTCTCGACCTGAAGCCTTTCACTAAGCTCGGGGACTATCTCCCTGACATGGAAGGATGGCACAACATGTAGTGATTGTCGATATATGACAATGTGTCCGTTTAGTCCATACTTTCTGTATGACAAAACTTTGAGTTATGCACGACGAAACTTTATTTGTGATGTAATTAAACTGTCCTCCTCGACTAGCGAAGATCACTCTAGTTAGGGCATTTTGGGTACGATGAACTTTGTTATTTATGCTTATTATGATATGTTGCTTCTATTTTTGCCAAGTCTCTCTCTTTCTATTGCTCAACTATATATGTTGCATATCATCGACTCATGTGACGATGTAGGTGCATAGATCATCGATGGCGAATAAGTGCTACGCCAGGAGTATACGAGGAGTGGCCGGAGTGTCAGGCCTAGGTGTACCGGTTTCCGGTTTCTGAGCGACATCCAGTAGTTAGTTTAGGTTCACGCTAATGCGAGAGAGGGATACGAACTCATGTACTGCATAGTTCCGCTCTCACTCATAGTGATAGCTCTTCTCGCGTATATCATTGCTTAGATGGATGACGATGTAGTTGCAAGTAATCGAGACTTGTATCGCTATTTTCGAGATGATGACGAGAGACCACTTTTGTGTTGGATGATGATTATGATGATGACATGATTTGATGAGACTATTTATATGTATATGCTATGATTACATTTGTATGTGTATGATATGCTAAAGATTATTGTATAAAGCCTATTCAAATACAAAACAAATATGCAAAAATAACAGAAACTAATAAAACTAGCAGTAGCGAGGGGAATAAAGTTAGCAGTAGCGCTCCCATACCAGTAGCGCTTCCTGCTAAAAAGCGTTGTAGATATTAGCAGCAGCGCTCTGCACTAAAGCGCGCTACTGCTAGCCATGTATAGCAGTAGCATGGGCTGACAGGCGCTACTGCTACACGTTAGGTGTATCACCTTATCAGTAGCGCGTCGTCCCGCACTACTGATAGGCAAAATACCCGCGCTACTGCTAGGGTTTTCCCTAGTAGTGACAAGAGGAGGACAAGTTGATTTGCCAATGTTGGATGGAGATTAGCCAAGATCCGAGGACGGGCGCGCAACATAAGGGCCTAGTTTCTTGGACGAGAGTCCACAAAACTTTCCATGAAAGGAAGATGTTTGAGCCCTACGAAATTACAAGCAACCGTGGCATCACCTCAATTCAAAAGAGGTGGTTGTTTATCCAACAAAAGTGCAACAAGTATTGCGCCGAATTTGAGAGCGTTGAAGCACGGCCCGTGAGTGGTCTTGGCGTTGGGGACATGGTATGCTCTCCTTATCCTAGTCCTTTCCTTGCTACGGCCATGAGACTCCGGCCTTGTATATGTCTGCATGTCCAATTCTTGTTAATCATGTGGTGTAGGCATTTCAATCTTTGGAAGCATTTAAGGTCCGACACAATGAGAAGTCCTTCACTCTTACGCATTGTTGGACGATCATCAGCAATTGCCCTTAGTTCAAGGATCAATACCGTGAACTTCAAAGGAGAGATGCAAGAAGACGACCAAGTTCGCCGGAGGTGGAGATGGTGAGGCGTTGAAGAGGCCGAGGGGCAAGACCAACTCCAAGGTGGATGACATACGTGATGCCTCATCCATGGCCTTGCATGAGACTTTGCATGGCATGGTGTCTCAAAAGGACGTAAGGGAAGAGAAGAAGCGGCAAAGCAAGGACGAGAAAATGAAGCAATACCTAGAGCTTCAAAGGAAGAAGCTTGAGATGGAGGAGGTGGCCGAGAAGAGGAAGATCGACATGAAGGAGGCGGCCCGGCAAAGGCAGCTCGACATCGAGGCCGCTGGCTGTGTGCCGGCGAGAAACATATTCATTTTGGAGGCTGGCTGTGTTGCCGGCGAACAAAACTATTTATTTTGAAGGTTGGCTGTGTTGCCGGCTGCTGGCTGTGTTGTCGGCGAGGACGCGTAGGCCGCTGGCATTGTTGCCAGCGTGAACTAGGTCTGTTGGTATTTTAAACATTGTTCTCTTTGGAGGCGGAAGAGATGGGGCCAAAGGATGCGGCCGTGCGCAGCGGGCATGGCCACCGCATACCAGGACATGCCCGGACACGACCCCATCGCCCTACCCAAACGGCCAGAATCCGGGCAAAACGGACGTCCGTTTGGGGTTGCGCCGTGGAGTTGGCCTTACTTGCCTTAGCATCTAACCCTCACAAGCAACAAATGCATTCTCACATGGAGCTCATCAGCAACACATGCTCCCCACACACACTTCTGTCATACACACACAGTCTTGCTACCACATCTGGGCTTTGCTCCATATGGGGTGCCTTTCCTTATATAGAGGTTTTATACTTGCTACAACATCCAACTGGACACAGCCCATGCCTAGCTAGCTTCCTTGCATATCAAGCAGCATACGACCGTAGCAAACTCAAGCTTTTTTTTACCACTGTTTTGCTTGCTGCAGCCCTTTCTTACTCACGAAGCCAACAACTAGCAGTCAATTTTCTTTCCTTTTTACTAATATAATCTCACTGCCATACTAGAGAGAGATCATGTCTTGCTAACTTCTTGTACAAATCGTAGCAGGATTAAGTCCAACAAAAACCACTTCAGTTTTACAAGCACTTTGCATTGTACAAGAATTCGTACACCGGTATGAAAAGAACACATGATTATATTTCGTGCAAAATCAGACCCGGGACGAAGAACCTTCCACTGAATGATTATATCCATGGGATGCAGAAAAGTGGAAACGAGTTGCTTGCTATGTTCAAAACTGCGAAAACTGAAAAGCAAAAGAACAAAACAGTGTTGATGATTAACAAGACCACTAGTTTCAAGAAGAAGGGCAAGTAAGAAGAAGAAATCTCGTGAAGCCGGTAAGACCGAGTCTCAAAAGAAGAACAATGGCAGAGCCTCTAAAGAGACTGAATATTTTTACTACAAGCAGAAGAGACACTCGAAGCGTAGTTGCATGAATTATTTAGCGGATAAGAAAAATGGTTCTTCCGATAAAGGTATAACGATATTCTACTTGTACATTTTTGTATCTCATAAATATATCATATTGATCGGTTGCTCTCGTTTTGCAAACCAATAAAGGGACTGCAGAGGGCTCATAAGGAGAAAAGAAATGAATCTGATTCCCCATCGAGTCGCCCCAACAGGACTCCGTAAACTTCACCCCATTGCCACTGGGGTTGCTTTCTTTGTGACACTCAGACCTAAGCCAGGCGGAGAGTAGAGGAGTGTCGTGGATCAGTAGGCTTCCACGGGCGTGACAGGTAACTGCTTTATATTCTTGGTTCTACTTCATTAGTGATCTCTGCTGAGGGTATATATCATGTAAGAAGAGACTCTATGGTGAGCCTAAATTATTTGGTGCTCTTAGACACTAGTAGAAAAAGGGCCTATTGTCCCGGTTGGTAAGGGCCTTTAGTCCAGATTGGTGAACCGGGACTAAAGGGTCGGTACTAATGCCACGTGGAGCCTTTAACAATCCACCTTTAGTCCCGGTTGATAACACCAACCGGGACTAATGGAAATTTTATGATTTTTTCTGAATTTTTTTTTGAATTTTTTTATTTTCAAATTTCTGAATTATTTTAACCCCTAATCTCTAATCAGCACCCCTCATCACTGCTCAATTTATCCTCTTCTCTAATCACCCTCATCATTCCAAACCACCTAACTTCCCGAACGGTCACCCATCCTCCCACTCACCCAGCCTGAGCACGCTTAACTTCCGGGTCTATTCTCCCTCGTTTCCAAGTCTGCACTTGTTGTTTTCCTGACAATAGTAAGATGTTAATCCTATTAACCCTCAGGAATTTTGCTTGAGCATGAATTGACACATTTCACTGTTTGAGTTTCAAACTATTGTTTTCAAAAACAATAATTATTTAGAAAACAATAGTTATTTTGAATAATTAGTTTGACCATGGTTTGACCATAGTTTGACCACAGTTTGACCAGATTTGACCAAAATTCAAAATAACTGAACAAATTAGTTATTAACACTAATATTCTAGAATAATTAGTTTGACCATGGTTTGACCATAGTTTGACCATTGTTTGACCATAGTTTGACCACAGTTTGACCAGATTTGACCAAAACTCAAAATAACTGAACAAATTATTTAGTAACACTAATATTCTAGAATAATTAGTTTGACCATTGTTTGACCACAGTTTGAAATTTTTCCGATTTTTTCCACTCTAGATATTAAAAGCCCCGTAACTTTTTTTCTGTTAGGTTTTTGAGGATTTTGAAAATGTTTAACGGGGTTCCCCCAGTTAAATTTGGATGTAACTTTTCGAGTAGATGATTTTTCATATAAAAAACTTTTTCATCCGAGTTAGTAAGCAAAAGTTATGCCCATATTTACAAATTCCAGAGAGATTTTGCAAATAAAGTCGAAATTCACATTTGCAAATTTTCCCAACAACTAGACCACATATCACATGGGAAACTTATTTTCTTTTATTTTTTGACATTTCCATCATTTTCTTTTATTTTTTTTAAAATTGAAAAGGCAATCCGGGGGTAGAGTTTGAAAATGGGACCTTTAGTACCGGTTCGTGGTACGAACGGGACTAAAGGTCTCAACCATTAGTCCCGGTTCGTGCCTTAAACCGGGACTAAAGGTCTACTCTTTAGTCCCGGTTTGAGGCATGAACCGGGACTAATGAACATCGATTTTTAGTCCCGGTTTGAGGCACAAACCGGGACTAAAGGGCAGATGTGAACCGGGACTGATGCCTTAGCCGCACGAATCGGGATAAATGCTCACATTAGTCCCGGTTCTGGATTGAACCGGGACTAATGGGCTAAACAGGCCCGGACGAAAGCCCTGTTTTCTACTAGTGAGATCTGTACTTTGCCCACTTTCTTGGGACGTCAGTTCTATGCATATCTCCATCTTCCCGCCCTTGCGTTGGAGATGCTAAACTGATACATGCTTAATCACCGTTGGATCTAGTGGTGTGCTCTCTGATGCCTTCAAAATTGATTTGAGTTATAGAATAAATATAATTATTTATACTAACCATTCCGCAACTCATTTTTGTAAAATCGCACCCATATTTAATATATTGTGTTAAATATTACATTGAAAAGTAAATTATTTTTAATTTATTATATCTTTGAAATCCATTTATATTGGACGAAAATCAAGACAAAGTTGCATACCTTCTCATAGTAATTTATGTCATTTGCATTTATATATTTTATATCTTTGTGTGTAACTTTAAATATCTTGACAGAGATACTTTAACTGTATGGTATAATAAATATCTCCATAATCATTTTCTAGTTTATGATTAGATGTATGCAATAGAAAATATAGAGTACATAAGGTGTTTACAAGGAGATTCTCAATGAATCTTCGCATACAGATATATCTTATTTTTGGTCAAGCAAGTCTTACATATTACAATAGATTTAATACACAATTGGTGAATGGTGATGCATGTCTATTTGTTTACTTGTACTAAAATTACGGCATTAAGATTAAATAGCCTTCAGTATGATTTATACAATATTTATCGAAGATAGATTAGCTGCTAATAACTAGACTAGTCGGGTGCCAAATCAGATTTATTTGTAACTACGTGGTGTGTATAATCGGCCTATGGTGTAGGTTCATTTATACAAATTTGGTTTTCAATTTTTAGATGTCTAGCAAGCAAACCTTTAATCGTTTGTTTGAACAGGTAAGTGTTTTTTTTTTTGAAAAAATAATAATAGCCCGACACCACTTCTCTAACTATCACATGCCTATCCTTATTCCTCCCATTCCTACCCCTGGTGGCCCAGAAAAATTGGTTGTTTACTGGTACAAAAAATTCCGAGAGACTCTGAATTTAGTTAGTACAACAATAACCATATGCATTCCATATATAACACCGACTAGTAAGTGGCCAGTCTAGGATTTAACCAATGTGGGAGAAACCATGGACAAAAGTTACAAGGAGTAGCCTTTTTTTTGTGCTGAAATACATTGCAAATGATTAATAAATTCTTGAGACATCATAATTCTGAAGCATGATACAAAATTTGTCCAAAGTACAATATACTCCCTCAGTCCAAGTGCATGAGTCACATTAGGAGGTGCAGTCCAACCTAGGTGCAAGCAGGTTGGAGGAAAAAAAGAAACTGGACCGGTCCTCCTTCCAATAAAAGTTGACTTCTCTGTTCTAAATATATCAATTAATCACAACAATTAAGAGATGCTATTTTAGCTACTCCATGCAGGCCCACGCACTTCATGCATGCAAACCAGCTCTGAATTCTTGCCTAATCAACCATGCATGCGTTGGTCATTGCTCGTAAAAAAGCAGGAGGGAAGGGGTTTCCACGGGGAGCTCACGTGCGAATGAGGCTTGGAGGGGTTCGAGATGGGAAGTTAATGACCAGCGCCTAAATGTTTCGAGAATGGCTGATTTTTCTAAGGTGACTTGTGCACTTGGATGGAGGGAGTAAGAGAAGGGTTGAACTCGCCTTTTGGTTGCATTATGATAAATTGATGTTTGGCCGAATCCTAATCCTATGCTTTTGTGGCTTTAGTTTTATATACTTCCTCCTTCACAGTATGTATGGCATGTAAGTATTTAACACAGAAATTCACATTATGTATGGCATGTAAGTATTTAACACAGAAATTAGCAAAACGCTGATCACAAATTACTGAGTCAAATCAGCAGCAGTAGAGTCATATGACATTATGCCAATGTCGAAGGAGGTGGTGGACCGATCCGGAGTTTATGCTGCCACCCAAGCTGGGTAAAAACCACCATAACCACTTGCTTCAACCAAGTATACACAGCCTTAAATGATACTCCCCCCGTTCCATAACGTAAGACGTTTTTTGACACGAGTGAGTAGTCGATACTCCTTTCAGTGAAACATAGACCATATCGAAAGCGAGTGCGGACAGCGAAAAATAACCTAAAAAGGAGAAGAGTTTTTTGGTTAAGAATCAAATCATTTCTACATATCTACATAGACAAAACGACCGTAGCAAGGCACACACTCTGAGGCTTATCAGTGTTCTTAAGCTATTTGAAATATCAACCAATGGTCAAACATATTAGTAACACGTGCGGACGGATGCTAATTGAACGACCGACACGTAGATAGCGCATAGGTTGTCTGGGACCGATACATCGGCCTAGGGTCAACGTGAACGGCGAACCCGAGCGAGTGACCGACCACGGCAACGTACGGCGCGGTCGCAGAGAGCACATCTCCATCCAGCCCCCAATCCGCCGTCACGACCCGTTCAAGGTAGCCTCGAGTCCGGGCACGTGGAGCCCCTCCCTACCGACTCGTGTCCCCCATGAATCAAAAGCAGAGAGCACAAAAGCGCACAAGGAACCGGACAGGCGGACACGTGGTGGATTGGGTTGGTGACGACAGGAGATCCGGTCGTGTCGCCAGGCCGGGCCACGTCGTAGCGGGCGCGTGTACGTGCCGTTCGTGCTGGCCGTGGCCGCCGCGAAGCTGTTTTTTTTTTTTTGACGGCACGCCGCGAAGCTGTTGGCGAGGCCGTCATGGTCCGTCATCGCGGCATGGGCAACCGCGCGGCCGGCCACTCAAACGATCGAGTCATTCACCGTTCCACGCGGACAAAATCACTGTTTTGACCTTTTGTGCTAACAAATTCTCGAACTAACCTTGATTGTAATTTTTATTTAAATTTCACCTTTTTTGGTGACGCCAACATCCCTTGTGGCGACGAGCGAGCTGTTCGGCGTCAAGAACTTCGACGTCAACCACAACATGCTGGTGTCCAACATCCCCGTGGGGTCGCTCTGCTTCGGCTACTTCTCGGCGTTCCTGTACCAGCGGGAGGCCGGCGCGCGCGGGGCCGCCACCTGCTCCGGCGCCAGCTGCTACCTGCAGGCCACCTTCGCCATATGGGGCGCCACCTGCGTCGTCGGCACGCTGCTCTGCGTCGTCCTCTACGTCCGCTCCCGCAGCTTCGCCGGCAGGCTGCCGGTCAGGTTACAGTGGCTGTCGCGCTCAGCTAACCTCGTAGGCGCTGGCCGGAAGGCTTGACGACGACGGCCAGCCATGGCGGTTGATCGATTAACTTAGGAGACACGAAGCATCGATCTGCCACGATGCGATCGATGTAGCTTTTTGTTTTCTTCCTTTTTATGGTTTTGCTCTTGACTGATCGATCCCACGGAGGGGATACGTACACAGATGACTGAGTCGATATTGTGCAGGTTGATCACCTTTTCGCTGCAGATATATTATGCATATAAAGAGTGATTGAAGAATACCGGATTTCCTTCTTCTTCATTTCCTTTTAATTTTTCATGTTTTGGTGGCAGCATGTAGGAGTATTGACGTTGGGAAGTTGGAGTAGTGTACTAACCTGGAGGTGCAATTAAAATTAGTGCATGAAAGCGACAACGGATGCCCTGTGTTTAGACTTGTATCTGCTTAATTACGAACGTGGAATTCTACTAGTTGATTGTGAAGTACCGGCAGGCAGGCAGGCAGCTAGCTAGCTTTACGTGTATAGAAAATTCTCTTGGCCACACCCGTACATGGACGTGCAATGGAGTGAAAGCGTGTAGTGTACCTTCAAATTACAGTAATTGGCCATAAGAAGAAGATTATGGAAAAACCACCAGGCCGTATTCTTACGATCTCAACCAGTCGGTAGAAAAATGGTGGCGAGGCTAGAGACATGATTCAGGACCATGGTTCAGCCGAACCTATAGTCCATGCCGTACGATTTAACATCCTATTACGTGTGGATCTGTGACATGCATGCCAACTGCATTTTTTAATCAACCATGCATGGATCCTCATGAATAGACATGCATGACAACTGCTTTTTTTAATCAATCATGCATCGATCCTTATAAATAGTGTCTAGAAATGAATGGTGTCGAGCGTAGGTTCGGCTGAACCATGGTTCCGGATAACATTTCCCGTGGCGAGGCTCCGTAGATGACGAAACAGGTCTAGTGCTCATTGCCCAATAACGAAAATTCTAGACTTGATGGCTGCAGTGACAGTGTAACCCTTCTTTCAGGGTCTTGTCTTGACCAGGTAGCTAGCATGGCGCACCACACAGTAAGGTTCTCGTCTTGTTTATTTACATCGACCCGTCCCTTCCGACAATAGCATGCATCACTGGCATGCCATGCGTCCAATTCGCATCACCAATAAACAGGAACTGAGCATGGCATCACCGACGTTTTTTACTACTCCACTATCTACACGCATGAAGATCGGACATGCATTGCCATGCATGTGAGGCAGAGGCCGCCATTAAAGGATGCTCGAGCAGGGTAGGTCGATCGATCCAACACCGGGCTTGTGGTCCTCTCACATGCTGCTCGATAGCGTTCCAATGATACAACGCAAAGTTCAGTTCCATCCTCCCGTGTACTTGCATGGGTGGGTCGATGCCATTTATTCTCCGAAAGATTGCAGAGCCATCAGCCCTGCCACTCCTGCCGGATGTCGTCCAACAGCTCTGTTTCTTCAATCTCTCAGCTGGTGAGCTGATGTGCATTTATGCGTTTATATGTGGTTGGCTGGCGCACGGATGAATGATAACACAGCTAGGTCACCAGACGCCGTGGTCTCTGGCGTCTGGCACCATACGCTGAGGTCTTTGGCGTCTGACCTTTTGCCACGTCAGCAGGTCAATGAGTCAAGGGGGTCGTGTGGGCCAGGGATCAGACGCCAGGGTCTCTGACGTCTCCAATGCAACCCAGACGTCAGGTATGTTGGTCACCAAAAGAGGTTAGATTTGGATTTTTTTTACAACCAAGGTCAGTTCCGGAATTTGTTAGCACAAAAGGTCAAAACAGTGATTTTGTCCTCCTACGCAGCTACGGGCGTGGCGTGGATGCGTTCGAGCCTGCGTTTGCGCGGGCGGCGCGAGGAGTGGGCGGTCTGGCCTCTGGCGAACGAATCAGCGGCGGGTCGCCGCCGCCTGTGTGCCTCTTGTGAAGAGTAGAGTGGCACCGCCTCCTCACGTGCCCACGCTGCGGCCCCATGCATGCGGCGATGCGGGGCCTGTCCATGGCGGCACCATCACGTCATGCTTTGTCTCCAGCCTCCGTGTTTTGGGAAAGCAGCAATGCGTACGCGGACACAAGGAATTTCGTTGTTTGAGCAAGCAAATGACATAAATTTATACCCACAAAAAAGAATGAACATAATTCTTTTTTTACCTAAAAATCTTCTGGAATAAATAGTAATGCAATGTACACGCACAGTCAAACGCAATTGTGTGTGCACTAAGTGCTTTTTTCTTTCAGATTAGCTACTCGTGATGTTGGCGTATATATGTATTGCCTAGTCTCTTTCGTCAGATCGGTTTTTTATTGCATTTGCTAGAGCATGCACTTTTACAGGGAGCACACGTGAGGGGGAGTGTTGACATATAGAAACTGAAGAAAAAAAATAGCGTGCTATAGCATGTAGAGAATTGTCTCGCTAAATTGGTCTGTACATAATGTCTCGCTAATAGCATATTTCAGAGGTGGCGCTATTTTGTATAGTACGTTATTTTTTCCTTACGTATAAATGTATAACCCATCTTTCCCCATCAGTTTGAGCTATTGGGTGAACTGAATGTAATATTTGGGCCAGTTGATTTCGCATGAAGGAAGCAACCGCCGCGCGTCGGAGAAGCCTCTCGGTCTATCTTAGGTGGCAGGCGACCCATTATCTATCTTAGGAGTGTTAGTCCATCTACAGTCGTGACCTGCATATCTGGGCCCTGAAATACCCGCGGACGCGCCCGGGTGCGTCCACGGGCACTGACCGACACTTATCAAATCATATCGTCCACATCCGTGTATCTCGTATCCGGTCCCTCATATCCATACTAGCATGCATCGTAGATAAAAACAACGTACATCATCAGACAAACATAGAATCGGACAGCGCAATGCACATTCCGATCACCAAAATATCACCGAGGGTTGTCCAAAAGATCACCATGGTTCACATAATTCACATAAATGACGGACAAATTTAAACTAGATTACTAAAAAGTTGAAATTGAAGACGTAGATGGCGGAGATTCACCACTTCGTCGCCGGCCCTTTGCCCTTCCGGTCGCCGGTGCAGCTGTAGGCGTCAGAGGCTGGTGGTGGACCGTCCGATTCGTCGGACTAGGAGCCGTGGTCGTCGTCGAAGGAGGAGGTGTCGGAGAGGATGACGAGCCCTTTTAGCCGCCGGACCTCCCTGTCCTGCTGCCGCTTGAGCTTCGCGAGCCGAGCCGCCTCTGTCGGTGCCTTCGCCGCCTCTGTCGGTGCCTTCGCCGCCTCACGCTCGGACTACTCAATGGCAATCTGGAGCGCCTTGGCATTCTTCCGCTGGAGCCATCGCGCGTCCGTCTCCGCAATCTACCGGTGGTAGACCCATTTGAGAAGCCGCACGTCCTCTTCGGGCTCTGCCTGCATCCCGTGGCGGCGGTGCATGGACTGCACCGCCTCCATCCCGCGGCGTGCCTCTTATTCCAGCGTGCGCGTCCAGGCCGACGGGGTGGGCACAAGCACCCATCGCTGCCCACGTAGGGGAGCAGCAGTCGGTGGGGGCACGGGACGGCGTACGGGATGCACGGGTTGCGCATGCTGCCTGTCGAGTTGCACACGTGCCGGTAGGGGCCGGCGCCGGCGTCCGACCTGTGCCGACGGGGAAGCTGCGTCTGTGGCGAGGCTGCAGATCTAGAGCTGCCCCTGGCCTCCACCTTGGACCGCTCCAAGGCAATGCGGGGGGCAAGCTCATAGTCCGGATCCAGCTCGGAGTCTGAGTGGCTGCCGGAGCTCCACATTGCACCAAATTCGATCGGAATCGGTGCGGGAAGAGGAGAGGACGTATCAGGTGATGAGAGTTAGTGAACTAGGGTTTCAAGACTATGAGCCAGATGGGTTTTTTTGTGGGACAACCGTGGGTCGGTGATTGGCCGGGCTTGTCAAGCAGGCGTGCCCGGGCAACCCCATATCCGCCCCATATTTGGGCTGGATATGAGGGGTGCCAGTTAGCCTGGGCGTTTGAGGCCCATTTGAGGCGTCTGTTTGGGTAAAAAAAAACATGCCCAATCAGTGACCGGGTGGGCAGTCCGGGCATTTGAGGCCGGTTTGGGGCGCCCGCTATAGATGCTCTTAGGAAGGATGCGGTTTGACAGGAATAATCGGGAGGTTTGCTGGGGGTTAGACGGGTGGTCGAGCGCGATGCTAGCACGGCGATGGGGATAGGTTGAGAAGATGGCGGGGCGACAAAGCTGGCGCGGGAACGTCGTCAGCCGCAGGCGACGGTAGCAAGTGGTTGGATCGGCGGTTGTGGGCAGCAGAGATAGAGATCGCGGCGGAAGATGATGAACAATGTTTCCAGGAGGTAGAAGAAAGGGATATGGCTATTCTTTTTCGACCCAATGTCGGGGAACAAATCGATGGACCGAAAAACTTTTTTTACGGACTGACCCCTAGCCATTCCCTTTTTTCGACTGTGTGTGCATAAGTCTTGTTTTGGCATTCCACACGCTTATTAGTCTTCTCTGCAGGGCGGCACCTGAATCTTGGGTGGATGATGAGATTGGGATGAAGTTGAGGATGAACGTAGTACCATTAACAAAAACTTTAATTGGTAAGATAATAGAGGCAGTCATGCATAATCTAAATTATATAAAAAAGTTGCAACTGAGTTAAAAATGTGTAAGTGGCACTTTTCAAATTTGATTGTCATTTGCGAAAACCCCCATTTATTCAGACATAGATAGAGGCACTGAATGAATAATGTAGGAGTAAGTTTATTTTCCAGATGTATATTTACAATTTCAAAGGCTACCCAAAGTAGAATGATAGGTAATTGTTGTAAGAGAAAGTTTACTCCCTCCATTCTAATGAGTAAGGTGCACCCGCATCTCAAAACTAAAGTTTAACCATAAATTAGATGCTTCATCTACGAGTCAGTCTTTCGGTGCCACGAGATCTTCCTCGAGTTCGTCTGACGCAACGGCTTAGATGGTGAGGTTAGGGTTTCTCCTCGTGCGTATACGACGGCAAGATTTATTGACAGGTTCGGTCCAACCCCGACGACTGTGGCTCCAAGTTGCTGGTCCCGGGGGGCAGTTGCTCAAGGACTTTTTGGTTGCCGTCGACAAGGTAGCTAGGCTGTCTCCGGTAGGGGAGCCATGACAGTACTTTGCAACCAACGGCGGTCATTTTTTGGTCTAGAGACCTCAGTAAAATTTTTGTTATGTTTTGGATGCTCTTTACTTCTATGAATCCTTGTATTGGCAAAACCATGTCTTTTTCGTGTATACAACTATTACAGACGATGTTTAACCAAACTAATTTCATATATAGTATTCCTTTTGTTTCTAAATATAAGTCTTTCAAGAGATTCCACTATAGACTACATACGAAGCAAAATAAGTGAACATATACTCCAAAAAGCGTTTATGTATGCATCCGATTGTAGTCTCCATAGTGAAATCTCTAAAAATACTTATATTTAGAAACGGAGTACTAAACATAAATAAAATCAGTATACAGTGTTGGACTTCTTGTAACTGAACCGTGCGTCCGTTTCTGAACCTTTCGTATGGTGTAGTACACCAACGATCGGTCTCCTCTCTAACGCCACGATGGGGGCTCTTCCCATCTATATTAACACGCAACCGGGACCTGAGAAGGTATCCCGTTGCCTGCAATTCCACATGGAATAAGAGCCACCTTTCCCGAGGTCTAGCGATCTAATCTAGCCAAACACACACACACACAAAAAACATGGTCGCTGGTCAAGATCATCGATCGATTCCCACCCTCCTTCCCCATGGCAACCTCCTCTTCAACACTGGCGGCGCTTCTGGGATCTCCTCCCTCGGAGAAACTCTCACGGGAAAATCACTTCTACTGGAAGATGCAGGTTCTTCCTGCCTTTCGCGGTGCTCGGGTCATGGGGCTACTTGATGGTTCCGATTCAATACCTGCAAAAACACTGGAGGTTGAGGCTGAAAGCACGAGGACCACTGTGTCGAATCCGGCCTACGAAGCCTGGGTTGAGAGGGATCAACAAATCGTGAGCTATCTCACAAAATCAATAAGTAAGGTTGTTCTTGCTCAATGTTTTGTGTGCAATCCAAGGCAATTGAAGCCTCGTTTGCCTCACAATCCAAGGCACGCATCAATATGTTGCGTCGCAAACTTGTGAATACAAAGAAGTGTGATATGCTTGCAGATAAATATATTGCTTTCTTGAAAAGTTTTGCTTCAGAACTTGCTGCAGCTGGTCGGCTAATTGATGATGATGAACTGAAGGAGTATATCCTTGGTGGTCTTGATGGAGAATATAACTCTGTGGTTGCCTCTATTAACGTTGTTCGTACCACCACTCTTGCTGATGTTTATGCACAGCTTACGGCATATGATTCAGATCAAACCGTTCGGGTTTTTTTATCTTCCGTTAATATTGCTACACGAGGACGTTCCTTCAATAATAATTATCGGCAAAACTCTCATGGTGGATATGGGCAATACCGTGGTCGTCCGCAGCAGACACATCCAACACACGGTCGTAATCCACGGAGAGGTGGTCATGGTCGTGGTCGTGGCCGTGGCCGCATACCTTCTCCTCGTCAGGATATTACATGTCAGATATGCAAAAAATATGGGCACCATGCACGTGATTGTTGGTGGAGGTATTCTGACAATGGTGATGATGATGACTCTCACTTGAATGACAAGAGTGCGCATCTTGCATCATATGGAGTGGATACAAACTGGTATGTTGATACAGGAGCAACAAATCACATCACCGGAGAATTACACAAATTGATCACTCGGGAAAATTACAATGGACGTGATCAAGTCCATACGGCAAATGGAAATGGTATGGCAATAATACATGTTGGTCATTCTACTTTGCACACCCCTCATAATTCTCTTTCTCTAAATAATATTTTGCATGTTCCTAGTGCATTAAAAAATATATGATTTGCTCATTAACTTGCCTAGGACAACAATATATTTCTTGAATTCATCGTTTCTTCTTTTTGATCAAGAATTAGGTCACGAGGGACACACTGTTTAAAGGTCTAGATTTGACCATAGACTATTCTAATTTTGGGTCGTATGAATAAATATCATTATTTATACTAACCATTTTGCAACACATTTTGTACCTGTTAAATATTAAATTGATAAATAAATTCATTATATTTTTTAACTTATTGTATCTTCAAATTCTGTTTACATAGGAGGACAAGCAAAACAAAACTATACACCTTCCAATGATAATTTATGGCACTTACATGAATATATCTTATATCTTTGTGTGTAACTTTAAATATTTTGGTAAAGATATTTAAAATGTATGGTATAATAAATATCTCCACAGTCACTTTCGACTTTATGATTAGATATATGCATAGAAAAAACTAGATTATGTAACGTGTTTATCAGAAGTGTATCATTGAATCTTTAGTGTACGAATATACCTTATTTTTAGTCAAGGAAGTCCTAATTCGAATCAAGAGATTTGTTGTGGAATTTGTCAATTGAGTAAAGTAATAATATTAAGAACTAGATCATCTAACCCCATTGAATGAAAAAAATAAATTTGATTTTTAGGGAAATTTTTTAATAAGAGATAAATAAAAAATTGAAGTTAAAAAAAGAACTTCTTTCTATTTTGGATAATTTTCTTTTTCAATATGACCCTCTTTTTGGAGTGAATGATCGAATATTCCCCTATTGCTTCTTATTTGATGGAAAAGTTTGAGGTCATCATTATGATTTATGAACAAGGAGAAGGCAACTGTTGCGTGTAATGAGGTGAAGGAAGAAAATAAAGCAAAGTGGATTGGCATCTTCATGGACATGCTAGAGAAGAAGCTCAAACTCCAAGAGAAGAAGCTTGAGATCAAGAACGCTTCAGAGGACTTCAATATGTTGTTTGTGAAAACATCGGACTTGGATCCCAATGCAACGAAGATTGCCCCAACCTACCGTGTAGGCCTGTTGAAGCGCTTCACGGAAATAGAGGAGACCAGGCCAGCCAAAGAGTGAGGTCTTTCACACGGACAACCGGACTGATATCCGAAGAATGAGGTTTTGACACAGAAAGCCAGACTGGCAAGTTTTGAAAACTATTGGATGTAAAAACTTATTTAACATCTATGCTTTTTGGTTGTGAATGCATATATATATATATATATATATATATATATATATATATATATATATATATATATATATATATATATATATATATATATATATATATA
This sequence comes from Aegilops longissima, assembly GCA_021605205.1. Classification (NCBI taxonomy): domain Eukaryota; kingdom Viridiplantae; phylum Streptophyta; class Magnoliopsida; order Poales; family Poaceae; genus Aegilops; species Aegilops longissima. The sequence continues at coordinate 27,363,473 of CM038682.1, forward strand.
TATATATATGCAGCTATTAAACATATGCTTAAATTGATATTGATCAATATATGCATGTCAAATGAAGATTGCTGAACAGAGGCGAACATTAAGTGACTCCATTTGGATGACCTCCATCCGTATCCGCGAACATTTGGTGATGTCCGTTTTTGGGAACAGCGTTGAAGTTCTCCTTAGAGCATGTTTGATAGATAGATGACATGTCATGTAAAGCCTTCATAAAAAATACTCATATAATAGGTTAGCTTTTAGATTGGCTCTAAACATTTAATATTTGCCTGAGTAATGCATAAGATTGGAAGAGAATTGCATGAATACTACTGTTACTCGATCTAGGTGCCATAGCTAGGTAGTAGAATAAGAACCTGCTTTACTCTCTCTCCACTCTTCTCACTCCATCAAAATAGGATTTTTATGACAGGACAAGTCTCCACCAAAAAAGAATTGCCCTCATATTCAAGCGACTCGCCGGCTGAGAACACCGCCCGCTACGCATGCTATCTCTCCGCGCCCGCCTGCCCCCATTAAATCAGCGTTGTGCCCTGAAACCTACTCTGGCGCCCCGAGCGCCATCTGTCGTGGAATTGTCACAGCAGATGTCCTCTTGCAAGGACTTAGTCGTGGAGCCATCGCAACTAGGAAGCTTAAAGGGGTTAATCGGAACAAAGGACACGAGAGGGTTTATACTAGTTCGGCTCCTTACGGTGAAGGTAAGCCTACGTCTAGTTGGGTTGGTATTGCTTGAGGTTTCGATGACCAGGGAGCGAGATACGCTATGCCCGGTTCTCGATTGGTTGTTTCTTGCCCTTAGCCGCCAACAGGTCGTCCCCTTATATACACGGGTTGACGCCTACGGGTTTCTGAGTCCCGCCGGCTTATAAACAATGTCCGGCTCGGTGACTAGTCAAGTCTACCTTATGATACAAGTCTTGCAATCATGGCGGTTTACTACAACAGGCCTTAAGTCGCCTGTGGGCCTTAGGCCTTTTGTTGAGACGCCATCTTCATGCTTGGACTTGGGCTTCTGTCTGGTAACTCTTTACGTAACCCGGCCCCTCCTGGGCGGCTTACACAAATAGTTATATCCCCAACATTAGGCCCCAGATTGATTTGAACATGTTCATGTCAATCTTAAAATAACTTAAAACATAAACCTTCAGTCTTCTGACTGCGCAAAAAAGACCTTTTTTAACCCGCCGTGACGTCATTCTTTGGATCCCTGTTAACCCGTCATGATGTCATCTTTCCTTTTATTCCGCCATATCAGCCAACGGATCTCTGTCTTTATTGCCCGTTCCAGGAATCGAGGCATCAGGGCCGGATAGTAATTCTTATCTCCTCGTTTCCCGCGCCGTCTCAGTTATGCCCTCCTTATAAATAGGCGCGACCTGGGTTTCATTTTTCCCCCTTCCAGTCGTCTCCTTCCTCTTGCCTCCTCTCGAGCTCCGCCGCCGCTGCCGTCAAGCTTCTCGTCTTCTCCGACCCAGGCCGCCGCATCAACCTGAATCGGACCAGAGTCACGCCGGTGAACCTCCGCAGCTCCTTCAGACCTGTAAGTTCCTTTCCTTCCCTGCCTAGATCTGCATTAGATCTTCTTCGAGTTCGTCGGTGTTCATCGCCGCCCGCTACAAACCCTTGATAGTTCTCACCCCGACGCCCTTTTCTGATCGTTAGATGGTATAGAACTGTTGCGGTAGCTGTTTCACCCCCATTTTATATGCAAACGGATCCCTTTTCCTTTGTTCAGAGGCTTCTTTCGAGTTTATGAACTTCTCTGCACTTGTTTTTAGGTCTAGAAATTTTTCTTTTCAGGACGACCATTTGATCCAAAATAATAGTTGTAACTTATGAAATCTGTTTTTATCACCCAGAACACTTCTTATGTTAAATGCCTTTAACATAACTATTCAAATATCCGGTTTAACCGCATCCCACTTGATCTGTGAACCTTGGCGCCTTCTCAGGTCTTTAAACTGTTGAACTGTTGTTAACACTTGTGGCAGCTTAAATAATGTTGCCCAATTATCCATATGTCATTAGGCCCCTTTAAGCCGCTATCTTCAGTAATTTGAATATTTTCTTCCGGGTTAAAATTAAGTCGGAACTTCTTATTTTGTAATAGGCCAATCTGTTGTCATGGCGCCTAAGTCAACCAAAGCTCCTGTAACCTGCAACTGGGTCCCATCCACTGTCACCAAAAGCAAACTGGCTAATTTTGTGAAGTCTGGCCATTTGCCAAAGAAAGAAGTCATGTCTTATCGCGTCCCTGACCCATCCGAAGAAAAGCCTCAACCCAAACAAGGGGAGGTAATAGTTTTCATGGATCACATGAGCCGGGGATTTGCCCCTCCCGGCTCAAAGTTCTTCAGAGAAGTTTTAAATTTCTTTGACCTTAGACCTCAAGACATTGGACCCAATCCTGTGTCCAATCTTTGCAACTTCCAAGTCTTCTGTGAGGTGTATCTGGGAGAGGAGCCAAGCCTGCTCTTATTCAGAGAACTGTTTTACTTGAACCGGCAGAATGAGCGCGCCAACGGACCGAGTCTTGAACTTGGCGGTATCTCGATGCAGCGATGGAGAGACTGCCTGTTTCCTTATGCTGAGCTGGATAGTCACCCCAAATATTGGAACCAGCCATGGTTCTACTGTCAGGATACCTCTCCAGCTGATGAGCCGCCTCTGCCCGGCTTTCGCGCCCTGCGCCTTGAGTCCAACCATCCGCTGGCGGATAAACTGACCGTTGTTGAACGTCTGCCGCTCAACCCCACCATCAAGAAGATTAAAGCTCTTCTGGGAAACGGTTTAAACGGCATTGACTTGGTCCGGGTCTGGGTCACTTGGCGTATACTCCCATTAAGCCGCCGCTCCGGCTTAATGTGCACCTATACAGGCGAACAGAGCGACCCAATGCGCCACAGTTCTGACGACTTACCAGATGACGTAGCAGATGCTACAACCCAGTCACTGCTGAAGGAGGGTACTGTTATCAACAACACCTTCGGGTTACTTCCCTTCTGCAAAAAGAACCCGGCTCCTGCAGTAAGTTACCAATCTTAATAAGTATTCTTTAATATGTTTTACCTCCTTGTACTTATAATCCCTTATCTTTCCCACAGGCCAGTGAAGATTTCTGGAAAGTCAAATATGACCATGAGGCCGCCCAACAAGCCAGAGCAGCCAAGAAAAATGAAAGGAAAAACACCAAGACGGGGACATCAAAAAAGAAGAAACCTAGCGCCTCTGAATTGCTCAAATTGGATGACTCTTCTTCATACGAGGAAGAGGTAATCCCTTATTCTCCTTAACTCCTTTGTTACTATTTTATTGATATTTCCGCCTTTTAGGAAGACACTGGAAACAGCCAAGCTGATGGCGAAGAGGTAACTATAATTTCCTCTGACTCAGAGCCTTTGCCAAAGCACAAAACCCGGCGGGTGACCCGGAAAGTAAGATTTTCACATCCCTTAGCTTATCAAGATCCTCAATTTCTTTTGAAGCAACAACAGCTTGAGAACCGGAGGCAAACCCGGACAAGTAAGGATGTAGAGCTCTCTTCCGGCTTACCTGACGTAAGCAGGAAGCGTCGAACTGAGGTCATCTCCGCCTTACGTTCTGTTTATCCTTTGGCGGGTTTTATTCGTCAGCCTCTCAATTCATCTGACTCCAATTATCAGGATACCTCTCCTTCTTCTGGCGAGTCTATGCAATCCAACATGCCGGCTTTCAAGACTGCCCCTGGGTAATGTACCTTTGTTATCCTCATACTTTGCCTTACTCATATTTTGTACTCATCCCTTTGTTTTATTCACAGTGTGCAGGCGAAGCCCAGTAAGAGGGCAAAGAAGAATAAGCCGATTGAAGACCCGGTAGCAACGGAGCCGGAACCCGGAACCACTGTCCCTGATGCTTCTACTCATCAGCCTCCTCCTGAGCCGGCCCATGAAATTCCGACACCATCTTCCGACCCGCCTCAAGAAAACACTCCTGATAACTCCGATAAACCGGAAATTCCTAGCCCGGTCCGGACGGCTGAACCGGAAGTTGAATACTTGAAAAGCCAGTATGTTGAGCCGGGGCGGCCTACTGTTCTTGCCAGGTGTACCGCTAAGGAAGAACTTGTCAAAAGCCGGAAGACAAAACAAGACATCGTTGATTATGCCCACTTAAGCATTGGCGATATAGTCTCAGGCTATCTGAATCAAGTGCATAACAGCCGCGACCTGGAAATTGGCATGGTGAAACAGATACAGCATAAATCTGAGGTATAACTTATATCATTTCTCCTAAATCTTACTTACTGTACCAGCCCCAAGTCTACTGCTTATAGGTATATATGCTGTAGACTTAGATACCGGCTTACTGTTAGCTCACCCGGCTTACAAGAAAGCATATTTAACCCGGCTGTAATATAGCAACTTTTTAAAGAAGCGATACACATTAGCCCCCAAGTGTCAAGCATTTTTACTTGTAAAGTGCTTGAGACTTTAATATGCATAATCTGACAGTATAAAGTAAAATTTTCTTCAGCATACATTAGCCCCCAAGTGGCAAGGGTCTTTACTTGTAAAGTGCTTGAGACTTTAATAATACCTTACCATAACAATACCTGTAATCCGGCGTTACTGCAGGTCTCCACCAGTCAATTTGAATTGCAGATTGCTGATCTGAAGACCCGGCTGGCGGCCCAAGACCTTGAGATTCAAAAAGCCGACTCCAAATTCGCCTTCAGCATCTCTGAGCAAGAAAAATTGAAGAAGGATTTTGACGCGGAGAAGAAGGCCTGGGCGGATGAAAAATCTGCACTTGTGTCCCGGGCCGAGATAGCAGAAGCAGCTCTTGCCGAAGACACTCCCGAATTGTCCGGCTTAAAAAACCAGATATCCCAAATGGTCTCAGCAATTTTCGGTAAGTTACTATGAGTAACTTTGGAACATCACCATAATTCATTTGACAACTGTTTCAGATATGATCTCCGGCTTAATCTCATATGCATAAACGCAGGTCCCAGGAGTACCAACCTGAAGCAGAATATGCTGATCAAGCTTAAGGCGGTGTACACTCTAGTGGAACAGCTGTACACCGGGTCACAACGTGCTTTGGTCGTTGTGGCTTTATCAAATGATGCTCCCTATCTCCTGCAGGATGTACTCAAATGGCTTGCCGTGTTACCTCAACGGATTCAAGAGTTAAGGCGAGCATCTGGTAGAGCCGGGCCATAGCCACTTTAAGCCGGGCCAATGCGTTGGCTCCAGAGCTAGACTTAGGCGATGTTGCTCTTGGATACCCTAGCTTAAAGGAAGACGGCTCTGCATTCAATGAATCATACTTCACCACCTGTGTGAGAGTCGTACGTCCTGTGGCCACCATTATTGGCAACGACATTGATCTTACAAAGTACCAGCCGGGTTATGACAACGACAACCGGAGGATTCCAACTCCTCATTATGATGATGTCAGCTTGATCCCTCCAACTCGTAAGCATACCTTTGCTCCTGAAGTTGACCCGGCCAGTTTAATAGATGATGAAGCTGAATTTGAATCCTTAAGCGGCATTGACTGGACCTCGTCAACCTTCCAGGACAAAGCAGCAGACGAAGAGGCGGAGAAGGATAACCCGGAGTCGCCAAGTCCACCAAAGGAGTAACCCGCCTGGCACTAAGTCTTTGAAAAATAATGCCTCATTATTCAGACTCGGGGAGTCTTGTAATAGGGTAGAAAAACTTCTTAACTTTGTCATGCCTTCGCGCATGTTTGTGGTGCTTAACAATGTCTCAAGCCGCTATTGTTGTGCACTGCCGGCTTGCTTGAATTGCTTCTTAACATCCAAAAGCTTTTTGCTTTACCCTGTGTATACAAACAAAAAATTCCTTTGGCATCTCACCACATCCGGGGTCGTGTAAAATAATACTAACCCGGACTATAACCAAAACATCATAAGTATCAGCCGGTTTAAGGCGTACATTACCGGCTTACCTGTTCCCAAAAAACAGACAGTTATACTTAACTTCTGAAAACTGGCACATATGATGTTTACCTGGCCCTTAATATTATTCACTCTTGTAGAATAAGGTAAACCTAATTTTCAAAGGCCTCTGATTCGAATACGGTCAGTAGAACCGTTCCAAAGGGGTTAAGCTAAGATTCGGATACGATCATATAGCCCCCAATGGGTTTGGCGATGCCGATCAAGTGGGTATCGACAGCTATGTTCTCTTTGGTTCGAATACGACCTATGTTTAAACAGTAAGCCCCCAAGTGACCATGAGAGTTGTTTAATGACGCTGATTCGAATACGATCCACGTCAGACCCAAAGAGGTTAAGCTATGATTCAAATATGATCAAGAAGCCCCCAAGTGGGTTTGACAGTGTGCCAATCAATTGGGTATCGACAGTTATGTTCTCTTTGGTTCGAATACGACCTATGTTTGAACAGGAAGCCCCCAAGTGACCATGGCTTGATTCAGATATGATCATAAGCCGGACCAAAGGGAAAACCAGATACAGATATGATCCGCTCCCTGTTAGTCGTTTCCATCACCTGGTAAAGAAGACACATAAACCTTGTAGGATGGAAAGGAAAGAGGTCCTGCTTTATTGCTTTATATAATATATACATTGCTAAAAAAGAAAGACAAATATACTCTGAAAGCCGGTGGCTTAAGTATAGTAGGGCCAGAGATGCGCTATGTTCCACGGCCAGCGGGTCTCCTCCTCCGACTTACGTGAGTCTTTGTGCTCTCGGACATCAATGAGGTAATATGACCCGTTGTTGAGATTCTTGCTGACCACGAAAGGTCCTTCCCAAGGAGGGGATAGCTTGTGCATATCAGATTGGTCCTGGATGAGCCGGAGCACTAAATCGCTTTCCTGGAAAGTTCTGCTTCTAACCCGGCGGCTGTGATAACGGCGCAGGTCTTGCTGGTAAATCGCCGAGCGGGCTATCGCCAAGTCTCGCTCTTCATCCAACAAGTCAAGTGCATCCTGACGAGCTTTTTCATTATCAGCCTCAATGTAAGCCGCCACCCGTGGTGAATCATGCCGAATGTCACTTGGCAGAACCGCCTCTGCTCCGTACACCATGAAGAAAGGTGTATAACCAGTAGACCTGTTAGGCGTTGGGTTGATGCTCCATAACACAGAGGGTAACTCCTCCACCCAACAACCCGGAGTTCGCTGTAAGGGAACTAAGAGCCGGGGTTTGATACCTTTCAGGATCTCTTGATTAGCTCTTTCTTCCTGACCATTAGACTGGGGGTGAGCAACAGCCGAAACATCAAGCCGGATGTGCTCTTGTTGACAGAACTCTTCCATGGAACCCTTGGAGAGATTAGTACCATTATCAGTTATAATGTTGTGCGGAAAACCAAAACGAAAGATCACCTTTTTGATGAACTGAACCGCCGTGGCTGCATCACACTTACTGACCGGCTCTGCTTCAACCCACTTGGTGAATTTATCCACTGCTATCAATAGGTGTGTCTTCTTATCTTTGGACCTTTTGAAAGGTCCAACCATATCAAGCCCCCAGACTGCAAACGGCCAAGTAATTGGAATCATCCTCAATTCTTGAGCCGACACATTAGCTCGTCGTGAGAATTTTTGACATCCGTCACATTTGCTGACCAGATCCTCCGCATCAGCATGAGCCGTCAGCCAATAAAAACCATGACGAAAAGCCTTGGCTACCAGAGACTTTGAACCGGCATGATGAACGCAATCACCTTCATGAATCTCAAGAAGTATCTCCTGACCCTCCGTAGGTGACACACAACGCTGAAACGCCCCAGTGAAACTGCGGTGATGCAACTCGCCATGAACAATCATCATGGATTTGGACCGCCTGACGATTTGTCTTGCCAAGGTCTCGTCCTCAGGCAACTCTCCCCGGGTCATATAGGCTAAGTATGGGACCGTCCAGTCCGGGATGGCATGGAGAGCCGCCACCAGCTGCGCCTCCGGGTCCGGGACTGCAAGCTCTTCCTCTGTAGGCACTTTGACAGAAGGGCTTTGCAAAACGTCAAGGAAAGTATTAGGCGGCACCGGCTTACGCTGAGACCCCAGCCGGCTTAAAGCATCAGCCGCCTCATTCTTACTTCGATCAATGTGCTCTACTTGATAACCTTTGAAGTGCCCAGCCACCGCATCAACTTCACGATGATAAGCTGCCATGAGGGGATCCTTAGAATCCCACGTGCCTGACACCTGTTGAGCGACGAGGTCTGAATCGCCCAAGCATCTTACCCGGCTCAAATTCATCTCTTTGGCCATCCGGAGGCCACGGAGTAAAGCCTCATATTCAGCTGCATTGTTAGTACAAGGAAACATAAGCCGGAGCACATAAAAAAATTTGTCACCTCGGGGGGAAGTTAAAACAACTCCAGCCCCCGAGCCTTCCAACTGCCTGGACCCATCGAAGTGAATAGTCCAATACGTGTTATCCGGCTTATCCTTTGGTGCCTGCAACTCCGTCCAATCATTAATAAAGTCCACTAGGGCTTGAGACTTGATAGATGTGCCCGACATTTATTTCAAACCGTGAGGCCCAAGCTCGATGGCCCACTTGGCAACTCGTCCTGTGGCTTCCCTGTTCTGGATGATGTCTCCCAAGGGGGCTGAACTTACCACAGTTATAGGATGACCTAGGAAGTACTGCTTTAGCTTCCGGCTCGCCATGAACACCCCATAAACCAGTTTTTGCCAATGCGGATACCTTTGCTTGGACTCTACGAGCACCTCACTGATGTAATAAACCGGCCGCTGAACCGGATGCTCCTTGCCAGTCTCCTTACGCTCCACCACAATGGCCACACTAACAACACGTGAGTTAGCAGCAACATACAATAGCAATGGCTTTTTATCAATCGGAGCTGCAAGAACCGGCGGCTCAGCCAATTGTCTCTTTAAATCTTCAAAGGCAGCATCAGCAGCCTCATTCCAGACAAAGGTGTCTGTTTTCTTCATCATCTGATACAGCGGTAGAGCCTTCTCCCCTAGCCGGCTTATGAATCGGCTTAAAGCAGCAACGCGACCCGCCATTCGCTGAACATCATTGATGCACGCCGGTTTAGCCAGAGAGGTAATCGCCTTGATCTTCTCCGAGTTAGCTTCAATGCCCCTGTTTGAGACTAGGAATCCCAAAAGTTTGCCTGCAGGTACACCAAATACACACTTGTCCGGGTTAAGCATCATCTTGTAGACCCGGAGATTGTCAAAGGTTTCCTTTAAGTCAGAGATCAAGGTCTCCTTCTCTCTGGACTTCACCACAATGTCATCCACATAAGCATGAACATTGCGCCCAATCTGATTGTGGAGACAATTCTGCACACACCGCGGATAAGTCGCCTGGGCACTCTTGAGCCCAAACGGCATAGACACATAGCAGAAGGCTCCAAATGGAGTAATGAAAGTCGTCTTCTCCTGGTCCTTAACTGCCATCTTGATCTGATGATAACCAGAATAAGCATCCAAAAAACTTACCATTCGCAACCCGCTGTGGCATCGATGATTTGATCAATGCGAGGTAGAGCAAAGGGATCAGCCGGACAAGCTTTATTGAAGTCCGTGTAGTCCACACACATCCGCCAGGTGCCGTTCTTCTTGAGCACAAGCACCGGGTTAGCCAACCACTACGGGTGAAAAACTTCCATGATGAACCCGGCCGCTAAGAGCCGAGCGACTTCCTCCCCTATAGCCTTTCGCCTTTCCTCATTGAATCACCGGAGAAACTGCCTGACCGGCTTATACTTTGGATCAATGTTAAGAGTGTGCTCAGCGAGTTCTCTCGAGACACCCGGCATGTCAGAAGGTTTCCATGCAAAGATGTCCCAATTCTCATGGATGAACTCGATGAGCGCGCTTTCCTATTTGGGATCCAAATTGGCACTGATGCTGAACTGCTTGGAAGAGTCGCCTGGAGTGAAGTCAACCAGTTTTGTCTCGGCAGCCGACTTAAATTTCAACGCCGAGTCTTGCTCTGTGGTTGGCTTCTTCAAAGAGGTCATATCTGCCGGGTCAACATTAGTTTGATAAAACTTCAGCTCCTCTTCAGCACAAACGGATTCAGCATAAGCCGCATCACCTTCCTCGCACTCCAAGGCCACCTTTCGACTCCCATGCATAGTGATGGTGCCCTTGTAACCCGGCATCTTGAGTTGCAGATAAACATAACACGGCCGTGCCATAAACTTGGCATAAGCCGGCCGTCCAAACAGAGCGTGATATGGGCTCCTGATTTTGACTACCTCAAACGTCGGCTTCTCAGCCCTGGAATCATATTCGTCTCCAAAAGCCACTTCCAGCTCAATCTTTCCAACGGGATATGCCGACTTACCAGGTACCACCCCATGAAAAACGGTGTTAGACGTCCTCAAGTCCTTATCAGTCAGACCCATACGGCGAAAGGTCTCATAATAGAGAATATTGATGCTGCATCCGCCGTCCATGAGCACTTTAGTGAATTTATATCCACCGACCTACGGGGCCACCACCAGGGCCAACTGACCCGGGTTATCAACCCGGAGGGGGTGATATTCCCTACTCCAAATGATAGGCTGCTCTGACCACCTTAGATAACGGGGAACCGCCGGTTCAACCGAATTCACAGCCCTTTTATGAATCTTCTGGTCACGTTTACACAAGTTAGTGGTGGACACGTGGTATTGCCCACCGTTCAACTGTTTTGGATGACTCTGATACCTGACTGCTGCTGCCGCTGTCCTCCTTGGCCAGACTGTTGCTGATTATAGCCCCCTTGACCACCTTGAAAACCGGAACTTGAGCCGCCACCCGGGCCATGGAAACCACCTGCTCCTGAACCGCCACCTGATCCGTGATTGCCATCAAACATGTTTGAATTCTTGAAAGCCTTCATGATCGCGCAGTCCTTCCATATGTGGGTGGCAGGATTTTCCCGAGTACCGTGTCTTGGACAAGGCTCATTCAGAAGCTGCTCAAGAGATGGACCTGAGCCACCAGATCGAGGAGGTGCTCTCCCCTTACGCTTCTTGTTATTACCTTGGGCATTAGCATTGGCCACAAACGCCGGGTTACCGTCCGGCTTACGCTTGTTGCCACCTTGACTTACCGATTGTTGTTGCTGACCCTTTCCATTGTCGTTCTTCTTTCCCTTCCCTGTCTTTTCCTCCTCAGACGTGGGATCATCGGTAGTATCAGAATAGGCATATTTAACCAAAGCCGCCATCAGCGTACCCATGTCATTGCAATCACACTTAAGGCGCCCCAGCTTCTGCTTCAGCGGCACAAAACGACAATTCTGATGGAGCATAAGTACCGCAGAGCCGACATCCATCTTATCAGATGAATGTATTATTTCCTTGACCCGGCACCCAATGAGTTGTGGACTCACCCTCCTCCTGCTTACAATTGGTCAAGTCCACAATGGACATAGATTGCTTGCAAGTATCCTTAAAGTTCTGGATAAACCGGGCCTTTAACTCGGCCCATGAACTGATGGAATTGGGAGGCAAACTTTTCAACCAAGATCGGGCCGTTCCATCTAACATCATGGTGAAATACTTAGCCATTGCCGCGTCGCTGACTTCCAATAATTCCATGGCCATCTCGTAACTTTCAATACATGCCCCCGGCTGTAAGTCAGCCGTGTAATTCGGCACCTTTCGAGGACCCTTGAAATCCTTGGGCAGACACACATCTCGCAGAGCCGGCACCAGACAAGGAACACCACCGGTTCTAGTGGCCACCCCTGCTCCAACAGAAGTCATTGGATACTCTGGGAGACCGTCATATGCCGTCTGCTGAGCCGCTAGTTGAGCCGCCCGTTCATCCTCCTGACGCAATCGATTCTGCACCGGGTTATAGCCACCGGGTTGGTTGTGACGCTGGGCATTGCTTGATAAAGCTTCTGACTCCATGTGCCTGCTGTAACTCGGACTCCGGTTTGGACGAGGTGCTATCCAAGGCTGAGGAGTGGAATGAATCATGTCCCTGCTGTAAGAATAGGTTTCTTGTTGTGCCAAGGCCGTCTGAAGAAGATCCCTAACCCTCCGGGTTTCCACCGCCGTCGGGTCATCACCATCCACTGGAAGAGCCGCCAGACGCGCCGATGCTGCTATCAAGTTCTCCATGGGGTTGGAAAAGTGGCCCGGAGGTGTCGGTATGTATCGGGGTGGGGCCATGTTCCCGTGAAGAGGTGCCGTCTCTCGAGGCTGAACCGGCCCTCCTGCTCCGGGTGTCATAAATTGATTGGCTTCGGGCGGATTGCTAGGACCAGCTCCGGGTGTCGTGAAAAGATTCCGAGGATCGTAAACCGGAGGCAGACGGGACTGGGTCTTCTGATGTCTCCTTCTCATCACCTCATTGGACGCATTCAGACTCATATTAAGCTGGAAGGCCTCTGACTGGAGTCGCTGTGCCCGTGCATCCAAAGCCGCCCGCTCCGCAGCTAGCCTGGTGTCCTCAGCCGCCAAGGCCTCTTTGGCCAAGGCTATCTCCTCACGCACCTTTGCCACCTCCGCGTTATGCTCATCTGGATTTGCAGGAATAACTGTGGCGGTTAACATGGCCGTCAACTTGTCCATAAGATCTATCAGCACCTGAGCCGGCGGGCGCACGGGGCCTCCTGCCCCGGCCGCTCCTGACCTGGACGTCATTGCTGTCGCTGCCGTCGAGTTTTGGCCGGGTTGAGTACCAGCCATGAAGACTCCTACCCAGCTCGGCAGCTCATAGCAATCTGGAACGCTAGAGTCGTCAGAACAGCCCCCTAGCATGCCTTCTTGGACCTGATACAGAGAATCTGTTAAACCGGAGGACGAATCATCATCTGATGGGACGGCCGTCTCTTTGCCATCTTTAGATCCTTCAGAAAGTGCCTCTCCATGAACACAGCCCACAAAGGCACGCCTCATGGTAGGTTGAATCTGGGCGGGTCTCGCACGCTGAGCCGTCTCAATGAGGTCGGTGCAGCTGTTCGGCTCTGGGCCCGGCTCAACAATCCGGACAATGAAGACGTGGATTCCGCCAAAGGGGACCCGGTACCCGTACTCAATTGAGTCGGCGTCGGGGCCCCAGCCTTCGTTGTCGATGTAGATCTTGCCGCGACGACTCTTGGTCATCCGACCCACTGCGTATCCTTTGAGCCCTTCGAAACTGCGCTTCAAGAACTCAAATCCACCGTGCGCTGGCCCCACGGTGGGCGCCAACTGTCGTGGAATTGTCACGGCGGATGTCCTCTTGCAAGGACTTGGTCGTGGAGCCATCGCAACTAGGAAGCTTAAAGGGGTTAATCGGGACAAAGCACACGAGAGGGTTTATACTAGTTCGGCTCCTTACGGTGAAGGTAAGTCTACGTCTAGTTGGGTTGGTATTGCTTGAGGTTTCGATGACCAGGGAGCGACGCTATGCCCAGTTCTCGATCGGTTGTTTCTTCCCCTCAGCCGCCAACAGGTCGTCCCCTTATATACACGGGTTGACGCCCTGTGGCCTACAGAGTCCCGGCCGGCTTATAAACAATGTCCGGCTCGGTGACTAGTCAAGTCTACCTTATGATACAAGTCTTGCCATCATGGCGGTTTATTACAACGGGCCTTAAGTCGCCTGTGGGCCTTAGGCCTTTTGTTGAGACGTCATCTTCATGCTTGGACTTGGGCTTCTGTCTGGTAACTCTTTACGTAACCCGGCCCCTCCTGGGCGGCTTACACAAATAGTTATATCCCCAACACCACCCATATGTCCCTGTGCCGGCAGGCATTAAACACCTCTCTGGTTGACGTCTCACACCCGCCCGCTATTTAAACGTGGACATGCGCCGGGCAAGAACCACACCATACTTTCGCTCTCCATCTCCTCCTCGTACCACACCCGTTACAGGATGACGGTTAATTTGATGGTTTGTTACAGGTAGCTATTTTATTTCTCGCAGTATTTATATGTCTTGCAAAAGTTTTACTACATAGAAATAGGAGTACCAGCAATCCAGCATGACTGCATAGGTTGGCTTGGAGCGACACATCGATCTATGGTCAACGTGATCTCGGAAGAAAGTGACCGACCACGGCAACGTACGGTGCGGTCGCAGAGAGCACATCCATCCATCCCCCAATCCGCCGCGGCCACCCACGACCCACCTAGCCTCCCCGCCGTCACGACCCGTTCAAGGCAGGTGTTGAACAGAGGGATTAGGGCGGAAACTCTCACACTTTGATTATGCTCTTGGCAGGGATATATACAGTTGGACGAGCTACCGAGAGAAATCATGGGGAGTCCCACGTCCGGCGATCATGCGCCACTACAGGAGAGAACTGGCCGGGCACTACAACTGATCGGGCACAAGGAGCACATATGGTACAGGCTGCAAGTATATACTAATCCCCTAGTCGTGACGTCGTCGCCGGCGACAAAAAGATTGGACCTGAACTAAAAAAATGTTCGAGGGCAAGCCTTTGGTCATGATGTCGGCGAGTTGCTGCCGTGTGGGGATGTGAAGAACACGGAACTCGCCAAGTGCCACACGCTCTTACAAGAAGTGGATGTCGAGCTCGACATGTTTGGTCCGGCGATGATGCACTGGATTGGCAGAGAGGTACACCGCCGACACGTTGTCGCAGTACACCAATGTGGCCTTGTGCACGGGCAGGAGGAGCTCGCCGAGTAGTTGCCGCAGCCGGACGCACTCTACGACAGCGTTCGCGATTCCACGGTACTCGGCCTCCGCGCTGTAACGGGAGATGGTCGCCTGGCGCTTGGAGGACCAAGAGACGAGCGTGTCGCCGAGGTAGACGCAGAAGCCCGACGTGGAGCGTCACGTGTCTGGGCACGCTGCCCAGTCGGCGTCGGTGTAGGCACGGAGATCCAGTGTGGGGGAGGCGCGAAGATGGAGACCGAGCGACGACGGGCCACACACGTACCGGAGCACACGCTTGACCAGGGCGATATGACACTCGCAGGGATCATGCATATGCAGGCAGACCTGCTGGACATCGTCGGTAATCTCCGGGCGCGTGATGGTGAGGTATTGCAGCCCCCCCCCCCCGGCGCAATGTTGCGATTGGTAGAGTGGACATCGACGTGGGGCCCAGAGGAGGCGGACAGCTTAGCCTTGGTGTCGATGGGCGTCAGTGAAGGGTGGCATGTGTCCATGCCGGCATGCTCGATGAGCTCCTTAGCGTACTGCTATTGGCAGAGGAAGAAGCAGGCAACCATACGGATCACGCGCATGCTGAGGAAGAAGTGAAGAGCGCCAAGATCCTTCATGGCAGACTTGCCAGTGAGCCGGGCGATGACGCGTCGGAGAGCAGTTGTGGACGAGGCATTCAGGACGATGTCATCCACGTAGAGCAGTAGGAACGTTGTGTCCTCGCCGTGGTGCAAGACGAACAGCGAAGAGTCCAAGCGTGTGGCAACAAACCGATGGAGGCGACGAAGTCGACGAAAAGAAGCAACCAGACGCGCGGAGCCTGTTTGAGGCCGTAGAGGGACTTGGCGAGGCGGCATACGTGGTGCGGGCGCTCGGGGTCGACAAAGCCGGCGGGTTGCAGGCAGTACACCTCCTTCAAGAGCGTGCCATGGAGGAAGGCATTAGATACGTCGAGCTGGTGTATAGGCCATCCCCGCGAGGCAGCGAGCATGAGCACCGTGCAGATCGTTGCCGGCTTGACGATGGAAGAGAAGGTCTCGCCGTAGTCGATGTCGGCGCGCTGGCGGAAGCCGTGCACAACCCACCGTGCCTTGTACCGGTCCAGAGAGCCGTCAGAGTTCATTTTGTGTTTGAACACCCACTTACCGGTGAAGAGGTTGGCGCCGGGAGGGCGGGGAACCAGCTATCATGTCCGGTTGCAGACGAGTGTGTCGTGTTCCTGCTGCATGGCCGCCAACAAATGTGGATCGCGCGCGGCCACGCGAACGGAGCTGGGGACGGGCAAGATGGCCGGTGTGGTGGTGCCGATGGCGACGTTGTAGTACTTCGAGTTGGGCCGAAAGATGCCCCGCTGGGCACGAGTGACCATGCGCGGCGGGGACGGCGGCAAGGTGTGGGCTCGTGGCGAAGCAGCAGTAGAGGTCAATGAAGAGCTGCTGGCCACGCTTCCAGCAGTGCCCGAGAGGGAGACACCACACCGACGAGCGCGCAGTTGAGCCTAGCGAAGGCATGCAGGGAGACGACGCACGGGGAGCGGTGGATGGCGATCATGCGGGCGACGTGGGAGTGGGGAGCACGTGCCGTTGAGCACAGGCGGGCTCGGCAGAGGGCGAGCGGGCGCCCGACGGTGAAGGAGCGGCAGGAGCGCGCGCCGGCGACGGTCAAGGAGCCAGCAATATGTGCAAGACAGTGGGCGAGGCGCTCGATGCAGCAAGAGCTGCGTTAGGGACCGACGACGTGGCGAAGGCAAACACGTGTTCATGGAAGACCACCTACCGTGATGTAAACACATGACGCAAGATGGGTTCACAGCATCGGTAGCCACGGTGATCCGATGGGTAGCAAAGGGAAGACGCATGCGGCCGAGCGCTGATCGAGCTTGTGGTGTGAAGTGGCTACAAGGTTGGGGAAACACAGACAACCGAACACATGCAGAAGAGAGTAATTGTTGGAATTTGCTAGTGGGCTTTTGGCCAAAGCCCAACTAAAATTCTAAAATTCTCTTGGCCCATTCATGCACACATATGAGTGGAGTGAGTGAGGCTAAAGTTTAGTCCCACCTCATAAGTTGAGAGAGAGTTGCACCTCTTTATAAGGCGAGCTCTTCTACCACTTGTATGAGCATGAGAAGAGGAGACCTACACGCGCGCTCCTCCTCCTCCTCCTCCTCCTCGCTCGCCGCGCGGCGCGGCGCGGGTGGCGGGATTAAGCCGAGCCTCCGGAACCCTGCCTCTCGTGATCCTGTACGGGAGAGGGCCGATCAGGTTTTTGGAGAGCACACTCGCGCGACTGCTGGTAGCGACGACTTCTTCCCCGACATGGGCGACAACGTCAACGCCGGCGGTGCTGCTCCCGCTGCACCGTATGTGATTCTATCCTTCCTGTTCGAGATCGTGGTAGAATTCATGTTTCTAGTATGTGCCCTAGATGTGATTTGTTCATCTGCTATGCTAGTTCGCATAATTAGTTTAATCTCTGCTATTGCTATCGTGATCTATTTTCTATTTATTCGGATTAAATCTCGTAGTAATTTGCTCATATTTCCAACAAGTAATCTGGTGAAACGCCAAGCAGCAGCTCATGCGGAGAGCACGGCCCACTGGAATGGCAGGGGCCGCGGTTCAGCAGGTAGGTGAACATGCTAAGAGCTTCTGCCCAAAAGCATGGCGGCAGAAGCACGCGCACAACATCATTGACTTGATACTCAAAGTTCATGAAGCAAGCATGAAGAAACTTGATACTCTCATGGTCTAAGGAATCATGCAAGCGTTAACCATCCCTGTGTTATTTATCATTAACTTGTGATGAATGAATCTCATAGCATAACATCAATCCGGGTCGAATCAACACAAACGTTCTCTCAACATTGTGCCCTCAAAGTTGTTGGCATAGACATGCCCATGATCACGAAAACAGAACCATCATGCAACACATGAGCTAGTCTTAGAGGCTAGACTAGGAATACTTCTTACTGTTTATTATTCCACACGTGTATATGAGTCTTCCTCCGAGCCTCTTGTTATTGCAAACTCGAGAACCATAGCAGTTATAGCATGGAACATAAACATAATTATGAACAGGGAGATAATCAATAACATTTATTATCGCCTCTAGGGCATATCTTCTACTCACCAGCACTAACCGTGTACACATTGGCTTAAACATCAGTTGGTACTCCTTTCAATGTAACATAGACCACGTAGTAAGTGAGTGCGAACAACGAAAAGTAATCTATAAAGGAGAAGAGTTTTTTTCTGTTCGAAACTAAATCATTTCTGGATAGTCAAATCGACTGTAATAAGGCATGCACTCCAATCCTTAGTAGTGTTCAGAACCTATATGGAACCAATCAATGACCAAAAATATTGACAAGGCTTGTGGGCGGATACCCAAAGATACTGCAAAATGTTTGCGGGGGTCATGGGCTTTGGCGGTGAACTCCTTATAAATCTATAAATATTGATGCTAGGGACTAAACCAACAAATATGGAGTCAGCTTGTACTTTGGTTACCACGGTACGCCGTCCGCCGAAGCCGAAGGACCGAGCGGGGCGATCGGCATCTCGCTGGAACCACCCTGGTGTCGCCCAGGCAATCGATGGTGTAGCCATCCTAGCTTGGATAAGGGTATCTCTAAAGCGGACCCTCAAATCATCTGCATCCGTCTGGACCGGATGGTTCGAACATCTTTCGTCATTCAACGCGGGCCTGTATCGGTCCGTCCACCGGTCCGGACGTACTTTTCCCACAAATTGAAAGCAAGCTGGAGGGTTTTGCGGGAGTCCGGACAGCAGCCACGTAGGACTCCAACACCACTGGCCCACTCAAATCCCCTTCCGGGTCCCATTTCCTTCCACTCCGCCCCTACCCCCTGCTTTTCATGTGCACGCTCCTCCTCCGCCGCCGCCGTTGTACCTCTCCGGCCATGACCAAGGCATTGCGGGACGTCTGCAACCATCACCCACACACCCGCTCGCCTTGTAATACGGCGCTATCCGCCCAGGATCCGTCAGCAGTCAAGTACCCTCTGCCCCCCTGTCGACGACGTCCATGACGGTCACCACATCCGGCGGGTGTTCGCTCAAATGGCATGGAGCTTATTTTCGAACTTCATGTCATTTTTTAGAGTAAGAAGAATGGTGGGGTACTCGAGTATGGAGTATGAGTTGTTGTGCAATGCGTGGTTGGTCGTATCTGCGGATTTCGTAGGCAGAAGCAGAATGGGTTCTTCTGGCAGCGCATGCATGATTCGTTTCACGCGCGCAAGCAAATTGTGCCTTGCGACTTACACATCATCCATGAACGCAATATGAAGTCATTAGCGTATTGATGGTACACCATCCAGACCATCATTGTCAAGTTTTGTGGCGCGGTTGATATGTCAGAGGCAAGCTGGCCATTCTGCGTGAAAGATCGTAAGTTTTGCTTTTTCTTGCTCAACTTGTTGATTGGTTCATTGATTCACTCAATATCGATCTACACATTAGTAGCATGTACGTGTTGCCGATGTACCACAAGACAGAGTGGAGATCATTTATGCACGTACAATGTTGGATGAAGCTCAAGGGTAGTATGTGTGGACAACTGATACATTCATGAGAAACTTGTTGAACATTCGGCTAATCTAGTTGAATCTGCACTATTTCTCTTTGAATTTAAACTATTGTTGTACTAAACTTATTTGCATACAATGTATGAATGATTTGTGCTATTTTCTATCCGAACTTGGTTTAGTTTTGTCGCATTTGATAAATTTTGTCCGGCCACTTGAAACAAGGTTTGAAATATATGCGGATAGCGTTAGATGGTCGATTACTGCATCTGTGTCCATAGGCTAGGCTTCTTATTTGCGGATGGATGCGCTGTCCGGCCTGCAGCCAGCGTTTGTTATACCCTTTGTAGAAGTAGTAGGATTATGGCATCTCCAACACCAACCCACAAACAAACACGGTATTTGTCTGAAAATCGATCGGACTTGGACATAGATACGAGAGCCATCCATCTGAGCATATACCTCCAATATCTGTTTTTCATTAACATCAAAAAATGCAGTAGCTCCAACAACCTTCCGCCAACTTGTGATAAAAATCTGAGTATTAATAAAGCTAGCAACATGACGACTTCTGCCAACGTATCCTACTTGATTAGCAACATTTCGCCGGACACGGAGTTTCTGCTCCCGAGCTAATCTGCATCCACGCTCAGAAAAAAAATTAAAGTGAATACTACAAACATTCAAAAAAATCCAATTTTTTTGTGTGGCAGATAATTTGATATGCGAGGCCCGCCCCAAGTTTCAACTTATTAGACATCTGAGCTGCTCTTGGGAAAAAAAGACAAAATCAGAGTGTAAAAAAATTACTGTTCACGCAGTGTTTTGATCCGATTTGTCTTTTTACCGAGAGCTGCTCAGATATCCAAATGAGTTGAAATTTGGAACAGAGCTCAAGCATCAAATTATCTACCACACAAAAATTTGTATTTTTTGATTTTTTTTTCTAGTATTTATTTTGATTTTTTTTAGCGGGAGCATATGAGCCTGGGCACTGAGTTGGATTTCCGCATTCAGCCATACTACACTAGCCTAGGTTTTTTTTTTATTTCACAATTAGCTGCCTTCCGGCATACTACTACACTAGCTTTAGGATTTCTTTATTCCACAAATTAGCAGCCCTTTGTCAACGTAGCAACCTTCGGCCAAATACAACCGGACGTGATACGTGGGTCTTGATTTGTCCCATGGATGTCTGGACTCTCGTAAAGCTTCTCTTTGTTTGTCTTTGATTTTTATGAGAACGGATGTTTGAATGCGTCGGTGAACTAATGCAGGACTAGGTTTTTATGGCAAACTATGTCCAAACAGCGTGATCCGGACACTTAGGAAAGGTTTGAGGGTCCGCTCCTACCGACAATTCAGCATGTGCGCATAGGTTGCCTCTCGGGGCGACACAACGACCTAGGGTCAATGTGATCTGGGAAGAAAGTGACCGACCACGGCAACATACGGCGCGGTCACGACCCAGCATCGCCGCCGTAACGACCTGTTCAAGGCAGGTTTGAGTCCCGGCACGTGGAGTCCCTCCCTAGCGACTCGTGTCCCCACTGAATCAAAAGCGGACATGAGCACGAAAGCGCACATGGAACGGGGCAGGCGGACACGTGGTGGATTGGGTCGTTGAGAGAGCCACGTATCTGTGTCCAAGTCCGGATCGATTTTCGGGTCGTAGGCGGCGCGCGCGCGTGGCGTTCGTCGTGGCCGTGGACGAGGCCGTCATCGCATCGTCCGTCATCGCAGCATGGGCAACCGCGCGGCCGGGCGGTCGAGCCAGCCACCGTCCCACGCAGCTAGTAGGAGCGTAACGGCGGTGCGCGAGGAGTGTGGGTGGCACGGGCCGGCCATACGGCCTGTCTCCGCGCGGTCTGGCCAACGAATCAGCTGCGCGTCGCCGCCGCCTGTCCTGTGTGCTTCTTCTGTAGACTGTAGAGTACAGTGGGCGAGTGGCACCGCCTCCTCACGTGCCCACGCTCCGGCGAGTGTGGTGTGAACGGGCGTCACGCTTGCCCCATGCGGGGCGTGTCCATGGCGGCACCATCCCGTCATGCTCTGTCTCCAGCCTCCATGTTTGACACTAGGAATTTCATTTTTATTTAAGGGCACCAGGAATTTCGGTTTTATTTTTTAGCAAGCTGACGAACACAAAGGAATTTCGTTCCTTGGGCAAGCAGATAACATACAATTAACATTAGGCGAGTAAACTCTCTCCTTCAAGATTCACCAACAAGCCTGTGAATTCCCATACGCACATTCATGACACTTCTCTTACAGAAAAACTTACATGACACTTTTGTTTATGGTGACGGTTTGATTGCAACTTGGACGGCCATGGCAACCGCTATCCTCGTCTTCCACCCGCGTGCTCCGTCAAGGCTAGCAGCAAAAATGCTAGGCATACAAAGACTTATACGCTTTTACACGCTTCTTTCATCTAACAACCAATCACAAACCTCTCCTCCCTGATTTTCAGGGGATGGGCCGCCCCGCTCATCTATTGACCAATCAAGATTAACCATCCTGTAAAAGCCTGTAAATCGTTGGTACGTGTAGCATTGCCGGGCTAGCAGTTGCGAGCGGCGCATGGCCGTGGTGCGACTGGCGAGGCCCGGAGCAGCGCGTGGCCCTGTCACTTTCATTTTGCTAGTATCTTCTTCTTTCCTCTTAATTAGTATAAGTATTGCATTGTATGACCAACAAGAATTAGATTGCCGCCTAGTCTTGGGTGTGCAGTTTAATCCACCCGATTTTGGATGGTAAGAGTTACATTGTCACACATCTTCTATGCACACATAACTTTTTAATTCCTTAGTTTCATATACTTGCTCTTTTTTATTGTTCCTAAAGATAAAAAAAACTTCTAGTGAGATTGTCGAACTAACACATCTTCCCAAGACAGCCAACCGCAACCTCCATGCGGCGGAAGAAAATATCGATGCAGATGAACTAGCGCAAATATCTAGGCTTGATGTTTTGTATCCGCTTGATGCTACATTTTAAGTTAATAAAAGCGCCCTTTATCGAAAAATATGAACTAGCGTAAAGGAAAAGAATCCAAGTCATCAAGCCTAGCCTCATTTTGTAGAACTATAGCGCAACCATGTGCTCATATATCTAATTGTTAGGCCTTTAGTTCACAGTACTAGAAAAATGTGATTTAGCCAACAATGGCCTCGCCCAGGCTTCCCGCTCCACCACGCCTTCTATCTGGTAGTATTTTTATGTGGGCCTCACATGTGAAGTTGCTTCTCTAACATCTTCATCACTTTCACAAACGACTGCAAACCCCTTCTCAGTTCTTCTATACTGGTGAGATCATTAAACAGAAAAGCAAGGTCGCCCCTTCTTTCCAGAAAAAAATAAAAAGGAAATGAATCGCCCTTCCAACTGTGTCGCTTAATCTTCGGGACTCCCGTAAGCGCAGAGCTGGAGGAATCTAAACCAGCGGTGGAGACGTTAGGGATTGATTGTTGGGCAAATTATGATTCTATGACCACCAAGTATTGCGTGCTCCATATATCTGCTTGGTTAAGGTCGTTCTCCTCTGCTGGTTGGCCTTATGATTTGGTTCTAAACTTTAGTGTTCAAATCTTGTTACGAAAATTTAGTGTTAAAATATTGTTCGATATCGAGTCCTAATACTTGGTCTGGTGCCTATTCATCTTCCCACGTTAACTCTGATCTCGTCAGATCTGTCTAACTTCGAAAAGTCATTTGTGCTTACCGAAATATTATGAACTATTAGAAGTCTTCCTATGTGTCAAACTTGAATATGAAAATAATAATGGAAAAGTCATCAGTCAGCATACCATTATCGTTATTTACATGAATTTTAATTGGTAAATACAATCCTATCTTATTATTTAACTAATGTTACACCCCTTTTCTGAAGTTAAATCCTTAATTTGGTTGTATTTGTATTATATTTTTACATTACAGGATCAATAATAAACCTCAGAGATATTATTTAGAAATATTTTACCTCGCTTAAGTCTATTAGGTAGATTTTTTTAATAGGGTTCGGTCTTACTCGTCTCAGGCCCCGAAATTTCAGTACCGGACCTGTGGCTTCAGTGGTGCACTTTACATTCCGTACACGATTTTTCATTATTCCAATAATTCAAACCAAGTTTGGTAATATGAATAAATATCATTATTTATACTAACCATTTTGCAACTCATCTTTTTGTACAATAACGTCCATATCTAATATATTGTGTTAGAATTACATTTGAAAGTTAAATTATTTTTTATTTATTGTAACTTAAAATCCATTTACATATGAGGGAGAGCAAGACAAATCTGTACCACCTTCTCATAATAATTTATGGCACTTGCATTAATATATTTTGTATGTTTGTATGTATTTAAATATGTTGATAGAGATATTTTAAATGCATATGGTATAAGAAATATCTGAATAATCACTTTCTAGTTTATGATTAGGTATATGCAAACAGAAAAAACTAGAGTGCATAAGTGTTTATGAGGAGATTATTGATGAATCTTCAACATGTGGCTTAAAACATTTTTTGGGATCAAGCAAATACATATTACAATAGATTCACACACTATGTAGTCGATTATTCAATACTCTACATTTTTTATGTTATTTTGGAATCTTCAGCATGTGACTTAAAACATTTGCTGATGCATGTATATTTTTTGGATTGAACTAAAATAACATCATTTAGCTTAAATGTCCTTCGGTACAACTTATACCATATATTTACCTAAGATAGACTAGCATGCTAACTACTGTGGCAGCCACCGGTTAGATTTATTTGTAACTACATAGTGTGTGCAATCGGCTTGTGGTGTGGATTTATTTCTACAAATTTGGTTTTAAATTTTTTAGATGTCAAGCAAGCAAACCTTGCTCCTTTGTTTAATCAGGCATGTGTTTTTTATATTAAAAAAATCAACCCTACACCACTTCCCAAACTGGCACATGTCGATCCTTCTTTGCTCCTCCCTACCCAGGATGGCCTGGAAAATTGGCTTACTGGCTGAATTTTTTTAGAGTTTATACTAAAGCGGCGTAAATTAATATTGATCGGGGGAGTGGCAAACATATATGTCATCTGCATTTCATATATAACACCAACTAGTTAATGGCGGATTTAGGATTTAAACAATGTGAGGAAATCATGAACAACATTACAAGGGATAGTAATTTTCTATGCCGAGACACATCACATATGGTTAATAAAAGTTTTGTGATATCATAATTTTCACATATTGATGCAAAAATTAAACCAAAATCATAATAAAAAATACCTCAAATAATGTGTGACATTGTGCCCCTGCCTCCGCGGAACTCTACGGATGACCTCACAACCTCGCCATTGTTGCACGTTGTCGCCCAGTCGCTTTTGCAGGCTCACCGCCTCCGCAAGTCTGGTCCATGAGTTCGTGCCTTCATTTTTTTAGATGCGGATTGAAGTAGACATGAGGAGTGAAGATGCGCTGGACTAGCCTTTTGGCAGTAATCTGAATTATTTGATGTTAGGCTGAATCATAATTCTATATTTTTGTGTGCTTTATTTTTGTGGAATCTAGGCTGCACCAAAGATTAGTATAATGAATATACATACGCACTACTAGTAGAAATATGCATTGCAAAAATGTTTAGGGTGGCGAATCAACCTGTGGTTGAGTTGGTTAGGTGGACGATGCAGATCCCAACCCACCGGGGTTCAAATCTCAGTGCTCGCGATTATTCGCCCACGGTGACTTAGTAAATCTCTAGATGATATCTTGCATTTCGGTCTACCGAAGGTCTTTCATAGGGGTAGGGTGTGCGTGTGTGCGTTTATAAGGATAAGTGTATGCGTGAGCGATTATGTCTGTACTGATGCTCAAAGAAAATGTTTAGGGTGGTCATGGCCCCCACACAGTATCTGCCTATGCACGTGGAGACCCTCCGTAGCGATTCGTGTCTCCCATGAATCAAAAGCGGGAGCACAAAAGGACACCACGGCTTCTCTTTATGTTTTATAAAGAAAAGGGCACAAGGAACCGGACAGGAGGACACGTGGCGGATTGGGTTGGTGACGAGAGCGAGGAGATCCGGTCGTGCCGCCACCAGCCAGGCCGGGCCACGTCGTAGCGGGCGCGTGTACGTGCCGTTCGTGCTGGCCGTGGTCGCCGCGAAGCTGTGGACGAGGCCGTCATGGTCCGTCATCGCGGCGTGGGCAACCGCGAGGCCGGCTAGTCCAGACGAGCGACCGAGCCATCCACCGTCCCACGCAGCTAGTAGGAGCGTGGACGCACGCGCTCGAGCCTGCGTTTGCGCGGGCGGCGCGAGGGCCATACGGCCTGTCTCCGCGCGGTCTGTGTCTGGCCAACGAATCAGCGGCGAGGCAGGTCGCCGCCGCCTGTCCTGTCCTGTGTGCTTCTTGTGGAGTAGTAGAGTAGAGCAGAGTAGTGTGGCACCGCCTCCTCACGTGCCCACGCTGCGGGAGTGTGGTGTGAACGGGCGTCACGCTTGCCCCATGCGGGGCCTGTCCATGGCATCACCATCACGTCATGCTTTGCTTTGGGAGACTACTAATATACGGCCTCGTACTTAGGTGAGATCAACCATAAAATTTCATATTCAGGCATTCCGAAAATATTTGACAACATGCCTGCGGGGTATGTCCACAATTCCGAAAAAATAAGCTCAAAACTCAATATACATTTGGAGATTTATTAAAAAAAGACAACTTCTAATGCGAACAGCCGCACCTCCGGGTGAATAGTATTTTCACATCAAATTTTGTCTTTTTTGTTTTTTATTACTCTAGGTTGAATTAGGAGCTGAATTTCTTTGAGGTTGCATATAAAACATTCATGTGTGCCTGCTGGGCTTTTTTAAATGTTTGAACATGTTTTGTATTTTCAGAAAAAACTGATCTCATTTTTCTCACCTAATGTGAGATCCTATACTAGTCTCCTCATGTTTTGTCTGTAGCCTCGATGTTTTGGCAAAGGAGCAGTACATATGCGGCTTGATGACACAAGAGATTTCTTTTCTTTAAGCAAGATGAGGAAAAAGGAATTTCGTTCTTTCAGGGGGGTAGAAGAAAGAGTTGGCCGCCCCTTTCCCATCCAATGGCCGGGAACAGATTGAGTGACCCAAAAATAATTGGGTCGACTAGCCCCTAGCCATTTCTTTTCTTTGCTTCAACTATATGTGCACAAGTGTTGTTTTAGCATTCCACACAGTTATTTGTCTTCGTGGGGCGGCACTTCAATCTTGGATTGATGCTGAGATTAGGATGAAGTTTAGGATGAACTTAGTACCATTAACAAAAACTATAATCTAAAAGATAATAGAGATAGTCATGCATAATCTAAATTATATAAAAAGATGCAACTGGGTTAAAAAAGTGTAAGTGGTACTTTTCAAAATTGATTGTAATTTGTGCAAATCCCTGTTTATTCAGACATGGACATAGCGTCGAAAGGAATAATATAAGTTTATTTCTAGATGTGTCTATACAATTTCAAAGGCTACCCAAACTAAAATGATATGTATATTGTTGCAAGAGGAAGTTTACTCCCTTCATTCCAACGAATAAGGTGCGCCCGCATCTCAAAACCAAACTATGACCATAAAATAGATGCTTCATCTTCGAGTCAATCTTTCGGGGTTTGATCTTCCTCGAGCTCGTCCGCCACGACAGGTTAGACCGGGCTCCAGTGGTTGATGTCTTTCGGCTCCTCAAGACGGCGAGTTTAGGGTTTCTTCCCGGGCATATGCGACGTCGAGATTTGGTGATGGGTTCCTGGGATCAGTTCAAGGGTTCAACAGTGACGACTGCGGCTTCAGGATTATGGTCCCTAGCTAGGGGCACGTGCTTAAAGACTTTTTGATTGCCTTCGACAAGGTAGGCTGTCTCCGGTATGGGAGCGATGACAATGATGCACATCGAATGATGGTCGTTTGGTGGTATACAGATGTCAATGTGATTTTTACTATGTTTTGGATACCTTTTTACTTCTATAAATCGTTGTACAAGTAAATCCAAGCTTTTTCAATAATTTTTAAAATAAACTAATATTTTACTCTTATTTTTGAATAATATAAGAGCGTTTTTTATACTAGGCAGCGTAACGCTCTTACTTGTTGTTGGACGGTGGCGTATGTACTACAGTACTAACATAAAACCAGCCCATGAGCATGACACACTACCACTGTGGCAAGGCAAAAATGCTAGACATACAAAGACTTACACGCTTTTACACGCTCCTTTCATCTAACAACCAATCACAAATCTCTCCCCCCTGATTTTTAGGGGGATGGGCCGCCCCGCTCACCTATTGACCAATCAAGGTTAACCATCCTGTAAAAGCCTATAAATCGTTTGTACGTGTAGCATTGCCGGTGGCAAGGTACGGGCAGCGGCACCGATTTCCAGCCGCCCACAGGACCAGAAAAGGCATCCCCTGTCGCCATCTACACGTGGCCCTCCCCCCTTTCCCGTCTCCTTCCGGAAATAGGATGATGGGTCGATCCCCTCCAGGTCGAGGCAATGCATCCGGGCGAAGGAAACTCTGACGCCAACACGCTTTCCCCATCCATCCATCCATCCACCCGTCTCGCGGCCTCTGCTCCCCGCGCCATGGACACACTTCCAGCTCACACCTCACTCCCGCCACGCGCCGCCCCTACCCCCCAATTCAAACCCGCCTTGATCTCCCTCTCCCTCCCTCCCGCCGCCGAATCCTATATATACATCCCCGTCTCCTCACTCCCATCTCAAGGCTCATCCACACAAACACCCAAGACCCAACCAACATCACCTCACTCACCACCATTGCCGCAGTGCCGAGCAACTCGACCCATCGACACCGGCCAGACACCACCCCGTGCAACACCATGGACCAGTACAGCTACGGCGGCGGCGTGGCCTACTACGGCAGCGGCGGCGACGGCGACCAGCAGGGCGGGTACGCGACGGTGACGTCGGCGCCCCCGAAGCGGCCGGCGGGGCGGACCAAGTTCCGGGAGACGCGGCACCCGGTGTACCGGGGCGTGCGCCGGCGCGGCGCGGCCGGGCGGTGGGTGTGCGAGGTCCGCGAGCCCAACAAGAAGTCCCGCATCTGGCTCGGCACCTTCGCCTCCCCCGAGGCCGCGGCCCGCGCCCACGACGTCGCCGCGCTGGCCCTGCGCGGCCGCGCCGCCTGCCTCAACTTCGCCGACTCGGCCACTCTGCTCGCCGTCGACCCCGCCACGCTCCGCACCCCCGACGACATCCGCGCCGCCGCCATCGCGCTCGCCGAGACCGCCTGCCCCGCCGCGCCGGCCTCCTCGTCGTCGGTGGCCGCCGGGCCGTCCCCGGCAGCGCCCCCGATGATGGCGATGATGCACGAGTCCGCGGCGGCGCAGTACGAGGACTACCCGATGCAGTACGGCGGCATTGGGGACTTCGACCAGCATTCGTACTACTACGACGGGTTGAGCGCCGCCGGTGGCGACTGGCAGAGCGGCTCGCACATGGACGGAGCCGACGACGACTGCAACGGCAGCGGTGGGTACGGCGCCGGCGAGGTCGCGCTCTGGAGCTACTGATTGAGCTGCTCGATTGGGCCATTCTCCAGAGCTTGCTCCGATGGGGCTGCTGTACAACATCAGCGTAGGATAAAGAAGAAGAAGCAGAGTCGGTCGGGAGCTTCAGTTCTGAAGCAGAGAGAGGACGGGATTGCAAATTACATCAGCCTGTGTTCCCTCCTCGATTTTATTTTTTGATTTCTTGATATTTTTTTGTTGGCTGGAAATTTTTGTAAAATGTGTTGGAGTAGAGTAATAAGAGACCAACTCTGCTTTATTAATATACTACATCTGAAATGAAAAATTGGGGAAGCTTCACTTTGTTGCAGCTGAGCTTGAATTAGTCACTGCTGCTAAGTTAGTAGTATAATAACAAGTGTTTTTTGTTGTTGCGGAGAAGTGTAACGTCAGTTCAAACTATCAGCCCTGCACACTTCAAACTGAAGGGAAAAAGGTGCAGAAAACATCCTGAAGAAATTTCATCCAAATAGTTTCATCCGGAAGAAAAACACAAATCCCGCCCCATTTTTTGTATGCAGAGCTTTGGAATGGAGAGTAATTTTAACACGCCTTGGATGAAACCGTGCAAGATTTATGTTCTAGATAAATGCACTCTGAACTCGGATACCGCAAACATGACGTCAGCCACTGTTGCATCCGGCGGATCTGTCTTTGGTGGATTTGCTCGGATTTATTCGTCGTTCGTTTTCGTTCGTGTGTTTTCAGGTTGGATCCTTTTGACCTACGCTTTCCATCCATGGCGGTTCTTTGTTACAGTGCGTTGGTTCTACGGGTCTTAAGACGACGACTTCCGATCGTCTACTACAACAAGGTTTGCCCGGCCGGCGAGGAAGGCGGCGCATTCGCCGCGCTTCATCAACAGAATATCGCTGGGTGGTCTCACGGATCTGGATGTAATTTTATTACGCTCAGTGTTCGTTGACTACCACGATCAAGATGAACGGATTGAAAGTTTTTCTCGCAAAGAAAAAAGCTCTGGAGCGTGGAGGTGGAGTGTCGGCCGGTGCTGGCTTCATTCAACGGGCGGTGCACGTGCACGTGCAACGTACTACTCCACGGAGCCTAATTCTTGAGGCGATTAAGAATACCACTACCAGCAGTAGTTTTCTGGCAAGTGTCGAATAGCTATTGGCACCGGCCACGGTCGCTCGGTCACGCAGCAGGAAGACGCGTTAAGTTTGCGCGGGCGGCCCAGCGGAGCACGAACTGTCACGTGACGTA
This sequence comes from Aegilops longissima, assembly GCA_021605205.1. Taxonomy (NCBI): domain Eukaryota; kingdom Viridiplantae; phylum Streptophyta; class Magnoliopsida; order Poales; family Poaceae; genus Aegilops; species Aegilops longissima. Next base: position 27,393,420 of record CM038682.1, read on the forward strand.
TACTCTATGTAATCCCCGCACGCAGGGCTAGGGAGGATAGATAGATTCGGTCGGTGAATGAATCTTGGGCACGTCGCATGTGCCGAGACGTCTCGGGCACTCCCGTCTCGCTCGCCTGCTCGCTCGCCTTGTTTATTCAGAGAGAGAGAGAGAGAGAGAGAGAGAGAGAGCGGAACGGAAAGAGACAAGTGAAGTCACGGCTTTTCGGACGGCGATGAGAAGAAAGTCCAGGGAGCAATGCTTTTTCCCTCCCGGGGGACACGTGTCTATAGTCTAGAGTGAGGTCACTCGCGAAATAATACGGAAAATCGTGTGGTGGCCACGTGTATTTGTTTGGATAGAGTGGATTTCCCTTTTGCCCCTAGTTTCACGTTACAGTGTCTATCCTATTTAAAAAGATTTTTTTACATGTTTCCATAAATTACCAAATTTTATTTTTGAATTTCTATCTTGACCAGGCAGAGGGCTCGTGGAATTTCGCCCTCCAGTGTCTCGGTTTTGACTAGTAGATAGGTAGGGTTTTAGTTCTCATAGGAGCGGCGCGGCGCCACTGACGGTGCTTCTTCTTTAATTTAATTTTTTGTTAATTTAATCTTTTGGATTTCGATCCTTCTCATGTTCATCTACCCGGACGGATTACATGGAGCTTTGGCGTAGATTCTCGCCAGCTTCTTTGTCCAGCTTCTTTGTGCGGCGAAGTTAGGGCATACGCTGCGAAGTTAGGGCATATGCAACGACAAGATTTGATGTCAGATTCTTCAGATTGACGATTAGGGATTCAACGACTATGAGTGCAACTCTGGTGCTTAGAGAAAGTCTATGTAGACTTCCCCGCTTTCATCGACATGGCCAGGCCAGCTTCGATATGAGAGCAGCGACAACGACATGTTGGCGGTTCCTTTTGGCGGCGACAGTGGTTCAATGGTCCATGTGCCTCGATATAGTTTTTATTATTTGTGAGGCCCTTTCTACTTTTGGTGAATCTTTATAATAGAGAATATGATTTTATTGGAGAAAAATATATCAAATTAAGCATCTGTAGTATTTACGAGATATATTTCTTGCGACAGAGCTATTTACATGGAAGGGAAAAAAAAGCTGAAGTGAGGTTTAAATTGTTTGGAGCCACTCAGCAAACAGGGTTGCATATCTTTCCTAGCCCTATTCCCCTACCAAAACTTGCTCATGTGAGCAGTTTTGGCGCCAATTTTCAAGAACAGGGGAAGCAGAGCAGGCGTGCTTGAATTGAAACTAGCTCATGCAAATATGACGTGCGTTCAGACCACACTCCCCTCCGAGCTCAGCCTGATCTCCCCCGATCGATCGTCCATTTCGGAGGACCGAGGAGCAAGCTAATCGAGCGCAAGAAACTGCCTGATCGAACCCACGCGATCAGTAGCTCCAGAGCGCGACGTCTCCGGCGCCGTAGCCGCCGTCTTCGTCGGCTCCGTCCACATGCGAGATACTCTGCCAGTCGCCGCTGCCGCTCATCCCGTCGTAGTAGTAGTAAGAACGCTGGTCCAGGTCCGCCAAGCCGCCGTACATGGCGAGGCTGTCGTACTGCGCCGCCGCGGCCTCCTGCGTGATCACCATCGTGGGCGTTGGCACTGACGCCACGGACACAGAGGACCTCGGCGCGTCGTGCGGGCAGGCCGTCTGGGCGAGCGTGATTGCGGCGGCGCGGATGTCCTGGGGCGTGCGGAGCGTGGCCGGGTCAACGGCGAGCAGCGCGGCCGAGTCGGCGAAGTTGAGGCAGGCGGCGCGGCCCCGGAGCGCGAGCGCGGCGACGTCGTGGGCGCGCGCGGCGGCCTCCGGGCTGGCGAAGGTGCCGAGCCAGATGCGCGACTTCTTGTTGGGCTGGCGCACCTCGCACACCCACCGCCCCGCGGCGCCGCGCCGGCGCACGCCGCGGTAGAGCGGGTGGCGTGTCTCCCGGAACTTGGTCCGCCCCGCCGGCCGCTTCGGCGGCGCCGACGTCACCGTCGCGTACCCGCCGGCGTCGACCACGCCATAGAGGCCCGCGCCGCACCGGTCCATGATCTCGCAAGGCGACGATGGTCTGCTTATCATCTGCAGCTAGCTAGGAAAAATCAATGGTGTTGGTTTGTGATCGAGGTTGTAGGTATGGTCGGGAGGGAGCGAGGAGAGCGACATGGATATATAGGATCCGGCCGGGGTGCGTGGCGTGTCCGGAGCGGCGTGCGTGGCGGGACACGGTGGCGGAGGGAGGCCTTGCTGGCGTGGCCGGGGGGCTTTTGCTTCGCGCGGGATGCAAAGCGGTCGCCCGTACGTCGCGATCTCATCCGGCAAGCTACAACTAGAAGAGTTCGGAATTGCACACTTTGCATCGGAAGCAAGGAGACCGGGAGGGAGAGGGGCCACGTGGAGACGGCGCTTTTCCGTCAGTCTTGGGCGGCCGGCATGGTACTGTGTCAGTGCGTCACGCTACGGTGTACTGGTACCGGTACGGTAGAGGCTAGAGCTCCGTGTCTCAAAGAAAGCATCGTGAGGCAGGACCGGATGGGCGGCGGCTCGTGCCCTGGCGCCGCCCGCCAGAACGCGTCCACGGTCCGCCGTTGTTATCCTAGTACTAGTACTCTGCCCCGCAGAACAGGTGCGTGGGACGGACGGTGGTTCGGCTTGTCAGCTGACAGCGCGCCCACGCCGGGCGGCGATAACGACGATTCTACGAGGTGCCTGCTGTCCGTCCGGCTTAACGCGGCGACTCTACGTTGCGTCGCGGTTAAAGCAACTCCGACGCGCCGGCACAAACAGACGTGTGTTTTTTTTGTCTTTTGTTTGTTTGGATTGGTCGAGCACTCTTTGTCCATCCGTACCTGTCTGTTATGTCCTATCGGTCGTCGACGCAATTATTGTCTGCATACAAAGCAAACTGAACTGAGAAAAAGGACCACGGCTATGCCAACGCACATAGTTCGTGCCGGCAGCCATGTCAGCCTTTATAAAAAGGCTCATAGTTCATGCTGACACACTTGCCAGTGTTCGGCACAATTACCAGCACATATAAAGGGGTAGTTCAACCACGTCATACATCTCTGTCGCGGTCATACCGGCATGCAAAAAAGGTGACGCTCTCTGTCATACATCAATCATCAAGCTTGAGCATCTCCCTCTGCATCTTCTCGAATCAAACCTCTTCCTCGGAGACACCATGCTCAAATCCACCGGCATGATCTTCACCTCCTTCATCTTGCAAGCGAGCGCCACTTCTTTTACTTGGCCTTGACTTTGATAGGCTTGATATTCGGCTTCCCCGCTTGCACGTCCGCCTCCATCTTTAGCTTCTTCGCATGCATTTTCGCCTCCATCTTGAGCTTCTGCATTTGCATGTCCGCCTCCATCTCTACCTTCTTCACGTGCATTTTCACCTCCATCTCGAGCTTCTTTGCTTGCATATCCAAGTCCATCTCTACCTTCTTCGCGTGCATTTCCACCTCCATCTCGAGCTTCTTCATTTGCACGTCTGCCTCCATCTCTAGCTTCTTCGCATGCATTTTCTTCTCCATGTCGAGCTTCTTCATTTGCAAATCCGCCTCCATCTCCATCTTCTTCACGTGCATTTCCGCCTCCATCTCGAGCTTCTTCATTTGCACGTCCTCCTCCATCTCTACCTTCTTCACGTGCGTTTCCGCCTCCATCTCGAGCTTCTTCGCGTTCATTTCCGCCTCCATCTCGAGCTTCTTCATTTGCACGTCCGCCTCCATCTCGAGCTTCTTCGCTTGCACTTCCGCGTCCATCTGTACCTTCTTCACGTGCATTTTCACCTACATCTCGAGCTTCTTCGCTTGCATCTCTGACTCCATCTCTACCTTCTTCGCGTGCATTTTCACCTCCATCTCGAGCTTCTTTGCTTGCATATCCAAGTCCATCTCTACCTTCTTCGCGTGCATTTCCACCTCCATCTCGAGCTTCTTCCTATGTATCTCCATATAGGTCTTCATTTCCTCTTCTTTATCTTGCCGACCCTTCTCCTCCCTTGTTTCCTTTTGGGTCGTCATGCCTTGCAAGGCAATTGACGCCGCATCACGCTTTTCATCTTTCTTGAAGTTGGTCTTTCCCTGTGGCCGTTACTTCTCTCCATCACCATGGTCCTCGACGACTTGCAGCCCTCTATTCTTCTGGAGGGTGGCATATTGCTCCTTGAATTTCACGTCGCTTTTTATGGTCATCCAACAATGGGTGACGGTGAACGATTTATTCCCATGTATTGTTGTGCGTGGGTGGTAATTCAAACCGTGACTTCCTAGTTATTTGCAAGCTGCGCTAACCAACCCAGCCATCTCACCCATGTGTTTACTTACAACTTTTTATTTGTTTTCTTCTTTCGTTTTTGTTTTCCTGGAACCAATTCCTCCCTTTTTTTCCTTTTTCTTGGAATAGTTTTGTTCCTTTCCTTTTCATTTTTTGCCAAATGCGTGAATTTTTTCTTCAAATTCGTGAACTTATTTTAAAAACCGATGAACTTTTCAATGATTTTTTAAAAAATTGGTGAACTTTTTAAAACTGATGAACTTTTTTCAGATTCAATGAACTTTTTTTCAAATTCGATGAATTTATTTTCATATTCAATAAACTTTTTCCAAATTTGATGGACTTTTTTAAAATTCATGAACATTTTCCATTTTTGTGAGCTTTTTTCAATTGGTACAAACTTTTCAAAATTTGCTTTCTTTCAATTCGTGGTTTTCGTGAATGCTTTTTTCAGATTTCTGTTTTGTTTGTTCAAATAATTTATAGTGGGCATATAATAGTACTATATGTTTATTGTTCGTACTGAAAGAAAGGCCAAATAGAGCCTTTTCCTTTAGTAATCAACAGACGAACTCGGTCTACTGGTTAACGCGCATGGGCATTTGCTCTGGGGTCTGAAATAAACGTGAACTTTTTCCTTGGAATTTTGCTTGTTCAGTAGGTTGCTGGGTCGGCCCGCTATGCGTCGCGTGCGAGCGCCAGTAGCGCGAACCAGCACTTACAACGCTGAATAGGAGCCCTCGGTTTCAGCTGCCATGCGTGGGAAGGGTTGCCATGTTATTAAAATAACACTTTTTGATACATGCCAATTATTAAATATATCGTCACCAACTTGCGAGAATAATTATGAGGTAGTGAGATAAGTATTAAGAAACAGAATTAAGCTATTATAATATTTACAAGATACATTTCTTTTCACCAACAACAATAGGAAAATTCCTTGCCACAACCATGGGCGGATCTCCCGAGAAAAAAATAACATGGGCGGATCTCCCCTGCAAAAAAGTGAAAACAAAAACAATGGCAGATGTTGTGTGGGTCCGGGGTGGACCACCTCCAGCACACAACAACCTTTTCCCCGTCCTCTTTTTATGCGTAGACAAACACGTTATCCATGATGACACTAGTGTAGACTTCGGCAATGAGAGCCGAGACGCCGCACGGGAACACTGCCTGGAAGTTAGGGGCATGGGTGGATCTAGGGTGGAGGGCACCTCCTCCCCCAATTTTTTTTTTGTAGTTTTTACATGAATTTATTTCATACATTGGACCTTTTCATTAACCAAAATGATAAAAAAAATACTTTATGGGAATAAATTCATATAGCTTCGGTTTTTAAAAAATATGATACTTCATTATTATTATATAAGACCTTATTTGTACTACCTGTATTGGCTTTTTTTGGTAAATTCTAAACCTATATGTTCGGTTTTAATGCCGCGGGACTTTATTAACCTAACCTTTTATACTACAAGTAGTTTTTGCAAAAGATGGAGCCATAGTTTGGACAAATTTTTATGTTAGTTTTCAGTTCATTTTTATATATTCGTATAATTGTGCACTGCAATGTGCGGATGTGCCCCACAAAGGTCCAAACCTAGATCCGTCAATGACTATGCAGTTGACATCAGTAATATGTAATCCTTCTGCTTTGAAATACTTAAAGTCACAGATTTGTCCTAAGTCAAACATATCTAATTTTGAGCATGTATGTGGAAAATATATTAACATTGCAACATCAAATATGCAGTATGAAAACATGTTTATGATGAATCTAATAAAACTAATTGATGTTGTAAATGTTGGTATATTTTCTATTGAGTAGACTTGGTCAAATTTAAAGATGTTTAAATTAAGATAAATCAAGAACTTAAGTTTTCTTTTTTTAAAATTTGAATGTAAGTATGTTGAAACAGAGCAGTGCATGGCTATTTTTACATGACTAGCACATATGCCCGTACGTTGCAACCGGACTAAAATTAACATGTCCACCAGTGTGGCAAGATAGCATCCAGATTCACGGGAGGGAGACGCACATCAAGCTATAAAAGACATATCAGTCAACCATTAATCACGCAACAACCCTTAAGACCGGTGCTAAGGATCAATTAGTTCTCCTTATAATCCTAACATCTACACTTAGTTAGCTTTACACCTTCACACATCCAACTTGTAGCAACACTGATTGACCTCGCTACAACATGCATTCGGCAATGGCGGTCGTCCTTGTTGTGTCCATGTGGTCGTCTTTGCTACATTGTCCGTGTGATTTGTTGTCTTGGCAGCGTTTATGTAATCGTTTTTGCAGCATGCCAGTCCAACTTCCCAATAGAAAAATATTAGCGGCGACTGCTGTTCCATTGGCGTGCTTCCGGACGTAGCAAGCGATTGACCTTCCAACGTTGTCTTATGCTTTGTGCGACAGCAGCAGGCCTAAACTGTTGTGTGTGTCGTTTGCAGTAACAATGCTCGATCAAAAATTGCATGTAGATTAACCTGGTATTTTCTTCTTTCAGAAAAGTAAAACTTGATAGCGACAAAAACACCGAGAAGTAAAAACATTTCCTTGCACATTGAAAAGGTTAACAGGTCACCCAAAAATCAAAGCTGAAGGTAGGTCGTTTGCTTCATTTTTTGTTTTTGAGTAGTTTGCTAGCGAGACCCGATTGATCCCATGAAAAGAAGGCACTAAGATTCAGCCGTCACTCACCAACTATATATACCACTGCAACCAGGTATCTTATATCTTTTGTTAGTTAGATTCAGCCATATCATACACTGCATGGGACATGCAAGCACATCACCAGACAACAATCCAGCCATACTTCCCACATTTCTGTTTAGAGCCAACATTAATTCTTTTGTCATGCTCTATTCCCACAATTTCATTTAATTAGAGCCAACCTTAATTCCTTCACTCCCGCAACTTACCCTTCGTTGGGCTTGATGATTACTCGACAATCCTTTGGCGTATATAAACTGGTGGATTTTTGTGGATCGAAGTGAGGTGGGATAAATATTCAAACAAACCCTCTCTCTATAAAAAAGTGATCGTGCTTTTAAAATTTTAAAAAAATGGTCATGTTTTCTATTTGTAAATAAATTAATTTTTTTTTGGATTTTCAGAAAATGTTCGTGTTTTTCAAAGTTTGTTCGGAATGGTTTTGTTCTGATTTTTCACAACTTTTAAAACATGTTCAGCATTTCAGAAAATGTTCCTGTTTTCAGAAATTATTCACAAATTGCAAAAAAATTGTTCATGTTTTCATTTTAAGGAATTTCAAATAATGTTCCTGTTTCCAAATTTGTTCGAAAATGTTTTCAAAAACATGTTTTCAAGTTCTGTTGGAGTTTTGAAAAAAAAATTGGATTTTTTTGTTCGAATTTTTCACTACTTTTCAGAGTTTTTGTGGAATTTCACAAAACAAAATCCGTTTCCACAAATTGTTCAATTTTTTTAAAAAAATGTTCATGTTTTCCTTTTAGCAGGAGTTTCATTTTTTTTGTGTTTTCCAGTTTTTCTCGGGAGTTTAAAAAATGTTTGCATTTTCACATTTTGTTTTGGAATTTAAAAAATGTTCCTATTTGAAAAACTTGTTCATGATTTTCAGAAAATGTTTCATTTTTTAAAAATATGTTTAAAAATTTGTAAAGTGTTCTAGTTTCACAAAACATTCTGGTATTATTAAAAAAAAAACAATTGCGTTCGAAATTTAAAAAATATTCGTATCTGCAGTGGAGGTTGGTTCTTTACGCTTTGCACTATATTATAATGAGTAAAGCTTGGTAGGTCAACTGGTTCTTGCATGATGTTGTAGTATGACATCCAGGGTTCGATTCCCCCTTACGGCATCTTTTTTTAAGCTACAGTTTGTCATTGCAGCCTATCAATATCTTCATCGGCCGGCCCAGTTGTTTGAGAAAATCACGGACGTACATAAAAAATTAACACGCATCCCATGATGGACGAGAAAAAAAACCAGCGATCTATGACGGATTGACGGACGAAAATTAGCTTGGTCCCACCGTAAACGAAAAAAAGTGGAGAAACAATCCTTTTTTTAATAGTATTAGGTAAAGAAAAGGAAAAAAACTGAATGAGCAAGGTTTTAATTGTTTGTAATCGCGGTGGTGGAGGATATGACGTTCCTTCACACCACACTCCCCTCCGAGCTCTCATTCTCACTCTGACCACATGCTCTCCCGGAAGCAGAGTTTGGTTGTGCTTCCGGGAGAGCAGCTCTGCCAAGTGCTAGTGCTCTTGAGGAGGCGGTGCCTGCCAAGTGCCAGTGCACGGTGGAGACATGCCATATGGTGGGCACTCAGCAGCGAGCTCGTGTCCACGCGCGTGGCGACTCTGTTTCCGAGTTCCGCCTTCCTCATCCTTGACATAGTTTGGACAATTTTTTTATGTTACTTCTTTCTTTATATTCATATAAGTCCAATCATAGATCCAACAATGGTTACTTGGATCAGGTTCGCCATCGTAGTTGTAGTGACCATTACTGCTAGCTGAAGAACTTCTACACACCGTAATTTATAGCCACGGCGACGCCGCCTCCGAGTAGAATGCGGAGCACGGACCACAGGTAGATTTTGCTGCCCACATATGCGCGCGCGACACCTAAGCTAGCGAGGTCAGTGGCGTTTGTGGCGCAAACTACCAACGCCAATGAAGGTCAGGGTGGACGCGTCCACCTCCAGCACAACATTCTATTCCCTCACTCTTTCTGCGCGTTGACAAACAAGTTCTCTATGATGACACAGGTGCAAACTTCGGCGCTGAGAGATGCGACACGACACGGGAACAATGCCTAGAAGTTGAGGGGCATGGGGGGATCTAGGGTGGGATTTTTTGTCCAAAAGGACCACCTGCCCAACGGAATTGCTAAAAAAGCCCCCCGCCGGATAAAATTGACAAAAAAAACCCCCTCGGCCGTGGCGGCAGGCGCGCCAGCCGACACGTGGCACCTGCCGCCACACCGGTAGGTGGCACCACCGTTCATGACACCGCGGGGGGATGGTTTTGGCACAGCAGAACGACAACGGACACGACTAAACAGTGTTGCCGCCACCCCAGGAGGCGGCGGCACTGTTCACTCAGAGCACTGTTCACTGTTCATATTGATGAACAGTAATTTTCAAAAAATCAAAAACAATAGCATAAAAAATCTGAAAAACACTACCCACCACTAAAATCTAAAAAATCTGAATAGCAGAATTTTTTACGAAATTTTCTGCTATTTTTTTGTTTTTTTTGAAAGTATTGTTCATTCATATGAATAGCGAACAGTGCTGCCGCCTCCTGGTGTGGCGACAACACTGTTTAGTCGCGTCCGTTGCCGTTCTGCTGTACAAAACGTCCCCCCGCGTAAACAGTGTCATGAACAGTGGTGTCGCCTATTGGTGTGGCGACAGGTGCCACTGTTGGCTGGCGCGCCTGTCGCCACGGCCGAGGGGTCTTTTTTGCCAATTTCATCCGGCGGGGGTTTTTTCTAGCAATTCCGTTGGGCAGATGGTCTTTTTGGACAAAAAAATCCTAGGGTGAAGGGTATGGGGGCCATGGCCCCCTACAAACATTCTGTAGTTTTTAACTACTCCCTCCGTTCACTTTTGGAGGTCATTTGAGCCAACTCAAAATAGACTATTTTACACGTTGTCTGAAATGTCTTCAAGGTCTTACAAAAGTGAACAGAGAGAGTAGTTCATAAGCATGTACATACACTATGCACATTTTGGGCTGCCCAACCATCATTCACTCATTCAACCCACGAAACTAGTTTATATACGACTCTTTGGATCCAATTATTGTCCAACAGGTGATCCAACGACCCTGCTACACTAAACAGAAGTGATGGAAATATTGGTAAAGTTGCCGTACAAAAATCATACAACGAGTTTCGTACATGTAGCAGCTTTCTTCAACCCAAAGCCTTGTCTAAAACAGAAGCTAATCTCGCCATCTCCACTCATTGGTTATGTTTCTTTTGATAATTTCGTCAATTCATTCATACTTCTTAATCTCCCTGTGTGTAGTATGGTGATTGATAAACTGTCAAAGATGCCAAGCCACGTATGCAGCAAAAGCCAGGAGGGTGTTCCGAAGCAAAATGCTCCTGCCGCATCAAGTTTTCATGCTGGTGATCGCGGATGTTAGACTCTACAAAGAGGCATTCAGAGTAGTCCGTAGTTGTGGCCACTGCTCAGCCTTCTGATGTTCACTGGCTTAGGCTCTCCTCTCCTTTCTCTCTACGCTCATCTGTAATCTCTAAAATGTACAGTTTTTCCCTCTCCTATAATGCAATGACAGCTCCTGTCGGTTTGGGTAAAAAAAAAAAACAGTCAAAGAGTTCTTTTTTCTGTTATAGATCTAGTTAAAAACATGTATCAAATTTTGAATGGTTCACTGTGACATTTGCTAAACGAGATATCTTCTCGAACAGGACCGATGATGGTGTATTGAAGGTTTTCATGGATTTGAAAACATGTAAAATAGAGCGAGCACTAGTAGAAAAGGGGCCTATTGACCCGGTTGGTGAGGGCCTTTAGTCCCGGTTCATGAACCGGGACTAAAGGGTCGGTACTAATACACTGGCCCTTTAGTCCCGGTTCTATCCGTAACAGGGACCGATGGGCCTCCACGTGCCTGTCCGCTGAGCCCAGCAGAGGGCCTTTGGTCCCGGTTGGTGGCACCAACCGGGACCAATAGGCATCCACGCGTCAGCATTTCTATGGCTCTGGTTTTTATTTTTTTTAAAAGGGGGTTGGGGGGTTTTGGGGGGTTAATTTAGGTGTTTCGTATATTGTGCTATAGTTAGCTAATTAATAGAGAAAAGTGTCCTCTGTTTTGTCCGTGCTTGGTCGACGCTACGTACTATACATACGTATAGAGAGGACTAGCTAGACACGCTAGCTAGCTAGTAATTAAGCAAACAGAAGATCGTCATGAACATATATGCATACAGAGAGAAGTGATATCGACCACCTCTCCTTCTCCGAGAGATTGGTCGAACAACAAGTTCTTGTATATCTATCCGACACTACCGGCTACATATATACAATAATTATCTTTTACAATACGGCGTGTGGTCCACATAGTATTCTCCGTCTTCAGCGATCACGTGGTCAAGAAAGAATGCCGCCAATTCCTCTTGAATTGCTCGCATGCGATCTGGTGCTAGGAGTTCATCCCGCTTCCGAAATATATATATGAATGAATGAAACTCAACACAAATGATGGTAATAAAATAAAATTGTGAATATTTTTATTTACGCACTTCATATTGTTTGTCGGAGTAGCCCCTCTCACAGGTCGTGTGGCGGATGGACTCGCAAACGTAGTATCCACAGAAATCATTCCCTTGTTCCTGCCACAACCACTTTACAAGAAACAGAGGTCAATCAAACTGATAATTAGCAAGCATGCTAAATGGTATTGATGAAACTAGCGCTTGAATCACTAGGAGATGCGCGTGGAATATGCTACTATATAGTACTTACTTTCGGGTGTCTAAATTGCAGCTTCTTCGGTAGTCCCGGAGCTTTTTTGGTGAATTTTCCCCAAGCCCTGCCATACAAAGAAAACAATTACTTGATATCAGAAATGAACAAAGTTGCTGATATGGTGGATAATGATCGATTTAACTTACTTCTCGAGCATTTCAGTCATGTCCGCATACTCCTTGGGATCTTTTCGTCTCGAGTCTAAGACAGTTACTACTCCCTGCTCAAGCTTAATCTCTAGGAGAATATAGTGGTACCTGCGCACGCATGCATAACTCATCAATATTACATTACTATAACCTGGACTAATAAGGGAAACCGAATATGCCACAAGACAGTAACACTCACGCGTAGTTGTAAGGAAAGAGTATTATATTTTTGTGTTCATTTATTTCCAACGATCGTAGCAAGTTGGCCTCGGTTTCGTCGGAACGATATTTAACCTCATTTGCATCTATGAGATATGTGTTAATGAACCCAATATCACCCACTTGTCTTTTCTTCATTTCGGCGATCTTCAATCTGCATAATATAGTGAGGATATTTATAAATACATGCAATGAAAGAGCTGAGTTATATAGAGATACTTAATGACAGAAGTAGTACTACTTACAGACAGTAGCAGGTGACCGTTGCTTTATCGAGGGCCAATTGATTGAAAAACTTATAGAACTCCTCAAATGGAATAAGCAACAGTTCAATTTCAAGGAGGTCATGCTCCTTTTTAACTCTCAGATACAAAGTACTCCTCCCCTCAGACTCTTTGCAGGTTTTCATGTACCAATCATGCAATCTTCGCATCATCGTTGATAGAGAGCTTTCATCTTTGACGAGAGGCTTCCCGTACTCGTATCTTTGTATCTGCACCTCCAAGAAATCATAATGTACATCGTCGGGCAGGTAATCTGCAGGATTGCCATAACCGGTACCATCCTCGGATCGACGATGTCGCTAGCGCACACCTTGAGCGGGGGCACGATTGCCATTAGTTCGCCGAGCTGGGCAATTTGTTTCCCAGCTCGTCGTTCTTTCATCCTTTGATCACCGACAGTACTTCCCGATCTCTCCGCTTCGCAAATGCCTTTCCAATAATGCGCTCATAGTTGCCTTTCGGCGGAGACTTGGGTGGTTTTGTCAGGGCAGCAGAGTGCGCTTCGCTTTGACCGGATCTACCTTCTCCTCCGGAGGTGGATGTCTCTTTGCTTTCAACCCTTGAAACCAGTCATCCACTTCGGTCTGCGCGATCTTCGCGTTTTCCTCCTCGCTCCTCTCATACGGTAACTTCTCTCGAGTCTTCAGAGAAGGACCGAATCAGATCTCCTCCCGCCTTTGGCTGTACTGCTAGACGCCGGCAGAGCAGACGGAGCAGATGTCTTCTTTCCTTGCTTACGAGGCGGAGGAGAAGGACTACGACGCGCCGGAGCAGCCGGAGCGGCAGCGGGTCTCTTCCGCCCTTGCTAACGAGGCGGAGAAGGAGGAGGCTGGCTACTCGGGTGCGCCAAAGGCAGCGGAGAAGGAGACGGAGTGCCGCCACGCCGGAGAAGGAGCCGCCGAGTGCCCTGATCGTCACTCGCGGAGGAGGAGGCGGTGGAGGAGGCGGAGTGCCTGACTCGCTGGAGGAGGAGGAGGAGGCGGAGGTGTCCAGTTCGGAAGGTTGATGAGATCCTTCCGCCATAGGCATGGAGTCTTGAGAGCAGTAACCCAGCCGATACTCCCTTCACCGGTAGGGTGGTCAAGCCGAGGTCCTCAAATCCTCCGTTATTTCATTGACCATCACCTTAGCATATCCTTCTCGAATCGGCGGCAGTGAAAAGTTGAGTCGGGTTTAGTAGGATAAACAGAGCCAACATCCGCTTGACCTTCAAATTGCTCCATTGCGCCATAAGGTGGCAATGTTCAGATCCGTGATAGCATCCACGGATAGCTGGCAGGAGCCGTCAAGGCATGTTGCTCGCTGAAGCAGCTCGGTGGAAGCCACGCTGCTTCTCCGCCGAGATGGCGGGTAGCCGGGGAAGCTTCGCAGGTCGTTTGTTGTGATCTGCTGCTTTCGTTCCTCTTCTTGTTCCTCTAGCCCCATTACCCTTTCGTGCAGCGCCTGCATTAGGCTCTGCTCCAGTTTCTTCCTCCTCTCATGGGTTTTGTAACCCCTGCGTCCGAAATCCAGCCTTCCACGAACGGAGCTCGGCGTGCCTCGTGTCCGTCTGTGGTGCTCAGGATTCCCGAGGGCCATTGTGAGCTCGCCCTTCTCCCCGTCTCGAACAAACTTCCCTTGCTGCGCTGCTCGATATATTGCTGAAGCCTCTTGACTGGTATGTCCAATTGTTCGTCCATCCAAATGCACTTCCTGTTATAGGGTCCAAGGATCCACCGCCTCAAGAACCAAGTCCGCAACGGTCTCGCCAGTTCATTGTCTCGGTTCGATCCCTTTATCAAGCAGATCATTCTCAGCCTTGGCCCATTTAGGCGGGCTACGAGGTAGCCACCGACCTCGCGATGGTGAAGCTTCTTCTTCGCAGCATTTCTCTTGTTTGTCGCCGACATCTTTTTACTCTTTTCCGATGTCTTGTAGGCCACAAATGCGGGCCGATCATCTCGATCTTCTCATATTTGCCCTTGAATTCTGGTGTCTCATTTTTTCGACATACGATTGAGTTCTTTCTTCCAATTCGAATAGTTCTGCCATCTTCTTAAGAGCAAAAGACTTGATTAATGGCTCTATTACTGGCTTCTCCGGATCATCCTCTAGCGGTAGGGTAAAATTTGACTTCAGCTCAGTCCAAAGATCATTTTTCTGCATATCATTGACACAAGACACCTCAGGGTCTTCGTTCTTAGGCTTAGACCATTGGTGCATGCTGATCGGGATCTTGTCCCTAACCAGAACCCCGCGACCGAGCAACAAATGCCTTCTTTGTCCGGTAGGGTTCAATCGGTTGGCCGTCGCGCGCGATTTGTATGATCTCAAACTTTTCATCCGAGCTCAACTTTTTCTTCGGGCCTCGTCTCTTTACCGAAGTTGTGCTCGATCCGGAGGGCTAGAAAAAAGAACAAAGACGAGAGTTAATTAATATGTGTACATACCAAAACAAAGACGAGAGCTAGTCAGACAGCTTAACTAATATATATACCTGGCGGACTCGGTTTGGTGATCACCGAGCCGTCCTCACGGTCTACTTCTTCACCCTCTCCTTCTTGCACCGGCATTGGGTCATCGGAGCCATGTAAATCATAGCCAGCTGCTTCTTCACCTCTCCTTCCAGACCATCGTTGTCGTTGAGAAACATCAACGGCAGGCGGCATCACTTCCTTGTGCGATTATGTCCCTCAACAACGCTTCTTGTGCGTCGTCTCGGGGTGTCCATAGTTTCTACAAATATTTACAACATGGCAATTATTATTCAAACATGACAGATATGGATATATTAGTGGCAAACGAGAACAAGCTAGCTAATCACAATAAGGAATCATATTAGTGGCCTCGACGCTGCTTCTCTAGGGTTTGGGGTGGCCTCGACAACGCTTCAAGGGTTAGGGGGTGGCCTCGACAACGCTTCAAGGAGGGGGTAATATCGACCCCGTGTTGAAGCTATCGAGGGGTCGGCGTTGAACACTACATCTATGTCCCACAAGTGACGTGGGCATCGACGCCGTGGTAGGGTAGAGGTCGTGGATTCTTGAGCGGTCGAGGGTCAAGGGTCGAGGATCGCCGAGGGTCGGGAGGTTGCCTAGTGTCAAAGTTCAACAAAACCATGTCTTCATCATTAGGCGATAGTAACAGGTGCATGATGTGGTATGAAGCTCTCCAAAGTTATTTTGGAACGGAGTCCCAGATAGGATAATTCACTTTCGGTACAAAGTTCAGCAAGAACCTTTCAATATCGTTATTTGAAAGGCCTTTGCTGAAATTGCACAAAAGGCAAATTATCCTATCCGGGACTCCATTCCGTAATAACTTTGAGGACTTCGCACCATCATGCCATGGTTACTCCGCTAATGATGAAGCCATGGATTTCTTCAATACTTTGACACTAGGAACCTCTCGACCTCGGCGATCCTCGACCCTTGAACCTCGACGACCCTCGAACCTCGACCCTAGGCGACCATGGAACCTCGATCCTCGACCCTAGAACCCTCGATCCTCGACAACGCTTCAAGGGGTAATATCGACAACGACGAGATACATACACGGGAAATTAATGTTATCGGGGAGGGGGTATATCGACGACACCCCCCCCCCCCCACGTATTGAAGTTATCGGGAGGGGGTATATGGACCCCCCCTCGTGTTAAAGTTATCGGGAGGGGTATATCGACGATGATAGAGGAGAAGATCGAAGAAAAAAAAGAAGAAAAAAAGAGGAGAAATATTCTATTTTTCTTCTTCTCCTCTATTCCTTTCTTCTTCTCCTCTTCTTTTTCTTCTTTTTTCCTCTTCTTATTTATTTCTCCTCTTCTTCCTCTCCTCTTCTACTCCTTTCTTCCTCTTCTTATTTTCCTTTTTCCTCTCCTTCTTTTTCTTCTTCTTCCATCTTTCTAGCTAGATATATAAAACTTTTCTAAAAATATAACTTTTGCATATATAAAACTTTTCTTCTTCTTCCTTCTTCCTTCTCTTCCTTCTTTTCCTAAATATATAAAACTTTTCTAACAATGAAACTAACCTAAAATACATACATTCATACAAAAACATGTAAAAAATACATAAATACATATATGAACATACATAAGAAATACATATATCTAAAAAAATGCATATATGAACATACATATATCTAAAAAAATACATACATCTAAAAAAAACGGCGGCGGCGGCCAGGCCGGCAGGGGCGCGCGGTGCTCACAAGGGCGTCGTTAGGGCAGGCAGGCAGGCGGCGAGGGGCGGGTCGGGCGAGCAGGGCGCTGGAGTGGCGGCGACGGCGTCGGCGGGCGGCGACGCGTCGGGCGCGACGTGGGGTGGCGACGGCGCTGGGTGGCGTGGGAGATGACCGCGACGGCGCTGGGTGGCGCGGCGACGACGGCGTCGGGCGGCGCTGGTGGTGACGCGTGGCGCGCTGGCGGCGACAAGCGGCGACGGCGTCGGAGGGTGTGAATCGGCAGGCTGGCGGCGTCGTCGGCGCCGGCAACGCAGAGATGAAGTGAAAACTCTAAGTGCTGGCTTATATAGCAAGGGCATTAGTCCCGGTTCGTGGCACCAACGGGCTAATGCCTTTAGTCCCGGTTGGTGCCACCAACGGGACCAAAGGCCCTGTTGGTGCCGCCAACCGACCAAAGGCCAATTTTCAGCAGCCCAAAGGGCGGGAAGCGGCGGCCTTTGGTCGGTTGCAGGCACCAACCGGGACTAAAGGGGGGCATTAGCCCCGGTTGGTGCCACGAACCGGGACCAATGCCCCCTTTAGTCCCGGTTGGTGCCACCAACCGGGACCAAAGGCCTTGTGCTGCCCCGCGCCAAATGTTTAGTCCCACCTCGCTAGTTGAGAGGGAGCCGCACCAGTTTATAAGGTGCGGTGCGCCTTCCCTCTCGAGCTCCTCTCTAAAGCAGGCTTTCGGGCCTAAACGTGCAATATGTGCCTGTGGGCTTCTACTGGGCCTCCCGTGGGCCTGAATCCTGGCCCATGGTAGGGTTTCTAGTCGTATTCAGGCCGTGGGTGCCCAGTAGGTGGCACTTTTTTTGTTTTTTTGTTTTATTTGTTGCTTTATTTAGTTTATTTTGGTTTTGGTTTATTTTTCTTTTGGTCTTTTGCTTTATTTTTTAATTCTTTTTGCTTTTAGTTTTAGAAAAATTATAAATTTCTGTTAGTGCCATTAGTTTTCAAATTTGAAAACTCTTTTTTTGTTTTCTTTGTTGCTTTATTTATTTTATTTTGTTTCTACTTACAAAAAATACTTATTGTTGCTATTTTTATTTTTTTTCAGTTTTTGTTCTGTTTTCTGCATTATTTAGTTTTTGTTGTTTTTGCTTTATTTTTAATTCTTTTTCTTTTAGTTTTAGAAAATTATAAAATTTTGTTAGTGCTATTAGTTTTCAAATTTGGAAACTCTTTTTTGTTTTCTTTGTTGCTTTATTTGTTTTATTTTGTTTCTACTTACAACAAAATACTTATTGTTGCTATTTTTATTTTTTTCCAGTTTTTTGTTCTGTTTTCTGCATTATTTATTTTTTGTTGTTTTTTTCTTTATTTTTAATTCTTTTTGCTTTTAGTTTTAGAAAAATTATAAACTTTCTGTTAGTGCCATTACTTACAACAAAACAGTGTGTAGAGGGACGGGCTTATAACCGGTGTGAGCGCCCTTCGGTTGGCGAGGTTTTCAAATTCATAGTTTTCAAATGAACTCTGAAAAAGTTGGCATAGCATGTGCATGTACAAAACGGACAATGGTATCATACTGTCTGTTACAAAGTTGGCATGGTATCATCATAATAGTTGCGGAGAAAGTCTTCACTTTTTCTTCGCTTGTGTCGCTTTGCTTATTGCGTCAGAACCATGGATAATCTTCATCGCTTATCAGGATGCTTGGGTCAGCCTTGACTTTGAAGGGGGAATTTCATGAAACTTTTCATACTCTTCGACATGTCTGTCTTGCCCTCCACTCCTGTGGATGTCCCTTTTCCTGAAAGAACTATGTGGCGCTTTGGCTCATTGTATGATGTATTCTCTTCCTTATCTTTTCTTTTCCTCGGTATGGTAGACATGTCCTTCACATAGATAACCTGTGCCACATCATTGGCTAGGACGAACGGTTCGTCGGTGTACCCAAGATTTTTCAGATCCACTGTTGTCATTCCGCATGTGGGTCTACCTGCACTACCCGCCTCCGACAGATTGACCCACTTGCACTTAAACAAAGGGACCTTAAAATCTACTCCGTAGTCAAGTTCCCATATGTCTACTATGTAACCATAATATGTGTCATTTCCTTGTCGGTTGTTGCATCAAAGCGGACACCGCTGTTTTGGTTGGTGCTCTTTTCATCTTGGTCAATCGTAAAATGTATTCCCATTTATCTCAGATCCTTTCCAAATCATTACAGTCGAAGATGGTCCCTGGACAAAAGTATAGCTCATCACAAACAGTGCTGTCACCTCTGCAGACGTGTTTCCAACCAACTGCTGAAAGTCCTGATGTGTTCACATGTAATCCAGTCGTCGACTTTGCTCCGGTGTTTGGAGCGCAAACTGTTCTTGTGTTCATCGACATACGGGTCACCAAGGTAGAGTTCTGTAGAACTGTAGTGTGCTTGATACCAAGAATATCCGCCCCTGCATATTATTGAGTCTCTTCCAAGCGTGTTTTTCCAATCAGTCTCCCCTCATACCGCGATTTAGGGAGACCTATCTTCTTAAGGCCAGGAATGAAGTCAACACAAAACCCGATGACATCCTCTGTTTGATGGCCCATGGAGATGCTTCCTTCTGGCCTAGCGCGGTTACAAACATATTTCTATAGGACTCCCATGAACCTCTCAAAGGGGTACATATTGTGTAGAAATACGGGCCCTAGAATGACAATCTCGTAGACTAGATGAACTAGGACGTGCGTCATGATATTGAAGAAGGATGGTGGGAACACGAGCACGAAACTGACAATACATTGCGCCACATCACTCCTTAGCGTTGATACGATTTCTGGATCGATCACCTTCTGAGATATTGCATTGAGGAATGCACATAGCTTCACAATGGCTAATTGGACGTTTTCCGGTAGAAGCCCCCTCAATGCAATCGGAAGCAGTTGCGTCATAATCACGTGGCAGTCATGAGACTTTAGGTTCTGGAACTTTTCTCTGGCATATTTATTATTCCCTTTATATTCGATTTAGAAGCCGTCCGACCTTCATATCTTGAGCAGGCATTGAAAGAATATTTCTTTCTCTTCTTCGAAGAGCGTAGCTGGCAGGACCTTCATACCGCTTCGGAGGCATGCCCTCTTTTTCGTAAGCGTTGCAGGTCCTCTCGTGCCTCGGTGTATCTTTTGTCTTCCCATACACGCCCAAGAAGCCTAGCAGGTTCAGCGAAGGTTCTTCGTCACGTGCATCACGCCGATCAAGAGCGGACCTCTAGGTCTTTCCAAGAGGGTAGGTCCCAAAATATAGATTTCTTCTTCCACATGGGTGCGTGATTCTCAGCGTCATTCGAACAGCTAGTCCGCCGACCCTTTCCAAAGATTACGTAAATCATTGACCATAGCAAGTATGTGATCACCGGTACGCATGGCGGATTCTTCCGTGATCTGCCTCGCTTTGAAATGCTTGCCTTTCTTTCGACATTGATGGTTGGTCGGAAGAAATCGACGATGGCCAGGTACACATTCTTCCTGCAGCTTCCGGTATATACTATCGGTGTCAAGTAAACAGTGCGTGCATGCGTGGTATCCCTTGTTTGTCTGTCCCGAAGGTTATCGAGAGCGGGCCAATCGTTGATGGTCACGAACAACAACGCCTTTAGGTCAAATTCTCCTTTTGTGCTCATCCCACGACGTACACCGCTTCCATTCCACAGCTGTAAAAGTTCTTCAACTAATGGCCTTAGGTACACATCAATGTCGTTGCCGGGTTGCTTAGGGCCTTGGATGAGAATTGGCATCATAATGAACTTCCGCCCATGCACATCCAAGGAGGAAGGTTATACATACATAGAGTCACGGGCCAGGTGCTGTGATTGCTGCTCGCTCCCGAAAGGATTAATGCCATCCGCGCTTAAAGCAAACCATACGTTCCTTGGGTACTTTGCAAACTCATCCCAAGATTTCTCTCGATTTTTCTCCATCTGCGACCCGTCAGCGGGTGCTCTCAACTTTCCGTCTTTCTTACGGTCCTCACTGTGCCATCGCATCAACTTGGCATGCTCTCCGCTTCGAACAGACGTTTCAACCGTGGTATTATAGGAGCATACCACATCACCTTCGCAGAACCCTCTTCCGGAGGCTCGCCGTCAACATCACTGTGGTCATCTCGCTCGATCTTATATCGCAATGCACCGATACCGGGCATGCGTTTAGATCCTTGTAGGCACCACGGTAGAGGATGCAGTCATTAGGGCATGCATGTATCTTCTCCACCTCCAATCCTAGAGGGCATACGACCTTCTTTGCTGCGTATGTACTGTCGGGCAATTCGTTATCCTTGGAAGCTTCTTCTTCATTATTTTCAGTAGCTTCTCAAATCCTTTATCAGCACAACATTCTCTGCCTTCCACCGCAGCAATTCGAGTACGGTGCCGAGCTTTGTGTTGCCATCTTCGCAATTGGGGTACAACCCTTTTTGTGATCCTCTAACATGCGATCGAACTTCAGCTTCTCCTTTTGACTTTCGCATTGTGTCCTTGCATCGACAATGACCCGCGGAGATCATCATCATCGGGCACATCGTCTGGTTCCTCTTGATCTTCAGCAGCTTCGCCTGCTCCAGCACCATCGTGCACATCGTCTGTGCATCTTGATGTTCAGTAGCATCACCGTATTCAGGGGCACATAGTTGTCATCGTACTCTTCTTCCTCGCCGTCTTCCATCATAACCCCTATTTCTCCGTGCCTCGTCCAATCATTATAGTGTGGCATGAAACCCTTGTAAAGCAGGTGGGTGTGAAGGATTTTTCGGTCAGAATAAGACTTCGTATTCCCACATATAGGGCATGGACAACACATAAAACCATTCTGTTTGTTTGCCTCAACCACTTCGAGAAAATCATGCACGCCCTTAATGTACTCGGAGTTGTGTCTGTCACCGTACATCCATTGCCGGTTCATCTGCGTGCATTATATATAATTAATGTGTCAAAAATCATTACAGTAACATCATGAATAGATAATTAAGTGA
Organism: Aegilops longissima; assembly: GCA_021605205.1. Lineage (NCBI taxonomy): Eukaryota > Viridiplantae > Streptophyta > Magnoliopsida > Poales > Poaceae > Aegilops > Aegilops longissima. Next base: position 27,415,007 of record CM038682.1, read on the forward strand.
CCAAATTAATAGAAGTTCATCATCACATAAAACCAAAGTACATACATAGTTCTCATCTAACAACATAAAGCTCGCAGAGCATCTAAATTAATTAAACCATACATTGAAACTATGTAAAACATTTCAATGCAAAAACAAATACAATCATAATCGCAACCAAGGTAACAACTGATCCAACGGCATAATGATACCAAGCCTCGGTATGAATGGCATATTTTCTAATCTTTCTCATCTTCAAGCGCATTGCATCCATCTTGATCTTGTGATCATCGACGACATCCGCAACATGCAACTCCAATATCATCTTCTCCTCCTCAAGTTTTTATATTTTTTCCTTCAAGAAATTGTTTTCTTCTTCAACTAAATTTAACCTCTCGACAATAGGGTCGGTTGGAATTTCCGGTTCAACAACCTCCTGGATAAATAAAATCTATGTCACGTTGGTCGGCATAATTTTCATAAACAATAAATGAACCAATAGTTATGAAAAGATAATATATACCACATCCGAATCATAGACAGGACGAGGGCCGACGGGGGCGGATACCAAAACCATCGCACTATATAAGATGCAATAATAAAAGTAAGAAAATAATACAAGTATCTATCTAAAAAAACAAGTAATAATATTTTTCCTTTCAGAAAGAAGATAAGAACAAGAGGCTCACCACGGTGGTGCCGCGATGAGATCGGCGCGGTGATCGACGGCGATGAAGACGGGACGGGCGTGACGGACCGCTAAACCTAGATAAATATTGAGGAAAATGGAGCTTGGCGGTCGAGCTTGAGAGGAGAAACCTTAAGTAGTGTGGCTCGGGCATTCCATCGAACACCTTGTGTGCATAGGAGGTGAGCTAGAGCACCACCAAGCCCTCTCCCCCTCGGCCAGAAAAAACAGAGCAGTGTGCTCTGCTCTTGCGTGAGGGGCTATATATAGGCAGCACTATTGGTCTCAGTTGGTGGCTTGAACCGGGACTAAAGGGAAGCCTTTGGTCCCGGTTCATGCCACCAACCGGGACCAATAGTGGTGGGCCAGGAGCCAGGACCATTGGTCCCAGTTCGTCCCACCAACCGGGACCAAAAGGTCCGGACGAACCGGGACCAATGGCCCACGTGGCCCGGCCGGCCCCCTAGGCTCACGAACCGGGGCAAATAGCTCCATTGGTCCCGGTTCTGGATTGAACCGGGACTAATGGGCTAAACTGGCCTGGACGAAAGTCCTGTTTTCCACTAGTGGAGTATTGGATGGTTTGAGATATTTTGTAAGCTATTTTTAACTCTGCTAGTCATCTTGGACCTTTCCATTAACCAAAAGTGATAAAAATAATAATGAGTGGGATGAAATTCATATATATGTTCGGCTGAAAAATAATTATACTTTTTATTATTATATAAGACCTTAGTTGAACTCTCTGCATTCATTTTTGTGGGTAAATTCCAAACCTATATGTTTGATTTTAGTGCCATGAGACTTTATTAACCTTTTATTGTATAGTGGTTTTTGCAAAAGATGGAGGCGTAGTTTGGATAAATTTTGATGTTACTATTTTCCATGTTCATATAATTGTGCATTGCAATGTGCCCCACATTGGTGCAAACCTAGACCCGTCAACGACCACAACTTCTACATCATCGTAATGTAATTCCTCCGCTCTTAAAATACTCCTAGGTCTCCTAGGTCAAACTTTTGTAAGTTTGACCATGTATGTGCATGTTGACATCAACAACATCAAGTATATAATATGAAAATATGTTTTATGATGAATCTAATGAAACTAGTTTTGTGTTATAGATGTTGGTATATTTTTCAATAGACTTGGTCAAATTTAAAAATGTTTAATTTAGGATAAATCTCAGACTTCAAGTATTTTGGAATGGAGTAGTACATGGCTATCGCAATATGTAATTTGATGTTGTAAATGTTGGTATATTTTCCAGTAGACTTGGTCATAAAGATGTTTAAATTACGATAACTCGAGAACTTATGGTTTATTTTTTGAAAGTTGAACTTAAGCATTTTGGAACAGAGTAGTACTACCTCCATCCTGGTTTATTGGTCCCCTTGTAATTTGTGCCAAATTTTGACCAATGATCTAACTAAAAAAATGTTAATGCATGTCAATAAAAATTACATCGTTTAATTCGTATTTTAACATAGTTTTCAATGATATATTTTTTAGTGACATGCAAGAACATTTTGCTAGTTAAATCTCTAGTCAAATTTTGACACAAAATACAATAGGGAATAATAAACCAAGACAAAGGTAATACATGGCTATTTTTATATGAAATGGGAAAAAACTAAGGGGGCATGGTTTTAATTGTTTGTAATCACGGCGGTGGAGAATATGAGGTTCGTTCACACCACACTCCCCTTCGAGCTCTCACTCTCACTCCAACCACGCGCTCTCCCGGAAGCAGAGCTTGAGTGTGCTTCCCGGAGAGCAGCTCTGCCAGTGCGAACTGCCAGTGCACTCTCGCCTCACCCGGTCGTCTGTGTTGTTAGGCCATCTGCTAAAGCAGACACATTATTTGTTTGTGAACACAGATGCAGAAGTCGATCGTCCAACTGCATCCATTAAAGTTTTGTTGTGTTGCCTTCATCGTTTTTCTCCTCTTTGCATGCTTTTTTTAGTTGAACCTGGTTTGAGCATATGCAGAGAAAAAAAATTATATTCTAGAAATCGTTTGATTGCCTGCATACTGCTTGCCCACATCATAGCACCGATTCTCGTCCCTCTGTTTGGTTGCCTGTATATAACTATGAACATTCACAACCCAAAGTTTGGTTGTATATAGGCTGCGAAGTCTATTTAACTTGTACCATATGTGGTGAGCTCCTCCCTCCTCTCCCGCCGCTTGCTCTTAGCCTTCGCACACAGGTCGAGGAGTGAGTACTAGGTGCAGGGAGGAAGGTGTCTTCAAGATGAAGCGCATGGGCTATACGTCCAGTGGTGGTGCCAGGATCAGAAGTCTGTGATGTCATTTCAAATCTGTGATGTCAAATAAATGTGTTTTCACTAATTCTTTTTAAAAAATACATGAATTCTACTTGTGTACATAGAATTTGCCAAAAACCTGTGTGGTCAATTGACCACACTCCTCTAAAACGTGGCTCCGCCACTGTGTACGTCAGCCTCCACCGTGGGACGAAGGAGACTGGCGACACCACAACTGATTGCTTGTCGGGGTGTGCTTTAGTGGCGGTGGCAGGCTACTAAAGTAGGTACCCCATCCCCTAATTCTGGCGAGATCCCCGAAACCATGGGGGGGCTCTCCGTGGCGTTGTTGGTTCATCGGCGACATTCTTCAGTGACCTACATATGGGGAGGACAGAGGGAGAGGAGAGGGGATCCCGGCGGCACCGTCCGATGACCTGAGGCGAGGGCGGAGGCTGAGGCAGTGGATTGCAGTGGCGGCAATCAGGGCGCTGGCTGCGGCGATGCGGAAGTGAACGACAGGAGCCACAAGATTTAGGGAAAAGATAACGCCCACACGTGTGTCTGTTTGCACTTTATCCACACGCGTCTATCTACGTTGATTCTATTTTGCACGAATCTTAAAGGAATTTGTTAGAATTTCTGTGCCACGTAGGCATTATCATGTGTGTGGGCGTTGGAGAGTTTGCCCACACGACCCACAACACGCGGTTGCCAGCTGCACCGTGTGGGCAAACCGGTTTCTGCCCACACAACGATCACCTAATCTGCTGGAATTTAGTCTATATTGGGGCAGCTCAATAACTATTTCAGAAATTCCTAATAAATCCTAGAGGCCCACTTAGCCCATTTGTGCAAGGCAAGGGATACTACTAAAGTTTAGTCCCACATTGCTAGTTGAGTGGGAATTGGACCTCCTTATAAGGGAGGTTCTTTCCCCACTTGTATGAGCATGAGAACAAGAGGGACATCCACGTGCGCTCCTCCTCCGCCGCCCGCCACGTCACGCCTCGACGCGACGCGACGCGACGCAGGTTGCGGGAATGAGCCGAGCCGATGTCTAATTTTTGCCACGCACTACGGGTCTACGAAAGGTCACCTGGGAGCTGAAAAGTTTTTGCGGTAGTGGATAATGAATACGAACGGCGCACCTCTTCGTGTGCTGCCTATTCACTTCGTCTCCCTCCGTTGCTTCACCTCCCGGCGCAGCCTGTTCGCGTCCCTCTGCTGTGCCTATATAAGAGAGGTCGCTTCTCTCTCGAGAGACACATCAGAAGGTCCTCTTCCTCTCGCCAAACAGTTCCAATCTTTGCGCCACTGCTGTCTTCCTCATCCCGGCTTGCGACGTGCACCGCACGTCGGGACAGTAGGCCTCCGAGACCGCACCTTTTGAGTCCTGTACGGGAGAAGGGTGATAAGGTTTTTGGGGAGCGCTCAGCGCGACTACTGGCTGCTTCATCACGGACGATCCGGTCACCGACGACTACTTTCCCGACGACGACTTCTTCCCCGACGTCCACGACCTCCTCGACGACATGGCAGACGAGGACACCGATCCCAAGTCCAGCGCTTCTGCTGCTGCTGTGCCGTACGTGTTCTTCTCCTTTCTGTTAGAAGTCCTCCTACAGTTCTTGGCTCTAGTTTCTGCCCTACGTATGTTAGGTTCTGTTTCGTATAAGCAACTTCATCTAGTGTCTGTTCTAGATGTGTTTACCTCAAGTTCATATATGCAGACGATGTTTACCTTCTCTCTGTCAGATTGCATGCCTTGCTCTATATTTGCTATTTTAGTCATGCTTTATCTAGTATTTTTGTTAATAAAATCATTTGGTAAATTGCTCATATTTCCAACAATCCAAAAACCTTATTATAGGCAATTTACCCCGAGTGGTTTTGCTGCTTCCATGAGACCTCCTATGTTTGAGGGTATCCACTATAAGAGGTGGCGCGTGAGAGCAGTCTTATGTTTTCAGACCATGAGCTGCTATGACGCCACTCTTGGCAAACCTGAAGGAGAGCAAGATGCCCAACAGGCACAAGCTTTTCAGAAAATGGATACCTTGTTTAAGGCTGCTCTCTTGAGTGTTCTTGGTGAGAACATAGTTGATGCTTATGCGTCAATTGATAATGGAAAAGATATGTGGGACGCACTCGAGGCCAAGTTTGGGGTCTCGGATGCCGGCACTGAGCTGTACATCATGGAGCAATTCTATGATTACAGGATGACTGAAGAGCGCTCCGTGGTTGAGCAGGCTCATGAGATACAATCATTTGCTAGAGAACTTGAGCACTTCAATTGCATGCTACCGGACAAGTTTGTTGCCGGGGGTATCATCACTAAGCTTCCTCCTTCATGGAGGAACTTTGCTACCTTACTGAAGCATAAGAGACAGGAGTTTTCCGTTCCGGATCTCATTGGTACTCTTGATGTGGAAGAAAAGGCGAGAGCAAAGGACACACGTGCTCGAGGTATTGAGGAGGATCTAGTGCCAATGTGGTGCGAAGCAGAACTTCCAACCCCACAAGTTCAAGAACAAGGGCAAGTTTGATGGTAAAGCAAAGTTTGATGGGAAGAACAAGGCTGTGCAACACACGAACTTCAAGAAGAAGAATGGCAAGAAGAAAGGTGCTTGTCATGTGTGGAGATCCTGATCATTGGGCTCCTAGTTGCCCTAATCGCTATGCCAAGCGCCATCTCGGGAAAGGCGGCAAGACCGCTAATGTTGTCATTGGAGACACCGACATGAAGGATGCTGGGTATGGTATATTTCCACTATTCTTTCAGTATGTCATTCTCTGACTGGTTGATTGACACGGTGCTAATGTGCATGTATGCGGTGATATTTCCATGTTTTCGCCTTATCGGATCGCGAGGGACTTCAACCGTGCTGATGGGCAACGGTTCAAGTGCTTCTGTTCGTGGTGTTGGCACGGTCGATCTGAAGTTTACTTGGGAAGATCGTGCGCTGAAGAACGACATTATGTCCCCTTCGTCAATAAAAATCTTGTTAGCGCATCTCTTCTGTGTAGAGATGGCTACAAGCTTGTCTTTGAGTCGAATAAATTTGTAATATCCAAGTATGTAACCTTTGTTGGTAAAGGCTATGAGTCAGGAGGCCTGTTTCGTTTATCCTTATCAGACGTTTGCAATAAAGTTGTTAATCATATTTGCAACAATAGTGAATCAAATGTGTGGCATTCACGTCTTTGTCATGTTAACTTTGGTTGCATGTCGCGACTAGCGAAGTTGAACTTAATCCCTAGTTTCATCACTGTCAAGGGATCTAAGTGTCAAGTATGTGTGTAAGCTAAGCAACCTCGTAAGTCTCACGTGACTGCAGAGACGAGAAATCTTGCACCACTAGAACTTATACATTCAGATCTATGTGAAATGAATGGTGTTTTGACAAAAGGTGGAAAGAAATATTTCATGACGTTAATTGACGACTCCACTAGATACTGCCGTGTGTATCTTCTGATATCTAAGGATGAGGCTTTGAACTTTTTCAATATCTATAAAGCTGAAGTGGAAAACCAACTTGATCGAAAAATCAAGAGGCTTAGGTCCGACCGTGGTGGAGAGTATTTTGCCAATGAATTTGATGCTTTTTGTGCGGAACATGGTATAATCTATGAGAGGACGCCTCCCTACTCACCTCAGTCAAATGGGGGTGGCCGAAAGAAAGAACTGTACTCTAACAGATTTGGTTAACGCCATGTTAGACACATCGGGTCTCTCCAAGGCATGGTGGGGGGAGGCGATATTGACAACATGTCATGTCCTAAATCGAGTCCCCACAAAGAACAAAGAGATAACTCCATTCGAGGAATGGGAGAAGAAAAGGTTAAAACTCTCTTATCTGCGAACATGGGGTTGTTTGGCGAAAGTCAATGTTCCAATTCCAAAGAAGCGGAAGCTTGGACCAAAGACTGTGGATTGTGTTTTCCTGGGATATGCTTTTCATAGCATTGGCTATAGATTCTTGGTTGTAAAATCTGAGGTACCTGACATGCATGTCGGTACGATCATGGAGTCGAATGACACGACTTTCTTTGAAGATATCTTTCCCATGAAGGATATGGCTACCTCATCTAATCAGGAGATGCCTAGTTCATTGAATCAGGAACCAGTTACAATTACCGAACCTGGCATTTCGATGGAACACTTTGAAAGTCCTGTGGAGGAGAACAATGAAGTTCCTACTAGGAGCAAGAGACAGAGGACTGCAAAGTCCTTTGGTGATGATTTTCTTGTGTATCTCATAGATGACACTCCCAGTTCTATTTCAGAGGCCTATGCATCTGAAGATGCTGACTACTGGAAGGAAGCAGTTCGTAGCGAGATGGATTCCATTTTGGCGAATGAAACTTGGGAGATAACTGATCGTCCTTATGGGTGCAAACCTATAGGATGCAAATGGGTATTCAAGAAGAAGCTTAGGCCTGATGGTACTATTGAAAAGTACAAGGCTCGGCTCATGGCTAAGGGTTATACACAAAACAAAGGTGAAGACTTCTCACCTGTGGCTCGACTGATCACTATTCGAGTTCTACTTTCACTAGCTGCCTCACATGGTCTTCTCGTTCATCAGATGGATGTTAAGACTGCTTTCCTAAATGGAGAGTTGGATGAGGAAATTTATATGGAACAACCAGATGGGTTTGTAATAGATGGTCAGGAAGGGAAAGTGTGCAAGTTGCTGAAGTCTTTGTATGGACTCAAGCAAGCACCCAAACAGTGGCATGAGAAGTTCGAAAGAACTTTAACAGCTGCAGGCTTTGTTTTGAACGAAGCTGATAAATGTGTGTACTATCGCCATGGTGGGGGCGAGGGAGTTATGCTTTGCTTGTATGTTGATGACATACTGATTTTCGGAACAAATCTGAATGTTATTAAGGAGGTCAAGGATTTCCTATCTCGCTGTTTTGAGATGAAGGATTTAGGAGTGGCTGATGTCATTCTAAACATCAAGTTGTTGAGAGATGATGATGGTGGGATTACATTGCTTCAATCTCACTATGTGGAAAAGATCTTGATTCGCTTTGGCTATAGTGACTGCAAGCCCTCTCCAACACCATATGATGCTAGCGTGCTGCTTCGAAAGAATTGAAGAATTGCTAGAGATCAATTGAAGTATTCTCACATTATTGGCTCGCTTATGTACTTAGCCAGTGCTACAAGACCTGACATCTCTTTTGCTATTAGCAAACTGAGTCGGTTTGTCTCAAAACCAGGAGGTGTGCATTGGTAAGCTCTAAAAAGAGTTTTGCGTTATTTGAAAGGCACTGCAAATTATGGAATTCACTACACCAGGCATCCAAAGGTGCTTGAAGGGTATAGTGACTCAAACTAGATCTCAGATGCTGATGAGATAAAGGCCACGAGCGGATATGTATTCACTCATGGAGGTGGCGTTGTTTCTTGGAAGTCTTGCAAGCAGACCATCTTAACGAGGTCAACAATGGAAGCAGAACTCACATCACTAGATACAGCTACGGTTGAAGCAGATTGGCTTCGCCGGCTCTTGAATGATTTGCCGGTTGTTGAGAAACCTATAACGGGTGTCCTTATGAACTATGACAATCAAACTGTGATCACGAAAGTGAGCAGCTCAAAGGATAACATGAAGTCATCAAGACACGTTCAGAGAAGGTTAAAGTCTGTCAGAAAAATGAAAAACTCCGGAGTTATTGCGTTGGATTATATCCAAACGTCTAAAAATCTGGCAAATCCTTTTACTAAGGGTCTATCGCGTAATGTGATAGATAATGCATCGAGGGAGATGGGTATGAGACCCACAATATGAGTTGTTCGCAGTGGTAACCTATTCTTTGTGATCGGAGATCCCGTGAATTAGATGTGGAAGACAAGTTGTTGGTCAACTGAGAGGAGAGTATCCCTACTATTCACAATACCACTCCATGAAGATGCAATACTCTCCTAATCTGCATGGCAGGTTGATGTATATCTTAATGTGTTCTAAGTGGCTTATTTAAGCAGAGATGTTATCCTGCAGAACATCTTTTGAAGAACACACCTATATGAGTCTGATTGTCAAATGTCGCAATCTATGAGAGTAGGGTTCTCTCTAGTAAACTCATGAAAGGTCACGGAGCATGACGCATAAGCTCCACCCGCGGGGAAAACCCACGGTAGCCACGTATCGGTCAAGGCTTTAGGTGAAGCTAGATTCGCAGAAAACTTGCAGTTCAAGGCCCAGTCCACTGTTCAAGTTGCTTACTAGTGTAGCATAGAGTTCTAGGTGGAAGTTCAACTTAACAGTCTCCACTGCAGTACCGGTATATAAAACAGTATTTTGGAACCAAAGGCAAATTTCTGTGTGCCTCTGGGATCTGGTGGGGGATTGTTGGAATTTAGTCTATATTGGGGCAGCCCAATAACTATTTCAGAAATTCCTAACAAATCCTAGAGGCCCACGTAGCCCATTTGTGCAAGGCAAGGGATACTACTAAAGTTTAGTCCCACATTGCTAGTTGAGTGGGAATTGGACCTCCTTATAAGGGAGGTTCTTTCCCTACTTGTATGAGCATGAGAACAAGAGGGACATCCACGCGCGCTCCTCCTCCGCCGCCCGCCTCGCCTCGCCTCGCCTCGCCTCGACTCGACGCGCCACGGGTTGCGGGTTGCGGGTTGCGGGAACGAGCCGATGTCTATTTTTTGCCACGCACTACGGGTATACGAAAGGTCACCTGGGAGCTGAAAAGTTTTTGCGGTAATGGATAATGAATACGAACGGCGCACCTCTTCGCGTGCAGCCTGTTCGCGTCCCTCTGCTGTGCCTATATAAGAGAGGTCGCTCCTCTCCCGAGAGACACATCAGAAGGTCCTCTTCCTCTCGCCACACAGTTCCAATCTCTGCGCTACTGCTGTCTTCCTCATCCCGGCTTGCGGCGTGCACCGCACGTCGGGACAGTAGGCCTCCGAGACCGCACCTTTTGAGTCCTGTACGGGAGAAGGGTGATAAGGTTTTTGGGGAGCGCTCAGCGCGACTACTGGCTGCTTCATCATGGACGATCCGGTCACCAACGACTACTTCCCCGACGACGACTTCTTCCCCGACGTCCACGACCTCCTCGACGACATGGCAGGCGAGGACACCGATCCCAAGTCCAGCGCTTCTGCTGCTGCTGTGCCGTACGTGTTCTTCTCCTTTCTGTTAGAAGTCCTCCTACAGTTCTTGGCTCTAGTTTCTGCCCTACGTACGTTAGGTTCTGTTTCGTATAAGCAACTTCATCTAGTGTCTGTTCTAGATGTGTTTACCTCAAGTTCATATATGCAGACGATGTTTACCTTCTCTCTGTCAGATTGCATGACTTGCTCTATATTTGCTATTTTAGTCATGCTTTATCTAGTATTTTTGTTAATAAAATCATTTGGTAAATTGCTCATATTCCAACATAGTCCACCGCGTGTGGGCAAACTGCTCTTCGCCCACACATCACTCGTACATTTCTAGATGGCAACTGTAGTGCGCATACGTGGAAACTACGTAAACACACATGCAACTACGATTCGTTGCTAGATGGCAATTGCAGTTGCGCGCATGTGACAACCAAGTGAACACACATGGCAACTTCGATTAACCATACATGGCAACTATGGTTGAACAACACGTGGGAATTAGAAAAACACACATGGCAACTATTACCGGGTACCTAAAGTGTTATCCCACGGGTGACTATAGTTAGCCAAAACAGAGAGAGTTGCCATGCTTTTACAGCTACCGTTGCCATCCTCAAGGGTAACTAGAGTTGCCATCCTGCGGGTAACAAACTTAGCTGCACGAGGACGTGTGGTCAGATTTTCTTCGTGCCACACACGCGGGTGAGGATGAGTAGTACTTGTTGGGCGTGTGGCACAAAGTAGCTGTGCCCACACGAGTGGGCAGTTCTGTTGTTCGTCCACACACGACCCATGTGTGTGTGCGCATGTCTAATATGCCTAACACGTGTGGTGAATATCGAGACCCCAAGATTTATTCTCGGGACCTGCTCGGTCGAGTATATTTATCATCAGGGAGGTTGTGGAGTAAAAATTTTTTACTCTAAAGATTATAAGAGGTTGTCTAGGTACTGTTTAGAGGATTCCTCTAAGCTTCATAGAGGATCGGTTAGAGTTGCTCTTATTACTAGTATATAATACAAAGCTCCGTTAACAATACAAAAAAAAGTACTACAAAGCATGCAAAACAACGCAAACATTGCAGATCTACAGCCGGTTCTGGCTCCCATGGGCGAACACAACACTACAAAAGAGCCCCCTTTGTGTACAGTAGCTTCCTCGTCCTTCATCTTCTCCGAGCATGGCTCGGCCATGGCTGGAAAGCAATCATGGCAAAACAGGCTCAGACATATCTGCTTCCTGGTCTGTGTCCATCGATCGTCTTCTCGCATGCCGATCACCTGTTCGATCGTGTTACAGACTTACTATAACATTATACTCGTCCTGCACCTTATTGATCACCTGTTCTTGTTGTTGGTCTCGTCGTGCACCTCGTTGATCACCTGTTCTTGTTGTTGGTCTCGTCGTAAACCTTGCCACCTTGTTGATCAGCTGTTACTTGGATCGTTTCAATAAGATTTATAACTCCGGCTCGATGCGCGACGGCTAAGGATATAGCCGGCCGGCTAAACCCAGAAGACCAGGTGGATGGTGCAATGGTGCAGCCCGAGGTCCCGCAGCGGCGATCCGTCAGGACGTATCTCATCGGTGGCGCCGCCGGCGAGCTTCAGGAGCCGAAACGGCCGCATCCCGACTTCCGCGCCGTAGCTGGCGGTAAGCGCCGAGTGGCAGTACCGGAACAGCGCCGTCGCCGGACGCCCGGCGCCGAAGGTCTTGCAGATGAACTGCCCGTCCGGGAGCCGCACCCGCAGTGTGCACGGCTCCTCGCCCATCGCAGGCTCGTTCTGGTCCACCGGCGTCACCGGGCCGGAGACCTGTGGCCGGACAGCCGCGGCGGCGCCCGAGTCGTGCATGGTCACCGCCCTGAAGTACGCCGTCAGCTCGTCCACCGTTACCGCCGGGACGGAGGCCTGTGGCCGGTTGGAGCCGTGCATCGTGAACGCACCGAAGGACGCCATCAGCTCGTCCACGTCAATTGCTGCCTGCTGGGTTTCGATCAAGCGACTTGTCGAGAGTTGCGTTGTGCGTCGAGGCGGTGCTCTGCTTTTAACACGGAAGATTATCGAGGACCGAGAGGAATCGAGTTAGGGCTCGCCCGGTCACGTTGTCCGACTCGGACAGTGGATCGTGTGACCTTTTCTTTTCTTTGAGAGGGGAACGCATCGCATCACCTGATCATATCTCCTTGGGTTAGGCCTGATCCTAGTTTTTTTTTTTTTTTGAGAAGAGGCCTGATCCTAGTTGAACAACAATGGCATCACTAATGCGCTCCGTGGTGTGGGCCGGCCCATCAAGGAGATATTACTAGCTAATGTGCGAAATCACTAATTGAGAAGCACTTCTTTCAAAAATCACTAATTGTGCGTCATTTATCTCAACCTGTGAATTTTTCCTTTTTTCTAACACTGTTCATTCAAAATATTTTATCGCTTAAACTCTGCGTTCAAATCTTGAATCGTTTTTATCATTGGACTCGCCATATCAAGACCTTCAAAACTAGATCCCATACGTTAATAAGTTATATGATTTTTTTTAAAACGTAAAAAAAACCGAACTAGAAGCACGCTATTTTCCCCTTTCCGAAAGCCATTTTCAAGAGGCGCGGCTGCGCCTCTCACGGAAGCAAAGGAAAAAAAAAGAAACACGTTTTTTTTATTTTAAAGAGTCATATGGTCATGCCTCTTATTAGAATAAATCCGAGGCATATCATCGATCATCCAGGACCAAGCAATCACACAAGCACGACACAGAGATTTGTTAACGAGGTTCATCGATATGGCTACATCCCCGGGGCATGACTACGGGCGCTCCTCCCCGTGACACCATCACAATACCGCACCCGGTCGCCCTGGACACCGGCACATGCCGCCGGCTTCCCCTGCTTCTGGTGCTATTATGTTGGCATATGTTACATTGTGTGTCTACCCCCGCTATATATGAGAGGACTAGGATACAAGTGTCCTACTAGGACACGACTCCACATCCTATGTAAACACGATACAACTATAAGTCCAATTGTAACCTACCTTGTACACTATATTCGACACAACTCTAACAAACTCCACCTTGGCGAATATTCTTCATCACCTTGAATTCATCAATGCATCAAACTTCCATGTACATTGGACTTGAGCTTATCCCATGAGTACCGCTGAAGACTCCATATGACTCCACCTGCAACTTGTAGTCCCTTCTTTTCTCCACCACAGTCAACACTCGAGAAAAATTAAATTCCTTGTTACTCTAGTTTGTGCTCCCAACTTCCAGAGTATCCGTCAACGCCATCACACACCGATCACTGACCTGCGTGAAAGTGAACAACTCACATATTAGATATCACACATAAAAGTTACCTAAACTCAACATCACCGCTCCTTTCTTGACTGCTTGCCTGAAACTTGAAGAAATTTCACCGTTGCTTGTAGTTATCCCGAGTCAAATTCGCAGTTGTCTCACCACATGTATGACCACCAGAGCCCTGGCCCGTCTCCATGTCCCGTGCATACCGCACGCCTCGCCGCTATTATTGCGTGGAGTCTCCGCTGTCCCGGTCGAGTCTCAAGGGTCGCGAAACCACACCACTCAACCCCCACTGCAGAGTACAACCGATCATCACCGACCGATGGTGAGTCTCACGCTTCCGCTCCAGTCCGAACTGGCTGTCACTCGCTTTTTCCCCGCCGCTCAATAGGCTTCGACTCTCTGTGCACTCAGGCCGTAGCCCCTCAATCAACACTGAGTGAAGTCTTCCAGACTCCAGCTCCACCTTCAACATGACTCCATGATAGATGATCAGTCCACCCCTGCGCCTCATCGACTTAAAGCTCCGTGTATACACCACCTTGAATCAATCCCGCGCCATAGTCTTGTCGAAGCCACACAAGCCCTCGAGGCCTGCGCCACGTGTTTCCACGCCCAGAAGTCGGTCATCATCAGCATCACGCTCCTATGTCGTCGCCGATTCCACCATCGTCTTCTGTACCAACCGACTCGTGTCGATGCCGTCAGACTGCCCAGTCCGACCCAGCCGAACTCGTTCGACTGTATGACACGCTCCAGGCTCCTCAAGCCGTCATCGTGACAATCGCCATCCATACACAAATGTGTACCAACAAAGAAAACCAAAGCAAAGTCCACATATCCTTCCCGTGTGAACATACCAAATCAGATCAACAAAGCTAACTAGCTCAAGCACCTGATTCTAACCTTTTCTTTTCTTTTCTTTTTCCATGACATCATCACGATCTGACTAAGCCCTTGTGCCAATCTTTTTTTCACCAAACAAATCTCCCGCACATATACGTTTTTTTAGGGGTAAAGCCAAATTTATTCATGAAAGTCCACATGGTGTGGGATACATCTCTGGTCGTGAGACACGCCAAACTAAACGTGGCGTCCCGGACCTCTAGAGAGCGAAAACTTGGCTAAGCTATGTGCTTCATAATTAACAGCACGACTCTCAAAAGAAAAGGTACAATTAAAGGAAGATGATCTAAGCTTTATTTCTGTAATAATCGCTCCATACGACCCGCATGAGTTCTTGTTGATGTCTGAAATGACTTGCATGCAATCCGATGCGACGATAAAATTTTGAATGCCCAGGTCCTCTGTCAGGGACTAGGCTTCCCGGCATGATATAGCCTCAAGAGTGGCCGGATCTACCACTCCGTCCAGGACTAATGCTGAGCTCCCCAGATAGTTACCCCATTCGTCTCTGCATACTGCTGCTGCTGAACCGCCCCTTCTTGTCACGACTCCGGCGTCAACATGTATCTTGCAGTGGTCCGTCGGTGGCTTCTTTGGCCTCCGGTGAGCCGGCGGTGCACATCCGCTGTTTGTGACCCGGCTGCTCTCCTTGTTTTTTATAATATTAAGGTCAGCCATGAATCTGCTGATGAACATGTAGGTAGCATGAGGGCTCTGGAATATAGACTCGTTTGGATGGCTTTCCGGCGGGCATTGCCATATGAACCATAGTGTGACTGCCATTAAGACAAACTGATCATGTGTTAACAACTGCATCAGTGTAAACAGCCACTGTCTTGCGCTTGGCTCTGTGTTGTCTATGATTTTATGTGTAAGCTCCTCCTCAATCAAGGCCCAAACACTCCTTGATGCTGTGCACTCCAGTAATGAGTGGCGCCATGAGTCCCTAGATCCGCACAACCCACACTGCTCAGAGTCAGTCATATGACGGTGAGCTCTCAAGTCGTTGGTTGGCAGAGAATGTTTGGAGAGTCGCCAAAGAAACATACGAATTTTCCCGGGGACCGCTATTTTCAACAACAGTAGAGGAGCCAGCCGCCCCTTCTAACCAAGCCTCCCTTCGTAACTTAGTAGCAACGAGCATGTTGTAAGCTGATCTTACTGAAAAAGAGCCATGTTTCTCGTAGTACCAAGCCCAGAAGTCGGCTATGTTCCGAGTGCACAGAGGGATTTCCAAAATAACCTGAGCATCTACAAGAAGGTCTGTTGAATCAGCGGTCTTTTCCATGATGCTGTTGTGCTTATGATGAGCTCGGATACATTGGTTGGTGGGTTCGGTGCAATCACTACAAGGATAACCCCTATAAAGCAACAAAAATTCTACAACATTTTGATTATGTGTTGCAAATTTTACAATAGATACGGATATGGAGGTTGCAGCATATGCGTTGCAGAATTGCAGTTCATAACCCTACCATGGTACATATGTATATGGGAAAACCCCTAAAAAATGTACTTATATGAAAAAAAAACAGAGAAGAGGATAGAGACTGGTCAGAAACAGAGCCCCGATTCCCCACATCCACTAGTAGAAAAAGGGCCTATTGTCCTGGTTGGTAAGGGCCTTTAGTCCCGGTTGATGAACCGGGACTAAAGGGTCGGTACTAATGCCTCCCCCCTTTAGTCGTAACACCAACCGGGACTAAAGGAAATTTTATGATTTTTTTTTTAATTTTTTTTTTGAATAATTTTTTATTTTTGAATTTCTGAATTATTTTAACCTCTAATCTCTAATCAGCACCCCTCATCACTGCTCAATTTATTCTCTAATCTCTAATCACCCCTCATCATTCCAAATCATCTAACTTCCCGAACGGTCACCAATCCTCCCACTCCCCCAGCCTGAGCACGCTTAACTTCCAGGTTCTATTCTCCCTCGTTTCCAAGTCTGCACTTGTTATTTTGCTGACAATAGTAAGATGTCAATCCTATTAACCCTCAGGAATTTTTCTTGAGCATGAAGTGACACATTTCACTGTTTGAGTTTGAAACTATTGTTTTAAAAAATAATAATTATTTAGAAAACAATAGTTATTTATAATAATTAGTTTGACCAATGTTTGACCGTAGTTTGACCACAGTTTGACCAGATTTGAACAAAATTCAAAATAACTGAAATAATTATTTAGTAACACTAATATTCTAGAGTAATTAGTTTGACCATTGTTTGACCACAGTTTGAAATTTTTTCGATTTTTTCCACTCTAGATTTTTAAAGACCCGTAACTTTTTTCTGTTAGGTTTTTGAGAATTTTGAAAATGTTTAACGGGGTTCCCTGATTAAATTTGGATGTAACTTTTTGAGTAGATGATTTTTCATATAAAAAACTTTTTCATCCGAGTTAGTATGCAAAAGTTATGCCCATTTTTACAAATTCCAAAGAGATTTTGCAAATAAAGTTGAAATTCACATTTGCAAATTTTCCCAACAACTAGACCACATATCACATGGGAAACTTATTTTCTTTTATTTTTTTGACATTTCCATCATTTTCTTTTATTTTTTTGAAAACTGAAAAGGCGATCCAGGAGGGTAGAGGTTGAAAATGGGACCTTTAGTACCGGTTTGTGGCACGAACCGGGACTAAAGGTCTCAACCCCATTAGCACCGATTCGTGTCTCAAACCGGGACTAAAGGTCTAATCTTTAGTCCCGGTTTGAGGCACGAACCGACTAGCAGACATCGCATTTTTAGTCCCGGTTTGAGGCACAAACCGGGACTAAAGGGCACAGTGAACAGGACTAATGCCTTAGCCGCATGAACCGGGACCAATGCTCACATTAGTCCCGGTTCGTGATTGAACCGGGACTAATGTGAATATTTGCCCGGAACCATAGCCCTGTTTTCTACTAGTCATCTCTCCCAAATCGCCGCCTCCCACCTTGCCGCCGGCCCTCCCCCTTCCCTCCTCCCACCTTGCAACTCCGGAGGCCGCCGGATCCGCCGCATCCCACCCACCCATCCCTTTCGCGTCCCATCTCTCTCTGTCTTCACGCGAGTCCTCGCTGCGCCACCCGCAGTGGCTCATTCACGCGATGTCCGGCAAATTCCGCCACCGCGAAGCACAACCCGAGATCCCCTCGCACCGCGGTGCCCCTCCCATCCTGCTCGATTCGGCGCTCGCGGCTATCAAAACCCACCCGCAACCCTCCCCCATGGCTAGGGTTTCGAGCGTTCGCTCCGCTGCCGGTGGCCATGTCGTCCTCCTCTCGCCCGGTGAGTGCATCCCCTGACCTGGCTTCGTCCTCTCTCTCCCCCTTTCTCTAACCTCTGCTCTTCCCTTTTACTATAGATGTGCAGGGAGGAACAGCCAGTGGACAGCCTTGTTGTTGCTGGGGACGAAACAACCATGTAGCTTCCTCCTCCTCCGCCTCCTATGGCTTCAGGTGAGTTCGTCCACTCCTCTTCTCTGCCCTTGTTCGTGGCACATCAGGAGCGGTAGTGACTTCAAATCAACCACGAGTTGCATATTCTTTCTAGGGCAACAACATTGCAGGGAACGGTTCTCTTTCCAGTAAGTGATTCTGAAGCCCATCTACGTCTTAGAGCAGCAACCAGCGTGTTTGAGATAATTTGTACAGAAAACACCTAGGTATGGTTAAAAATCAGGCCAGGGTCTAATTAATACAGTATCTCCCCAAGGCCCCAATCCTTTTTCTTTTCCAATCTTTAATATTCTCCTGTTTCAGGTTTTGACCATGCAAAAATCCAACACATATCTTTTAGGATAATCACTAAGTCAATCTAATGATGATTCGTGCGGCTGCGGAGGTGTAGCACCGGCAGTTTGAAGCAGATTAGGCAGCCGCAGGCGTCTTTGCGGCGAGGCTGTCGAGTGAAGGAATTCATGTTCTATTCTCCATCCTTTAAGCTCACAACAGAAGAAAGAACCATGCAATCGACTTATCACTATTGTTTTATCAAGCAAAAAAATATATGTTTTGTACGCGTGTATTGATGAGTACTCCTCTTGACTCAATTGTGTTGTAGGGAGTGACATCATCCAGTTGGGGTGGTCTGCAGCTCTGATTGCCTCCAGCAGCGCCACATAATCAAACTTCAAAACAGTAGTGCTGCACTGCTCCCTCCGGCCAGCCATTTCACTTTTATGTTTACAGGTGGCTTAACATAATCATTTGTTTTGTTTCTTATGTGGAATATTTGTGTGATGTACGTGTTTATTTCAGAAAACATTTGTGAATGAAGCTTTGCATATATAAGACAGATATTCATGTACATTAGCTTTAGTTTTTTTGTTAACTTGAAATTGTGGTTTCCTTTTTTTAACCGAACTCACTAAAGTATGGGATTCATTTGGGGTTTCTAGACAGCTAATTTGAGGAGCAGACAAGATTTAGACTCCTGCTATATAATTAAAGGAAATCACAATATTGACCAATATCCTCTGTATTTTTACAAACCCCGGATCCCTGACTTTTTCATATAAATTATAATCTGGAAACATTATTTATAGGAATGATAAATAGTATGTATAAATGCCTTTATTGAAATAAGTTTATTGCAGCCACGTGGAAACCAACACAAGTACACATGTAATATTTCTTGATTAGTCTAAAGTATGCTTCTTTTAAAATTTACAGTTCTAAGATTTTTTTTCTTACATAAAAATGTTCCAGTTATATATGGCAAATTGAAATTGTCTAGCCCGTGTAGACGCATGGGTTGATGACTAGTCTAACTAACTTGAGGATAAATTCATTGAGGCTAGTAATTAGGGCACATAGAACAGGAGGAATATAGCTTGCTCTTCTTTTATTAAGTAGGAATGGAACTTGATGAAGCTTTACTTGTGTTGCGCTGTTCTGAGATGCATGCGACACCTGCAACCTTTTCCCCTTGGTTTTGTAGCTGCATGCAACAACTGGATGTAGGGGGACGCCGTGGAGCAAGTCAAGTTTGTGGAGCAAGTCAGGGAAGATGCCATGGAAGGTATACTCTCTCCCTCTCCCTATAGTGCTACTGCTTGTTGTGTCAACGACCATTGAGCATGCTAGGTTCTATGATGCTGTCCATGCAAATTTATAGGATTTGGGGCTGTAGGTTTCACACAAAACAGTTTGACTGTAGGTGTACAGAATTAGCAATGGATCTCTAGGCTGGTGATGACTGTAAATTTATTTCAGTGCATTTGGGACTTTAGGTTTTTCCAAAGCATGGTGAGCACCTGTAGGTTTGTCTGTTTCCTGTTGGATGACTGAACCCAACTAGAGCTAAATGTTTTTGTTCTGTTTTAGATGACTAAAACCGTTTTGGTTCAGTTTGTTAAATAACTGGAGAAGAGAAGTGGTACTGTCACTCAGCCCTTGAATGCACAGCAGCACTTAGGGTACTGTCCATATAATTTTACTGAGCCATGTTGCTCTGCAGGCTGTATCATATATTGTGGCGTTTGGATTGACAACTCACGCTCATGCTGGTATCTTTTCATAACCGTAACAGGGACATAGCTCTTGCTACCGTTGTAAGTTGTGATCCTAAAGTTGTAAGTTGTGATCCTAAATCTAAACTTGATGGTGCTGAAATTAAAAATGAATTCTGTAGTGCATGTTGATGTGGCACTCGTGAAAACTGATGATTTGGTATGGAGTCACAAAAACAGCAATACTCTCGGTAATGCATAAAAAACAAATATTGATGGCCTTCAACCTTTGTACGCTTCTAATATCTTAGCCTCTATCGCTACTTGCATCATGTCAATGCATTGTGTGTTAACAGTTCATTTTGTTATTTTCTTTGTAGATTCAAAAGATACATGGATGATTATATGGGTGCATGGCAAGTATACTGCAATGATGATGATGATGGTGATGACGATGACTATTTTCATGATGATGATGATGGATGCTTCCAGTTTAGTTTAAGTTGTTGGGATGTTATTCCTGCTGGATGATGTTCCTCGGTTAAGTTTTAGGGATGTTGATGGATGCTTTTTTTAATAAGTTTCTCTATCAAGAAAATATTCAGATTATGCATCTCATTTGGATGATGTTCCTCCTGTAATATCCACTATTGTAATCCAACAGTTTTATCCAATATATGGTTTCTTCCTTTTGTGAGTGTATTCTCTTATTTGTTTTTCCTCACTTGATATACATAATTATTATTGTAATGTTGAGCACTACTTTAATTGCTGGAAATATATGTATAATATTATTCACATTATATATGTAACAACATCTGAAGCGTTGCAAATTCTCTATTGCTAAGCAATGACATTTGGATTCTTGTATATAAGCACCAACGTATAAAAGTGCAATGACATTTGGATTCTTGTATATAAGCACCAACGTATAAAAGTGTTGTGAAAGTCGGTTTTAAGTGTTGTACTCTTGCAACGGTTCATTTTACCAACGGCGGTATAAGCGTTGCATTGTGCGCTAGCAACACTGGATAAGGCTACGCATCTCAAACCGTTGGTAAAGACACAAACAACACATATATGGACTTTTAGATACGGATTGATGTGTTGCTAGAGGTGGGTTCCTGTTGTAGTGAATACTACCACACGGCCGAAACATACCTTCCCTGGGTAGCCAGTTTTGTGTCCATATATTTGTTGATTCTCCGTTACCAATGCGTTTGATCAAACCTTGCTTAAGTGTATCTCTCCCTTCAATTATGGCACGCCATATTTGGCTCGGGTGACCCCCTAGTTCAGCCTCCAGGATATCTGCATTTGGATAGTAAATGCTTTTTAACACACGGGCACTCAAGCTATCCGCATTCTGTAATAACCTCCATGCTTGTTTCGCTAGCATTGCTAGATTGAACAGCTCAAAGTCTTTGAAACCCAGGCCTACTGCACATATACGTACAACCTACTGCAGCTCCCAGCCATGCATCGGACCTGGCCATGCACAAGTCTCACGTACAGCTCCCAGCAGCCCAACATGGGCCTTGCCAGTTCCAGCCCAGTGCCATGAGCTACCGCCCGCGCCTGGTCCGGCTCGGTCAGCCCCGCCTGGGCCCTGACAGCACCTGCTGCCTCTTGCTGTACGCACTACAGGCACAACCGCCTTTACCTCAAAAAAAAGGCACAACCTCCTCGCCTCGATCGCTACTTCTGCTGACGAACGTTCCGCCGCCGAAGTCATCTTCCGATCGAATCTGTCGCTCAACCGGCCTCGATCCGAATCGATCTGTGGCATACCCGCCTGCACGCGCCGCCAGTCTACTGCCCGCTGCAAGTGTTGCTTCTGATCTCGCAAGCTGTGTATGCGTGCTGCTGCGAACCTGCTGCCTCTAATCGCTTCTAAGAACCCGAACAGAACCACGCCGCACCGTCGACCTTCCACAGTTGCTGTCACGGGAAGGGTGGGCCCCGTCCAGAGAAGCCCAGCCCAGCCGGAGCGAGCCAAGAGAAAGGTGAAGCCCAACCCACTGGTGCGAGGCCCAGAGTGGACCGAGTAGGTATAAAGGAGCAGCGCTTCGCTAGGGTTGGCATCATTGGATCATTAGACTAATCGCCGCCGCTGGGCGTGTATCCCTTTTTCCCACCTCCCGGCTCTGACCTCTCAATCCCCCTTCTTGCTTGAATCCTAGCTACCAAATCATGTAATCTCCAGATATTTGAGAGTCTATCGATCTGATCCATCTTAGGACCGTAACAATTGGTACCAGAGCCTTCAAATCCACCACCAATTTTTCTTCCGCGGCCGATCTGGCGCCGAAAACTCGCAGTCTGAAAGAGATCATGGCGGGGACTGATGTCCAGAAGCAGTTGGAGGAAGCCGCGGCGGAGCGGAGCGGCATCGCCAAGGCTCTTCTCGCGATCCAGAAGACGTTGGATCTGATGGCACCCGCCGTCGCGAACATGGAGCCAGCGGTCGCCAAGATGGAGCCGGCGCTCGCCTCCTTGGAGCCAGTGGTGCAAGATCTAGCGGCGTGGCGCCCCGATGTTGATACGGCGATGGGGCAATTCCGGGTCGATCTCGGTGAGATCCGCGCGGAACTGGAGAAGATGGCGCGGCACACAGCGGGCCGCGACAAGATGGCGGAAGCTTCGAGTTCGGCAGTGGCGGACGCGCCTGAGCTCGAAGGGCATCGCAGTGGCGACGGCTACGGGCTCGATGGCCACCGCAGGGCTTCGATTCCACGGGAACTGGTTGGGGGGGCTCTCCTCCCCGCACCGGTCCCGGCCAACGGTACGGTCCGCACTCCTTTTCCTACGGCACCGTTTCCCCCACCACCGTTGTTGGATCTTGGCAGTAGTACTGGTCAAAGAGGTTCGTATCATAAGCATGTAGAGTGTCCCAGTTTTGATGGCGATAATCCTACTGGGTGGCGTATTCGTTGCGAAGCCTACTTTCGCGTGTGTGGAGTTGATCCAGCCGTGTGGGTGGATACTGTGGTTGTCCATTTCACTGGGGCTGCTGCCTTGTGGCTCGAATGGTCTAAGATGCATCTTAAGGCTGCTAACTGCGAGGCTTTCTGCGCAGCAGTTCTTGAAAAATTTGGTCGGTCCGAGTTTCAGCATCTCTTGCGTTGTTTTTCGAAGCTTAAGCAGGAGGGTTCGGTGTTAGAGTATGCCGAACAGTTTAATGTAGCCATGCACTGTTTGTTGGCCCACCATAGCTCTTGGGATCCTCTGTTTTTCACCACTCAATTCATTGAAGGATTAGCTCATGAAATTAAAGTAGCAGTAATGTTACATCGTCCAAAAGACCTCGATACTGCTGTTTCCTTGGCTGAATTGCAGGAAGAGGTGGTTGACATGGTGCGGCAGGAGCAAGAGGCTAATTTGGCGCAGCGCTCTGGGGCATCCAGCAGCAGAACCGGGCGTTTCTCTTCTCGCCCAGCCTTGTCTGTGGTTGTGCCTGCGACGGCTTCAATTGGACGTCCCAATACGTCTAAGCCCATCTCTACTACACTGGAGACACGACGAGGTCTGGATATAGCCAAGCCATCTTCAAGTCCTACACACACCACAACGGATGACAAACTCAAGGCTCTCAGGGCTTTTCGCAAAGCCTGTGGTCTCTGCTTTACTTGTGGCGAGCGATGGGGGCCAGGGCATGTTTGTGCATCCACGGTTCAGCTACACGTCGTGGAGGAGCTTGTGGGCATGATTTCACCCCCGCCTCACCGAGTACTGCTGTGATTCAGGCTGAAAGCTCTGAAGATGATCTCTGTCTTTTGTCGGCGGCAGCGGTTCAAGGTACAGAAGCACCCAAAGCTTTTCGGCTGTCTGGAAAAATTGGAAACAAGGTGCTGCTCATGCTCGTGGACTCCGGGAGCTCTCACAGCTTTGTCAACACCGAGACTGCTCAAGATTGGGAGGGAGTGCAAGCTATGCGTGTACCACTGAAAGTCAAGGTTGCTGATGGGGCAGTTACACTATGCGATCATGAAGTGCCAGACTGCGAATATGTTATTCAAGGCCACCGATTCAGTTCCACACTCAAGTTATTTCCCTTGGGCAGTTATGATATAGTGCTGGGCATGGATTGGCTCGAGTCTAGAGGCCTGATGACCGTCAACTGGGGGGAGAAGCTAATGACATTTCAGCACAAGGGCGCGTACATTCAGTTGACTGGTACCACACCTGAGATGTCGTGTTGTCGAGCCATTACAGGGGCTGAGCTGCAACTGCTGCACGCTCGCACAGAGCTGGCACATGTGTTGCTCCTAGCTATATCCAAGCCAGAGGGAGCATCTGATCCAATTCCAATAGAAGTAGAAGAGTTGCTCACGGAATTTACAGATCTGTCTGAAGAACCCAAAGGGTTGCCACCTCAGCGGGAGTTCGACCATGCCATTGAGTTGATTCCAGGGGCTCAACCAGTCAAACGCCGTCCGTATCGTTATAACCCAGCTCAGAAGGACGAAATAGAAGCTCAGGTGGCTGAGATGTTAAAGCAAGGGATTATTCAGCTCAGCCGTAGCCCGTTCTCATCACCTGTCTTGCTGGTGCAGAAGAAAGATGGAGAGTGGCGTTTTTGCGTGGACTATCACTTCCTCAATGCTATTACCATCAAGAACTGATACCCCATTCCAGTCATTGATGAGTTGCTAGATGAATTGCACGGTGACACTGTGTTTACCAGTTTGGACTTGCGGTCGGGGTACCATCAGATTCGAATGAGGCCAGAGGACGAGGCCAAGACGGCCTTCCAAACTCATCATGGTCACTTCGAGTTTAAAGTAATGCCGTATGGAGTGACAGGTGGACCACCAACTTTCCAGGGAGGCATGCATGTGGTTCTTTCTCCATTCCCGAGAAAAGGAGTCCTTGTTTTTATTGATGATATTCTGGTATTCAGCAAAACCCTAGCTGAGCACGTGGTGTTGCTACGGAAGGTGTTCCAGCGACTGCAGCAATACTCCTTGAAAGTGAAGAGGTCAAAATGTACCTTTGCTCAACCGCAGCTGCGCTATCTTGGCCATGTTATCAGCGCAAAAGGCGTAAGTACTGATCCAAAGAACACTGACAAGGTTCTAGCTTGGAAGCAACCGGAGTCTGTCAAAGAAGTGCGCCAATTTCTGGGGTTGGCAGGCTATTATCGCAAGTTTGTTAAACATTTCGGAATTATCAGCAGGCCACTTACAGACTTGCTCAAGAAGGGTGTTCCGTTCTTGTGGACACCTACTCAAGAACAGGCTTTTCGCCTCCTGAAAACAGCTCTCACCACAGCGCCTGTTTTGGCTTTGCCGGACTTTTCCAAGCCTTTCGTCATCGAAACAGACGCGTCAGATGTTGGCATTGGCGCAGTTCTTATGCAACAGCAGCACCCCATCGCTTTTCTCAGTCAGTCCTTGGGTCCTAAGCATCGGGGGCTCTCGACCTACGAGAAGGAGTGTCTGGCCATTCTTATGGCAGTCGACAGATGGCGTTCATATCTTCTGCTGTCTGAGTTTACCATCAGAACGGACCATAGAAGCCTTTCATGTCTCGATGAGCAGAAGCTTACTACTCCCTGGCAACACAAGGCTCTTACTAAGCTATTGGGACTGCAATATAAGATCGAGTATCGTCGCGGGGCTTCTAATGTAGCGGCTGATGCTTTGTCTCGCCTGCCGGAGAGCAGCATGTGCGCCCTGTCGGTGTGCGTGCCCACCTGGTTAGACGAGGTGAAGAAAGGATATCAGAATGACCCGGCTTGCTCGAACAAGCTGGCAACTGCAGCTACAGGGGCACCGCTGGATGGTCCTTTCACGGTGGTTGATGGACTGATTCGATACAAGGGCAAGGTCTGGCTCGGCTCCAACGCAGCAGCTCAGAAGAGGGTTTTACAAGAACTGCATGCGGGAGCACTTGGGGGGCACTCTGGTGTGCACGCTACATATAATCGAATCATCAGGCATTTTGCATGGGCGAGAATGAAACAGACTGTCAAGAACTTTGTGGCAAACTGTGCGGTTTGTAAGCAGGCCAAGCCGGAGCATGTGAAGTATCCAGGATTCTTCAGCCGTTGCCCGTGCCCGAGCAAGCCTGGGAGATGGTAACTTTGGACTTCGTGGAAGGATTGCCGTCTTCTCGAGGATTTAACTCTATCTTGGTGGTGGTGGATAAGTTGACGCGGTACGCACATTTTATTCCCCTACGGCATCCTTACTCAGCTTTACAAGTCGCAAAAGCTTACCTGGAGAATGTGTTCAAACTTCATGGGCCTCCTGATAAGATGGTCTCAGACCGTGATCGTATCTTCACAAGCCGGGTGTGGCAGGAGCTGTGCAAGCTGACGCGTACGACTCTGAACATCTCTTCTGCGCGGCACCCCCAGACTGATGGTACCACCGAGAGAGTCAATCAATGCATGGAACTGTACCTCCGTTGCTTTGTGCATAACTGTCCTAGCAAGTGGGTGGACTGGCTGGCGTTGGCAGAATTTTGGTATAACACCTCCTATCACTCAGCTCTTCGCTCTTCTCCATTTGAAATCCTGTATGGACACAAGCCACGTTTCTTCCGGATCACCAATATCACCGAGGAGGCAGTAACTGATTTGGCAGCCTGGACCAAAGAGAGAGCAACAGTGATGGCGTTAGTCAAGCAGCACTTGCACAGAGCGCAACAGATGATGAAGAGCAAAGCTGATCGCAAGCGCTCTGATCGAGTTTTTGCTGTTGGGGACTGGGTGTACCTGAAGCTTCAGCCATACGCGCAATCGTCGGTGGCTACGAGAGCTAATCACAAATTGGCATTTCGCTATTTTGGTCCTTTTCAGGTGCTGGGGCGCGTTGGAGAGGTGGCATACAAGCTGGCGCTACCTGAAAAGGCGTATTCACCCCGTCATCCATGTCTCTCAACTCCGGCTGGGCTTGCCTCCGTCAACACAAGTTATGCCGGAGCTGCCAACGCTCGACGAAGATCTCCTTCCTCTGCAAGTGCCCGAGAAAATTCTGCAACGTCGATCGGTGACCCGGGGGGCTCGTCCAGTGAAGCAAGTCCTTGTGCGTTGGTCTGGGTTTCCCGATTCGTTGGCCACCTGGGAAGATGAAGTCCCTCTGACATCCAGATTTCCTAGAGCTGTGGCTTGGGGTCAAGCCAAGTCTCAAGGAGAGGGGAATGTCACGGGAAGGGTGCGCCCCGTCCAGAGAAGCCCAGCCCAGCCGGAGCGAGCCAAGAGAAAGGTGAAGCCCAACCCACTGGTGCGAGGCCCAGAGTGGACCGAGTAGGTATAAAGGAGCAGCGCTTCGCTAGGGTTGGCATCGTTGGATCACTAGACTAATCGCCGCCGCTGGGCGTGTATCCCTTTTTCCCACCTCCCGGCTCTGACCTCTCAATCCCCCTTCTTGCTTGAATCCTAGCTACCAAATCATGTAATCTCCAGATATTTGAGAGTCTATCGATCTGATCCATCTTAGGACCGTAACAGTTGCCGATTCAACCAACCGACTTTTGCACGATCGATTCAACGAACCTATTTGTTCCTCTCCTCTAAATAAATTCAAGGCACACCGTCGATCATCCAAGGACCAAGCAATCACACGAGTAAGACACTGAGATTTGTTAACGAGGTTCACCGATACGGCTACATCCCCGGCTTGCTAGCTGTGCGCATCCATCTGGCTTCATCACGGCTCCTTGAGCCAGCCGCGGCTGTGCGTGGCCACGCCCTGTGCTGCCTCATGGGCCACCTGCCCTGCAGCGTGCCAAGGGCCTTGGGCCACCACAATTCCACGCGTCTGCTCAGTAGAGAACCTGTCCTGACCTAGGCTTCCAGCACCGGTGCCTTACGTGCTTCGGATCGAATCCGGTTAGTCGTCCATGCCGATAATTCAATCCGGCTCACCGCCTGTGCACGCGATGCCTTGCCCAAATCGCCGATAGTCCTGCTTGCGAATCGATTGCTTCTATTTTGAACGAGATCGTCTTGCTGCTTCCTCCTGTCCCGTCTCACGCGATCTCCAAGACAATATTCCGCTGACTAGGCCCGACCAGCTTCCACAGCCACGATCTCTTCAAAACTCCCTCTTTTTAGATCAACAATCCACGACCTCCAGATAACCTAGCTCTGATACCACTTGTTAGAATAAATCCGAGGCATATTATCGATCATCCGAGGATCAAGCAATCACACGAGCACGACACAGAGATTTGTTAACGAGGTTCATCGATATGGCTACATCCCCGGGGCATGACTACGGGCGCTCCTCCCCGTGACACCGTCACAATACCGCACCCGGTCGCCCTGGACACCGGCACATGCCGCCGGCTTCCCCTGCGTTCCGGTGCTATTATGTTAGCATATGTTACATCGTGTGTCTACCCCCGCTATATATGAGAGGCCTAGGATAGAAGTGTCCTACTAGGACACGACTCCACATCCTATGTAAACACGATACAACTACAAGTCCAATTGTAACCTACCTTGTACACTATATTCGACACAACTCTAACACCTCTAGCGGAAGAAAAAATACGTTTTTTCCCGTTTTTGAGAGGCCGTGCCTTCCGTGGAAGCAAATCCATGCCTCTTGTGGAAGCAACATTTTGCGTCTCACGGAAGGAAAAAATAATACAAAACAATTTTTCTCCCTTTCCGAGAAGCACGTCCGTGCCTCTCGCGGAAGCAAAACCGTGCCTCTCGGAAACGAAAAAAAATGCATGAGGCACGGCCATGCCTCTTGCGGAAGTAAGTCCATGCCTCTCGCAGACGATAAAAAACACACTTTTCTTGCAAAACATTTTTTTCAATATTTTTTGTCGAAAAGCTAAATGACTGGTGGAAAACCGAAAAGTCGAAAAAAACTCAAAAAACCATCTAAAAGCCAAAAATAAATGTGAAAAAAATAATCCGGAGGGAACACACACATGGCGGTGGCTGAGAGACTGCCAAGTGGCCCTTGGGAAGGGTCACGAAGGAGCGCTCCTAAATTAGTTGCTCTTGTTAATGTCCATGCTTGCTCGGTGGTCGCACCCTTGATTGGGTTCCCTTCTTCAATGGTTCGGTCGACCGTTGAACATTGACTTTAAAAAAATCACATATTTGAAAAAGGTTCATGAAACTGAAAAGATGTTTATGAATTCAAAAAATGTTCATAAGTTTTTTTAAATCACTAAACTTAAAAAAGTTAACAAATTTTACAAAAAATATTCTTTTGAAAGGTAAGAATTTTAAAATGTTACCTAATTTAAAAAAACTTGACTTCGAAAAATTTCTCCAAACTGTTTTCATGAATTTGACAAAGGTTTACAAATTTAAGAAAAGTTCATGAATTTAGTAATAGTTTTCAAATTTGTACAAGAAGCTGGATTCGGCGAGGAATCTACCTCTTAATACGTAGCCAACTAGGATCCACATAACCCTAGGATTCCTGGTTTGCTATATAAACTGGGGTCAAGGCTCGTTTATAGAGAGAACAACAATCTCCAGTACTTTGTACTCTTGATACACTCTGACGCAATACAAAATATTTCGAGAAAAAAACGCAATAAAAGACAAACAGGACATAGGGTATTATGTACTCCGAGAGCCCGAATCTGTGTAAAACCTTGTGTCTTTGTTACCATCATGCCATGTCGCTTAGCTTAGGATAGCCTACCAAGGGATCTGCCAGATTTAGCTCTAACAAAATGCAATTTATTTTCTACCATTCCATAGTATATGATTTAATTTCTACCTACCTAGCTTATTCGTGCCTCCGAGGGCCAAGCTATGCAACAATGGATGAATGAGCCGGGCGTCGGGAGACACACATCTTCCTTAATTTGCACTTTGGGAGGACTGAGTCATACCCTCCTAACGTTAGATAAACCTAACTAATGGGAGGACTGAGTTGTTAGTTTGGTTTTATTTATAAAGTTGGGCGTACATCTTTCCTTTTAATAAAAGTGTTGTTAGCTCAATTTATCTAGTGCAGTTGAACCGTTGAACACACAAATGCCGAGAAGAAAAATGGAGCTTCATGCCAGTGTCTGTATGATCCAATTTTTGTGTTCAACGATTCAAACACATCAATTTATCTAGTGGGCCGGGCATGGCGTCGTCACGCGCTGTGGCTGCGGCGACCCTCCAACTCGCCGCGCCTCGTACAGCAGCTCCGAAACGAGGTTGTGCGGCACTTGAGCTCGGCAGCAATGCATGCAGGAGCCTGCACGCCCTCGAGCTCGCCGGAGCAACGCCAGCCGGCTACAGCGACGAGCTCGCTGGCAGGGACCCGATTGCTTTTTCTAAAAAAACTGAAAAGGACCGGTTGCTTCTTTAAAGAACTTACTAGGATTTCATTGCTTTTTTAAAAAGTTACAGGGACCTGGTTGTTTTTTATCTTTTTGAAGGGACCGACATGTGGGCTCTATCTGTCATAACGGTCATCCTAACGGTCAAAGCTGACAAGTGTACTCTATCTGTCATAAATATGATTAAAATTAACTAACACAGTCATCAACGCTACATAGTAGTTTTTTGGAACAACAAACCAAAATAGTGGTAGCATTTTGAGAAATTAAAAAAAATGATAGTTGTCTGTGACCCTGGCCCGTGTTGTGATAGTTTTTTGCTATATACTCCCTCTTTTGGTGGAACAGCAAACCTCACATGTTTCACCCGATGTTTGCACCATTTGTTTGGCCATGAAAGTATGATTACTTAGCTAAGAATGAGAGTCAAACTCGTATCTGCCAAACACCATCTTTTGGCGAGGTATCATATATACGACATTTTGGTTATCATGGTGTCAGTTGAGAGATTAGAGGAAACTGACCCGCCCTGTTCGTGATCCGCATCCCCAGCTCCATGCTCCCAATGTCTATCTATCGCCCGCTTTTCGATTCATTCAGTTGGTTAACTGTTCCATTTTCACCCCAACATGGCGACACCCCAACTGCCCCGATTCCTAAAGTCATCACGTCATCACCAATATGCAGTTCATCATAATCTGCACGCCATCACAGAAATCAGAGTATGTTTCAGCTGTGTTAGTACTTTATTAGTTATATGATTCCTTTTATATGTATATATAGGGCCATTTTGATATTTCTCCCGGGGACTCTAAAGTTATCGAGTCGGCCGTTAACTGACACATTTTTTTTTTGCGGGGAAACTGACACATGTTAAAAGCATGTCCAATACAGGCGCTAGTGAAGAGGCGCTAGGATGGATATCCTGCTCGATTGGCAGTTGGGCAATTGATTCCTGGCCGATTCCCGACGCCGGGTGTGGCATCGATGCAATAAATAGCATCGAGCGCCTGCGCCCTAAGAGGAAACGTGGGTGGCGAACCAACGGTTTGATGGTTAGAGGGACTGTGGTATCCCAGCCTATCAGTGTTTAAGTCATGACACTCATATTATTTCTGGATTAATTTCAGGATTTCTGACGATGCGCTTTCAGTGGCAGGAGATGTCCCACCAACGACTTTCACTGGAAGGAGACGTCCGCGCCGACGATGAGACGCATACGGTGACTTTATAAATCTCAAGATGATATGCCGGCTCAGTCTCTTGAAGGTGCTTATAGGGATAGGGTTAATGTATGCGTGTATGTATGAGCGCTTGCGTTTGTACTGTGTTAAAAAAAAAGGAAACATGCATGTGTGCTAAAGAAGGTGTAGGCCCCATGAGTGAAAAAAAATGTATCGTATAGTATCTCCCTCTCGAAAACATGTTTTAGAGCACCTGCACACTGCCCCTTCTTATCTACCTATCCATTCTCTGCATCAAAATTCGTGCAAGTACATTTTTCTTTTTGTTTTCTCATATAAAATATGTCTTGAAGCTCAAACTTTGCGGAACAGTAAAGCTTTCTAACTAGAATCTAGGATAATTCTGTGAGAATTTTTGGTCCAACATAAATATACAAGATAAGTTTTGCTTGACTAAAAAAATCTTGTTTTTATTATTTATGTCATACAATTTTTTTTGAAAGTTTTATCCCACATTCTACTTAAAAAGTTTTACTACGCTGCAAATTTTGAAGTTTAAGATATGTTCTATATGAGAGAAACAAAAAAGAGAAGAATTCATCTATAAAGTTAGTTGTGGCGCACAGTTTTAAAGCGATATTGAAGAGCGAGGATAATAGGTGCTCAAAAAATCAGTCAACCGATTTCTTTTCTCCTACAAAATCTCGCTGGAAATTGCAATCCCGTGGAACGTCGAACGTATTCTGATTCGTCCTACCCAGCGGCAAGCAGATGAGGACACGGTCGCAGTGTCGCCTCGCCGGTGGCTGCACGCATCTCCCCGGACCAGAGGGGATAACGACGCAAGCAAGGCGGCGGCGCCGGTGCCTAGCAGACACCGGATCTGGCCGCCCGGGGAAGCGAAATCTCGACGGCGCGCGTGCCACCGGCGATCCAGAAGCAACCGAATGGTACGAACGTCCGGTGCTCTCCTCTTTCCTTCTTTCGTCTTGTCCAGCTACGAGGTCACTCTGGCATGGCCTGCGTGGCAGGAAGGACTGGGCCAACCTAACGTAGGTCAGTAGGTGTTCGTCGAGGACATTGCCGGCCGGCTGCTCTCGGTCGACGTGTCCGAGTACCTGCGCTTCAGGGCCGTGTGCGCGCCCTGGCGCGAGCTGACGGACGACCCTCGCACGGGCGGCGTCCTAGACGGCCGGTTCCGGACCCGCAACTGGATCCCTCTACGCAAGCAGGCGTCGACCCCATCGCGTCTCCGCCTCAGGAACACAACCACCATCGCCCGCGTCGGGCTGGACCTCCCGGTGTTGGCAGCCAGCCACCTCCTCAGTGTCCTCGACGGCCTCCTCGTCCTCTGCGACAAGGTCACAAGCGCCGTCCGCCTCCTCCACCCGCTCACCGGCGCGCTAGCCGAGTTCCCCGTCATCGCCAACGTGCGGGACCGGGGCGGCGCCCGGGTCGCCATGGACGTGTTCTGGTCCCGGTTCCCCGGCCTCGGCATCCATCTCGGTGTTCACCAGCGCTGGCGTAGACGAGTCCACCTCGCCGCCGACCCTCCAGCTGGAAAATATCCTGTGGAGCATAGGCTTAGGTGCACCCCTTATCTAGCCATCCATCTCCGCATCGCGATTCGTGCAAGAACTTTTTTCTTTTTTGTTTCTTTCAAATAAAAAAACATATGAACTTAAAACTTTTGCAAGATAGCAAAACATACTTACTACAATGAGAGAAAAAACTTGCAGATTTTTTCGTCCATCATAAGTATTAAAAATAACATTTTTTAATAAAGAAAATCTCATTTTGTATATTAATATCCGTCAAAAAAATCCTCTAGCTCCCGGTGAGAGACGAGGCGTGGCTGGTCCTACTTGCCAAGCCTGGTGATGCGCACTGGGAGCTCCTGTACGCACCCCGTGAGTTGATGAACAACGAATTGGCCATGTTCAGTTACACTTACATTTGTG
The DNA here is from genome assembly GCA_021605205.1 of Aegilops longissima. Lineage (NCBI taxonomy): Eukaryota > Viridiplantae > Streptophyta > Magnoliopsida > Poales > Poaceae > Aegilops > Aegilops longissima. The sequence continues at coordinate 27,448,145 of CM038682.1, forward strand.
CCAGAGGATCACCATTTTGTACCTCAACCACGAAACGAAAAGAAAGTCGTTTCGTGCCCGGCCAAGACTTCGAGGAGTCATGCATCTGCCTAATTTGAAGTGTGAGAGAATGATTTCTATCTCCCGTGCCTAAAAAATAATCCTAATTGATTGTGGTGCTCATGAGTTTTATTGTTTCTTGTCATACTTGTCACATGCTTTCGTTCACTTGTTTAATTTTGTGTGTGTTCAACTCTATATATATATATAAACACTCTCATATTTCACCATGGATGTTTGCGTTAGTCAGATATTAGGGGAAACCCTATCTATACAACAGTTTCAATTTCATGACACTAGTTCAGTGAGCAAGCTCTATCTACAAAGCACCATCTTCAGTGAGCAAGCTCTATCTATACAACATTTTCAATGTCATGTGACGCTAGTTCAGATATTAGAGGAAACTGACCATCTTTTATACTCTATTTGGGCTCATGATTTCAGGCTTTAAACATGTTTTCAAAACCTTACAGTGCAAGGGATTCTTCTCCATTTAATTTGTCTAAGAATGGTTGTCAAATATATTCTAGTGCAAAGTGCTAGAGTAAAGAAATTGGCTTTCGTTTCAAAAACAGAGTGCCTCTGAGCTGTCAACATGCACATTCTTTAGTTCATGGGAGAATTGTACATGAAACTTACATTGTTCAACACATATGTCAATTCTAAGATGTTACACAGGACAAACGGCCGTGATAAAAAAATCCAACCTTTTGTTCAAAGAGGAGCAAAAAACTACCATTGTTGAATCATTTTTAGAAGATGAACAAATTTTCAATTAAGTAAGGCAGTTAAACTCCACACCTTTGATTTTTGCAAGCTTACTGAGACTAAACAAGCAACAAACGTAGGAGACGAAGTGTAAGCAACTTTGAGAACGCATGGCTAAACCTATTTTGAATCTCTGACTACGCTTGTGACCATTAGCTTCTCTTCTCTTGAAGAACTAGACATTGATGCCATGATTTCTTCTTGTCATGCGCTTGGACCATTGTTATGGCACATTAAGATGATGAAACCCATCACTTCTGCAGGTAACATATTTTCTTATTATGCCATCAAAATTATCTTACTACTATAGCGGATAGTGTACGAGTTAATTTCTTTCTCACGTAGCTTATTCGTGCCTCCAAGGCCCAAGCTATGCAACAACATATGCGAGCCAGGCTTCGAGAATCACTCATACTCCCTCCATTCCAAAATATAGTGCGCCCGCACTCCCGAGGTCCAACTTTGATCATAAATTTAACCAACGAGACCGACTGCGGCGGGAGAAAAAAATTATATAATTGAAAACTTCTTTTGAATATTAATTCCTTGGTATAACTTTTGCTCCCGCCGCAGTCGGTCTCGTTGGTTAAATTTATGGTCAAAGTTGAAACACGGGGATAGAGGAAACACTATTATTTTGGAACGGAGGGAGTATGTCTTATTTTAAAGTGCGGGAGGACCGAGTCATATCTTCTGCACCTTAAATAAACCAAACAATTCGTAGTCCTCAAGAGATAAAGTGTTTTAGCTCACTTGCGCTAGAGCCATTGTATATGGTAAACTTTTAATTATTAGTTCATTTATATCTCCGGCCTAATTATTAACGATATACTCATGAGTTGTGTAATACATTTTAACTTAATGAGTTTTGTAACTTGATGTTATGCTTCCCACATGTTTTTTCTTCTTACTAAGTTTCTTTAGCATTGAGCTCCCTATATACCCTCACATATTTCACCGGATGTTTGCACTCTCAGTTTAGACCTCTGGTTACTTGGCTTACAATCAAAATGCAAATTTGATCTACCACACATCATCTTTAGCTAGGTAACAAATCTATCTTTTTATCATGGCGCCACTTGAGATTTTAGAGGAAACTGGCCATCTAGTATAAAGTCCAGACTGGCTCTCGGTTCTTGGCATTATCTTGGTGATAACTAAACAATGTAACATTGATGGAGATGCAATTTATTAGTCCCTTTCTTTAGTAGTGCAAGCACAACCTGAAATTCAATGCAGGACGAGTCATATGACCCCGACAGAGCAACTACTCCTAATCTAAACAAATTGGGCTTGACCAGTAGCTATCGATTGCGTTCCCTAGCAGAGGAATTGTATTTAGTGTAGAATTTTTGTCTTCGTTTGTTTGAACTCTAGTGCAGTGGCGGAGCTAGCTAGGAAAAGCTGGGCGGGCCTGTGTGAGCTAGGGCAGAGAAAAACACATACAAATTGCACTCCATGGCCTAGTTTACCCTCACGTTTCACTGTTTTTCCTTTATGTTGGGCGGGCCATAGCACGGTTTTGCCCCTGTGTAGCTCCGCCACTGCTCTAGTGTACATTTTGTTTGTGTGCGTCAAACGCAGTATGCTGAAAAAACCAAGGGGAAAAAGAGCTTTGCATCAAAGTGCATTATGTGTGATCATGTTATTTAGTTTAAAAAAATCGAATGCATGCATGAAAGAATTTTAAAACCATGATAAACATTTTTGATCAAAATTAAAGTCGAACTTGTTGAGAGAAAACAAATCTAAACCCGAGCCGGCGAGGGGGTTACTACCTTGGCTGGCCAACGCCAGATCCACAAGTCGGTGTACATGATGGAAATGGGGTGAGGGGGGGGGGCCTCTTTCTGTCACATGTAATCTGGGGTAATATCTTCCAAGTTGGGACAAATATGTTTCTCCACAGTGGATCAACAATGCTGCTAGCAGGCAGAGGATGTTGCCAATGTAGAAGATTTTAGTCTCTTAGGCCTGCCCCAAGCTACCACAACAAGTGCAAGTCATCCTGCGTGCGCTTTCTATGTTATTATCAGTGACCGGCTGGTGGTTGAGTTCTTAGGTCATCACTAACCAAAAGGCACTGACGGGCCACTGGCATGTCAGTGATGATAACTTTTGGCCGGCCGGAGTTATGTGATCCTGTGGTAGTACTTGGGCTCCACTACGGTTTAATATAACTTTGTTAGTTCAAACCAACATGGACTTTATTAGTCTGGCTTGTTTCTTCTTCTATTTTGGTCTCCAACTGAACAATTTTTGTTTGTTTCCAGACACCATTTCTTAATTAAACAGTAAACCACTTGTTGGACAGAGCTAAAAAATTGAATTATCCAAATTAGAATACCAGGCGACTACCTGTTAGTCCGTTCCATCTCTAAATCAAGCACATCGTTGTCGAGTGTGTTGCAACTGCCACCAGAGATTTATCTTTTGTTTGGTCTAGGTCTAAAGTTAGTTCATTTTGTTTAATTTTCATTATAGGGGTGCTAAGGAATCAGAGGGATGTAAGCCGAGGATCTGTAATTGGCTGCTCCATGTGTGATTGGCTAAACCAATATAGTCCACCCTGCAAGTTGAGGAACCTCTAGATGCCCATGCTCATCATCGGACCTCCATCTATGAAAGCACGTCATCAATGGAAAAAACGTGTGTTTTATCGCCCCAAGGAATGTTTGTTTCCTTGCTTGTTTCGGATCTGACTTTTCAACAATACATTGTCATTTTTCACTTGGTCATGGAACTTGATTAATCTTATGGGGCATTAACATGTGAGAAGGCAGAGTGTCGTCGTTTCATTTAAGAAACTATAGGAACTAGACTACCACCTACGACATTTGATCCACCTGAGCAATTATACTACATCACCGCCATTCCACACACAAAAGAGGCGTTTTAATACAAATTAGAGTGATAAAAGTTTACTAGATATTTCTGCTTAAGGAGGTGGGTTCAGCTTAAGTGCCAACAAGCAAAGTGTCATAAACTTAATCTAGTGTATCCATCTAAAATTCAATCTATTGTACTGCAGTGGTTAGTTTGCATAACATGCATATTTTTAATGAAGGGCTTATGTAGCTTTTTTTGGTCTTCGAAGGGATATGATTCCTTTGCAGTAGTGAACGCACAGGCTAGACTTGGAGACTCGTACATTTTCTCAGTTTGAAGTGCGAGACGAATGAGTCGTATCTCTCACGCCTCTAAATAAACTGAACCAACAGTAGTGATCATGAGTTTTGTACCTTGGTATCATACTTTTCACATGCCTCTGATCCTTTGTGTAGTTTCTTCCATGTCCGGCTCAATATATAGACTCATGTTTCTCCATCAACGTTTGCACTATTTGTTTATCTCTCTTCTCTGATTTCTGAAATCGGAATGCTTTCTGTAATGTACCAAACACCATCTTCAATATGCTAGCTATTATATCTACAACTTTTTGCTTGTCATTATACATGTTGAGATATTAGAGGAAACTGACCGTCTTGTATACTCTGATGTGGTTCATAAATCTGGTCTTAAAAAGAGTTTCCAAAACTTTACAGCTAAGGAGCTTTCACTTTATTCAATCTTTCTAGGAATGGCTCTCAAACATGTGAGCACGTTGAGTTGATATATGAATCCAAGCATTCTTTTAGTTAGTATGTTGTGGTTCAAAGTACTAGATAGAACAAACTACCACCGAGCTGTCAGCATGCATTAGCTTAGTTCATGAGAGAATTGCACTTGTACAGTAACTTATATTAAGCCTTACATTGTCCAAGACATATATCAGTTTTAAGATGTTACACAGAGTAGACAACTAAAAAAAAGAGCAACCAACATTTGTGTGGATGGAGGAGATAAAATATTCAGCCATCATGGGAATCTTTTTTAGATGAGATTTTGTCGATTAAGTTGAGTTTCTGCCTCGCAGATGGCGGCGAAAAAATTCCCTAATATAAATAGGATTGTTGGGGTAATATAGGACCAGGGGTGTCCGAGAGATGCCGGGTAGGTGGGAATCCCTATGGGCCCAGAGAGAAGCCGAGGGGGTTCTATGGGCTCCACGCAATTTGTTCGTGCAACCCAAGGGTTGGCCGTGTGGAGGGTTCGCATGGGCCTTAGCCCCGGGCTCTCGTCCCACATGTAATAACTCTAGTATTTTTCATCTACTGGTTTGTTATTCAGAAGAAAAAAAATCTCCTTGATCCTTGTTTTAGTGCTGCTATGCAACTTTCTAACAATTTACCCGTCTCTTGTACAACATGTAAATTAAGAGGAAAATGCATTACATTGACGCAATAATGTGCAAAATCTCATTAATAATAAACACTTTATAAAACGAAATTGTGATGCAAAACGGATGTATCAGGCACCCAAAATGTGGACACCTCACTCTCTTCAAATGGGAAGGAGCCCATCGTCAACTCATCTCACGATGGGGGGTAGCTCAATTTTAGCCTACTTAGACATAATTTTATCTACCTATGCCAACTTAATTATCTTCAGTTAGCCTTTTCTGGGCTTTATGAATTCCAGATTGGCATTGTTTGTGTGTTTCCTCTATAATGCCTAGTCAAATATTCAAAGTAATGTTACTATGGAATGGGATCTTTATGTATTATATGCAATGTGTTATGTTCATTTGTGCAATGTGTTGTTCTATTACGCACTATTTAGTTCAATTCTTGGGAAATTTTTGTAGTGATATATATATATATATATATATATATATATATATATATATATATATATATATATATATATATATATATATATATATATATATATATATGTGTGTGTGTGTGTGTGTGTGTGTGTGTGTGTGTGTGTGTGTGTGTGTGTGTGTGTGTGTGTGTGTGTGTGTGTGTGTGTCAAAACAAATTGAATTTGACTAAATTATATATGCGAGAAACAAATAGAATTGATATATTTGTTGGGTGTTAAGCATGTTGTAGTTAACATGCCTTTCCATGGTTGAAATTTGGAAGTACGATGTCAATTTTTAATGAAGCTCTATTGATAGTGTGCTAATTATTGTTTAACCTGATCAATATCTATTGGTTCTCATTGCTTAGCATAATCTTGGCGGTATCTAGATAAGTTGAGACTGCTTAGTCCCTTTCCCTAGTGGTGCAAGCACAACATGACTTCCATACAATTGTCCATTTGTACAACGACTTGAGTTTCATCTTAGAATGGATCATATGATCCTCCCCTCGCTATGATGACCTACGCAAAATAAAGGCCAAGATGCATAGAAACATTGAACACTTTTCGGGCTGAACGGCTATACCGATTAAATACCATGCTTACCTGATGATCGGCTTGTCCAAACAACTTACCTGATTAAGTTTTGTATGAAAGATTAAATCGGTGGTGTTACTCACGGGGTCCTATTCCCCTCCCTCACAAAGAAACTTACGCTTAATACGAATAAAGTGGGCTTGACCATCACGTTCATGTTCTAGGTAGTCATTGGTAGGGGAATTATTTGAAGGTAGAATTTTTCCTATGAACTCTACTGTACTTTGTGTGTGTGTGTCTTATGGGTTCATAATATGACCCCTATAAGGTGTGGTAAAAATTTGAGAACATTATGGAAAAAACTGGATGCACTTTGTGTACAAACTGAATACTCTTCAGGGAAGCATCGGAGCTTCGAATGAAAACCGGGGACTTTCATACATAACTCAACTATTTTTGCATCATTCCCCTTTCATACTTTTTGTATGTTTATTACACACCATTGAAATGGTTATGCTCAAGATTGGCCACTTCTTGAGTTGTTTGGTATTTTTGAAGCATTAATTGATTTACTGGCCACTAAAAGGGCATAACGCTCTTCCTTTCACAATAACATGTAAATGAGCTTTGAAGAGTTTGAAACGTGGCATGGGTTCATCATATGACCCGTATAGGGTGTGGTAAAAACATTTATAGTGTTACGGGAAAACCTGGATGCACTTCATGAAGAAATTGAACACTCCCTGACGAATCGAAACAATTGCCTTCCACATAGAACTCGATTTTTTTACAACATTTCTCCTTTAAACATTTTCTATGTTGAATATACACCATTGAAAGTGCATGATCAAGCTTGGTACCATTTTGGGTTAATAAACATGATTTTTTTTCAAGCACTTTCATTACTTACAAGATCTGTGGCGAGCGCCAACTATATCCCGACACTGCTAACTTAGGAAAACTAAAAAGTTTGCACGGGGATTAGCGAAATATTGAAGTGTTGGTCATGATTCTCGCTCGCCACTGATATGTTGAGAACCAGTGGCGGGCGTCATTCAGCCACCCACCACTATTGTTTCTATCCCACAGCTAGTTATGTGAAAATTGAATAAATGATAGATGATGGCTGCAGCCCGCCACTGTTGAGCATTTAGAAGTGGTCGGCGCTTTTTTCCACCCGCCACTAGAACTTTCGCAAAATATTTGTGGCGGGTCTTAGGCTATGGCCGTCACTAATATGAGCCCACATATAAGCCTTTTCCCAGTAGGGGGTGGCTTATGTAGGTTTTAGGTGCCTCCTCCGCATAAGGAAAAAAATGATTTGTCTACAAGGAAAAGTATTCATGCATCTTCCTAATTTGAAGGGTTAGAAGAATGATTCGTATATCACGTACATCAAGATAAACCTAACTAACTCTACTTCTCATGAGTTTTATAACATGGTGTCATACTTGCCACATGTTTTCCTTCCGTTGTTAAATTTTGTTTGTGTTGGGCTCTATATATACACTCTCTTATTTGGCCATACATGTTTGCACTATCTGTTTAGCTCTATGATTGCATATTCAGATACTGTAATGCAATTTCTTCGCTACCAAGCTCCAACTTTAGTAAGGAGGCTCTCATATCTACAACATTTATTATGTCATGACACTAGTTGAGATATTAGGGGAAACTGACCACCTCATGTACTCCGTTTGGGCTCATTATTCCAGGCTTTAACTAGATTTTCAAAGCCTTACGATAGAAGGAGTTTCACTTCATTTAATTTGTCTAAGAAAGGTTCTCAAGTTGCAAAGTGCTAGCTAGGTTGAAGTTTCTGCAAATTGTCAACTTGCATTAGTTTAGTTCATGCGACAATTGTATAGGAATTTAGACTAAGATTTACATTGGCCATGTTACATAGTCCTGGCAACAGACAAAAAGAAAAGATTAGAATATCCAACCTTTGTGTAAAGCGAGGCAAGAAGTTTGCCATTGTAAATCATTTTTAGATGGGATTTTATCTATAAAGTGAGGGTGTTAATCTCCATATCTATGATTCAGGCATACTCTAGTAGACTAAACTAGCAACAACAGGTCGAAGACAAAGTGTAGGCAACTTTGATAAGTCCTGGATAACCTATTTTGAACCTCTGACCATGACGCTAATATCCCTGTGACCATTCTCTTCTCTTGAGGAACTAACATGATGAAACCAACCACTTCTGCAAGTAACCTATCTTTTTGGTTACACCATAAAAACTTAATCTGGCACTACTATAGCGGTATAGCCATTCCATGTATACGAGTAAATTTCTGGTCGCAGCGTATTCGTGCCTCTAAGGGCCAAACTATGCAACAATGGACAAACGAGTCAGGCTTCGAGTGCCACACATGCCTTAATTTGAAGTGTGGCAGGATTGAGTGGTATCTTCCTCACCTTAATTAAACCTAACTTATGGTAGTCCTCAAGGGATAAATTGTTATTAATTCAAATTATCTAGTGTGCTAGAGCCGTTGCATGCATATGGTTAGCTTTTAACGAATGGTTGATTTATATTTTTTTCTTAATTATTAACAGAACTACTCACGAGTTGTGTAACACATTTTTGAATATCATGAGTTTTAGAAGGAAGCCCAAGGAGGTGGAGCCGACCTTCATGCCCTCCAAGACTAGAGAGGGGGGTCCGCCGTAGATCACATCTATCTCCGTGTAAACCCTCGACCTCCATCATACTATCGCCCCTCTATGATGACACCACAACGAAATTAGTGTGTGTTTCATGACCCTAACGGTGTGTACAATGGTGCCATCTTAGGATTGCCATGTAGGATAAATGCTGAGGTGAAAAGGAGAAAACCCATAAGAAAAGGTTTGCCACCTCTTAATTAAGATGTGATATCTTAACAAAAAGCTATCTCTCACTGCAAATTAAAGGATATCTTGTTATCACATATAACACTAAGAGATAACTCATTGTACGTAATCTTTTATTGTCTTCTCTAGAATAAGTGCCGGATTTAAGATAAGACGGTCTTATCAACCATTGTACATGCCACAAATTTTTAGTTTTGTTACCTGCGGAGAGTCTTTGTAAATGGAATGGTCGAAGTTGGTGACTCCCTCTGTTTTAATTTACTATGTACACTAGCTTCGTCATAAGTCAAATTTTAAAAAGTTGCACTATGTTTATAGAAAACAATATGAACATTTACAACAACAACAACAACAACAACAACAACAACAACAACAACAACAACAACAACAACAACAACAACAACAACAACAACAAAACAACAAGAAGTATATACGATATGAAAATATAATCAATGATAAATTTAATGATATTGATTTGGTATTGTCAATATTAATATATTTTTCTATAAATGTGATTTAAATTTTATAAAGTTCGACTTAAGACAATGCTGCTATGCAGAGTAAATAGAGATGGAGGGAATATAATTTTTAGGGAAGTAGGTTTAGCTTAATTACTGGCAAAGAAATCATCGTTAAGTTAATCTAGTGTGCTAAAAACATCAACTAGGTGTTGCTGTGATTAGGAATCGCACAACATGTATTAATCTTTAATGGATTACTAAACACATGTTCCAGACTACGAGAGTCATACATCTTCCTAATTTGAAGTGCCAAAGGAATGAGACGTATCTTCCCTACCACTAAATAAACCTAACTTAGCTATAGTGCTCATAAGTTTTATAGCTTGGTATCATATTTGCCTCATGCTTTCCTGCCATTGTTTTATTTTGTATGTGTCGGGCTCTATATATACACTCATATTTCGCCATGGATGTTTGGACTATCTGTTTAACTCTTCGATTGTGTACTCAGATATCAAAATGCGGTTTCTTATTACCATGTACCATTTTCAGTGAGCTGTCTATCATATGTACAACATTTTTTGTTGTCATGACACCAATTGAGATATTAGAGGAAACTGGCCACCTCCTATACTTTGCTTGGGCTCATGATTTTAGGTTTTAAAAGGGTTTTTACAACCTTACGGTAGAAGGGATTTTACGTCTTCCAATTTGTGTAAGGATGGTTCTCAAATATGTTATTGTGCTAAGTGTTAGACTGAATAGTGTAAAGTGTTAGAGTGAAGAGTGTATCTCCAAACATTCAACGTATTGTGCAAGACATATATCAATTCTAAGATGTAACACAGGAGAATCAATTGTGATAAAGAAGAACATACGGCCATTGTGGAAAGAGGAGCAAAAAGCGCTGACATTGTGTGAATCCTTTCTAGATTACTTTTTATTAAGTTAAGGTGTTAAACTCCACACATGTGATTTGTGCATGCTAAAGGAGACTAAACAGGCAACGGCCGGTAAAGACGTCTAGCCAACTTTGATAAATCATGGCTAACCTATTTTGAATCTCTGACCATGACACTGATGTCTTCTGATCATATATGCCACAATTCTCTTCTCTTGGAGAACTGGACATGCATGCCATAATTTCTCTTGGATCCTCCTCCTCTATTAATAAAGTGGACTTGACCATCACGTTCCATCCAGGTAGTCATTTTTTACTCTAGCATCATTTTGAGTGTACGACATGGCTGCCCAGTCGTCGGTCTGTGTTGAACACACAAATGCCGAGAAGAAAAAAGAGCTTCATGCCAGTGTATGCGATTCTATTCGTGCGAAAATACAGTGCAAATATAATAGAGTTTAAAACATGTGTTAAGGGCATCTACAATGGTAGACTCATATGCAGGTGCTTATAATAAAAATAATAAATATCATACAATCCAAAAACAAATAGGGACCTTCTCCTCCAATGCTAGGCGCTAATCACAGGCTCTAATTACGTAGGCTGGGCGTCGAGTTTCTTTACTGGCGGCCAGTGGTGCGGCAATAATGGGTGTTGCAGACGTGTAGTAGTCCTTGTGGCGTGCTAGTGCTGTCGGGATTCTGCAGGGGGTATGGAGGTGCCCCTTCTCCTGCTGAAGAGCTGGAGGCGTGTTGGGCAGAGCTGGTGCCGGACGCGACACCGGCTGCTTGTGCTGACGATGGAGGCTTCGGATCTGGAGCTCGTGCTCGGGTGTACGAATTTGGGCCCGGGGCGGGTCGAAGTTATTACCCCAGGTAGGTGGAGTAGGATTGGTCCAGGAGGTGCTCGTGGGCATTGAGGTCCCTCACCTCATGGGTGCGGTGCGCATGTGGTGGTTGTTGGGACTTCGCTGCACCGTCTTCCAGATTGGCGTCATCGGTCTCAACATGAAGTCGTTTCAGCTTGTTCGGTGATGGCCGTCGGTATCGACAGGGTCGTGTCCCCCCCCCCTTCCGGGACCGGAGGGGGGCGCCTGGACGGATGCCGTCGACGACCCAGGCTCAATGACTGATGCCGTGCTAGGAGTGAAAGGAGGCCCCTTTTACTCTTTGTACTGTGGTTAGGTCACTATTTGAGTTTTACATGATACCGTTTTGTAAAACTCAAATTTTGATGTTTCAAAAAATCATGAATATTCACAAGACATGTACCTACAGTCTCTCAAAATTTCAAGTCCAAAGTTGAAATATATATGGAGAAAAAAAAAAAAAGACAAATCCACATGTGAATAGTGGCAATTCTGCTATTGCCTTTTTTGACAGTATTCATGTTGAATTTGTCTTTTTATTTCTCACTGTGCATTTCGAATTTTGATCTGATTTTTTTATGGATACTAAACATATATATTGTGAACATTAACGTCTTTTTTTAGAATATTTTGAAACGTCCAAATGTGATTTTTATGACATGGTATCATGGTGTCATGTGATACCTGGTATCACAGGATATTTTCCCCTGTCAACAGTAGATACTCAAGTAGAGCAGGGACTCTGATAAAAATGGATACAGTCGTCGCATGTTATCTGGGGTAATATCTCCCAAGTTTGGGGCAAATTAACATATTTCTCCAAAGTGGATCAACAATCGTGCTAGCAGGCAGAGAACCAGGATCGGACGGCACAGGAGGGTGGACCCATGAGAGGGCTGCTAGACTGCACAGTTAATGCCTCAAAATAAGAAATCACAATGAAGAAAAAAACACAACAGAAAATGGTGGCAATAAACACCGCAAGGCGGAAAAACTGACGGCAACTATTTCCCCATCATCAGTCCGAAACTATAGTCCTTCCGTGCTCGTTTGTTTTCGGGTAAAAACTTGTATTACCCAACTAACATCTAGTTTCAATCTTCTTTGCCAAGATGAACCGCACCCGGTGGTCCTGAGCCCAACCATACCACAGTTCTGCTCTCGGTCCTAGGAAAGTAAGCCTAATAATTAGCTACAGAGTTTTGGCTAGGCTTGATAAGAGTAATGCAAGTTTTACAAAGAGAAAGCAGATACTTAACTCTGCCACTAATTAAAGAAGCAACCACCAATCTATCAGGAGTTCCATCCATGAGTAGATTAACCACCGCAAGTGAGTCAATCTCCAAAAAATGGGCGCCTCTGAACATTCGAGAGACAAAAGAGATACCTTTCATACAAGCACACAATTCAGCTTCCATAACATCTCTACACGAGAACAGTGTTCTGCAGGATGAGAAAATTATGTTTCGAATGCCATCACGGAGTATCATTCATGCACTGGCGCCTCCATCAGGAGACTAGGAGCCATCCATATTCAACTTGACACAGCTCGCAGGTGGAGCAGTCCATTTAGGTTGGTTTTCAACCGTAGTCATGGTAATTCCAGGAGTTGTATCGTAAACACCCAGAACAAGCCCCTTCCCTTTAACTGGGTCGCATGTACACCCTTGTTAAAAGCTTATCAGTTAATTGCAGAAAACACTACATTGCTAGCATCGTTTGCAGGAAACTATCACGTTTCGTTTTCATTGCAAAAAACAACAATGCTGCTATCAAAATGTCTCCAAGTGGATACAATGCTGCTAGCAGGCTGAGAGCCAGGATGGGAGACACGTGAGAGGGCTGCTGACTGCACAGTTATAAATTATAATCCCTTAAAGTAACAATCACAAAGCAAAATAGATAACCACAACCGAAAGACTGACGGCTTACAGAACTATTTTCCCCCATCATAAGACCAAAGCTATATTCCTTTTGTGCCCTCTCATCTTTTGACTGGTGGCATCCAAAAGCCGAAAAGCTTCCTACAGTTCCAAGACCTCCGCTGATGCATCCCTTTGTTCCTGAATAACCTGACGCAAAACAAATAGACATCGCTGATTACAGAATGTTTTTGCTCCCCATGTGCGGTACATATGATGACTTTCGTGGCTTTATCAACACTAAACGGAGACAAATAAGTTTGTTTCTGTTTGATATGTTGAGAGATAGGAACATTCAGCTTAATTGCCACAGGAGAAAGTGTTGTTAACTTAATTTATCTAGTGCACTATAGCAGTTGCATATCGAGTGATTTCTGTTAATGGAAATCGGAGAGATGATTCTCTCTTTTATCAACAGAAAAAAAAAGCAGTTGCATATGGTTGGCTTTAAACGGATGGTTCATTTATATCTCACGCTTAATTACTAACAGTACTGCTCATGAATTGTGTCATGCATTTTTTAACTTCATGAGTTGTGCAACTTAGTGTCATGCTACCCACATGGTTTCATTTTCTTGCTAGGTTTCTTCAACATTGGGCCTCAATATATACCCTCACATATTTCACCGGGTCTTTGCATTATCCATTTAGCCCTCTAATTACTTAGCTAAGAATCAGGATGAAACTTTTATCCACCAGACAACATCTTTAGCTAGGTGCCAAATCTACACTATTTTTGTTATCACTAATCATCGACCCGTGCTTCTGCACGGGCTAGATATAGTTCCTCTTAACATTTTTATGTAATTCTATATTGTTTCAATAATGAAATTTTGAAATGAAAGAGACAATTATATGTACAAATAAGCAATAAAATTTATATTATTGTATATTGGAGGCAAATGTTAATTTTTTTATTAAATTATTGTTCAAATTAGTTAAAAATGGAATTAATTCAAAATATAAGACCTTTTATATTTGAAATGATGTCCAGTTTGTATATATTAGAAGATTCCTTTGCAACGTATTTTTTGACAATCAATATTAACATTTTTGAAGAAAAAAAATATTTACTTCAAATTGTCGAAGAGAAATGCAGAAAATCCTAATATGCTTCTGTTGTTCGAAAATTTCTTGCCAAAATAATAGAAGTAATGTCCTGCCTTTGATAAACATCAAGGGTAGGCACAGCTTCATACAATTATTGTGGTACTCATGGTTATTTTCTTAAATTTTCCTAATGTTTTTACTTAATTGTAAACATATCTAACTTGTATCAAACTAAAGAATAGAGTATATCGTAATACTTAAATTTTTTGAACCATTTATTTTTAATTTAAATGGACGTGGTTGTGGAAAATACCCCTATTTGAAATACCAATAAAATCAGACATTAAATTATGTTAATATATAATTTTTCTATCCAAGCAAATTTATGTATACTTTCCTAGTTATTACCTTAGAATTAGGTGATTCCCAACAACAAAAAAGAATTAGGTGATTTTACATATTAAATTAATTAGCTGGGTCTTTATTATGCATCGTTTAGTTCATTTTTTTAAAGGGTACATGCACGTGTGTTGGACTCGGGGCGTTGACTCGCAGAACTTGAACGCTTGAATAGTTTTTGTTTCATTGTACGTGCCCTTTTCTTCTAAGCTTGAAGGAAGCACATGTATTTTTTTGGGTTGGAACTTGGTGGTGGTTCCGTGAGGACTCCTTTTTTCCATGAGGACTCCTTTTTAACACGTCGCTGAGGACTCTTACATCTACCTGGTCCTTTAATATTCATATACGTGCCTTTCTTTTCTTCTTTACGGAACCTGTGTTTTTCTAAGAATCGGGATGTGCACACTTTTTTTCCGGGGCTTGAACACCATGGACTCTTGCCTGTACATTGTCGTACTTATTTTTTTCCACCAGAGCAACGTAAATTGTAGTTACCGTGTCAGGTTGTCCTTATTTTTTCCCCACAGAGGAACATAAATCGTATGGTTGAGATAAATAATTATATAGATCGAATGGTTAAGGTATTTTTAATGATGCGGATTAACATGGTGACTTGTATGGTGCCTCCAATTAGTAAATATAAGATAAGATGTTGCCAGTTGAGATGCTAGAGGAAACTGACCGGCTCTTATATTTCATCTAGGCCAGTTCTCATTTCTTAGTATTATCTTGGCGGTATCTCGACAAGGTGGCATTGATGCATTGTGTGGTGGTTTTCTTTTATCAGCCCATTTCTGTATAGATACAAGAAAAACAAGACTTTCATATAAGGGTCTGATTGTCCATATCCCAAGCCTCACTTCACCCTCGTGTCCAAAGAAGATGAGAGGAGACATCAAAACTGCGATGACAATGGAGGTTCACTGTACTACCAAAAAGAGACCACATTATCAGACTGAACTAGATGAATTCGGTCAAATTGTATTTAGTGTACACTTTCTTTGTGTGTGTGACATGGCTCCCCAGCCCTCAATCTAGTATGTTTGTTCAATTATTTGTGATTCTATTTTTCAATCTAAAAAGAAATCCAATGTATGCGTAACAGAATTTGCTCGTCACATGTAATCTCCAAAGTGGGTCAACAACACCAGGTTACAGAATGTGTTGCTCCGAACAAGGTAAGTAGAGTCTCTCTGGGTCTGCTTGTCCACGGACAACTCCAGAAGACGTTCCGCCTCCCTCAGGAACATCCTTGTCAGCTGCTTCTGCTCTCTCCAGTACACTATACACGACCTTCTGTTCACTCTAAACTTTGTCGCTTGGTTGCTCTTGACAGTTACAATGCAAAACAAGGACAAGGAAACGGTTAGAGATCGAGAGGTTGTGCAGTTTTGTTGTGTGATGCTGACCCCAAAAAATGCACTATTATATCCAGAACCAGGTACTGTTTTGTTTTGAGGCAAAGATTACTAAAATCCAACTCAGTGCCTAGGCTCATCTGCACCCGGTTAGGAAAAAATCAAAACAAATACTAGAAAAATCCAATAAAATCTAATGTTTTTTGTGTGGTAGATAAATTGGTACGTGAGGTACGCTCCAATTTTCAATTTATTTGGACATCTAAGCAGCTCTCAGCAAAAAAGACAAATCGGGAAAGAACTGTGTGTGAACAGTAAACTTTTTACAGACCCGGATTTGTCTTTTTACAAAGCACCTCACGCATCAAATTATCTAGCACACACAAAAATTGGAGTATTTAAATTTTTCTATTATTTGTTTTGATTTTTTCATCAGCTCGGATGCAGCTGAACTCGGAAGCAGAAACGTCGCGACCAAAGATTACTTGCTTATGGCACAATACAGTTACACAGACTTGTTTATGGCACCTACATACAGATCAGATTTCACGCACTGATTCAAACGCATAACAGGAAAGGCTCCCACGTCGCCCGGGTGGATCCAATCTCCGCGGCCGCCGTCTCCTCTCTCCCTTCCCTCCATCGCCGCCGGGCTAAGCCCAAGCGGCCGACGGTGGTGGCGGAGGCTCTCCTACCTTTCCTGCGACAGTGGATCACGTGGAACTTCCTGACATTTGGAGCGTCACCAAGACCTGTGCCAGGGGTGGCGCTCAGCTGACTCCCAGCGATGACTTGGGCAGTGGCGTGGGTCGCGCGATGGCGTGGGTTGCGCGGCAGCGGATCTCGTCGATACGGTCCTCGTGAAGAACTCTGGATCTCGAGCGGCGGCCCCGGTAGGCGTGGCGGCAGCGCCCTCGGCTGGCAGCGCTTGCTGGTGGTGGACGGACGGCTTCTTGACCGCGTGGGCGGTGAGTCGCCGGTGGATCTCTTCTCCGCTGTAGCCTCTCTCTCGCTGCACTTGGAGGCTTGCATTCTCGGCCATCGGCCTGGGTGGTTGGCGGGGGCTGGTAGAGGTGGCTTCGGACCAGAGGAAACTTTTGAAGGCTTGCTCAGCCCGAAGGTAGCGACAACCAAGGTCACCGCTCTCCTCCTTGTAGCGTCGTCAAGGTCCCTCTCCTCCATCCCGACCCATGCCCCGATGGAGACCCAAAATCTCCTCAGATTGGGCAGTGGCGGCACTACGTGTGTCCTCTCCTTCTTGGAGGCACCGCCTGGGGCATTCGGGTGCTCTGTTAGAAGAATTGCGGGCGGAGGGATTGGGGCCAGTGATAGCAGGTGGAGTTCGTGAAGGTGGAGTGGCGTGGCATCTGGCACGTCAACAACGGCGGGTCTCGGCGGCATGGGGCTGCAGGGTCTCGGCGGTAGACGGTAGAACATGGTGGCGGCAGACTCTAGAGCGTGCGCATGCGGTGCGTGATGAGGGTCTGTTAGACTGGTTGGTGCTCTCAGGTCGCCATGGGGAGACCTGGCGAGGCCACCGGATTAAATGACGTGTGGATGCGCCAGTGCACTCCATCAGACTTGTAGGTAGCGAGTGAGGTCGCCAGGAAGATGGCTTTGGATCCACAGAGGGGGGGGGGGGCGTGAACAAGCGTTATCCGTAGCGCCATGAGCAGCGACCCTGTAGCAACACTGTAGCATCTTGGGGCCCGGTCTTCAACCCATCCTGGCTCCGCCCCTGTATGTATGCGTGTCCCTTTTGAGCCTATATTTATCCGTCCAAGCAATCATGCTCCTTATTTTATCCTTTATTTGTTTCATCACATGCATGTGATTGGTGAAGATAAAGAGAGAGGAAAAAAGAAATTAAAGAATAAAGAAAAAGAAAATGTGGTTCAGGGTGTGAGTCGCTGCGTGATTGACTGACCGGCACATCTACGATCCCTTGTATCCTTTCATATATGGTCTGGATGCGAGGGTTTGCGGACAGTCCGGACATATGGAAACGGAATGAAGGTCCGATTGGGGATCACTTTACTTCCCTGTCCTGTCTGGACAGGGACCTGGCTGTCCTCCAGACATATAGGGAGCATATGGAGGTCCCGGCTCTAGGTGCTCTTACTTTCCAGGAGGTGGCCTTTCTCATATTACTATTAAAGAAAAGCTATTTGTACACAACACATTTCAATTACAGTACTATGCTCATTTACCATTGACACTAAATAGAGTGATTGAGGTTTACTACAAATTTCTACTTAGGGAAGTAGCTTCGCTTAATTACCAATAGAGAAAGTTTCATTAACTTCATTGTTAAGTTTCTTCAGTGTTGGGCTTCATATGTACCCTCGCTTAACATGCTTTTACCAGATGTCTGCACTATTCGTTTAGCCCTCTGGTTACTTAGCTAAGAATCAAAATGCAAATTTGTCTACCAATCAACGTCTTTAGCTAGGTACCATATCTACAATGTTTTCTGGTACCATGGAGCCACTTGAGATGGTAGAGGAAACTAACCAACTTATATACCGTCTGGGCTAGCTAGTTTTCATTTCTTCGCATCATGTTGGCGGCATCTAGGACCCACCAGCAACATCTTCGCAGGTAAGGAAGTGACTGACAGTCGGGACCCACCTGGTCGAAGCGTACGTAGGGTTGTCATTCTGGTCGCGAACGTGTACGTACATACTGGTCGTTGTAGAGGCGTGCACGTGTCGTAGTAGAGGCGCGCACGTAGCATGTACACGTACACGTACAGCAGCGAGGGTGCAAGAAAGAAAATACGGCCACGTACGTACATACGGGCAGGGTCTCGATCGCCTACTCGCGCATATGTACATGGCTGGGTCAGAACAGAGAAACAGCGTCATCGTCATGTTCATGGGGAGGGCTTGGACGGAACAGGCGATGGAAACGAGGCCTGGCGTACCGCACAACGGAGAAAACGGCCTTGTGTTCGACCGGCCACATTTGAAACGGGATCCTGTTGATCGGGAGGGGCCTGGCGTACCGCACAACGAGGAAACGGACCTCCTACGGTCGAAATGGGGGTCTGTTGATCGGGAGCGGTGTGGCATACCGTAAAACGGACGAAACGGACTTGTGTTGGAGCGCTATGGTCAAAACGGGGGTCCTGTTGATCGGGAGGGGTGTGGCGTACCGCAAAACGGACGAAACGGACTTGTGTTGGAGCGCTACGGTCGAAACGGGGGTCCTGTTCATCGGGAGGGGTGTGTCGTACCGCAAGACGGGACTCCACGGGATAGTGTTCGTCTCCACCGTCGACCTCCTCCAACCTCCATGGGCTACCGTCGACCTCCTCCAGCCTCCACGGGCTCCTTTTCATCCAGCCTCCACCGCGCGCTAATCCGCTGGCTACTGTTCAACCACCCCTCCACCGTCTACTGTTCATGCAGCCCTCCACACCACGGGGTCCTGTTCAACCACCCCTCCATGGCCACCCCTGCACCGTCTACTGTTCATCCAGCCCTCTACACCACGGGGTCCTGTTCATCTAGAGGCAACGCCACCGCTCACTGTTCATCCAACCCCCCGCAACGGTCACTGTTCATCCAATCGATCTGCCTTAGTTAGCAGCAGTGAAGGAATCGCTCCATCGTGTTCAGTTAACAGCCATCGATCGATCGCTCAGGTTCAGTAACGCGTAGCCTGCAGTGCAATCGCTCGGATTCAACGCATCGCTCGGGTTCAGTTAGAGCCAACGCCTCGCACACACGCGCGTACGTGTACGAGAGAAACGCGCATCGCTCAGCCCCCGGACCTCCCACCGTAACCGGCAACTCCCCGAAATTTTCCTCCCCCTCGCTTCTACCATGGTTTTTCCATCATGGACGGCCCAAAGAATGTCTTGCAGCTGCGTCTCCGGCCCGCCCAGGACGAAAACCCCATTTTCTGTCATGATTTTTTGTCATAGAAGTAGGAGCCCACCACATCTATGATGATACCGGGTTTTGTCACAATTATCGTCATAGACGTGTCATATGCATGACAGAAAAAAAATTCGCGGCCCAAAATGTCACGGATGTGTCTTTTTTTTGTAGTGAAATCATTGACCATAGCAAGTACGTGATCACCGGTACGCATGATGGGCTTCTTCCGGTGATCTGCCTCGCCTTCGAAATGCTTGCTTTTCTTTTGACATTGATGGTTGGTCGGAAGAAATCGACGATGGCCCAGGTACACATTCTTCCTGCATTTGTCCAGGTATATACTTTCAGTGTCATCTAAACAGTGCGTGCATGCGTGGTATCCCTTGTTTGTCTGTCCTGAAAGGTTACTGAGAGCGGGCCAATCGTTGATGGTCACGAACAGCAACGCCTTTAGGTTAAATTCTCCCGTCTGTGCTCATCCCACGACGCATAACGTTTCCATTTCACAGCTGTAAAAGTTCTTCAACTAATGGCCTTAGGTACACATCAATGTCGTTGCCGGGTTGCTTAGGGCCTTGGATGAGAACTGGCATCATAATGAACTTCCGCTTCATGCACATCCAAGGAGGAAGGTTATACATACATAGAGTCACGGGCCAGGTGTTGTGATTGCTGCTCTGCTCCCCGAAAGGATTAATGCCATCCGCACTTAAAGCAAACCATACGTTCCTTGGGTCCTTTGCAAACTCATCCCAGTACTTTCTCTCGATTTTTCTCCACCGCGACCTGATACATCTCCAACGTATCTATAATTTTTGATTGCTCCAGGCTATATTATCTACTGTTTTGGGAAATATTGGGATTTATTTTCCACTTTTATATTACTTTTGGGACTAACCTATTAACCGGAGGCCCAGCCCAGATTTGTTGTTTTTTTTCCTATTTCAGTATTTCGAACAAAAGGAATATCAAACGGAGTCAAAACGGAACGAAATCAACTAGAGAAGTTATTTTTGGAAGGAAAGCCACCAGATAGACTTGGACTCTGCGTCAGAAGATACGGGAGCTGGCCACGAGGGTGGGGGGCGCGCCCACAACCCTAGGGCGCGCCCCCTGCCTCGTGGGCCCCCCGAAGCTCCACCGACCCCTTGCACCCATATATACCTACGTTGAAGGAAATATGCCCTAGAGGCAATAATAATGTTATTATTTATTTCCTTATATCATGATAAATGTTTATTATTCATGCTAGAATTGTATTAACCGGAAACATAATACATGTGTGAATACATAAACCTACAGAGTGTCACTAGTATGCCTCTACTTGACTAGCTCGTTAATCAAAGATGGTTATGTTTCCTAACCATGAACAAGGAGTTGTTATTTGATTAACGGGATCACATCATTGGTTGAATGATCTGATTGACATGACCCATTCCATTAGCATAGCACCTGATCGTATAGTTTGTTGCTAGTGCTTTTCTTCATGACTTATACATGTTCCTATGACTATGAGATTATGCAACTCCGCTTGCCCGAGGAACACTTTGGGTGCTACCAAACGTCACAACGTAATCGGGTGATTATAAAGGTACATTACAGGTGTCTCCGAAGGTACATGTTGGGTTGGCATATTTGAGATTAGGATTTGTCACTCCGATTGTCGGAGAGGTATCTCGGCCCTCTCGGTAATGCACATCACATAAGCCTTGCAAGCATTGCAACTAAATGTGTTAGTTGTGAGATGATGTATTACGGAACGAGAAAAGAGACTTGCCAAGATTGAGATTGAACTAGGTATTGGATACCGACGATCGAATCTCGGGCAAGTAACATACCGATGACAAAGGGAACAACGATGTTGTTATGCGGTCTGACCGATAAAGATCTTCGTAGAATATGTAGGAGCCAATATGGGCATCCAGGTTCCGCTATTGGTTATTGACCGAGAATAGTTCTAGGTCATGTCTACATAGTTCTCGAACCCGTAGGGTCCGCACGCTAAGGTTTCGATGACAGTTATATTATGAGTTTATGAGTTTTGATGTACCGAAGGAGTTCGGAGTCCCGGATGAGATCGGGACATGACGAGGAGTCTCAAATGGTCGAGACGTAAAGATCGATATATTGGACGACTATATTCGAGTTCGGAAAGGTTCGAATGATTCGGTATTTTTCGAGTACCGGGAGTTACGGGATTACGGGAGAAGTAATGGGCCTTGATGGGCTTTAGTGGGAAGAGAAAAAGGCTGCTGCCCCCTCTAGTCCGAATTGGACTAGGAAAAGGGGCCGCCACCTCTCCTTCTCCTCCACTTCCTTCTCCCTTCCTCCCCTCTTGGTGGACTCCTACTAGGACTTGGAGTCCTAGTAGGACTCCACACCTGGCCGCACCTATTGCCTTGGCCGGCCTCCTCCTCCTCCATCCTTTATATACGGGGGCAGGGGGGCACCCCAGGACACACAAGTTGATCTACGGATCGTTCCTTAGCCGTGTGCGGTGCCCCCCTCCACCATATTCCACTTCGTCATATCGTCATGAGCTTAGGAGAAGCCCTGCGCCGGAGAAGTCATATCGTCATGAGCTTAGCGAAGCCCTGCGCCGGTGGAACATCATCATCGCCACCACGCCGTCGGTTGACGAAACTCTCCTCAACACTCGGCTGGATCGGAGTTCGAGGGACGCCATCGAGCTGAACGTGTGCAGAACTCGGAGGTGCCGACGCTCGGTACTTGGATCGGTTGGATCGGGAAGAAGTACGACTACTTCCTCTACGCTGCGTCAACGCTTCCGCTGCTGGTCTACGAGGGTACGTAGACAACACTCTCATCTCGTTGCTATGCATCACCATGGTCTTGCGTGATCGTAGGAAAATTTTTGAAATTACTACGTTCCCCAACAGTGGCATCCGAGCCTGGTTTTATGCGTTGATGTCATGTGCACGAGTAGAACACAAGTGAGTTGTGGACGATACAAGTCATACTGCCTACCAGCATGTCATACTTTGGTTCAGCGGTATTGTGAGATGAAGCGGCCCGGACCGACATTACGCGTACGCTTACGCGAGACTGGTTTCACCGCTGTGAGCACTCGTTGCTTAAAGGTGACCGGCGGGTGTCTGTCTCTCTCACTTTAGTTGAACCGAGTGTGGCTACGCCCGGTCCTTGAGAAGGTTAAAACGGAGTCTATTTGACGAAGTATCGTTGTGGTTTTGATGCGAGGTAAGAACGGTTCTTCCTCAGCCCGTAGCAGCCACGTAAAACTTGCAACAACAAAGTAGAGGACGCCTAACTTGTTTTTGCAGGGCATGTTGTGATGTGATATGGTCAAGACGTGATGCTATATTTTATTGTATGAGATGATCATGTTTTGTAACCGAGTTATCGGCAATCTGGCAGGAGCCATATGGTTGTCGCTTATTGTATGAAATGCAACGCCATGTAATTGCTTTACTTTATCACTAAGCAGTAGCGATAGTCGTAGAAGCAATAGTTGGCGAGACGACAACGATGCTACGATGGAGATCAAGGTGTCGCGCCGGTGACGATGGTGATCATGACGGTGCTTCGGCGATGGAGATCACAAGCACAAGATGATGATGACCATATCATATCACTTATATTGATTGCATGAGATGTTTATCCTTTATGCATCTTATCTTGCTTTGATTGACGGTAGCATTATAAGATGATCTCTCACTAAAATTATCAAGAAGTGTTCTCCCTGAGTATGCACCGCTATGAAAGTTCTTCGTGCTGAGACACCACGTGATGATCGGGTGTGATAGGCTCTACGCTCAAATACAACGGTGCAAAACAGTTGCGCACGCGAATACTCAGGTTATACTTGACGAGCTATGCATATAAGATATGACCTCGAACACGGAGACCGAAAGGTCGAAAGCGTGAATCATATAGTAGATATGATCAACATATTGATGTTCACCATTGAAACTACTCCATCTCACGTGATGATCGGTCATGGTGTAGTTGATATGGATCACGCAATCACTTAGAGAATTGGAGGGATATTTATCTAAGTGGGAGTTCTTAAGTAATATGATTAATTGAACTTTAATTTATCATGAACTTAGTCCTGGTAGTATTTTGCAAATTATGTTGTAGATCAATAGCTTGCGTTGTTGCTTCCCTATGTTTTCATATGTGTTCCTAGAGAAAATTGTATTGAAAGATGTTAGTAGCAATGATGCGGATTGGATCCGTGATCTGAGGTTTATCCTCATTGCTGCGCAGAAGTATTATGTCCTTAATGCACCGCTAGGTGACAGACTTATTGCAGGAGCAGATGCAGACGTTATGAACGTTTGGCTAGCTCAATATGAGCAGATACACACGTTATGAACGTTTGGCTGGCTCAATATGATGACTACTTGATAGTTTAGTGCACCATGCTTAACGGCTTAGAATCGGGACTTCAAAGACGTTTTGAACGTCATGGACCATATGAGATGTTCCAGGAATTGAAGTTAATATTTCAAGCAAATACCGAGTTGAGAGATATGAAGTCTCCAACAAGTTCTATAGCTAAAAGATGGAGGAGAATCGCTCAACTAGTGAGCATGTGCTCAGATTGTCTGAGTACTTCAATCGCTTGAATCAAGTGGGAGTTAATCTTCCAGATAAGATAGTGATTGACAGAATTTTCTAGTCACCATCACTAAGTTAGTAAAACTTCGTGATGAACTATAGTATGCAAGGGATGACGAAAAAGATTCTCGAGCTCTTCGCGATGCTAAAATCGGCGAAGGTAGAAATCAAGAAAACATCAAGTGTTGATGGTTGACAAGACCACTAGTCTCAAGGAAAATGGCAAAGGGAAGAAGGGGAACTTCAAAAGGAACGGCAAGCAAGTTGCTGCTCGAGTGAAGAAACCCAAGTCTAGACCTAAGCCTGAGACTGAGTACTTTTGCTGCAATGGAACTGGTCACTAGAAGCGGAACTACCCCTGAATATTTGGTGGATAAGAAGGATGGCAAAGTGAACAAAGTTATATTTGATATACAGGTTATTGATGTGTACCTTACTAGTGTTTATAGTAGCCCTGAGTATTTGATACTGCTCAATTGCTAAGATTAGTAACTCAAACAGGAGTTACAGAATAAACAGAGACTAGTTGAAGGGGAAGTGACGATGAGTGTTGGAAGTAGTTCCAAGATTGATATGATCATCATCGCACACTCCCTATACTTTCGGGATTAGTGTGGAACCTAAATAAGTGTTATTTGGTGTTGAGCATAAATATGATTTGATCATGTTTATTGCAATACGGTTATTCATTTAAGTAAGAGAATAAATTGTTGTTCTGTTTACATGAATAAAACCTTATATGGTTACACACCCAATGAAAATGGTTCATTGGATCTCGATCATAGTGATACACATATTCATAATATTGAAACCAAAAGATGCAAAGTTAATAATGATAGTGCAACTTATTTGTGGCACTGCCGTTTAGGTCATATTGGTGTAAAGCGCATGAAGAAAAACTCCATGCTGATGGACTTTTGGAATCACTTGATTATGAATCATTTGATGCTTGCGAACCGTGCCTTTTGGGCAAGATGACTAAAACTCCGTTCTCCGGAACAATGGAACAAGCTACTGACTTATTGGGAATAATACATACCGATGTATGCGATCCAATGAGTGTTGATGCTCGTGGCAAGTATCGTTATTTTCTGACCTTCACAAGATGATTTGAGCAGATATGGGTATATCTACTTGATGAAACATAAGTCTGAAATAGTTGAAAGGTTCAAAGAATTTCAGAGTGAAGTGGAAAATCATCGCAACAAGAAAATAAAGTTTCTGCGATCTGATCGTGGAGACGAATATTTGAGTTACGAGTTTGGTCTTCAATGAAAACAATGTGGAATAGTTTCACAGCTCACGCCACCTGGAACACCACAACGTTATGGTGTGTCCGAACGTCAGAATCGTACTTTATTTTGATATGGTGCGATCTATGACGTATCTTACCGATTTACCACTATCGTTTTGGGGTTATGCATTAGAGACAGCTGCATTCACGTTTAATAGGGCAACCATCTAAATCCGTTGAGATGACACCGTATGAACTATGGTTTAGCAGTAAACCTAAGCTGTCATTTCTTAAAGTTTGGAGTTGTGATGCTTATGTGAAAAAGTTTTCACCTGATAAGCTCGAACCCAAATCGGAGAAATGCGTCTTCATAGAATACCCAAAGGCAACTATTGGGTACACCTTCTATCACAGATCCGAAGGCAAGTTTTTCGTTGCTAAAATGGATCCTTTCTAGAGAAGAAGTTTCTCTCGAAAGAAGTGAGTGGGAGGAAAGTAGAACTTGATGAGGTAATTGTACCTTCTCCCTTATTGGAAAGTAGTTCATCACAGAAATCAGTTCCAGTGATTCCTACACCAATTAGTGAGGAAGCTAATGATGATGATCATGAAACTTCAGATCAAGTTGCTACCAAACCTCGTAGGTCTTCCAGAGTAAGATCCGCACCAGAGTGGTACGGTAATCCTATTCTAAAAGTCATGTTACTAGACCATGATGAACCTACGAACTATGAGGAAGCGATGATGAGCCCAGATTCATGAAATGGTTTGAGACCATGAAATCTGAGATGGGATCCATGTATGAGAACAAAGTATGGACTTTGGTTGACTTGCCCGATGATCGGCAAGCCATTAAGAATAAATGGATCTTCAAGAGGAAGAGGACACTGATAGTAGTGTTACTATCTACAAAGCTCGACTTGTCGCAAAAAGGTTTTGACAAGTTCAAGGTGTTGACTACAATGAGATTTTCTCAATTGTAGCGATGCTTAAGTCTGTCTGAATCATGTTAGCAATTGCCACATTTTATGAAATCTGGCAAATGGATGTCAAAACTACATTCTTTAATGGATTTATTAAAGAAGAGTTGTATATGATGCAAACAGAAGGTTTTGTCAATCCTAAAGGAGCTAACAAAATGTGCAAGCTCCAGCGATCCATCTATGGACTGGTGCAAGCATCTCGGAGTTGGAATAAACGCTTTGATAGTGTGATCAAAGCATATGGTTTTATACAGACTTTTGGAGAAGCCTGTATTTACAAGAAAGTGAGTGGGAGCACTACAGCATTTCTGATAAGTATATGTGAATGACATATTGTTGATCAGAAATAATGTAGAATTATTCTGCAAAGCATAAAGGAGTATTTGAAAGGAGTTTTTCAAAGAAGGACCTCGGTGAAGCTGCTTACATATTGAGCATCAAGATCTATAGAGATAGATCAAAGACGCTTGATAAGTTTTTCAATGAATACATACCTTGACAAGATTTTGAAGTAGTTCAAAATGGAACAGTCAAAGAAAGAGTTCTTGCCTATGTTACAAGGTATGAGATTGAGTAAGACTCAAAACCCGACCACGGCAGAAGATAGAAAGAGAATGAAAGTCATTCCCTATGCATCAGCCATAGGTTCTATAAAGTATGTCATGCTGTGTACCAGATCTATTGCATACCCTACCACTAAGATTGGCAAGGGAGTGCAATAGAGATCTAGGAGTAGATCAATGGACAGCGGTCAAAATTATCCTTAGTAGAATAAGGATATATTTTCGATTATGGAAGTGAAAAAGGTTCGTCGTAAAAGGTTACGCCGATGCAAGTTTTAACACTAATCTAGATGACTCGAGTCTCAATCTGGATACATATAGAAAGTGGGAGCAATTAGCTAGAGTAGCTCCGCAAGAGCATTGTAGACATAGAAATTTGCAAAATACTTACGGCTCTGAATGTGACAGACCGCTGACTAAAATTATCTCACAAGCAAAACATGATCATACCTTAGTACTCTTTGGGTGTTAATCACATAGCGATGTGAACTAGATTACTGACTCTAGTAAACCCTTTGGGTGTTGGTCACATGTCGATGTGAACTATGGGTGTTAACCACATATAGATGTGAACTATTGATGTTAAATCACATGGCGATGTGAACTAGATTATTGACTCTAGTGCAAGTGGGAGACTGAAGGAAATATGCCCTAGAGGCAATAATAATGTTATTATTTATTTCCTTATATCATGATAAATGTTTATTATTCATGCTAGAATTGTATTAACCGGAAACATAATACATGTGTGAATACATAAACCTACAGAGTGTCACTAGTATGCCTCTACTTGACTAGCTCGTTAATCAAAGATGGTTATGTTTCCTAACCATGAACAAGGAGTTGTTATTTGATTAACGGGATCACATCATTGGTTGAATGATCTGATTGACATGACCCATTCCATTAGCATAGCACCTGATCGTATAGTTTGTTGCTAGTGCTTTTCTTCATGACTTATACATGTTCCTATGACTATGAGATTATGCAACTCCCGTTTGCCCGAGGAACACTTTTGGTGCTACCAAACGTCACAACGTAATCGGGTGATTATAAAGGTACATTACAGGTGTCTCCGAAGGTACATGTTGGGTTGGCATATTTGAGATTAGGATTTGTCACTCCGATTGTCGGAGAGGTATCTCTGGGCCCTCTCGGTAATGCACATCACATAAGCCTTGCAAGCATTGCAACTAAATGTGTTAGTTGTGAGATGATGTATTACGGAACGAGAAAAGAGACTTGCCAAGAACGAGATTGAACTAGGTATTGGATACCGACGATCGAATCTCGGGCAAGTAACATACCGATGACAAAGGGAACAACGTATGTTGTTATGCGGATCGACCGATAAAGATCTTCGAGAATATGTAGGAGCCAATATGGGCATCCAGGTTCCGCTATTGGTTATTGACCGAGAATAGTTCTAGGTCATGTCTACATAGTTCTCGAACCCGTAGGGTCCGCACGCTTAAGGTTTCGATGCAGTTATATTATGAGTTTATGAGTTTTGATGTACCGAAGGAGTTCGAGTCCCGGATGAGATCGGGGACATGACGAGGAGTCTCGAAATGGTCGAGACGTAAAGATCGATATATTGGACGACTATATTCGAGTTCGGAAAGGTTCGAATGATTCGGTATTTTTCGAGTACCGGGAGTTACGGGATTACGGAGAAGTAATGGGCCTTGATGGGCTTTAGTGGGAAGAGAAAAAGGCTGCTGCGCCCCTCCCTCTAGTCCGAATTGGACTAGGAAAGGGGCCGCCACCTCTCCTTCTCCTCCACTTCCTTCTCCTTCCTCCCTCTTGGTGGACTCCTACTAGGACTTGGAGTCCTAGTAGGACTCCACACCCTGGCCGCACCTATTGCCTTGGCCGGCCTCCTCCTCCTCCATCCTTTATATACGGGGGCAGGGGGGCACCCCATGACACACAAGTTGATCTACGGATCGTTCCTTAGCCGTGTGCGGTGCCCCCCTCCACCATATTCCACTTCGGTCATATCGTCGCGGAGCTTAGGAGAAGCCCTGCGCCGGAGAAGTCATATCGTCGCGGAGCTTAGGCGAAGCCCTGCGTCGGTGGAACATCATCATCGTCACCACGCCGTCGTGCTGACGAAACTCTCCCTCAACACTCGGCTGGATCGGAGTTCGAGGGACGTCATCGAGCTGAACGTGTGCAGAACTCGGAGGTGCCGTACGTTCGGTACTTGGATCGGTTGGATCGGGAAGAAGTACGACTACTTCCTCTACGTTGCGTCAACGCTTCCGTTGCTGGTCTACGAGGGTACGTAGACAACACTCTCATCTCGTTGCTATGCATCACCATGGTCTTGCGTGATCGTAGGAAAATTTTTGAAATTACTACGTTCCCCAACATACGTATCGTAAAACTTCCAGAACAGAAGATAGATCGGGAGTTCCGCCGCCGCAAGCCTCTGTAGCCACCAAAAACCTCTTGGGAGACCGTTCCGGCACCCTGCCGGAGGGGGAATCCGTCAACGGTGGCAATCTTCATCATCCTGGCGCTCTCCATGACGAGGAGGGAGTAGTTCACCCTCGGGGATGAGGGTATGTACCAGTAGCTATGTGTTTGATCTCTCTTTCTCGTGTTCCCTCTATGGCACGATCTTGATGTATCCCGAGCTTTGCTATTGTAGTTGGATCTTGTGATGTTTCTCCCCCTCTACTCTCTTGTGATGAATTGAGTTTCCCCTTTGAAGTTATCTTATCGGATTGAGTCTTTTATGAGAACACTTGATGTATGTCTTGCCGTGATTATCTGTGGTGACAATGGGATATCATTTCCCACTTGATGTATGTTTTGGTGACCAACTTGCGGGTTCCGCCCATGAACCTATGCATAGGGGTTGGCACACGTTCTTGACTCTCCGGTAGAAACTTTGGGGCACTCTTTGAAGTAATTTGTGTTGGTTGGATGAATCTGAGATTGTGTGATGCATATCGTATAATCATGCCCACGGATACTTGAGGTGACAATAGAGTATCTAGGTGACATTAGGGTTTTGGTTGATTTGTGCCTTAAGGTGTTATTCTAGTACAAACTCTTTAATAGATCGATCCGAAAGAATAACTTTGAGGTGGTTTCTTACCCTACCACAATCTCTATGTTCGTTCTCCGCTATTAGTGGCTTTGGAGTGACTCTTTGTTGCATGTTGAGGAATTGTTATATGATCTATCTATGTTATTATTGTTGAGAGAACTTGCACTAGCGAAAGTATGAACCCTAGGCCTTGTTTCCTATCATTGCAATACCGTTTACGCTCACTTTTACCACTTGTTACCTTGCTGTTTTTATATTTTCAGATTACAAAAACCTATATCTACCATCCATATTGCACTTGTATCACCATCTCTTCGCCGAACTAGTGCACCTATATAATTTACCATTGTATTGGGTGTGTTGGGGACACAAAAGACTCTTTGTGACTTGGTTGCAGGGTTGTTTGAGAGAGACCATCTTCATCCTACGCCTCCTACGGACTGATAAACCTTAGGTCATCCACTTGAGGGAAATTTTCCACTGTCCTACAAACCTGTGCACTTGCAGGCCCAACAACGTCTACAAGAAGAAGATTGTGTAGTAGACATCACGACCCATCAGCGGGTGCTCTCAGCTTCCCGTCTTTCTTACGGTCCTCACTGTGCCATCGCATCAACTTGGCATGCTCTCTGTTTCTGAACAGACGTTTCAACCGTGGTATTATAGGAGCATACCACATCACCTTCGCAGGAACCCTCTTCCTGGGGGGCTCGCCGTCAACATCACCAGGGTCATCTCGTCTGATCTTATACCGCAATGCACCGCATACCGGACATGTGTTCAGATCCTTGTATGCACTGCGGTAGAGGATGCAGTCATTAGGGCATGCATGTATCTTCTGCACCTCCAATCCTAGAGGGCATAGGACCTTCTTTGCTGCGTATGTACTATCGGACAATTCGTTATCCTTTGGAAGCTTCTTCTTCAATATTTTCAGTAACTTCTCAAATCCTTTGTCAGGCACAGCATTCTCTGCCTTCCACTACAGCAATTCCAGTACGGTACCGAGCTTTGTGTTGCCATCTTCGCAATTGGGGTACAACCCTTTTTTGTGATCCTCTAACATGCAATCGAACTTCAGCTTCTCCTTTTGTCTTTCGCATTGCGTCCTTGCATCGACAATGACCCGGCGGAGATCATCATCATCGGGCACATCGTCCAGTTCCTCTTGATCTTCAGCAGCTTCACACGTTGCAGCATCATTGGGCACATCGTCTGGTTCCTCTTGATCTTCACCAGCTCCCCCCTTGCAGCATCACCGTATTCAGGGGGCACATAGTTGTCATCGTACTCTTCTTCTTCGCCGTCTTCCATCATAACCCCTTTTTCTCCGTGCCTCGTCCAAACATTATAGTGTGGCATGAAACCCTTGTAAAGCAAGTGGGTGTGAAGGATATTCTGGTTAGGGTAAGACATCGTATTCCCACATTTAATGCATGGACAACACATAAAACCATTCTGCTTGTTTGCCTCAGCCGCTTCGAGAAACTCATGCACGCCCTTAATGTACTCGGAGGTGTGTCTGTCACCGTACATCCATTGCCGGTTCATCTGCGTGCATTATATATAATTAAGTGTGTCAAAAACCATTACAGAACATCATGAATAGATAAATAAGTGACCAAATTAATAGAAGTTCATCATCACATTAAAACCAAAGTACATACATAGTTCTCATCTAACAACATATAGCTCTCAAGAGCATCTAATTAATTGAACCATACATTGAAACTATGTAAAACATTTCAATGCGATCATAATCGCAACCAAGGTAACAATTGATCCAACGGCATAATGATACCAAGCCTCAGTATGAATGGCATATTTTCTAATCTATCTAATCTTCAAGCGCATTGCATCCATCTTGATCTTGTGATCATCGACGACATCCGCAATATGCAACTCCAATATCATCTTCTCCTCCTTAATTTTTTTTATTTTTTCCTTCAAGAAATTGTTTTCTTCTTCAACTAAATTTAACCTCTCGACAATAGGGTCGGTTGGAATTTCCGGTTCACATACCTCCTAGATAAATAAAATCTATGTCACGTTGGTCGGCATAATTTTCATAAACAATAAATGAACCAATAGTTATAAAGATAATATATACCACATCCGAATCATAGACAGGACGAAGGGCCGACGGGGCGGATACCAAAACCATCGCACTATATAAGATGCAATAATAAAAGTAAGAAAATAATACAAGTATCTATCTAAACATACAAGTAAGAATATTTTTCCTTTCAGAAAGAAGATAAGAACAAGAGGCTCACCACGGTGGTGCCGGCGATGAGATTGGCGCGGGTGATTGACGGCGGTGAAGATGGGGACGGGGCATGACGGACCGCTAAACCTAGACAAATATTGAGGAAAATGGAGCTTGGAGGTCGAGCTTGGAGAGGAGAAAGCTTAAGTAGTGTGGCTCGGGCATTCCATCGAACACCTTGTGTGCATAGGAGGTGAGCTAGAGCACCACCAAGCCCTCTCCCCCTCGGCGGCCAGAAAAAACAGTGCAGTGTGCTCTACTCTTACGCGAGGGGGTATATATAGGCACCTCATTGGTCCAGGTTGGTGGCATGAACCGAGACTAAAGGGCAGCCTTTGGTCCCGGTTCAAGCCACCAACCGGGACCAATGGTGGTGGGCCAGGAGCGAGGCCCATTGGTCCCGGTTCGTCCCACCAACCGGGACCAAAAGATCCAGACAAACCGGGACCAATGGCCCACGTGGCCCGGCCAGCCCCCGGGGCTCACGAACCGGGTCCAATGCCCCCATGGGTCTCGGTTCTGGACTGAACCAGGACTAATGGGCTGACCCGGCCTGGACCTTTGCCCCCTTTTCTACTAGTGTATGAAGTTGACATCAGTAATATGTAATCCTTTTGCTTTATTTCTCAGGAAAAACGTAATCCTTCCGCTTTGAAATACTTAAAGTCGCAGATTTGTCCTAAGTCAAACTTACCTAATTTTGAGCATGTATGTCGGAAAATATATTAACATTGCAATATCAAATATACAGTATGAAGATATGTTTTATGATGAATCTAATAAAACTCATTTGATGTTATAAATGTTGGTATAATTTCTACCGATCGAGTTGACTTCGTCAAATTTAAAGATGTTTAAATTAAGATAAATCAAGAACTTAAGTTTTCTTTTTTTGAAATTTGAACGTAAGTATGTTGGAATAGAGCAGTACATGGCTAAAGGAAAAATAACTAAATGGACAATGTTTTAATTGTTTGTAATCACGTGGTGGAGAATATGACGTTCGTTCACACCACACTCCCCTCCGAGCTCTCATTCTCAGTCCGACCACGTGCTCTCCCGGAAGCAGAGTTTGGTTGTGCTTTCGGGAGAGCAGCTCTGCCAAGTGCCAGTGCACTTGAGGAGGTGGTGCCTGCCAAGTGCCTGTGCAGGGCGGAGACAGGCCATATGGTGGACACTCAGCAGCTAGCTCGTGTCCACACGCATGGCGACTTTGTTTCCGAGTTTCGCCTTCCTCATCCTTGCCATAGTTTGGACAATTTTTTATGTTACTTCTTTTTTCAATTCATATAAATGTGCAGTGCAATACCCCCCATTGGTCCGGCCAATCATACATCCAACAATGGTTACTTGGATCAGGTTCTCCATCGTAGTTGTAGTGATCATTACTGCTAGTTGAAGAACTTGTACACACCGTAATTTATAGGCACGGCGACGCCGCCTCCCTGTAGAACACGGAGCACGGACCGCCTCCGAGTAGAATGCGGAGCACAGAACGCAGGTAGATTTTGCTGCCCACATATGCGCCTGCGTCACCTAAGCTAGCGAGGTCAGTGGCGTTTGTGGCGCAAACTACGAACGCCAATGAAGGTCAGGGTGGACGCGTCGACAAACAAGTTCTCTATGATGACACAGGTGCAAACTTCGGCGATGAGAGCTGAGACACGGCACAGGAACAATGCCTAGAAATTGAGGGGCATGGGGGGATCTAGGGTGGAGGGTATGGGGCCATGGCCCCCCCACAAACAATTTTTAGTTTTTAACTAGTAGATAAGCATGTACATACACTATGCTCATTTTGGGCTGCCCAACCATCATTCACTCATTCAACCCACGAAACTACTTTATATATGAATCTTTGAATCCAATTATTGTCCAACAGGTGATCCAACGACCCTGCCACACTAAACATAAGTGATGGAACTATTGGTAAAGTTTCCATACAAAAATCATACAACGATTGTCGTACATGTAGCATCTTTCTTCAACCCAAAGCCTTGTCTGAAACCGAAGCTAATCTCGCCGTTTCCACTCATCGGTTATGTTTCTTTTGATAATTTTGTCAATTGATTCATACTTCTTAATCTCCCTGTGTGTAGTATGGTGATTGATAAATAGTCAAAGAGTTCTTTTTTTCTTTAATAGATCTAGTTAAAAACATGTATCAAATTTTGAATGGTTCACTATGACATTTGCTAAACGAGATATCTTCTCGAACAGGACCGATGATGGTGTAATGAAGGTTTTCATGGATTTGAGAACACGTAAAATAGAGTGAGTATTGGATGTTTTGAGATATTTTGTAAGCTATTTTTAAATCTGCTAGTCATCTTGGACCTTTCCATTAACCAAGATGATAAAAAAATGAGTGGGATGAAATTCATATATGTTCGGCCGAAAAATAATTATAATTTTCAATATTATATAAGACCTTAGTTGAACTCTCTTCATCCATTTTGTGGGTAAATTCCAAACCTATATGTTTGGTTTTAACGCCATGAGACTTTATGAACCTTTTATTCTATAGTGGTGTCTGCAAAAGATGGAGGCGTAGTTTGGATAAATTTTGATGTTACTATTTTTCCATGTTCATATAGTTGTGCATTGCAATGTGCCCCACATTGGTCCAATCTTAGACCCGTCAATGACCACAACTTCTACATCATCGTAATATGTAATTCCTCTGCTTTTAAAGTACTCTTAGGTCTCCTAGGTCAAACTTTTGTAAGTTTGACCATGTATGTGCATGTTGACATCTACAACATCAAATATATAATATGAAAATATGTTTTATGATGAATCAAATGAAACTAGTTTGGGGTTATAGATGTTGGTATATTTTTCAATAGACTTTGTCAAACTAAAAAATGTTTAACTTAGGATAAATAGCAAACTTCAAGTATTTTGGAATGGAGTAGTACAAGGCTATCACAATATGTAATTTGATGTTGTAAATGTTGGTATATTTTCCAGTAGACTTGGTCATATTTAAAGATGTTTAAATTACGATAAATCGAGACCCTAAGGTTTCTTTTTTTGAAATTTGAACTTAAGCATTTTGAAACAGAGTAGTACTACCTCCGTCCTGGTTTATTGGTCCCCTTTGTAATTTGTGCCAAATTTTGACCAACGATTTAACTAACAAAATGTTAATGCATTTCAACAAAAATTTCATCGTTTGATTCGTATTTGAACATAGTTTCCAATGATATAATTTTTAGTGACATGCAAGAACATTTTGTTAGTTGAATCTATAGTCAAAATTTGACACAAAATACAATAGGGACCAATAAACCAGGACGGAGGTAGTACATGGCTATTTTTACATGAAAAGGGACAAAACTGAGGGGGCATGGTTTTAATTGTTTGTAATCACGGCCGTGGAGAATATGAGGTTTCGTTCACACCACACTCCCCTTCGAGCTCTCACTCTCACTCCGACCACACGCTCTCCCGGAAGTAGAGTTTGGGTGTGCTTCCGGGAGAGCAGCTCTGCCAGTGCCAAGTGCCAGTGCACTCTCACCTCGCCCGGTCGCCCGTGTTGTTAGGCCTTTTTGCTAAAGCGGACATATTATTTGTTTGTGAACACGGATGCAGAAGTCGATCGTCCAACTGCATCCATTAAAGTTTTGTTTTGTTGCCTTCATGTTTTTCTCCTCTTTGCATGCTTTTTTAATTGAGCCTGGTTTGAGCATATGCAGAGAAAAAAAATTATATTCTACAAGTCGTTTGATTGCCTGCATACTGCTTGCCCGCATCATAGCACCGATTCTCATCCCTTTGTTTGGTTGCCTGCATATAACTGTGAACATTCACAACCCAATGTTTGGTTGTATATAGGCTGCAAAGTCTGTTTAACTTGTACCCTATGTGGTGAGCTCCTCCCTCCTCTCCCGCCGCTTGCTCTCAGCCTTCGCACACAGGTTGAGGAGTAAGTGTGAGGTGCAGGGAGGAAGGTGGCTTCAAAATGAAGCCCACCAGCTGTACGTCCAGCGGCGGTGCCAGGATCAGAAGTCTGTGATGTCATTTCAAATCTGTGATGTCAAATACATGTGTTTTCACTAATTTTATAAAAAAATTACATGATTTCTACTTGTGTACATAGAATTTGCCAAAAACTTGTGTGGTCAATTGACCACACTCCTCTAAAACGTGGCTCCGCCACTGTGTAAGTCAGCCTCCACCGTGGGATGACGGAGACTGGCGACACCACAACTGATTGCTTGTCACAGTGTGCTTCGGTGGCGCTGGCAGGCTACTAAAGCAGGTACCCCATCCCCTAACTCCGGCGAGATCTCCGAAACGATGGGGTGCTCTCCGTGGCATTGTTTGTTCATCGGTGACACTCTATGGTGACCTATGGTGAGGACAGAGGGGGAGGAGAGGGGATCCGGCGGCACTGTCCGATGACATGAGGCGAGGGTGGAGGGGGAGGCAGTGGGTTGTAGTGGCAGCAGTCAGGGTGCTTGCTGCGGCGGTGCGGAAGTGAACGACGGAGCCACAAGATTTATTCTTGAGACCTGCTCGGTCGAGTATATTTATCATCAGGGAGGTTGTGGAGTAAAAAAAATTACTCTAAAGATTATAGGAGGTTGTCTAGGTACTGTTTAGAGGATTCCTCTAAAGCTTCATAGAGGATCGGTTAGAGTTGCTCTTACTAGTATAGTACAAAGCTTCATTAACAAAAAAGAAAAAACACGCAACCATTGCAGATTTACAGCCGGTTCTGGCTCCTATGGGCGAACACAACACTAAAGAGCCCCCCTTGTGTACAGTAGCTTCCTCGTCCTTCATCTTCTCCGAGCATGGCTCGGCCATGGCTGGAAAGCAATAATGGCTGTACAGACTCAGACATATCTGCTTCCTGGTCTGTGTCCATCGATCGTCTTCTCGCATGCCGATCACCTGTTCGATCGTGTTACAGACTTACTATAACATTATAATCGTCCTGCACCTTATTGATCACCTGTTCTTGTTGTTGGTCTCTTCGTGCACCTCGTTGATCACCTGTTCTTATTGTTGGTCTCGTCGTGCACCACGTTGATCACCTGTTCTTGTTGTTGGTCTCGTCGTGCACCTTGCCACCTTGTTGATCAGCTGTTACTTGGATCGTTTCAATAAGATTTATAACTTCGACTCGATGCGCGACGGCTAGGGCTATAACCCGCCGGCTAAACCCAGAAGACGAGGTGGATGGTGCAATGGTGCAGCCCGAGGTCCCGCAGCGGCGATCCGTTAGGACGTATCTCATCGGTGGCGCCGCCGGCGAGCTTCAGGAGCCGAAACGGCCGCATCCCGACTTCCGCGCCGTAGCTGGCGGTAAGCGCCGAGTGGCAGTACCGGAACAGCGCCGTCGCCGGACGCCCGGCGCCGAAGGTCTTGCAGATGAACCGCCCGTCCGGGAGCCGCACCCGCAGTGTGCACGGCTCCTCGCCCATCGCAGGCTCGTCCTGATCCACCGGCGTCACCGGACCGGAGACCTGTGGCCGGACAGCCGCGGCGGCGCCCGAGTCGTGCATGGTCACCGCCCTGAAGTACGCCGTCAGCTCGTCCACCGTTACCGCCGGGACGGAGGCCTGTGGCCGGTTGGAGCCGTGCATCGTGAACGCACCGAAGGACGCCATCAGCTGGTCCACGTCCATCGCTGCCTGCTGGGTTTCGATCAAGCGACTTGCCGAGAGTTGCGTGGTGCGTCCAGGCGGTGCTCTGCTTTTAACACGGAAGATCGTTGAGGACCGAGAGGAATCGAGTTAGGGCTCGCCCGGGCACGTTGTCCGACTCGGACAGTGAATCGTGTGACCTTTTCGTTTCTTTGAGAGGGGAACGGATCGCATCACCTGATGATATCTCCTTGGGTTAGGCCTGATCCTAGTTTTTCTTATAAGAGGCCTGATCCTAGTTGAACAACAATGGCATTCGCCTCGGAGCAAACCGGCGCTCACGCGCTCCATGGTGTGGGCCGGCCCATCAAGGAGATGTTGCTAGCTAACGTGCGAAATCACTAATTGAAAAGCACTTCTTTCAAAAATCATTTACACTCTCCCAGGTTGTGACAAGCGGTAATTCTGCTTGTGCGTCACTTGTCGCAACCTACAAGTTTTTTCTTTTTTTGTAACAATGTTTATTCAAAACGTTTTATCGCTTAAACTGCGCGTCCAAATCTCGAATCGTTTTCAATTGGATTCGTCATATCGAGATCTTCAAAACTAGATCCCATACGTTGATAAGTTACAATGAACTTTTTTTTCAAGAAAAAACCATACAAAAAATCAAACTGGGAGCACGCTTTTCCCCCCTTCCGAAAGCCATTTTCGAGAGGCGAGGCTGCGCCTTTCGCGGAAGCAAAGGGAAAAAAGAAAACACGTTTTTTCGTTTTCTAGAGGTATGGCCATGTCTCTCGCGGAAGAAAAAAAACACTTTTTTTCGTTTTCGAGAGGTCGTGCCTTTAGCGGAAGCAAATCCATGCCTCTCGTGGAAGCAAAACCGTGCGTCTCGCGGAAGGAAAAAAAAATACAAAACACATTTTTCTCCGTTTCCGAGCGGCACGACCATGCCTCTCGCGAAAGCAAAACCATGCCTCTCGGAAACAAAAAAATGCGTGCGGCACGGCCGTGCCTCTCACGGAAGTAAATCTGTGCCTCTCGCAGAAGATAAGAAACACTCTTCTCCTGCAAAACATTTTTTCCATAATTTTTTGTCGAAAAGCTAAGAATGACTGGTGGAAAACC
Source organism: Aegilops longissima (assembly GCA_021605205.1). Classification (NCBI taxonomy): domain Eukaryota; kingdom Viridiplantae; phylum Streptophyta; class Magnoliopsida; order Poales; family Poaceae; genus Aegilops; species Aegilops longissima. The sequence goes on from CM038682.1 coordinate 27,487,333, forward strand.
GGAAAGTCGAAAAAACGATCTAAAAAGCCAAAAACGCATGTGAAAAAAAAATCCGAAGGGAGCACCAAGAGTGCGACACGTGGTGTTGGCCGAGAGCGTGCCAAGTGGCGCACTCTCAGCCCAGCCCAAGTGACCCTTCGGAAGGGTCACGAAGGAGCGCTCCTAAATTAGCTTCTCTTGTTACTGTGCACGCTTGCTTGGTCGTCACACCCTTGATTGGGTTCCCTCTTTTAATGGTTGACCGGTCGACCGTTGAACATTGACTTTCAGCAAAATCACATATTTTGAAAAAGGTTCATGGAACTGAAAAAAAATTATGGATTAAAAAAATCATAATTTTCTAAATCATTGAACCGGAAAAAACAAATTGACAAAATTTATTCATTTAAAAGGTAAGGATTTTATAATGTTACCTAATTTAAAAAACTTGACTTTGAAAAATTTCTCCAAATTGTTTTCATGAATTTGACAAAAGTTTGCAAGTTTAAGAAAGTTCATGAATTTAGTAATAGTTTTCAAATTTGATAAAGTTCATACATTTTGAAAAAAAGAAAAAAGAAAAAAGAAAAACGAAAACGGAAAATGGAAAAACATATCACTACTGTGGTCGTGATGATATGTTTGTCGTCATCTTGATGGTTCCACTTCCTATTCCCTCGCATGCAACTTTACTCGCAAATGCCATCAGGTTTACTTCCACGATCCTTTTTAGTTGCCGTTTTCTTCTTTCCTCAGGCACTATGCCAAATCCGCCCCACTCGATCTCGATCTGGAGAGTAGTTTCCACCCATCCCACTGGTCATGCAGGAGAGATAGATAAGAGAGGAGCGCATCGCCGGTGCCCGTCGTCGGAGAGATATGTAGGATCGAGGGAGAGATAGCACCCATCTGCTTATATTCCTCACCTATTTCTATCCAACCACCGGCACACAACGTTGCCTTGTCCTCTGCTGCAATGGCCCTATCAGCGGCTTGCCCTCCCTGACCACCTCCCCTCCCTTTGAAGTAAGTATAATAAGGTGACATAAGCAAGCTATAAGGACTTAAATATTATATCTTTGCTTAGTTGAAGAAAAAAGAAGTGCAAGTAAAATAAGGTGACATAGCAAGCGAAAATTCTCGCGCCAACAGCTTGGCTGCGCAGGAAATATCTTTCCAGCATGCAGCTCGGCTGAACTTCGCCATCCTTTTGGAAGATCAAGGTGGTCTACGTCACTGCAGATGCGATCCGGCGTCACAACTCGATGGCAGAAGTACTACTGGGGGACGCTTTCGTTGAACCAGTTTCAAGACCAGTGACTCAAGACGGTGTGCAGCTCAGAATAACCAGGTGCAACAAGAGTTGAAGATCGATTCAAGGGCTACTGGCGGTGTCCTGGCTAAGGGGCCTCTCACCACATCGACTCCCGGCCTGGTGGGCCGAGCTGAGGACCCCTTGTAGGTTCCGTCTTGGACCCACTTTGGGCGGCCCGTGGAGTATAACTGGAAGATAACAAATGACTTTCCGTACAAGACAAGAAGCTGGATTCGGCGAGGAATCTACCTCTTAATACGTAGCCAACTAGGATCCATGTAACCCTAGGATTCCTGGTTTGCTATATAAACTGGGCTCCAGGCTCGTTTATAAAGAGAAAAACAATCTCCCAGTACTTTGTACTCTTAATCACTCCGACACAATACAAAATATTTCGAAAAAAAAGACGCAATACAAAACAAACAGGACATAGGGTATTATCTACTCCGAGATCCCGAATATGTGTAAAACCTGGTGTCTTTGTTAGCATCGTGCCATGTCGCTTAGCTTAGGATAGCCTACCAAGGGATTTGCCAGATTTAGCTCTAACAAAATGCAATTTATTTTCTACCATTCCTTAGTATACGATTTAATTTCTAGCTACGTAGCTTATTCGTGCCTCCGAGGGCCAAGCTATGCAATAATGGATGAATGAGCCGGACGCCAATTTGCACTTTGGGAGGACTGAGTCGTACCCTCCTAACGTCAGATAAACCTAACTAATGGTAGTTCTCAAGGAATAAGTGTTGTTAGCTTGGTTTTATTTATAAAGTTGGGCGTACACCTTTCCTTTTAAAAAAGTGTTGTTAACTCAATTTATCTAGTGCACTTGAGCCGTGGAACACACAAATGCCAAGAAGAAAAATGAAGGTTCATGCCAATGTGTGTATGATCCTCCATTCCAAAATATAGTGCGCCCGCGCTCCCCGAGGTCCAACTTTGACCATAAATTTAACCAACGAGACCGACTGCGGCGGGAGAAAAAATTATATAATTGAAAACTTCTTTTGAAGATGAATTCATTGGTATAAATTTTGCTCCCGCCGCAGTCAGTCTCGGTTGTTAAATTTATGGTCAAAGTTGAAACACGGGGATAGAGGAAACACTATTATTTTGAAACGGAGGGAGTATGTCTTATTTTAAAGTGCGGGAGGACCGAGTCATATCTTCTGCACCTTAAATAAACCAAACAATTCGTAGTCCTCAAGAGATAAAGTGTTTTAGCTCACTTGTGCTAGAGCCATTGTATATGGTAAACTTTTAATTATTAGTTCATTTATATCTCCGGCCTAATTATTAACGATATACTCATGAGTTGTGTAATACATTTTAACTTAATGAGTTTTGTAGCTTGATGTTATGCTTCCCACATGTTTTTTCTTCTTACTAAGTTTCTTTAGCATTGAGCTCCCTATATACCCTCACATATTTCACCGGATGTTTGCACTCTCAGTTTAGACCTCTGGTTACTTGGCTTACAATCAAAATGCAAATTTGATCTACCACGCATCATCTTTAGCTAGGTAACAAATCTATCTTTTTATCATGGCGCCACTTGAGATTTTAGAGGAAACTGGCCATCTAGTATAAAGTCCAGACTGGCTCTCGGTTCTTGGCATTATCTTGGTGATAACTAAACAATGTAACATTGATGGAGATGCAATTTATTAGTCCCTTTCTTTAGTAGTGCAAGCACAACCTGAAATTCAATGCAGGACGAGTCATACGACCCCGACAGAGCAACTACTCCTAATCTAAACAAATTGGGCTTGACCGGTAGCTATCGATTGCGTTCCCTAGCAGAGGAATTGTATTTAGTGTAGAATTTTTGTCTTCGTTTGTTTGAACTCTAGTGCAGTGGCGGAGCTAGCTAGGAAAAGCTGGGCGGGCCTGTGTGAGCTAGGGCAGAGAAAAACACATACAAATTGCACTCCATGGCCTAGTTTACCCTCACGTTTCACTGTTTTTCCTTTATGTTGGGCGGGCCATAGCACGGTTTTGCCCCTGTGTAGCTCCGCCACTGCTCTAGTGTACATTTTGTTTGTGTGCGTCAAACGCAGTATGCTTAAAAAACCAAGGGGAAAAAGAGCTTTGCATCAAAGTGCATTATGTGTGATCATGTTATTTAGTCTAAAAATCGAATGCATGCATGAAAGAATTTTAAAACCATGATAAACATTTTTGATCAAAATTAAAGTCGAACTTGTTGAGAGAAAACAAATCTAAACCCGAGCCGGCGAGGGGGGCTACTACCTTGGCTGGCCAACGGCCAGATCCACAAGTCGGTGTACATGATGGAAATGGGGTGAGGGGGGGTGGGGGCCTCTTTCTGTCACATGTAATCTGGGGTAATATCTTCCAAGTTGGGACAAATATGTTTCTCCACAGTGGATCAACAATGCTGCTAGCAGGCAGAGGATGTTGCCAATGTAGAAGATTTTAGTCTCTTAGGCCTGCCCCAAGCTACCACAACAAGTGCAAGTCATCCTGCGTGCGCTTTCTATGTTATTATCAGTGACCCGCTGGTGGTTGAGTTCTGAGGTCATCACTAACCAAAAGTCACTGACGGGCCACTGGCACGTCAGTGATGATAACTTTTGGCCGGCCGGAGTTATGTGATCTTGTGGTAGTACTTGGGCTCCACTACGGTTTAATATAACTTTGTTAGTTCAAACCAACATGGACTTTATTAGTCTGGCTTGTTTCTTCTTCTATTTTGGTCTTCAACTGAACAATTTTTGTTTGTTTCCAGACACCATTTCTTAATTAAACAGTAAACCACTTGTTGGACAGAGCTAAAAAATTGAATTATCCAAATTAGAATATCAGGCGACTACCTGTTAGTCTGTTCCATCTCTAAATCAAGCACATCGTTGTCGAGTGTGTTGCAACTGCCACCAGAGATTTATATTTTGTTTGGTCTAGGTCTAAAGTCAGTTCATTTTGTTTAATTTTCATTATAGTGGTGCTAAGAAATCAATGAGATGTAAGCCGAGGATCTATAATTGGCTGCTCCATGTGTGATTGGCTCTAAACCAATGTAGTCCACCCTGCAAGTTGATGAACCTCCAGATGCCCATGCTCATCATCGGGCCTTCGTCTACAAAAGTACATCATCAATGGAGAAAAGTGTGTTTTTATCACCCTAAGGAATGTTTGTTTCCTTGCTTGTTTCGGATCTGACTTTTCAACAATACATTGTCTTTTTTCACTTGGTCATGGAACTTGATTAAGCTTATGGGGCATTAACATGTAAGAAGGCATAGTGTTGTCGTTTCATTTAAGAAACTATAGGAACTAGACTACCACCTACGACATTTGATCCACCTGAGCAATTATACTACATCACCGCCATTCCACACACAAAAGAGGCGTTTTAATACAAATTAGAGTGATAAAAGTTTACTAGATATTTCTTCTTAAGGAGGTGGGTTCGGCTTAAGTGCCAACAAGCAAAGTGTCATAAACTTAATCTAGTGTATCCATCTAAAATTCAATCTATTGTACTGCAGTGGTTAGTTTGCATAACATGCATATTTTTAATGAAGGGCTTATGTAGCTTTTTTTGGTCTTCGAAGGGATATGATTCCTTTGCAGTAGTGAACGCACAGGCTAGACTTGGAGACTCGTACATTTTCTCAGCTTGAAGTGCGAGACAAATGAGTCGTATCTCTCACGCCTCTAAATAAACTGAACCAACAGTAGTGATCATGAGTTTTGTACCTTGGTATCATACTTTTCACATGCCTCTGATCCTTTGTGTAGTTTCTTCCATGTCCGGCTCAATATATAGACTCATGTTTCTCCATCAACGTTTGCACTATTTGTTTATCTCTCTTCTCTGATTTCTGAAATCGGAATGCTTTCTGTAATGTACCAAACACCATCTTCAATATGCCAGCTATTATATCTACAACTTTTTGCTTGGCATTATACATGTTGAGATATTAGAGGAAACTGACCGTCTTGTATACTTTGATGTGGTTCATAAATCTGGTCTTAAAAAGAGTTTCCAAAACTTTACAGCTAAGGAGCTTTCACTTTATTCGATCTTTCTAGGAATGGCTCTCAAACATGTGAGCACGTTGAGTTGATATATGAATCCAAGCATTCTTTTAGTTAGTATGTTGTGGTTCAAAGTACTAGATAGAACAGACTACCACCGAGCTGTCAGCATGCATTAGCTTAGTTCATGAGAGAATTGCACTTGTACAGTAACTTATATTAAGCCCTACATTGTCCAAGACATATATCAGTTTTAAGATGTTACATGGAGTAGACAACTAAAAAAAAGAGCAACCAACATTTGTGTGGATGGAGGAGATAAAATATTCAGCCATCATGGGAATTTTTTTAGATGATACTATGTCGATTAAGCTCAGTTTCTGCCTCGGGGATGGCCGCGAAAAAATTCCCTAAAATGAACTTAGGATTTTTGGGGTCATATAATACCAGGGGTTCCAGAGAGAAGCCGGGTAGGTGGGATTCCCTGTGGGCCCGGAGAGAAGCCGAGGGGTGTTCTATGGGCTCCACGAGGTTTATTCGTGCGACCCAAGGGTTGGCCGTGTGGTGGTTTCGCGTGGGCCTTAGCCCCGAGATCTCGTCCCGCATGAAAATAACTCTAGTATTTTTCTTGTACTGGTTTGGTCTTCCGAAGAAAAAATCTTCGTTGATCCTTGTTTTAGTGCTTCTATGGAGCTTTCTAACAATTTACCCTTCTCTTGTACAACATGTAAATTAAGAGGAAAATGCATTACATTGATGCAATAATGTGCAAAATCTCATTAATAATAAACACTTTATAAAACGAAATTGTGATGCAAAACGGATGTATCAGGCACCCAAAATGTGGACACCTCACTCTCTTCAAGTGGGAAGGAGCCCATCGTCAACTCATCTCACGATGAGGGGTAGCTCAATTTTAGCCTACTTAGACATAATTTTATCTACCTATGCCAACTTAATTATCTTCAGTTAGCCTTTTCTGGGCTTTATGAATGCCAGGTTGGTGTTGTTTGTGTTTTTCCTCTAAAATGTCTAGTCAAATATTCAAAGTAATGTTACTATGGAAAGGGATCTTTATGTATTATATGCAATGTGTTATGTTCATTTGTGCAATGTGTTGTTATATTGCGCACTATTTAGTTCAGTTCTTGGGAAAAATTTTGTAGTGATATATTTGTTGGCTGTTAAGCAATACATTTGTTGGGAAAATAATATGCAATGTGTTGTTATATGCAAGATATGTGTGTGTGTGTGTGTGTGTGTGTGTGTGTGTGTGTGTGTGTGTGTGTGTGTGTGTGTGTGTGTGTGTGTGTGTCAAAAACAAATTGAATTTGACTAAATTATATATGCGAGAAACAAATAGAATTGATATATTTGTTGGGTGTTAAGCATGTTGTAGTTAACATGCCTTTCCATGGTTGAAATTTGGAAGTACGATGTCAATTTTTAGTGAAGCTCTATTGATAGTGTGCTAATTATTGTTTAACCTAATCAATATCTATTGGTTCTCATTGCTTAGCATAATCTTGGCAGTATCTAGATAAGTTGACACTGATGCATTGTGTGGGCGCAGTTTCTTAGTCCTTTTCCCTAGAGGTGCAAGCACAACATGACTTCCATACAAGGGTCCATTTGTACAACAACATGAGTTTCATCTTAGAATGGATCATATGATCCTCCCCTCGCTATGATGACCTACGCAAAATAAAGGCCAAGATGCATAGAAACATTGAACACTTTTCGGGCTGAACGGCTATACCGATTAAATACCATGCTTACCTGATGATCGGCTTGTCCAAACAACTTACCTGATTAAGTTTTGTATGAAAGATTAAATCGGCGGTGTTACTCACGGGGTCCTATTCCCCTCCCTCACAAAGAAACTTACGCTTAATACGAATAAAGTGGGCTTGACCATCACGTTCATGTTCTAGGTAGTCATTGGCAGGGGAATTATTTGAAGGTAGAATTTTTCCTATGAACTCTAGTGTACTTTGTGTGTGTGTCTTATGGGTTCATAATATGACCCCTATAAGGTGTGGTAAAAATTTGAGAACATTATGGAAAAAATTGGATGCACTTTGTGTACAAACTGAATACTCTTCAGGGAAGCATCGGAGCTTCGAATGAAAACCGGGGACTTTCATACATAACTCAACTATTTTTGCATCATTCCCCTTTCATACTTTTTGTATGTTTATTACACACCATTGAAATGGTTATACTCAAGATTGGCCACTTCTTGAGTTGTTTGGTATTTTTGAAGCATTAATTGATTTACTGGCCACTAAAAGAGCATAACGCTCTCCCTTTCACAATAACATGTAAATGAGCTTTGAAGAGTTTGAAACGTGGCATGGGTTCATCATATGACCCGTATAGGGTGTGGTAAAAACATTTATAGTGTTACGGGAAAACCTGGATGCACTTCATGAAGAATTGAACACTCCCTGACGAATCGAAACAATTGCCTTCCACATAGAACTCGATTTTTTTACAACATTTTTCCTTTAAACATTTTCTATGTTGAATATACACCATTGAAAGTGCATGATCAAGCTTGGTACCATTTTGGGTTAATAAACATGATTTTTTTTCAAGCACTTTCATTACTTACAAGATCTGTGGCGAGCGCCAACTATATCCCGACACTGCTAACTTAGGAAAACAAAAAGTTTGCACGGGGATTAGCGAAATATTGCAGTGTTGGTCATGATTCTCGCTCGCCACTGATATGTTGAGAACCAGTGGCGGGCGTCATTCAGCCACCCACCACTATTGTTTCTATCCCACAGCTAGTTATGTGAAAATTGAATAAATGACAGATGATGGCTGCAGCCCGCCACTGTTGAGCATTTAGAAGTGGTCGACGCTTTTTTCCACCCGGCACTAGAACTTTCGCAAAATATTTGTAGCGGGTCTTAGGCTATGGCCGTCACTAATATGAGCCCACCTATAAGCCTTTTCCCGGTAGGGGTTGGCTTATGTAGCCTTTTGGTGCCTCCTATGCAAAAGGAAAAAAATGAATTTTCTGCAAGGAAAAATATTCATGCATCTTCCTAATTTGAAGGGCCAGAAGAATGATTCGTATACCCCATACATCAAGATAAACCTAACTAACTCTACTTCTCATGAGTTTTATAACATGGTGTCATACTTGCCACATGTTTTCCTTCCCTTGTTAATTTTTTTTGTGTTGGGTTCTATATATACACTATCTTATTTGGGCATACATGTTTGCACTATCTGTTTAGCTCTATGATTGCATATTCAGATACTGTAATGCAATTTCTTCGCTACCAAGCTCCAACTTTAGTAAGGAGGCTCTCATATCTACAACATTGTTTTATGTCATGACACTAGTTGAGATATTAGGGAAACTGACCACCTCATGTACTCCGTTTGGGCTCATTATTTCAGGCTTTAACTAGATTTTCAAAGCCTTACGATAGAAGGAGTTTCACTTCATTTAATTTGTCTAAGAAAGGTTCTCAAGGTGCAAAGTGCTAGCTAGGTTGAAGTTTCTGCAAATTGTCAACTTGCATTAGTTTAGTTCATGCGACAATTGTATAGGAATTTGGACTAAGATTTACATTGGCCATGTTACATAGTCCTGGCAACAGACAAAAAGAAAAGAATAGAATATCCAACCTTTGTGGAAAGAGAGGCAAGAAGTTTGCCATTGTAAATCATTTTTAGATGGGATTTTATCTATAAAGTGAGGGTGTTAATCTCCATATCTATGATTCGGGCATACTCTAGTAGACTAAACTAGCAACAACAGGTCGAAGACAAAGTGTAGGCAACTTTGATAAGTCCTGGATAACCTATTTTGAACCTCTGACCATGACGCTAATATCCCTGTGACCATTCTCTTCTCTTGAGGAACTAACATGATGAAACCAACCACTTTTGCAAGTAACCTATCTTTTTGGTTACACCATAAAAAACATAATCTGGCACTACTATAGCGGTATAGCCATTCCATGTATACGAGTAAATTTCTGGTTACGTAGCGTATTCGTGCCTCTAAGGGCCAAACTATGCAACAATGGACGAACGAGTCAGGCTTCGAGAGCCACACATCTGCCTTAATTTGAAGTGTGGCAGGATTGAATGGTATCTTCCTCACCTTAAATAAACCTAACTAATGGTAGTCCTCAAAGGATAAATTGTTATTAACTCAAATTATCTAGTGTGCTAGAGCCGTTGCATGCATATGGTTAGCTTTTATTGAATGGTTGATATATATTTCTTGTCTTAATTATTAACAGAACTACTCATGAGTTATGTAACACATTTTTGAATATCATGAGATTTAGAAGGAAGCCCAAGGAGGTGGAGCCGACCTTCATGCCTTCCAAGACTAGAGGGGAGGGGGTGGCGCCGTAGATCACATCTATCTCTGTATAAACCCTAGACCTCCATCATACTATCGCCCCTCTATGATGACACCACAACGAAATTAGTGTGTGTTTCATGACCCTAACGGTGTGTACAATGGTGCCATCTTAGGATTGCCATGTAGGATAAATGCTGAGGTGAAAAGGAGAAAACCCATAAGAAAAGGTTTGCCACCTCTTAATTAAGATGTGATATCTTAACAAAAAGCTATCTCTCACCGCAAATTAAAGGATATCTTGTTATCACATATAACACTAACAGATAACTCATTGTACGTAATCTTTTATTGTCTTCTCTAGAATACGTGGCGTATTTAAGATAAGAGGTCTTATCAACCACTGTACATGCCACAAATTTTAGTTTTGTTACCTGCGGAGAGTCTATGGAAATGGAATGGTCGAAGTTGGTGACTCCCTCTGTTTTAATTTACTATGTACACTAGCTTCGTCATAAGTCAAATTTTATAAAGTTGTACTATGTTTATAGAAAACAATATGAACATTTACAACAACAACAACAACAACAACAACAACAACAGCAAGAAGAAGAAGAAGAAGAAGAAGAAGAAGTATATACGATATGAAAATATAATCAATGATAAATTTAATGATATTGATTTGGTATTGTCAATATTAATATATTTTTCTATAAATGTGATTTAAATTTTATAAAGTTTGACTTAAGACAATGCTGCTATGCAGAGTAAATAGAGATGGAGGGAATATAATTTTTTAGGGAAGTAGGTTTAGCTTAATTAATGGCAAAGAAATCATCGTTAAGTTAATCTAGTGTGCTAAAAACATCAACCAGGTGTTGCTGTGATTAGCAATCGCACAACATGTATTAATCTTTAATGGATTACTAAACACATGTTCCAGACTACGAGTCATACATCTTCCTAATTTGAAGTGCCAAAGGAATGAGACGTATCTTCCCCACCACTAAATAAACCTAACTTAGCTATAGTGCTCATAAGTTTTATAGCTTGGTATCATACTTGCCTCATGCTTTCCTGCCATTGTTTTATTTTGTATGTGTCGGGCTCTATATATACACTCATATTTCGCCATGGATGTTTGGACTATCTGTTTAACTCTTCGATTGTGTACTCAGATATCAGAATGCGGTTTCTTATTACCAAGCACCATTTTCAGTGAGCTGTCTATCATATCTACAACATTTTTGTTGTCATGACACCAATTGAGATATTAGAGGAAACTGGCCACCTGCTATACTTTGCTCAGGCTCATGATTTTAGGATTTAAAAGGGTCTTTAAATCCTTACGGTAGAAGGGATTTTACGTCTTTCAATTTTTGTAAGGACGGTTCTCAAATATTATTGTGCAAAGTGTTAGAGTGAACAGTGTAAAGTGTTAGAGTGAAGAGTGTATCTCCAAACATTCCACATATTGTTCAAGACATATATCAATTCTAAGATGTAACACAGGAGAAACAATTGTGATAAAAAGAACATACGGCCATTGTGGAAAGAGGAGCAAAAAGCGCTGCCATTGTGTGAATCCTTTCTAGATTACTTTTATTAAGTTAAGGTGTTAAACTCCACACATGTGATTTGTGCATGCTAAAGGAGACTAAACAGGCAACGGCCGGTAAAGACGTCTAGCCAACTTTGATAACTCATGGCTAACCTATTTTGAATCTCTGACCATGACACTGATGTCCTCTTACCATATATGCCACAATTCTCTTCTCTTGGAGAACTGGACATGCATGCCATAATTTCTCTTGGATCCTCCTCCTCTATTAATAAAGTGGGCTTGACCATCACGTTCCATCCAGGTAGTCATTTTTTACTCTAGCATCATTTTGAGTGTACGACAAGGCTGCCCAGTCGTCGATCTGTGTTGAACACACAAATGCCGAGAAGAAAAAAGAGCTTCATGCCAGTGTGTGTGATTCTATTTGTGTGAAATACAATGCAAATATAACAGATTTTAAAGCATTTGTTAAGGGCATCTACGATGGTAGACTCATATGCAGGCGCTTATAGTAAAAATAATAAATATCATAAAATCCAAAAACAAATAGGGACCTTCTCCTCCAATGCTAGGCGCTAATCACAGGCTCTAATTACGTAGGCTCGGCGTCGAGTTTCTTTACTGGTGTGACCAGGAAAGGAGCATGAACCCAACTAGTCCCCCTCGCGTCCCTCCCGCGAGCGACTGAGGGGTGAACCCTTGCCACCGGCGCCTCAGTCCCCCGCCTCTCCATCTCCTCCCCTCGCCGCCGCCGGGCGAAGCCCGGAAGGTGCTGGTGCCGGCGGGGTCACATCTCCTCCTCGCGCGGGGGCTCGGCGCTGGCTGGCAACCTCGGATGGTGGCACAGTGTTGGTCTGGGGCGCGGCGGCGTGCGGGCAGGCCCGATGGCGGTGTCGCGGTGTCTCTTCCCGTGCGTGGTGGGCTGGACTCGGCGGGAGCTTCGCCCTGTGGAGGCGGCAGCCGGCGGGGGCTCGGCCCAGATCTGGTCGGGCGCATTCCAGGTGGGTTCTTGTGCCGCTGGCGCGGTGGTTGCGGCTATGGCGGTGGTGGCTAGCGGCCAGTGGTGCGGCAATAATGGGTGTTGCAGACGTGTAGTAGTCCTTGTGGCGTGCTAGTGCTGTCGGGATTCTGCAGGGGGTATGGAGGTGCCCCTTCTCCTGCTGAAGAGCTGGAGGCGTGTTGGGCAGAGCTGGTGCCGGACGCGACACCGGCTGCTCGTGCTGACGATGGAGGCTTCGGATCTGGAGCTCGTGCTCGGGTGTACGAATTTGGGCCCGGGCGGTCGGGTTATTACCCAGGTAGGTGGAGTAGGATTGGTCCAGGAGGTGCTCGTGGGCACTGAGGTCCCTCACCTCATGGGTGCGGTGCGCATTTGGTGGTTGTTGGGACTTCGCTGCACCGTCTTCCAGATTGGCGTCATCGGGCTCAACATGAAGTCGTTTCAGCTTGTTCGGTGATGGCCGTCGGTATCGACAGGGTCGTGTCCCCCTGTCCGGGACCGGAGGGGGGCGCCTGGACGGATGCCGTCAACGACCCAGGCTCAATGACTGATGCCGTGCTAGGAGTGAAAGGAGGCCCCTTTTACTCTTTGTACTGTGGTTGGGTCGCTATTTGACTTCTACATGATACCGTTTTGTAAAACTCAAATTTTGATGTTTCAAAAAATCATGAATATTCACAAGACATGTACCTACAGTATCTCAAAATTTCAAATCCAAAGTTGAAATATATATGGAGAAACAAAAAAAAAGACAAATCCACATGTGAATAGTGGCAATTCTGCTATTGCCTTTTTTGACAGTATTCATGTTGAATTTGTCTTTTTATTTCTCATTGTGCATTTCGAATTTTGATCTCATTTTTTTATGGATACTAAACATATATATTGTGAACATTAACGTCTTTTTTTAGAATATTTTGAAACGTCCAAATGTGATTTTTATGACATGGTATCATGGTGTCATGTGGTACCTGGTATCACAGGATATTTTTCCCCTGTCAACAGTAGATACTCAAGTAGAGCAGGGACTCTGATAAAAATGGATACAGTCGTCGCATGTTATCTGGGGTAATATCTCCCAGGTTTGGGGCAAATTAACATATTTTTCCAAAGTGGATCAACAATCCTGCTAGCAGGCGGAGAGCCAGGATCGGACGGCACAGGAGGGTGGACCCATGAGAGGGCTGCTAGACTGCACAGTTAATGCCTCAAAATAAGAAATCACAATGAAAAAACAACAACAGAAAGTGGTGGCAATAAACACCGCAAGGCGGAAAAACTGACGGCAACTATTTCCCCCATCATCAGTCCGAAACTATAGTCCTTCCGTGCTCGTTTCTTTTCGGGTAAAAACTTGTATTACTCAACTAACATCTAGTTTCAATCTGCTTTGCTGAGATGAACCGCACCTGGTGGTCCTGAGCCCAATCATACCACAGTTCTGCTCTCGGTCCTAGGAAAGTAAGCCTAGTAATTAGCTACAGAGTTTTGGCTAGGCTTGTTAAGAGTAATGCAAGTTTTACAAAGAGAAAGCAGATACTTAACTCTGCCAGTAATTAAAGAAGCAACCACCAATCTATCAGGATTCAGGAATTCCATCCATGAGTATATTCACCACGGCAAGTGAGTCAATCTCCAAAAAATGGGCGCCTCTGAACATTCGAGAGACAAAAGAGATACCTTTCATACAAGCACACAATTCAGCTTCCATAACATCTCTACACGAGAACATTATTCTGCAGGATGAGAAAATTATGTTTCGAATGTCATCACGGAGTATCATTCATGCACTGGTGCTTCCATCAGGAGACTAGGAGCCATCCATGTTCAACTTGACACAGCTCGCAGGTGGAGCAGTCCATTTAGGTTGGTTTTCAACTGTAGTCATGGTAATTCCAGGAGTTGTATCGTAAACAGCCGGAACAGGCCCCTTCCCTTTAACTGGGTCGCATGTACACCCTTGTTAAAAGCTTATCAGTTAATTGCAGAAAACACTACATTGCTGGCATCGTTTGCAGGAAACTATCACGTTTCGTTTTCGTTGCAAAAAACAACAATGCTGCTATCAAAATGTCTCCAAGTGGATACAATGCTGCTAGCAGGCTGAGAGCCAGGATCGGAGACACATGAGAGTGGAGGCCTGAGAGGGCTGCTAGACTGCACAGTTATAAATTATAACCCCTTAACGTAATGATCACAAAGCAAAACAGATAACCACAACCGAAAGACTTACGAAACTATTTTCCCCCATCATAAGACCAAAGCTATATTCCTCTTGTGCCCTCTCATCTTTTGACTGGTGGCATCCGAAAGCTGAAAAGGCTCCTACAGTTCCAAGACCTCCGCTGATGCATCCCTTTCGTTCCTGAATAACCTGTCGCAAAACAATTTTTTTCCGAAAAGGGGTGATTCCCCGGCCTCTGCATCAGAACAATACATACGGCCAACTTTATTAAACAGCAAATAGGTTCAACAAAGGTCTTAAAGTCGTAATGAAAGTAACGAAAAGTTCAAATAGACATCGCAGATTTCAGAAAGTTTTTTGCTCCCCATGTGCGGTACATATGATGACTTTCGTGGCTTTATCAACACTAAACGGAGACAATGAAGTTTGTTTCGGTTTGGTATGTTGATAGGTAGGGACATTCAGCTTAATTGCCACGGGAGAAAGTGTTGTTAACTTAATTTATGGAGTGATTTCTGTTAATGGAAATCGGAGAGATGATTCTCTCTTTTATCAACAAAAAAAGCAGTTGCATATGGTTGGCTTTAAACGGATGGTTCATTTATATCTCATGCTTAATTACTAACAGTACTGCTCATGAATTGTGTCATGCATTTCTTAACTTCATGATTTATGCAACTTGGTGTCATGCTTCCCACATGGTTTCATTTTCTTGCTAGGTTTCTTCAACGTTGGGCCTCAATATATACCCTCACATATTTCACCGGGTCTTTGCATTATCCATTTAGCCCTCTGATTACTTAGCTAAGAATCAGAATGCAACTCTTAACCACCAGACAACACCTTTAGCTAGGTGCCAAATCGACACTATTTTTGTTATCATGGCGCCAGTTGAGATGTTAGAGGAAACTTGTTGGAATAAGCCACGGCGTCTGGTGCAGTCGGGCTCGTCGGGCACGTCGGGTGTGCGCGGGACGTGCGGGACACAGCGGAAGCATGGCGTGTGTGGAGTGCGTGTTTGGGCTCATGTCAATAACTAGCGTGTGCGTCATGTGTGTTGATCGTGTAGCGATCCGAGTTGTAGGGCGTGTGAGCATTGGAGTCGATCTGCAGCTTGCCGCGCAGGGGCGGAGCCAGGATTTTGGTATAGGGGGGGCCAAGTCAAGTTCATATTTTTTTTTAGACTGAAAAAATAACTATGATAACACTACATTCAAGTGTCAATCTGACGCAAGTATAAAACATGATTACATTTTTATTTACCTCTATGATTGCCAATAAAATTGAAATTTTTAATAATTTCATCGGAAGAGAACTTAGCGGCCAATATTTCTGCAACATAGATTACCATGCAATACCGAAGTAAGTCATCTCCCATTTGACGGCGCTTAAAAAGGATTAATATTTAGAGTGTCTGGGGTGGTTTACTGTTCATAACTGTTGATATACAGGTTTCAGAGCTAGCATTACACCACAACCGGAATCCAGAAGTACTAAAATTTGATGTATATTCATGCCACAGACAAGAACTAAGATCTCTTTCAAAATCACATCACAACGGGAAATTTGACAGATCAGTACAGTAATTGATAGTGCTACTGCTAACCTTGGCTAGTCCATTGGGCAGATCTAAAATTGACAAGCACAACCAGAAGATTTCAATTTAATCGCTTCTACGGAGGACCAAAGGCGGCCGCAGGGGCGGATTGGAATGGAATCATGGAGAATTAACATACTCTATAATAGTACAAGTTCGACATAATCACATAAAAAAACTTGCATCACAGATAGAAACTAATACAAGATAATAGATAATCTGCATCATAAAAATAAGAACCTGTCGACACACACAATACAACACTAACACAATCATGATGATTCTGGACATGTGGAAGATGAGAACTCTTCATTGAGTCATAGACCATAAACTCACAAATTACACAGCCAAATTACCAAAGCAAAAGAAAATCTGGAGCATCAATTCGAGTATTCAACACTGAATCACTGATACAGGATGAGAATAGGCGGATGAGAATTCGTTGGTTGAAGTGGGAAGAATTTGACAAGTGCAGCAGCCAAATACCTGAATATGTGAAGTGAATCAGATAGGCTGATCGCGAATTCGAGAGCAGCAGCCAGCAGGCCTAGGTTCTGGGAGCAGCCGAGCAAAGCAAAGCAGGGTGACTGAGGGAGAAGGGTAAGAGGCCCCCTGCTCGCCCCCCCTGTCTCCGCCACTGTTGCCGCGTACGTAGCGTAGACGAGCTGCATGCAGTAGAGGCCGTTGTGATCCGTTGGATTCCGGCCGCGCCGCGCGCGTACGAGCGCATCGTGGGCGCAGGCGAGGGCATGCGGGTCGGGCGTGCCGGCCAGAGTGAGGGCGTGGTGTTGCGTATGCATGCACGTATAAATCCCTCCCGCTGTAAACTGATTCGGGTGCGTTGGTTAGTCGTGTATCCAGTTTGAGTCAAAGAGAAAAAGGGCTGTACGCTGCGGCCGGAAAAACATATCTGCTATCCTATACTTCTTCTACCTTCGTCCGCTGAGAGAGAGCTAGTCGAGAGCTGCCCCAACAAAACTGACCGGCTCTTAATTATATTTCATCTAGGCTAGTTCTCGTTTCTGAATATTAACTTGCCGGTATCTTTACAAGGAGGCCTTGATACATTGTGTGGTAGTTTTCTTTTATCAGCCCTTCTGTATAGATGCAAGAAAAATACGACTTTCATATAAGGGTCCAATTGTCCATATCCTAAGCCTCGCTTTACCCTCATGTCCGGAGAAGATGAGAGGAGACATCAAAACTGCAATGACAATCAAGGTTGCCATCCTACTACGGAAAAGAGAGCACATTATAAGACTCAACATGATCAATTCGGTCAAATTGTATTTAGAGTACACTTCCGTTGTGGGTGGCATGGCTCCCCAGCCCTCAAACTAGTCTGCAAGTTCAATTATGTGTGATTCTATTCTTCAATCCAAGAACAAATCCAATGCATGCCTAACTGAATATGCTCGCCACATGTAATCTCCAAAGTGGATCAACAACACCAGGTTACAGAATGTGTCGCTCCCAACACATGTACCAGGTAAGCAAAGCCTCTCTAAGTCTGCTCGTCCGTGGACAGCTCCAGAAGACGTTCCGCCTCCCTAGGAACATCCTTGTCAGCTGCTTCTACCCGCTTCGGTACACTATACACGACCTTCTGTTCACTCTCGACTTCGTTGCTTCGTACCTCTAGGCGGTTGCACTGCAAGAAGAGGACAAGGAAACGGTAAGAGGTCAAAGAGGTTGTGCGGTTTTGTTGAGTCTAACGCTGACCCCCCAAAAACGCACTCTAAGATCTAGAACCAGGGTATTGTTTTGTTTGAGGCAAAGATTACTTGTTTATGGCAACTACATTCATATGAGTGCGGGTGCCAAAGGGGTTTATGGCAGTTGAACTGGTTGATTTGATGAATGAAACATATTTCTAGTTCTCCCTGGGCAATAAAGATTTCAGGTGGCATTCCAGTGATATCAGCTCCATGCTCGTGTTGATACTGTGGCAATCGTGTGCTTTCTCCACAGAACACCGCTAATAGTCACCAGTAGTAAATAGTAGAGAAGTATCATATTAATAAAATGTGTCCATGCAGATTAAGAATTGAGAAATAAAAACAGGGAGCAGTAAAGGGTAGGTAACAAATATGTAAGGATTTGATAAGCATTGGAAATAAATACAGATATCAATGTTAACGCATAAATGCCGAGAAGGAAAAAAGAGGTTCATGCCAGTGTGCGTGATCCTATTTGTGTGAAAAATGCAATGCAAGCATAACATAATTTGAAGCATTTGTTAACCTGTTTTAATCAATCGAACTCACTGAGAAACAGAATTGGACTTCATCCGGTGAGGAATGACCACTAGTTTATGCGTTAACACAGATCGAGCATTGAGAAACATAATCGAGCTAATTTTGCCCAGCCCAGATGCACAAAATTATTCAACAGCCCAAACGGAGCAGACTATCTGGCACAATCGATACGCTCATCACATGTAAGCTGGGTAGTATGTCCCAAGTTTGGGACCGCTGTATTTCTCCAAACTAGATCAACAGTGCTACTTGGAGGAGAGCCAATATCGGATGATGCAGGACAGTGGCGCATGAGAGGGCTGCTCGACAACTCAATTAATAAGACATAAGTATGTTTTTAGTCCCTCAAGTTCCCCAAAAGTATAGACTTGGTCCCTCAAGATTTTATGGTATACATTTGGTCCTTTAAGTCTGAAAACCAGATAAGTTTGGTCGAAAACTAGATTTTAAGCACATTGACCGGGTTTGCTCACGTTTGACCAGGTCTGACCACGATTGATTAGGTTTGACTGATGAATACCAAATTCAAAAAATAGGAAGAAAAAAAATGAAATTTTGTGGCAACCAAGATGCTTGGGAGTGCTAGGTGTGTAAAAATTTGTGTGGCGTTTCGACATTCGAGGAGCTTGTGGCAAAAAAACTAAATTTTGGCTCAAAAAAAAGCCTTTTTTTTTTTGCTAGAGCTCCTCGGGTGTTATTTGACCACAAAAAATTACACGCACCTAGTGCACCAAGCATATATGTCGGTTGTCACAAAATTGCAGAATTTTTTTAAATTTGTTTGCTATTTTTTTAATTATTGTTCATCAGTCAAACCTAGTTAACGTGGTCAAACCTTGTCAAACCCCGGTCAACATGCTCAAAATCTGGTTTTGGACCAAACTTATCCGGATTTGACTCTTGAAGGACCAAATGTATGCCAAAAAATCTTGATGGACCAAATCTATACTTTTGGGGAAACTGAGGGACCAAAAACATACTTTTCTCACTCAATTATGATGTCTATAAATAATGATGCAAAACAAGTAACCACAATAGAACTTGGTAGCATTAACAACCGCAAGGCGGAAAAACTAACGCCGTCTGAAACTGTTCTCACCTTCATGTGACTCAAGCTATCTTCCCCTCGTGCTCTTTCATCTCTTGATTGACGGCATGTGAAGGCCCCCTGTAGTTCCAAAACCTTGGGCTATTGCATACATTTCGTTCCTGAATAACCACAACGGAGGACAAATGAACATTGAAGATTACATAACGTGTCTACTCACATGCACAATACTAAACTGATAGAATGATGCTAGTTTAGGTCTGCTACGTTGAGAGGTCGTGATGTTCAGCTTAATTGCCATGCGAGGAAGTGTTGTTAACTTAATTTATCAAGTGCACTGTAGCCATTGAATATGGTTAATTTTAAATACATGGTTTATTTATATCTCTCGTGTAATTACTAACGGTACTGCTCATGAGTTGTGTCACAGATATTTTAACTTAATGAGTTGTGAAACTTGGTGTCACGCTTCCCACATGCTTTCATTTCTCTTGGTAGGTTTCTTAGCATTGGGCTCGGTACACAACCTAACATATTTCACAAGATGTTTGCACTACTCATTTAACCCTCTGGTTGCTTAGCTAAGTATCAGGATGAACCTTCTAACTACTAAACATCACCTTTAGCTAGGCCTCACATCTATAATTTTTGGTTTTCATGGTGCCACTTGAGATATTAGAGGAAACTGACCAACTCTTATATTTCATCTGAGCTGCTTCTTGTTTCTTATTGTAATCTTGGCGGTATCTAGAGAAGGTAGAAATGATGCATTGCACGTGTGGGACCAGTTTCTTTTCATCGGTCATTCTCTCTACCGATCCAAGCACAACATGACTTTGTAGAAGGGCCCACTTGCCTGCAGCATGAGTGGTGACAGATTCAGCACCATGCTTACCCAATGGTCTCCTTTCATTCCAGTCAAAGCAAGTATTAATTTGAATGATGCATCTATTGGTAGATGAATTTGTGTTTATGTACATTTTCTTTGTTTGTGTGTGTGACATAGCTCCCCTGCCGTCGATCTGGTCTGCGTGTTCACACCAAAAACACCAACATCTGAGAGAGAAAAAAGAGCTTTGATTACATCAAAGTGCATTGTGTATGATCCTATTTTTCAATCCAAGATACCAAATGCATGCACAACAGAACTGGATGCCTATGTTTACTAGGTTTAACCAACATCAACTCATCAAGAAACAAAAACAAGGCTAGCGCCGGCAATGAGTGCCCTACTAGTAACAAGGCCCAGATCCACAAGTTGATGTAGACTGATGTAATGAGGAAGGTATCAACAACAGGCCAACAGAGCACTCTTTGCCACATGTAATGTAGGGTAATATCTCACAAGTTTGGGATAAATATATTTTCCCAAAGTGGATCACCAATGCAACTAGCAGGCTGAGAGCCATCTGCGTAGTAATAATGCTCTAAATTAATAATCACGACGCAAAACAAATAACAACAACATAAATGGTGGCATTAAACACTGCAACATGCAAATGCTGATGGCATCCGGAACTATTCTCCCCACATCATCATATATACTGAAGCTTACTTCCTGTCGTGCTCTCTCAACTCTGAGTACATAGCATAAAACTATCGGTTATAAGGTTAGGGCTCCGAAAAACTACCCCTGCAGCCAACCGCCACTGATGTTTCTATTCCACTACTAATTCTGTAAAAACATAGAAATGGCAGATGACGGCTACAGCCCACCACTACTGAGCATTCAGTAGTGGTCAGCACTTTTTTGCACCCACCACTGAACTTTCCCAAAATAGTTGAGGCAGGCCCCAGGCTATGCCCGCCACTAAAGTGACGCCACCTATAAGCCTTTTACCAGTAGGGGGTGGCTTATGTAGCTTGCTGGTGCCTCCTCCACGTAAGAAAAAATGTTTTTCCTACAAGGAAAAAACCATGCATTTGCCTAATTTGAAGTCTGAGAAGAATGATTGGTATATCCCGTACATCAAAATCAACCTAACTAACTCTGCTTCTCATGAGTTTTATAACTTGGTGTCACACTTGCCACATGCTTTCAGTCCCTTGGTTAATTTTGTTTGTGTTGGGCTCTATATATACACTCTCTTATTTGGCCATAGATGTTTGCACTATCTGTTTAGCTCTTTGATTGTGTACTCAGATATCATAATGAAATTTCTTCACTACCAAGCACCATCTTTAGTACAGCAGACTCTCATATTTACAACATTTCTTATGTCATGACATTAATTGAGATATCAGAGGAAACTGACCACCTCATGTAGTCCGTTTGGGCTCATGATTTCAGTCTTTCAGCAGGTTTTCATAACCTTACAGTGGAATGAGTTTCACTTCATTTAATTTATCTAAGGACATTTCTCAAATATGTCGTGGCGCAAAGTGCTAGATAGATCTGTGTTCCTGTAGATTATCAACTTGCATTAGTTAAGTTCATGGGAGAATTGTACAGGAACTTACATTAAGATTTACATTGGCCATGTTACATAGTCCTGGCAACAGACAAAAAGAAAAGAAAAGAATATCCAACCTTTGTCGAAAGAGGGGTGAAAAGCTTGCTATTGTGTGAATAGTTTTTAGATGATATTTTATCGATTAAGTGAGGGTGTTAAACTCCACACCTATGATTTGTGCATGCTTTAGTAAACTAAACAAGCAACAACAAGTTGAAGGCGAAGTGCAGGCAACTTTGATAAGTGATGGCTAACCTATTTTGAATCTCTGACGATGATGCTAATGTCCCTGTGACCACTATCCTCTCTTGAAGAACTAGACATGGATGTTGCGATTTCTTCTTGTCATGTGCTTGGACCGGCACTATGGCACATTAATTAACATGATAAAACCACTCACTTCTGTAAGTAACCTATTTTTTTGTTATGCCATAAAAAACTTAGTCTAGCACTACTATTGCAGTATAGCCATTCCATAGTAGTATATGAGTAAATTTCTGCTTATGTAGTTTATTCGTGCCTCTAAGGGCCAAACTTTGCAACGATGGATGAATGAGTCAGGCTACGAGATTCACACATCTGCCTTAATTTGAAGCGTGCGGGGACTGAGTGTGGTATCTTCCTCACTTCAAATCAACCTAACTAATGGTACTCCTCAAGGGATAAATTGTTGTTAACTCAAATTATCTAGTGTGCTAGAGCCATTGCATGCATATGGTTAACTTTTAACTTATGATTGAGTTATATTTTTTGGCTAAGTTTCATCTGCGTTGTGTAACACATTTTTGAACATCATGAGTTCTATAACTTGGTGAAATGATTTCACTTTCTAGCTAAGTTTCATATGTGTTGGGCTCATTACATATCCTCCAATATTTCACCAAATGTTTGGACTATCCATTTAGTCCTCTGCTTACTTGGCTAAGAATTAGAATGCAACTTTTCTGTACCATTATTAGCTATGAATCATATCTATATTTTTTGAAATATTAGAGTTAACTGGCCAACTAATATTAGAGTTAACTGCATCATCTTGGTTGTACCTAGATAAGGTAACACTCATGCATTTGTGTAGGTGTGGTTTCTTGGTGCCTCTCCCAAGAGGTGCGAGCATAACATGACTGTCATACCATGGTCCATTTCTCCAATTACGCGAGTACCATAATAAAACGGATCATGTGACCCCTCACCTCACCCTCAGGTCCACATCAAAACTAAATCTGTGTTGAACAACTACATGGATTCAGTACCATGCTTACCTGATGACCTTGCCGTCCAACAAGATGAAATCGGCGGTGTTACTCAGTGGATCCTCCCCGCTCTTAATAAAGCGGGCTTGACCATCACGTTCCAGGTAGTCATTGGCAGAAGAATTGTTTTTAGTTTACTTTAGTACACTTTGTGTGTGTGCGACATGGTCGATCTGTGTTAAACACACAAATGCCTAGAAGAAAAAAGAGCTTCATGCCAGTGTGTGTGATCCTATCTGTGTGAAGCATCTGTTAACCAGTTTTAATCAATTGAACTCATCGAGAAACAGAGCTATACTTGGGCCGGCCGGGAGCTACGTTGGTCAATGCCCAGATCCACAAGTCAGTGTAGAAAGATGTAAATGAGGGGGTGTCAACAGTGAACACTCAAGTAGAGCAGGGACTCTGGTAAAATGCATATAGTCATCACATGTTATCTGGGGTAATAATACCCAAGTTTGGGAAAAATTAATATATTTCTCCAAAGTGGATCAACAATCCTGCTAGCAGGCGGAGAGCCAAGAGGAGAGTGGACCCATGAGAGGGCTGCTAGACTGCACAGTTAATGCCTCGAAATAAGTAATCACAACGCAAAAAAATAACACAACAAAAAATATTGGCAATAAACACCGCAAGGAGGAAAAACAGACGGCATCCAAAACTATTTCCTCCATCATCAGTCCGAAGCTATAGTCCTTTCGTGCTCCTTTGTTTTCAGGTAAAAGCTTGTATTACTCAACAAACATCCTAGTTACAATCTGCTTTGCTAAGATCAACCGCACCTGGTAGTCCCGAGCCCAACCAAACCATAGTTTTGCTCTCGGTCCTAGGAAAGTTAGCCAAATAATCAGCTACAAAGTTTTGGCTATCCTTAATTAGAGTAATGCAAGTTGTACAAAGAGAAAGCGGATACTTAATCTCTGCTGCTAAAGAAGCAACCACCAATCTATCAGGAGTTCCATCCATATCAGTGGATTCACCATCGCAACCGAGTCAATCTCCAAAAAAATGGGCGACTCTGAACATTGGAGAGACAAAAGAGACATCTTTCATGCAAGCACACGATTCAGCTTCCATAACAGCTTTAGGCGAGAACAGTGTTCAGCAGGATGAGAAGATTATGTTTCAAAGGTCATCACCGAGTATCACTTATGCATTGGCGCTTCCATCAGAAAACTAGGAGCCATCCATATTCAACTTGATACGGCCCGTAGGTGGAGCAGTCCATTTAGGTTGGTTTTCAACCAAAGTCGGTAATTCCTGGAGTTGTATCATAAACACCCAGAGCAGGCTCCTTCCCTTTAACTGTGTCGCATATACACCCTTGTTTAATATACGGAGTATTAAGCATGCACTCCAAATAGCTTATAGGTTAATTGCAGAAAATCACCACATTGAATGCATCCTTTGCAGGAAACTACCACGTTCCGTTTTGTTGCAAAAAACAACAATGCTTCTATGTTGAGAGCTAGGATCATTCAGCTTAATAATGATGGGACGAAGTGTTGTTAACTTAATTTATCTAGTGCTTATAGCCAATTGGATATGGTCAACTTTTAACAGATGGTTCATTTATATCCCCGCGTAATTATCAGGGTACCGCCCATGAGTTGTGTAACACATTTATGAACTTCATGCGTTGTGTAACCTGGTGTCACCCTTTCCACATGCTTCCATTTTCTTGCTAAGTTTTGTAAGTGTTGGGCTCTATATATAGCCTTGCATATTTCACAAGATATCTGCGCCATCCGTTTAGCCCTCTGATTACTCAACTAAGAATCAGAATGCAACTTTTATATACCAAACATCATCCTTAGCTAGATATCATATCTATAGTTATGTTGTATCATGGTGTCACTTAGATATTAGAGGAAACTGACTGGCTCTTATATTTCGTCGGGGTTGTTTCTCATGTCCTATCAAAGTCGGTTTATTTTCATCAATCACTTCCTCTAGAGGTGCAAGCACAACATGGCTTTCATAAAAGGGCACACTTATGGGCAGTGAGAGCTTCATCAGTATACGGGTCATATTACCCTCATACCCTCCCCACACCCTCAGAAGCTGCAAAGAGACAAGAGAATACGTCAAAAGTACGATGACAATCCAAGCCGACGCCATGCCATGGAAAATTAAAATGAGAATGCATAGCGACATTATCAGGTTATATTTTCTTTATCGTACATTTTCTTTTCTCTTATATGCCCATGAGAGCGGCATATGTCTGCAAAGAGAGCGGTATATGTCTATGTGGCATGGCTCCCCAACCCTCGATCTACTCTGCATGCTCAATTATGTGTGATTCTTTTTTTCAATCTAAAAACAAATCTAATGAGTGCATAACTGAATATGCTCATCACATGTAATATCCATAAGTGGATCAACAACACCAGGTTATAGAATATGTCACTCCCAACACATGTACCAGGTAAGCAGAGTCTCTCTAGGTCTGCTCGTCTGCAGACAGCTCCAGAAGGTGTTCCGCCTCTCTCAGGAACATCCTCGTCAGCTGCTTCTGCCCTCTCCGGTACACTATACACGACCTCATGTTCGCTCTCGACTTTGTCGCCTCGTTTCTCTCGACGGTTGCACTGCGAAAAGAGGACAAGGAAACAGTAAGATCAAAGAGGATGTGCAGTTTTGGTGAGTGTAATAAACGCTGACCCAAAAAAACGCACTCTAAGATCCAGAACCGGGGTGTTGTTTTGTTTGAGGCGAAGATTACTTGTTTATGGCACAATACAGTTACGCAGAGTTGTTTATGGGACCTACATACAGATCATTGCATGTACCGAAGGGGTTAGGCAGTTGAACTGATTGACTTAACGAATGAAACATATTACTACCTTTCCCTGAGCAATAAAGATCTCAGGTGGCGTTTCAGTGATATCGGCTCCATGCTCGTGTTGATACTGTGGCAATCGTGTGCTTTCTCCACAAGAACACATTGCTTACGATACAACATAAAATAGTTGCCGTTGATAGTGCCCAGTAGTAAAGTCTAGAGAAGTATCATATTAAGATGTGTCCATGAAGATCAAGCATTGACAAATGAAAACAGGAAGCAGTAAACGGCTAGAGAACAATTATATGAAGATTTGTCCATGGAGACTAAGCATCTATTATATATAAAAGTATTTGATGGGTTAACCAGAAAAAAGATAAAATAAACTAGAAATTACCACAAAAATTAGAAACATCTAACCGTTAATTTAATAGACTAAATTTCTATGGCCATTAGATAAAATTAGAGTTTAGAAAATTACCCACCAATGCCATTATAATTGTTGTAGGAGAAAACGTTTCGTTCCCTTGAGCTTAAAAAAGGTAGAGGAAAAACGACGTGCCCTGATCAAATAAAGAGGTATTAGGACGTGCGCTGATCCACTTTTTAAAAGTAGGTCGTGCGCCGATCAGTTAAAAAAGCATGCAATTGCTGGAACTTAAGATCTGTGTGCTGAGCAAATAAAAAAAACAGGACATGCACTGACTGATTTCAGTTTATATATATAAAAGGGCGTGGGCTGATCCAGTTGAAAAAAAAGACATGCGATGAGTCCTAGCTTTGCCGTATGCCTATATGTATGCATGCAATTAGCTTGAAAAGAGACATGTGCATGTGCGCCCTGGATGTATGCATGCATGCATGGATGGCATGCATGTCTAGCTTGCTATATACTTCCTTCGTAAAGACATTTCAGTATAGATTACATACGAAGCAAAATAAGTGAACCTATACTCTAAAATGCGTCTATATACATCCAAATATAGTCTCTATAGTATAATCTCTAAAAAGATTTATATTTAGGAACAAAGGGAGTACATGCATGCATTTAGCTCGAACGAAATGCCTGCATCCATGCCCTTGATATAGGCATGCATACATGATGTGTGTGCATTGCCTGTTCGAAAAATGTTTGAAGGCAAGACGTGAAGGTTTTCCCAAAACCTTCTCATGCTAAACCTTTCACTCGGGCTTTTCATTTGCCAGTGGTTGCTCAGATATTCTTCACTTGATTGTCAAATATATTAATTGGAGATTTTAGACGTTTATATCGGTAGCATGGCGGCCAAGAGTTCGCATGGCCACGACGAATTTTTGTAGCTCTCTGCAGACAAGAAGTTCACTAGCAACATTACGTCATGGAAACCAAGCGGTAAATAATACAAAAAACTTGGCAGCACCTAAACTTTCTAATTAATATTCAACAATAATCAATCAAGGAGAGAGACCAGACATACAGATCTAGGTTTGGATTAGTGGCCCCTATGGTATACATGATGGGTGAGTGAGCCTGAATCGATGACTCCCATTTAGTTTCTTATTTAGGTTTTCCTTTTCATCGTTCTTTGAATACCCGCTGGGACCATTAATCTCACATATGGAGGAAAGTTGATGTTAGACACCAGACTCAATGGATGCTGCGAGGAGCGGCTCAAGCAGATGGAGAAATGCAACTGGCCTGGCCGACTCCATGTTGCTCTTACCCGTCGTCTGTCCTTGGCAAGCCGGACCATGTCATCAGTGATGAACATTGTTGCTTCAGATTTTGGCTGGTAACTCATACCAAATTTGTCCACACCAAAAACACACATGCATAGATTCGTCTTGATGCTTTGCTTGACAAGGGATACTCCATGTCAGGATGGGTTTAATTGACGAAGAAAAATAAATAATCTTTTAAGACGGCATTTAATTGAAAATACCATAATTTTAATATCCTGATATCATCTCACATATAATAAGTGAGTGAGTTCGCCCCAAATATTTATTACCTGGGTCATGGGTATATATATAGGTTTGTGCAACTTCAAGTTCCATCCTGGAAATCAACACAACTTAGAAAAATGTAAATTTGACCAAGTTATTATTCTAACATATTTGTGAAACCAACGCAGGGCTCCTCCTCCACCTCCTCCTCCTCCTTTAAGAAAGAAAGTTAGGGTTTCTGCCTCTCGCCGGCGCCGGCGCAGGTCCGCCTCGTCTCCGGTGGCCCTAGGGCCATGGGGGCGCGGTGGATCCTGGCAAGGGCCGGCGGGAGGGCTCCGTTTTTAGTCGTTTTTTTCAATCTTGTTAGGGTTTGTGTCCTACTCAGGAAGGCGAGACGGCGGCGGCTCCCTGAAGATGGAATAAAGGTCTCCCCGCCTAGCCCCCGTTCCGGCGGTGCGTCTAGCATCATTGGTGGGCGTGTGGAGGTGTGTCTCCGGCAGGTCTATCTTTGGTGGATTTGCTCGGATCTCGTCGTTGTTCGTCTACGTTCGTGTGTCTTTGGTCTGGATCCTTCCGATCTACGTTATTTTTCATCGGCGGCGGTTGCTGTTCTGGGGTGCTGGTCCTATGGGGCCTTAGCACGACGACTTCCCGACTGTCTACTACAACAAGTTGTGCCCGGCTCCGGCGATGGAGAGGCGATGACGGCGGCGCGCCTTCGGCTCGGTTCGGTGCTTGTAGTCGTCGCTAGGTGGTCTACGAATCTGGATGTAATTTTTATTTCTGGTATTCGTTGTACTGCCATGATTGAAGATGAATAGATTGGAAGTTTTTTCGAAAAAAAAAACATATTTGTGAAACCTAATTCTTATTGTGATATATATTTATTTCATAGGTCATTAACATATTAAGTTCCTAACCAAAAAAATATTTATAGTCAAAGATCCGAAAGTATAACACTGAAGAAATATTTTAAAGAATCAGAGGGAGTACTTGGTACAGTATATGATTTGATTTTATTTCTGTTGTCTATCAGATGTGATTTCATCATTGTTTGTGAAAAATCATACTTTTTGGTATGTGACCATGACTTCACGCATAGAACCTTTGCTCAATACATTTCCTATTTTCTCCGAGCAAGAGGCCCTTGAATCCATCAAATTTCCATTTGAGTGAATGCGGTTGAATTTTCCAAATATGTGGTCAACTTGCAGCGCCCTTCTATTGTTTCAGGTTTGATGGATCACATTTCGGTATTGGCAAGTATTCCCACTTTGGTATCACTAATTACATGGGAAAGATTTCTTAACTTATAAAATGTTACAAACTAATTTTCATGAAAATAGACTGATGTTATATATCTGATGAATTATTGAAGTTTTGATACAGTATGCAAGTCAACAACCTTAAATTGTGAAATAAAAATGATTATATCCAACTGAATTCTCAAACGACTTACGCTTCCTGGAATGCCAAATCACAAGCTAAAACCATATGTAGGCCTGTCGGTAATGCACCTATGTACTATCAACCAAGGTGATGACTTATGCCAAGACAAACGTGTACACGCTAACATGACTGTTATTGACTATATGTCATGATGGATATGTCCTGCTACTTATTAAAAATTATCAAAAACAAGAATCAACACTAGATGGAGATCGCTCAAAAGGAAAGGGTATATGCTTTAGGCACGTCTGAGCTTGTAGTTCAAAAAAGGATAAAAACGTTTAGACACTTTCAGGCATGAAGAACAAATAGAAGAATCTGGGGCCGAAGTCAGGCTACCGCTCTCGAGGATGAAAACGATTTCTCGAACTGCCACACAAAGAGCGACTGTAACCCCTTCACCTAAGCAAACTTCTGGTATGCATACAAGAACATATGTAACTATTGCTGAAATCTTAACTATGTAACTCACTCTTAATGATGAATGGATACCATATATGTTTGTAAGTAAATGAGAAAACCAAACACACTTAAGACCAGACTATGATATCAAAAGGTTTATATTTACAACATCATCATATTTGGGCCCAAATTGTCTTTAAAATTTAAATAATATGTCTCATTATTAAACTTTCTAAGGTTCTAGCCCGCGCATTGAGCGGGCCATTTGCTAGTTGAAATGAAAACAGGTATCTTCCAAGCAACATAAAAAAGGCCCAGCACACAACCTACCTCGAGGAGTCTTCCGCATCGTTGGAATCAAATTTCTCTAGCAGTTGACTGTCAGATGCTTCTGTTCCAGTGCCTTCTTCAAGTTCAGCCATTCTTGAAAAATGAAATGATTGATCAACAAAGTGTTGACACTTGACAGGGCTCTATCAAATATAGAAGGTGGGAGTATTACTTCACTCTAAGAAGATCCACAAGCAATCCTAGTGCTCCATGATCACCGCACACCTCCCATATAGCACTTTTGATCTCCGCATCTTATGGTTCTCTATCCTCACTAGATCCAACCTAGTAAGAACAAGGCCAAGGAAGGGGCTTAGATCAATATGGTCCTTCAAGCCCCAATACAATGCATCCTAACACGTTTTTGGACTCGCCCTTTTTTTTAACAAACTGGTCATTGTAAAGAAGCCATACAAGATAATGCTAAGAACAAAAATGTAATTCAAAATGAGTTGTTGCTTCATGAACAGTTCTTTCATGATCAGAAAACGAAGCAAATTGCTATGAAACTAGAGCGTTGTTGCTTCATGAACAGTTCTTTCATACAGTAAAATACATTGATTAACTAGGTTTTTCTGTTCACATTACAGCGGACTAACAGCTTAACCAGATGGTCTACAACAACATTCCCATGGTATTCTTTTAACAGCAAGAATGGTAGGTAGTAAAGCCACTCCAAAATAAATAATAGATCACTTCCTGGTATGACAGCAACAGGGCCATGGTTTCGCAGGCCGAGGCCACTCACTGCTGCTTCCATTTCGTTCCTGAATAACCACACTGCAGAACAAATAAACGTTGCAGATTACAGCATGTGTCTTCTCCCATGTACAGTACATACGACGACTTTAGCGGCTTTATTACTAGAAAGCACCTTGTTTGTTACCAACACTAAACGAAGAAAGTGAAGTTAGTTTTTGTGCGCTATGTTGAGAAGTAGGGACGTTCAGCTCAGTTACCGCCACGGAAGAAAGTGTTGTTAACTTGATGTATCTAGTGCTGCATATGGTTAACTTTGAACACACGGTTCATGTATATCTCGCACGTGATTACTAATTAATAGTACGTACTGCTCATAAGTTGTGCAACCCATTTTTGTAACTTCTGAGGTTTGTAACTTTGATGTCACACTTTCAGCATGCTTTTATTTTCTCGATAGGTGTCTTCAGTGTTAGGCTTCATATACACCATTGCATGCTTCACAAGATGTTTGCACCATCCGTTTAGCCCTCAGATTACTTAGCTAAGAATCATAATGCAGCTTTTACTTAGCTGAGCATCAGAATGCAACTCTTCTCTACCAAAACATCACCTTCATCGTACCATATCTACAAGTTTTTTGTTTAGCATAGTGCCAACTGTGATATTAGAGTAAACTGAACGGCTCTTATATTCCGCCCATTTTGGTTCTTGTTTCTTAGCATCATCTTGGCGGTAACTAGACAAGATCTTGGTTCTTATTTCTTAGCATCACCTTGGCGATTTCTATACAAGGTCATGATTCTTGTTTCTGAACATCATAGATGATTGATGCATTGCGTGAGCTTGATGGGCAGTTGTCGCGTTCTAGGTATATATTGGCATACGGATTGTATTTGGTGTACACTTTCCTTGTGTGAGTGTGATCCTATTTTTAAGTCTGAAAAAACCAATACAAGGATAACAAAATTTGTCCAAAGTTTGGGTGGAGCAAATATATTTCTCCAATGCAGATCAACACAAGTCTTGTTAGAGATGTGTCGCCCCAACACATGTTGTACCAGGTAAGCAAAGTCTCTATATCTGCTCCTCCGCAGACAGCTCCAGAAGATGTTCCGCCTCCCTGAGGAACATCCTCATCAGCTGCTTCTGCCCTCTTCGGTACACTATACACGACCTTCTGTTCACTCTCGACTTCGTCGCTTCGACACTTTCGACGGTTGCACTGTGAAAAGGAGGACAAGGAAACAGTAAGAAATCACCAATGCCGTGGCAGATTTATTAAGGGCAATGAGGACAAAACATGCACTCTAGCTAAGATCAGAAACTAGGGTATTGTGCGGTTTTGAGTCAATCACTTGTTTACAGCACAATACAGCTACACAGACTTCTTTATGTACAGATAACTGCAGGAACCAAAGCGGTTAGGCAATTGAACTGAGTGATGTAACGAATGAAACATGTTTCTAGTTTTCCTGGGCGATGAAAATTTCAGGCGGCATTCCAGAACTATCAGCTACATTGCTCAAATTGACGCTGTGGCAATCGAGTGGTTTCTCCACAAGAACACATTGCTTACTGTGGCTCTTAAAATAGTCACTGATGCTAGTGCCCAGAAGTAAATTTGGAGAACTATATTATGTTAAGATCTATACAAGAAGAGTAAGTGTTGGAAATAAAAACAGGCATCTTCCCAGCAACATAAAAAAATATACCTTGAGGAGTCATCTGGATCATTTGAATCAAATTTCTCCAGCAGTTGACTGTCAGATGCTTCTGTTCCAGTGCCTTCTTCAAGTTCAGTCGTTCTTGCAAAATGAAAGGATTGATCAACTAACTGTTCACACTTGACAGGGCTATATGAAATATAACAAGTGCATGGTGCACGAAGGAGGAGGGAAATGGAGTCATGTTGTTTGTATTACTTCACCCTAAGAAGATCCACAAGCAATCCTAGCGCTCCATTATCACCGCACACCTCCCATATAGCGCTTTTGATCTCTGCATCAGATGGTTCTCCATCCTCAATAGGCCCAACCTAGTAAGAGCAAGTTCAAAGAAGGGTCTCAAAACCAGATGATACAAAAAGACAACACTTACTGTCCTTGAAGCCCAGATGCAATGCATCCTAAAACGGTTCTTGACTCGCTCTTTTTGTTAAAGAAAAAGGCATATGTCATAATGCTAAGAACAAAAATCTAATGCAAACGAAGCAAATTGCTAAGAAACTAGAGCGCCGTTCCTCCATGAACAACTCTTTCAAAAAAGGGAGAATACACAGGTTTAACTGTGTGTCTTTATAGCAGGCACTCTTGTTAACAGGTTAACCAGATGGTCTACAACGATGTTTTTTATGGTATTTTTTAACACCAATAATGATATATAGTAAAGCTAATCCAAGCAGAAATATAAGGAGCTCATCATCTCATCTAGCAGTTGGTAACGTAGCATGATGCCTAAAATATGAAGCTAATACTCACTTTACATCTTTTGTTTTCAGAGTACCCAGTTTGTCATCTAGGAGTCAACCCACGCTGTTTATACTTCAGAATACAGTATGTGAAAGAAAAATACCAACCTCTCCAAGCAGGGAAGCAACCTGTTCAAGTTCATGTTCTTGCATGGCAATTGTGCGAAGAGTAATTAAAAATTCTTGAGGGAAAACATTTTTTTGGAGATATGATGGAACTTTGCGTATCATCTTCACCAGAACTGGTATTGGTTCCGAAAAATCCCCTATCAAGCAAACTTGTAGGTAGAAGACATCTCAATTCAGCCTTCTGCAAACATTAAATACATACAAAGTGAGAGCCATGGTGGCAAGTGGCAACAGCTGCTCAGATGGCTTGAATTCATCAGAAAAGTCATCACAATCTCGAGCCATGTTTTTTGAAATAAAAAAATAACTCGAGCCATTCAGTAAATATCAAATACCCCATACAAATTAAATCAAAGGCGGCAGGGTATAGATAGTAAGTGCAATCAAAGTTCGACTCAATTCCAGAAAACTTTGTGTTGGGTAAGTTCATCTAAACAGAACATAGTTGAAGCCATACAAGATAAACACTTGGTGTAAGTTCAAAAAAAAAAGATAAACACATAATTGTACCTGCATCTCAATTAGCTTCATTTTAATGTCAGCAGACTAAAGCTGTGTAAGAGCTTCTACTGGATAATGAACCTGCAGTTAAAGCAAGGAAATCGGAGGATAAACAGCTACTTCTTACATAAGTATGCTATAAGAGTTTCTCAAAAAGGGTATTGATCTATTATCAAACTTAGAAGACGCTGAAGCATTGATGTACTCTGTAAAGTAATATAAGATCATTTAGATCACTAAAGTAGTGATCTACAATCTTATACTCCCTCCGTCCGAAAATACTCGTCATCAAAATGGACAAAAAGGGATACATCTAGAACATAAATACATCTAGATACATCCCCTTTTATTCATTTTGATGACAAGTATTTCCGGACGGAGGGAGTATTAGTTTACAGAGGAAGTACCATTTATCAAACTTTAATTCCTAATTCTAAAATCACAGTGAATAATGACTTTCCTGTTCCTCCTTTTAGTGTAAACCAGTTCTTTTTGTTTTGTTGTAATCGGTCACTTTAATGGGTTCACATTTATCATGTGATATATACGTCAACCAGAAAATGAAATTTTCCCAATATATATCCCACAGATTTATTACAAACTTTTAGCACATACTCCCTCCGTCCCAAAATAAGTGTTTTGATCTTAGTACAAATTTGTACTAGAGCTAGTACAAAATTGAGACACTTATTTTAGGACGGAGGGAGTACATCAGTGTGAGGGTTACCATGAGATAATCATCTGGATTGTTGTCAACCACAAATCCATATAGGTACGGCAGTTCCTGTAGATAAACATAAAATATATTTCCTCAATAATTTTGTTCTGATAACCATACATAAATCATGGCGACTTTGCTGATATCTTTAGTGACTGCATGTTGTTTCAAGCCCACGCAGAGATAGTAAATCATGAAACACACTACAAATTCTCAATAACAAACATGATAGTCATAGTAGTAAAACTTCTTGTCATTCACCAATGACGTGGAGAAGTATCTTCCCTTCCCTGAAAGATCTAGTGTAAATATGCACTCTTAATCTAGCATGTCTATCAAAAGTAAATCAATGTAGGAAATCACAGATCCAATGGACAATACAAAAGGAACACGGGGCCCATGGACTGGAGTGGGAACCCCGTTAAACATTTTCAAAATCCTCAAATACCTAACAGAAAAAAAGTTACGGGGCCGTTAAGATCTAGAGGGGAAAAATGGAAAAAAATTCAAACTTACTAGTGACGCACCGTTTGCTAGGTGTGCCACTAGTAATAGACAAAAATAGTTTTAAATTTTTTTTGGATTTTTTTTTCAAAAAATGATACGTAATATGACCGGGTAGTTTGAAATATTTTTCAAAATTTCATCATACTCATGAACATGAACAAAGTCCTATACATTAACAACGTTTAATAGGATTGATATGATAGATATATCAGCAAGTGCCTGTTAAGTGAGGTGGTGCTGGGGTTGGATAGAACTGTGAAGTTAAGCGTGCTCGGGCTGGAGTAGTGTGAGGATGGTTGACCTTCCGAGAAGTGCGCCATTAGTAGGCAAAACAGGTGCGCCACTAGTAGGACTTTTCCTAGTAGTGATCGGTCTAGTAAAGTAGTCAATTGCTTAGGGACAATTTCGCAACTCCTACCACCACTTTTCCACACTCGCTATATTTACTTTATTGCATCTTTATATAAACAGCCCCTACTTTTTATTTACGTGTTCTTTATTATCTTGCAAACCTATTCTATCACACCTACAAAGTACTTTTAGTTTCATACTTGTTCTAGGTAAAGCGGACGTCAAGCGTGCGTAGAGTCGTATCAGTGGCAGATAGGACTTGAGAGAGTATTTGTTCTACCTTTAGCTCCTCGTTGGGTTCGACACTCTTACTTATCGAAAGAGGCTACAACTATCCCGTATACTTGCGGGTCATCAGCGGTGGACACCCAAAGAGAAGGAACTATCACAGGATCATAACTCCAGTGAGATCCCTGAAGAACCTATCAGGTATTGTCGAACCTGCCCTCCAACGCAACCATGTAGCGACGGACGTGCTTGTCCTCCTCGCTGACACGGTGACGTACCACCTCCGCAGGGGACGAAAGCCTCTGCATCGTCAGTGGCCCACATGACCGCCACCAAAGAAGGTTCGGGTCAATGACGGGCTGGCTCCTCACCAAGTTGCGCCCCCCGGAAGGTAGCACCTCCCTGTACCAACCCGGCGGAGCCCAATCCCGGACATGGCCCCTCTGATCAAGAAGGCCTCCTCCGCCGAGTCGACGACGAGGACGCGGGATAGGCATCGTCGACGTCGATGCGGGAATAAAATGCTTTAACTAAAAAATGACAACAAATGTGACATGTTCAAAATATGACATGTCCACTTCAAAATGAATCAGCCTAGAATTCTGTTAAATACACCTAAAACACCTAAATTCTATTAACTACACCTAATTAAAAACCTACATTTTGAACATGGTTCGATCATAACTAGGGTTCATACTACATTATTCTAAGATTAAACACCTAAAATACCTAAATTAAATTGACAACACAGGGTGGCTGGTCTCACCTCGAGGTCGGAGGGGGTCGGTGACAGGGACGACGGCGGGGATGATGCAGGGGCTCCTTGATTTCTGCAAAAACAAAATATAAACAAAAACATTATTATCATCATCTTAGGACTTAGTGAAACTCCATAAGCTATCAAGTAAATATCCAATTTGATTCCAAATAAAATGTTATATGAACCCTAGAAAAAGCCCTAATTTCATAATATAACAAGTAGAGGACATTTTTTACCAACTAAATGTAGTAAAATACAAACTATAATATAGAGACTGTAAAGTATAAACTATAACTATGAACTACAAACTATAAACTAGAATATTTTCAAACTATAAACCAGGAGGGGGAGGAGTGAGGAGGGCTGGTGACGGCTGGAGGAGGAGGGCCGGCGGTGGCTAGAGGAGGATGGAGGAGGGTCGGCGGCGGCTGGAGAAGGGGGGCAGCGGTAGGTGGAGGAGGAGGGAGGAGGGTCGACGGCGGCTGGAAGAGGGAGGAGGGTCGGCGGTAGCTGGAGGAGGGAGGAGGGCCGACGGTGCATGGAGGAGGAGGAAGGAGGGCTGGCGGCGGCTGGAGGCAGGATGGAGGAGCTCAGAGGAGAAGGAGCTCTCGGACGGCGACAATGCAGCGACGGCGCGGGAGGAGCACAACAACGTACGGTGAGGGAGGGAGAGTGAGTGAGTGAGGAGGGGGAGAGACAGGCGGAGAGGATCTGGATGAGGTAGTCGTAGCAGTAGCGCTTGTCTAGGATACATGCTACTACTATGATCAATAGTAGTAGCGCGGTTTAAAATAAGGCGATACTGCTATAACTAGCCGGGGGCGAGGTCGTGGCAACTATAGCAGTAGCGGGGCTTATACCACAGACGCGCTGCTGTTATTTTTATTTCAGCAGCGCGTTTTGTCGACACACGGTACTACTAAATAGCTGTAACGCCTTATTTTGAAGCGCGCTGCTGGTAAGATTCTGTGTATAAGGTTTGCCCTAGTAGTGGCATCTCATGCAATGTAGATTCAGTAAGGGACTCATCCAATGAGTTTTACCCTTGAATCAATCCCCTTTTGCCTGCAGCTTCACGGAAGTTCAGTAGGATCTCATCGTCAACCGTCCTTAGGTCTTCGCAGGAGGTGGCCCCGGTGACATGGTTTAGAAGGACTCACAGGTAATAGCATTTCCCCTCGGTCGGATGAGCTGACATAATTCTTCGAACCTGTCTACCCGTGTCTCATGACCTTTTGTTTTTAGTATTTATTCTGACCTGTTTGCCAAGTATACCATTTGGGGAAGTCACAATACAAGATATAATAGGCCTCCTCATGTAATTTGTTTGCATCAAAGTACTCTGTACAGCACCTTCATGGTTAAATACTCGTTGGATATCTTGGCCCTTTTTGAGTGACACAATGTGCATGTTGGCAGATGGAGCTGCACTTGAATCACATGTGGCGAGTTCTTACTCAATTCAAATTCATATATCCTCCACGAGGATTCCGGAGGAGTCACCCTCTTGTCTCTATATTGTTTGAGCTCATCTGTGTCTAGATTGCCAACATCGCTCATTGAAATACATGCCCCAAAGACAACCAAACAAGCAGAACATACTGCTAAAAAAAACGTTTCGGGGAGGAGCTCTGGCGACGCCCATGGCGACTCGCTCGTGACGGGAATGGCGGCGGCGCCGGCCCTGGCGCTCGTCGGGTCAGACCGCGAGGAGCGGCGGAGGTTGGATGGCCACCTCGGCGACGAGTGGAGCATCTTTAGGAGGCGGGGAAGGGAGATCCTTCGGAGAGCGCGGGATCCAGAGGGCTGTGTGCGGCGTCTTCGGCAGAGGATGCAAGGCTTCTTCAATTTAGATCGAGAGGATTCTCAATTGAAGGAAGGGAGAGCTACGGCGACGATTGAGCCGGTCTCACCGGATTTGTTGAAGCCGGATTCTCCGCCGGAGGCCGATCTGGTGAGTAATTGGGGAGAGAAAGGGGCAGTTTCCGGTGCGTTGAACATCCTGGTGAATGGGGGATTTGGAAATAGCGCCGTTTCTTGTGCGAAATTAAATTCAGGAGTTACTAGTTTTGATTTGGAGACGAAATTTGAGGAGGCTGAGGCTTATTTCACGGGAGCGGGGCACGATTTTGGGTCGCAATCTCCCCTTCGGCTATGGCTGGGAAGAGCCAAGTTGATCTGGCTGCTACGGCCGGGTCTGGCAGCGGTCAGGACGGGATGATTGAGGAGGAGCCAACCTCCCAGGTTGCGGTGAACAGTGAGCCGACGACAACCACTGCCTCGCCTCCTCTGATGAAAGGCAAGGCCGCGGTAGGGGGGCCGAGTGGCCTGGTTCTGACTACTCCGAGGACCTCCATTGGTTTCGCTGCCACGACGACGACGCCCCCTACCCTCCGTAGGAACAGCAAGGCCAAACTGATCATCGACAAGCCGATCGTCATCGACGTGGAGGCGGCTTTGCAGGCTGTGGCGGACAAGCTGGTGGTGGGCCGGGTACTTTCGCCGTACCTGGCTGACCCCCAAGCCGTCGTCAACGAGCTGAACGAAAGGGCCTTGGCGGCTGCGCGGCGAGGCGGCGGCCCAGAGGGTTAAAAGCGAAGATGGGCGGTTCGTCATCACCTTCTCGGAGGAGGGAGACCGACGTCATGTGCTGCAAGCTGGACCTTGGCACTACAGAAATGATGCCATCCTGCTTGCGGCGTATGATGGAAGCGGTGACCCCATGGATGTTCCCCTGGATTCTTTCAGAATTTGGGTGCAAATCCATGGGTTGCCGGTTCCGATCAAGACCGTGGAAATGGGATGGACTCTAGGTGACAAGCTCGGCACCGTCATCGCGGTGTCACACAAGAACAAGAAGATCGTCGATGAGTACATTCGCGTCCGCGTCGAGCATCAGGTGGTCAAGCCAGTGAGGAAGTTCATCGACACAACTGATGCAGGGGGCACTAAAAAGATTTACTTTCCAGTTAAATATGAAAAGCTCCCTAATTTCTGTTTGTGCTGCGGCATCGTGGGGCACACTACGGCTAAGTTCTGTGGACTCCCTAGTGAGCTACGGAAGAAGAATTTCTCCATCGACATCAAGGCTCCAGCACATCCGAGGGATTTGCACGCTTCGGGGGCTTCGTCCGGGCCTCTCCTCGAATATGGAGGGCTGTCGGTGGCCCCTGGAGAGGCGGAGGCGGCAGGCAGGACCAAGCTCCCGGAGAAGATGATCAAGGCGGTGACCACAGGTGTCCAAAAGCTCTCGGTCGCTGCGGCGCCTTTGTTCCCCACTTCTGTTGGTATGCAGACTTGTGGGAAGGAGACATCATGGCGGTCGGGCCTCTCCCTCCATGATGCGGAGATGAACATTGCGTCTGGCATGGAAGACGGGCCGGATCAGGCTGCTGTAGGGGTTAAGGGGGGCACTCCCTCAATCGTCTTGAGTGCTCCCGAGACCCCTGCTGCTGCTGTTGAGTTGAGGCACATGGAAGATGTTGACGGTGCTCCTATAGTCAGCCACGGAGATCCGGCGGAGGTGCAGGGCACTAATGGTGTGGGTGCTAGCTCCATCAACATGAGCGCCCATGCTAAAGGGGTGGCTGCTGAATCAATTCGGGGCCGATGGAAAAGGTTGTACAGAGATGAGCAACTGGAGCGCGCTGCCGTTCAAGGCATGTGTGCCAAGCATGTGAAGTTTGGGGTCCCTTCGCCCCCAAACAGTGGCAGCGAAATGTCCAGTCGCAAGGGTGCCTTTGCAGCCATCCTGGAGAGCACGGCTGGTAGCAAAAGGAGTCTTTCTGATGATGAATTTAGTGTTTAGCATGGATAGCACTAGTTCTGAGAGCTTAGAGTATAAGAGTGCAAATGATAGAATTGTTTCTTGTAAAAGAGTCTGTACTGAGAGGGTTGAGGCTGTAGTTGGTGTAGATGGGTCTATTGTTCATGTAACTGAGGAAAGGGAGGGAAGAGAGGAAGAGGCTAAGGATAGGAGGAGGGAATCAGTGGGTGAGGAAAAAGAGGATGTGGATGCAACAAAGGAGCTACCGGCCTTGGGGCTGCCGGTGACCTGGCGGGCGCAGAGGACGCCCGTCGGGAGCCATGAAAATGTTGAGTTGGAACTGTCGAGGCTTGGGTCAGCCTCGTACAGTTCAAGAGTTGGTGTGCCTCTCTAAGACGCACAGACCCAATGTTATCTTTTTATCTGAAACACGAAAAAATAAAGAGCATGTTGAGAGTTTGCGCTACAGGTTGGGTATGAATAATGTGTTTACTGTTTCTGGCCATGGTAAAGGTGGAGGACTAGGACTAGCTGTGTTTTGGGATGAGGCCTACTCTTGTGAGCTGAACAAATATGGGGATCATTTTATTGATATGTATGTCGGCAAGGGAGATGGAACAAGATGGAGGTGCACTTTCATTTACGGTGAGCCTAAGGTGAGCCAAAGGTACGTTATGTGGGATCTCTTGAGACGGTTAAAACCTCTTGGTGTAGGAGCTTGATTTATGGTGGGAGATTTTAACGAAGCTATGTGGCAAAATGAGCATTTCTCTCGCCACAAGAGGTCTATTAGGCTTATGGCTAATTTTAGGGAAGCTCTGTCCGAATGTAATCTATATGACTTGGGTTTTCATGGTGTGCCTTGGACATATGATAATAAGCAAGATGGGTTCAAGAATGTTAAGGTACGACTTGATCGAGCGGTGGCTTGCCCGCTTTGGTCTTCTATGTTCCCTCGATGTAAGGTATCCCATATTATAAGCTCCAGATCTGATCACTGTCCCATTTTTATTGAGTTGTTGGGTTCTCCCAAAGTTGGCACTTTTGTTAAACAGTTGAAATATGAATCTTATTGGGAGAGGGAAGGTGGGGCTTTGGATGATCAGATTAGTGCTTGCTGGAATAGAGATTCTAATATTAATTATCTTGGTGATGTTGCGAATAAGCTAGACAAACTAATGAAATCTCTTCATGGGTGGGGTCGCGTTCATATTGGGTATCTGCCAAAGAAATTGGAGTGGGCTCGTAAAAGACTAAAAATGTTGTTTAGCAGGAATGATCATGCTGCAGGTTTGGAAAGGAAGAAAATACTTGCAAAGATGGATGAACTTCTTATAAAGGAAGAAATGCTTTGGAAGCAAAGACCTCGGTTGGACAAGATAAGAGGAGGAGACCGTAACACTAATTATTTTCAGAGGAAGGCTTCCTGGAGATCTAAGAAAAATCATATTTCTGCTCTAAGGAAGGAGGATGGGTGCCTCACGGAAACTTTGGAGGAGATGAAAGGTATCACTAACTCATTCTTTAAACAACTTTACTCATGTGATGATTCAGTTGACCCGTCCCATATTATTTCGCTGGTCAATCCCCTTGTCTCTGATGATATGAATGAGGAGCTTTGCAAACCTTTTACGGATCAAGAGATTAGTGATGCGCTTTTCCAAATGGGGCCGTTAAAGGCTCCGGGGCCGGATGGTTTTCCTGCAAGGTTTTTCCAGTGGAATTGGGGTTTGATCAAGGAGGATATTATTAAGGCTGTCCAACAGTTTTTTATTTC
Organism: Aegilops longissima; assembly: GCA_021605205.1. Taxonomy (NCBI): domain Eukaryota; kingdom Viridiplantae; phylum Streptophyta; class Magnoliopsida; order Poales; family Poaceae; genus Aegilops; species Aegilops longissima. Next base: position 27,529,124 of record CM038682.1, read on the forward strand.
TGGAGTTATGCCTGAGGGGATTAATAACACAACTATTGTTCTCATCCCGAAAATTAAGAACCCTCAGTCTATTAAGGATTTCAGGCCGATCAGTTTGTGCAATGTTATCTACAAGATTATTTCCAAATGCCTTGTTAACAGACTGAGGCCGCTCCTTAATGGTATAATTTCCCCTACTCAAAGTGCGTTTATTCCGGGAAGATTAATTTCTGACAATGCTCTCATAGCCTTTGAATGTATGCATTCGTTGAGTACGCTTAAAGATTTAAGAGGGGAATTTTGTGCGTATAAGTTGGATTTGGCGAAAGCTTATGATCGTGTAGACTGGCATTTCTTGCAATGTATGATGGGGGCTTTGGGTTTTGCACCGAGGTGGATAAATTGGATTATGTCATGTGTTACATCGGTGAAATTTGCCGTACGCTTCAATGGACAGCTGCTGGAGTCTTTTTCACCTTCTAGGGGACTTAGGCAGGGGGACCCTTTATCTGCGTACTTGTTCCTTTTTGTTGCTGAGGCACTTTCTTTGCTGCTTAATGATGCTTCAGCCAGACGTTCTCTTCAGGAGTTTCATTTGAATAGACATGCTCCAAGTATTTCCCACTTGTTGTTTGCGGACGACAGTATGTTATTTTTCAAAGGCTCCATTGATCAAGCAATTGTCATTAAAAATATTTTGACGAAGTATGAGAAAGGGACTGGGAAGTTATTAAGTCCTGATAAATGTTCCATGATGTTTGGAAAAAAGTGCAGTTTGGAGAATCAAGTGGCTATTATGGTAATCTTAAAAATTACGGTCGATGGGTTCGAAGATAAATATCTTGGACTTCCGGTTCCTGAGGGAAGAATGAAAGCTGGTAAGTTTCAATCTACTAAAGATAAGGTTTTGAAAAGGCTCTCTGACTGGATAGAGAAATACGCTTCGTGTGGGGTGAAAGAAGACTTAATAAAATCAGTTATTCAAGCTCTACCTGTGTATGCTATGGGTATTTTTAAGTTCCCGGCTTCCCTTTGTGAGGAGTTAACATAGATTATCAGGAATTTTTTGTGGGGAGATGAGGAAGATCGAAGAAAAACACATTGGTTAGCTTGGCACAAATTGACTAGGTCTAAAGGTAAGGGAGGTATGGGATTCCGGGATCTCAGATTATTTAACCAAGCCCTCTTAGCCAAACAAGCGTGGAGGTTATTGGTTCACCCAGATTCTTTGTGTGCTAAGCTGATGAAGGCAAAGTATTACCCTCATGGACATATTCTTGATACAGTGTTTCCTCAGTCTGCGTCAGTGACTTGGCAGGGTATTATGCATGGTCTGGAATTGCTTAAGAATGGTGTCATTTGGCGGGTGGGAGGTGGATGTAGCATTAATATTTGGAGGGATAATTGGTTACCCAGGAACACTGGACTTAAAATTTCAGCTAAAAGGCACAATACTAGATTGAAGTGGGTCTCTGATTTGTTCTTGAGTGGGAGAAAGGCATGGGATGAAAATTTGATCAAGTATCTTTTCTATCCCCATGATGCAGAGGAGGTTCTTAAGATTCGTATTCATGCTTATGGGGATGGGGATTTTATTGCGTGGCACTATGAGAATAACGGTATATTTTCCGTTAAAAGTGCGTACAATTTAGCACTTAAGTTGAAGGATAGTCAAGATAAATTGGGTCAATCTAGTGGTGATCCATGCGGAGAAAGAAGACTCTGGAATTTAATTTGGAAGGCTAATATCCCTCAGAAGATAAGAATTTTTGCTTGGAGGGCCGCGACCGATAGCTTGGCGGTCCAGACCAATAGAGTTAAGCACCATCAGATTACTTCAGGTATGTGCTCTATTTGTGGAGTAGAAGAGGAAAGCACGTTTCATGCCCTAGTTATTTGTCCTAAGGCTCGTGCACTGCGACTGGCCTTGAGAGAATCGTGGAATATACCTGATGAAGAGTGGTTCAAATTCTCGGGACCAGATTGGCTATTGATTTTGTTGGATCTTTTGAGCTTGCAACAGAGAGGGCAAGTTTTGTTTCTGTTCTGGCGAGCATGGCACCTGAGAAATGATTTAATTGTTGGGAAAGGGAAGGAATCCATTGCTGCATCTGTAATTTTTGTGGTAAACTATTGGTCTTCTTTTACGTCAGGTCACAACTCTGTTGAGGTTGTTACTAGTAACAAAGGTAAAGGGAAAGTGGGAGGTGCTACACCAGGTTTCGCAACATCACAAGAACAGGTGGGATGGAAGCCTCCACCAGATGATTATATCAAGATCAATGTTGATGCCAGCTATGTGGAGAGTATTAGTGCGGCCAGTGTGGGGGTGGTTGTTAGGAACTCATCTGGTGAAGTTATTATTTCTTCGTGGGACTTTCTGGGTCAGTGTTACTGCGTGAACGAAGCTGAGCTACGTGCTTGTCTGGCAGGCCTTTATATAGGTATTACTCTTCACCAATCCATTATTTTGGAGACTGATTGTGCTTTTGTCCGTTCTTTCCTTGCAAATGAGAATCTTGACAGGTCTCTGCTTGTTGATCTGAAGAAAGAAGCCTTGAGTATATTGTCGATGCTCAAGAATTTTAAAATTGCGAAAATTAATCGGCAGGCCAATAAGGTGGCGCACGAAATTGCGAAGTTTAGCTTTATAAATAAATCTGATGGGATTCTTCTTAATAGTGTTCCGCCCTGCGTGGCGAATTTTGTAATGAATGATTGTAATAACATTATTAATTAATTAATTAATATAGGGGATTTTTTCAAAGAAAAAAAAATACATGCCCGATCATGGCCCTTGTATATGTACTTGAATAGGTACTTAACAACCTTTATGCATCCACGTGCCTCAACATTGGTGTGACAGTTGAAGTGTGATAGGAGGCGAGGGTTGTATGGGGCGACCCAACTATTAACTTTACGACCATCTTCATGTTTCTGTATAGAGGGTAGGAGTCCTTGCCATGTAAGGTAGCCGCATTAAAAGGACGAGGATAGTGATTCTTGCAAGCAAGACATCTTTTTGTGCACGCGCAATCACGGTTCACAACCATCTTATACAGTTCCGGGTACTTCTTCTTGTTTGGGGAGTTTGGTTGAGATAAGCATACTGCTCTGGGCAGATAAGCTTGTATCACCCCTCCATGATGAGCAGGAAGTGGGCATGAAGAGGCCCCTCTTTTGGAACTCCACCACATAAACATAGGATCTCACCTTGCCTAGGATGTCCTTCTGAAGCAACTTAATTTTTAGTTCCTCCAATTTCGCCCTAAAAACACGCACAACGAGGTTTGGATGATCCTCAGATCCTGAGGCGTTTGACTAGGGTAGAGCTCTCACTTGATCTTCAGGTGAGCCTTTATAATAAATCTAAGTCCTGTCTGCAAAAAATAAATGTAAGGCAGAAAAAAATCACAACATCAGCATCCAAAACTATTCCCCCGTCATCCAACTTAACTGAAGCTCGTGCTCTTTCATCTCTTGACTGGCAGTATCTGAAAATCGAGAGCCTCCTATATTTACAAGGCCACCCACGGTTGCTTCCACTTCGTTACTAAATAACCACAATGCAGAACAAATAAACATTGCGGACTACAACATATGTGTCTGCTCCCATGTACAGTAGAAAGTACGACTTTCACGGCTTTATTACTGGAAAGCGGCTTGTTTGCTATGAACACTAAACGAATACAGTGAAGTTAGTTTTTGTTCTCTATGTTGAGGAGTAGAGACGTTCAGCTCAATTATCCTGTGAGGAAGGAGGAAGTGTTGTCAAGTTAGTTTCCCAGCAGCAAAAAAAACCTTAAATTACGCAGTACTACATATAGTTAACTATGAACAAATGGTTATTTATATCTCCCGCATAATTGTTACTACCACCCCTCATGAGTTGTGTAACACATTTGTATAACTTCATGAGGTTTGTAACTTTGATGTCACACTTTCAACATGCTTTTATTTTCTCGCTAAGTTTATTCAGTGTTGGGCTATATATACACCATTGCATGTTTTACAAGATGTTTGCACCATCTGTTTAGCCCTCAGAATACTTAGCTGAGAATCATAATGCAGCTTTTACTTAGCTGACCATCAGAATGCAACTCCTCTCTACCAAACATCCCCTTCTGTGTACCATATCTACAAGTTTCAGGTTATCATAGTGCCAATTGAGATATTAGAGGAAACTGACCGGCTCTTAATTATACTTAGCCCATGTTGGTTCTTGATTCTTAGCAACATCTTGGCAGTATCTAGACAAGATGATGATTCTTGTGACCGGCTCTTAATTATACTTAGCCCATGTTGGTTCTTGATTCTTAGCAACATCTTGGCAGTATCTAGACCAGATGATGATTCTTGTTTCTTAGTATCATCTTGGCGGTATCTGGAGAGATGATGGTTCTTGTTTCTTAGCATCATCTTGGCGGTATCTAGATGAGGAGGCTCCACTTGTCTGCAGCATGAGCTTCATCATAAAACAAATCATATGCCTCACCCTAAGGTTAGGAGGAGCTGGAAAAAGACATCAAATCTTCGATGACAATCATCCCACGGAAAACGGAAATACATCAGGACACTGGCCATATTATCGGACTAAATAAAGTGAGCTTTATTGGCAGCTGTCACATTCTAGCTATTTATTGGCATAGAGATTGGATTTAGTGTACACTTTCTTTGTGTGAGTGTAATCCCATTTTTCAGTCTGAAAAACCCAATGCAAGGATAACAAAATTTGTCCAAAGTTTGGGAGGGGGCAAATATAGTTCTCCAAAGCGGATCAACACCTAGTCTGGTTAGAGATGTGTGGCTCCCAGGTAAGCAAGTCATTTTAGGTCTGCTCCTCCGCGGACAGCTCCAGAAGACGTTCCGCCTCCCTGAGGAACATCCTCGTCAGCTGCTTCTGCCCTCTTCGGTACACTATACACGACCTTCTGTTCACTCTTGACTTCGTCGCTTCGGTGCTCTCGATGGTTGCACTGTGAAAAGGAGGACAAGGACACGGTAAGATATCATCGACGCCGTGCCAGATTTATTAAGTGCAATGCTGACAAAACATGTGCTCTAGCTAAAGATCCAGAACCAGGGAATTGTTTTGTTTTGAGTCAAAGATCACTTTGTTTATTGCATAATACAGTTATACAGACTTGTTTAAGTGCAATTGAACAGATTGATGTAACAAATGAAACATATTTCTATTATCCCTGGGCGATGAAAATATCAGGCGACATTCCAGCAATATCAGCTACATTGCGCACGTTGACGCTGTGGCAATCGAGTGCTTTGTCCACAAGTAAAAATTGCTTACTGTGGCTCATAAAATAGTCTCTGCTGCTAGTGCCCAGAAGTAAAATTTGATAACTATATTATACTGTAGGCATATTCTCATCTCAGCAACATAAAAAAATCTACCTCGAGAAGTCGTCTGGATCATTGGAATCAAATTTCTCCAGCAGTTGACCATCAGATGCTTCTGTTCCAGTGCCTTCTTCAAGTTCAGCCATTCTTGCAAAATGAAAAGATTGAGCAACTAACTGTTCACACTTGGCAGGGCTCTCAAATATAACAAGTGTGTAGTGCACAAGGAGGAAAAAAGAGTCTCATGTGGTATGCATTACTTCACCCTAAGAAGATCCACAAGCAATCCTAGCGCTCCATGATCACCGCACACCTCCCATATAGCACTTTTGATCTCTGCATCAGATGGTTCTCCATCCTCACTAGATCCAACCTAGTAAGAACAAGTTCAAAGAAGGGTCTCAGACCAGATTATCACAAAAGGACAAGACTTACCGTCCTTCAAGCCCAGATGCAATGCATCTTAAAACGTTTCTTGACTCACTCTTTAAAAAAAATCTGGTCATTGTAAACAAGTCATATACAATGATGCTAAGAACAAAATCCAATTCAAAATGAGTTAGATCAGCAGAAGAAGCAAATTGCAATGAAAGTAGAGCACCATTGCTCCATTAACAACTCTTTAAAAAAAGGGGAGAATACATAGGATTAACTCTGTGTCTTTACTGCAGGCACTCTTGTTAACACGTTAACCAGATGATCTACAACGAAGTTTTTTATGATATTTCCGAGCACCAATAATGATAGATAGTAAAGCTACTCCAAACAGAAATACAAGGAGCTCAGCATCTTATCCAGCAGTTGGTAATTTAGCATGATGCCTAAAATATGAGGCTAATAGTCACTTTACGTCTTCCGTTTTCAGAGTACCCAGTTTGTCATCTTAGGACTCAACTTGGGCTGTTCATGCTTCAGAATACAGTGTAGGAGAAACACCAACCTCTCCAAGCAAGGAAGCAACCTGTTCAAGCTCATATTCTTGCATGGCAATTGTGCGAAGAGTACTGAAAAATTCTTGAGGGAAAACATTTTTGTGGAGATATGATGGAACTTTGCGCTGTCCACTCCAACTATAACTAGAAAAATTACTAGCATTTTTCTTGTTATCATCGTCTTCACCAGAACTGGTACTGGTTCCGAAAAATCCCCTATCCAGCAAACTTGTAGGTAGAAGACATCTCAATTCAACCTTCTGCAAACATTAAATACATACAAAGTGAGAGCAATGGTGGCAAGTAGCAACAACTTCTCAGACAGCTTGAATTCATTAGAAAAGTCATCACAATCTCAAGCCATGTTTTTCAAAATAAAAAATAACTCGAGCCATTCGGTAAATATCAAATATCCATACAAGATAAATAGAAGGCGGTAAAAATAATAAATGCAATCAAATTTTGACTCAATTGCAGAAAACTTTGTGTTGGGTAAGTTCATCTAAACAGAACATAGTAGAAGCCATACAAGATAAACACTCGGTGTAAGTTTCAAAAAAAGATAAACACATATTTGTACCTGCATCTCAATTAGCTTCATCTTAATGTCAGCGGACTGGAGCTGTCTAAGAGCTTCTACTGGATAATGAACCTGCAGTTAAATCAGAGGATAAGCATCTACTTACATAAGTATGCTATAAGAGGTTTTAAAAAAAGGTATAGATCCATCATCAAACTTGGAAGACGCTGGAGGCATTGATGTACCATTTATCAAACTTCAACTCCTAATTCTAAAGTCCCAGTGAATAATGACTTTCCTTTTCATCTTTTTAGTGTGAGACGGTTATTTTTTGTTTCATTGCAATCGGCCACTTTAATGGGTTCACATTTAGCATGCAATCTATACGTTAACCAGAAAATGAAAATTGCCAAATAAATATCCTACAAATTTTATTACAAACTTATAGCCATAAATCAATGTGAGGGTTACCATCAGATAATCATCTGGATTGTTGTCAACCACAAATCCATATAGGTACAGCAGTTCCTGTGGATAAACACAGAATACATTTTCTCAGTAATTCTGTTCTGATAATCATATATAAATCATGGCGACTTTGCTGGTATCTTTAATGACTGCAAGTTATATTTAAACCCACACATAGATAGTAAATCATGAAACACACTACAGATTCTAAACAACAAACATCTTGTCATTCACCAATGAGGTGGAGAAGTATCTTCCCTGTCCCTACCCTGAAAAATCTAGTGTAAATATGCACCTTAATCTAGCATATCTGTATCAAAAGTAAATCCATGTAGAAAATCACAGATCCAATGGGCAAACAAAATGAACATGGAGCTCATGGACTGGAATGTGTAGTTCCCCCATTCAAACGTTTCTCCTTTTGTTACGCATGCTGTCAGACCTCAATTACATGATATTCTTCTCTGGGTTATTCACCCCACGTGTAACTGTGTTGCAATTCCAAAGAAACTTCATGTGAGAAGTTATACTGTTCTAGAAGAAATGTTCCATGATGTGTGCTAAACTGTGATACAAAAGAAAGTATGGAGACAGGTGATAAATACTAACACGAGCAAATATGGTAAAAAAAAGGGAAAGAACTATTTTATCAAGTGAAGGCAAGAAAACAAATATTACATAGGATAATATTTGGCTGTCCGCAGCGGGCTATACCACACCTATATCTAGTGTCAGCTTATGCTTTGAGATTCGCATGTTCTCACTATTTTCATCACAGCACATCTTAACAAAGTCAACTCTAAAGTGTAAAAATGTGCAACACAAAGATTAGATTTGTTAATAATTGTACCTCATTTCCTTTGTTACCATAATTTATGTAGATCTCTGTCCCAGTCTCAACTGAGCTTTTACCAGCTTGCGCTTCAGAAAGAAACAAATAAAGGGAAGTTAGATCAGTAGATCAGTGACATTGCTAAACTGTATAAATTGGAAAACACCATTAGCGGTGAGGCTGGCACACTGATCCTATGGCCACTTGTAATTGAGTCAGTGACACATAACAGGCTGATGCTGTTTTTAAACAGGCATGATTTCTGCCATTTTACTGAGCAATATGCCTCCACAAAGAAATAGACACAATCATAGTTGGAACTATAATGTACTAACATAAATAAATTTGAAAGAGATCTTTACGAAGAACTATGAGATGCAATATTTGGATCAGCATAATTACCAAGCATGAGGTACATTGAAGCAGGAATTCCTGTTAAATTTCCCTCCGAATCAACTTCCCATGTCGCCAGAGCCTTTACATCTAGAGGGAACAATCAAGCTAGCTTAGAATGAGGGAAGAGCAATGGTTATTTAACAGAGAAAGCTTCACTTTCTTCACTAGTAAAATTCAACTCTTGGCAAATACAGACTGAAGTAGTTCCCGTTGAAATATAGATATCCCCCAATATGTCATGTCAACTGAGTACTTAAATTTAGATAGTCATCTACTTCACTTTTGACTCTTACTATGGTTACAGAAATCGATTCCTGGCACGAGGCCCTCAACCCAAATTGACTCTGTATTACGAGATTCAGGAATCTCGTCACCACTACAATTCTTCGTTGTAATGTCAGTTTCCTGCAAATAAACACCAAGTGTTATGTGGTAGATGAAGATATCTATTAGCTTATTGGAATAAATAATAATAAGATACCAGAAGCCAAAATTATAAACGGTAACTGACTCTAGCTCATCAATCATCAAGAAGTTCTTCCAAGTATTGCTATATTAGCAGTATTAATGTATTAGATTTTAGTCCTTGCATGGTCCTATTGAAGCCCATTTTAGTCCTTGATAGTTAACTATATTTGAAGTGCTGAACTGTTAGACGTGATTTCCGTAATAACCATATATGGATGCCATTGTTCCAGTAGTTACAGGAATCCATTATTTCATCAGCATCACCTCTGTAGGCCTTACAGATAAAATCACTGTTCTAAACATGCAGTTTTCCCATTGTTTGCTGTGCCCTTCAAAAGAGGTTAAAACTTAAGATGATAATTATTTATGCAGCACAAACAAACGCCACTAATTGTGACATTGTGATTCAAGGATGTGCTGGTCGTGTAAGTTAAAGTTAAGGATGACTATTCACCAGTTACCCCATTAAATAATTGATACTTGACAGTAATAATAATAGTAGCTAAGGTTCTTCTCTTTGTGGTTAAACATTCGTTAACTAGTTCCACTGACGCTTAGCCATATTCCATAAGAAATGAATGCAGAACTAGAGGTGTAACATAGAAAAAGAAATTCACATATAATGCGAGAGTGACAAATACTTAGGATTAAACTTGAGTTGCTAGCATGCTCTTGTTCGGAAGATTCAAACTAACCTGTTGGTTGGTGAGACTAGAATCAGCCAAAACTTCCCCAGTACTGTTCTGTTGCTCATCAAGTGAGCCCGGAAAAACATAAGAATGAGGCAACGGGATGTTCAGCGCTCGAGTCCAGAAAATCGAGTTTGCCCTGTCATAAACACATACTGCTGATTAGCATGGGGAGAAAAAGAGAAGAAATAAACCTGCAGATAATTAAAGGCCTCATTTCGGAAGTCTAAGCTGTTAAACAATCGGATTTAAAGGAAGGATGGGCTGTTGAAACAATTGCTTTAATTAAGTACAGACTCCTTGATAACAAAGTTTTCACCTAATTGGGACTTTCTACATATTAGCATGGGAAACCATGCTGGCAAAATGACATCAAGTAAAATTTATATACTTCCATCAATACTATAAATGCAAATGGTGATACGCATACCAAAGGAAGTCCTCAAACCGCACTTCAATTGAGCTGCAAAATAAAACATTTGACGGGTATGAGGTTCATATATGAAAAGGTGCAATCCCTTGTACAGCAAAACCACAGCACAAAAGCATTCCTTTGAGATAATAAAGGAACTATGTGTGCGTGTGTTTGGTAAAGAGCGAAGACAGAGCAAAATCTCAACCAACCTTCCCGATCCGTCGACATGTAGAAGCTCCTCGACCAGACCTTTCACCTTGTCATCGAATAACTTTTGTAACGATTTTCTCTGAAACAAGAGCCCCCATTATGTTCATTTCCACCAATGTACTACTCTCCCAATGCCCAATCCAACAAAGAAGCGAAAGCGGCAGTCTGCAACTGATGAACCTGCATGACGGTCGCACGGTGCAGCGTCGTCCCTTCCACCTCGGCGAGCTCCTCGTCGTCAAACCACACGGAGCTCCCGAAGGTGCTCGGGAGCACGTCCAAGTACCTGCAGACGCAACGAGCAGAATCCCCAAAAGTTAACAGTGGTTCGGAGCTCAGAGTTGAGAGCAGGGGAAGAAGGCGTGAGTGAGCCTACGGCTTCCAGAGGGAGGTGGGGCGGAGGCGCTCGGCCATGAGGAAGAGCATGACGAGGAGGCGGTCGTCGACGCCGCCGTCCTCGAAGAGCGCGCGGCAGCGCGGGCCGACGAGCGGGTCCTGCAGCACCCGCATCGGGGTGACGGCCAGGTCCAGCGGCACCGCCATCACCACCCCCGCACCGCCATCTCCGGGAGGGGGAGAAGAGCAACGGTTACCGTCGGCGGCGGTGGCGTAGACGCCGAAGCCCTTGCGGCCGCAGGCGCGGATCGTGCAGCCGCGGAGGTCGGCGCCGTTGGCCTGCGGCGGAAAGGAAGGGGGGCGAGGTTTAGGAGAGCACGGGGACCGGGGGGGGGCTAGGGGAGGGAGGAGAGGGCGCGACCTGGAGCCATTGCAGGAAGCACTGGAGCTTGGCGTCGCCGTCGTCGGACGGGGCGGCGGCGGCGGCGGCGGATGACATGGTGTTCGACGAAATGCGCGACCGAGGCACAGAAAGTTTCAGCTTGGAGGTTGTCGTCTGAACTTCTTTCAAGCAAAAGGAAAGCAATACAAGAAACCGTTCGAATTTCTGGCCAAATCCTCTCTGAATTTCACCAACGAATTCTCCATCCAAAGAGGCTCGAAACACGGTTCTCTTCGCCGCGATTTCTCCGTCCGTAAATCAATCGATTTCTCGCGAAATTCGTGAGTTCAAAACGCAGATTTCACATCACCACTTGGCGCCAGCAAACAAACACTCGGCGGTCTACTATGAGTCTATAACAATATATAGATATATCATCATGTCCAGATTACATTCTACAACCAGTGACAGTGACAATGACAGTGACACACTCATCTCTAATCTCTTCTCTTCTCGTCTCATCTCATCTCACTTGGCCGGCTTGCATCGCAGTGCAAGCAGAGAGACAGGCAGGCTACAGGAACAAACTCTGAGCGCTCCCATGGCGGACGCCGGTGGAGAGCCGATGCCTAGCACACGAGCGAGGCGCGGAGGGAGAGGGTGGTGGACAGGTGGGTGCACGACGCCCACCGGATCACCGACTCGGCGACCGCCATGTCCAGGTCATGCTGGTGCCCCCGCTCGTCGCCGGCGCCGATGGTGTGGTTCCGTCTGCTGCGCGACGACGGGTTCGCCCTCGTCGCCGTCGCGGCCCCTCTCAGGGCCGCCTCCGCCATCCTCGTCAGAGCCGAGGAGGAGGCGGCCGTGGGGCCCACCGTCGTGGCGTCTTCGACACAATGAGCTTCATTCTCCTTCGTGGTGTCGTCGCCTGAAGCCGCCGGTGGCTCGGGCTCGTCGGACCCTAGCCCGTAGAAAAACGAGAAGCTCGGCATCGACACGACAGGCGCAGCGTCCTTCATGGATTCGGGGCTGTCACCGAATGAGAATAACAAGGCTCCGCAAGATGGAGCTGGAGCCCTGGCTGCGCTGAACGCGGAGAAGGAGGATCTGCAGGAGAATGTGGGGGAGCAGGGTTCCTCCGACAGGCCCTGGCAGGCGATCGGGCCGCCGGTGTTGAAGCTCACATCGCGGCTGCGTGTCGCCATCGGCGTGGAGAACGAGCACGAGCCGGGCTCCTCCCTCCCGAGGCCGATCTCATGGCAACCGCCACAGGAATCGCGCGAATCATCGGCGTGTTCTCGTATCCAGGGATGCTCTGCACAAGGGTAGTTGTTTAGGCAATAAAACCCCACATGGTAAACGGTTGTAAACTACCATTAGGAGAAAGGAAACCATTAACAGCTGATCTGTACTGCTACACAGTAAGGTCTGGAAATGAAGCAATGACAGCCAAACAAAGATTCTATCAAGGGTGACAGAGATGAATCATCAACACTAATAAAGAAGCAGCCATGTGAATGTGATTTATCAAAAGGAAACATTCAAGGGCCAGCAAAGATTCAGACTTGTTTATTTGTACCATGGTGGTTCTACCAGAAATCCAGAACATGACCCTAGCACTGAACCTTTAGCTGGCGCTAGCTCATGACTTAGCAGTGAAGACTTGATATCTTATTCAAAACAGCTTTAAGTAAACAATTGCAAACTAATCAACCAAATTCTGAGTGATCTCTACGTTCTGATCAACAGTTCAGTTGCATGAAGGCAGAGACACTAATCATCAAGAATCAAAGGTCTCTTCTAACCTTGTGTATGATGCTAATGATGTGGTAGAAAGAAATGGAATTCTGAGCATGTGGTTTCCCAACAGATGATGTTTGTCTCACCTAGAACTTGCTCGGCTGTGAGCCTCTGTCCAGGATCACGCCGCAGCATGCCGGTGATGAGCTCCTTTGCTGAATCCGAAACACGGTCCCAGGGATCGGAAGGGAACCGCAGCTCCGTCGACCTGATACACTCGAAGATCTTCGACTTGGTCTTCCCCCAGAATGGCGGGATGCCACTTAGAAGGATGTAGAGTATGACCCCGGCGCTCCACACGTCGGCAGCCTCGTTGTACCCGCCGGCAAGCACCTCCGGCGCGATGTAAAACGGGCTCCCCACCGTGCCGCTCAGTCTTTGACCTGACAAAATCCAACCCCCAATTTAGCCTCCAAAGACCACCAGACTTGACAAATCCAGAGGTGATGAGACTTGTGAATCAACCATACCAGGCTGGGTGTAGGTGGCGAGGCCAAAGTCGGCGAGCTTGATGGGCGAGGACGGCGACCTGCTGACGAGGAGGATGTTCTCGGGCTTGAGGTCCCGGTGCACGATCCCCTTGCTGTGGCAGTGCGCGACGACCTCCATGAGGTACCTGAAGAGCGCGGCAGCCTCGTGCTCCGGGAAGCAGCCGCGCTCCTGGAGGCGGTGGAAGAGCTCACCGCCGGCGCAGAGCTCCATGACGAGGTGCACCGAGTCCTGGTCCTCGTACACGGCCTTGAGGTCGACGACGTTGGGGTGGCCCGAGAGGCGCGCCATGACCTCGATCTCGAGCCGGACCCCCCGCACGTCGTCGGGGGACGTGAGCCGGTCCTTGGCGATGGACTTGCAGGCCAGCGCCTCGCCGGTGACCATGTCGGAGCAGGACCGGATGACCCCGAACTGGCCCCACCCGAGCTGCTCCCCCAGCACGTACCGGTCGCCGAGGCACGAGGCGTGCGCCGCCTCCAGTATCGCGCCCCGCAGCCCCGGCGCCTTGTACGAGTTGTACTTGCCGCCGCCGCCGCCGCCAGCGGCCATTCCTAGGAGGGGCTCCCCACAATGGAATCCCCCGCCGCCAAATCCCCGCCGGATTCCGACGAGGCCGGCCGGCCTCCCCCGAATCGCCCCGGAGAGCTCCCCCGCCCCTGGCAGAACCCCGAATCTCGCGGCCTCGGTCAGCGCCGCTCCTCCACGGCCGTGGGCCGGTCGACGGGCAACTGAATCTGCGACGAGGAGGAAGAAGGGCAGGGGGAAAAAAGGCAAGCTTTAGCACTCGAACCCCACGGAAACCGCCTCCGGAAAACCTAGCAGAAATCCACCGCAGATTCCGGGGGGCGGCGGCGGCGGCCCTGGGAAACCGCCACGAAATTCAAAATTCCCGGCGCAAACCCCGCCCGCCCCGCTTGGCAGCTCCCTCCCGAGCAAGCGCTCGCTCGGCCGCCCGGCCGGCGGCCTGGGGCGCGCGGATCGGAGCCCGGCGCGCGCGCTGGAGATGGCTCGCTCTCTCGCTCGGGGGAGTTCCACGGAACCGCGGCGGCGTGGGAAGAGGGACGGGGGAGGGCGGAGGGGAGGAGGGGCACTCACCGGCGCGGAGGGGCTGCGGCGGCGGCGGAGGGGACGGGAGCGTCGCCGGCGGCGCGGCGCGGCGAGGTCAGCAGCTCCCACCAGCAGCTCGCGGCGTTCCTTCGGGGAGGGGGGTGGAGAGGGGGAGAGGGGGGAGGGAGCTCACGGAGTTGTTGTTTGGTTCCGTTGGTGGTGGGCCCGGGCCGCCCGGGCCGGGCCCACCTGTGATGGGGAGGGGGGGGATTAGGAGGGGGAGCAGATGGAAAGGGAGCCCGGTTAGGAGGAGGAGTGGTTTATTAGTGTCATCATCCTCTTTCCACAAAAGCAATTATAGCATCTTCACAATGACAATGACAATGACAATGACAAACCCATTGGTGGTATATGTTGGGGGCACTAATCATCATCATCATCATCATCACCCTATTTACATGTTTGCTAATCATGTGGTTTGGTTTTGGTTTGATGCTTGTCTTGTCACTCTTGTTGTGACAATTACTGGTTTGGGAGTATGCTCTATGTCTTGCTTTCGCTCTCTTGTAGCAAGTTGTTTATTAGTGCCATGTGTGTCTAGATTCATAGGCTTGGGAGTCAATCAGGGATGAATGCATCATGGGTTTGGATTAGCATGATCGTGCGGTTTTAATATTTGAAAGTTGAAATGGAAAGTTGTCCGTGTGTTGGGGGCTTGGATTTTTGTGATGCCGACCGTTATTTGGCGCCAATCGCATGCACATGCACTGTACTAATCTGCACATTTCAATTAACGGTTCACGGAGAGAATAAATGTACCTTCGTCCTTCGCATTTAAGGGTTTAATTAATGATATCTTGAACGTCAAAAGATACAAAGTGCCGAATCAGCGCATACACATGGTCGTAATAATCTGCATGTTCCGTTAACGGTTCATGGAGAGAATAAATATAGCTTCATCTTCTTCACCTTTAAGAGTTCAACTAATGATACCTTGAATGTCAAAAGATACAAAGTGTCAAAAAAAAGATACAAAGTGTCGAACTAGCTTACAAGGCAAGCTCACATACACATGAGCGTGCACACAAGATCGGACCAACTAAGCGCTAGAGTAAGTAGAATCAAAATGCAAACCAAGTCAATAAGCCACACGGAACAGCAAAGCTAACATCTAAAGAACCCAAGCCGTCGGCAAGAGGGGTAAGCACAGCCGAGATTTGCAGAGAATGTTTAAACCACCATCAAACTCCTTCACCAAGGGACCCCCTTCCACAATGATTGGGAGCACCGTCTACGAAAGGAGAGGGCCACCGGAAGCTCAAGTCGCCAGGTTGATGCATGGCACTCCATCAGATCAAGGTGAGCACCCTATCGCGCGAGACCTCCCCAGCGCTACCATCGCCAAGAGTAGTAGAGAGACAGTGGACCTCAAGATGGCGCATTTATGACAAGCATGATGCCAAAGCATTGTCATCGCTCAATTTGAACTAGATCTGGGGGGTTTGACCTGGTGTGCCAAGGAGAATGAAAGGTTGCAGTGAGGCCTTCAAGATGGAAATGATGTTAAGGACACCACCGTTGACGGCGCCAGCAATAACTCCTCGCCTCCATGTCTCGGCACAACCTATCATTGTAGCAACCGCTGCACCACACCACCGCCACACATTCCACTTGTGAGTTGCCATGTAGCCCTCTTCACCGACTACACCTACCCACCACTCTCACTGCCATAATGTTTTTTCTTTGCCTTCTTCTTATCATCACATTTGGGGGACAGTGGGAGGATTAGGGGAATTTGATGGAAAGGGAGTCTGGTTATTAATAGCAAATATGCTAGTTGTGTCTTTCCATAAAAGAAATTAGCATCTTCACAATGATAATACCAAAAACCAGCATTAGTAAGGCCATAGTGGAGTATTATAATATTGGAGTAGCAACTAATCATCAATCTATATAGCATTCGTCATTTGCCAATGATATGGTTAAGTTTAGGCTTTGTGTTGTTTTGTTATCATTATAGGAGTACTACATCCTTTGGGGTGATTAGTCTTGCCGTTTGCTCTTGTCGCTCTCATATACTATACTAGTTATTATTATACCTTTTGTGTGTCTAGATTCTACCCATACTTGGAATCAATCAGGGTTTGTCTTACATTTGAAATTTCAAACGAAAATCTGTCTACGTCGTTGGGGCTTGGATCTTGTGGGGCTGGCCGTTAATCACAGCCGGCGTGCATGCCCCTTAATTTAGTCATGCATGGAAAATAATTAAGGAAAGGAACGGAGGGTATGTCACATGCATGTGTAGAGGCTTGTATTGTCTCTAGATTTGCGACCGAGATACATTTGCTAACTGCGGCAAAGATAAATGAACGAACAAGAAACTGCGGCAACTGGAGTGATCCATATGGAGTTGGTGAGGACTATTAAAATTTGCGGCATCTGGAGTGAGTGACGGCCAGTACAACGCCGAAGATGGCACACCTATGATGGGGATGGAAGGGAATATCTCTACTCCTATAAAAAGCTGAGTTGGTGATGATGTTGTGCCTGCCATCGTTCATTTACAACCGTTCGATTTACATCCAACACATGTGAGACAAACTATATCAGTTTTGCAAAAAGACCCCCGTACTCCACTCTTCTCTTGTTGATACCCCCTGCCTCTCAAGTTCAGTCATCTCTCCCTTTCACCTCATCTAGCCATCTCAAGAAAAATAAGAAGGATCTGGAGAGGTCGTTACTTTCGGCGCTCGTTTGCCCCCAACTCATCTTGTGCTTTCTCTCAGGCTGCATTGCCGACCACAACCACGCCCCCTCCTCCTCGCCATCTCCTCTGCCCCCTTCAGTCATCCTAAGTTACATTCATGATTGTCTAGAAAAAGTAAACAAAATCGATACTCAAAAAATAATTCTTAAAGATTATTTTTTGCAAAGCACAATAACTGTTATTTCTTTAAAAGTTTTGGATGCAGGTTGAGCACTTAAATGCTTTTGTTTGCAAAAGCTATTCTTTTATCTATTTTGCCTACATTTACTATTCACCCGGATGATTTTGAGCTCTAGAGAAGAAATAATATCCAAAGAAATCTATCAATATTTGTTACACATGAGATAACCCCCACATACTTTGTCAAATAAACAACTCTCGGATCAATGCTTTTCAACGTTCCGTGCAATGCACGGGCATCTTACTAGTACTAGAAGAGTAGATGGAAAGGGAGTCTAGTTTGTAGTTAGTGCCTTAGTGGTGGTGGTATCTTTCTATAAATGCAATTAGCATCTTTGACAATGACAAATCCATTGATAGTACTCTTGTAGAGTATATTGCAGCACTAATCAATCCCCTATATATATATGATTGTACATATTTGCTAATGATATGTTTTAGCTTTGGTTTGATGTTGGCTTGTCGCTGTTGTAACTACTAGTATGTCAAAGTTCAAAAAATATAACTATTTTGGGTATGTCTCTTTGGAGGTAATTAGGGTTTGGAAGTATGCTCTTGTCTTGTTTCTACTGTGTCAGCAAGTAATTTATTGTTTATTCATAGTGTCATGTGCGTCTAGACTCTAACCATGGAGTCAATCAGGGATGCATGATGAGCTTGCATCCTCCCGGAGGGCATGCGGTTTTAATATCTGAAAGTTTAAATCAAAAGTTGCCTGTGTTTTGAGGTTTTGAACTTTTGTGACGCCGACCGTTAATCACCATCATCGTAAGCACATGCGCTCTACTCTGCACACTCCGACAACCGTTTCACGGAGAGAATACATGGACCTTCTTGGCCTTTAAAGGGGAGAAAAGGCCTAAGCCTTGGATTAAATAATTAATGACGCCTTCTATGGCGAAAGATGCAAAGTGTTGAACTAGCTTCCAAGACAAACTCCCACATGTCTGCACGGAGACACAAAATCCAACCAGCTAAGTGCTAGTGCAGGAGCATGATTAATAGTATAGCCAACAACAGGCTATATGAAGTTGTCATGACACATATAGCCAACCTAATAGCCCATTTGTATAATAGTTAGCAAAAGACATTTACCATTTTATCATAGGCCCGCCTTCTTCTCTGATAATTTTTCTTGGAGCCCGTGTTGCAGCTGGCTACTAGTTTAGAGACTGCTTTTCTTCTTTCTCCTCCAACTCGGCAAAAAATTATATTTATATCTTTACAGCATGCTTCTCTTCTCTCTCTCCTCTAACTCAGCAAAAAAATTATATTTATATCTTTACAGGCTGCTTACATCACCTTATTGTACTTGCTCTAAGTAGAACCAAAACACAAACCCAAACTATTGGCAAGACAAGTAAGCTCATCCAAAATTTGTGGGGAAATGTCACCCCGCCATCAAACTCCTTCATTTGGGAACCTTCCATAAAAGATTGTGAGCACCGTCCGCAAGCAGGTAGGAGCCTACCAGAAGTTCAAGTCGACATGTTGACGACACTCCCTTGGGTGAAGGTGAGAACTCTATTTGAAGCAAACCTGAATTCCGCATGACCTCATCATCACCACCACCACAACTATCAAGAATTGTAGAGAGATTGGACTCCAAGACATTGCCTTCATGCCAAGCAGGACGCCGAAGCAGCGTCGCTGCTCTATCCGAACTAGACCAGGGGTTTTTCACTCCATGTACCAAGGAGGAAGAAAGGTTGCAGCGACGCCTTCATGAAGGGAAGGACGTCAAGGACACCTTCACCACCATTGGCACTGGGCAAGAAACTCCCTGCTTCTAGGTCTTGGGGCGGTCGATCGCCATAGCAACCGCCGCACCACGCTCCCGCCACACGCTCAACTCGCCAGCTGCCATGCAGCCCTGGCCACCGACCAACAGCTAATTAAGCCATGACTCCAACCATCAGAGCGCTTCTTCTTCTTCTTCCTCTTCTTCCTCTTCTTCTTCTTCTTCTTCTTCTTCTTCTTCTTCTTCTTCTTCTTCTTTGTCTTTTTCGATATTATCGCCGTCGCCATCGTTACCACAATGAATGATAAATGTTAAAGATAGACTATTCTGAAATGGATCTCGGCTTACGGATCCGGCTTGCCTGCTCCCTCCCCATGTTTCCATCCGTGCTCCTACTTCATCCTACGACTATCCTTTTTCTTTTTTTTTTCTAATTTAATCATCTCCCCTCCCCCCACCGATTTTAAGAAGGTGGGACCGGGCCTTCTTTTGTTCCAATCAAATCAAGCCACGTACGCGGGAGCACGGATGGGCACACGCGTGGGGAGTAGGCAAGTCTTACACCCCCATTGCATGGACACGTACGCACGGTGACTAATTAAGCGTGCTGACTGGCGTCTTTGCTGGATTCCGTCACTACTCATGTAGCCGTTGAACATATGTCCATAACTAATCAAGCCACGTCATGGACAGAATAGATGGGGGGCTTGCAAATGATGGGCGAAATAAATAAACAACACGGCTGCCGGTTAGGTAGATGGATCACTTTTAGATTAGAAATAGATTATTCCCATCATTTTCTGGAAGCAGATATGCATGCATAACCAAACCGTGCGTACATAGCCTCTGCTTTTGGGCCGTTGACCTGCAACATTGGGTTGGGTTAGAGTTGGTGAGCACTACTTGAGCGACCGAGCACTAGCTGGGACTGTTAGTCAGCTGGATGAGTAGTACTAGTACTATTACCACCCAATTTTGATATTTGTTCGTTATTGTTTTGTACTAGTGCTATCTCCTTGGTAGCGTGTTTGACAATATTTAGGAAAGGGAATGGAAATTTAGAGTAGGGAGTTGTATTGAGATTAGACATAGGATGAGACTTTTTATTTTCAATCCCTTGTTTGGCATGTAATAGGAATTATGTGTGAGATTTGAGGAGAAACTGTATTCCCTTATTTGGCTCATGGAAATTGACGAGTGACTAGACATGAGAAGTTAACATAAGTTATGATGAAGGGCTAAGATTGATTCACTAAAACAATTCCCTTTTAATTCCCATCCCTCCACTGTTAATAAAACGGTGGGAGTTGGAGTCTAAAGTTTCATGCCTATTTCCTTCTGAATTCCCAATACCCTGCCCTCTCCCCCACAACCAAACAATAGATTTAAAGTATCATACCCTTTCAATTTCCATTCCCTAAATCTAATTACCCCCAACCAAACACCTTGTGGGATAATTTGTTTTGGAGGTTAGGTCTTTCTTGTCTCGGCCCTCTCGTATAATAATTTATCGTGTCAAGATTCAAGGCTTAGTCAATTAGGGACGGGTTTGTTTGAAATGTTCTATTTGGGCTGGCCGCTGGACGGTTTATAGGTAAATTTAGGGCATCATTGATGGTAGGATTGTAGAACCGTGGGAATAGGAAACATGTAGGATTTTTTCGACAAAGGGAATATATTAATATCGCGAAGATACCAATTACACCCAGCCTCTGTACCAACAAGATGTCCAAAGACATTAAGGATACACACAGCCAAAAATGAAAATAAAGAGAACAGAAGAAAAAAGAACCTGCCATGGTGATCAATCACTAGCAACAACAACACTCTAACCACCACTGAAAACAACACTCGGATTACAAAAGAGGTTCTCCAAAAGCAACGCCTTCAAGAAGGAAACAATGCACAAGCGTTGCCGTTACCTGATCAAAGATCTTGGGTTTTCACCCTGGAGAAAGTTTGAATTCACACAAAAACAATGCCTTCAACAAGGTCATTGCCAGGACAACCAGTAAAGGCTAGACCTTGAGTTTTCACCCTGGGAATCGAAACTCGGTACTCGAGGAGCACCACCAAATTTGCAATCATCCAGTGTTGCCGCCCCCCGCTTGCCGAGGCCGCTGTTGCAAGTCACCAAACACCTAGCACACAGTCTTCAACTCATCCAATAAACCGTTCCGCCAACGCTTCAACACCTCCAATCGCAGCCGCCATGATTTTCTTCACCTCTATCATTGCCTTGGGAATCTTGAGTTAGACATGTCCCATGACTCGAATAATAAAGCGAAGTTTCGCACCGCCCCCTTGAAGCCATGATGGCTGATAATGCAAGCGCGCGCGACCGGAATCTTCTGATCTAGGTATCCAGGGATGCCAATCCGTATAGATCTCCAATGAGGAAGACCGGAGAAATCATGTCGCTTCGGCCTGCAGCCATCCCGTGGCAGCACCACACTCGAGACCAATTTGTACGTCGATCGGGCGGCACCGAACCACGGGAGAGGGTCACCAACAACACACCCAGTGCCCGATGTCAGCACAGGGGCGTGGTGCGCCGGCAGGCTAGCCGGCCCTTATCTTCTCCATGCAGGCACTGAGTGCATGTGCATGGCCCTGATGGTGAAGCGACAGACATCCAGCCCAGCAATGATACATGCGTTGCATGCTTGGCATGCATGAGGCGTGGATGAACGCATCTTGCCGCGCATCTTGTACGACGCAGTCGCGATCCGCGAAGATGACTGCAGATCCAAAGGCCGGCGGCCTGCCAGATCGTGAGGCTACTGGCGGCCAGATCGCGATGCCGCCGACGTAGAACGGCCGCACCTAGATCGGTAGGCCGGGATGCAGGACGACGATGACCAGATCGGAAGAAATCTTGGTAAGGTTGAATTGAAGACCGAAAGGTTGGAGAAAGAAAAAGGACGAGTAGACAAGCTCCGCCGCCGCCGTCCGCCATGGGACGGCCTCCTCCGGCGGCGGTGTGGTAATCGTGGAGGCGGGGAAGGGCCTTCGAAGATCCCGGCGATGGCGCCTCCGTAGTCGCCCTAAGCGACCCGGGAAGTAGTTCCGTTCTATCGATTCTAATTTCCAACCACCCACCAAATACACATACACTTCTATGTACTCCCTCTGTTCCTGAAATAATTGTCTTTCTAGAGATTTCAATAAGTGACTACATACGGAGCAAAATGAGTGAATCTACACTCTAAAATATATCTACATACATCCATATGTTGTAGTCCATTTAAGATAGCTAGAAAGACAATTATGTGAGAACGGAGGGAGTAGGATTGAAATGTCATGTTTACCGAAATCCTATAGGTTTTGAGTTTGTTTGATTGTATTATAATTTTTTTTAAGTTTTAAGTAGGTGTTAGTTTTCTATAGAATATATTAGTACAAATCATTCCTTCAAAAACAATCCTATAGAATTTGATCCTATATATGAATCAAATGGCTAACATAGGAAAAAAATTCTTAAGGATTCAAGTCCTCTATTTTCATGAAAATGCTTTGAATCAAAGCGGCCCCGGTATTTACTACGTGTAGCTTGTACCGGGTCGTTGGAGGGTCATGCAAGCAGGTTTGTCACCTGAAATTTCAAACCAAGAGCTGTGCACACGGCGTCATGTGCTTTGGTTTCTTGTGGCTTCAGCTGACCGTTTATCGCCGCCGCCGCCCCTTAAGCCTTGTACAATGCTAGGTGTTTAGGGAAGGTGTTTAGAAAAATAAATTGGTTTTTCTCTAAGCATCGGTGCTTATTCTAGTGAATAGACGCTTAATTAGGCATCCCTTATATAAATATAGGCACTGATGCTTCAGAAAAACTCGATTTATTTTTCTAAACATCTCCTTGAGCACAAGTAGCATCCCCTTGTTAGAGTCCAGACCAAAATGGAGCTCTCCCGTGCGTTTGGATTCTGGACCATCCGATCGTTTTCCTGATGCGATCCCGCCATTGGATCTCGGGCTCGGCTCACGTGAGGCGTCGGATATTTACCAGATCGCTGTGAGCCGTCGGATAAAATTCCAATGGCAACATAATGTATATACCGTGCCCCCACCAGGGCATTTCGGTAATTTCGCGTAGTGGGGGTATAAAAGGGGGCCGCTCCTTTGACGGAGACCTAGCCGCCTCCTCCCTCGCTCGCTCCTGCAGCCGCCTCCCTCCCTCCCTCCCACGCAGCTGCCTCCCTCACTCGCTCGCTCCTCATCCGGCGACGGTGGCGGCAGCTCCCGCGCCTGCGTTCTTCCTTCCCCAACACGCCACCGCGTGGCCCCGCACGCCTAGGCGGCTCTTTCCTCTCCTCCCCGCCCGCGCTGATGCCCCCGCTCGTCCCTGCTCCCTCGCGCCATCACCTTCTCCCCGCCCTCTCGCTGCTCAGCAGGAGGAGCGCGGCTCACTGTCGTGGACTACGGCGCTCCCCCCGCCTCTCCCCATCGTGCCGCCCCCCGCCTCTCCATGGAGCCTGCTTCCTCACCCATATCCCCGGCGGCCAGATCCACGACGCCGTCCTCCTCCACGACAACGCTGAAGGAAATATACCCTAGAGGCAATAATAAAGTTATTATTTATTTCCTTATATCATGATAAATGTTTATTATCCATGCTAGAATTGTATTAACCGGAAACATAATACATGTGTGAATACATAGACAAACATAGTGTCACTAGTATGCCTCTACTTGACTAGCTCGTTTATCAAAGATGGTTATGTTTCCTAGCCATGGACAAAAGAGTTGTCATTTGATTAACGGGATCACATCATTAGGAGAATGATGTGATTGACTTGACCCATTCCGTTAGCCTTAGCACTTGATCGTTTAGTATGTTGCTATTGCTTTCTTCATGACTTATACATGTTCTATGACTATGAGATTATGCAACTCCCGTTTACGGAGGAACACTTTGTGTGCTACCAAATGTCAACGTATCGGGTGATTATAAAGGAGCTCTACAGGTGTCTCCAAAGGTACATGTTGGGTTGGCGTATTTCGAGATTAGGATTTGTCACTCCGATTGTCGGAGAGGTATCTCTGGGCCCTCTCGGTAATGCACATCACTTAAGCCTTGAAAGCATTGCAACTAATTAGTTAGTTGCGGGAAGATGTATTATGGAACGAGTAAAGAGACTTGCCGGTAACGAGATTGAACTAGGTATTGAGATACCGACGATCGAATCTCGGGCAAGTAACATACCGATGACAAAGGGAACAACGTATGTTGTTATGCGGTTTGACCGATAAAGATCTTCGTAGAATATGTAGGAGCCAATATGAACATCCAGGTTTCACTATTGGTTATTGACCAGAAACAGTTCTAGGTCATGTCTACATAGTTCTCGAACCCGTAGAGTCCGCACGCTTAACGTTACGATGGCAGTTTTATTATGAGTTTATGAGTTTTGATGTACCAAAGGAGTTCGGAGTCCCGGATGAGATCGGGGACATGACGAGGAGTCTCCAAATGGTCGAGATGTAAAGATCAATATATTGGACGATCATATTCGGACATCGGAAAGGTTCCGAGTGATTCGGGTATTTTTCGGAGTACCGGAGAGTTACGGGAATACGTATTGGGCCTTATTGGGCCATACGGGAAAGAAGGAAAAGGGCCTCAAGGGTGGCCGCACCCCTCCCCTTAGTCTGGTCCAAATTGGACTAGGGAAGGGGGGCGCCCGCTTCCTTCCTTCTCCTTTTCCCTTCCTCTTTTCCTATTCCATATGGGAGGTGGAATCCTACTAGGACTAGGAGTCCTAGTAGGACTCCACACTGGCGCGCCCTCCAAGGGCGGCCTCCTCCTCCTTGCTCCTTTATATACGGGGCAGGGGCACCCCAAAGACACACAAGTTGATCTTCGTGATCGTTCCTTAGCCGTGTGCGGTGCCCCCTCCACCGTATTCCACCTCGGTCATATCGTCGCGGAGTTTAGGCGAAGCCCTGCGTCGGTAGAACATCATCATCGTCACCACACCGTCGTCTTGACGGAACTCATCCCGACACCTGCTGGATCGAGTCCGGGATCGTCATCGAGCTGAGCGTGTGCGAACACGGAGGTGCCGTATGTTCGGTGCTTGGATCGGTTGGATCGTGAAGACGTACGACTACATCAACCGCGTTGTCATAACGCTTCCGCTTTCGGTCTACGAGGGTACGTGGACACACTCTCCCCTCTCGTCGCTATGCATCACCATGATCTTGCTAGTGCGTAGGAATTTTTTTGAAATTACTACGTTCCCCAATGATGGCATCCGAGCCAGGTTTTATCGTTGATGTTATATGCACGATTAGAACACAAGTGAGTTGTGGGCGATACAAGTCATACTGCTTACCAGCATGTCATACTTTGGTTGGCGGTATTGTTGGATGAAGCGGCCCGGACCGACATTACGCGACGCTTCGCGAGACTGGTTCTACCGGCGTGCTTTGCACACGGTGGCTGGCGGGTGTCGGTTTCTCCAACTTTAGTTGAACCAAGTGTGGCTCGCCGGTCCTTGCGAAGGTTAAAACAACACTAACTTGACGAACTATCGTTATGGTTTTGATCGTAGGTAAGAACGGTTCTTGCCCAGCCCGTAGCAGCCACGTAAACTTTGCAACAACAAAGTAGAGGGCGTCTAACTTGTTTTGCAGGGCATGTTGTGATGTGATATGGTCAAGGCGTGATGCTATATTTTATTGTATGAGATGATCATGTTTTGTAAGCGAAGTTATCGGCAACTGGCAGGAGCCATATGGTTGTCGCTTTATTGTATGAAATGCAACGCTTCTGTAATTGCTTTACTTTATCACTAAGCGGTAGTGATAGTCGTAGAAGCAATAGATGGCGTAACGACAACGATACTACGATGGAGATCAAGGTGTCGCGCCGGTGACGATGGTGATCACGACGGTGCTTCGGAGATGGAGATCACAAGCACAAGATGATGATGGCCATATCATATCACTTATATTGATTGCATGTGATGTTTATCCTTTATGCATCTTATCTTGCTTTGATTGACGGTAGCATTTTAAGATGATCTCTCACTAAAATTATCAAGAAGTGTTCTCCCTGAGTATGCACCGTTGCGAAAGTTCTTCATGCTGAGACACCATGTGATGATCGGGTGTGATAGGCTCTACGTTCAAATACAACGGGTGCAAAACAGTTGCGCACGCGGAATACTCAGGTTAAACTTGACGAGCCTAGTATATAACAGATATGGCCTCGGAACACGGAGACCGAAAGGTCGAACGTGAATCATATAGTGGATATGATCAACATAGTGATGTTCACCATTGAAACTACTCCATCTCACGTGATGATCAGAGATGGTTTAGTTGATTTGGATCACGTGATCACTTAGATGACTAGAGAGATGTCTGTCTAAGTGGGAGTTCTTAAGTAATATGATTAATTGAACTTAAATTTATCATGAACTTAGTCCTGGTAGTATTTTGCAAATTATGTTGTAGATCAATAGCTTGCGTTGTTGCTTTCATATGTTTATTTTGATATGTTCCTAGAGAAAACTGTGTTGAAAAATGTTAGTAGCAATGATGCGTACTTGGTCCGCGATCTGAGTTTTATCCTCATTGCTGTACAGAATAATTATGTCCTTGATGCACCGCTAGGTGACAGACCTGTTGCAGGAGCAGATGCAGACGTTATGAACGTTTGGCTAGCTCAATATGATGACTACTTGATAGTTTTGTGCACCATGCTTTATAGCTTAGAACCGGGACTACAAAAACGTTTTTGAAACGTCATGGAACATATAAGATGTTTCAAGAGATGAAATTGGTATTTCAGACTCATGCCCGTGTCAAGAGGTATGAGACCTCTGACAAATAATTCGCCTAAAAGATGGAGAATTGCTCAACTAGTGAGCAAGTACTTAGATTGTCTGAGTACTACAATCGCTTGAATCAAGTGGGAGTTAATCTTCCAGACAAGATAGTGATTGGCAGAGTTCTCTAGTCACCATCACCAAGTTGCTAGAACTTCGTGATGAACTATAATGCAAGGGATGACGAAAACGATTCCCGAGCTCTTCGTGATGCTGAAATCGACGAAGGTAGAAATCAAGAAAAGAGCATCAAGTGTTGATGATTGACAAGGCCACTAGTTTCAAGAAAAGGGCAAAGGGAAGAAAGGGAACTTCAAGTAGAATGACAAGCAAGTTGTCACTCCCGCGAAGAAGCCCAAAGCTGGACCAAAACCTGAAACTGAGTGCTTACACTACAAAGGAAATGGTCACTGGAAGCGGAAATGCCCTGAATATTTGGTGGATAAGAAGGATGGCAAAGTGAACAAGAGTATATTTGATATACAGGTTATTAATGTGTGCCTTACTAGTGTTTATAGTAGCTCCTGAGTATTTGATACTTGTTCGGTTGCTAAGATTAGTAACTCGAAACAGGAGTTACAGAATAAACAGAGAATAGTTGAAGGGGAAGTGACGATGAGTGTTGGAAGTAGTTCCAAGATTGATATGATCATCATCGCACACTCCCTATACTTTTGGGATTAGTGTTAAACCTAAATAAATGTTATTTGGTGTTTGCGTTGAGCATGAATATGATTTGATCGTGTTTATTGCAATACTATTATTCATTTAAGTTAGAGAACAATTGTTGTTCTGTTTACATGAATAAAACCTTCTATAGTCATACACCCAATGAAAATAGTTTGTTGGATCTCGATCGTGTGATACACATATTCATAATATTGAAGCCAAAACATGCAAAGTTAATAATGATAGTGCAACTTATTTGTGGCACTGCCGTTTGGGTCATATCGGTGTAAAGCGCATGAAGAAACTCCATAAAGATGGATTTTCGGAATCACTTGGTTATGAATCATTTGATGCTTGCGAACCGTGCCTTTTGGGCAAGATGACTAAAACTCCGTTCTTCGGAACAATGGAACGAGCAACAAACTTGTTGGAAATAATACATACTGATGTATGCAGACCAATGAGTATTAAGGCTCGTGGCAGGTATCGTTATTTTTTGACCTTCACAGATAATTTGAGCAGATATGGGTATATCTACTTGATGAAACATAAGTCTGAAATAGTTGAAAGGTTCAAAGAATTTTAGAGTGAAGTAGAAAATCATCGTAAAAAGAAAATAAAAGTTTCTACGATATGATCGCAGAGGTAAAATATTTGAGTTACGAGTTTGGCCTTCAGTTAAAACAATGTGAAATAGTTTCACTACTCACGCCACCTGGAACACCACAGTGTAATGGTGTGTACGAACATCGTAACCGTACTTTATTAGATATGGTGCGATCTATGATGTCTCTTACCGATCTACCACTATCGTTTTGGGATTATGCATTAGAGACAGCTGCATTCACGTTAAAAAGGGCACCATATAAATCCGTTGAGACGACACTGTATGAACTATGGTTTAGCAAGAAACCAAAGTTGTCGTTTCTTAAAGTTTGGGTTGCGATGCTTATGTGAAAAATTTTCAACATGATAAGCTTGAACCCAAATCGGAAAAGTGCTTCTGCATAGGATACCCAAAATGTTGGGTACACCTTCTATCACAGATCCGAAAGGCAAGACATTCATTGCCAAGAATGGATCCTTTCTAGAGAAGGAGTTTCTCTCGAAAGAAGTGAGTGGGAGGAAAGTAGAACTTGATGAGGTAACTGTACCTACTCCCTTATTGGAAAGTAGTTCATCACAAAAATCTGTTCCTGTGACTACTACACCAATTAGTGAGGAAGCTAATGATGATGATCATGTAACTTCAGATCAAGTTACTACCGAACCTCGTAGGTAAAACAGAGTGAGATCCGCACCAGAGTGGTACGGTAATCCTGTTCTGGAGGTCATGTTACTTGACCATGACAAACCTACGAACTATGAGGAAGCGATGATGAGCCCAGATTCCGCGAAATGGCTTGAGGCCATGAAATCTGAGATAGGATCCATGTATGAGAACGAAGTGTGGACTTTGGTTGACTTGCCCGATGATCGGTGAGTCATTGAGAATAAATGGATTTTCAAGAGGAAGACAGATGCTGATAGTAGTGTTACTATCTACAAAGCTAGACTTGTCGAAAAAGGTTTTTGACAAAGTTCAAAGTGTTGAATACAATGAGATTTTCTCACTCGTATCAATGCTTAAAAGTCTTTCCGAATCATGTTAGCAATTGCCACATTTTATGATTATGAAATATGGCGGATGGATGTCAAACTGCATTCCTGAATGGATTTCTGGAAGAAGAGTTGTATATGATGCAACCGGAAGGTTTTGTCGATCCTAAGGGAGCTAACACAGTGTGCAAGCTCCAGCGATACATCTATGGACTGGTGCAAGCATCTCGGAGTTGGAATATATGCTTGATGAGTTGATCAAAGCATATGGTTTTATACAGACTTTTGGAGAAGACTGTATTTACAAGAAAGTGAGTGGGAGCACTACAGCATTTCTGATAAGTATATGTGAATGACATATTGTTGATCGGAAATAATGTAGAATTATTCTGCAAAGCATAAAGGAGTATTTGAAAGAAGTTTTTCAAAGAAAGACCTCAGTAAAGCTACTTACATATTGAGCATCAAGATCTATTGAGATAGATCAAGACGCTTGATAAGTTTTTTCAATAAGTACATACCTTGACAAGATTTTGAAGTAGTTCAAAATGGAACAGTCAAAGAAAGAGTCTCTTGCCTGTGTTACAAGGTGTGAAATTGAGTAAGACTCAAAGCCCGACCACAGCAGAAAACAGAAAGAGAATGAAAAGTCATTCCCTATGCCTCAGTCATAGGTTCTATAAAGTATGCTATGCTGTGAACCCGACCTATTGTATACCTTGCTCTGAGTT
The DNA here is from genome assembly GCA_021605205.1 of Aegilops longissima. Taxonomy (NCBI): domain Eukaryota; kingdom Viridiplantae; phylum Streptophyta; class Magnoliopsida; order Poales; family Poaceae; genus Aegilops; species Aegilops longissima. The sequence goes on from CM038682.1 coordinate 27,558,970, forward strand.
TGGCAAAGGAATACAATTTCGATCTAATAGTAGATCACTGGACAGCGGTCAAGAATATCCTTAGTGAGGACTAAGGAAATATTTCTCGATTATGGAGGTGATAAAAGAGCCCGTCGTAAAGAGTTACAACAGTGCAAGCTTTTACACCGATCCAGATGACTATAAGCCTCAATCTGGATACATATTGAAAGTGGGAGCAATTAGCTATAGTAGCTCCGTGCAGAGCATTGTAGACATAGAATATTTGCAAAATACATATGGCTCTGAATATGACAGACCCGTTGACTAAGCTTCTCTCACGAGCAAAACATGATCACACCTTAGTACTCTTTGGGTGTTAATCACATAGCGATGTGAACTAGATTATTAACTCTAGTAAACCCTTTGGGTGTTGGTCACATGAAGATGTGAACTATGGGTGTTAATCATATACAGATGTGAATATTGGTGTTGAATCACATGATGATGTGAACTAGATTATTGACTCTAGTGCAAGTGGGAGACTGAAGGAAATATACCCTAGAGGCAATAATAAAGTTATTATTTATTTCCTTATATCATGATAAATGTTTATTATTCATGCTAGAATTGTATTAACCGGAAACATAATACATGTGTGAATACATAGACAAACATAGTGTCACTAGTATGCCTCTACTTGACTAGCTCGTTTATCAAAGATGGTTATGTTTCCTAGCCATGGACAAAAGAGTTGTCATTTGATTAACGGGATCACATCATTAGGAGAATGATGTGATTGACTTGACCCATTCCGTTAGCCTTAGCATTTGATCGTTTAGTATGTTGCTATTGCTTTCTTCATGACTTATACATGTTCTATGACTATGAGATTATGCAACTCCCGTTTACCGGAGGAACACTTTGTGTGCTACCAAAGCGTCACTGGCGAATCGGGTGATTATAAAGGAGCTCTACAGGTGTCTCCAAAGGTACATGTTGGGTTGGCGTATTTCGAGATTAGGATTTGTCACTCCGATTGTCGGAGAGGTATCTCTGGGCCCTCTCGGTAATGCACATCACTTAAGCCTTGCAAGCATTGCAACTAATGAGTTAGTTGCGGGATGTATTATGGAACGAGTAAAGAGACTTGCCGGTAACGAGATTGAACTAGGTATTGAGATACCGACGATCGAATCTCGGGCAAGTAACATACCGATGACAAAGGGAACAACGTATGTTGTTATGCAGTTTGACCGATAAAGATCTTCGTAGAATATGTAGGAGCCAATATGAACATCCAGGTTCCACTATTGGTTATTGACCAGAAACAGTTCTAGGTCATGTCTACATAGTTCTCGAACCCGTAGGGTCCGCACGCTTAACGTTACGATGACAGTTTTATTATAAGTTTATGAGTTTTGATGTACAGAAGGAGTTCGGAGTCCCGTATGAGATCGGGGACATGACTAGGAGTCTCGAAATGGTCGAGATGTAAAGATCGATATATTGGACGACTATATTCGGACATCGGAAAGGTTCCGAGTGATTCGGATATTTTTCGGAGTACCGGAGAGTTACGAGAATACGTATTGGGCCTTATTGGGCCATACGGGAAAGAAGGAAAAGGGCCTCAAGGGTGGCGCACCTCCCTTAGTCTGGTCCGAATTGGACTAGGAAGGGGCGCCCTCCTTCCTTCTCCTTTTCCTTCCTCTTTTCCTATTCCATATGGGAGGTGGAATCCTACTAGGACTAGGGAGTCCTAGTAGGACTCCACACTTGGCGCGCCCTCCAAGGGCGGCCTCCTCTTCCCTTGCTCCTTTATATCGAGGCGGGGGCACCCCAAATACACACAAGTTGATCTTCGTGATGGTTCCTTAGCCAGTATCGGTGCCCCCTCCACCATATTCCACCTCGGTCATATCGTTGCGGAGTTTAGGCGAAGCCTGCGTCGATAGAACATCATCATCGCTACCACGCCGTCGTCTTGTGGAACTCATCTCCGACACCTGCTGGATCGGAGTCCGGGATCGTCATCGAGCTGAGCGTGTGCAGAACACGGAGGTGCCGTACGTTCGGTGCTTGGATCGGTCAGATCGTGAAGACGTACGACTACATCAACCGCGTTGTCATAACGCTTCCGCTTTCGGTCTACGAGGGTACGTGAACACACTCTCCCCTCTCGTTGCTATGCATCACCATGATCTTGCGTGTGCGTAAGAATTTTTTTGAAATTACTACATTCCCCAACACACGCAGCCGCAGCGGTGGAGGAGGAGCCATGGATCCCGAACCCTAGCCCGTGGGCATCAGGCAGGAGGAGGCGACCACGCAGCCATGGATCTGTGGGTACGAATCCCTCCGCTTCTCCTATCTCGCTGTCTCTGTCTCTCTCTGACCCCTCCCCGTCTCTTCTCCCTCCCTCTCTGACCCATTCCCATCTCCATGACCATGACCAGGGCGAAGCCATGGAAGGGCCACCACCAACAGCACCTATGGTCATGGAGCGCCGTCGCCGCCTGGACCAAGCTCCCTGCTCCACTGACCAAGAACGCTTGATTCCGGCCGCCTGCAGCACATCAGGCCATCAGCTAACAGGTCCCTTATCTTGTTCCTCGATTAGTTTGTTGTTCTGACCGCCTGCAATACAAACCAAACTTAACTGATATGTGAGCCTGCAGTACAAACCAAACTGAACTTATCTTCTTTCTCTGAATATGTATGCCATGGTTTGACCTTTAGATATAGCAGTTCTGAAATTAGATATTGTTCTAAAAATCAGATATTGTTGAATTTAAGAGAAGCTACAGCAATCAATCATAGCTAACTGGTTGTATGGATTCACATGGTTTCCAGAACTCTTTTCATAGCTTGCTGATCAATTGGTGGAGGACAATATGTGCACTACTATTCTTGATCAAGTCACTTTTCTATCATGTTTGAGCTCACCAATGGTT